>JADMNL010000032.1:180375000-181625000 GCA_016271365.2 Neoceratodus forsteri
AGTCCCACAGAGGTCCATTCCACCAGACATGCCACCAACAGGTTTCACACAGACTGGCTTTTGGTTACAATATTGCATTGTGACAAGCCTCTGCACCACATCAAGGTAGCCAGTCCCACAGGGTCCATTCCACCAGACATGCCACATCAACAGGTTTCACACAGACTGACTTTTGGTTACAATATTGCATTGTGACAAGCCTCTGTACCACATCAAGGTAGCCAGTCCCACAGAGGTCCATTCCACCACACCAGACCTACCACACCAACGGGTTTCACACACAGACTGGCTTTTGGTTACAATATTGCATTGTGACAAAGCCTCTGTACCACATCAAGGTAACCAGTCCCACAGAGGTCCATTCCACCAGACATGCCAACCAACAGGTTTCACACAGACTGGCTTTTGGTTACAATATTGCATTATGACAAGCCTCTGTACCACATCAAGGTAACCAGTCCCACAGAGGTCCATTCCACCACACCAGACATACCACACCAACAGGTTTCACATAGACTGGATTTTGGTTACAATATTGCATTGTGATAAGCCTCTGTACCACATCAAGGTAGCCAGTCCACAGAGGTCCATTCCCACCAGACATGCCACACCAACAGGTTTCACACAGACTGATTTTGGTTACAATATTGCATTGTGACAAGCATCTGTACCACCCCACGGAGATAACATCATTGGTGGTCTTGAGGGGTGCATGGAGTTGCCCTCCCCGAATTCGGAATGAAACCATGCCCAGGTACATCCATTCTCGGCAAAGCAACCACGCTGCTCGGCTACTAGAAAAGTGTGTTGCTTTAAGTGACTTTGACCCCACATGTATGCTGATAGTTTTTGTGAGGCATACTTTTATGAACTCATGAGCCTCCTAGCTGCAAATGTGGCGTTACCTTAAGAGTTTTCTGAACACACATGTAATTTAATACAATTCCAAATGAGCCTTTTAGCTGCCTGAATGTATCTTTTACGTCTCTTCTTTAGTTTTAAATGGGGCATATTTGTGTTTTATGAGCCTATAGCTGCTAGTGTGTTTCAATACTTTAAACTATATTCCTGTCGCTTTACCTGTGCCCACAAATGTGATTCCTGCTTAAACTGAAGGAGCCTTTTAGCTATTGTGACTGTAGTGCAGCAGGGTGATTGTAGTGGTGTATGTAGCCCTGCCTAGCTAAAGCTTTAAAGGGTTCTGAGCTCCCGACTACTAAATACTGCCTTGGGACAAGCAGAGGACAAAGCCTTTGGTCACAAGCTACCATTTTGAGCCAGTCTCCCATTTTGAATAAATCTCCGAGTCCCTTACCTGCTTTCCTGCTCTATACTCTCTGCCCAGACTGCACAGCTAAATACCTAAGGCTTCCCTCACCCTTTGCAAATGTCCTTGAGGCTACTTAAATTAATTCAAGGCTTCCTCCATTTTTTTTCGAAATGCCCTGAGTCCTTGCTAGCTTCTACCTTATACCAAAGCTCTCACGACCAAGCAGCAGGGACTCGCTACTAAGGCTACAAATTACTCCAGAGTCTGAGTTAAAAAAATAAATAAAGGAAAATCAAGTTAAAGGGGCATGTTGTGCAATTTTACACCAAAGTGCTTGTGGCTAAGTAGCAGGGGACTCGCTACTACTGCTACCAATTACTCCACAAGACTGCGATTTTCAAATAAGCAAATATAACTCAAACTGTGTTAAGCTTTACGGTCTGTCTGCAACTCCCCCAACTGCCACGCTTGCTCCCTATAAATGCCTGTGTCTTGTTTTCTCAGTAGCCCCATGGAGATAACGTCGTTGGTGGTCTTGAGGTGCATGGGCTGCCTCCCTGAGGATTTGGAAATGAAACTGTGCGAGGTACATCCCATTCTCGGCAAAGCAACCACGCTGCTCGGCTACTAGAAAAGTGTAGTTACTGCCACGCTGACTTTCCGAGTCAGCTGCCCTCCGCCCCACCACCACCCTTGGCGAGCAGTCCATCATATAGTATTGAGCAGGTGACTGATTTTAACCCTATCAGCCTACTTTTCCACCCACAGCTTATCAGAGCTCACCACTAGTGGCCACTACAGCAATTTCCCTCTGTTCTGGCTGCACTTATTTCCCCTCTTTTACATCATGCCACTCCATAGCCTTTAAATCAATGCTAAGGATAGCACTCTTTGCTACACATGCATCCTTACCACCCATGCTTCACCCAAATCCACTGCCTGACCCCCAAACCTCTCACCTTTATACTGCCACCCTAGTCACAGCTCCACCACCATAAATGGCCAGTCCTCCCTGGGGACACACTGTTCCTGGATTCCTGGCCCATCCATCATCCCCATCCTTCTACACTGGGCTGGCCATTTTGAAACTACACACATCGGGCTTTTCTCTCAGCATCCTGACTCCCCTACCCCACATAAGCCTATAAAAACACTAACTAACCTAAAACTGGTACTAACCTTGTACTCCTACTCACTGGGGACATTGAGCTAAATCCGGACCTGCCACCAGCACCTACCAAACACCCACCCCCACTGTCAAATACCCAAAGGCCAACAATAACCCACCTAAACATTCGCAGCCTCCTACAAAATGCCCTACTACAAACCCTAGTTCAATCACTATGCCCTGACATCCTAATTCTCACAGACCTGGCTGAAACCTCACAACCCAGATGCTGATGTACCTTTTCCTGGCTACTCCATCTATCGTCAGGACCACCCTGGTACTAAGACAGGCAGTGGCACAGCCATTTATGTATCTTCCAAGGTACTATTCTTACCTGTCCCGCTACCCTACCTCCCCGGACAACATCGACTCCTCGCTAATAAAAATCTCCTACCCCATTCGGTCCCAATCTTTATAGCAGGGTCCTATTGTTCCCCAGATTCCCTCTTAAATTCCATAGCAACTTATCTGGACACCCCAAAACCATCACCTCAGGTGGGAGCTCCAATCCTAGGTGATTTCAACTTAAACTGGCTCATTAGTGCTAGCACCAAACTCTGAAACCATGTAGCTAGTTTAAATCTGACTCAACTCATCACAGAGCCCATGCAACTAAACCACAAAATGCAAACTCACTCCCTGCTCGATCTGGCTCTCACCTCTCACCCTCACAGGATTATAACCTCAGGCCTCCTTCCGACTCACTGAGTGATCACCATATGATATATATAATACATAAAGTATTCAAAGCCAAGTCACCCTCCAAAACCCTCCTTATTAGATCTTATAAATCACTTAACCTCGATGGTCTTCTACAAGACCTAGTTAACTTGATTGGTCATACATACCCAAGGCCCTTTCCATGGATCTCGCCTTGACTTCTTTAGGACATAATTTCTTCTGCCTGGGATAACCATGCCCTACCAAGAAAGGTTAGACTAAGGAGCTCACCTGCCTTGGATCACTGCTAACCTTGGAACACCTCCATGTCAGAGATCAGGCATGGAAAGCCTATAAGACATCGGGATGCACGCCAATCACCTATGCTATCGAGCGCTTAGAAATGCCTGCACCAGGCTTATCCACCAGGCTAAAGCTCACTACTTCACCTCATCCCTCCAAAATAATCTAAACCATCCAGCCAAGTTCTGGAGGTCTATAAAATCACTTTTCTCCCCCACCCAGCCATCCACTCCAGACCTAGATGTGGAGGCTCCATCTTAACGAACCACTAGCAGTTGCCACAGCTTTCAACTCAGTGTTTCTAGCAGTGGGTCCCTCACAATTCCAACCCCTCACCTGCCACACAAAAGCGTGATCCTCATCCCCAACCACGCCAACCCCTCTCCGGTTTCTCCTTCTCTCTGGTTACCCCACCAGAAGTACTCAAAGCCCTGACTGCCCTAAATCCTCCAAGGGTAGATGCACCACAGGCATGGACGCCAAAATGCTCTACCTTCTGCACCAGCCATTGCCATGCCTCTAGCATCTCTTTTCACCTCTCTTTCACTACTGACTCTATACCTTTAAAATGGAAGCACACCACAGTTATCCCCCTCCTGAAAAGTGGTGACCCATCCTTCCCAAGTAACTACCACCCAATCTCCCTTCTACCCACCTAGCCAAAATCCAGGAACATCTCATCCTCTCACAACTCTCTACCTTCCTTGGCTCCTCCTCCTTCTTCACCCCTTACCAGCCTGGCTTTAGAAAATCCCACTCCATTGTCACAACCCTCTTCAGGCTCACAGATTCCATTCTCACAGGCATGGATAAAAGGCACATCACATCTGCCATTTTCATCGACCTAGCCAAGGCATTTGACACAGTCTTGCATACCCTCCTTCTGTCTAAACTCTCTAAGGCAGGCCTTTCCAGTTGACCATGTGCTGGTTCAACTCATACCTGTGTGACCAGTCCCAATCAGTAAAAGTTGGTGCCTCCACCTCAAACCCCTCCTGTTTCCACTGGAGTCCCCAAGGCTCTGTCCTTGGTCCTATCTTATTCTCCATTTTTTCAATGACCTTCCTTCGATCTGCCAGCATACTGACATTCACATATGCAGATGACACAGTCCTGTCGCATCAGGTCACTCCCCTCTGGAAGTTGCATCCAAGATCCAGCAAGACTTCACTGAAGTACAGCACTGGTTTCGTCTAAATCAACTTATCCTAAATGCCAAAAAAACAATCGCGTGACTTTTGGCACACAAAAGACTCTCCGCCTCCCGCTTTCCCATTCTCAAAACACCGATGGGACTCCTCTGAAGTCTGTACCTCTTCGGATACCTAGGGTCTGGCTGGACCAACACCTTGACTTTTCCATGCACATCGGCGCAACACACAAAAACTGCTCACTAGGCTGGGGCACTATACTGGAACCACAGCTGCATCCCTCTGCCTGCCCGCAGAGCAATTCTACAGAAAATTATCCTCTATTTTTGACTATGGGGACACAGTCTATAGTTCTTTCCCTAAATCCACCCTGGCTAGACTGGATCCTCTCTTTAACTCCTTCTGCCACTTTGTACTGGATTGTCCTCCCTCCGCTCACCACTGTGACCTATACAGTCACCTAAACCTACCTCCCTCACAAATAGACACCATTACCACTGCAACAGACTCACAGCCAAATTCTGGACCCAGTTACTGCCCTCCTACTTAGCCTCTTCCCTAACAGCCCAAAACCACCAGCATACTCACTCAGAAATTTGACTCCGCCTACTACAAATCTCACATGGCCACTTCTGCTGGACAGTCAGCTTGTGTCCATCTGCAAAACTATGGAACTCCTGCCAGCTGACATCTGGCTCTCCCCCCTCCTCAGATACAAATCTCACTTCTAAAAGGTCAAGTCCTATAAGCTGCATATGTCAGCTTGGCGTTACTCAGCAAGGCCATGTCAATCTGGTGTGCACAATGTAAGGACCAACCACCCAATGCAATCTATATTGCCCACTCAAATGGTTAACTATCAAATTCTGATTGCCATTACCTTTTATTCTTATTCTGCCTACTATTATGCTGCTCACTGTCTGTTTCTTGCCTCCTGTACATACTATTCCTAGATTATTTTATCACTGTAAAATGAAACCTTGTACATATTGTATGTTACCTATGAAACTTTGCTGTCCTATAATTTTTATTGTTATTAGTATGTTATATCCGCTTTCCTCCTCCCCAGGACACATTTGGAATCCAGCGATAGTCTTCTCAGTGTGTCTTTCTTGGTAAAACTTTTAAATAAATAAATAAGGTAGCCAATCCCACAGAAGTCCACTCCCACCAGACACGCCACACCAACAGGTTTCACACAGACTGGCTTTTGGTTACAATATTGCATTGTGACAAGCATCTGTACCACATCAAGGCAGCCAGTCCCACAGAGGTCCATTCCCACCAGATATGCCACACCAACAGGTTTCACATAGACTGGCTTTTGGTTACAATATTGCATTGTGAAAGCCTCTGTACCACATCAAGGTAGCCAGTCCCACAGAGGTCCATTCCCACCACCAGACATACCACACCAACAGGTTTTACACAGACTGGCTTTTGGTTTCAATATTGCACTGTGACAAGCTTCTGTACCACAACAAGGTAGCCAGTGCCACAGAGTATACACACACACACACTCACACACACACACACACACACACACACCAGAGGCCAAGCTCCCAATCCAATCAAATGTAGTCTTGTACTGCACTACAGTAAAGAGGGATAGGGTAACCTCAGTGGTGCTTGGGTTTTGCTTCCGGCACTGTAACCATCACCTAAACTGTTCACACAAAGAGCCCATACCTCTGGGGTTGGTTCTGGACCAATTTTAAACCGCAACACCCCAAAGAGCCCCGTACCACAAAAGCATAGCATGTTCACTACTCCACTGAAAACCACACAAGTAGGCACACACACACACACCAGAGAGCCAAGCTCCCAATCCAATCAAAATGTAGTCTTGTACTGCTGCAGCCTAGGAATAGCCACAGCCAAGTCAGCAACTCAAACATACTAGGCAGTAGATTACAGTAAGAGAGAGGACAGGGTAACCTCAGTGGTGCTAGGGTTTTGCTTCTGGTCACATACATAGAATGCTGTCTCTTGTGCATGCGACGTAAATCCACAATGCTTGCATGGGACATTTCTTCCCTCTTCTTTCCCTTCAGCCTTCCAGACACCACACCAGATGTTCAGTTCTTGATCCACACCACTCCAGATATTACCCTAGGTTTTGATCCCCATGCAAGATTGGCAGTTGTTACTGTGGCACAGCTCAATTGCTGCATTCCATTATGTGTTTGAAAATCTTCTGTCTTTGCACAGATCAAAGTCTTTGAGCACCGATCTACTTCAACATCAATATCCTGATGTATATGCAGAAGAGCAAGCCCTGTAGGCGTTCTTCACTCATGCTGCTTCTGAGCCAGGTCTTGATCCTCTGCAAGGCACTAAGTGATCGTTCTGCTCTCACCACACTGACTGGCATGGTGGCCAAGACCGATAAGGCAGCATTTATGTTCAGATAAATATCTGGATTGAGTTGTTGCCAGGTTGTCAGAATCGAATCTGGTCTGTCTGCCAAAGGTACACCACACCACTTTGTGTTCCATAGTTCCAACTCCATTTCAAGGTCCTCAAAGCTGCTTAGGTCCATTTGGTAGGCAGCAAACAAGTTTGCCAGCTACGCTTCCAGAAACCCAAGTTTTTGGGCATAATGTACTGGGTAAGGAACGAGGGCAGCAGTTGATTAGCTGCTCCTGCAGTTCAGAAATCACATGGTCTAAAACGGAATAAATATATTACAGCTGTAGTATTCTTCAGCAGTGGCAGCATTGATATTATTGCATTGCATTTGCCTTCCACATGTCCGGGCACCGACTCTTGAAACACGCAGCATCTGCCAAAGCCATGATCTTGTGATACAGCTCCCCAAATGTCTTCTCTGAACTCTTCCTCATGTCCTTCAGTCTTTCAATAACTGTGGAGGTTTCTTCAGAGGCCTGAATTAGATCAATGCTGACCCATTGCAGGTAAAAGATAGAGTGGTTTTGTTCTGGTCAAAACAAAATCCACACTACACAGTGTCACAAGGAAATCACATCTCAGTATTGCAGCCAACAGTCTGTCCCTTCACTGTCATATTCAGCTGTCTTTCTAGAGTGCTGGCTACCACCAAAACTTGTCTTTGAATCTTGACAGAGAATCAGTTTGGCTCAACCATCTGCTGTTTCCAGCTGCAGGAATTGATGATCTATGGTCTGCTGGCTCATCATCGTAGTCAGATGGGAGAGTTGCGAATTCTCTTAGCTCTGACAGAAAGGCATTGTGGTGCTTATATGACAATTTCAGTGTCAGATTATTTTCTTAGTAGTATCAAACATATTTGCTATTTGCCTTGTTGAACATGAGTGGACAATCACAGTGTTCAGGCTGTGAGCCTTGCAAACAGTGTACATTGCTTCGGGGCCACTGCCTTGATCTTTGCTTGCATGCCATTGAATCTACCACTCATGTTGCTGCCTTTGTCATAGCCTTGTCCTCTCATCAGTGTTGGATCCATGCCCCAAGCTGTTAACCACTGTAGAAACAGTTCTGCGAGACCCTGACAGGTGTTGTCAAATCCTTCTGTGAATTCCACAAAATCTGCATGGATTTCGACATTCCCAGAAGCATCTCGGTGTACATAGCACACAGATAAAGATATCTGTTCCTTTGTGAAAATGTCTGTAGTACCATCTGCTATGAAGCTGTGCCACTTTGCTTTCTTTGTATTCATAAAATTTGTCTCTGCACCTGTTGTCCCAGTACCCTTATCAATTCATTTTGAATTTGCAGTGACATGTCGTGGCATTTCTTGGAGCTGCTGTGATGTGTTCTTGTAGCTCTGGATCCATTGCTGCAGTGTACTGTACCATGGCATTAAAGTTGTCAAGCACACTAGTTTTTCCTCTTAGGGCAATGTTTTGCCTTCCACAAAGAATAATCATACTTATACGATAGGACATGCATGGTCCTCTGTAATTTTGTTGGCACATTCCAAAAGATTGGCTTGCTGTTCTTAACTTCCAGCACAACTGAAAGAAATGCATCTGCTCTAGCAACAGCATCCCCATGGTCCTTTGCTTTGCTGTGCCTTTCCAGAGTCTTCCTCCCATTGGACCAATCCCTCATTGGTGTAGATACCAGAATGATGCTACTGGAACTGAATACAAAGTATGGGCGCAGAATACACCATCCAACATCTTTGAATACCTTGCAAATCTGTAATCATTCAACAGCTGTGCATTAAAATGCCTGAAACGCTGGCTTGGGCTCAGGACCCATCAGACACCCTGGAAAGTTAAAGTCTGGTGTTGGTAGCCACTGTGTTTCCAGAATTTGCTTCTTTTCAGCATCTGTAAGATGTGCCCATTAAAACAGCCAAGGTCTTCAGTGCTGCAAGATTCTGATCCAGTTCCTGGGGATGTTCTTAGTTGGGGTGTCCGTAGAATACTACTTCCAATGGACAGCTGGTTGTCTGTAAAACTTCAATGGTGTGTTCTTCCTGGGAACTGCTCCAATTCTGGACAGCTTCCATCAAGGTAGGTTCATCCAGGAACAGCTGTCAATGGCAAGTTCTTCAGAGGTGTCAAATAAATGACAGGTGATGTTAGCTTCCTCGATAATGGCATGTAATGTTGAATCTTCAACTTCACTGTCATCTGTCATGAGCATTACAGTTATCCAATGCATTCTCTGTGGCACTCCTGGACTGTGGCTCCATGTTGCCAACTCTGAAACACACAAATGCTCCAACATTAAATGTACTCGCCAAACAACTGCCAGTGCTCTTTACAATACAATGCATTGTCAAGTATGCATTTCTTACCCAGAGGTTGATGAACCTTGAGTGAGTCAGAGAACTGCATCACCCTACACATCTTTGCAGGTTCCTCCATTCTGGCATGTTTTGCCTTTTGGACATACGCTCCAGATGGTTGCTTGTGTTTTCCAGCCTCCATCTTGTCAATGAAGAGATTAGCCTTAGAAATGCAAGAATAGGACTGTTGGAAAGACATACAAATACAGCAGATGCTTGAAAGGGAGCTTGAAGGACTGTACTGTAGCTTGATATAGTGAACAAATTGTTCACTGACATGGAGCTTCTGACCAATGTGTATTCAACGCTGCTCCTGTGTAATGACACCTCCCCTGCCTTTAATAAGGCAAAAAAACACAATTAATAGCCCGACTAGTACAAAGCAAGAATGTCTGACAAGAGATGTGAAAAGGTGAACCAGATCTAGTGGGATCAAGCTGGTCAGCTTCCACTCCTGTGAGTAATGGTAGCTAGCCAATTCCAATTTTAGCTAACCACTGTAATGTACATTAATCCAAAGAGGGTACCGTGCCCCAATTAAGCAGCATGTTTTTGTGAAATGATGGTGGCAACACAATTACCAATTGTGAGTTTAGAATATACAGCTGGTACAGGAGCCCTTATTACCAACTGCATTCCAAAGTTTTACAATGTTATGTGATATGATGACGTTGGTTTTAATACTTCTTGAATGTCAATGGCATAACAAATCAGTACACTCAGGATTCCTTTTCAGAGGTCAAAATGCTGCTGTATTCTGAATTAGGCCAGTAAGTTTACGTTAGCCGTGTGCACTTTGTACTACTGAACACATTTAGTACATACATCAGCTTGGCTGATGGAAATGTCTATGGGCCTATAGGATTTTCCACAGTCAGTAGCCCTGTTCGCTCATGGGTAAAAACTATTGACCCATTTTTCTGAGAGCTTTTCACAAGTCCCTAGAGAATCCTCCAATGAGTATACAAAATGAACAGTGTCTACAATGACTGCTATCTGCTGGACATGCCTGTGCCAACTGAATCCACGGATGCCTGTGCAGTGCTGTTGCCCGTGAAACTCCTACCAGTCAAGCCATGAGCAGCCAGCACCAGACTGTGTAATATGTTGCATTTACAATTGTTATCATCACAGGATGATGTTTGTGTGACTGTTGTAATGCTATGAAAGTTCCCCATAGAATTAAAGACTGCATATTTTTTATAGTATTAGCCCATGACAGAATGATGGGTCAGTATTCAACTGCCTGGGCCCTGTGCAACTTATTTTAAAATAAAATGACTGAGGTTCCATGACAACAGTAAGAATGGTTAGCAACATAGCAGAAGCAGGCACTGTAAGCAAGAGAATGCATTGCTTAGGTTAATAGAAACCATTCTGGCCTTTGGGAACAAAAGTAAGTGAACAACAACTTACTTTCAGCCCTGACATGGGTTCAGTATGGTCACCCACACCTTAAGAGGACTTTAACCTGCTGGCGAATGTCTAGAGGACTACAAAGATGAGGGTATGGTTGGGTATAGAAGATGAGATTGAGGGCACTGAACATGTACTCCTAAAGAGATGCAATAGTGATGAGAAGAGGACATGATTTGACCTCAAGTACTTGAGAGGGATAAATAAGGTGGCGAGGAGTCTTTATGCTGAATGAGTGGCAACCATAACACAAGGGTGCAGTCTTAAGCATATGGATGGGAAGTTTAGGTCGGATGAAGTTAAGAAGCACTCCAGAGTGGGTGGTGGACACTTCAAATGCATGGCAAGAACAAAGCAGTAATCCTGTTGAAGACAGTGGTCAGCTTTAGCTGTAGGAGAGGCTGGGATAGACATTGGGAAGGCAAGGATAGTGTTTAGGAAGGATTTGAGGTTGGGGACATTAACAGTAGCTCAAGCGGTGTCCCCTGCAATATGAGCAGGTGGAATAGACCAAATGGCCTGCTGGCCTCTGCAGGTTCATAAAATTAAGAACCTCTATAGCACTGATAACCTTTTTACTGGCCTGGGTGCTCAAAATGAGTCAGAAACATCTCATGCTAGCAAATAGCAATGCTCAAACCACAGCCATTTGAGTAAGCTTGTCCTCCTTTTACAATATAGGATTATAAACATGCCTTACCAGGAGGCATGTTAAATAATGTGTCAAAATAAAACATTTCCTAAAATGACTCAACCATTTTCCTTTGATCTTAGCAATCCCAGCATTTGTCATTTAGGTGTTAAACTTGATAAAACATTCCAGCTTTCTCTTTCTTTTCTGACACAAATGTTTGATTTTGTAACATGGCAAAAATAAGAAGAGGTTGAGTAAGGAGGCAATTGGCTGAAGTGCATCACATGGTACAAGAGCAGCATGGCATTATGGCACGATAATGCATGTTGCCTGTGTAATGCACAAAGCAGCCAGAGGAGCAAAGAGAGCAGCAGAGAAAGTAGCACAGGAGAAGGAAGTGGAGCGAGCAAGTAGGAATGGTGTAGTAGTACTGGGACAAGTGTTAACGAGGGACCAGGGCAAAACAGAGAACGAGGAAGGAAAAAGCATCGTGATGGAGAGATAAAATAATGAGTATTTTATGTGGGAGAAGAGCAATGGTAGACAAGGAGTCTGCAGATGAGAAAGACAGCAGACAATGTGGAGCGGACGCAGCAACAGACAGCCCAGAAAACACAGGAGTGACCTCAACACAGCAGAGGAACCTCCAGAAGTAGAGAAGAGCAGAGGATGCAACGGACCGGAAGAGGGAGCAGCACCGAGAGCATCAGGAAATGGATTCAAGTTCCAGAACTGTACATGTATGGCACCAGCACCTTTAATTATGCAGGATGCAGCAGAGACACGAGAAACCGGAGAGAGTTGGCAACTGAGTGAGTGAAAATAGTGAGTGATTAGACAGCGAGTGTCAGCAGGGAAACAGCATGAGCAGTGCGCACCAAAGAACCGGCAGTGGTGTGCAAATGAGATAGAGACCTACAGGGTCAACAAGTGAAATAGCAATGCAGCGGTCATCCTAGCAGCAATACCAAACTAACAGCCCTCAGAAATCTCCCAAAAGTACTGCAATCGTGAATTGATAGTTGTACAAGCACACCAAAACAAAAATTTCACATATGTATGTAAGAGGTTTGGCAACAGTGCAAAATGTAACACTAAAAATAAGTCATTAAGTTTATTGGTGTCATTGTCTGTTCTTTAAGATCACCAAAATTATTTGTGTCAGGTCTATGCCCATGGAGAGACCATGTTACAAGCGCATTAATCACCAGGTGGCATCTAATGGGGAGTTAATGCATGGTTCGACCTGAACGAATCGGCCCGCCCGTGCCACAATGGTCCCAACCATACATTAACTCCCCATTAGATGCCACCTTATTGGTGATTACTGCTTACTTGTTACAATTTCAAAGACTTGGCTCATCATAACAAGTAATATGCCCACTGGAAAAGTTAATTAACTTGTTCCCTGGTCAGTGTAATTACATCCTGTGGTTTCAGCTGCTGACCTTGTAATTCAAAGTCCAAATCTGAGACTGACATTTCATACATTGACCATTTATTCATAATACCAATATCATACAATTATAACCAGCTGGCTAAGCATCACACCCTTGCCTCGAAATAAAGGGCACACATACAGTCTAGCTGTCCCATGTCACTTGTCAACAGGAGTATACAAAGTAGATGTTCTTTTCACCACCTGACACCAACACAGTCCCTTACCCAGAATAATCTGGGGCAAATGCACACTTCTGCAACAGACTTGGGGATCTTTACACTGCTCACCGGACCCCAATCACCTCAGTGGCACAACCACCAGCAGAGGCAGGAGTTAATGCAGAGAAACATACATTACATGTCACCTAGCCAACTACTGGCACTCCTCAGAACCTGCAGTGCATTACACTAATGACCTGCCTTTATAAATATTGTTAATTATACAATGGCAAGAAAGAATCCTGGTCTTTGGGCTGGACCTGTGATGTAAACCAGTACAGCATCACGAGTCTAGTCTCAGCCAAACTGTGACCCTGTAGAAGAGCTTGAGCTACTTGAGCATCTTGAGCCTGATTGTTTCATCTTCTTGAACAAAAATATTTTCCACATTAATAAAAACATTCTTTAAAAATTATTTTTATTTTATACATAACAACAAGCTATTGTATAATAGCAATAATGCCCTCCAGGGTGTGTGCTGTTTGGGATAATGTCACGCCTCAGTTGTCGGACAAACTCAGACTGCGGCCTCATGCCCAACCACCAGAGGTGTGATGTTATCCCAGCCTGACACCACCTCAGGCATTACTGCTTAAACATACTACCCTCAGGCATCAGCACTTAAGCTTACATCCTGACCTGCCACCATAGAATCAAACTGCTGACCTTGACCATTATTAGCAACACTAACACTGCTGACCAGCCTTAATTACCATCATTTTAAACAAATTTACCTAGAGGTTACTGCAGTCATGCCATAGTTACGAATGCAGATATCCCACCCAGCAGTGTTCCAGATGGTTGATAGAGAAAACAGAGCAGCCATTTACCACAAACATTCCATGGAGCGAGGTGTGCCATCCAACACCTCAACCCTCAGTGCCACCGCCCAGGCTACAAGCATCTTTTCTTTTGGGGATACCATTCAAATTGATCATTAGGCCGTTATCCACCCTGCCTGTCTTAGTCTTTTAATTAAGCTGCACATCCCATGTCTGTCACTCTCCCAGTTACTGTCAGAGACCTCAGCTCTGAAATCACAATGCAGCTTATGAGTGCAGCACATGGCCCTACAATACTGGCAGCCAGTATTACATGACTATGTGGGAGGGATAGTGAGACTGAAGGGGAGCATGGTGGCCACGTGGAGGATGACAACAGTAAAGCTGTCATATTGAACAGGTATTTCTGCTCAGTCTTTACTGAGGAAGAGGAGGGTAATGGGTCTGAAGGAGTACAAGGGGTTAGAATGGTGCAGAAATGGACACAAGTCCCTTTACATGAGAAAGGGTCCTGAAGGAACTGGAAGTAATAAGAGTTGATAAAGCAATGGGGCCAGATGGGTGCACCCCAGGGTCCTTAAAGGACTAAGAGAGGTGGTGGCTGAATCTCTGGCAATCCTGTTTAGCTGATCACTGGAAACAGGGAGGTACCCAAAGACTGGAGGACAACAGATGTAGTCCCCTTATGCAAAAGTGGGAACAAAGAGGAAGCAGGGAAATACAGACCAGTCAGCCCCACCTCAGTAGTGGGGAAGATCATGGAAGCACTACTGAAGGAGAGATTGGTGGAACATCTGGTTGTCAATGGACTACAGGACCCAAGGCAGCATGGTTTCACCAGGGGAGGTCATGTTAGACCAACCTCATTGAATTTTTGACTGGGTGACTAGGAGGTGGATCAGGGAGGGCAGTGGACATGGCCTATCTAGACTTCAGCAAGGCCTTGACACTCTGCTACATAGAAGACTATTACACAAACTGGGGAATATGGGTGTGGGAAGGACAGTAGTGTAGTGGGTAGGTAACTGGCTGGGTGGCAGGACACAGAGGGTGGTGGTAAATGGCTGTCACTCCACAGAGGGAAGAGTGACCAGTGGGTATCACAGGATCGGTGCTGGGACCGGTCTTATTCAACATCTTCATCAGTGACATTGCTGCTAGGACCTAGAAGGCAGAATTTCTCTGTTTGCTGATGACACAAAGCTCTGTAACAGAGTAGACACACCAGAGGGTGTAGACAGAATGAGAGGGACCTGCAGAAACTTAAAGAATGGTCAGGGTTTGGTAGTTGAAATTCAATGCAAAGAAGTGCAAGATAATGCATATGGGGGCAAAAAACCCTGGCACAATATATCAGTTGGGGTGAGGATATAGCATGCACCAAGCAGGAAAGGGATCTTGGGGTTATCATCTCTGATGACCTCAAGGTAGGGAAACAGTGTGACAAGGCAGCAGGTAAAGCAAATAGGATGCTGGGATGTATAGGCAGGGGCATCATCAGCAGGAAAAGGGAGGTCATAATTTCGCTATACAAGACACTAGTGAGTCCTCACCTGGAGTACAGTGTACAGTTCTGGAGACCATACCTATGTAAGGACATAGACAGGTAGAGAAGGTTCAGAGGAGGGCAACAAAGATGGTGCATGGATTGCATCACAAGTCCTATGAAGACAGGTTGAAGGACCTGAACATGTACTCCCTGGAGGAGAAGGAGAGAGGGATATGATAGAGACATACAAGTATCTTACAGGGAGGAACTGGGTGCAGGAATGCACTAATTTTAAGCAAAAAGATGTTCCAGGACTAGAGGGCATGGATGAAATTGGAGGAGGACGATTCAGAGGAAACGTGAGGAAGAATCTCTTCATAGAACGGTGGTGGACAAGTGGAACACCCTGCCAGAGGAAGTGGTGGGGCTGAAACAATCACGGATTTAAGAAGCATGGAATAGACATAAAGGAATTCTGGAGGTCTGGGTAAGGTGCAACAGACTTCTAGGAAAACATAAACTGAACTTACAAGCTCAAATGGGCAGACTGGGTGGGCCATAGGCCCTTATCTGCTGCACACTGTCTATGTATCTATGTATTTGACACCTTCCCAAGTTTGTCATCTCCTCCCACTGGCCTGTGCAAGTGCCTGGCAGCTTCACCAGCACATAGCTTCTTGATCCCCACTGGGATTACTGCAGCAGGGATTTACTGCCACCAGCATGACCCATGACCATAGCCACTCCAATGCCAGGTGGGCAGAGCCCACACTCAAACACAGGTCACCTACATGGTAGCCCAGTGCACCACGACTGGGCCATCAGGCTACTTCTGTCTGTGTAATTTCTTGAGAGGCTAAAACTGCATTGGATAGCTCGGCTCACAAATGAGGTCAAGCTCATTGTAGCACCATGACCTAATGGCTAGGTCATTGAGCTGTGGAGTAGCTGATCTCAGGTTCGAATCCCACCACTGCCATAGGGTTTACTGTGGCACCCTGAGCAAATAGGTGGCAGTGCAGTCAGAAGTGGCTCATAGGGAGGGAGGAGGACATTGACTGCGCCGCACTCACATGCTTGCGTGTGTGTACTTGTGCACCCTGGCCACTGACATCCTAGGGAAGGGACAGAAAAGCTGAAAATGACCCATCCAACAGCATGGCACCGGCTGACCACAGGTCCCACACATGGCTACTCAGGCACCACCATCACACAGCGGATCTGTTCTGCAGCGGAGCTTGGGGACCCTCTTCTGCCCTTGCTAGAGGGGTTAGGCTCTGGGGAATTACAAACATGAGATACACCATGGGAGATGGCAGGGCCTCCCAGAGTGATGGGATGAGGTGGCCAAAGTAGATGGGTTCAACCAGAGAAAAGGCATAAACTGCAGTAGCTGCAAAAAGAAAAAATATACATACATATATATATATATATATATAGTGTATATATGTAATAGATAAACCACTCTGAGTTGTGCAGTCGTGCTCTGATATACACATGCTTTGATGTGCATCAACCAACCAAGGCGGTATATATCAGAGCATGGCGCACACCTCAGAGTGGTTTATCTATCTTACAAAATGTCAAAATTGTTTTGAGGGGAAGTGGAGGTGAGTGTGGTCGCACTCTGATATACGACGGTCACCTGGAAAGATTGAATGGTGGTGTGAGGGCAGAAGCTGCCAAAGAAAGAACTACGGAGCAAGAAACCAAGAGACAGAAATGAGAGATGGAAGGAGACCAGGAGGGTAGGTAGGGGTTGGCATCAGCAGACCAGAAGAAGGCAGGAGGACCCCAGGAGAACAGACAAGAACCACAGGAAGGGCAACAGGACATTCCAAAAGCCAGGGATGGAGGGCAGCAGCAAACCTAGGACAGAGCAAGGACACTAAAAGCCCATGCTGCTCTCTGACTGTCAGCCTGAGTGGTGCAGGCACCACTCCTAAGAGAAAATCATAGCAACTGCCATTTTGTTTGCCTGGTGCATTGATAAGTTAGACAATGCTTTACAATACTGATGGCTTTGTGTGAACTCACTTTGCCTTTGCAGTTACCCTGAACCATTCTATCCTCAGCAATTACTACTCTTTGTTTTCATACTGTCTGAACAGTCTATGACATCAGTTAAACCATAACAGATCATTTAAATCAGGGTTTCTCAACCTGGGGTCTGTGGCAGGTAAGGCACAAAAGTAAGCACAGCCTTCCCATTAAAACATTTTAGCATGCATAACTATTGTCTGTTTATGACATTTTTATTCCTTCTTCATACTGACTAACAACACTTCTACCAATTAAAATATGCTTGTGATTAGTGATCTTTTGGGTCTGACATGCCTGGACAAGGTACTCAGTGTTAGAAAGGTTAACAGCCCCAGATTTAGATGACTAGCATGGAATGGTGTGATGGATGTCATTGAATGTGTTGGAGATATGAAAAGAAAGAGTGTAGCTACTAAGGAGATAATATAGATTTGAGGACACCACAAAGCTAGATTCATTTATCAAAAAGGCCAAATCATATCAGAATACATGGCTGATACAAAATGGAAATTGAAGGTATTTACATTGTAAAACTTATTTCCTATCACCTTTAAAAGGCAACATAATATGTTCTGGAGAAATGGGATACCGGAACGTAGGGAGAGAGCAGGAAGGTGAGACTGAAATCAACAAAAAGAAAGAACAGTTCTGGTTAAGCAAAATATTTTCTTCTTCCTAAAATGTCTTATAATATGTAATGTCATTTTTATGTTTGCTTGCATGAATGTGCAAGAAACATAGTGCCATCATCCGAGTTTTGAGTGTGTCACCCCTCTTCCAATTCAGTCAGTGTGTTGGCAGGCACGGTCCCAGTCCACTCATCAGATGCTGGAGCTGTCTATGATAGCTCCAAAATCCAGTGGCGTGATAGTTGAAAGGAAGCTACGGCCCAGTGAGCAAAGACTTTCCAGATATCGCTTGCTCATGCACAGCCCCCTACACACACACACACACACACACACACAACACATGTGCATGCATACTGCATGCTGCCCCCACACCCACACTGTACAGCCGACAGGGGCGCCAATCCCCGTCAGTTCCACTGTCTCTCCCCTACCCCCAACCCCCATGCTGTTGCTGACAGGGTGCCCCAACACCTCGCCTGCTCCACACCCCCAGCCATCCTTCTGCCACACTGGAACCCACCCCAGCACGACAAACATCCCACATTGTCCTCATAAAAAAACACCTGAAAATCAAATCGGTCCATGCTGTGTCTGCCCCACCCGCACCCACCACGCACCTGCCTCTCCACACTCCCCACCCCTTACTTACCTCCGAACTGACGCGATGATCTTCGCTGGACTGGGAACACGTCTGCACTCTTCAAAGCCGACTGCTAACTGAGGAAATGCCGGTAAGCTGTATAACGGAAAGACGGGGTTTTCAACTTTATTGCATATCTCAGGCATGTTTTTGGAATTTTGCACCAAATTTTCAACATGAGTTTTGGGGAACCCTCCTCATGAATTCTTGCACTGTCACGGCATTATCAGCCCAAAGGATGATTTCACAGCCACTGCGTGAAATCACCCTTCCAGAATGATTAATGAAATGACACTGCCAGTGTTCATAAGGTGGGCTCCCAAAAAGACTATTTTGAAAATTTGGTGAAAAATTCCTAAAATGACTGTTTTATGAGCATGCATTCATGCAGTTCCTATGCACACTCATAAGTTCACAAATTTTCAATATTTTCACTCTAGATTTTCAACATTGCCATTTTACCACACCTTCTTATGAACAGTACAGTTGTCATTTTTCACATCTCACCCAAAATGTGTTTCCACCCATGTAGTGCACAATGGCGCAGTCGGGTTGCTAAATCAAGTACAGGACACATTAAGAAAATCACACTGACACTGTTCATGAGCAGAGGTCTTAAATGGCTATGTTGAAAATTTGGTGAAAAAATTCCTAAAATGACTGTTTTACTGAGCATGCATTGCGCAGTTCCTATGCACGCCTCATAAGTTTGCAAGTTTTCAATATTTCCACTCCAGATTTTCAACATTGTCATTTTACCACACCTTCTTATTAGTAGCACAGCTGTCATTTTCATCTCACCCAAAATGTGTTTCCGCCCATGTAGTGCACAATGGCGCAGTGATGCGAACTCAATGTATGGACACATTAAGAAAATCACAGTGACACTGATCATGAGCGAGGTCTTAAAATGGCTGTGTTGAAAATTTGGTGAAAAAATTCCTAATAACGAATGTTTTACTGAGTCTGCGTTGTGCAGTTCCTAAGCACGCTCTAAGTTTGTGAATTTTCAATATTTTCACTCCAGATTTTCAACATTGCCATTTACCACACCTCCTCATGAGCAGTACAGCTGTCATTTTTCATCATCTCACCCAAAATTGTTTCCACCCATGTAGTGCATAATGGCGCAGTCGGGTGTGCTAAATCAAGTACAGACACATTAAGAAAATCACACTGACACTGTTCATGAGCAGAGGTCTTAAAATGGCTATGTTGAAAATTTGGTAAAAATTCCTAAAATGACTGTTTTAAGAGCATGCATTGTGCAGTTCCTACGCATGCCTCATAAGTTTGCAAGTTTTCAATATTTCCACTCCAGATTTTCAACATTGTCATTTTACCACACCTTCTTATTAGTAGCACAGCTGTCATTTTCACATCTCACCCAAAATGTGTTTCCACCATGTAGCACACAATGGCACAGTTGCTGTGTGAACTCAGTGTATGGGACATATTAAAGGAAAACTACACCCAAAACTTGAAAATTTATATGTTGTGCAGAGTGTTTTAATTTGAATGTGAAGTTCTAGTGTTTCCTTCCTCTGACTGGTATTAGGAGTTTTCCCCAAATTAGACTGCTAGCTTTATGCTAGTTTTATGACCCCTGGGGATCTTCATACCTGATGGTGTAATTGTATTTCTTGTTCCCACAGTGCATCTTGTCTCAGGTGACTGTGATGTAAGAGAGACCCAACATTCAGCACACACATGCCAAACAAACTAAATATCTTGAAGCTTTACAAGCTGCACAAAATTACCAGCAGCAAAGTTTTTCGGACAGTAAAACCTTTAGGATGAGGGTGGTCACCAAGCTGAATTCTACAGATTTTAAAATATAGCCATCTCTATTGTTGTGAACTGATTGTAATGCAATGCTTTCTGCTGATTTATGGTCTCTGCACATCACCATCACATGAAACAAGGTGTACTGTAGGACAAAGAAATGCAATAAAGCTATTTGTTATGGAGATCTCCAGGGGTCATAAAACTACCCTAAAGCTAGCAGGCTAATTTAGGAAAAACTCCTAATACCAGTCAGAGGGAAAGAAACATCTAGAACTTCAGATACAAATTAAAACACTCTGCACAGCATATATTTTTCAAGTTTTGGGTGTAGTTTTCTTTAAGAAAATCACAGTGTCACTGTTCATGAGCAGAGATCTTAAATGGCTATGTTGAAAATTTGGTGAACAAATTCCTAAAAGAACTGTTTTACGAGCATGTTGTGCAGTTCCTATGCACACTCGTAAGTTTGAGAATTTTCAATATTTTCACTCCAGATTTTCAACATTGCCATTTTACCACACTCCTTATGAGCAGTACAGCTGTCATTTTCACATCTTGCCAAAATGTGTTTCTGCCCATGTAGTGCACAATGGTGCAGTCAGTGCTGAAAATCAATGTATGGGATTAGTAAGAAAATCACAGTGACACTGTTCATTAGCAGAGGTTTTACAATGCCAATGTTGAAAATTTGGTGAGAAAATTCCTAACAATGACTGTTTTATGAGTGTGCATTGCACAGTTCCCACACACGATCGTGAGGTTTGCGAATTTTCAATACTTCCACTCCAGATTTTCAACATTGCCATTTTACCACACTTCCTTATGAGCAGTACAGCTGTCATTTTCACATCCTGTCCAAAACGTGTTTCCGCCTATGTAGCGCTACAATGGGGTTACAAAAGGTCATGCTGAAATTTTATTGTGCAAATACCAGCAATCGCACAGGGCATTAGGGTAAAGCACCATACATGCCAAACACCACTGCAAATACCTGCAAGCGAACGTTCGGCATTGACAAATGCTTGTTATTTATCTGCTAGACTGCTACTGCTCTTACCTTACCTCAAGTAGCTGAAAAATCAAGGAATGGAGTTTGGGACTCTCCTGGATGCAGCAGTGCAGTCGGCAGTCGCAGTCTGTCTCCTATCTCTCCAGACTTCAGCACAGGCACCAAGCACAAGTCCAAAACTGGCTGGCGTAAGCGCAGGTTGCGATGCGGTGGCTCTCTTTCAACTCCAGACACTTGTCTCCTCCTTCTCACCCACCTCCCAGCTCGCTCTGTCTCACTCCAATCAGACTAAAGACACAGAGACTGTCTGAAATCAAAGGGATCATTCAGCAACCCTTTCACCTGGATTATGCAGGCTAAGGAAAAGCCGCCAAGCAGCAAGCAGCAATGATGATTAACGATTTCCTCCGCTCGAACGCCTTTGACAAGTAGCCAGTAGCCATGCCAGATTCCTGATAGAATATCTGAGTCCCTCCTGAGTCCGACCCGCGCTACCACTACAAATTACAGAGCAGACCCGACCAACTCTGCTGTGCTGTTGGCTGGTCTCGCCTCATCTCAGTGTTGTCTTCACTCTTCTTGCTAAGCCGCTAGTCTCTCTTCTCCGTCTGACCGAATCCAACTTGAAATAAAATAGACCACACTGCAAGTTCATCAGGGCACTAAAGAGCCCAGAATCCAACCCCACCCCTTATTATGGACTGGCACGCCTTCTTTTTGTTGGTAGCAGACCTGATTGAGAGACCAAACATATTTCTCAATCAGGTCTCCAGCTGGGTGTCATAGCAACCGTGTCACTATGACTCACAGTCCACACTTATGTTTCAGAGACCCACCCCCCACCCCTCTCTCAAAACTCGGCAAGTGAAAAAGTGTCTGGGAAAGCCCACAAAAACAAAAAAAGAAACAAAGGAATGCGGCAGACCAGCTGGCTCCTGCACCCCAGGTGATTGCTGCAGCCCGTGGCGTGTATGGCATATCGGTAGCTACACCCTTGCAGAAGGGTTCAAGTTCCTGATTTAGATTAGTGTGTAGGCCAAATGCTTTGCCAATTGCCTCTGTTGTTGTTGTTGGATAGGCTTGCATAGATATATTTTGTCCTTGCGTTCTACAGGCTCTATTGAGTATTAGGCCCATCTAGATTGTGTTTTGCTAACATAATTAGCCTTCTTCTGTTTTTCCTTCCTTTGATCCTGGTTTAGCAGATCGTGCTGAGAAAGAAAAAATTGTAGCATCAGTCTGTTCAAAGGATTATTTTGGAAAATGACTTCCCAGTTTTCATTTCCTCTGTATTTGGGCCTTTCTGAATCTCTGTGTTGAACGGGGCACTGTATTACCAGAGTTAGGATTGTTTTCCAGTTCTGAAAGTACATTAGGCATTTCTTTATCTTGTACAGCAGTTTTAAACTTTCGTTCCCCTTCTCACTCCTTTTCTCAGTTTTAGAGCTAGTTTGGTAGGAACTTCTGCCTTAATATAACTGCCTCTACCTCCCGCAGGTTATTCAAAACATTCACCTCCTGGCGCTCTAGGCACCTGAATCCTCGGTTTTCCTGCCAGCCTTATTCACATTTGCATCAGTGGTAGAAATAATAGGGTGAAGATTTACCTGTGGGAGCGTCTGTCGACTTGCTCCTTCCTCATCCTTTGATGTTGATGCATCATATTGAGGGCTGTCAGCTGGGCCATACCCATTGTCAATTTCTTCACTGTGATCCAGCAACTTGAGTTCATCTTGTTTACTTGCCATACAAGCTGCATATTTCTCCTTGGCTTTCTCTAATTCCTGCAGAAGTTCTTCTTTACTTTTGCCCTTAATTCTTCCCACTGGAGTTCTCTCACAGTCCTTATGTCCATCAATATTACTCAAGTCCTCGATCAAGAAAAACATCTCTCCTTGATTATTTTGAACTAATTCTTGATTTATTTCCAGTAAAGCAGCCTCTTGCAAATATGAGGTAGGGGAGGAGGCCATCTCCCTGCCACATCAGCACTTCCTCCTACTCCTCAGTCCGGCTCCCAACTGGGCTCCTCCATCCCTGCTCACAGGAAGTCAAGCCCCTGCTGGCAGGAGAGTATGGGAATTTCCCGGTGTCCTGGCCAAATTCCTCTCATTCACTAAAAATACCACCAACAGCTTAATCTGGTTCAAGGTCATCCCCTCTCCAGGTCGTGCCTGAAAATAGGCAGGATTTGTCTAGTGCACTTACCCGGTCAACAAACACTAAATAAATGAAAAATAAAACATATAAGTTGGTATTGCCATGTTTTGGTGATTTGTACTACTGCACTGATTTATGCAACACTCCGTAAGAACTGTACTCTTTTGTTTCACAAAGTGATGACTACTATAAAATTGTATAATGTTATCTTGGACCGTGAGCCACCTCTAATTTAGCCAATAGGGCTTATCTCTGTAACTAGAAATGTTTCTATCTTACAGTTACCATAGTAATTATCATATTTATATAATGTGAGACACTGAGTCTTATAACTCGGAGAACCCAAGAGACACAAAGAAACCTCGAGGTATAGGGCAGCTTAGCATTGGCTCCCAGTTCGTATAGGTGAAGAACTGCTTAGGGCAACTGTGATTTATCCTTTGGTAGTAATAAAATTCCTTGCATTCCCAATATTGCCAAAAGCTTGAGAATGAGGTTTAGACCTCCTGACAATTAGTGACTGCATGCAGGCAATATTCAGTGTTAGTTAGCTTTCACTTGTTGCTTAAAACTTTTCCCTTCCCAACGGGGACTTTTAGGTGTGCATTTCCGCATCACCTCTCCCATTTTAGACCACTTTGCAGTAACTTGCGAACTCTGGCTGCTTTTCTTGGGTGTGGTTGATGCCAACTCGACCACTCACAGCAGCTTTGAATTGCAGCCTACAAAGTAAACAGTAGCCCGACTGAGTGTAAAGTGTTCCTGCTGTGGATTGATTCACAGTACGGCTTTTTTCACAGTTTGATTTTCATTCCTCCCACACAATGGCCACCGTATAAAATATCTGCACAGAACTGAGACTCAATGACTCAGACTTCCTTGCCTCCCATGGAGGATGGGCTGACTTTGCACAGGATGCAAGTCAATCCAAACACCCTATACTGGGATTTCAACCTAGTACTGTGAGACAAGACAAACAGCCAATAAGCATCATGCAAAGGGCTGTTGGTTGTGGCTCTCTATGCTGCTCTGGAAGCCTCAGTGAGGTTTCAAACCCTTGATCTGTAGATCTCGTCTCTAAAGCAAGAGATGGGTTTAAGGAAACAGAATGTATTAGACTGCAGCAGAATTTGGAGTCTGAACTTCAAACACTGTGCAATGAAAGGATTCACTTTTGCATCATTCAGCACAGGCTGGAGAGCAAGAAATTTGTATTTTGAAGCAGGAGTGTGAAAGTTTGAGACAGGATGAGGGGCAGGCTTTGAATATGAATGACTTGTTAAGTAGAGCGAATGAACAGCTGAGTGAGGAGATCTGAGAGCTACAGCACAAGATAAATAAGGTACTTAATGACTTAGAAGTGGCTACTAGGGACAATCGCGAATTGGCGCCATGTACACAGTGTTGCAGAAACAAATGCAAGATGAGGTTGATATGGATGTTGCAAATGTGAGTCATGCAGAATGTGAATCCAAGATGGCAAAACTGCGCCATCAGTGGGAGGTTCTGGCTGGACATGTTAAGGCGATGGAGGCGTAGCCCTGCCTTAGAGCGTTATCTGAAGGGAGGTATCAGGTGATGACATAGCCCAGTCACACCTTACTATGGCCCAGGAAACCCCACCCAGCCATCCACAACATGGTGGGTCCCACCCACCCACACCATGTCATACATCATCGATGTTGTGACACACATCATGGGAGATGCCAACATGGCAGCCCCCATGATGGGAGCAGGCACCAGCCCTGGTCCCATGGCACCACCGTGGCTGTTATTAATGTGGAAGACAGGCAGGAGATATAAATAATGATTGAAAATGCAATAGGTAACGTGTCTATCTCTGAGAGAAATAAGTGGTTCTTAAAGCCCTAATTAGGCAGCTTCTGCATGAGGCTGGTACTCAGGAAGGCACAGTTCATACCATGGCTGAGACCACAGCCCAGACACCCCTTGTCAGCACCCGAGGCAACCTACCCAGCCTGATTGGCCTAATAATCCCCTACAGATGGCTTACCTGTTCAGCAAATAGCTGATAGCATTGGACAGTGAACCCATCCAACAACCTCAGCTGCCACTTGGAAAAGGTGCGTTCCAAATGTGAAATGCTTAGTCTCGCTGTAGACTATCAGGTCCAAATACTATGCCAAACCATCGAGCCTGGATTGTGGGCCAAACTCCCCGATGCCATCTGCCGGAATGGCAACGCCACCTTTGTCGAGCTCGCAGCTGAACTCATTTCTGCACACAACCCAGGTGTAGTAGGAGTGATGCTTGCATACAGTGTAAAACAGAATGCAAAAGAAAGTACAGCGAATTACCACAGAGACTCTGGATGGCCTACAAGCAGGAAAGCACCTTGCACAAGAAGCTGCAGATGTGGATCTTACTGAATACAAGACCCTGTTCCTTAGGAATATGATTCCTGCAGTGAGAGAAAAGGTAGAGCCAACCACCTATCCCACCACGGAAAGATTTGCCGACATTCTTTGAAAACTGAGAGAGTTTACCAACCTACATCTGTGATCTGGGCTCCAGTTCCAAGAAAGTAGCCACTGTGGAGCCTAATCAAGAGGCCATGATGCACTACACAGTGAAAGGCAGGCCCAACACAAACAGCCACTTCTCATGGATAATCAACACCCCTGCAAGCCCAACAAAACAACCACAACAGCAACAGCAGCAATGGGGTGGGAACTGGAACTATCACAAAAATAAGAAGCACAAGAATCATAAGGGTAAACAACAACAAAGGCCAGGCCCTTCTATAGGGAGATAGCCAAGAGAACCAGAAATTTAGAGAACTCCTGGGGCAAGTACGCTTGGTAGCAGATGCTGTTCCTGCTCCGCCCCTTGTAGCCATACAACTGGGAACCCAGGCCTCAATGGGCCATGGTGATGCCAGAAGTACAGGCCCTTAGCCCATATAGGCCTAAACCCAGAAGCACCTCCCTATATAGCATCAGTGCAGCATGGTGAAGTGGTTCAAAGGAGCCAGGCCCAACCTCTCCATGCTTCCTCCAGCACAGATTGACAATTAAAGGCCCCAGTCCAGATCGTAAACAAGCTAGTCTTGGATACAAATGGAAGGCCCTGCACTGAGGCCAAGGTCAGGGCCGCCTGCAGTGTTATCGATACAGGTACGGCTGTGTCTGTTTTACATGATGACCACACTCGGATACATCTCCTTGGTCCACCAGACAGAGGACCAACACATCAGGAGTAGATGGTACTTGGTTACCTGCATACCACTCTCTACCTCTACCTGTAGAGTTAGGCCACCTGAAGGCTGCACACACCTTCAACTGATGGTATTGCATGATCATCCTAGTATCATTGGGATTGACTTCCTCACCACATGGCTGTGTGATGGATCTAGCTAACATGCTATTGATACAGATTCAGGGCCAATATCACATCATTTTGATCCCTGACTCACACGTCATGGCAACAATATCTGCCAGCAATAAGGTATGATGTCATAGATTTGTTCAAGACCCATGAGCTTTTCCCAAAGCTCCTTCCCATTTTGCAAAAGCATTTGGAAGCATTTGCTATCAACAAGCATGACTGTGGCAGAATGCACACTGTCATTGAAGTGCCAGGCCCAGCACATGAGAGGCAAAGGCAATATCCTTTTCCATCCGAGGCCTTGCCTTCTTAGGGAAACAATAAAAATCACTTCTCAACCAAGGGGTAATCAGAAGATGTGTTTCACTGCCAACTCCCCAGTGTGGCCTGTGGAAAAAACCTATGGGCACTTGAGACTTACTATTGACTACAGGAAACTGAACCAGGTCACTCCCAGTTGTGCTCCAACTGTGGCCTCCGCACCTGATGTGCTATGACTGTTGACCCCTAACCTAAAATTGTTCAGTGCCCTGATATTTCCAATGGTTTCTGGTCACTGTCATTGTCCTCTAAGAGTCAATATAAGCTCACCTTCATCTTCGAAGGTAGACAGTACACATGGACCTGCTTATCACAGGGATTCCATAACAGTCCATCCTATTCTATCTGCACATGATGGATGCCCTTGAGGGTTTCTCTACTCCCAGTGTCTCTTGCAGTATGTGGATGACCTGCTGTGCAACAGCCATGCAGGAACAACACTTGGATCTCTTGGATGAACTACTGACTCTCATCCAGAGAGCAGGCCTTACATTTAACCCAGCAAAAGCTCAGCTATGTCAGAAAGAGGCACTCTTTCTGGCCTAGAATTACTAACCAAGGCCACAGCCCTACCTGGAAAAAGATACAAGGATTGCAATACCTGCCATTGCCTACTAGCGTCTTAACTCTTAGAAAGTTTCTAGGTATGGTAAATTATTCCATAGATTTCATCTGTGATTTTGCTCAAAAGGCTGCTCCTCTGTATGAGCTACTGAAAAAGGACATTCCCTGGACTTGGGATCCCATACACATCCAGGCTATGACATCACTGAAGCAGGCCCAGGCTTCTGCTCCAGCTCTGGTCAACCCCAATCCAGCAATACCATTCCATCTGAATTGCCACCTCTGACATTGCCATGTCAGCAGTGTTGCCAGAAGGTTCATGGTACTCTGAGACCCATTGTTATGCATCACAGCTCTTGACTCCAGTGGAACAGAAGTTCATCACTTGTGAAAGGAACCTTCCAGCCACCTACTGAGCTGTCAAACACTTCCTGTATATCATTGGGTACTCTCCACTGATTATTAACACCAACCACACACCCCAACTACCTTTCTGCTATTGGACAGAGTGAAGGATGGGTCAGTCTCTAACACCAGACTGACACACTGGTCACTTCTTCTCCAGGATAGACATACAGGTACACCCAACCAAAATTCCAGGCACATGGACTCCTTTTCCAAGGAGAACCCCATGACTGTACACTGCAGCCACCTGATCTTCCAGATCCAGGTCCTTTTCTCCCTGCCACACCCAAATACTTGAGAACATCTCTTTGTGTTGTATTTCACAGATGGTTCAGCTTCCTACTACCAGGGAGAACAAATTGCAGGGATGGGTATTTTAGTGATTTACCCTTACGGTAACACTGTTAGAATCTCTAAACGTTGCAGTGTAGCCTCATCACAGTATGCAGAGATGGCAGCGGTGGCCTGTGCTCTCAAGTTCATCCAGCATGGAACCAAGGATACCATCATTTTTACAGACTCTAACTGGGTTTGTTGTTCTCTTACAGAATTCTTTCCTTTCTGGCAAAAGAACTCCTTCCTGTCTTCTGATGCGCCAGTGAAGTACAAAGAACTGGTAATATATATATACATTCACTGGCACAAAGGTTTGCACACAAACTCTATGTACACAAAGTTAAAGCTCATTCCTACATGACCCCTACCATGCCTTCAATGATACAGCAGACATCCTTGCGAAGGAAAGCACCTGAGGAGGGACACCTGAATGATGGATCATCCAGAGGCCAATGCGGCCATACACATTGCAGCAGTCAGGAAGAAACCTGAACCCTTTTCCCCTTGGACCTCGCAGCAGCTCAACATGTTGATACTGAACTCAAAGAGTGTTCAGATTCTTTGACAAAGGTGCCAAAGAAAAACTTCCCACACACAATCCCTACCAAAGGCATGAAGGTAAGTTACGCTTGTCACCAGATGACAGGTTCATCTGGTACCAGCCAGATGGTTCCACCACTAAGTTGTGGATGGTCCCCAGACATCTTAGGTCTAAATTATTGCACCAAGTGCATGATACACCCACTGGAGGACACCAGGGAGTGAAAACACCATCCAGAGGCTCAAGACCAATGCTTGGTGGCCTGGTGTCACCAAAAATGTTAAACAGTACATAGACAACTGCCTTGTTTTGCGAAAACAATCCCATTCCACCAAATGAAATGCCAAACCTCTACCACAAAGACATTGGCCCTTGGCATCTATCCAAATTGATTTTATTGGCCCCTTGACCAATACTAGCAGAAAGAACAAGTATGCTCTTGTGGTAACTGATCTCTTCTCCAAGTGGGTCAAAGCCTTCCCACTAAAACATGCATTGCTAAAACCACTGCCAAAATCCTGGTGGAGCAAATTTTTCTAGGTGGGGCCTACCTCTTAAGGTGAGATTCTGACAAAGGAACCAGTTTTACAGGTGAGTAGCTGAAAGAATCCCTTGAGCTCCTTGGAGTTCAACAGACGTTCCACATACCTTACCATCCCCAATCTTCAGGTCAAGTAGAGAGTCAACAGACAGATTAAGCAAATGCTTTCCAAATTATTAAGGACAATCCCAAAACCTGGGATTTCCTATTGCTGTTACTTCTTATGGCAATCAGAGGCACACCCTCAGCCACTACAGCTGACACCCTTTGAGGTGATGACTGGTAGACAGATGAGATTACCTAAACACCTGTTGTTTGACCTGCATACCCCAGCTGTGGACCATGTGTTCATCGAACAATATTTGGAAAAACTCAAAAGATCTCATAACACACTTGTATGTCCAATTGCATGGGCAAGGCCCAGCAACAGTCCAAGATATAGTTCTGCAAACACACACAAGAAGTGGATTGGCAGGTTGAGATGAGGTAATGGTCCTCCAATTTGCACATCCCACCCACTCCTTCTCCAATTAGTGGAAGGCCTTTACCCTTTGTCAACAAGCTTATTCCAGCAGTCTATCAAGTTAGACTCCTACACAACAATAAACTGACTGACAAATGGTTACATGCAAACCAACTGAAACTGTATAAAGGAACATAATTACTTTTCCTCACCCCATTGGGTGGAATAGTACTAAGCTACTAATGTTTGATTTTCCTTTTCAGATACACTGACAATATGACTATCTTGTTCCATTTTCTCCTCATCTCAGAGTTATCCCTGCATCCAGGGCATGGTACCAAACCTCCTACTAACCTTGATCATCTAGCGTCTGCTCCAGAGGAGTATCCATCAAAATATCCAATAGTTTGATTACTGTCCAGGAAGGTTCTGATGCTTACCTCACTGCCTTGGTTGTTGCTCCTGATAAATCTACCTTACAAATTGAGTGGCAAACCACATCCATGAGACAAATTCTCCTATGGCCAAACTCTCCAAGGGAACTTTCCAGGGTTGGCCTAATGCTAAATTATCCCCAAATGGTTCTCTGTCCTTGCAACAAACTGCTCTTAGACATTCTGGTTTATACAATATCACTGCTTTGATTGATCCCTCATATTGTAATTCTTTGTCTAAGGATTCTGCTCGAAAATTTTGTGCTGTACACAACATGGCCTCCACTGCCATGTATTTATTTGTTACCACCTACTGAAAAACAGCTTTTGGAACGCCCAAAGCACACCCCTGGTCCCTGTAGTAGTCTAACAGCCACTGCCTACCTGGTACACTGATTAACAATTTACAATTTATACATATACCTGTGTTATTTAATTTAACTTACTGGAATATGAAAGAATTTTGTTGTGTCACAATACTAACACTTCAGCATTTTATAGTACGTTATTGCTTGATAGTTTAACAGCATTTCAGATTTGTACTCAAGACCCTATTGCCGGGGTCCATACCATGGAGCATAGAGGCAACTTCAGGAGAAGACCAAATCCTGATGATCAAAGTCATAAATGTAATACATGTGAAGTTGATAGTTCTGATGTCACTGGTGCAACAGGCACTGTCACAGGTTTATTTGGTACAGCTATGTCTATTTGGAACAAAGCTGACCTTGCTGCTATCAAATCTCATTCTGCCAAATTCCAGACTGGTTTGGTGAATGATATCCTTCTCCCATTATTGCATGGTGTGGATGGCCTTAGTCAGGAAGAAAGATACACTGTTCACAATATGTACAGCATTGCTAAGGCATTTACAGATTCTAAAGATAAGATTAAATCACTCATTGCACAGAACAACAAAGAAGCAGATAAGCAATATATTGCCAGTGAGATTTTATGCTCAGCCTATGACTCCTACATTATCTCTACCATCAATAATCTCTTCTGTGATCTAGAATCTGGAAGAATCCCTGATATCATACATGACAAACGATTTCCAAATGGTATTGTCCATGATGTAAAAGCCCTGGCTGCACTGCTATGTGCATGCAACAATCTCTAACTATTCCTCTTTCTACAGCTAGGAACTTGGGTTTTGTGATCAGACACCCTAATACTGGTCCCTGTTTTACTGCTAAGAAATGTTCTATCAGAGATACAATGTTTGTTTCTTTACTGTCTCTTTACCACGTTTTGATCCCACTATAGCTTTATTCAACAAACTGGCTTCCGTTCACTCTATTTGGCACCTTGATGATGACATCTACAGAGAACGCCTGGACTTGCCTCTATTTGGTCTTCCATCCTTTCCTGGACACCTGAGTTGGTCCTCACACAGACTGCTTTGCAAAGAAACAGTATATCTACTTGTGTCGATGTGATGTATTTGATGTTATTAAACCTGTATGTGGTTATTCTCCCAACAGCATGGATTGTCCCTTTTCCATTGGATGACATCAGCATGAACAGCGTGGACCTTTTGGACTCAACATTGGCTCCAGGTCAACTTTACCAATACTATTATACTACTGAGAGGAGGTTCATTGCCTGTCAACATGGATTTCCAAGACAACCTACACCTGCCCAGTACAATTGCAAAATGGAGACTCCCCACCATTAAGATGCAGTACAATTCTGACAGGGAGTACTGCATGGTGACTGACTATTAAACGTATACATACAGAACTGAGACATGTGTTATTGAGTCCCCAATTTCTGCTTCATTCCTCATCAAAAGTCTGTCATTGGACATACCGTTATAACCCCGTCCCCTTATGGATGTGGACATCATTGATGGTAACCCGATTATCTGCTCACCCTTTCTCAATATTTACCATATTTTAATGTACACATAGATCCACTGTCACTTACATTAAAATCACTTTTAGACAGGAAAGACAACCACCTCATTCACATCAGCAATAATATCTCCAAGGCTCATGAAGCTATCCTTTCATTGATTAATGATGGTGATATGAATGATCATTAACTAACACATGGTTAGAGATTACTTTAAAGGTTTTGTTATTATACATTCATTTTTTATATTTGTCTTGGTTATTTTGCTATGCTGCTACCACACACTGCACCAACACCGTGAGCAGCTGGAGTTCCTTTACAAAGCTCACCCATGGGGTTTGTAACGACCCTGCTTCCTGACCTTTCCCTAGGTTTGCCTGGGTTTCCCTCAGAGGCAACAAGGAGGAATGTTACATGAGGTCCCTGCACCCTTATTGGGTACCCCAGAGGGAACACCATAGACAGCTAGCACTTAGGCATATGTTATACTAACATATAGGGCTAAGAGCATCTTACCATACAAGGGTAGGTGTCAGGATATGTATGCATATTATTGTTATACACTTTGCTTACAAATATATATATATATATATTCTCTATGTATTTTCTGTCTATTTCTTACTTACAAGATGTTAGCACATCTGTGTCCTTGTAATGATTATGATATATATATAGTTAGTATTGCCACCTTTTGGTGATTTGTACTATTACACTGATTTACATAAGACTCTGTAAGAACTCTTTGTTTCACAAAGTGATGACTACTACAAAATTGCATAATGTTATCTTGGACCGTGGAGCCACCTCTAAGTTAGCCAACAGGGCTCATCTCTGTAACTAGAAATGTTTCTATCTTACAGTAACCATAGTAATTATCATAGGTAGATAATGTGACACATTGAGTCTTATACCGGAGACCCAAAGAGGCATAAAGAAACCTCGAGGTATAGGAATGCTTAGCATTGGCTCCCAGTTCATACTGGTAAGAACTGCTTAGGGCAACTGTGATTTATCCTTTGGTAGTAATAAACAAGTTTATTGCTCTTATGCAACGTGTTTGTGATTCCTTGCATTCCCAATATTGCCAAGAACCTGAGTGAGGTTTAGATCTCCTGACAATGCCATCCTCAATGTTATTGCTGAAGACATTGAAGTACACTTTGAAGAGGATGTGCCCCAGCACAGATCCCTAGGCATTCCACTCATCACCCTTCTCTCACTGGAGCACCCCATTTACCACCACCCTTTAACTTCTACTCTGACCAGTTTTCTATCCACCTAGTTGTGTTTCTCCCCTAGGTTCTCCAGCTTGTTTATCAGGCTTCTGTGAGGGATGGTGTGAAAGCCTTACTGAAGTCCGGTAGGCCACATTCGCTACCCTCCCTAGTCAATCACCCGTGTCACTAAAGTGAAGAATTCAATCAAGTGCATCTGGCAATACCTCCTGATGTAAATCCCATTGGTGGTCGCTCTGCAGTCCACTTCTTCCCAAAGTAATCCACTGTGCTTTCCTTAATTAATGCCTCTATCATCTTTCCTTCCACTGAGGTGAGGTTGACTGGGTGATAACTTTGCAGCCTTCTTGCTGCCCCCTGGTGAAGTGGTATCACAGTTGAACTCCTCCAGTCCCCTGGCACCCTGCCAGTGACCAGCAACACGTTAAATAATTGCATCAGTGGGACTGCCAGCTCTTCCTCCAGCTCCCTGATTATCCTGGGATGTAATCCATCATGCCTCTTCCCATCAGCCCACTTTTATTCTGGCTAACACTTCCTCAGTTCCATAAATATAACAGCAATCACAGAATAGTGATTGCCATTATGGCCAGAATACATCAACAAAATTAATTTTGGTGATGCACACTCGTGGCATGGAGAAAAAGGGCACCTGAGACCTACAGGTTTTGTTTTTAAAGTGTGAGGCTGTGTCCCCCATACCCTCTACTTATCAATTCTCAATGCCATGGACCTCCATGCATGTCGGGAGGTGTGTGTGAAAACTTAAATGAAGTGAAAATCTCCTGCCAGCAAAAACAAACAAAAAAACCCACCACGCTGGAAACTAGTTTGACCACAAGACCTACCCAGGGACTTGAATTGAGTTTGTACTTCCGGTAGCCCCTCCTCCAAGCCATTGGTGCTCAGGTGATACACCAAGTGTGTCCTCTCATCCTGTACTTTCCCAAAGATGGTATAATATGTATTACATCTCATACCATCAATCCTACCATGCACACCACCCAGATCACACTATTCCTTTCCCCATTGGCTCTCCTCTAACTCTCTTTACTATTGAGTCTCCAGTGGGACCCTGTTGTTTATTTCCTTCTGTTCTTGCCTATGGCTTCTTATGTTCTGGTAAGTTCTACATAACTGTACCTATCTCACTCGAGTGTGAGCTCCTGCAGCAGGCTACACCATAAGGGCGAGTCCCAAGTAGTTTCCCAAAAGGAGAGAAGGAAACAGGGCTGTAGGAAAAACATGGAATTCTCATGACAGAAGGCCTTGGAGCACAGTTAGGATGAATCCTGCTCTTTTTTTCCGATTGTTTAACCAGGTGAGACACACTAGGCTGAAAGCTTGTTTACAGGTGCAACCTGGGAGCACAGGGAAATTAAGTGACTTGCTCAGGGTCACACAGTATACAAGTGGGGCTATGGGATTTAAATACAGGTCTCCAGATATGCAGCTCAGAGCCTTAAATCACTGTGCTATACTGCCTCCCCTTTTTCTGGTGGTAATGTCTAGAGTGTAGTGCTTGACAGAAGTATGTACCAAATTCCAGGTTGCAGCAGCGCAGATGTCTGCCACTAAAACATTTTCATAGCTAGGAATAATGCAGCCATCCCACTTGTGGAATATCCCTTGACTGGTTCCAGTAAGGATTTGTCATACTTGTTGTAGATGACCCCAATGCAGTTGGCTAACCATTTTGACAGGGTTTGTTTTGCAACAGTCTTCCCAGAGTCCTGGGGCAAAAGAAACAAACAACTGATCAGACTTGTGAACTGATTTGGTATGGTCCAAATAGTAGCAAAGGATTCTGTGGACATCTAGAGGTGAAGGAGGACTTCCTCTGATTTGAATACTCTGGGTAATATACCAGAAGCAGATATCCTGGTTCAGTGTCAGCTCAGATACTACCTTCAGAAGAAACTTAGGACTGTGCAGAAGAGACAGCCAGTCTCTTGAGAAAAACAAATAAGCTTCTTTACATGAGTGCTTGAAGCCCTAAAATTCTTTGAGCTAAAGTAATGGCAACTTAAAATAACGCTTTTCAAGTGAGAAAGTGAAGGTCGCAGTCTGCTACCAGTTCTAAGGGGGCAAGATTAATTTCTAGAACAAATAAAAGGTCCCACATGGGCACAGGGTCCCTGATGGGAGGTTTTAGATGAAGTATGTCCTTTAGAAAAGTGCAGGAAGATCCAACTGAGCAATGTTTCACCCCCAGGCACATGAAATGCCAAATTACTTTTCTATTCCAAAATGTTAATGATGCTATCTGATGATTACGAGTAATAAAATGTTCCACAATTGGTGATTTTGTGTCTTGACATCTAATTCGACTTTGTGTTCTGTTATCAGATTTTTAAGGGTCTTGTTGTTTCTCCTATATAATACAAGGAGCAAGGGCAGATAATACAATACACTACGTGGTCTGAATCACATGTAATAAAGTCTCTTATTTCAAAATTCCTTTCTTGGCAAGTACTCTTTACTGTTTTACTTTTTATTCCATTGTTGCGATGCATGCAATGGCCACAAATGTAAAACCTTTAACCCCTCTGTTTATCCAAGTTCTCTGTGCTGGTTCTTCTTCCCAGTGTTGTGTCTTTACCAGTTTATTTTTAAATTTTTAAACCCATGGTTTGGCACAGACACAACACTGGAAGAAGAACCAGCACAGGGAACTTGGATAAACAGAGGGGTCATTGCATGCATCACCATAATGGATTAGAGAAAGTAAGAAAACCAAAAGAGATGGCAATTGGGAATCTTTGTTAAAGAGAAGAGAGGCATGATGGATACATACTTTAAAAACTTACAAAAGTAAATATGGTTTAAATGAAGGTCTTTTATGGAGTTCCTTTTCATAAAATAAACTAACAAAAATGAATTAATTTATATAAAGTTTCTATAAAAAAATATTATAGATTAGTAATTGTTTAATGAATTTTGTTGACTTATTTTACTTAACCCATATTTTTTTTATTTAGTTGTTTAACCAGGTATAGCACACTAAGCTGAAAGCTTTTTACAGGAGCAACCTGGGAGCACAAGGAAGTTAAGTGACTTGCTCAGGGTCATACAGTATGCAAGTGAAGCTCTGGGATTCAAACCCAGGTCTGGTCTGCTGGATGTCACTAAATTTGCAGCTCAGAGCCTTAGACCTCTGTGCTATACTGCCTCCTATGCCACTCCAAAGTATATTTATTAGTCAGAAAAGTGAGAAAATAAGTTTGAACCTCTCTTTAAAAATAAGAAATCTAATACAATCTAGGTAATACATTGGTCATATTGATATTAAGAGGTTAAAACCCCTTATATAGATCAATCAGTTAAGTATGATCTTGGGACATTGTTATCTGCGTGTAAAATCTAACATCAAATATGAAAGGAAGCTACAATCTACTTCTGTAATATTTAAAACAAGAACATTTCTTTAAAAGTCTATAAGATAAAAACTCTCATAGAAACTTTTAAGAAATGGGGACTACACAGGCTCTTAGAAGCCAGCCTTTATAGGCAAAGTGTTAGTTTTCCTTTTAAGAACTGAGTCAGAGGACATCATCCGAATGTCATCACACTCATGTTTCAAGTGTGTAAACCCATGGCTCAGCCCTTCCAGCTGCAAGAAAGAAGCAGCTGAGATCCCCACTGGAGTGGTGTCTGTGCTAATGGCAACAACTCAAAGAAGTTAGAGAAGTTTAAAACTTTTACAACTCTCCTTGAAGCAACAGAGCAAGAATTCAACTGATTTAGATATAGAAAAGTACCAAGGTGGGGACGAAGTACTACCCCTTTATACAGAGGGTGATGTCAGTGGGCAAACTGATGAGGGTGGGCACCAGCTGGGTACTGCTGGCTAGAAGTTTTCCATGGAGTCCAAGTGCCTGGTGGCATAATCCTTTTGGTGTAGCCTGCTGCAGGAACTTACACTCAAGTAAGATCAAGTGGAACGTTCAACAGGAAGGATGGAATGACCTTTGAAGGTCTTAGGTAATTGGCATAGGAGTAGTAGAGGTTATATGCCATTCTATAGTTTAGGAGCTACAGAGGAGAAGGCTATTGTAACATTTAGTGCAGGATCTTGGGATGGATAGTTGCTCAGCATCAGAGGACCTGAGCAAGTAATGGTTTGAGCAAGGTACCAGTTGGGAACTAGAGAGTGAGGTTTCTGGTTTAATACTATACTGTAGACAATTCTTTTGAGTGAAATATCAAATAGTGCAGGAGGGAGGTAGCGTACTATAGAGCAGGCAGTGATGGGTGAGGAGGTTGCAGGCTAGAGCAAAGCAACAGAAATTATTGTAACTTATTGCCCATTTGTGCAACAAATTATTGGCAGCATCTAAGTTTCCGTCTTTGTTTATTGGTCCCACTGCCTCCCTTGGCTAAGTACAGTCACAGAGGACAGTACTTAGCCCTGGAGAAAAGCAAGACCAGAAAACATCTGACTGAAGATTATAAAACTTTAACATGCACTGCAGGTATTGAATCTCCCACAACTACCTACTGCTCTGATATCAGCTGCAAGGGATTCTGGGATTTGAAGTAAAAGAGGATGCCAGCCACAAGTAAGCAAGATGGTCTGATACATAGGAGATATGACATGGCCTGACTGAAGATATCATATTTATCTTCATGAAAGGTTAATAATATGATATCTCACAAATGGCAAAGTCACAAGTGAGATTTCTTAATATCATCTGCTTCAAATGAAGATAAATATGATATATTCAGTCAAGTCATGCCATATTCCATTTATACAGACATATGTTTTAGTGTAAACATGACTGGGAATGCATAAAAAGGGTTTGTGACTTGAAATGTATGACTAACTTTTAGCTTCTTTTACAGTTACAGTACTTGTTTGGGAGTGATTTCCAAGATTTTTACTACTTCTATTAAACTCACTGAGCCCTTACCTTACATTATGCCAGTACATAATGAAAAAGTTTGAGGTACAATTTTTTTTTTTTGAGGGGTATTTGTTCATCAGACAAGTGAAAAATCAATATTTTTGCTATTTGTTGTTGACTATAAAAAATCTAAAAGGTGTCTATAAATGAAACATTACTAATTGTGGAGATATTTTGTGCAGAACAACTTTCATGCTCAAAGTATCATGCTATTCACATGTGTTCATTGAAAAGGGAAAATTTAAATTTTCTGTCTTTTGATTACAAAAAATCTAAAAAGTATCTATAAATGAAACACCACTCATTTTGTACATATTTTTGTGCTGAACAACTTTCATGCTCATGGTACAGTGCTGTCATTTTCATTTTAAGTTATTCAAATATGACTATGGTTAGAACTGCTACTTAGGCAGAACATTCTAAACCAGACAAAGAAAGATAACACTGTATCTTGTAAAGATAATATTATCCTTTTAATGTTCAGAAAGATATTGCTTTTTATCTGGCCAGTTATCTCAAAACATATGCTGTATAAAATTTAGTATACAACAGTTGTGAGCATAAATTTATGAAAATAATTATAGAGCAATCAAGCACTCCTGATCAATCAGAGCACTTCGTTTCCTCTATGCATGAGACATTTTTATTCTGTGAAAGCATCTCATGCACAGATGCCCTGAAATGGGCATGTTCTGGGTAGTTTAAAAAAATATATATTATTGATTGTGCTCAAACAATAATATAATAAAATGTCACCCGTCACCACTCGTTGCTAGATAAGGTGGTTTCACTTGATTTCTGCTGAAGCCAGAACAATTCAGCTTTGCTTCACCGTTGCCTTTTGAGCAGAATGTGTATGAAACCATTCTTATCCATCAGTGAGTGGTTCCATCAATATATTAATACATACTAGTGATATATTTGAGCTGCATTTCAAGATGTCAAGATATCACCACTTAGCTACATCACAATTGCCATGTTGATAACTGACCAATACCAAAAGGACATACCACATTACAGTACCTCATAACAATGCTACTTTGACAATCGTTACTTCATATTCTTCAGAGACACTCCATTCACAAAAACAATCATAAAACAGGGAATGAAAATAGGAATCACTTGTTTATAGCTTTGCTTTTTTGTAAACATAGAAACATAGAAACATAGACTTTGGGCAGATAAGGCCCATCTAGTCTGCCCATTTCCCTACCTACAGGATAGGCCACAGATCCTATTTAACCAACAGCCTATATCTTCCTCCCCCCACAAGAATTGCCTTATGTCTGTCCCATGCATTCTTGAATTCTCCCAGTTTTAGACTCCACAACTTCCTCAGGAAGGCTGTTCCATGCATCCACTACCCTCTCTGTGAAATAATACTTCCTCACATTGCCCTGAACCACCCTCCTTCTATCTTTAAATTGTGTCCCCTTGTTCTTGCAAGTCTCTTTTTCTGAAAGATGCTACCCTCTTGGACTTTGTTGATTCCCTTGAGTGCCTGAAAGTTTCTATCATGTCCCCCCTCCCTTCTTTCCTCAAGGGTATACATATTAAGCTCCTTTAGTCTATCCTCATACGGCTTCTCTTGCAGACCCTGCACCATTTTAGTTGCCCTCCTCTGGACTGCCTCTATCCTGTCTATGTCCTTGCGGAGATGGGGTCTCCAGAACTGGACACAGTATTCCAGATGGGGTCTCACCAACTGTCTGTACAGAGGGATAACAACTTTCTGTTTTCTGCTGCTGATGCCTCTCCCTATACATCCCAGTATACCCCCAGCCCTCCTACTGCCTTTCACATTGCTTGCTAACCTTAAGGTCATCTGATATGATTACCCCCAGGTCCCTTTCCTGTTTGTTGTTGTTACTACCTCCCCACCCATTGTGTATTCTTCCCTGGGTTCTTGTTTCCCAGGTGCATTATTTGCACTTTTGCATTGAATCCTAGCTGCCATATGTCAGACCATTCCTCCAACCTTGCCAAGTCCTTTTCATCCTTTCCATGCCTCCTTGTGTATCAACCCTGTTGCAGATCTTTGTGTCATCTGCAAAAGGCATACTTTTCCTTCCAGTCCCTCTGCAATGCCACTTATGAAGACATTAAAAGGACTGGACCCAAACTGACCCCTGCGGTACCCCACTAGTAACGCCCTTTCTTCAGAGTGGACTCCATTTACAATTACCTTCTGTGTCCTGTTGTCCAGCCAATGTTTTACCCAGGCTACCACCCTGGGACCCACTCCCAGGCTGGTTAATTGACTAATAATCTTTTGTGTGGGACTGTGTCAAATGCCTTGCTAAAGTCAAAGAAATCTATTAGATTGTCTGACATGACCTTCCGCTGTGAACCCATGCTGCCTTGGATCCTGTGCTCCACTGACCTCTAGGTACTCAACTATTCTTTCCTTCGAAGTGACTCCATCACCTTCCCTACCACAGAGGTCAGACTGACAGGTCTGTAGTTTCCTGCTTCTGTCTTGGTCCCACTTTGTGAAGGGAATCACATCCGCCTTCCTCCAGTCCTCGGGTACCACACCATCCTCCCATGATTTATTAAAAGAGTAGCCAGTGGTTTCACTAGTTCCTTCCTTAATTCTTTTAGAATTCTGGGTGAATTCCATCAGGACCCATTGCTTTGTCCACCTTCAGTTTTAGGAGTTCTTGCAGAACCCTTTCTTCTGTGAAAGGACTGGGATCGACCCCCTATCAAGAGTGCTTCTGTTAATTGGATTAGGCACTTCCCCTCCTCTTTTGTGCATACTGAGCAGAAATATTCGTTCAGTATTCCTGCTTTTCACTGTCCCCTCTGCCCACCCACAGTTTATTCTATTCAGCCTCACTATCCCTCCGTTTGTCTTTCTCGTACCGCTGATGTACCTATAAAGGTTTTATCCCTTCTTAACTGAGTTGGCTATCTTTTCCTTAGTTTGGCCTTTGCTATTCTGACTTCCTCCCTGCTTCTTTCTGCCTTAACTGGTACAGCTCTCGTCCTGCTCCTTCTGTGTTTCCTTATACTTCTGGAATGCTATCTTTTCTTCTTGACTTTCACAGCCACCTCTCTTGAGAACCATAGTGGCTTTTCTTTCATTTGATTTGTTTATTTGCTTCACACAAAAGCTTGTTGCCTCTGTGATGGCAGTTTGATAATTCCCCATTGTTGCTCCCACCTCCTTCTAGCCTGTTTGCTAGTGCTTTTCTGAGGCACTCTCCCATCTTGCCAAAGTCAGCCCTCCTAAAGTCCACTACCCTCACTTTTGTGGCTTGACTCTGTAGCTGAGTTTAACGTGAACCACACTTGTTTGATGGTCACTTGTCCCCAGATGGCAACCCACTTCTAGATCTGAGATCCTCTCACTGCCCCCATTTGAGAGTATGAGGTCTAAGATTGCTCCCTCACGAGTGGGTTCTGAAACTAGCTGTCTAATGCCTGCCACCTGTAGGGCATCAAGAATGGCCCTGCTCTTGGATGTCACTGCAGCAAATGTGCTCCAGTTAACATCTGGCATATTCAGGTCTCCCATCAACAGTATCTCCCCTTTCTCTGCCATTCTAGAATGCCTTCCATCATATCCTTGTCCATTCCTTCCCCTGACATGGGGTCTGTACACAACCCTGTGCGGATTGTGGTGCCCTTTCCAGTCTCCAAGGTGACCCACAGTGCCTCCTCTCCTCCCTGTTTACTCTTTTGTTCAGTTGCTTTTATCCCTTCCTTTACATAGAGAGCTACTCCTCCCCTCTTCTCCCTGCCTGTCTCTCCTGTAGGTTATGTACCCTGGTATGTTAACATCCCAGTCATGGTTCTCTATTGTACCATGTTTCTGTGACTGCTACGATATCCAGGCATCCCTCTTCCATTAAGGCCACCAGCTCAGGGGCTTGTTGCCCAGACATTGGTACTCATTACCCTCCATTTCCTGATGGCCTTACCCCCTTAAACAAACTTTATTGGTGTAAAATGGTATACAATGTACAGTATAATTAAACATTCATAAAAGTCAACCAGTAATATAATGTATGGCAGAGCAGTGATTGTGTGTGGAAATCCATCCACACAAAAAGTCATTCTACTGCACTATTGACTTACCTACTAATGCAGAATGACTTTTTGTTCTGCATTAGTAGGCATCGCTGCAAATGTAACTGCCCCAAACAGCGCAGTTCATTGGACAAGGGTGGTTGACAAGCCACACATGAGCTGATTTGGTTGGTGGCTAGAGGAAAGGGAGGGTCTCTGGCAGCAGGACCAACATCGGAGTCACACAATGTAAGCGTTCGTGTTTTTGGGCTCCATACACTATATGGAAAAGTCACGAGCCCAAATACACAACACATTATTTAAATACCTCATGGTTTTGTGACAATCAGGACCTCTCGAGGTCTTTGTCATCATGGAAACCACTCAGTATTAGATTAGCGTGGTTGTGTGTGGGCTCCCATACACTATCCTATATATAATCCTAATCAACTAAAACTTTACTTATGAAACATTCAGGCACTCATGTACATATCAGATGAGATGAGCTAATGTACTATATCAGAAATATATTCTTTCTCTGGGCTTAACTGCTAGTTGGCTTTTGCCACTCATGAGGTCAGAGGTCAGTACAATTCAAGAAGATATTTCTGATATCTTGATAACATCTCTCCCTATACTACAGTAAACAGTAAGTAAACCAAAATATTTTTGCACACAAAGTGCACATCAGGACCAACCCACACTTGAGTGTGGGACCCTTTGCTGACTGTCACCCTATAAGGAAATATAGAGGAAGGAAACAGGAGGGTTACCAAGTAAAACAGAGGAAAGCAGGAAAGGCAGTGAGGGAACCAAAGGCACAGAGAGGGAAAAAGATAGCCAAGGGAGTATCTAAAGGGATAAGATTTTCTTCAGGTACATAAGTAGAAGAGGAAAGCAATGGAAGGTTAGTGAGGATAAGGAGGGTGGCAGGGAGATGGCATAGAAGTAGATCAAGACAAAAAACAGACATCCTGAACAGATACTTTCTTAAGCCTTCACAGTGGAGGAAGAGGAGATGAATCACCAGACGACAGCAGGAAAAAAGCGGGTGGGAGGCGGACATAAGTTCATTTTCTAAGGAAAGAGTCCTGAAGGCATTTGCAGCTCTGAAACTGGATGTGATACACTAAAAGGTGTTAAATGAACTCAGGGAGGTGCTAGCTGCATAACTGCCAGCCTTATTCAATAGATCACTGAAACAGTGTGGTTCCAGAGGACTGACAGACAACACACGTAGCCCTTTTCCATAAGAGTAAGTCAGCATGGAGGAGGCTAGCAATAAGCAGGTCAGTCTCACATCAGTGGTGGGGAAATTAATGGAAACCCTGTAAAAGGAAAGGTTGGCAGACAATCTTGAATCCAATGGAGTGTAAGATCAAAGGCAGCATGCATTCATGGGGTGGGGATACCAGACAAATCTGATTATTTCTTCAGCTAGCTGACCAGTGAAATAGATCAGGGAGTGCTGTGGTTATCTGGACTATTAAGGCCTTCAACACTGCCACACAGGAGACTGATAAAGAAATTGAGCAGGCTGGGGTGAGATCCAAAGTGGTGAATTGGGTAAGGAACTGGTTAATGGATAGGGGAGATGATGGTAGTAAATGGCACTCACTCTAATGAGGGACAGTGACCAAATGAGTGCTGCAAGACTCAGTACTGGGACCAGTCCTCATCAATGACATCACCTACAGAAGATTTGGAAGGAATGTGTGCCTTTTTGCAGATAATACAAAAATCTGTAATAGAGGTGTACACTCAGGAGGGATGGAGAGAATATGTAGTGACCTTCAGAAGTCGAGCAGTCAGCCAGCCAGGTGGCACTGAGGGCTGAGGTGCTGGACACCACACCTCGCTCCATGCTGGTGACCTGGGTTTGGGGATGGACTTGGGCTGCTGGGGGCTGGCCGGAGGAGAGGATCGAGTGCCCAATGGCGCTCTCCTTCCCCAGGTAGGGATGAGGAGTTAGCCTCACTCTCTTCTGCCACCTCCTGGGGATCTCAGGGGTGCTGGTGAGGTCTGGGACAACAAAAGGTGGTTTGACACTAGCAGAGGACAGAAACAGATGCATGTCCTAGTGTGCATCAGCTCGTTGGTCCTCATTGCACACCCGGCATCAAAGGGAACCAGAAAGGAAAAAATCCCCACATGGTCCTGGCGACAATCCTCCTCCCGCTCCCACAATGCTAGAGGGGCAGACTCTGTGGTGTATGCATGCTTCCCTGATGTCCAAGGAAGGTAGGAGGCCTTCCTTGCCCCACCGGGGGTGTTAACCAGGGACTTGAAAGTAGAATTGAGGTGGCATGCACTCTAGGGCAGACTGCTCAGTGGGTTGGAAAGTGGATGCCTGGGGATCTGAAAGATAGGAGGGTCTGGGGGCAGTAGGAGAACAAACACAGAGTAAAAGAAAGAAAGTTGATCTGTTATCAAGAGCATAAGAGTTGGGGTTCAATGACAACACATATAAAATTATGCATCCTACAGCCAACCCTCTGGCACAAAGGCATGGCTGCCATCTGCAGCGCCGATGACCCAGGTTTGGGAATGGATCTGGGAGTCAGAGGCTGGCCTGGCAGCAGTGAAATGAGCATCCACTCGACTGCTTTCCTACTCTGGGGAGGTGGGCTGAGTGTCCAACACAAGACAGATCCCTGACGGAGGCCAGAAGTACCGCTGTGGTCAGCTCCTGTATGCATAGGGGTGGGGCAGGCGTGGGCTGCCATTGCACATCCTGCCCCTGAGAGAATTACAGCAACAAAATGCTGGCCCCATTAATGAGCTGGTTCCAGTACCATCCCCTCTGGCCACCATAGTTTGCCTCTGGTGGCCCCACTTGGGGTAAGCCCGAGTATGAGGGTGGCTGCCAGAACCTGAGTGAGCCCATTCACAGGGATAGGGAGCCAGGCACAAAAAAGTAAAATAAATAAAAAAAATGGTGCATCTAGGGCACAGGAACCCAGGAACTCAGTATAGGGAGGTTGGGTACTGATGGTAACTATGCAGGAAAGGGACCTTGGGGTTATCTTACCTGATGACTTCAAAGTGGCAAAGTAGTTTGACAAAGCAGTGGGTAGGGCCAGCTGAATGCTAGGATGCAAGGGAGAGGAATCTCCAGCAGGAGAAGAGGTGATGTTGCTACTGTATCGCTTTACTGGTTAGACTCCACCTGGAGTATTGTGTCCAGTTCTGGAAGCTGCACCTCAGAAAGGAAAAAACAGGGTGGAGACAGTCCAGAGGATATCAACTAAAATGGAGCAGAGGTTGCATCAAAAGCCCAAGAAGAGATTGGGGACCTCAGCAGGTACACCCTGGAAGATAGGGGACATGCTAGAGACCTGCAAGTACATCAGGAGGTGAACAAGGTACAGGAGGGAAATCTCTTTTGAATGAGAAGAAGCTCCAGGATCAGCAGGCATGTGATGAAGTTGGGGGTTAAGAGGGATGTGAGGATGCACTACTTCACTAAATGAGTGGTGAATGCCTGGAACAGACTGTCAGTGGAAGTAGTGGAGGTGAAAACAGTAGGATGCTCCAAGTATGCTTAGGATAGGCATAGGGGAATATTAGTAAACAGGCAGGGAGGGAAGAGTCTCCAGAGAACAATTAGGGTCTGCAGAGACAGATTAGGCAGGGACCATCTGGGCAGACTGGGTGGGCCAAACAGTCCTTTTCTGCTGACAAATTATATGTAGCTGTTTTTACCTTTGTCAAGTACTTGGCCCTGTCCTCTTCCCTCTAGGACTTCATATATTTCTTGCATAAAGCCTTTTTCTCTTTCTGCTCTGCTAACCTCTTCCATAAACCTAAGTGGTTTCCTTTGCTTATGCTTTTGCCCTCTTTCTGTTTTAGACAGGTTGCAGTGACTGCCTCAACCCCTTAATGAATCAAGGATATTTTTTTAGCCACACACATGTCCACCCAGAGATTTGTCAGGTAAGTTCCCAGTGTTCTCTGGCTGCCCTGCTGAACCCACCTTGTTCCCAGATGATGTCCCTGCCCACTCCTGCTGGCTAGTTCTGCTCTCAGGATCATTGTGCACATGGATGCCAAGGACCATGGGCTGGGTGCTGTCCTGGGCAGGTTACACTGCAGGGGAGCAGTACTCCATATTGTACCGGGCCTAGCTCCTGCCCATGGAGTAGGCATATGCCACAATTGAGAGGAAGTGTCTGTGGATAGTGTGTGCCCTTCAGAAGTTGCAGCCATATCTGTATGGGAGGAAGCTCACTGTGGTCACAGATCATAATCCCTGACATGGCTTCATAGGACTAGTGGACAAAAGACAAAATTATTGTGCTGGAGTTTGATACTACAGTCTTATAACATGACCATCCAGCACTGTAGTGGTGTGCAGAATTCAATGCAGATGGACTGCCAAGGCAAGGTTAAGTGCATGGCATGTTCCGTTAGGCACTCTCGGTCCTTACATGAATGGTAGTTTCTCTTGGGGATCACCCAAAAGAGACACACCTTCATTTTCTGGGAGAGGAGAGATGTGACAGGATATGTGACCAGATAAACAGGTTACTCACCAGTAACAGTAATTCTAGGAGTGGTATATGTTGTTCATCCACACTGTTTGGCATGCCCTTTCCCTTTAAATCTTGCTGGAAGGTCTGAGGTTGGCTTCTCCCACCCAACCAGGTGGTATATCCCTCAACTCTGCCCCTTGATACCAGATCTTGCCCACTGGAAGCAGAGGTTATGCGTCGAAGCCAAGGAGGTTGGGTGGATTCGTGTGAATGAACAACATATATCACTCCTAGAACTATTTTACAGGTGAGTAACCTGTTTTCTAAGATCATAGATATGTTGTTCTAGCCACACTGGCAGACTCCTAGCAGTTCTCCAAGATCAGGAAGCAAGGGCCATCCCTAGTTGGGGAACAGAGATTGGAGAGCTGAGGCCGCAAACCAGCATCTCAGAGTGACTAGGTTGATGTGATAATGGGAAATGAAGGTGTTTGCTGACTCCAGGTAGCAGCCCTGCAGATATCCTCGATAGAGATGTCCCTAGAAACAGCCACTGATGCAGCAGTATGGCGGGTGGAGTGAGCTCTTAGCCCTACAGGAGGCTCCCCACCACCAACCTATAGAGAGATCAATGCAAGATGTAATCCATCTGCCAATCATCCACTTTGCTGCAAGTCTGCCAGGTGTGGCTTCGGTGGAGGTGACAAACAGCTGGTGAACCTCTCCCAAACTTCAGCCATACACTTCCTGTAATGAGAGAGTGCTCATCTCAGGTCAAAAGATAGACCTACCACAGACTCCATGGTGTAACTGGGGAAGTACACTGGTAAAGTCACCACCTGGTTCAGGTGAAACTTTGACACAACCTTCAGAATGAACTTCAGGTTGGAGCACAGGATAACCTTGTCCCTGTGGAAGACCAGATAGGGAGACTTGACAGAGAGTACCTGTAGCTCCCCAGTCCTTCTGGCTGATGTGATAGCCACCAAGAAGGTGGTCTTCCATGACAGGTGTGACATCTTACACCTGTGCATCAGTTTGAATGGCTTGCCCATGAACTTTGCCAGTACTGGCAGTAGATCCCACAGTGGTTGTGGTTCATGCACCAAAGGGAAACATGGTTGAAGCCTTTAAAGAAATGCCAGACAATCTTCTCCTGTGCAACTGTGCTGACTGGCCTGCGCCCGGTAAGCAGAGATGGTTACTAGGTGCACCTTAAGGGTCATAGACCACAGACCCCTTTGGAGAGAGACCAATGGTAGTTGAGGATGCTAGCCACCAAACAGGACAAAGGGTCTGGCCCTTGCCTGACACCAAATGGAGAATCTCTTCCATTTTAAGGAGTAGCACCTCCTGGTTGGCTCCTTCCTAGATGCCTCAACTACATTGAGTACATCATAAGAGAGACCCAAAGCCTGGAACTGTAGCTGCTAAGGAACCAGGCTGTCAGGTGAAGGATTGAAGGTCTGAGTGGAATACCTTCCCTGATTGATCCAGAGCAAGTCCGGGCATACTGGAAGGCACCTCAGGAGCCTGATGATGAGGTTGAGGAGATCTGGGTGCCAGAACTGGTGGGGCCAGTCTGGGGCAACCAGGATCACCTGTGCCTTGTTCCTCCTGACCTTGAGGAGTACCTTGTGGATCAAGGGACATGAGGGAAGAGCATAGAAGAGGCCTGGGGTCCACGGCCTTGAGAAGATATCCCTCTGCAGCAATCCCTGCTGGGGGCAGGCATGGAACAGCCTCAGCTTTGTGTTCTCCTTGGAGGCAAACAGATCCACCTGAGGGGTGCCCCACTGGGAGAATAGGTTGTGCACTAACTCTGGATGAAGAGACCACCTGTGGGATGCCTCAGCCACATGGCTGATGGTGTCCATCAAATGATTCAAGGCTCCTGCAACATGAATGGCTAGGAGATCTGCCCCAAGTCAGCTCACAAGGACCCAGATGTGGAATGCTTCCCTGCACAGAGGCTGGGAGTGCGTGCATGCAGCCCTGTTTGTTGAGATAGTACATGGTCATGGTGTTGTCCATCTGGACTTGAACCACTTGACCCCAAAGGAATGGAGCGAATGCAGCTAGTGCCAGCCAGACTGCTCAAAGCTCCAGCAGGTTGATATGGCATCGAGATTCCTCATGGATCCAAAACTTGTGGACTCTGTGATTCCCCATGTGGACACCCAGCCTGTGAGTGGCATCGGTCATCAGGATGACCGTTGGCTCAAGGCGGACAAAATGGATCCCTGCAGATGTTCCAGGATGGTTCATCATTGGAGAGCGTCCCACACCTTGTGGGTTAAAGTGACCAACTGGTCAAAATGACCTAGGCAGCTGAGCTCACTGGCTGGCCAGCTCCCATTGAAAGGGGTGCATATGCCACCGGGTCCATCAGACCATGAAGGTGCAGGCGCCATGAAACCCAGAAGTCTCAGGAAGTCCCAGGCAGAGCGCAACTGCTCAACTAGAAATAATCAGGCAAAGGAGGGACATCTGCCCTGTCCGCGGGAGCCTGGCTCTGGCTCGGCAAGAGTCAAGCTCTGCCCTGATGAAACAGATCACCTACACAGGCACAGAGTTCCGACTTGGCCTCGTTAATCAGGAGGCCAAGGCTGAGGCAAGTTTGGAGGGCCAGATCCCTAGACCTTCCACCTCCAGTCTGGAGGGACCCGCTATAAGCTAATTATCAAAATAGGGGTAAACTCTGACCCCTTGACACTGAAGATGGTCCACCACCACTGTTATGTATTTGATGAAAATCCTGGGGGCCAATGATAGGCTGAATGACATGGCTTGGAACTCATAGATGATTTCCTCCACCCTGAAGTGGAGGACCCTTGATGAGATGGATGGATCGGGACATGAAAGAATGCATCCTGCAGATCCAGGAGCAGAACTACATGTTCTGCTTGAGAAATGGCATGATCTGAGACAGAGTTAACATCCTGAAGGTGCGAGACCAGAGAAACTGATTCAGGTTATGCAGATCTAGAATGGGGTGCCAGACCTCCATCCATTTCAGAACCAGGAAGTACCTGGAAATGAACCCTGGGTTGACAGGGGAATCCGTGACTCTGACCATGATCTCCTGGTGGAGGAGTTGAGCAATGTCATCCCTGAGAGCTGACTGAGTGTGGGTGGATACTTTCTACACCCATGGGGCATGAATTCAGCTTTGTGGGTACTGCCCAAATTCCAGAGGCAGTTCCTGGCTGGCCACCTCCCATAGTGACAGTGGACTAAGCAGAGAAAGGAAGTGGTGGAGCTGGCCCTCAAGAGAGGACCCAAAGTGGTCATGGCGGGCATGGGGGTGGCAACCCCATCCCATCACTGTGCATGCTTAGAGGAGGATCCAGTGGGGGGACTGCTGGGGCCCTTCCTTCTGGACTTATGAGCTGCCAAAGACCCTGACTTGAACAGAGAGAGCCAAGACTGAGCCTGCTACTGTTGCTCAGATTGGTACTGGGCTGCTAGGCCACCAGGACAGAAGGCTGAAAAGGCTTTCTTCTCTGTTTTTAGAACCCTGAGGTTCTCTCTGGGCAGAAGTAATGGAGTCAAAGGTGACATTGGACTTTTCAATATGCTGAAAGTGACCTTCAACTCCTGGACCAAACAAGTCGGTACATAAGAAAAGAATGTCTGCCAGTTTGTGCTGGGTGGCTGCCGTAATGGTCAAGACTCTCAGCCAGTCCCTGTGGCACATAGTGACTGCAGCCACAACAGAACAGGCACAAGACCTGCTTGACCATGGTCTGAAGGTCCACAGGGAGATGAGGGAGCATCTCATCCAGAGAGCCCAAGAGGGTATTGGAGAAGTGTGCTATAATGATCGGTGAACTCGCCTGTCAGAGACCAAGGAGGAGGCAGCATAGACCTCTCTGCTGAGTGGTCCAACTTCTTGGTCTCTTTGTCCAGAGGTCTATCAGTGTCCCTGAATTGCCCAAGTGCCAAAACACAGACTTGGTCACCAATCTCTCTGTGTGAAACCTGAAGGGGAGCCAATGGGAACAAAGAGCTCTGTGGGCCCCATGGGCTGAAGGCACAAGGCAGGAGGCTGGGTGCTGCTAAAGCTCCAAGGCCTGGCCAACTATGGCTTTGGCCATTAGGAAGGCCTCAGACAGAAATCCCCTTTTCTGAGAATATCAGTTAACTCATTCAGGCCTAGATATGCCTGTAGGTGGCATCTGAAAGCATAGCCACTCCGGCCAATAAACCTGCAGACGTACTCTCAGTTGACTTTCACTCAGGCCAGGAAACATCTGAAGAAGCCAGCAGTTTTTACCTAAATATTAAACAAACCAAATTCCTTAGCATTGATTGCATAGCACCACTAGACCTTAATTTTGTGCTGAACAATTTTTCTGCTGATACTTTGTGTCTATCATGTATACTTTAGGAGTTATTCACATTTGTTTAAGGTATGGTGTTCGTGGCTAACATTTGTCTCTCAAGCCTCACCCAAACACCTTGGCCTAGATATTCAAACTGCACCAGGTTGTGACACAAGCCTGGGTGCAGCTAACTTGGCTGTGCAGGGCATTGACTGGGCAATATTCAATGGAGCTGCGCCATAGTACAGCATCATTGAATATCTCACCCTGGCCACCCGTGTGCATGGTGCAGTGGCACTGCACCAGTGCAAGTGGCCAGAGTGGAGCAGGGGATGCGCTAAGCGCAAGTTCCATTGCAATATCGCAGCAACTGCAATATTCAAAGTGCACATGCAAATGGGGCCATAATGTATGCAAGGTGCAAATGGGGCCATTTGCATGTCATTAAGCACATTTGCATGCAGGTGTGCGATCTCCAGTGACTTCTTGGCACCCTGCCAGGCAACAGCTGTCGAGACCAATGCCCCCGTCCCTGCGTGGCAATGTGCCTCACAGGCTTCAATATAAATAATAGTTATTCCTATATCCCTGGTGGTCCAGTGGACCACTGTCAGCCCGATCGAGGGCTTCAATGTAAATAATATTTATTCCTACATCCCTGGTGGTCCAGTGGACTTTGTCACGCATCGCTTAAGTATAAATAATAGTTATTCCTACATCCTGGTGGTCCAGTGGACTGCTGTGAGCCCGATCATGGGATTCAGTATAAATAATAGTTATCCCTATGCCCTGGTGGTCCAGTGGACCACTGTCAACCTGATCATGGGCTTTTGTAATAAATGAAGAATTACGTTCAATCTCCTGGTGGTCTAACAGTATCCACCCACTGAGCCCCACCGCCCTGCTCCCCAAGTCAGCAGTGGGTGGCAGCACCCTACCCACCTGCCACCCCGCCACCCACTGACTGACACCGAGGTGGTAGAGCTGTACACACATTGGTTCACAGCGTGAGCCAATGGGTGTGCAATCTGTACTGTACTGCACATTCCAGATATGTGAATGGATCCATTCCATCCATCCATGGTGCCACAGAGGTGCGGCTGGAGCTCGGGTGGCTACCCACAGGTGGCAGCTGCCATGTTGCACCATGCAATACAGCAGCTCACCTGTGGGTGGCCACAATGCTGTTCCTTTTTTTGGATCAACTTCTCTGCAGCTCAAGTAGGAGTTGCACATGCATGGACTCAGCACATCCTGGGCTGAATATTGGGATGTGTAGAGGCATGCATGGGCACGCCCCCCAACTGGGCTGCATATTACTGATGCACTCTGGCACATTGGGATTTGTGCCAGGCACAATTCCCATTTGAATATCGTGCCAGGCGCATCAGTGGGTTGTGCATGGCGCAACACTGTTGCGCCATGTGCAACCCTTTTGAATATCTGGGCCCTTGAATAAATCTGAAAAAACCACAGTTGTTTGGGATTTCAGCTAGTATAAAATAAAAACTAAAATGATCCAGATGGGGTGGTCAGAGTGAGAAGAGATCTGGATAAACTAGCAAAATGTTCAGAAGAGTGGCAACTGGGATTTAATGCAAAGAAGTGCAAAATCATGCAGGGAAGAGAAACCCTGAAGCCACCTATAGGCTGGAAGGGAGTTAGCAGTCACAAAGGAAGAAAGAGACTTGGGCATCATCATCACTGATGACCTGAAATCATCCAAGCAGACCTCTAAAGCAGTAGGTAAGGTTAGGGGTGTTAGGTGTATTAGTAGGGTATCATAAGTCGTAGAGGAGGTAATAATCCTCTACAAGACACTGATTAGGCCCCATCTGGAGTACTGCATGCAGTATTGGAGGCCACACCTTCACAAGGACATTAACCAAATTGAGGCATTCCAGAGAAGGGCACAAAAATGGTGCAGGGACTGCACCAGAAGACATATGAGGACAGATTAACAGAGCTCAATATGTATACCCTTGAACAAAGGAGGAGAGAGGTGATATGATCGAGGCATTCAAACACCTTAAGGGCATTAACAAGGTGAAAGAGTCTAACATGTTTAAATGTAAGAAAAATAGCAGGACAAGAGGACACAGCATGAGATTAGGGGGGGCCAATTAAGGGGAATGTGAGGAAATTCTTTTCACAGAAAGGGTAGTGAATGCATGGAATGCCTTACCATAAGAAGTGGTGGCTATGAATACAGTGCAGGGCTTCAAACAGGCATGGGATAGGCATAAGGAGCAATACAAATGACTATGAATAGATAGGCCACTGAAAGAGCAAGGGTCGATGGCACATTTATAAGGTAGAAAAGAAATGGGCAGACTGGATGGGCCTTATGGTCCTTATCTGCTGTCAACTTCTATGTTTCTATGTATTACAACTGATTGAATAGCACCATTAGAAAGGTAATTTTGTGCTGAACAATTTTGCTTAGGATACTTTGTGTGTATGCGGCACGTTCAAGAGTTATTCACATTTGTTTGTGTCTGCTTATTATGGCTTGATTTTGCTTAGAAAGGCCCAGGATGCAGTGCTAAGAGTATACAGGGCACAAGTGGTGGAAGTCTCAAAGAGCTCTTATGGTGTGAATGAGATAAGGGATATTCAGCTTATTTTTCAATAGGTTGCAAGGGCATCCCTGTGGATTTGGAGATGAGACAGAGGATGCCTAGGATGAATGGGACCTTCCTTCATTGGAGACTCATTGAATCATCATAGCATGGACATAAATTCAAGTCCAAGTCCTCGGACTCTGAGTTCAAATAGAGTGGCCGACCACCAGAGGCCCTTTCAACCCGCTGCGGGTGGTTGGAGGAGGAGATGGACAGCATGTGTGGGAGGCCCTTAACGGGCCAAGATTCCTTGACAGGAGCCCCAAGGAGAATGCTTAGGTGGCGGTTCCACCAGGATCGGTGAAGGAGGCCGGCTGAAGCCTGGAGGTCTTCACTGGCTCCGTGGGTGGAGAGGTGGTGAGACCAGCTGCAGAGGAGTTGGCATTGGCCTAGAGGGTGACAGCCATGTGATGGCCAGAGTGGAAGCCAGGGTCGACTTTGGACTGGGTAGCATTAACTGTTGCCACATAAGGTCCTCATTGCAGTGACTCAGCTTGCATTGAAGTCTCTCTTCATCCGAGGAAGATGAGGACTAAGGGTGGCATTGTTGCTTCTGAGCACCACTTGTGAGACTTCTCAGCCTGTTGGTCAAGGGTGTCTGAGACCTCGACCATCTGGGGACCGACAGGGTGCTCAGAAGGAGCCAGGATGAACCGTGGCTCCTCCAGGTCAGGGACAGGGACCATGGGTGGAGTCACAGCAGGCTGGGTCTCCTCATCCATATGTCCCGCAGGACCAGAGTCCTGAACAAAGACTTATGGGCCTCAGTCGACAACAGGTCAGTGGGATAGAGGATAATCTCAACCGGATCATCGTCCCATGTCTTGGCCAGCTGGCTTGATGGGGTACCATGAAGCCAGCAGCCGAGGTAGCAATTTCGACCGAAGTTGAAGATGAGACTCCTGGGACTGAGCTCTCTCTGTCCCATGAGTGATGTTGATGTGACAAATCCTCTCTCGACCTCTTATCCTTTTTATGGGAGTGGGAGATGTGTGAGCTGGATGGGCCCTCCCTTTTGTCAGGAGAGACAGGCACAACTCCTTTAAAGAGCCTGAGAAGGAAGAGCCCAGTCTGAGTGGGACGAAGACCGAAACTGAAAAGGATTGTTCGCAACACAAGCCGCATCCTCCTCCTCCTCAAAGCCTTCATTTGCTCCAGTTGTTCAGCAGATCCCACGACTGTGGAGACCACACGAGCAGGTGTTTTTGGATTTGACCGGTGGTAACTTTATTGGTCTTCCGAGCTGCAAATGTGCAAGGCGATCACCAACACTTCCGTGGAATGTACCATAAAGGTCACAGTCCTGGGTACAGGATCATGGCCCAGGGCAGTAAACGCACATGACGTGTGGGTCAGTGCTAGACATCTTCTGTCTGCAAGAAACCAGGGTGAGGACTTGTCCTCCATCACGGTCGCTATCACAAATCTATCTGGAGAAACTCTAATGAGCTTAATATTTGGTAATTTGTCTGAAGGTTTAATCGCCAGACCTACTCAATGCAGGAGTGGTAAAGAGGTGTTATACGAGGTCCCTACACCCTAAATAGCATCCCACTGTACACCTTAGACAAACTTTATGTTACACATAATATGCATTTGCTATACTAATATACAGAGGCACAGAGCGCCTACCATACAAGAGTAAAGTCCCGATATATAATAATTGCAATACACTTTACTTTCCTCTGCATGGAAACTGCATATAGCAAGCCAAGACATTCATGTCTTTGTCATCTTCTGATATTACATAGTCTGCACTGCCATCTTTTGTATTTATGTAGCTATATCCTGTGTTTTTCATTTACTATCTATACTCTTATTATTCTAAAGAGATAGCTGACTTAGCGAATATTATATGTTATCTACACTGTGGAGCCACCTGCTGTAGTGGGGCTCACTGGATCGTGACTTACAGAATGTTTCTATCTCCTGGTAGTCATGGTAATTATCATAGTATATAATGTAATGTATTCGTTTTCTCCTCGAGGTCTTCTTCACTCCTTGGGAATTTTCAGAACTCTGGCTCCCAGAGTCTTATGGTAGAACTACTTAGGGCAACTGTGATATTCTTTTGTAGTAATAAACACATTTATTACTGGTATGCAACTTGTTTGTGATTCTTTTGCATCTCTAATTATTGCCAAGAACCTAATCAGGGTTAGACAATCTAACAAGTGGCAACCGTGTGAAGCGATTTAGATGGTGCAAAGTTTCACTGTTGCTGAAAATTGCTTGAAAAAAATGCCCCTTCCTCTGGGTATAGGGCATAGTGAGTGTCTTCGCTTCACCTCTCCTGTTACTTTTACCTCCACAGCAACTTGTAAGTCTTGCTGCTTACTGGGCATAGTCGATGCTGACTCACGCACCCAACAGCAGTTTTAATTACAAGACTACATGAGTACAGTAGCCCACCTGTCTGCTGGTTTTGCCTGTCGTGGATCATTACATGACACGGCAGCCCCTTATAAGTTCTGATTTTGAGTTTCCCCATTGATCATCAGTAATCAGTATTACAATGGCCACAACATCAAATATATGCTTAGACTTGAGACTCACGTCTCTAACTTCCTTGTCTCCCATGGAGAATGGACTGACTATACGATGGATGCAAGTCAATCCGACAACCCCATGCTGGGGATTTCAACCCAGTACTCAGAGATGTGACAAACAGCCAAAAGCGTGAGAGCTAAGAGTTGTTGGTCATGGCTCTCTATGCTGCCCCAAAGCCTCCAAATCGAGTTTTGCTCCCTCAAACTGCAATTTTCATCCCTTAAGAAAGAGATGGGATTGCAGGTTACTGAAAGTTTGAGAAAGAGCAAGAACCGTGAGACAGAACTCCAGTCCTTGAGAAATTAGAAACAGACTATTTTGTACTGTTCTGTTGATGGTAATCAGCAAGAAATATGTATGTTGACAGATGAATGTGAAAGTTTGAAGCAGGATAAGAGACAGGTGTTACAAATTAATGATTTAAGTAAAACTAACGATCAACTGAGAGAGGACTTGAGACGGACTCCAAGTCTACTTGAATCAGGTACGTGATGAGTTGGATAGGGAATATAGGGACAACTGAAAACTGAGTGCCACGTATAGAGTGATACAGAAACAGGTTACAAAAGGTATAGAACACAACATTGTAAAAGTTAGTCAAGAAGACTGTAAAGACAAGATGGTGAAACTGTGCCATCAGTGAGAGGTTTTGACTGATCACGTTAAGGCAGTAATGGCTATGCCCCCATCAACCTCATGTCATCTGAAGAGGATGAGTTGGATGATGACATCTCACAATACAACACATAGTCACGCCCCTACTAGATCCAGTAATCCCACCCTGCCACTCACAAGATGGCAGGTCCCCTTACTATGACAGCACGTCCCTACATCATCAACATGATGAGGATTATCGTGTGTGATGCTAATATGGTGACCCCATGATGAGGGAGGTTTGAGCTTACCACCACCCTCTCAAGGCCTACTAACGGCCACCCTTGTCACCGTTATTTCAGTAGATGACAGAGAAGAGGCTGAGAAAATGATTGAAAGCACTTTCATGATTCAGATTTACCTGAGAAAAGCAAACAAACCCTCTGGACACAGATTAAACAATTGCTGTAGGAGACTGCTACTCAGGAGTCTATGGTACAGACTGTAGCCCGCAGCAGTGGAAGCCACCCTCTGAGGCACATGAGATATTCTTCCTCCCCAGACCATCCTAGTAATCCCTTTCAGATGGCCACTCTGTTCAGCAGATCGCTGACAGCGCATACCATATGGGTCCCACTGACAGCCTCAGCTGTTACATGGAAAAAGGTACATTCCAAATGTGAAATGCTTAGCTTAGCGGCAGACTACCAAGAACAGATCCTCCAACAGAACATTAATCCTGGTCTATGGGTGAAACTCCCAGAAGCAGCCTGCCAGGATAATCGAGCTACTTTGACCAGATTGCAGCTGAACTCATAGCTGCACACAGCCAAGATGTGGTGGGGGTAATGCCAGCAGACCCTGTAAAACAAACATAAAGAAAGCCCTGTGACTTTCTGTCACAGGCTATGGATAACCTACCGTGCAGGTAAAAACCTTGAAGGTGAGGCTGCAGATACGGACCTCACAGAATACAAAAATGTAACATGTTCCCAGCTGTCTGTAAAAAGGTGGAACCAACAGTTTTCCCACCACAGACAATTTTGCCAATATTCTCCAGAAAACAGAGTGGGTTTATCAGGACTACACCCGAGATCTTGGCTCCAGTTCAAAAAGGTGGCTGCAGTACAGCCTATCAATGAGCCCACAACCCACTATACTGTGGAGGAAAGGCCCATTAGAGGCACACACCTTCAGACAACCAACAGCACAACCAGTCCGAGGGTGGGAACTGGAACTACAACAAAACAAATGCAATTGGAATTCTGATTTCAGTCAGGCAATTGAAACAATCAAACAAACCCCACTCATACACAAGAGATCACGAGAAACAGAAACCTTCAAAACCTCCTTACACTGGTCTACTTCTGCAGGCGCGGTCTTGACACCTGCCCCTCACGCTATAGGTTTGAGAACAGGCCTCAAGAGGCCATGGAGATTCTAGAACAGCAGGGCACCAGGCCGCAGCAGGCCTGAACCCTAATGCCACTCTCTATATGTCAGCCATCCAGCACAGGATAAGGTCCAATGAAAACAGGCCCAACTGCTCTTCCAGGAGCACCCTGCTTCTGGCACTATGAATTCTGACAACTACAGGCCCCAGTCTGTATTGTGAACAAAGCACGACACTGGGCACAAGCGAGGCCTTGCACCAAGGTCATGGTCAGGGGCCTCCCACTGACAATGCTAATGGATACAGATGCGGCTGTGCCTTTATTACATGATGATGACCTGGCAAACTCTCCTTGGTCTACGGATGGCGGACCAATACCTCAGGTGTGGATGGCACAAAACTATCTATGTATCATTCCATGGTATCATTCAATGACTATAGGTAACCTGAAGGCACACCATATCTTTCAGCTTATGGTACTACAGGACCATCTCAGCATCAAAGGAATTGATTTTCTTGCACCACACAGCTGTGTAGTGGATCTGGCTAACATGCTATTGATCCAAATCAGAGGACAATACCATTTGTAATGATTTTGGATTCACATGTGGTTGTAGCTATAACCACTAAGGGTCTATATGAAAACTGCAAATGCCTAAAGGTGATCACCATTATCACTCAGTCAGAGTGCGAACACATTTTGGCACTCTGATAACTCTGGCACACCAGCACAACAGTGCCAGGACATATTTTTATTGCTTTCTGTGGGGCTGCCTCCACCCCAGGGCCTTTGTACTACACCCACCTACTTAAGGATTCTCAACTCCAGGGGGTGCATATTGAAGGTGAATGCAGTAAAATAAAAGGTTCAGGCTGGGTGCAATAAAAATCGCACCAGTGCTTGTACCCGAACCGGTACCTCAGCCACCCAGCCACTAATCAATCCTGATGCCATGACACAGCTCAACTGGCAACCTCAGCACCACCCTCTACAGCCTCTCCACCCCTCCAGCCCATGCTCACCATGCTCCTCCCACCCCTTACATGCCTATGTATAGCGACATCCTGTCACCTAATTCACCCACCTTCTCATCCAGTCGCCCTACCTTTCCATCACCGTGAGTGGATTGCACCGGAAGGTGTCAACATAACGGACAGCACCCTTCCTCATGTGCCCACTTCATGGGTTACCAACCACTAATGACAAGGACTATGAAGTCATTGCTCTATTCCAAAACCATGAGTTTTTCAAAAGATTCCTCCCCATTCTGTAGAAACACCTGGACACATTTGCTACAAACAAGCATGATTGTGGTAGGATGCACTCTGTCATCAAAATTCCAGGCCCAGCCCATGAAAGGCAAAGGCAAGACCCTTTTCCTGCTCAGGCCTTCCATCACTCAGAGAAACGTTCAGTCACTCCTTAAATAAGGTGTGATCAGGACCTGTGTCTCTACTGTCAATTCACTCATTTGGCCTGTGAAGAAACCCATTGGAACTGGAGACTCACAATCGATTGCAGGAGACTTAACAATGTCACTCCTATCTGCTCACAGTAGCATCAGCACCTGATGTGCTCAAATTGCTGACCTCTGACCATCAGTGGCTTAGCTCCTGACATCTCCAATGGTTTCTGGTCACTGTCACTGGCATAAAAGCCAACACAAATTTGTCTTCACCTTTGAAGGAAGACAGTACACATGGACCTGTTTGCCCCAGGGTTTCACAATAGTCCATCCCTCTTCCATCAACACATGATGGACACCCTACAGGGTTTCTCTCTCCCACAGTGTACCATGCAGTATGTGGATAACCTATTGCTGGCAACTGCCACCAAAGAACAACACTTTGACCTCTTGGATGAACCTCCCTACATAGGGCAGGCCTCAAATGCAACCTTGCAAGGCACAACTTTGCCAAACAGAAGTCATCTTTATTGGCTTGTGCAAACTGACAAAGGAGAAGCCTGGCCTGGAAAAGATGCCAGGCCTTCAAGATCTGCCACTCTCCACCAGTATGTCAACACTTAGACATTTCCTGAGAATGGTCAGCTATTCCAGGTACTTTATTTGTGACTTTGTCCAAAGGCCATCCCTCTGTATGAGCTTCTGAAAAGGATGTCCCTGGACCTGGGGTCCTATACTTACCCAGGCTGTGACATCACTGAAGCAGGCCTTGGCCTCTGCTCCAGCCTCAGTGAACCCCAATCCAGCACTACCCTTCCATCTGGAACCAGCCACCTCAGACACTGCCATGTCTGCTGTCCTTGCTCAGAAAGTTAATGATACTCTGAGACCTGTTGCATATGCATCCCAAATGTTGTCACCCATAGGTAGAAGTACTCCCTTTGTAGAAGGAACCATCTGTCCACCTACTGGGCTGCCAAACATTTCTTGTATATCATCGGATATTCACCTATCATTATCAACACCAACCATACTCCCCAACTTTCCTGCTATTGGACAGAGTGAAGGATGGATCAGTATCCAACACCAGACTGACTCACTAGTCACTTCTTCTCAGGACCGTGACATACAGGTCCACCCTGACAAAATGCCTTCCATTCTGGCTCGTGGGCTCCTTTATCAAGGAGAACTACATGACTGCACACTGCAACCACCTGACCTGCCTGACCCGGGTCCATTCCTCCCTGCCTTTTTAATTATGCTTTTTGCTCCTACCTATGACCCAGCACCTCAGCATGGTCACAGAACCCTAACCTCCACCTCCACATTAGACTCTACCCTCAGATATCCCTGGCTTGCCCCTCAAGGTGGGGTGTGTCACCAACCCCTTAACAGCACCGCACAATGGGACTAGGTCCGAGGGTTGATGAAGGCCTGGGCAGGCTTCATCTAGGGCTGCAGGTAGGAAGTGTTTTTGGTGCTATACATGGGTAAGGGAACATGCAATGACATCCGCTCTTTCCTGCCCCTCCAACTGCATTCAGATGTCAGTATCTGTGGTACCACTGTCCTCCATTAGGGGTCCATCAAGCACCAGACGTACATCCTGCCCTCCCCAGAGAAGGACAGCTGTCTCTAGGATGCTCGATCCTTCTCCCCAGCTGGCCCTCAAGTGGAAATCCAACTGCTGTGCTGGCAGAGCCAGCTCCATTCCTCCCTGCTACTCTAAAACTCCTTAAAGACACTTCCTTGTGTCACGTCTTCACAGATGGCTCAGCATTATAATATCAAGGAGAACAGGTAACTGGACTTGAGTGCTCACTGTATATCCCAATGGCAACACCACTGGAATATTCAAACATTACAGTGTGGCATCATCACAGTATGCAGAACTGGCAGCTGTGGCCTGTGCCATGAGGTCCATACAACATGGCACTGAGGACACCATAATTTTTGTAGACTATAATTGGGTCTGCTGCTCCTGACTGAATTCTACCATTCTGGCAGGAGAACTCCTTGCCTCTTCTGATGGCACCAGTGAAATATAAAGCACTTGTGATTTATATTCACAAACTGCCCAGCTCTTTCAGCTCAAACTTTATATCCACAAGGTTAAACCACACTCCAAATCAGACCCCTACCATTCTTTCAATGACAAAGCAGATACTCTTGCAAAGAGGGTGCTTGAGGAGAACACATGGATGATAGACCACCCAGATGCCCTAACAGCTATCAAAGTGGCAGCTATCAGGAAGAAACCTGAACCATTTGACCCATTAGACCTGTCAACTGCACAGCATGAAGACCCCCAATTCAAAGATGTGTTTCCCTCACTGACAAAGGAACTGAACATGTTTTACCTACTGATAGTCCATACAAGAGACATACAAGTAGGTTACATCTGTCATTAAATGACAAATTAATCTGCTATCAACCAGAGGACCTACCCTACAAATTGTGCACAGTCCCTCAAGCACTGAACTGAATATCTCCACCAGGTGCATGACACCCCTACTGGTGGACATCAAGGAGTTGAAAACACACTCCAGAAATTCAAAACTGTCGGATGGTGGCCTGGCATCACCAGGATGTCTGACATTATATTGACAACTGTTTGATCTGTGCACAAAACAACCCCATACCAACCAAGCGTAATGCCAAGTTACTGCGAAATACATTCTGGCCTTGGCATGCCATACAGAGTGACTTTATTGGTCACAACTTTATTGGTCCACTGACCAATACCAGCAGGAACAACAAGGATGCACTTGTAGTTATACACCTGTTCTCTAAGTGAATTGAAGCTTTTTCCACCAAAACTTGTACAGCAAAAGCTACTGCAAAAACCCTGGTGGACAGATTTTATCCAGATGGGGTCTACCTATGAAGGTAGACTCTGACAAAGGAATCAGCTTTACAGGTGAGTTAATGGAAGAAGCACTTGAACTTCTAGGGGTACACCAGAAGTTTCACAAATCTTTCCACCCCAATCTTCAGGTCAAGTAGAAAGAGCCAAAATACAGATTAAACAAATGCTTTCCAAATTCACTGAGGACAATCTCAAGGATTGGGATTCCTGCTGTCTTTACTCCTTATGGTAATCAGAGGTACTCCTTCAACCACTACCCAGCTGACTCCTTCAAGGTGATGATAGGTAGAACTATGAGATTGCCTGAACATTTGCTGTTTGACCTGAAAACCCCAACTGCAGACAGAGTGTATGTAGACAAGTATGTGTGCCAAACTGGACAACATTGTTAAGACACATCTGTATGCTGCACATCGGATGGGTAAGGCCCAGCAGCAACCTAAAATCCAGTTTGACAAACATGTACAAGAAGTGGACTGGCAAGTCAGAGATCAGGTAATGGTACTCAGATTTGCTCACCCTGCATGCTCCTTTTCCAGTAAATGGGAAGGACCCTACCCCATTGTCAACAAGCTCAGTCCCGCAGTCTATCAAGTTAGACTTCTGCAAAACAAGAAACTTACTGACAAATGGTTACATGCAAACCAACTAAATCTATGCAAAGGAGTATAATTATTTTTCTTAGCCCCATTGGGCAGAATTGTACCAACTGACCTTTTCTTTTCCTTACAGGTATCCATGCAAGATGGCTATCTTGTATTTGATTCTCCTCATCTTAGGAGTTCTCCCTGCATCAAGGCATGGTAGATCACATCCTTCCACATCTAGATCTTCCTCCTCCTGCTGCCACCCCAGAAGGAGTATCAATTACAGTCCTAAATAAATTGATTACCATCCAGGAAGGTAAAGATGCCTACCTCACTGCCTCGCTTGTAGCTCCTGATAACTCTACCCTACAAATTGAAGGGCAAACTAATTTTAATGGGCAAACTCTCCCAGTGGCCTGCCTGTCCAAAGGAACATTCCATGGTTGGCCAAATGTCAAAATTTCCCAAATGGTACTTTATCTCTTCATCAAACCAGTCATCGACATTCAGGTTTACATAATCTTACTGCTCTAATTGACCCTGCCTATTGCAAGAGGTTCTCCAAAGGCTCCATAAAGAATACTGTGCACTCAATACTATAGCCTCAACCACCATGTATCTATCTGTTATTCCTCCAATGGAAGCAGAACTTCTTGAATGTCCCCACAAGAACCTGACCCACTTAATAAGCTTAACTGCCAATTCAGCACCTGGTACTTTTATCAACAATTTACAATATATGTATGTGCCCATACTTTTCAATCTCACATTGGACTATGGCACAATTTGGTATATGTTTCTCAGCTAACAAATCAAAGTTTTTCAGTACTATGTTATTAGATAGTCTGGCATCATTCCAGACTCGTACACAATACCAGTAGCTGGAGTCAACATAGTAGAACATTTAGTTTTATTTTGATCTAGACCAAATCAGTCTAAAAGAAATCTCATTCTTCAAAGAAGAAGAAGCATGAAACAGCTGATGTCACTGGTGCAACAGGCACCCTCACTGGCATTCTTGGTAGCACTTTGTCTATCTGGAACAGGGCAGCCATTGCTACTATCAAAGATCACTCATAAATTCCAAATAGGTGTAATTAACAAGATCATACCCCTTTATTACATGGTGTGGATGGCCTTAGTCAAGAAGAAAGGTACACTGTTTACAACATGAAAGAAATAGCTAAAAGTTTGACAGACGTTAAGGATGTTAAATCAGATCATTGCACAAAACAATGAGAGGCAGACAAGCAATATATTGCCAGGGAACTCCTCTGTTCTGCTTATGGCTCCTATGTCATAACCACCATCAATAACCACTTCCGTGATCTGGAATCTGGGCATATTCAGACATCATTCATGATAGAAGAATCTCTAAATGGTGTTGCCCACACTGTAAATCCTCTACATGTATTGCAATGTGTGTGTCTCAATCTATTTCTGTACCAATCTCTACTGCTAGAAACTTAGGTTTTGTTACCAGGCATCCTAACAAAGGACACTGCTTCACTGCTAAGAAATGTATTATTTTAGACACTATGCTTGTGATGTTTACTGTCTCATTACCACATTTTGATCCATATACAGCTATATATGATAAACTTGCTGGTTAACTACATTGGGCACCTTGAAGATGACATTTACAGAGAATGGATGGAACTACCACCTCTCTTAGTTTATCACCCAACCCTGGACACATGGGTCTCAGCACACATGGATTGCTGTGACAGAAAGGCTATCATTATTTGTGTTGTTGTGACATTTTGAAGTTATAAAACCTGCTTGTGGTTATTTGAGACAGCATTGATGAGTCCTTTACATTGGACCCGGACATTACTGCTAATGACACAGGTACCCTGAAGCACAATCAATACCACTACCACTGGCAAACAGCAGACAAATCTACAAGGCATATACAGAAAAGGTTCATCGGCTGACTACAAGACCATCAAATCAGTCTTACACCTGCCCAATTCAACTGTGAAAATCAAGATTGCCAACTGTTAAAACAACTTACAATTTTGAGGACAGTACTGCATTGCATAAATCATAAATCTTTCACCTATGGCCTAAAGGTTTGCGAAATACCACATCTAACTTTTGTTTTGTCCCTCATCAAACTACTGATATAGGACACACAGTGATTACTCCTGTTCCCATCACAGAACCTGATGTTATTGATGGTGACCCTTAATATTTACTTGTTCTATCTCAGTATTTACCCATATTTAATGTTCACATAGATCTGCTGACATTGACACTAAAATCACTCTTAGAGAGGAAAGACACATCTCATCAACATCAGTAGCAACATCTCCTCTGCTAAAATGCTGTTAATGCCTCATCAATGATGGTGATTTAAATACCGCAGTTTCTTATACCTGGTTAGAAATTACTTTTAAAGCTTTTGTTATCATACAAGCATTTTTGATCTTCTTTTGATATGATCAATTTGTTGCCTAAGGCATATGCTCAAAAAACATTGAGAGCAGCTCAAATTCCTTTACAAGGCTTGTGCGTTGGGTCTGTGAACCACAGTTTGTTCTCACCACTTTCCTACAGTGCTGTTGCCTTTTCGATAAGATAACAAAGGGGCATTGTTATGCAAGGTCCCTACACCCTAATTGGCATCCACTGTACACCTTAGATAAACCTTCTGTTACACAACATGCATATGCTATACTAATATATAGGGCACAGACACCTACCATAAAAGAGTGTTAGGATATATAATGATTGTAATACACTTTACTTTCACTATGCATGGAAACTGCACATAGTAAGCCTAGACATTCATGTCTTTGTCATCTTCTGATATTTTGTAGTCTGCACTGCCACCCTTTGTATTTATGTATAACTACACTACATCCTGTGTTTTTCACATACTACATATACCTTTATTGTTCTCAGAGATAGCTGACTTAGCGAATATTATATAATGTTATCTACACTGTGGAGCCACCTTACTTTTAGCCAGTAGGGCTTACTGGATGTAACTTCTGAATGTTTCTATCTCCTGGTAGTCATGGTAATTATCATAGTATATAATGTAATGTATACGTTTCTCCTTGAGACCTTCTTTACCCTGGGGTACAGGGAACGCTTAAACTCTGGCTCCCCGTGTCTTATGGTAAGAACTGCTTAGGGCAACTGTGATAGCCTTTTGTAGTAATAAACATGTTTATTACTGGTATGCAACTTGTTTGTGATTGTTTGCATCTCTAATTATCATTAAGAACCTGATCAGGGTTAGACACCCTAACGGAGAAACCTAAATCTTCCAGTGGAAAGGAAGATCAAGGGGCGGAGCTGAGAGATATATCACCGGGTGGGTGGGAGGAGCCAGCTTTCAGACCTTCCGGCAAAATTCAAAGGGGAAAGGGCATGCCAAACAGTGTGCATAGAACAACATATCCACGATTCTAGAATCATTTATTCTTTTCTATTAGTAAATATTTTTTGTTACAGATTCTTTCTGCTCACCATCCACCATGGATCTCATAGACCCAGACTCCTCTACTGTTCTCCTTCCTTATCTTCTTGCCTGCACAGAGTATTCTCTTTGGTTCAAAACCCAAGTTATGGGGTTGAAAACCACTGAAACTATTTGACTTAGCTGGTACAATCTTGCAGCATGTTAGTCAAAATATCTAGGAGTCCTATTAGACACTAATCTGACTTTTCGGTCCATATAAAGAATACTGTTAAAAGTCAATCAGAAATTAGGTGATCAATATAGAATAAAGGACTGCTTAACATGAGATGCCCCGCCACTTCTTACCCCAATCCCTGAGCTAACTGTTGAATTCTGTGATCCTCAGCTTCTGATCTGAACTGGCTTTTGGCACTGACAGCATTTCGAAAATAACAGTGACTTAGCCTCTTACTTGATTATCTGCCCTGTGCTCTGAACCCACATAGAAACATAGAAACATAAGACTTTGATGGCAGATAAGGACTGCTTAGCCCACCCAGTCTTCCATTTCCCTACCTATTGGATAAGTCACAGATCCTAGTAAACCAATAACCTACTTCCTCCTACCCCCACTATAATTGCCTTATGTCTGTCCCATGCATTCTATAAATCCCCACTATTTTGACCCCACAACCTCCTCAGAAGGCTGTTCCATGTGTCCACCACCCTCTCTGTGAAAAATACTTCCTCATTGCCCCTGAACCATCCCCACTCTCTCTTCAAATTGTGCCCCTTGTTCTTGCACATCTGTTTTTCTGAAAATGCTACCTCATAGACTTACTGATTCCCATGAGGTACTTGAAAGTTTCTATCCTTTTCTTGAGGGTATACATATTAAGCTTCTTTAGTCTCTTTTTGTATGGTTTCTGGTGCAGATTGTGCACCATTTTATTTGCCCTCCTCTGGACTGCCTCTATCCTACCTATGTCCTTGTGGAGATGGGGTCTTTTGAACTGCATGCAGTACTCCAGATGGGGTCTCACCAACTGCTGTACAGAGAGATGACAACTTCCTGTTTTCTACTGGTGATGCCTCCCAGTATCCCTCCAGTCCTCCTTACTGCCTTCTAACATTGTCTGAACCTGTCCTCATTATCTCCACCTTGGTCCCTACCAGGTCATTTGTACCCAGGTGGATAACTTGTAGGGTTTCCCTGTTCCCCTGCATGAGTGAGTGTAGCATTGGGATGATCCTTTCAGCTGTTGTGCCTGGAAGCACACTACTCTCCTTTTCTGAGGTCCTATGCTACCATGTGGCTACCCTACACTCTTTACTACTGAGTATCCCATGACAAGTTTGGACAGTGACAGGGAGGAATACAGAAATAAACTCAGAGGCAGGGAAGGCAATTAGGACTGTCAAGCACAAACACAGGAGAAAATAGCGAAGGACATAAAGAAGGGAGAAAAACCTTCTATCAATACATAAGAGAAAAGGAAGACCAAGGAGGAATAGTCCTCTTAGCATCAAAGAAGGGACAGCTAGTGGAGGGGACAATGACAAGGAAGCAGTACTAAATGACTTCTTCTGCTCAGTCTTCATTATAGAAGAAACAGCAAGGTCAACATTAAGTAAGAGGAGCAAGATGAGGTGAGATCAACTCAAGACCCTTCACAAGAGAAAGAGTCTTAGAAGAGCAAAAAGTTAAAAATAGATAAGGCAATGGGTCCAGATGGGATACAGCCAGGAATCATAAAAACTCACAGAAGAGATTGCTGCTCCACTGTCTGAACTGTTCAATAAGTCACTAGAAAGTGGTGTAGTGCCAGAAGACTGAAACAGGCAACAGTGGTGCCCTTGCACAAGAGTGCAAGCAGGAGGATCCAGGAAACTATTGCCCTGTCATCCTAACCTCAGTGGTAGAGTAAAATTATGGAGGCACTGCTCAAAGAGAGGACAGTAGAACACCTAAAGGATAATGGGAGAGTCAACCTAAAGCAACACAGATTCACATTTGGCCGCCAGTGTCTAACAAATATGGTAGACTTCTTTAATTGGGAACCAAAACAGTAGACCAGGGGGCACAGTGGGTGTGATTTACTTATATTTTAGCAAAGCCTTTGACACTGTCCCCATTGAGATTAGCAAACAAGCTAGAGAACACAGGCATAGACAATAAAATAATCACATGGATTAGCAACTGGCTTCAGGGAAGGTCCCAAAGGGTCCTGATCAATGGGGCATTATCAGAGGAAAGCAGAGTTCACATGGATCAGTACTTGGCCCAATCCTCTTCAACATATTCATTAGCAACATTGCTGAGGGACTGGCGAGGAAGGTCTGCCTGTTCGAGATGATGCAAAGCTCTGCAACAGGGTAGACACAGAGGAAGGTGCCTCCAGGATGGAAGCTGGCCTCATGAAGCTAGAAGACTGGTCAAGAACATGGCAGTTGAAATTCAATGCCAGGAAGTATAAAGTGATGCACATGAGTAAATGTAACCCAAGGAAGGCGTATACTCTGAATGGGCATAAACTCAAGAAGCCAGCATGGACAGGGACCTCAGAGTTATCGTTACTGAGAATCTAAAAGTAGGAAATGGTGTGATAAAGCAGCTCAGAAGGCCAGTAGCATCCTGGTTGTATAGGTGGGGATTACAAGTAAGAAGCTCCCTTGGTCAGGCCACACCTGGAGTACTTTGTGCAGTTCTGGGACCATACATAAGAAAGGATATAGACCACTTGGAGAGAGTTCAGACGAGGGCCACCAAGATGGTTCAGGGTCTGCATCAGGAACAGTACAATAATAATAATCTTTTATTTTTAATGCAACTTCCAAAATCAAGGCACAGAACAAATTGTAAAATCACATCAAGATAAAACATTACAATAAAACCGATAAAATAAATCACATCAAACAACATGATGTAACACTAAAATCAAACCAGGTCAGCATCTTCCCCAAAGCCTTAATCCACAGAAAGGATTTTAATGCTTATAAACCCCAGTGTATGAAACCAGACTCAGTGAGTTAAATTTATATTCATTGGAACAGCGAAGAAATGGGGGCAAAATAGAGACATTCCAATACATAACAGGAATAAACACAGGCCAGACCAGAAACCTAATCCAGAAGAACAAAACAACACAAACTAGGGTACACAATCTGTGACTTGTGGGAGGCAGATTTAAAACCAATGTAAGAAAATACTTTTTACAGAGAGGTGGTGGAACCATGGAACAGCCTCCCAGAGGTGGTGGCATCAAAGACAATATGAGAATTCAAGTTGTTGTGGGACCGACAACATGGACATAAGTGATAATAAAAATGGAAAGAGGGTAGAAATGTCTTGAGCAGACTAGATGGATCACTCGGTCCCTATCTGTTGTCTGCTTCTTATGGTCTAAGGAATCCTGCTTGTTCTCTTCTGTCCCCTCAGATATTGCAGTTTGTGTGTCCTTCTCGATTCCATCCATTTTCCCCTTCTGCTATACTATCCCTCAAACTAACATCCTCCTCCAAGCACTGCTGTGTAATATCCCCCTTGATACCTATCTACCCCCCAGTCTTGCAGGCCTGCAATGTGAGTCCCATCCTCCTCCTCACCTCCACTGTGGGGTTAAGTTGCTCCATCTCTCTCTCTCTTACCATCTCATTAAGTCAGGCCGTGCCCAACTGGGTTTCCCATCCCTGTTTTATCCCTTCTATTCAGTGCCCCTTCCTGATCAACCACCGGGACTACCACTATGCCCTCCCCTATTTCATCTGGGTAACCATCCTCACGTTAATCTCCTAAGCTAACCTCAATACCTCCATCCTCTGAATAGCTGAGGATCTGGCAATGATTTTCACTGGAAACCCATTGAGGTCATGATCCCATATTCACCTGCAGAGCCCTCACTCCCTCTGAACTGTCCTCCAGCCTGCCTCACTTAACCTTCTCTCCACTGCATTAGAGGTCCACAGTCCTGGGACCTTTGCTCCTCCACCGTTCTACCAATCCCTACCCTCTCCTTTTACTAACTTGTTTTAATTCTGCCCTGGGCATCTGAACTTCAACCATCATGAAGTCAAGCCTCCTCTACACAATGCAACCCCCAGCCTCCCAGAATGCTGTTCCTTGGTGGATCGCCCTCATCCCTCTACATGAACACCGAACAAAAGTGCCTGTTCAGGATGTCTGCATTTGCATGATCCTCCTCTGTGCAGTCTTCCTCTGCCATTCTCCTTATAATCACTGTCTCTCACCTTGCCTTCCCTCTTCTTGCTAATGTACCCAGAAAAGCCTTGACCCTCTTTTCTACCCCTGTGGTTACTCTCTGTTTCATCTTTGCTCCTGTCACTGCCTTACTTGCTTTCCTCTATTTTGCAAAAGCACACTTCCCTATCCTACTACCCTTGTTTTTCATTAATGTCCTAAATGCCACCCGTTTCTCTTTCACCTTCATAGTCACTTTTGTACAATACTATGATGGCCTTTTTCCCCTCTTGCTTTTCTCACTTCCTTCAAGCAGAGGCTGGTCCGTTTACTATGCCTTCCCTCAGTTTTCAGTCCTGTTCCTCTACCCTCATTAGAAATCCTAGGCAGCTTCTGAGGCCACCTCTCATTTCTTTAAAATCCACCTTCTAAAGTCCAGGACCCTCACTGTTATGTTGTTTGCCTCTGCATCAGTTTTAATATACACTCTACTTAGGAGGCAGCCAACTGTTACATCTGCAATACTGTCTCTGTTAGTAAGTGCTAGGCCCAGTACTGTCCTGTTCTGTCCTGTCCCTAGTGAGTTTGACTAGCTCCTGAGATGCCTGCAAGGAGTCAAGGATGGCCCTGTTCCTAGCTGAAGCTACAGCTGGAAGGCTCCAATCCACATCTGGCAGACTGAAGTTCCCAACTAGCATCAGCTCCCCATTTTTGCCATCCTGCTAATTCCCCTAGTGCCTTACCTAACACCTCCCCATATGCTGGAGGTCTGTATATCACCCAGTGCAAATAGTGGCCCCAGCAACTGTCTCAAGGGTGACTCAGATCACTCCAGCCCTTCCTTTACCTACCTCTAGGTTCCTTACATTACATAACCCTGATACATTCCATCACATACAGAACAAGCCTTCTTCCCCTCCTATCTCTTCTAAACAGAGTAGCCTTGTATAGCCATGTCTCAGTCATGATTTTCTGTGAACCAAACCAGCTATGGCCACTAGATCCAAGTCTGCCTCCACCATGATGGCCTCAGGTCTGGAATTTTACTTTCTAAACTCCTTGTGTTGGCACCATGGCTCTTCAAACCTTGATCACACACTATCTGCAACTCCCTTCCCTCCATTTCTGCCTGTGCTGCTCTCTGTAACTCATCTTGATACCCTCTCTCCTCAGTACTCTCTGTTTCTTGTCTCCTCTATACCTCTCTTTCTGCATCCTTAGTTCATACCCCCATTCTCTTCTGCCTTGTCTCTCCCTTTCTTTTATGTTCCGTCCTATAGAAGTTCTCTCCTCTCAGGCCCTCCCTCCTTGTTGCTTCAACCTGCATGGCAGGGAGGGGCAGTTTATACTTCCTTTGGTACTATGACCTCTCCCTTGGCTAGTTTAAATGCTCATCCAAGTAACATTTCAACCTCCCACTAAGGACCGTGGTCTTCCTCCATGAAGAATGTAGGTTGTCAACTCTGTATAGGCCCAATATCTTTTCAGGCTGGCCCCTAGTCCCCAGTGATGTAAACCATGCTTCCTGCACATGCCTTCAACCAACTGTTGAAATTCCTGCTGCAGGAAGTTCCTTCTCCCCTTGCCATACATAGGTGGCGCCAAGCAAATGTCACCATGTGTGTTACCTGCTTAAGTCCCTCCACAGCTCCCTCAAATTACCATGCATTACCCTTACTCCATCACTTGCCAACTTATTGGTCCCTAGGTGGACATTGACATACAGCTTCCTCTCATGACCTGCCACCCTAGTGATCCTCAGGACTGTCTCTCCATCCTGCTGACCTGAAGTGCTGCATAGACACTTTACCCACCCTTCCCTCCTTTTCCAGCTCTCAGTTGATGCCCTCATAAAAGAGTTCTCCATCAGCAGCTGCTTCCTCCTCCTTGGCTGTAGTCTCTTCATTTCCCATGAGGCATCCCTTTCCAAGGACCTTCACATCCTCCATTGCCACATCATATTCCACTTCCCAGCTGTCCTGTCCAGCTAGTACATTGATGGAATTCTGTAGTGGCATAGGCTGAAGTGTGTGCACTATCCACCACTGCCACCTCACTCTCCTGAAGCCACCAAGGGCCAACTGTCCTACCTCTGCATCAGCATCCTCTGAGGCAGTGGCAGCAGACATTGCATCCTTGCCAGCTCGGCTCAAAATTCAGCAACTTCCATCCTCAACCCAATCGTTAATGGAAATGGGGTGGCACCTCAGTCTCAGAAAGTGTCCCAAAGAATGCAGTTCCATGCCCATCACACAGCACCACTTCCATGTTGTTTACCTGCTTTATCTTTATTGTTACTAAACACAGTCTGTCTCCTTCTGCCTTCCTATACTGCTTTCTGTCTTTCCTTTCCTTTCAAGTACTTGTTGCTAGACCACGTTTGCTATATTTAATTTAGAGCCTGTGTTTGGGAGGAACACATTTCTACAAATTGTGAGTAGCGAGTACCCTTTCTGAACTTAGCCATAATCTAGTTGTTGCCTGTGGTATTGTGGGATACATTAGGTCTAGCCCAGGACCTCTGGACACTCTGCACTTATTAGTGCACATTTGTAGATTCAAACATAATTTCAGTGATGTTAAGCAAGACTCCTCGCATGAGAGAGCTTGCAGCATTTACTGAGTGAAAATAATGTTAAAACAGCACTTTTATTATGAGTGTTGGATTGGGCATTCACGGAAGGCACTTCCGCCTGTCATGCTACTATCAAAATAACCCTGTGTAGCAAGTGGGGCAAGGGTGTGGGACTGCACATTAAGAGATGCACATCTGCATGTGTCAGCCAGTCCACTGGGGACACTGGGGAAAGGGGAGACCAAAATAAGCACCTCAGCAGTCCTAAATGCTTGCAGGTAATAATCATTGTCCAGACTTTTTCTGTGAGTGATAACAATATTCTCTATATTCTCTGTCACATCATGTCGCAGGGTAAGGGTAAAAGGGGTAAAAGCAAGAAAAGAATCTGTGTACAATGCAACATGTATTCAGAAGAGCTATCTTGCCCTGACTTTGTCTGTCATAAATGTATCCTAGTTGGTACTTTACAAGAGGAAATTGCACAACTACTGCATTGGTTAGAAACACAAAACAAATAAATATACTTGAACATGTTATTGCTGGGGTTTGTTGTGTTCTAGTAATTTGTTATCCCTTCCCCAAGTGATGTTAAACTCAACACAAGCACCAATGATACTATCACAGTCCCTATGGTTAATACTCCCAAGGATATGGAATCAGAAAAGTTGTAACTCCCTTACCACTTCACACAAATATGAAGATTAGATGAAGATATTGGGGATCAAGGGGATTCTGTTAACACTACTAAACCAAGAGACAAGGTACAGACTCTGCATACCGACCCATTAGGTAAGCATCTATCAGTAAACCTCCTATTAGCCCAATTCCCATTGATAGGGATATGGCAGTAATTGGGGATTCTATTCTAAGAGGGTAGATTCTGTAGTCTGTAATGGAAGAAAAACTCACAACAGTGCGTACACTCCTGGGGACTCATGTAAGGATGTCTCACAACTCTGATGGGTTACTTGAAAATACTACTAAACCTGTTGTACTCCTCCATGTAGGTACTAATGATCTACCCACTAACAACTGGGCTGATATACAAGCTAACTATATTAACATCATAAAATGGGTGCAACAGAGGAAGGTGAGATAATAATCTTGGAATTTTGCTCACCACGGGAGATATTCAGATAAAAATAAATTAATTCTAACCTTGAATGCATGGTTACTTCAACTTTGCCACAAAGAAAGATTGGGTTATGGATAACTTGACCACATTTTCTAACAAAGTGCTTTCTACTACCTGAATCACTTTGTTACTCATATAATGGGAAAAAAAATCAATGAAGTTTTAAAATTCCATTTAAACTGGCATCGGGGATACTAGGTTGTAGTAGCACTTGCTCCACTAAAGTCCACCCCAACCATACAAACATTACATGGAATGGATTACTAACTAACACCAGAAACCTGGTTAATAAACTTGACAAATTTAAGCTTCTACTTAATACCCAAAATATACATTTGGCACTGGTTACTGAGACACGGGTAATGATAATGACACATGGGATAAAAATATACCAGAATATAATTTGTTTAACAAAAATAGGAAATATAGGAAAGGTGGGGACTGGCCATTTATATCAAAGATACAATTAAATGTGAGAAAACACTTGATGGTATTGAGGATATAAAGGTTCTTTTAGTTAAAATATATCCTCAATCTGGCACCTCTATTAAACTGGGATTGGTATACAGGCCCCTTCTATATCTCTGGAAAATTACACTAAATTATTAAAACATATTAGTGATCTAAATCCTCTGACAATATTCTCCTCCTTGGAGACTTTAATTTGCCTAACATAAACTGGACAACAAACAGCACAACTACTAAAACAGACAACACCTATTTAGATATATTAGCTCACATTGGGCTCAAACAAAAAGTCTCCTGTGCCACTAGAAAGGACAACATTTTGGATGTTATATTAACCAATATGGAAAATAGTGTAGTTAATGTAACCACTTCAGCACCCTTAGGTAATAGTGACCACATATGTGTTAACTTTCAGATCTCGAGGCAATTCAGGCAGATTGTGACAGGGATTACTGAAAAACTAAACTTTGAAAAGCTAACTTCACCACTATAAAGAAAAAAATGACTACTTGGGACTGGACAGGAGATTTTGTGGGTCATACAGTACAAGGAAATGGGATTTGTTGATTTCCAAACTAAAGGAGCAGTCTTTAAGAACGTTCCAGGTATAAAAATTCCACAAAAAAAGCTACCCCTAGATGGATGAAGTCTTCTATCAAAAGTTAATCAACAAAAAATAGATTGTTTAAGCATATTAAATACAACAACCAACAAATTCTTCCATTATATAGGGTATTAGTTAAAAATTAAAACTCAGATTAAAATAGAAAAGCACAACAGGAAATAAACCTAGCAACTAGGATAAAGGACAACTTAAAAGCTTTTTCTCCCATGTAAATAACCTAAGAGGAACCACAAACTCAGTTGGCCCTTTCACCAACAGTTAAGGGTTACCAGCCAGCAATAAGGAAACAGCTGACATCCAAAATAATTACTTTTGTACAGGGTTTAATAATAATACTGTTAAATTACCTGAGGTCACACTACTATCCATACCAGGACAAATGATGATCATAAATCCTACTGATGTTTATGAAAGACTCAATAAGCTAGCTGTCAGTAAATCCCTGAAGCCAGATGATGTGCATCCTAGAGTTTTAAAGGAACTTGCTGAACACATATACCAATCCATGACTCACATATTTTAGCATTCCTTGGACTCGGTGATGTGGTGCCCCTCCTAAAAACAGATCCAGAAATAAACCTGAGAACTTCAGACCAATTAGTTTGACATCTTTAATGGGTAAAATTCTTGAGGGTATAATTAAAGGTCATATACAGCAGTAACAACTGACACCTGGGCATATTGATTCTCATCAGCAGGAATTTACTTAAAATAGATCTTTTTGACAAATGTGTTGGCTTTTTATTAAAAGGTTAGTAAGGAATTGGATAAGAATAACCCTGTGTATATAATATTTCTGTACCTTGCCAAAGCTTTTGATAAATTACCCCATCTGGATTTACTTAAAACCCTTGGGATCTTAATTTGTCTACCAACATCACACATTGATTGCCAGCTGGCTTAAGGGTACCAACAGTGATTTGTGGTCAATGGTATAGTTTGAGAATGGGTTACAGTCACTAGTAGTGTACCACAGGGGTCATCCTGGGTCCCATTCTTTTAACATATACAATTATTCTCTAAATTGAACTCATCAAACATCTGGGTATCAAAATTTGCTGACGACTGTCATCTAGGAACAACAGTGAACATGCTGGACAGTACCACTGCACTACAAGAAGCATTGGATTATATTTTACTTGGACTGAACATAGTAAATTGACCCTAAATGTTAGTAAATGCAAAGTAATGCATCTGGGTACTGGGAACAAAAGCAAAAGTATTATTTGAATAAAGAACTCTTAACTGTAATATACTGTGAAAAGACCTTGGACTGACTATTTTCCCAGACCTTAAATTCAACATACATTGTAGGTAACAAGTAAAAAACCAACTAAATAATGAATTGCATGTTTAGGCATATTTCAAGTAAAATAAGTGAAGTTATACTCCCTCTGTATGTTGTACTGTGTCCAGATATGGTCTCCCTATGGTAAAGAAAATATCAAAGGGTAGAAGCAGTACAGTGTAGAATGATTAGGTCTATCACAGGTTTAAAGGAGATGCCATATCAACAAAGACTAGAAACACTTAATTTATACTCATTACAATATCAGTATAATCAGCAGTGTCAGTGGCTCAGTAGGTAGCACACTTGCTTCTGAGGCTGGGAGATCAGAGGGCTGTGGATTCAGTTCCCACATCTGGCACTTGAGTTAATATCTCAGTACTGACACTGTAGTGCAGCATGAGAGGGTGCTGCACTTCTGAGGTGCCGTCTTTGTGATGAGATGTTAAACCGAGGTCCCATCTGCCTGGATTGGTGGTTGTTCAGGTGGATGTTAAAGATCCATGGCACTTATCGAAAGAGTAGGGAATTTCCTGGTGTCCTGGCCAAATTTCCTTCATTCACTAAAAATACACCAACAGCTTAATCTGGTTCTATGTCAGTTGGCATTCATCTGTATCTCTCCTCCCCAGGTCATGCCTGAAAATAGGCAGGATTTGTCTAGTGCACTTACCCAGTCAACAAAAACTAAATAAAATATAAATAAAATAAAAATATAGATGGTACAAGGGAGATTTATCTATGCTCTTTAAAGCAATGGAGGACAGCAACCTTAGAACCTAACCTGGCATAGAGTTTAATCATGGTAGAGTTAGTAGTAGGAAACAACCTAAGCAACTTCATTTGGAGAAATTGAACTTATTACTAAAAAAGAATTGGAATAGTCTGAGAGCAGGTTCTTATTGGAGCGGTCTTCAACTAGGAAGTAATCGAAGAAAAGATTTGAATACCTTTAAAAAGTGAAACTGAATGAATGTATCCTGTTGGGGACATCAACTTAACCTGGCTAGGCCTGAATCAAAGGTAACCTTGTATCTATGGTCCAAAATGTAACTTTCACCAACTTGTAACAGAATGGAGAATGACTAACACGCGAACAGGAGCAGCTATTAGACTGGGTTCTCACCAATAGGCCTGACCATATATCCAAAACCACTGTACTTGCAGACTCTCTGACAGACCACTCTCCAACGGTCTGTCACTGGCGTTCCTGTCAGTCGCCTGCTCCTCGGTCCCGCCTCATCACCCTTACCAACTTTGCAGCACTTGAGTACAAGCATTTCTCAATGACATATCTAATATGGACTGGTCTGACATCTACAGTGCAACAAGTGCTGAGGCTGCCCTGGATGTGTTCCTCAGCAGGTTTGGGGAGGTACAAAGGAAGCATGTACCTAAGATAAAAAGAAGGGTCATGGGCAACAAACTAGGTGGCTGAGCAAAGATCTTCTCCACAAGCTCAAACCCAGGGACAAACTCTGGAAACATTAACAAATCCACCGGGCTGCCCTGTGATCATCAGGCTTACAAACAGCATAGAAATGAATATAAGAAACATATCAGGCTTGCAAAGAGCAGATACTGCCAAGGCCTTTTAACCAGCTCTGCTAATGATCCTCAAAGATTTTGGAATCATATAAAGCCTTCCTCGGAACCCTCAATCCTTCACCCCTCAGACATGCTACTACAAGGGTCCACTGCAATGACTCCTCACCATTGCCAATGCCTTCAACCAGCAATTCTCGGACCTATCTGCTATCACGTCTTCTTTAAAATCTCTGCCAGACAACTCTCAACCATACTCTAACATGATAAACTCAATCCACAACTTGCCTCTAAAAGATTGTTTTACTTTAAAAGGTTACTGGAAATCAAGTCTGCAAACTACTGTCGGGATATCTGAAAACACTAGCCGGGCTCTGACACCCTGGAACCTCGACTCCTGAAAATAGCTGCCCGCCTCATATCCGCCCACTTGCCAGGATTTTCACCTTATCTCTCTCTCTACAGGTACTGTCCCAGATTTGGAAGGCTGCAGAATCATGCCAGTTGTCAAAAGGGAGCAAAATGACTTGTCTAACTATAGACCCATTGCCATACTCTCGGTACTGAGCAAAATACTCGAAAAGATAGTAGCCACCCAGGTCACTGATTTTATTGACTCTAAAATGCACTCTGTGAAGCGCAGCATAGCTTCAGGAAGCACCACAGTACTACAACTGCTCTGACCAAATTCACATTGGACGTTCTCTCAAATATGGACAGAAGGCAACTAACAGGTGCTGTGTTCATCGACCTTACAAAAGCCTTTGACCTTGTTGATCATCCACTACTGCTTGCTACCCTCAAAACCTATGCTTCTCACCCCCAGTAATGTCCTGGTTCAGTAGCTACCTCACCAACAGGTCTCAAGCTGTAAAGCTTAACTCAGCCATCTCTGACAGTACCATGATCAATATTGGTGTACCACAGGGCTCTATCCTGGTCCACTCTTCTTCTCATTATTTATCAACAACCTGCCCAACGTAATAACGTCAAGCAACTCACTACTCTATGCTGATGATCTTGTTATATATGCTCACTCTGACAACATCTCTCACCTGAATTCCACACTGTCATCAGCCTTCACCTTACAGCACTGGCTTGAAGCTCATCACCTTATACTCAATGCTAGCAAAACCAAGGCCATGCTCTTTGGATCAAATCATAAGTTTAGAACCTGCACATCCCCACTGACAATTCCTGATATCAATGGATCCACCCTTGAGACTGTAAGCTCTTTCCACTATCTTGGGATACAGCTTGACCAAAATCTTGACCTAAAGCAGCATATCCTGGAGTGCGTATAAGAATGTCAACTGTAAACTGGGAGCTGCCTATATAACAAACTTTATGCTCACACCCACCGCCAAACTTGCTATTGCCAGGGTATCCTATTACCCACTCTGTCTTATTGTGCACCTATCCTCACCATGGCAAATAAAACCGTTCTACAGAAATGGGACACCACCTACAACAATGTCTGTAGATATGCAGCTAAAGCACCACGTCTGGCCGTTCCATTACCAACTTTACAAAGGATTAGGCTGGCTATCCCCTTCCTCCACGAGGCTATACTACCTTTGCAGCCTATCTGACTCCATAATTAGAGTGTCGAAATCTGCCACACTGTCTGAACTACTCCAACCTGTAATACCATGCGTGACCTGAGGTCGTCAGACAAGTCTTTTTATCAGTTCTCCACTGCCGTACCTCCAAGGGTGCTGGTGCCTTCAGGTGCGCTGCCCCTCACCTGGAACTTACTGTCTATGGATCTGAGAAGTGCTCCAACACACCTAGCCTCAAGCCGGGACTTCGTCATGTATTTCCACTCTATGGACCATTGCACTTGTTTTGATCCCACTTAAACTTTGTAAACCTGTCTAAATCAATCCTCCTTGCCATATACTCACTAGCCTACCTCTCCTTGATTGCTCTGTCATTTGGTTGGTCTGATTGCACTTTAGTGAACTGTCCACAAGACTGCCTGCACTTTCAATGTAATGCTTACAAACTTCTCATATGGACACTCTATTCCAGTCACGATTGCTGCCTAATTGCCTTAATGTTGTAATATGTATATTATCCCGACCTTTATACTGCATATCCAACATTGTTTATTCTCTTCTGACTTTGTGTATAATTATGACATAATCCTTCTTTTGTGTTATCTCCTTCGTCAGTTCTACTGTGTAGTACTAAACCATATGATGTATCTCATTGTTAATGGGTACTGGTCCCTCTTGCTTTCCTCTCCCCCCCTCACTCCTCTCCCCTCAGTCCTACCTGGTCTCAGTTCCATACCCCGGGCCTTTTGCCTTTCCCGCCAACTCAGTATCTAGCCGCACTTTGCCGTATCGTCCCTATGCCCAGCCGAGGTTCTGGTTCCATAGCCCCAGGTCCTTTAGCGCCTTTTCCCACAAAAGCCGTAACTAGCCGTACCTGCTGCATGAGTCCCTGAGCCCAGTTGAGTTTTAGTTCCACAGCCCCGGGTCTTCTTAGTGCATTTTCCCGCTAAAGCCGTAATCGCGCCGCTCCTTGCCGTACGTGCTTTCAGCCTAGCCGCCTCTCCTGATCTAGCTCCATTGCTATTGGATCCCTTTGTGCCTTCCCACTAAATGCTGCACTTTGAAATTGTGTCCTCAGCTCCTCCTTGTTCCTTACCTCTGGTCTCATTCTCTTGTTTTCTGCAACACTCTTCCCCCTACCTGCCGTTCATCCCCCGCTCTTCCGTCCCTTGATTCTGCAAGCCGGTTGTGTATCCCTGCCTAGCACCCCAAGGCAGTTAGCTGCTATCTTCGTCCTTTCGATCATTGCCCTCCACCTCTCATCAGTTTCGCACCCTCCTTGTCATCCTAAAATCCCTTACCTTCCTTTCCTCTCCTCTCTCTCCCCTAAATGTGATCTCCCACCAGTACCTCTGCCTATTGAAACCGTGTGCCTGCCTTGAAAATTGTATGTCTGTACCTTTGTACCTTTGCCTGTATTATGTTAACTAAACTTACCTATTTTGTACTGTAATTGTGTCTCCCAGGTCGTGCCTGAAAATAGTCACCTGTTGGCTAGTGCACCTACCCGGTTAACAAAAACTAAATAAATAAATACAACTTGGATAAGGTTATGGGTATTGAGGTGAAACTTGGGATGAACTTTTAACTAATTTCGAGTATTGTGTAATTAAAAGGCAAGAACTAAGGCGAGTCTATCAAAGCTTGATTTGATCTATGAAATTTATTTGATTTTGGTTTATCACTCTACCCTAGATATGGTGTTACCTGCTTTCCCTTCTATCGGTATTTCTATCAGTTAAACCCTTCCCAGTACCACACCCAATCTTACAATGCTTTTTACCTTATTTCACTTCCCTTCTTTTCCTTATCCAAACTGGCAAAATCACCTTACCCAGATCCCTCTTATTTTACCTCTGTTAGTAGCTATCTGCACTTAACTCCTGCAGTTTTACTCTGTGCACTTCACCCACCACCTGTAGCTATTTACCTTGCCTCTTTAGAGTAAATATACCCAGAGTTTAGATTTCTCTTACCTTGCCTCTACTCTCCCCTGCAGAACCTCCTGCTGACTGAGGCTGACTAGCTGATCCCTGCCAATGCCTTGAACACCCTAGGATTATATGTTCAACTCCTGCTCTGTTCCATTCATGTGCTGGGACACAAGTGAGATACAACATGCTGGAGCAGCAGTCATATATCCCGTAACTTCAACTAACAGATATTCTTTCCTAACAGTCTATTGGCTGCTTCAGGTAATGCTCTAAACCTTCCACAGAGTCTTTCCGTTTTGTTTACACACACCTGTAACCTCTCCCCACATTCCCAGCTAGAAACACTCCCAGCAAACTGTTAAACAGTTACAGCATGTGAACACAGAAATGTGCTGCAAAAGCAGATGTTTTACTCTATTAACTGCAGCAGCAGTCAATCCCAAGAATTCATTCTACACTGAATTGCAGTTGCCTACTGAAAAGTGAAGCTAAATTGTTTTGAGACACATGTTGTTGAGATAACATGTCAAACAGCTTTATTTTGGGACTGTCTGAAAAGCTCCAGATTAAGAGGGTAGCACTGCATACCATTTTATCTTTTAAGAACAGGTGGAGGTTAACAAAAAATAGCATAGGCGGACATGTGGAATCATATGAGGCTGCAGCCTACACCAGACAGTGTGCAAACAAGAGATGCTCTTCTCTAATTGGATTAGGCAGTTAGGTCACAGACTTCTTTCTTGCAACAAACTGTGACCCATTCTTAATTGCTGTGTGATGTCATGAGAAACAATCCTATGTGTAGAATGTTCTGTCAATGATATGAAAAAGGTAAGCTGTAAGCTACGTTAGGGTTTAGATCAATGGGGACTATGCATGATGGCATAGGTCACCTATGCACCATGCATCCGCAGAGCACAGATGACCTAAGTGGCAATGATGCACATGGGGAGCTCCTGTGTGTGGAATGTTCTGTTTATGATAACTGTGTGGTGAGTTGTAAACTGCGAGGGTTTAAATCAATGGGGCCTGTGCATGATGGTATGGGTCACCTACGCACCATGCATCAGTGGTGCATAGACAACCCTAAGACAACCCTAAGTGGAAATGCTTCCCACAAGGGTAGGGTCTGTGGACCCCTGCTTGCATGCATGAAAGGGACACTATTCTTTCATGCCTGATCCCCTACGGTCACACAGTTACATGCATGGCTAGTCTGGAGGAAGGTCTGGAGACGTGGTCTAACTCCATGTCGTTCACAAAGGTGCAGAGTTCTGGTCAAGTGGGACACAGGATTAGAAATGGGGCAAGGTTTTAATCGACTGACAAAGTTCCTGCAAAGTTCTAAATTCACCTCCTAAAAGTGATCCGCAAAGTTTGCTATTAGCTTCAATATTTTCCTATGTGACTTGCAATTTTTGCAGAATTTTCACTTACAGCAGATTTTGCTCATGAACAGCAGAATTTTGCCTGTGAAGGGTGAAATTTCACTGCTCATGGTGAAATTCTGCCATTCACAAGTGAAATTCTTCACTTCAATGGTGAACTTCCACACTTCATGTGTAAACTTTGCACTTCACAGGTGGAACTTCGCACATCACGGATCCTCAAAACTTTGCAAACTGTGCTACATTCACAGATTGTTTCCACGGGGCAAAGTTTCCCAACTGCCGATCTCTACATGGCATTACGCAGCGGGGACTCTGCCATATCCTTTACCCATCCTCCTGTCACAGCCCACTCCGTGGGGCAGGATTTCCTCTGCATCACAGCAAATCCCTCTGATGATGGGGGTCAGGGATACCCTTTCTCCATCCTGGCACGCTTTTGGTTTCACAATTGACATGTGCAGGAGAATCTCAGGCACCTTCTCTTCATGCAAAGGGATACAAATACAGTCTTGAGTCTGTGTTCCTGGGATAGAACCCTCTCAGCCACTGCACCATGAACAGAAAGCCACAGGTGTATATAGGCTTCGAGGGCCCTATACACTCTATTATGTGTCTTCCCCAGAAATACAGAGCTTGGTTCAAACCCCCATAAACTCCTCGAGACACTTCATATTCCTCCTCCTTTTATCACGAAGTTCTAGTGGTATGTCACTGTGGTAGTGTTTGACCTTACAACAGTGACACAAGCATAATATTGTTTGAACAACCTTTACCAAGGCAACCCACAGAAAAGAGACTGGCAGAATTATTTTAAAATAAGCTAATGACTTTACTAATTAACCAATAAATGCAGTAAATAAATAAAGACAAATTATTTAGATATTGCTTACAGGACATTGAAAATAAAATGGAAAATATACATAAAACCTACACTTTAAAACACTGAGATTAAAATTCTACCTTGAGTCCTTAGTTGCTGAATTTTGAAGTGCAAAGTGTCCTTAGAAGTATCAGTTGAAGTCTTAGTTCTGGTGGTCCAAGAGAAGTTGTCTGCCTCAAACTGAGAGGCAGGGTCCCACAAGCTAGAAGACTAAAGGCTAACGAGGCTCAGAAATCCCTCTCACTCTTGCTTTAAGAGTTTTCAAAAGTAGGTCCAGTGGATAGTGGCTGACCCTTTGATTGGTTAGCATTCTATTTCTATGGCAATGCAACCAATCAGTTTTAGTATTTTATGACAAAACACACATGCAGTTCTGAATATGAAAGAAAAAAACTCAGAGGTCAACTAGTTTAAACCAAAATTTTTGGGAAAATCTATCCTCACTCCTTGGAAATGGCAGTATTTAAGCTACACACAGTAAAGCTATTTACTTAAATGGTAGCCCATTTAATGGTAGCAAGATTAACTCAGCATTGACTTGCAGAGACAATGGTAACCACAGATGCTGAGGCACATTCAAACACAAATGGCTGTGCCTGTTTCAAGCTTTGCTTCATTATTCTTGTGTCCTCTTTGAAATTATTTAATTATCTCTAGTCCCTGCCTAGTAGCGGACAGATTCTCACCCAGCAACAACAGTTACAACATAATTTCCCAGGCCCATCTCTTTTACCCATGATCCCTTGCACTTACATTGGGCCACTATGGCATATCTCATCATTTCCCACATGTAAACTATATAAAACAAGACCAAAACTATAAGGTATGGCCTTATCTCATCATACCCCAAGACACCTGCTGGCTGCAGCAATACAGAACATCCTTCCACCATCTCACTCTGGCTCATTGGACTGATAGGGAGGCTGAGGTGGCCCATACTTAAATGACCAACCAGTTCTGCACTATCCCAGAATCCCAAGCTCAAGCGTGAAGAAGATCCACTTTGGGACCTAGAAAAGCCATCGATTGGAAACTTGCCTGTGTCCTCGAACTGCCCCTGCACTGCTGCACACTGCGGGTGGGGCTGTGGACAGATGCTCTGTGGGTGTGCGTGGTCATGCATACCATGCACCCTGCACCTGCTTTAGCTATGCAGGCAGAGTACATGAGAATCATGCATACCCAGCCACACCCTCAATCATAGGCCTTAGTATTAGTGGTTTTGTGTGTACTGAAAGTTCTTTTCTATAATTACATGTTCCTACATCCCTTGTTCTCAACATACATACTTATTTCCATACCCACTGTTCTCCCCATACATACTGGGCTAGCTCAACCACTTGTATATAGTAAACATACAATCTCTTTTAGATTTAGCAGGCTCAGTCATTTGTTAATAACCAAAACATAGTTTTTAGATCAAAATACCTATTCACACCCAACCTAGTTTCTCTGTGAGAACAGAGAAATGCTCAAAAGAAAAGTCCATTCTAGTCGAATGCCCTCAAGCCTGGGCTATCAATTGGATAATGCAATTTTAGTTCTCCCAAACCTGCTCTTTATTTTACAGAGAAATGTAAAAGAACAACCAGGCTGCATTGGGGTCTTGTCTTGTACCATTTGTCTTTCACACTCATGCTGACACCATAAACACTGATGTTATAACAAAATAAAATAATCTGACATTTTAAGGATTTTTCTATAAAAGGATTAAGTCTGAACATGTAACTTAAGAACAAACATAGCTACCTGTTTTTAATGCTGATTGTAAATGCTGAGATGGCCACCATGTACTGGTCAAAACTTATGAATGTGATATGGGGTTGCTGAAACTCCAGGAAATGTTGTTAAGATGTACTCGCTAGAAACTATGAGAGAGTGAGGGGTATAACAGAAACAGTCAAGTCTCCATAAGGCATAACCAACGTGGACAGCAGTGCGTTGTTTATCTTCAGTGTAAACACAAACACTGGAGGTAACACAAGAAGCTGGTACATGATGCCGGGTTACATACTGTAACCAAAGTGGATAACAGTGCACTGTTCTCCTTCAGTGTAAACACAAACAATGGAAGTAACACAAAGAAGCTGGTAAGTGGAGAACATTTGAGAAGGAAGTCAGAAGTACTTTTTATGGAGAGGGTGTAGTACAGGTGGAATAGATTGCCCAATGATGTGGTCTGTACAAAATCAGAGGAAGGGTTCAAGCATAGGTAAGCTAGACACATGAGTTTAGTGGAGGGCAACAGGGTTAGGGGAATAAAAGAGGAGGGAAAAGGAAAAGTAACCCCTATGGGGCTTAGTGTCATAGATTAAGCTATGATAAGGCAAACTAGGTACACCAATAGGCCTTTTGCTGTCAATTTTGATGTTTTATTTCCTGTGAAGTCCTTTTCCTTCTCTAACAACTTAAAAGCATCACAAAATGGAGGAAAAGCTGAACAAACTTTACATACTGCTGCAGTTTTCAGAAAGTAACAAGAATGTTATAAGCGGAACCCCTAAGCCAGTCCATTCATCCCATCCCCCTACTGTCAAACTGCTATAAGACCTGAAGTAGTTATAAGTCAGACCATTCATCTCTCATAAAGATCCCACCTCAGAGACTGTGTGTTCTTACCTACTAAAACTGTGGTTTCATAATTCTGTACCATCACTTCCTGTGATGCTTCTTCTCCTGTTCACTTAACAACTTCCACTGCTCTTTAGAAAAGCAACAGCAACATCTTCAAAGCTTTCTGGAACCTGAAAGGACACAGACATGTTTAACTGTTCTTGATTTCACAGAACACACTGAGAAATCTGCAACTTTTCAAAAGAAAGGGACAGCCAAGGTTACAATTTGCATTCTAAAACAACTGAGAGACCTTGCTGGCACTCCTTCCACAAGTAGCCGATGTACAGAGCGAAACAATATTGTAGGGCAGACAGAAGGAGAAGCACATCTGGGATAAGGACTTGTTCCAAGGCCAACCTGGAACAGCCATGGAGATGGGTGCTGTATAGGGGCAGCAAGCCCAACAACACAGAACATCCAAAGTAACAGCACACCTGATGGCACAAAACACAGACTGCAAATAAAATGGAATTTATGGGTGTATAGACAAAAAGTTCTCTCTACCCCAGCACTTTGACAACTGCCTTCTTCAGAGTTGCCATCCCCTAAAGAAGAGCGATCACCAAAGCACTAGGCTAGTGAGCACTTGTGGCTGTACACCAATAAATCAATTTGGATTATCTGCAATTTGTGCATTTTGGTGTTTTGTGCCATCAGGTGTGCTGTTACCGAGATAGGGACTAGAGGTAGTAAGTGAGTCAGCCACCTCAGGAGGTCGGTTGAGCCAGAGATGGTAGCCCCAGCCAGTCAATGGCTGTTTGTCTGAATGCCAGGAGTTTGGAAACAAAATGGGGACATCCAGGCAATGGTGATGGAGGCCCAGGTGGCAGTTATCATCATGAAAGCATGAGTGACACAAAATATGTGACTGGGATCTCTTTATCCTGAGATATATGTATTTAGCAGGGACAAAGAAAGGGGTAGAGGATAAGAGTTTGCATATCTGACACTACATAAAAGCAACTGAATAAGAAGCTGTAGAGTTAGGAGCAGAAAAATGTATGTTCAGTTGGTTAAAGGGGAAGAGCATCAGAGTGGTGAGTTGCTTATAGACTACCAAACCAGTGTCCGGACTGGGACAGGGCACTAGATGTTAAAATTAGAGTGGCAACAACAATAAATAACATGATTCTGATGTTAAAGTGTCAAACCTACAAGATGTAAGTGCCAGGAGTCAAGGTCTTGTAGATTCAATGCAGGATTCTGCAGATTGGGAAACACTGAGGGCTAGGAGGTCCAGGAGTCAAGCTCTTATAGGTTCAGTGCAGGATTGCTTCCTTGTCAAATGGATGAAGGAACCAACCAAAGATGGAGTCACCTTTGACTTGGTACAGTCAAATCAGAACATTGTAGAGAGCCCTGGGGATAAGTGATCACAGCTCAGTGTGCTTCAGGAGTACCCTAGATGCCTGGCACCCGCTCAGAGACGGTTCTTGGATTCAAGAAAGCGGATCTTATAAAAATGGGAGAAATCCTCCACAACAAACTGAGAGGGTGGAAGAGACAGAGGGACTGGACAAAGTGGAAAGTCATTAGAGGGAGCCTGACAGAGGTCACCAATGCTTGTCTGATGCAGGAAGGGGTATTTTGGGCAGCATGGGTTTAAATCCCAGCTGAGGCCCCTATTTATTTATTGGCATGTCAGATTAACCTTTGAGCTAAAAGCTCATTTATAAAAGTTCCAAGGAGCAAGCAATAGACAAGGTACATAGACATTATAAAATAGGTAGGTATATACAGCAGGCAAGTACATATGGTACATACAGATACAGATTCAAGCAAGTACAGTTAAAATACATCAAGTAGGAGAGGTCAACTTATTGCAACAGTACTTAGAGCATACCTGAGGTGAACAAGTAATTTATAGTGGTAGCTGAGCTTAGGGCATGCAGATAAAGTTAAGGAGAGTCAAAGTGGTAATGACCAAAGGAGGAAGAGGACAGAATAGATGAGAGCAGTGGGAGGGTGGGGCAGAAACAAAGAGGGTGACAGATAAGGGGTAGAGTGGTCAGAGGGTGGGACTGGATAAGAATCTACCCAGGGTTATGTAAATAGGTGATAGGGCAGGGCTGGGTAATGTGGGAGAGAGGGATATAGGAAAGGGTTTAATGTGGGGGTGAGGTGAGGGAAACCGGAGGAGGGGTGAATATGAGGGGTAATATTTGTGAAAAGAAGCAGAAAGGTGGGGGATAAAGAGGGATGTGGGGGTAAGTGCTCAGTGGGTCACACCAAGCAGGGAGGAAGGGGATGATGGGCACTATGCAGGACAGATAAGCTATCAAAATGGTAGGATTAGGCACAGGTGAAGCAGTCACAGTTATTAAGAGTGGCCAGGTACTGCAGCAGCATGGCTTTAAATGGGCATAGTTTAATTTTCTCAGTCAGCTCAGAGTTAAGGGAATTTAGCCAGCAGGGGCCTGTATTCAAAGGACCGTTGCCTAGTGAGGTCCGTGCGAATGGAATAATGAAAGCAGCTTTACTCAACCCCTAGTTAGTCTGGAGGAAGTGGAGTTTCTGAGCAGTTGCCTCACTCCAGGGTAGCAAGACCTAGGGTGGATTTCTTAGCTAATAGACAGACTTGGTTCTGTATTCTGCCATTCAAGTTTAACACAGCCAGTGCTTGGTAAAGTTCACAGTGTGAGTTAAACAGTTTGCACCCAGGACTAGTCTGCCAGTTTTGTTTGAGATGATCTTATGCTAGAAAGCACAGAGCTGTTAACTGCAAGCTTGATGGCACATTCGGTAAGGCACTGCTTATGTCGGTAGAGCTGATCTATTCTGGCAATAGCTGCCTTGGCAACATGGTCTATGTGCTGGATGTAGAGAGAGAGCAGTCAAGGTAGACACCAAGGTACCTAAAGGTGGTGACCATTTCGAGGAAGCAAACTTGTTATTGTAGATATTGAGGTGATGGGACATTGTTTTAGTCTTAGTGTAGTTGAGCAAGAGCTTAGACTGAAGGAACCATTTTCCACAGCAGTAAGTAATTTTGCATGGCTTTTCCAGCTCTTCCAGAGTAGGATGACATGTAGAGAACTGCATCATCTGCATATAGAAGGATCTTATTCTGGCAGACTTTGGGAGCTCGTTTAGAAACAGGCTGAACAGCTGGGGCCCAAAATGGAACCTTGGGACACTCCTGTGTTGACATGCCAATGGTCAGATAGAATGTCTAGCATCTTGACCTGATGGGCACTGTTAGAGGAACTCTGGAACCAGCCTAGTGAGACAGAGTATATGCCAATGTTAGAGAGCTGAGTGAGAAGCAAGTCATGGTTGACTGTGTCAAAGGCCTTGGTGAGGTTGATGAAAGTGGCCCCCACCAAGAGCCCTCGGTCAAGTGTTTCATGGATATGACTGGTAAACTCAACCAATGCTGTTGAAATACTATGTGCCTTCTGAAAGCAATGCTGTTCAGGTATTGAAGTTTGTACTTATCAAGGGTACGTACCTAACTGATCAAATACTATCTTCTGTAGTACCTTGGGGGGCAGAACTGAGATTGACCATGGTTGGCTAGGTTCTTGTCCCTGCTTTTAAAGACTGGGGTGACCACCACAGCTTTCCAGCATTGAGAGAAAATGCCAGTGGTTAGTGAAAGATTTAGGATCCATGTTACAGGGAGAGCAACACATCTAGGGTGAGAGCCACAATTTTAGGTCAAGCAAGTCCCCACTGGATCTAGTTCTCTGAGAACTTTTCCAAGTATTTTTGCCTCAGTTGTAGAGATTACCTTCAGGTAGAAGGGAGGTGCTGTGTGTTGAGGGATGTCAGTACAACTAATGGCACTGCTAGGAACAGGTCAGCTGAGAATCTAGAGGGAGGAACCCACTAAGGTCTGTGAAGGCCTTGTTGAAGCCATCTGTGATAGTTTTGGGATCCTGGTAATCGCACCTTAATGTTTATTTGCAATGGTGGTGATTTACTTGTTTTGCCTGTTAGGGTTTTGATATTTTATTTATTTATTTATTTAGCTTTTGTTGACCGGGTAAGTGCACTAGACAAATCCTGCCTATTTTCAGGTACGACCGAGGGATACAGATGAATGCCAACTGACCTTGAACCAGATTAAGCTGTTGGTGGTATTTTTAGTGAATGAGGAAGTTTGGCCAGGACACGGGAAATTCCCTACTCTTTTCGATAAGTGCCATGGGATCTTTAACATCCACCTGAACTACCACCAATCCAGGCAGATGGGACCTCGGTTTAACGTCTCATCTGAAGGCGGCACCTCAAATGCAGCACCCCTCTCATGCTGCATTACAGTGTCAGTACTGGGATAATAACTCAAGTGCCAGATGTGGGAACTGAACCACAGCCCTCTGATCTCCCCGCCTCAGAGGCGCAGTGTGGCACTACTGAGCCACTGACACTGCTATTGTCCCAGAATCTGTTGCTGTCATGCCAAGAGCTGTCCAGTTCACTTTTAAAGTGAGTTCTTTTGCAAGGCGGATGGCTTGAGTGTACCTATTATGTGCTGCTCTTTATTTCCGTATGTCAGAGGGGACCCTGTGCTCTTAGCCCTATGTCACTGGTTATCCCTGACTCCCATAGAGCTCAAGGAGCTATGGTGTGATCCATGATTTGCTGATTCCTTTGAATTTCCTCATTTTATGTTACTTGCACACATGTGCAGAAACATAATGCCATCATCGAAGATTTTGGAGGTGTCACCTCCTCCTCCTCAATTCAGTCAGTGAGCTGGCAGGCGTGGCCCTGTAAGCCAATGCATTTTGGAGCTGTCTATGACACGCTCCAAAATGCAGTGGTATACTTGAAAGAGGGAGCTACGCTCAGTGAGCAACCGAAGAAGCGAGCTCCCCACACACAGGTGTGAGTCCCTGCACTGTGTGTGTGGCCGACGGGGTGCCCAATCCCCGCCGGCTGAGCTGCATCGTTCCCCGTGGTTGGTGCCACGCTGGGAGCCCACCCCAGCGTGGCAATCAATCCTTGGCCAATGGGGTGCCCAATCCCCCATCGGCTGAACTCCCCGTCCTGTGCCATGCTGGGAGCCTCCACCCCAGCGTGGCAAACGGTGCCACTTCCATATTTTTTTAACCTGTAAAACAAAACGGTCCAGGCGTGTCTCCCGACCCTCCTCCCACAACCCACACCCACCCACTGTGCACCCAGCCTCCCCACCCCCATCACCCCATACTTGCCTCCGGACTCGTGCGATGATCTTTGGTGGACGGAGACATGTCTGCACTCTTCAAAGCTGACCGCGAACTGAGGAAATGCTGGTAAGCTGTATAATGGGCTAGATAGGAGGGTTCAACTTTATTGCATATCTCAGGCATTTTGAGAATTTTGCACAAATTTTCAACATAGGGGTTTTAGGACCCCTTCTCATGAATGATGTCACTGTCTTGGCATTATTCGGCCCAAAGGTGATTTCCGCGGTGACTGCGCGGTGACTGCGAAGAAATCACCTTGAGGTCCGAATACTGCCATGAGCAGTATCATTCATGAAAGGAGTCCCAAACTCATGTTGGTAGTCAAACCATTACAAAAACTTCTGTTTCTGATGCATTGTGCAGTTCCTACACAGGCTCATAAGTTTGCGAAATTTCAATATTTTCACTCCAGATTTTCAACATTGCCATTTTACCCACCTTCTTATGAGTAGTACAGCTGTCATTTTCACATCTCACCCAAAATGTGTTTCCGTCCTTGTAGTGCAGAATTGCGCAGTCGTTGTGCAAAATCAATGTGGGACAAATTAAGAAAATCACAGTGACACTGTTCATGAGCAGAGGTCTTAAAATGGCTATGTTGAAAATTTGGTGAAAAATTCCTAAAAGGACTATTTCACGCGTGCATTGCACAGTTCCTCACGAGCTCGTAAGTTCACAAATTTTCAATATTTTCACTCCAGATTTTCAACATTGCCATTTTACCACACCTCCTCATGAGCAGTACAGCTGTCATTTTCACATCCTGCCCAAAACATGTTTCCGCTCATGTAGCGCAAAATGGCGCAGTCGGTGTGCAAACTCAATGTATGGGACACATTAAGAAAATCACAGTGTCACTGTTCATGAGCAGAGATCTTAAAATGGCAATGTTGAAAATTTGAGAAGAATTCCAAAATGACTGTTTTACGAGTGTCATTGTACAGTTCCCACGCACACCGTGAGGTTTATAATTTTCAATATTTCCACTTCCAGATGTTCAACATTGCCATTTTACCACACCTCCTTATGAGCAGTACAGCTGTCATTTTCACATCCTGCCCAAAACGTGTTTCCACCCCATGTAGCGCACAATGGCGCAGTCGGTGTGCAAACTCAATGTATGGGACACATTAACAAAATCACACTGACACTGTTCATGACCAGAGGTCTTAAAATGTCTATGTTGAACATTTCATGAAAAATTTCCTAACAGTGACTGTTTTACGGCGTGCATTGCAGTTCCTCACGCACGCTTCGTAAGTTCTCAAATTTCAATATTTGCACTCCAATGACTTCCAAATACCTAACCAGCACATAGAAGCAGCAACATTTGGCATTGACAAATGCTTGTTAGAAGGGGCAAAGATGTTGCAGGCCATGTTAAACTTGTTGAAAAAGCACTCAAGAGCAACATTCACGTTGGCGCGGCGTATACCCCCCTCAGTCTAGCTGGTGGGGATAGGATTTTAGTGAGGCAACATGTCCAGCTTTTATAGTTCTGGGGTTATTGTTTTTTGGGGAGGTCAGGGTCTTGTTTGTCCATGAGCATAAGACTGGTGAGTGGTCACTGATAGACTCAGCTAGCACAGTGATTCTAATTATTCTTTGTGGCCAGTTGGTTAGCACCCAGCCAATGAATGTACTTGAACGAGTGTGATAGTTTACAGTGGGGGATTGAACGAGTTGCACCATATCTATGGCTGCTATTGCATCCTGGTAGAGTGCAGCATCTGGGAATAACCAATTTATATTAAAGTCCCTATTATCTTTCTCTTTTCTGTTTATTTGGCTCCACATATATGTGCATACTGCACCCTTGTAAATGAAAATGTTATTATCTGTGCAGCACCAGGCTGTGCATTAGAGACAAAGAAAGATGCTTCTGGGAGTCCTAGGTTTCTAGTTGCCTTGGTGGCACAGCTGATAGTGCAGTCAAAATGGTATTCCAGGTGGCCAGGGTTCAAATCCTAACTGAAGCATCTATTTTCTTCTTCTCTTCTCTTCTGGTTTTGTTTTGGAGATGCTGTGGAGCAGAGCTGGCACCCCTCACAATACAGGTTTTGCTGCAGTGTCCTGTGAGATGGAGGGGCCAGGATCTCTTAGCCACCAGAGCATGTTGGGGAGACTAGCCTGTTGTATATACTAATCAGTGGGGATTCTGGATATTGTGGGAATCTCAGGTGGTCCATTTCTGCCTGATACTGTGTAGCAAGTGAGCAGATTCACACTGGAACCATGTGTAACAGTCATACATTAAGTAAGGGATATAGAAGAGACACTTTGTTAATAGTTAATGAGCTCAGGTTAAGATACAGAGACAGGATGGTCCACAAATGTGTACTGGGGTCGGAGGCATCTCCAAAACACTCCACTGTCTTCAGTAAGGATATGTGACATGAGCAATGCGAGAGCTTCTGAGCTCTATATTCTGTGTGATGACCTTGTACTTATCTGAACTGCTATGAACAAATCACCCCAGTAAAGGATCACATATGAACTGCCACCCTGGGTGTTGTGTGATCATTTATATCTGTGTTCCCCAATCTCTGTCTCAGTGGAAGCATAAATATAATCCTAGCTGTCAGCCTGAACCACAACTGTTCAAAGAGGCGCCAGGTGAACTGTAACAACAGTATACCCTAGGGGTCCCACAGTTGTTTATCACATCACCAGATTCTCATGCACCTCCACTGATGTGGTATATTGCATTCTTTGCAGGAAGTGTGCAGATATATACACTGAAAAACTGGCAGACCCTGTCTGACCAATTCATAGAACATTACAAGGCAGTCAGGCATGGAGACACTGATTCTTTTAGTTTTATTGACCGGGAAAGGAGGACTAGACAATTCTGCCTATTTTCAGCCTCCGTCCCAGGGAGGGCTACAGATGGATACCAACTGTCATTGAACCACTGCCTTAGTATGAACCAGATTAAGCTGTTGGTGATATTTTAGTGAATGGAGGACGTGGCCAGGACATCGGGAAATTCCCTACTAGCCAGTAGATGAAGCTGCTGTCCATGCCAGGATGGCCACTGTGTCCCAGGCATTGGAGGATGAGAAGGTGTGAGGGGAGGAAGGGTCTCCCCCAACCCCAGCAAATATAGAGACCGACAATGGAAGTATTAACTTTTCACCTATTATTTCTGAAAATGCAGAAGTTACCTGCATTTTGCAGGATGCCAACTTGCGGTCGGCTCTGAAATAGTTCATGAAGTTGACTGCAATCAAAAGTGTAGGAGTACTGTGGAGCAAGGTTCAGAATTGGGAAAGTGGCTTTTGGAGGCACATACGGTGCAATGACATGCCATTGAGCGGTACAAATACCAGAGGAATGGACAGAAAAAAGGTGCCAGGATGCCTGGGCGAGAAATAGGTTGAGAAGCCAGTTTTGGACACCACAGATTGTAGGATAAAACAGCGGGCTTGAATAGAAATCAGCCTACAACTGGGAGAAATAAGTAAAACTTTGGGATGTCATATAAATGTTGGAAAGGAATAATGTGTAACAAATGATGGAACAGCATGGATGGTTACGGAGGGAAGCCTTAGCAGCTGTGGGCTGGATCCATGGGGAGAGTGGCTGGCTACCTGATCCATTAGACCCTAAAGTTAAGGAGTATAATGGGTTGCTTGTAACTGAAATAGGGAAATGATTCTAAATGAACAGGTGACATTGCAGCATTGGGGACAGTGCCACTACTAGTACCGTGGCAATAAAGGAAGCAGCATAAACTCAATGGAGCATGCGTAGTGACTACAAAGAATGTCAGTGACAAGAGGGTTATTCTGGAGCTAGCACAAGCAGACAAATGAGGAGAAATAATAATACAAATGATGCACGACTATTGCAGGAAACACCTGCTTTTCAAGACAATAATGATAGCCTATTGGTGGGCGTAGGGTGGATCTATTACAAGACCCTGCTAAGCAGAAACTGTTTAAACCACTATTGTGCATGCCTGATTTATTTAAATCTAGTACTAGAAAACCTGCACCAAGAAGGAATGCTATTCATTTGATGTATAAGGAGGCCTAGAGGAACCCTACTGATAGAGTGTGTGTTGGGAGGAAATTGTTGAAAAATTCTTTGACATGTTATGCCTCGAAGTGTTTCCTTTGATTCATACTATGATGATAGTAACTATGATGTAAACTTTAAAACAGTGGAGGTGCTGGACAGATTTTAGGTTAAATATAATACGTTGAAGGATATACCTTTGTAGGCCCCTTTCCTGGTGATTCCATTACAAAGCCTGCAGTACAAAATATTACCATTCTTTTTAAGAATGAGGGGTTGATATTGCTGACATTTTATATTGGCTCAAAAACGTTGTGAGATGCTGGAACATCCTACCCCAGTTATTGATTCAGAACAGTTTTGGACAGGAGGGTGGAGAGGTCAAATGTAAACTGTGGCCAATAGTGGTATTGTTCACCTGCCTAGTTGTTTTTCCTGGGAAAGACAGAGGCTTACTGTTTTACCAGGTCAGCCTAAGTCTTGTCATAAGTGTGGTCCTAGACTACACTTGAGCAATGCATGTGACACTCCTAAATGTTCTCACTGTTTGGAAATTGGGCATTTTCCTCGAACTGTAAAAACTTGTTTCGATTCAATTTGTATAGGAAAATAGGTCACTCCTATATTAAATGTCCATGGGCTTCCCATAATTCTTGGGATGGCCTTTCCCATGAAGCTTTGATAACTCAGACCCCCAACAAAGGACATGCTTTGGCTTCTGAGAAAGGATGCAGGATATCCTAAAAGAGAAAGAGAAAAGTGGTAGAGAGAAAAACAACCCTTTACAGCAGGAAGCATACGAACATATGAAATTTGCCGGCAGATAAAGGCCTAGAGGTCTATCAAGTCTGCTCGAATGTGCAGCAAGCACCCTTATTCTGCAGCTGCCCTCCTTCCACCCTTCCCTTCATTAGCCCTCCCCTTGTCCTGTCCCATCCTCATTTGAAGCAGTCCACTGTTCTACTGTATATCACTTCTGCAGGTAACAGCATTCCACCCAGCCAGCACCCTCTCCAGTAAAAAGTGTCTCCTCATCTCCTCCTGAACCTTCCTTGCTCCAGTCTCATATCATGGCCCCTGGTACTCCCTCCCTCCCTACTTTGAACAGCCCTCTGTACCTGTCTTGTTTATTCCTTTCATGTATTTAGAGGTTTCAATCATGTCACCCCTGTCTCCTCTCCTCCAGTGAGTACATGTTCAACTCCTTCAACCTCCTCTCGTATGATAAGTCCCCAGACCCTTGATCATCTTTTTCGCCCTGCACTGCCCTCAGTAACCAATGCCCTCCTCAGATACAGACACCAGTACTGCATGCAGTACTCAGGTGTGGTCTAACTAATGACCTATACAGTGGCAGAATCACCTCCTCCCTCCTTGAGGATATACCCATGCAATACAACCCAGCATTTTGTTGGCCTTTGCAGCTGCCGTCCCTACACTGTGCCGAGTTGTTCATTGACCCTGTGATGAGCACACCCAGATCCTTCTCCTCCTCTGTCTGGGCTAGCTGCACCCCTAGCTGGTAAGTCCTCCTTGGGTTCTTCATCCCAAAATGCAGCATCTTGCACTTTTTGGCAGTAAAGCCCAGTTGCCAGGTGTCTGACCAGGTTTCAAGCTTTGCCAGATCATCCTGCAACCCCCCACCCCCAGGTCATCCACCACCATGCCAATCTTGGTATCATCAGCAAACAGACTGATCTTGCTCTTGATGTCCCATGATTTGTCTACAATGAATATCCCAAACAACACTGAGTCCCAACACGAGCCCTGTGGGACACCGCTCAGTCACTGCACTTGGGTGTGAGCTCCTCACCCACCACTACCCTCTGATGCCTTCCTGCAGCCAGTTTCCTACCCATCTCACCAACTTTGCACCCGCCCCTATGCCTACTAACTTCCTTCCCAGCCTTCCATGTGGCACTGAGTCGAATGCCTTACTGAAGTCTAGATACAAGACATCCACTGCATGGCCCCTGTTCAGTTGCCTAGTTACCCAGTCATAGAATTCAACCAGGTTGGTTTGGCAGGATCTGCCATATGAAGCCATGATGTCTACTGTCCTGTAGTCCTCTGGCCTCTAAGAGGGCCTCAGCCTCTCCTTCAGGATAGTCTCCATTAGCTTACACGATGGATGTGAGGCTCACTGGTCTGTAGTTTTCAGGTTCATCCTTGGGGCCACTCTTGTGGAGGGCACCACATGAGCCATCCTCCAGTCCTGAGGTACACACCCCAGATGTAGTGAGGCATTAAATAGGGTTGCCAAAGGTCCTGCAAGGACCTCTGCCAACTCCTTAAGTACCCTGGGGTGGATGCCATTTGGGCCTGGCACCTTGTCCACCCTCAGTGCCTTCAAACCCTCTCGAACTCTGCCTCCATGATTTCCCATCTGTCACCACTTCCCCCTTACGTCTGCCATTTCTCCCACCTTGGGTGTCGCCCCTCTCTTCTCTTTAGTAAATACTGAGCAGAAGTACTCATTCAGTGCTTCCGCCTTTATCGCACCCTGCTTCCACCCAACCCCTCTTTCCTAATCCTTACTATGTGGTCCTTACAGCTCCTTTTCTCCCTGATGTACTTAAAGAAGTCCTTCTTCCCTTCTTAATGCCTTGTGCCAGCCTGAGTTCCATAGATGCTTTGGCTCCCTTACTGCCCTTGTTACCTCCTTTGATTCTGCTGCAACTCCTCTCTGTCCTCCTCCCCTGTTTTCTTGTACTTCCTAAAGGCAGCTCTTTCCTCCTTACCTTTCCATGACCTCCTTGCTCAACCAGCTTGGTTTCTTAGCCCTAGCCTTCTTGCTCTGGGCTTTGCAGCAGGTTTTGGTTGCCTCCACTATCCCCAGCTTTATGAGCTCCCATCTCTGGTTAGTATCCATACTAGATTGAATTCTGGCCAGGTACCCTTTTACCACTTCCCCATCCTCCCAAAGTTGGCCCTCCTGAAGTCCAGCACTCTTGTGCCAGATTCCACTCCTTCCTTGCCCATATCCAATGTGAGCCATACTGAGTGGTGGTCACTCCCTGACAGCGTTCCTCCACTGTAAGTTCTCTCACAAAGTCCCCATTTGCCAGCAGAAGGTCAAGGGTATTCCTAACCTGGTTGGTTCACTGACCATTTGCAGCAGGAAGCTGTCCTGGAAGGCATCCAGCAGTACCTGCTCCTTCTGTTCCTGGTTGTTGGGGTGCTCCAGTCTACTCCTAGCATGTTGAAGTCCCCACAATCACCCACTACCCTTCTCACAGGTCCTCCTGATCTGTCCAACTAGTTCCCTGTCTAACTCCTCCATCTGAGATGGTGGCCTGTACCACTCCCATTCTAAGAATCCTATTCTTGGAATCCTGGATTTACACCCAAAGTGACTCTGTAATACCTCCTCCCTTCCTCCTTACACACTTCAGTCCTTCCTTCACATATAGTGCCACCCCTCCTTTCCCAGTCACCCTGTCCCTATGAAATAACCTGTACCCGGTACAGACAGGTCCCAGTCATTATATTGGGTGGCCCATGTTTCCGTGATGGCTGCAATGTCCACCTCTCCCTCTGCCATGAGAACCTGTAACTCTGCAGTTTTCCTCCCAAGGCTCCTAGCATTGAGGGTAACCACCTTCCACCCTTCCCCCATCCTGCCCTCCTTTCCTAGCATCACCAATAGTACTTGCCATTTGTCCTTTGTCACTGTTATGGGGGTAAGCTCATATGATTTCCCAACCTGTGGTCTCTGCATATCTCTTCCCCAACTGCCACCCCACTCCTAGTTTAAATTCCCAACTTCCTCTATATATTCTTCCATCCTCTGTTTCAACACTTTCTTTCCCTCCTCACTCAAGTGTAGTCTGTCCTTGGCATAGAGACTACTGTCCTCCCAGGTCCCTCCCAACCCCCCAACAGCCCATACCCTTTAGCACAAGCACACAAAGTAAAGCTACAGGAATGGAAGTTAGGTCCCTGTAGAAGGAAGGGGTTGTGGGGAGAATCAAATGGGTGAAGGAAATGGGGGTAAGAGCAGAACACTTGCCTAGGGTGGATGATCAGAGTAAACCTCACAAGACATTGTTTTTAAAGTGGAGGAAAAGGGGAAGACAGTGAAAAGAGAATACAAGTGGGAGACAGCACACAGCACAACCCTGACATGATGTCTATCCCCCCAAAACTAGATAATAGGAATCCCTTTAAAAAGTGACATATAAAAAAGGACAAGGGAAAAATCTGGATTGCCCCAGAAACAAGAGGAAAAGAAAGGAAAATAGTGAAAAGAATGGGGAAAAATGCAGCCCAACAGATATGCAGCATTACTAATTGAAAAACTTCCCACAGAAGGAATAAGGATTTGTTTAATTAATACATATGCTCCCTCAGGGAAAGCTTTACGAAGTTGAACTTGTTTGAAAAATTCAGCCATTCTTGTGCACTACCCAAACCATAATATGGGGATTTTAATTGTAGTGTACAGAAAGAAGATAGAGGGTTAAGAACAGATAAGATGTTCTGTGACTCGAATGTTGTAATAGATATTGTTGTCACAGCGCAATTATCTGATGCATATCCTGCTTGTCATGATACTGGGGGCTTTACTTTTGGAAAGGGCTTTTGAAAACAAGAATTGATTGTTTTTGTATCCAAGGCTGTGGAGGTCAATAGGTTGGAAGTTAGGGACCTGGCCTTTTCTGATCATTCTGCATTGGTTATTGATTGTCAGTGGGATAACAATCTTAACTGTAGAAACCCTCTTGGAAATTAAACACTTCCTTACTGAAACAGGAAGGTATAGTCAAAGAAGTTAGCGATTATGGGAAGCTAGATCTTCTGTACAATATATGTACGATTCAATTAGGGATTGTTGGATGGATTCGAAGAAGGATTTTTAATCCCTTTTCAAAAACAAATAGGTAGAAAGAACGGAGATAAATATTTATTTATAACTTAGAAAACAGTTAATTCATTTATTTTCTTTATCTGAAACAAATGGACAGGATTTTAAATCTCAAATTCAACAGGTTAAAAGGAAATGGTTAAATTCAATATGATAGGGCTAAAGCCTTGCAACAAGAATTAAGATTTGGTACAGTAAATAAAAACAAACTCTGGACACCTTTAAGAGCCAAAAATAATAAGATGATTTGGGAGTTGAAAGATGAGAATGGTATAATACATAGGGATAAGAATTCCATTCTGCATATAGTTAGTAATTATGTGGAAAATACTTTTAGTTTTCACCAGACACTCATAATAAGGAAAGATACATAGGCCTGTTGGAAAGAAAACTCTTACTACTGACCAGAATTGCAAGTGACAGCTCCTGTTTTATTTATTTATTTATTTAGTTTTGTTAACCGGTAGGTACACTAGACAAATTTTATGCCTATTTTCAGAACGACCGGAGAGTACAATAGGGTATAACAGGTACAACAATACAGCAATAGGGTATAACAGTACATTAAATACAACAGCAGGAGAGAAAGACAGTTTTACATTTGAATGGAAAGTACACCAGTTTCTAATGCTGGGGCAAGATACAAATTAGAAATAAATACAATGACCAGCAGGGCATGTAAAGAATCATAGTATGGGGCACCATAGAGTCAGTCAGTAAGGTAGGGAGTGGGATAAGGTAGCAGCGCAGAGTGGTAAACCAGCATTCCAGTGGGCACCGGGAGCTATGTGCTAAGGAGGCTTTAGGCATTGCAGCCAGAGACCAACCCAAGATATTCCCACAGGGAGGTCCAGAAAAGCCTGTGAGAGGGGGCAGTGTGGACACTTTCAGGAAGGGAGTTCCAAAGCCTGGAGCATGAACAGCAAAGCTCTGGTCCCCATGATGGTGCGGGTGGTAGGTACATTTAGTAGGCCAGGGCCCTGGGATCTCAGCGGGTAGGGGAGAGGTCAGCAGGGGTGAGAATCCAGCCAGTTCCGGAGGGGTGCCAGAGCTGATTATTTTGCTTTGAGGCACCCAGTACTAAAGTTAAGGTGATTGACCGGGGATAGCCAACCAAGCTTCTCATAGAGTTCACAGTGATGGGTGAGGCGGGGCTGCCAGGGCAAACCGACAGATATTGTTGTACGTCAGTGCTCCACTTGTTTAGGAGGGCCTTGGAAGTATGAGCAAATATGAGGGAACCATAGCTGAGGGAGGGAAGATACTCCCTGGAAAGAGCTAGACTATCCATGGGGTGAGGTTGTACCGCAGCCCTGTAGGCCAGTCCCAGCTATGGTTTACCCCACTGCAGGCATTATGGATGTGACTTCCCAGGTCCAGTTGGGGATCAAGCGTCACTCCAAGATATTTAAGGAGGTCACAGTAGGAAGAGGTGCCATCTTCATAGTTGATATGCAGGGGAGTTGAAGAGGCCTGAAATTTTGGCAGAGGGCGAATAGCATGGCCTGGGTTTTTATGGTTAAGGATCAGTTTATGGTTGGAGAGCCATGCCTGGATGTTCCAGAGGTCCTCTGATATGTGACAGTTTAGAGTGGCTGGATCACAGGAGTGGGCCAGGAGAACCAGGTCATCTGCATACATGGTAACTAGGCAACTGGTGACCACAGCGGGGAGATTGTTAATAAACAGGGAAAAAGTAGGGGACCCAGCACAGAGCCCTGTGGGACACCAGAGGTTACAGGCAGGGGGCAGAGAGAATTTGTTGAATTTAGTTAGTTGTTTTCTGCCATTCAGGTAGTCAGAGACCCAGTTTAGAGCAGAGGGGACAAACCAATTACTGAAGAGGAGGTAAACAGTGTGATATAGAAGTTAAAAATAACTCTACTCCTGGTCCAGATGGACTTCCAGCTGAATTTTATAAATTCAGTAGTAACTTCTTTAGTTTAGTTTGGCCAGATTGTTTAATGAGTTGTTACAAACCCAGGATATCGCTGGGTCTATAGTAGAAGCAGAATTAATTCTATTATTTAAAAAGGAGATAGGACAAGTTTACAGAATTGGAGGCCTATTTGTATTATGAATACAGATATTAACATTTCAAGTAAATCTTATCCAATAGACTAGCACTATGCACAGATACTCTTATTTGTAAGGAACAGGATGTGCCATCCCCCAGAGAGGTACACAGAGAAATTTAATACAGTTAGGAGAATTGTTTCATAGATGTCAGTTGGGGTGGAAACAGGATTTGTACTGAGTTTAGATCAAAGGAAAGCCTTTGATTTTCTTATCAAGAATATTTATTTTAATTCTGTTACAATATGGAATCACGCTCATATATGTTAGTTGGATTAAAGGCCTATACAAAGAGGCAATAGTGATTCCTAAATTGAATGACTGGAGGTAAAAAACTTTGGGTATGCAGAGGGTAAAACAGGGGTGCCTTATGAGCCCCTGCTATATGTATTTGGCATAGATTCATTACTCCAAAGAATAAGGAATGGTCCTGAGATTCAAGGAATCTATTTCTCAAAGCTACCCCCATTAAAGAAGTTAGCATATGTGGATGATGTCATTATGACACAAGACTCCACAGAGGAAATGTGGTACAGAAACATCTCTAGGAATTTTCAGAGGCTTGTATCAATATGGAAAAGAGCATTGGTTTTCAACTGGGTACTGGAGACCAGTCAAAGAGCCATTTTTCTGGTACAACCCTTACAAATGAGCCCATTATGATATTGGGTGTAACATTTGGGACAGAAAATTCAGCTGTGCTGAATTGGGAGGAAAAGATAAGGAAACTGAGGCATGATAGAGAAAAGGGTGCACGGAACTACATCAAAAGCGGAAGAGATTGTTTTGATAAAAATATGATTATGCCCATATTGCTGTATGTGAGTTATATCTACCCTCATTCTAATATTTTGCTAACAAGACTATGTAGTCTCTTCTTTAGAGCCTTGTGGGTGAGCAGACTAAATCCAATCAAGAGACATATTACCTATCGAATATTCAAGGTGGTGGTATAGGCATGATACATCCGGTGGTCTTTTATTACACCATGTTTCTTTATTATAATATTATGGAACCATTACAGAATCAACAGAAAGTATGGCATACAGTAGAAATGGAATGGGCTGCACCATGTATGAGGGCATGGAGCTTAAGAAAAGTAGACTGTTAAAAAATTCAAATTATTCCGACTGAAGTGAAGGAGATGTTTCAACAAATCATTACATGGAAAGTTCAGTATGACTTCATATTGTTTCAGAACAGACATCAGATTTATGATGGACTGGTCAACACACAATCGTGGAAGAAATAGTCTTACCTATTGTGTTCCCCAACAAAGTCACCAGATTTTCAGCAATTATTGAAAAAAGAATACCAGTCTTTGTGTGGGATGTACTGTGTTAACAATACAGGTAGATCAAATGTAAAAATAATAACAGACACAAGGCCCACCAGGAAAGATATTGTTTACGTCACAGTTGTCATCAGATTTTGGAAACCCAAGAGCATCTTTTCTTGGAATGTACATATACAAAACAGTTTTGGGAATGGACAGTGGACTATTTGGAACTTGACACTTTCAGAACATAACTTATATGGACTTAGTGTATATTACCATCAAAGAGGTGGCATCAGTTGACAGTGGAGAATTTACAAGTTGTATTTTGATTTCTAAGTATTACCTGTGGCAAGCCAGACATAAATGGGTCCTTCAATGACACTTTGTACCACTCGAGTGCTGTTACAAACTATACAGGTGGCAATCAGACAAGTGTATGACAAGGACTTGGAAAGGTGTTAAAAAACAGTTGCTTTATTTCTGGAAAGGATGTGACAACATTTTATGGAAAGGTTAAGACACTTGGTAAAGGGAGGTCACGTGATGTAGGTACCAATTGCAGGCTTCTCTCAGTTGCTCCAGCCACCAAATTGTTATTTACATTTATATTTAAGTTTAGAGCAAAGCAAATTGTTGGAAAAGGGGAGGAAGGGCGTCTAAAGGCTTGTCTCGCTTCGAGATTACGTTAGCCGAATGGAAGTTGAAATGAAGAAAAACTTACCTAAAGAATGCCACCCTCCACCCCAAGAAAGGCCCCAAGAAGTCTAGACCATGAGTACAGCTGACCCTGGGGAAGTAACTGCTAATGCAGCTGAGCAAGAGCCGTTAACCCTGGCTGGGTTTCTAGCTGAATTCAGGCCCTTCAAGGAAGAGCTCATTCTTTGACTGCTGAAATTAAAGTGTTATGCTTACTTTGGAGGAAGTATCACAATGAACCCTGGATTCTGAAGTCAAAGTCCACTCTCTGGAAAAAAGAATTGGTAAAATAGAGCCAGAGCTGGTAGCCACGAGGCAGAAGATCACCAGGATGGAAGCTAAACTGGAGGACCTCGAGGGACAAAGTGGAAGAAACAATGCAGTCCTGATAGGATTGCCTGAAACCGAGCGGGCATGATGCGGTTATTTTCATCCAGAAATTTGTGAAGCGTGTTGCTGGTCCCTCGCCTTTTGGGCTAAGTATGCTATAGGGAGGGCACACAGGGCCCTTAGACCACCTCCCCATCTGGATGCCACGAAACCCCTGATCTTTAGGTTCCTCAATTTCCTCGGTGCCAGCATTTCTTGAAGAAACCAGAGAGACACAAGTTATCACCTGAGAGGGCAGGAAAGTAAGAGTGGCCCAGGATCTCCCAGCCATGGTCAGGCAGCGACGTACTGCTTTTCATCCTTGTGTATCAAAACTAATAGCAGCTGGAATTTGATTTAAGATGCTGTATCCAGTGCACTTACAGATCCTCATTTTGGGTGTCTGGCACAACTTCAATGATCCAGAGGCAGCTTGTATTGGCTTAAAGGAATTGCTGCCTGAGTTGTTCGATGAAGTCTGAGTTGCATCTACTACCAGTTCTGAAACTAAAAGTATCTATAGTGTTTTGGCTGGAAATCAGCTTTAGAAATCTACCCTTTTATCTAGAAAGAGAAATGTCTGCTGAAGTAATGCCAGCTATTTTACCCAATTGCTTCCTATTTCTTCAGTAGAATGAAAGCAGAGAAGCATGCCAGCACTATCTGAGATCAAGAGGGTTTGGACTGAAGAAATAAACTGTGTAGATCTTCAAAACAAAAGACCTAATCTGTGTCTTAATTTCCAATGTAGGAAGGGGATATAGTTTGCATTGTTTTTTTTCAAACAATCTTTATTATATTTTCCACAATAAATACAACATAATCATCTCAACTAAGGAGTAAAGTACATCAAGCCTATATTACTATTGAAATCAATCGTGTACAAAGAAGGATACACAAAATATATCTGCCCTCAAAAATGAGATCGGGGAAATAAATACATAAATATATAACAGTTTTCAACATAAGCCACTATAAGCAAACTGAGATATCTCACAACTAAGATAATCACAAGTGCCCAACAAGCAAACATAGCTTATAATAGATACTTATGGACTAATCAGGCAATGTCTAATGAAAACAGTTAACAGTTAATATACTTCTAAGGATAATCTAGCCAAGAAAAAAAGGACCCCAAATTACATGATATTTATCAATAGTTCTAGCATTACAATGACTAACATATTCATTGACAGCTACTTTAGCTAGAGCCTAACCCATTCCTCTAACGTAGGGCACATTTATCTTTCCAGTGATTAAGTATCAATCTTTAAAAGCATATAGAGGCTATAGAAATCCATTGTTTTCCCTCGGAGACAAGGTTAGTGGCAAAGTGTAACCCCCAGTATAAATATTCCTGGATCAAAGGGAAGTTCTGTCATAGGATCTGCTGACAAGCATCCCAAATAACAAGCCAGGCCTGTCTTAGAATTGGACAATACCACATCATGTGTAATAAGTTGGCATCTTGAGCTACATCTCCAGCATTTGCCATCTGAAGAAATACCTAATCTAAACATTTTCTCTGGTGTATAATACCAGTTATGAATTAATTTAAATTGGATTAGCCATCCCTGAAATTCCATACTGGATTTGTATGCATTGTGCCAGACTGACTCCCAAGAAAGGGAGAAATTGAATGGCCTAAGCTTTTTTACCATCCGTTTAGAGGACTCTGTGAGGTCCGACCCTCCTTTATTAGAAAGTTTATACAGCTTGCCAGCTCCTCCTTTGCTGCTGGCTAATGCAAGTAGACCCTCAAAGTCATTAGAAGTAGGGATGGCCAAATTGACATCCAAGATATCCTTTATTGCATCTCGGACTTGTAGGTATGAGTGAAATTGTGTATATAATAAACCATATTTCCCTTTAAATCAGCAAAGGATCTAAGGGTACCCGTAAGGGTCTGTTATATCCTTTAATAGTAAAATACCTTTCTTTCCTATGTAGCATTAATTAATGTTTTATTACCAAATTTGATTTTCAGGTTTCTCCATAATGGTGTGTATTTCAGCATAATGAAGGGGTTTAAAAGCAAATTGGTAAAATACCATATAGAACTGGCTGAAGAATGTAAGAAAGGGTGAGAATTAGTAGATTTGGGGTAAATACCCATGGCAACATGATAAAGCAAATGGGGAACACAGGACTGTTCATATTGCACCCATCTGTGACTAACATTGGCTGGTTTGAACCAGTAACATGTCTGTCTAAATAGGAAGGCTAGTCGATATTGTTTAAAATCAGGTAAGCCCATACCACCCTGTTGCCAGTGTTTCCTTAGCTTTGGCAGACTAATCCTTGTCTTCTTACCCTCCCTTAAAAAGGACCTAATTAAAGAATCAATTTTTTAAACCAGGAGTTGGAAATATGTACTGGCGTAACATTAAAAAATACAAGAGCTGAGGAGCCAGCATCATTTAAGAGCATTAATTTTACCCCATAATGATAGATTTAATTTGGCCCACTTCTCCAAGTGCAGTTTCATATCCTTTAATAAGAGATTCATATTAATTTGAACCAGGGCATTCAATTTATTGGGAATCTAACTCTAAATAAGTAATAAAGTCCTCTTGCCATTTTAGGCTATTCTCAGTACATATTTTTTTAAGTTTTCTTTCTATCCTTTAAGAGGAGCATTTCTGATTTTGACCAATTAATTGAGAGGCCAGAGGTAATCTGAACTTTTCCAAAAGATCCATGGTAGGTTTAAGGGATGTATGTGGATTAGATAGGAAAGTAGTATATCATTCATATAGCTACAACTTTATGCTCCATCCTACCAATTTTAATCCCTGAGATAATATTATTCTGTCTAACCAGGCAGAGAAGAGGTTCTATGGCCAGGATAAAAAGTAAAGGGAGAGGGGCAACCTTGCCTTGTCCCTTTTCCAGAGCAAATTTCTCAGATAACAACTTATTGGTGCATATCCTTGCTGTGAGGAACAGTACATTGCAGTCACCCTAGATATAAAAATGTCCCCATCCCAAAACCTTTTAAACTCCATAAAGATAACCCCATTCCAAAGAGTCAAACACTTTATGAGCAACCAATGACAACAAAATAGAATAGTCTTGAACCTGAGGGCCATCCACATAGAGGAAAGGACTCTTCTGATATTTTCAAAACCTGCCCTTCCTTTAATAAAACCCACTTGATCACCATGTATGAGTGTACTAAGAATGCTCTGTAATCTATTCGCTAGAATCTTAGTCCAAACTTTATAGTGAATATTCAGTAGGAAATTGGCGATAACTAGCCGGGTCTAGGGGTCCTTCCCTTTTTCAGTAGGACTGTAATCACTGCTTCTGACATTGTAGACGGTAGAGCTTTGTTAACCTCCACCTCTGTAAATACTTTGTAAAGCATTGGACTAACTGTATCTTTCAAGAGAGTGTAGAATTCAGCTGGCAAACCATCTGACCCAGGGCTTTATTGTTGGGCATATCTAATATCACCTCATTAATCTCAGCAATTGAGATAGTCTTGTCCAGGACCTGTCGCTCTGACTCAGCGATCATAGGTAATCTAGCCCTGGACAAAAATTCACCAATTGGACCCAAGTCCTTGCCACACTGAGATTTGTAAAGGTTTCTATAAAACTGCAAAAAACATAATTAATGTCTTTAGTTTTGGTATATGTGTTCTTTGCTCCATCTCTTATGCTCTGTATATTATTTCTATTTTGGACCTGTTTAAGCCTATAGGCCAAAAGTCTACCAGCTTTTTCCCAGACTCCCAGTAAGTTTGTTGCATCCTAAACAGAGCAAATTCAGCTTTACTCATATGTATTTTATTAATCTCATATCTAAGCAGTATAATTCTCCTAAGGATACTCCAACTATTCCCTTTATGAGATTTGTGTAACTTCTCTAATTCAGCCAGTTCTTTCTCCTTATGCAATAGGAATTTCTCTCGTTCTTTCTTTTTTAAAGTGTAGCTCAAAATTCTGCTCTAATAAAGGCATTATAAGCCTCCCAAACCATAGCATAAAGTTTCCCTGTTATCATTGGTGTCAAAAACTGTTTGGTTTCATTTAAAACCCATGACCGAAAATTAGTGTCTTTTAACAAAGAGCAATTAAATCTCTAGTGAAAAGGTCTCTTAGAATCAGAGTCTAAATGTAAAATGACTGAAACTGGAGCATGGTCTGAAACTGAAATTGAGCCTATATCAGCTTTTAGCATACTATTTATCAAGTACTGGATAACAAAACATATCAATCCTACTATAAGTCCTATGAAGATTTGAATAGAAGGAATAATCTCTTTTATTGGGATACATCAGCCTCCAGGCATCAGAAAGACCAAAGTCTTTCATCCTGTCTGTTATGATCCTTCTGGCCCTTGAATTGGTTTAATTACTGGATGAACCACTTCTATCTAGCCTGTGATCCATGACTATATTAAAATCCCCCACCATAATATTCTTACCAGAAATTTTACTAGCCTCTGCAAAAGTCCCCAAAAACAGACTGGACTCTCCGTTAGGTGCATAGACATTGCATATGGCAATGTCTAGCCGATTAATAGAGCCCTCAATATCTGCCATCTTCCATTAGGATCCACTCGATGGGAAAAAGCAACAAAATTAATTGTTTTCTTGATAAGTATGGCCAACCCCTTCTATTTTCTACTAACGGAATTATGAAATACTTTCACTACCCACGATCTTTGAGCTTCTCAGCCTCATCTGGCAATAAATGAGTTTCTTGCAATAAAGCTATATCTGTTTTAGCTTACTAAAATAAGAAATGCTTTTTCCTTTTTATAAGTGATCCTAACCCTTTACATTCCAAGAGACACATTTAGTACTTACACTGCTATCCCCATTTTTATTATATAGCCAGATAATATAAAATGACAAGCTATAAATGGCAAGGTAAAGGAGAAACTGAGCAACTCTCCTGCCAAATAATTTTACTGTAATATCGCAAAACCCATCAAGAACAGAGTAAGAACATTTAATAGGCCTGACTATCTGGAAGACAACTAACATTACCCCAATAAGAAACAATGTAGCCCAATTGGGAAATGGCATTTGGCCATCAAAACTCTAACATTCATTGTTAGTGTACCATGAAACAAGAGCATCATATTTGGAATAAACTTAAGTTGAGCCCCAACAATTAATTTTTCTCCACAAGTCAAAGATAGATATATCCAAACAGATTCACTTGACTTAAATATGTTGTGGCTCTTAAACATGACAAATTTTATATACATAAGAAAAAAAACAACAAGAAAAAAACACCTGCAATAATAAAAACAGTCCCTATAACCTATAATCAACATGAGACCTCGATCCAAAAGTCAGGGGTTCCCAAGGACCCTGGGTCATAGGTTCATGTTGCGACAAAAAGTAAACTTGGAGCTTAAGTGAAACCTTGACTCCAAGCGATGTGAGTAATAATAAAGAAAAGCAACCCCAGCAGTTTCAAGTAGTAGGCAACCACCATCTAACCAGGAACAAATATAATAACAACAATACACATGACAAATAATGATGGCCATGGATGAGAGTAGTCACAGAAAATTAGAATAGGAAATGCATGACAAGGAGTAATACATATAGCATATAGGAAAAGCAAGAAAATTTTAAAGAGATGGTGTTCCTCCACACTACAAGACTTCACACTTATCTGTAAATCAAGGCCTGTTCCAAAGATAACAGCAATATTATGTAAAGACCACAGGCCTTCTTAGTCATAGCATTTTTTTCAAACTTGAATACACATCATAATGGCCCTGTTAGCTTGAGCCATTCAGAAATGTGCAAGCCCATAATATTGAGTGCAAACCAAATACATAGCTATTCAAGGCTAAGCATATTAATCCAACAGTCAGCTGTTCTCCCCATTTGACTCAAACCAAGTGCTGTTATTATTTAGCTGGTCTGCATACATCCAGACACCATTAAGAGAGAGGATGCGAACAAGGAGAAATATAGAGCTAAGAGCTTAGGACAACAACAGGGTATAGTAAAGACATAATAAAACCAAGAAGAACCAAACAGAAAACAGAATAGAGAGTGAAGAATATGTGAAAGAAAAAAAAAGACTAGACTTCAAGTCACTCATACTGCAACAAAACAGGCCCCCTTACTATAATGAAATTGCCAATCACTTGCCTTAAAAAAAAATTTTTTAGGATCAAAAGCATGACAGCATGACAGCCGAAGCAAGATTTCATAATCATGTGTAAATAAGAAAAAACCACAGCGAAAACCAACAAGGAATAGGAGCCATGTTCCTTACATCATGGATATGCTGATTAGCTAATAATAGCATGTAATAATTGGATCTTTTCAATTTTTTCTCCCTTTATAAAAAAAAAACAGGAATAAATTACAATAACGAAGGCTGTCTGTTTTGACTGATCTAAGACCTACCTCATCTGAAGATCCTGTCAAGTAGAGATAATAAAACACATAAGAAATTAAATAGTTAGCAAATCTCAAGCCTTTTTTTCCTACAGTTAATAAGCATTTAAAAAATCTTTGAGAATTGTACCACTTTCCATTCCTGCATACTCGAAATAAAGTGGAACAGTGGCGCTGCAGCCATCTGTGGACTCAGTAGAAATCCCAACAACAAATGGTGGTGATCGAAGCAGCTGAATGCCATCCATAACATTGCACAGCATATAAATCAAGGTGCTTCCAGGAAATCTGGAACTGTGGGGCATCCTGGGACATCGAATCTATAACCAGGTTAAAGCCTCCTGATTGGCTGATATTTACACTTTCCCTGTGGAGAAACCTTCACAGTACTTCCTCTTCCTCTTCCATATCTTCTAAGCCTGTAGCCAGTGGGTAAAAGTGATTCATACTGGAAGCCACGTTATGAAAACTTTGCTTGCCAGGACTGCTTCTGGACACAAAATGAGTTGAATCACAACGATCTCTGGTAAGCCCTTGCATTTCCTACTAACGATCTACCAGCTAACTTGGGAGGATTCAGGAAGGACGATGGAATCTTAGGGCTAAAAGTTTTTTAGAATATTGAGTATGGATAGGTTCTAGTGGAGTGTGTGTAGTACTGAGTCTCGAGCCTGCTTTACTTCAGAATGTTGAGATATTTCAAATTTCTTGCCTTTCTGCAGAACTGCCATTAGTTTTTCCATTTATTAATGAAAACAGCTGCATCTTCTGGTGATTTAAAACTGTGAGAAACCCCATTGGCAGAAATAATTAAAGTGGCAGAATATTTAATCCTATAAGCAAGACCAAGTTTTTGTAGAATCTGTTTGGTTTCGTGGCAGCTTTCCTCTGTGAGACCACCTCTGCCGAGTAATCCTGATAAAAGAATTTGATTCCCATTCCAGGTTATAGATCTCATTTCCCTTGCAAGGTTTAAAATCTCCTCCTTTACAGTGAAGCGTAAAAATATGCCACAATAGGTTGGGGAGAGGCACCTGCTTTTGGTTTAGGGGAAGGGATCTGTGCGCTCTCTCCCAGTTTCTAGAGGCAACTCCACTTATATTGCAGAACTTCAGGAATAAAATCTTGTAAAAACCTCGCCATACTTGGACCCTCAACTCCTTCTGGCACCCCACAATTGAATATTATTTCTCTGACCTCTATTCTCGAGGTCATCCACCTTGCCAAAGAAGTTTAAATTGTTGGTGAAAAAACAGAATTGCCGTCCAACTAGAGACAGAATCCTCCACTGCAGCCACCCTCTCCTCAGCTTTTGACAGCCTCTCATTAAATTTGTGAATTAGACCTTATGATGTCCACAACTACTTTGAGGCCAGCAATGTCCCTCTTAATTTCTGTCTGATTGAGTGCAATGATTCAACATCTCCTTAATGCTGTCTATGCCAATATCGTTAGAATCGGATGCCCTTTCAAACTTGCCGACATTATACTAGTGCCCGAGTAGAAGAAATGACTGCAGTGTAAAATTATTTATTTTTATATTTACCCAAGCGATCTACACTAAACTTCCCACTGTGCTCAGTAGACCTTCCGATGATCTGTTAGTTTCCGACAACTGCCAAACAAGTTAGATAGGGTAATATAATGGGTTTGATACACGACTCGCTCCTCACATAAATTAAGCAGCCATTACCATCTATGGCTAGCGCACGACCCTAGTTTGCATTGTTTATGCTGATTTTCAGAGGGACCAGCAGACCAATCTATAGTTATCTGTAGTATGTTAAAATTAAGTGTATGGGGCACCAAACAGGCTTTTATCGGAAGTTAATCTTTAAGGGATTGCAGTTACACCAAACCACTTCTCAGTATGAGTAGCCTTTATTCCTAATTTTAAAATTAAAGATTACATCACAATATTCTGGTTGGGAAGGCAGCTTCAGAGCTTCACCTTTCTCTTCAGAAACAGCAAGAGTGCTGAAGAAGCGCCAGTGGGTTCCCCAAGTTGGCTTCTTGGTTTCTGACAGAACACACCAAGACAGGTAGGATACTGCCATTTGAGATTAAAGGGTTGGATTGAAAGAAAAATTATATGAAACTTCAAAGTAAACAATCATATTTCCTTTTAGTCCCCAAGGTAGGAAGGAGCATTGTTGGTATTGCTCTCTCGATCACTAGAGGAAGTCAGCAGATCATATTATACTTCTATATAGCAGGCTGACACTACTTATATGGGGCATAAAAACAGATTTAATTTGGAACTCAACCTTTAAGGGCTGTAGGAAATTAAACCAGTTTGTATTATTTTGTTGGGGATCTTTAAACTATTAAAGTAACATGCATTAAAACTCAACTTTTAGAGGACTCACTCAAATAGGATCTTATTGAAACAAGTCTATACATGCTCTCTTGGATTGCATTAGTTTTGAAGTTATTCTGAAGGATGTTTAGAATGAATCTACCTTGCCCATTACTGCCAAATTTAAGTTGAGGGCTACCTAAGGGTGGCTGGGGGAGAGGCAACAGTATTGGTATGCTGCAGAGTGAAACCTGTGATAGATTGGAGGGAGTGGGTTGGTAGTTTAGTGTTGTATTTTCAACACAGTTGGAGGAGGGGAGGGGTTAAGTGGGGTTTGGGGGGGGAATCAGCACAGCTCCTGTAGGTTTCTCAGGTCTGAGTAATCTGGCAAGTTCATTACCTGTTCAAGTTATATTATAAGGAATGAGTAATAATGACTAATGTTATAAAATTGCAATGTGGAATGTTAAAGGATTGAGACAGCACATGAAACAATATAAGGTTCTTAAGCACCTTGCCTTGTTGTCTATATACATCACTTTAATACAATAATCACATTTATTGGACTCAGAGACAAATTGCATGAGAAGGCAGCTGATTAGTTATGTATTTTCTGCAGGGGTTGCCTCTAATAGGGCAGTATTGATCTTAATTAATAGAAAATGTGTTTAGTTCCTAAGCAGCTGCTTAAGGACCCATGAGGTCAGTTTTGTTTATTCATTGTATTTTATATGCCACAGATTCTCCTGGGAACTCTTTATGGGCCTAATGTAGATTCCCCAATTTTTTACGCAGCTAGTTGAACTCCTATACCCATTTCTCTCCTACCACTTATCATAGAGAGGATATAAACACCATTATGGATCCATTAATGGATCTTTCTTCTCCTCTGAGGAGAGCCACTCTCCTGCTCAAAGGGCACTCCACGAATTCATAGACCATTATGCTCTGTGATGTTTGGAGGTATTACACCCTCGGAGAAGGAATTCACTTTTCTATCACCAGTACATAAAACAGCTACAGTATTGATTATATTTTTCTCTCCCAAAACCTTCTTCTGGGAGTTACAGAAGCTTCTATACAGTCGGGTCCACCCTCCGACCATTCACTGGTTACATGTCAGCTTGCCCTTTCATTTCTCCCAAGAAATCCTCCCAGTGGAACATCAATAATCAAATGTTAAAGGATACCCACATAGTTAAAACTATTAATAAATACAGACAGCATTTTATCGAAACTAACCTTCAATCTATCTCCAGACCAGACTTAATATGGGGTGCTTTTAAAGCTTTCATTAGGAGAGTATTAATCAGTATGTCCACACAAAGGAAAAAAGAAAGAAAGGTAACTAACTTCTCTCCTTGAACAAATCCTTTCAAAGAATCACTGCTTTCCCATAATTTTTCAGAATCAATACAGCAGGAGCTGTTAAATTAAATGAGGACTATTTGGAAATATTAAGATATAAAGCTGAATTTGCTATTCTGAAAGCTAAGGCAAATTATTCAGACCAGGAGAAAGCAGGTAGATTATTGGCACTCGGATTAAGCAACTGGAAGCGAATAGATATATTCCGTCAATTTGCTCCCAGTTAGATGGTATCCTAAAACATCTCGGAGGATATAGTCCTGGAATTCCAGTGGTACTATATAAATTTATACAATCCTAAGATAAATCCATTATCTGAAGGCAGCCTAGACACTTACTTAGGGGCATCCAGTTTATCCTCGCTTTCAGAGCCTCAGCAAGAATGGCTAATATCTCAATATCATCTGAAGAAATTCTCAGGGTTATTAAAGTTTACCCTCAGACAAATCACCTGGCCTAGATGGTTTCTCGGCTAACTTTTATAAAGTTTTTCAAGAACAGTTATCACCTTTGTTACTCCCTTTATTTCAGTATATTTTATCAGGTGCTCCTGTGGACCCTACTTTATGGGAGGCTTTGATAGTTCTTATATTGAAGCCAGGAAAGAATCCAGAATTACCCATGAGTTATCACCCAATATCCCTGATGAATCAGGATATCAAGATATTAGCTAAAATGTTAGCGGATCATGTTGCATCAGTGCTGCCCGATCTTATTGGACCCAAACAGGTGGGATTCATGAAAGGGCACTGTTTGAGGACCACCTCGAACCCTGTTGCACGTCCTTTTGACATCCAGGGATGCCTCATTTCCAGCTGTTTTGGTTTCTCTGGATGCTGAGAAGGCGTTCGACAGGCTAGACTGGAACTTCTTATTTAGGGCCCTTGATGCTTATAAATTCCCTGAGCATTTTCAAAATTGGGTTAAAGCTCTTTATAACACCCTTCAGCTCGGTAGTGGCTAGCAGGAGTTATATCAGAAAGATTTATGTTGCACTCAGGAACCAGAGGTTGCCCACTGTCCCATTTACTTTTTAATTTATATTTAGAGCCCCTTATTCATCGACTAAAATTGTTCCCGATGACTCAAGGAATTATTATTCAGGAATACAAGGTTAAGTATCAGCCTATACGCGACTTATTATTACAATTATCGCACTAGGATAAGTCAATACCTGCCATGTTATCCATCATATAAGAATTTGCCAATTTCTCAAATTACAAATTAAATATTGAAAAGTCCCTTGTTTTCAAGCTAACTATAAAGTGATTAAATCAAGTATTAAAGAGCCAGGTATGTCCTGGGTGCGAACTCTTTAAGATACTTGGGCATTCAAGTTACCAGGAACCCAGTCTCACTTCAAAGCTGAATTTGGATGCCCTAAGTAAATATTATAGGTGCAGACTTAGACAGGTGGGCCAAATTATCTATTTCACTTTGGGGCTGAATGAACTTATTTAAAATGAATGTTTTCCTAGGATTTTTACCCTTCATATTTGCTTAATAACTGGATATCTATTACCTGGTTCCGTAAAATCAATGGCCTGATTACAAAATTTATTTGGGCTAATAGACAACCTAGGGTTGCATTTACAAGTTGGCAGCTCCCAAAGACAAAGGGGTCTCCGTCTTCCATACTTGACTTTTTATTACTGGGCCAGTCACATGGTCAAATACATGAGATGGGTGGAACAGATGGGAGAAACGAATTCTGCTCCCTTTGTGCCTATCTGGCTCAAAATTGAGTTGTCTGTAATTAAAGTGGTCTCTCATCAGCATTACTGCTTCATATCAGGCTGGGTGCCCTCCCCATACTTTTGAAGTCAACCCCATTGCGACATCGGTCAGAGTGCAGTCCCAGACAAGCCTATTTATGAATTATAATCACACCTTAGATTTAACTCAACCTATGGGGGTAACCCAAATTTAAAAATAGATAATAAGCCAATCTCGCCTAAGTGGCTTCTTCAGTTGGAAGAAGCTAAGCTCTCTCAGTTTGTTACCCTGAACAATTCATGGCTTTCAATTATTAAAATACTAAATAATTTCAACATTCCTAGTAAACTTGTATTTAAAGTCTTTCAGTTAAAACATTTAATAATGAAGGTGTTTGGGCGAACCGCCCCAAAAAGTATGAGAACTTTCTTGGATGAACTCTCACTTACATCCGGTATGCCCCATTCTGTGTCCAATATGTATAAAATTTTATACAATTATAAATATCCAAATAGTTTTGCACTGGAGAGGTATTGGGCTTTATGTTTTCCTGATCTGGAGATAGATTGGACAACATTGGACAACCTCTACAGGCCCAGTGGGCCTACCAGTCATCAAAATTCAATAAATAAATAAATAAACATTGTGGTCAAATTGCCATAAATACATTACTCAGGATAGATTATAGCTTACATGATTCACATTCTACATAATACATATTATGCTCCCAAAAATTATATAAGTATGGACTTATTGATTCACCCACTTGTTCCCGTTGTAAGCTGGCAGAGGGTTCACTCTTTCACATATTTTGGGCATGTCCTAAGGCCTCTGCCCTCTGGAAGGACATTCAATGGAGGATGGATCCCTTCTTGGGCCTCTCAGACATTTTCACTCCTGAGGTATTCCTCTTAGGTGACTATACCCTCATTCCAGTAATCTCAAGATGATATTATATGGCACTGATCTCCTATCAGTAAACAGGTTATTCTCCATCACTGGAAAGATGATGGAGACATTTCATATTCGAATGGCTTAAAGAATCAGTGGCCAATCTCAGGACAAGAAAAAATGGTGGCAAGTCTTAGTAACAGGATGAATAGATATAAGAAAATTTGGCAACCATTTCATGAGCTACTTACCATTTAGCATATTGTATGCAACTTTCAAACTCAGAGTTTGATAATTCACCTAAGTTTGAGCTGTGCTGAATAGGGAGGAGGGCTTTTAGTATGGGGGTGGGGAATAGGTTTGGGGAGAACAGCTCCAGTGTATGCAGTGAAGAACTGTCTCTGGTTTCATTTACAATTCAGATTATTATGATTGGATCTGTTCTTTCTCTTGTGAAAAATAATAAACTTTGATTTGAAAAAAGACACTTGGTAAAAGAGATTGAACAGTGGAACTATGGAATGAAGTGTAAACTATAGTTTAGTATGTTTTTGATCATGGAATATTACTCCCTTTTCCCCAACAAAATTCTCCTACTCTGTCTGTAGGGGGCCCTTCTGCTGTCTTGGCTGCTGGCCAAGATGGTAGATGTTGTAAAGGAGGAGCAGCTGGAAGCTATGGAGGTTGGGGATATGGTCTCATCTCCCACCTCTGGTAAGCCAGAAACTGCAGTGGAAAGAATGATGAATGTAGGGAAAAGGAAGGTTTGATCAAGCCAGATATACAAGGTCCTATACTGCTGTCAGAGGATGTGTATGGATCTGCATTACCGCTGGAGACTATTACTAACACAGAGAAGGACATGCAGAATGTACCTTTTATTAGTCTCTAAACCAGAGTCTGAAGGTATGATTGTGGAAGATTGTTCAGTAATACCTCAAGCGTTGACTAAGGAAGAAGGAAAACCATGAGTAAACATATGACACTTGAGGACAATTTAGTCCATTTCAAAATGACAGCGGGAAATCAGCTGTCAGCTGCACTCAACTGAGTGCTGATGTTGTTACATCAAAAGGCTTACCAGGACTTGAGACTGAACCTACTGCATCTACTGTATGTGTGTAGAAGAGCAGGCTCAATCTCAACATCTTCAGCCTTCCACATCGGACACAGTATCGCAAATGATAAGACAGCAATTTGGACTTACACTTCAGCACAGAAAGATAGAGACAGGATGGTCAGTGGAAAACTCTCTGCAAAGTCAGGATGAAAACAGACGAATTCAAGACATTGGATACCAGATAAGAATTGGAATGAAGAGACAGAAGGCATTCTAATGAAATTAAACAGCCCTGCAACACAAAGTCAGAGCTCTGAAAAGGACAAGGTACAGGAATGATGGGTGTAGCACCAAAGGAAAATAATGACTGTAATAACAATGTTGTACCTAACTTGATTCATGAGAAAAATATAGACACTGAAACTGGTAATGATACTAATTTTATGAAGAACATTTTGAATAAAACCATGAATCCTGGGGTGGGAGAGAAGTAAACATTTTTAATAGGATGGAGCATGAAAAGACTAGTGCAGCTAGAAGGACCCCAAACAATGAATCATGCACAGAGAGAAATAATAACCCTAGTAGGGATGATCCTGGGAAGGAACCTCTGGACAATGAAACAGGTCAGAAGAAACCACTAGAGGGCCTACTTTATCAGACTAATTTAAGAATAAACTGGAACAGGTCCCAAGATGAAGCATAGTAAGACTCTGATACAGGAGGTCTTGATGGACACCCTGACAGGTACTATGTAGCGAGACAGCTTTAAAGGGTTCCATGCATTTTAGACCTGCAGAGATTTACACCTCATACATGTGTCAGGAGAAGACACATTCAACATTAGTTTTAAAACTAATGCTGGCCTGGAAAAGGTTTGGCTGAAATATAGTAGTCTAAAACAACCCCTCTTTGGATGCCTTTTATGCAATCCCTCTGACAAAACCAGCTGTCAGAATAATCATGATAATGTTTAGAAATGAGGGGGTAAGTGTCAGTGAAATTTACCATTGGTTACAAAACAGGTGTGATATTCTGAGTCCACCAGAAGCAATCATTGATACAGAAGGTTTGTGGACGGGAGGGTGGAAATATAAAGTTACATTATTCTAAGTCAATTCAGAGATTATACATCTGCCAAACAGTTTTTTCCTTGAAAAAGATAGAGGAGAATGTTTTTACGGGGTCAGCCACGTGATTGCTGCAAATGTGGGGCAAGGACATATCTGAGCATCACATGTGATGTTAAAATGTTCACTATGTGGGGTTGTGGACATCCAAGTACAACCTGTGGCAATGTGTTCCAATGCAGCCTCTGTGATGAGAAAGGTCATGCCTACCAACAGTGCCCTTGGGCTAGAAGAAATAGGGCAGAAGGATGGGACCAGGATGACCTGGTACAGTCAGCCTATGACAAGCAAAGAGGAGAAGAGGTAGAGACCCAGACACCACAACATAATGATGAAGGTAGGGAAGGGAGTAGAGAGCAGGAGGAGGAAGACTCTCAACCCCAAGGACCAACAGAGGCAGGGATAGATAAAACACCCCAAGACCCCTAGTTTACTTGAAGAAAAAGATCAGCAAAAGGGTTACCAGAAACAACAGTAAATGATAGTCAACAACCAGTAATGCCCCACCCCACAGAAAAAAAAAAAGTACATACATGGAGGGTCATCAGGTCAGCAGCAAAATAAAACCAGCAGACTTTGTTTTACCACTGGAGAATAATTTTCCCCTTTGCAAGAAGGGGAGATTCTGATTTGGACTCATATTTTGGCTCAGTTAAAAATGATTTCTGAGATGGATGAGTAAGACAGCAGGCTTTTAAGCACAGCAAAAAAGAAATGGAGGAAAAGGAAAAAGTGGAAAGAAAAGGAAAAATATGGCTTCCTGATGACAAAGATTAGGTTTTGATAACTATAAGTTTTAGAATGGCCACTTTAAATATAGCCTCCTTTGATGTCTGTAGTTTGAAAAACTACAAAGACAAATTGCAATTCTACATTTTAAGCAAAGTACAAGCCGATATTATTTTTACAAGAAACCAGACTGAAGTCACCATTTGATGTAGAGCAGGACAAGAAGAGGTGAGTTTGGAGCCTTCTTTTGGACTTTGGGGAGGATGTAGCAGACGGGGTAGATATTCTGTTTAGAAGAAAATATTTTTGGTAACCAGGGTATTAGATATCCTGCCTGGAAGGGCTTTAATATTAGATTGTAAACATAGAGATTTGAGCTTTAGACTCCTTAATACCTATACCCCAGACAAACTTGACCAGAATAGAGTTATTTAACCTAATAAAACCTTTACTGTGTACTCAGCAACACTTTATATGGGAGGGATTTTAATTGTAGTATAGACTCAAATTTATAGGTAGGGTGGGTAAGAAATTATACTGTGATTCCCATGCTTTGAAAAATATTGTTTGGGATGCAGCACTGATAGATGCTTATAGAAGCTTGAAATCAGACACGGGAGCTACACACCATAGGTGTGCCTATACCACAAGAGCAGATTACCTTTTTCATCCAAACATTGTAAGCCGTTTAAGATCTGGCTACAGCCAACAGAATTTTAGAGCATCATTTAATTCTAGGGTTTTTGCACGCAACAGCACCCTGAATTTCTTTTCTTAAGCAAATATATGGAGATTAAATACTTCAGTATTGGAGCATGAGGAAGTGAAAATACAAGTTAGGAGGCTTTTTGGGCTAGAACTACAGTACAATGTTTTATGATAATCTCTGGGAATGGTGGCTGGACACCAAAAAGACCTTTAACAGCTTTTACTACTTATGGTAAGGAAAAGTCAAATGATGAATCTCTCAAATATTTGGGTCACAGGAAGCAACTATATAAACTTATGGCAGTCCCTTGTAAGAATAGGGCTGAGTATACACAGCAAATTACTGAAATAAAGAAGCTAATGTTTACCCATTAATATAATCAAGCAAAAACTTTAAAAACAGAGATGAAGTATGGGCCAATAACATTTTATTTAGTTTTGTTTACTGGATAGTGCACTAGCCATAGCAATGACTGTTTTCAGGCACGACAGGAGGCTACAGTACAAATAGAGCAAGTACACAAAGCAAGACAACTTTTACATAATTAAACAATGTAGACTACAGCACAAAATAATAAGCATAGTAGACAATAGAATACAGAGCAAATAGTTATAGGTAAGGTAGTTACAAGTAACAGTGTAAATAATATGCTAGAACAGAGTATACAGAGGCATTTTAGCAACCAGGGATAATAACATATTGACTGACTTGTGATAACAAGGTAAGATAGTAGTAATAAAATAGCTATGAGGAATTATGTAGGGTGGTGAGAGATAGAAAAGGAGATAGAAGTATGAGGCCCTAGTAGAGAAATATAGGGATAGTATGAATAGCTTGGTGAGAGGGATGGAAAAATGGGAAAGTGCTATACTTGATGAGCTCAAATAGAAATGCTAGGAAGGAAGAGGCTAAGAAGAAGGAAGGGGGTTGGGGGTTGAAGCAAGCGCATCTGTGGGTAGTGGCAAGATGGTTCTGTAACCCTATTTTAAAGGAGGAGTGGGTTGAGGATTGGTAGGAGGCTAGCAGAGAGGAGTTCCAGAAATGGGGGCATGACAGGAAAAGCCATAGCACCTTTGGAGGAATTATGTCTGGGGATGAAGACAGGTGCATTTTCAGCAGACCGTAAACCATAGCGAGGTGCAAGATTCAGGAAGAGACCCACCAGAGGTCTGGGCATTCATAATTGGACAATATTGTCAATGACAGAGCCGTGAGGCATAAAGCCTTAGCTCTGAAGGAGGAAGCCATCCCAGATCAGAATAGAGAGACAGTGGTGTTTCAGTCGATGAGGAGGAGGATGCAAAGACTGATGTTGTTGTATGTGGCATCCCATTTTGGAGGCTAGATTTGGACATGGAGGTGTAGGTGGCAACACCATAAGTAAGCAAGGGAAGGAGTATGCCACAGGCAATGGCAAGTCAAGCAGAGGGGTGAGCACATAGCTGATTCAGTAGGCTATCCCAATTTTAGCACTAACAAGTTTACAGGTCTGTTGGAAGTGCAGATCAAAGTTAGAGATGGATCTAGTGTGGCCCAGATATTTAAATGTGTTCATCACCCCAAGGGTTGAACCATTGGGGAGGAGACTTTAAAATTAGTTTGGCAGAGCATTAGAACCAAATAGAATGGATTGGGTTTTGGGACTCATTTAGGACAAGTTTATGACTAGATAGCCATAGATGGATTTGCTGAAAGTCAAGAGAGAGTTTATGATTGATGACATCACTGCTGTTATCACTAGTGTACAGAAGAGGCAGTATAGCACAGTGGTTTAAGGCTCTGAGCTGCAAATCTGGTGACATCCAGCATACCAGACCTGGGGTTGAATCCACAGCTTCCACTTACATACTGTGTGACCTGAGCAAGTCACTTAACTTCCTGTGCTCCCAGGATGCTCCTATAAAAAGCTTTCAGCGTAGTGTGCTACTCCTGGTTAAACAACTAAAAAAACAAACAAAAAAAAAAACAATGTCATCCAGCATATAGAAGGAAGCAGTCCTATGGGGTTAGAGGTGATGTTATTGATGAAAATTGAGAAGAGCAGTGGCCCAATGATGGATCCTGTGGCATCCCAATGTTATGGTGGCCTTGTCAGAGAGGGTGGAGTTGTATTTCACAGTTTGAGTCCTATCAGATAGGTAGGTAGATGTTAAACCACCTTACAACACTCTGAGAGAATCCTAGTGATGTAAGGGAGGCAAGGAGGATGGTGTGATCCACAAGCTTAAATGCCTTGGGCATATCAATGAAAATAGCTGAGTGAGAAGGCCAGAGTCCATAGCCACTAGGGTATCTGGCGTGAACTTAGGAAGGGCAGTAGTAGTGCTGTGGCCCTTGCAGAAGCCATGCTGGGCAGAGGTAAGATGGTCACATTTCAGTAGGAAATCAATTTTTGAGTGGATGCAAGTTTCTCCAGTATTTTATTTAGAACTGATGAGATAGCTATGGGCCTGTAGTAAGAGGGATCTTTGCAATCTCCTTTTTAAAAACAGGGTTAATCCTCGCAACCTTTCATATCTCCGGAACATAGCCTTGGGACAGGGCTAGCATGAACATTTTGCTAGGGGAATGGCTATGTAAGGGCAGATAGCTTTAGGAGCTTGGGCTCAAGGTTGTCCGAGCCAGCTGCAGTGTGGTCAGAGATTTTGTTTAATAAGCCAAGCACCTCACACCTGGAGATCGCCTTAAAATAGAAATGGGGACCAGTGACAGTTGATGAAGAAGATGCATTTGACCGGACAGGGAAGGAGAAGGTGTACTTAGATAGGTCAGAGAATTTATCATTGAAGAAATTGGCAATGGTAGAGGATTATTGCAGTGAACCCCATTTAGGGACATGTCATTAGGGGTGGATGAGGATTCAATCCAAGAAAGAATTTAATATGGGGCCAGATTTTTTTGAGTCACCTTAGGAGTTGGTTAACGATCTTTTCAGTAATAACTTTTAGCCTTTTGATGTCCTTTTGCATGAGTTCCATAGGACCCTGTAGGTATTAAGGTCAGATGATAGCCCTGAGCTCTTGAAATGAAGCCAGCTTTTATCTCTTTGTTTTAGTTTAACAAGAAGGTCAGATTTTAGCCAGCGGGTGTGCCTATTTTTACCCGCTGAGTTACTAGTTGCAGTGCTTATCCTGAAGCACTAGGAAGTATGTCATGAATAGACTGAGAGAAATCTGAGCTTCATTTGACATTAGAAGGAGGACCAATCAGTTGCAGCAATGTCATGGAGGAAAAGCTCAGAGTCAAAATTGCATACTTGCAGAAAGTAATGAGATGAGGTTTTGAGGACTAAGGCTTGCTTTTCCCCCAGATACAGAAGGTGAGGGTGGTCCATGATGGCATCTGGCAGTACGCCAGAGAGCAATAATGTTTCACCAGAGGCAATAATGTTTTCAGGGTGGTTGGTCATAATCCAGTCCATGGCGTACTTTATCAGAGTGTGGAGTTGTCCTAGTAGGATCACTTATAAGTTGGTGAAGGTTAAAATGCTGCAACCTGGTCAGTAATGTTGATTGGGTGTTCCCCAACCAATGACGTTAAGGTTCCTAGTAACAGAACTTCATGTTTCCCAGCAAGGTCGCGAGATTCGTTCCAGCAACTTATCCAGACCTTTCTGACTATTGGATGGGGGTTATAGGCCATGCAATATGTACTTTTTGGTACTTAGGTAAGTAGAGTATGAAGTACTTCACAGTGGTTTAGGAGAGGTGATTTAATGGCAGTGAGAAGTAGATGGTCTTTAAAGTAGACAGCAGTACCACCCCTCCTCTTGGGTGCAATTCTGTGAGTCTCAGGAGTTATAGAAAGGAAGGAGCACATAGGGGTGGAAGGATTTAGCCAGGTGGAAGGATTTAGCCAGGTTTCAGTCAGGCATATGAGGGATTCAATCCAAGAAAGAATTTAATATGGGGCCAGACCTCCAGGCTTGTAGAGGAGGTCCAGGACTCTACATCAGCAAGATCGTGAGTGAGTCTCCTGATATTATGGTGCAGAACAACCAGACCTTTAGCATTGTTAATCAGCTCCAGGTGTGGCATATGTAGGGCCTGGATTTATATGAACAAACCTGGAGAGCAGGATGGCAAGTAGGAGAAGATACCAGAGTTTTTGGCGCAGGAAGGGACATAGGTTACATGTACTCAGGTGACACAGTTTATAGGTATAAGTAGCTAGGTGGCACCAGGTTCTGTTTAGTAGTAATGGGGAGGGAGTCACAGAGAGGGTATGAAGTAGTAAAGGTTGGAAAAGTAGTCATTTGGCAGGAACTTGGGATCATAAAAACAGGTTGAGCTAAAGAGAGCATGTAAAGGTGGAGTAGTGACAGAGAGGACGTAATAATGAATAGCAACATATATTGGTGCATTTTATCTACCTAGGGGCAGAGGAGGTCAGCTAAACTGAAGGCAGCCCAATGAACTGACAAGGGACTGTAACTAGCAGTAGCACTAGGTTAGCAAGGTTGGTAGTTTGACGTACAGGGTAACCTTACAATAGTAGTCCAGAGGTGAGACCTCAAGATAGTAGTTCAGGCAAGATAGGAAAGCAGCAGTTGACTATTTTATACAGGGATGGATTTAGATAGGGAGGATTAGAAAGAAAGCCAGAGTCAAAACAGACAGCACCAAAAATTATCTGAATAAGTAATTATAAGATAATGTGATAGTGTAGTAGTTAAGAGTAGAAAAAGTGTGATAGTGAAGTAATTAGAGTGGAGAAAAATGTGGAGGGTAAGTTACTCAGGGCAGCATCTATGACACACAAAGGCAGAGGGTATTTAAGGAGGGAGGTAGTAGGTAGAAAGAAGGGAAGTAGAGGATGATAAACTGCAGAAAAGTAGAGTAGAGGTTAAGTAGGGACTGAAGAATTTCCAAGGGGTGACTGATATAGGAGGAGGAAGGTGGGCCAATGAGGAGGTGGCGTGCTGAGAAGGAGTGGACAAAGTATGTCTAAGGAGGCCTGGGAGGGTGGGGTGGGATAAAATATCTGCGGTTTGAGCTGCCAAAATTTAAAAGCAGCCATCCAGCAAGTGCCTAAATCTGCAGTTCGTAAGCCTGAGAAAGGCACCCAATCAGTGGAAAGTTTCAGAGCAGGCGGATAGATCAGATACCAGCAGCCAAGGCACCACAACAATCAGCACTTAGCAGACAGAGGAGTAGTTAGTGGTTTATACCTCAGTGAAGATCAAGGAAGGGGACCAGGAGGGTGGCCTTGGAGGCTTGGTGTCAGTCGGCGGCAGCTGCCGCAGTGCAGCGGCCATGAAACTCCACCGCGTGGAATGGGCGCTGCTTGGGCAGTTAAAATCACCCACATCTGATCCTTTTATGGCATGTAAACAGAAACTAGAATCCACTCCTATGACAGGCTTACATAAATCTGATGGTACAGTTAAAGGTCTGACTTAGGAATGTTTTCTTTATTTCAGGAGCATCTCGGAAGGAATTTGACATTACCTTGAAGGAAGATAAAACCCTGGAAGATTATCTAACGGCACCTACTCTGCAGCTTTCAGAATAGGAGAAGGGCATGCTGGAAGGCCCAATTGCTAGGGAAGAAATTTTGGATATGATCAAGACATTAAAAATGGGACAGCTCCAGGGCTAGATGGTTTAACATAAGAATTTTATAAAACATTTGCACAAGAGATGAATGTAATTTTAGAAGGAGAATACAATAATATTTTAAATATAGGCAGAAGATGTGAAGATCTAGGAATAGCTATTATTAGTTACATATAAAAGGGATAAATATTCTCTAGGAAACTGGAGACCCATCAGCCTTTTAAATAGCGATTATAAAATCTCAGCCAAAGTTCTATGTAAAAGATTGCAAAGGGAGCTCAAGGGTTAATAGATATAGCACAGACATGACTGTCCTGAAATAACTATACAACAGAATGTATTTCTACTGAGGAGATATTTGAAAAAGGAAGGACTCAAGATATTGAAGGGTATACAGTATCTCTAAATCAGGTCAAGGCTTTTAATCAAGTGGACCATCAATATTTAATACTAATTTTAGAAAGGTATAGGATACCCCAAAATTTGATAAAATGGGTTAACCTTCTCTATGAGGGAGCAGGATTTCAGCCACTAATGAATGGCTATTTGGAATACATTATTTCTTTAAAACAAACATTTGTCAATGCGAGCGTTAAGCTTGCCAGGTATTTGCAGTGGTGTTTGGCATGTATGGTGCTTTACCCTAATGCCCTGTGCGATTGCTGGTATTTGCGCAATAAATTGTCAGCACATGACCTTTTTTTATCCATTGTGCGCTACACATACGGAAAACGCTTTTGGGCAGGATGTGAAAAATGACAGCCGTACCGCTCAAAAGGAAGTGTGAAAAATGGCAATGTTGAAAATCTGGAGTGGAAATATTAAAAATTCGCAAACCTAGCAGCGTGCTGCGTAGAACTGTGCAATGCACGCTCGTAAAACAGTCATTGTTAGAATTTTTCACCAAATTGTCAACATTGGCATTTTAAAACCTTTGCTAATGAACAGTGTCACTGTGATTGTCTTACTGTGTGCCATACATTGATTTTGCACACCGACTAAGCCATTATTGCACTACATGTGGGTGGAAACACGTTTTGGGCAGGATGTGAAAACTGACAGCTGTACTGCTCATAAGGAGGTGTGGTAAAATGGCAATGTTGAAAATCTGGAGAGAAAATATTGAAAATTAGCAAACTGGCGAGCATGTGTAAGACTGCATAGCATACTCGTAAAACAGTTATTTTAGGAATTTGTTCACCAAATTTTTAACATAGCCATTTAAGATCTCTGCTCATGAACAATGACACTGTGATTTTCTTAATGTGTCCCATACACTGAGTTCACACAGCGACTGTGCAATAGCGCCTACATGGGGAAACACGTTTTGGGCAAGATGTGAAAATGACAGCTGCAGTGCTCATAAGGAGGTGTGGTAAAATGGCAATGTTGAAAATCTGGGTGAAAATATTGAAAATTCGTGCATACACGAGCCTGCGTAGGAACTGCACAATGCTGCGCTAAATAAAACAGTCATTTGGAATTTGTGGTTTGGGGACCCTTCTCATGAATGATTCACTGTCATGGTGTTATTCGAGGCCCAAGGGTGATTTTGCACAGTGACTGCTTGGTGCCTGTAAAGTCACGAGATTTGAAGATAACGCCATGATAATCTCATGAAAGAGATAAAAACATATTAATTTGGTGCAATAATTCCAAAAATGACTGAGATGTCTAATAAGTTAAAACCCCTATCTAGCCCATTATACAGCTTACCAGCATTTCCTCAGTTCGCGGTCGGCTTTGAAGGCCAGGCAGCGATTCGATCCACGAGATCGTCGCGCCGGTCTGGAGGTAAGTATGGGGTGAGGTGGGTGTGGCGAGGCTGGGTGCACAGTGGATGGGTGAAGTTTGTGGGGGCTGGGAGGAGCGCCGTGGGACCGTTTTATTTTACAGGTTTAAACAAAAAAAAGGGATGATGTGGGACGTTTGCCATGCTGGGGTGGCTCTCAGCATGGCAGAAGATGGCTGGGGTGAAGAGCCGACAGGGCCGACACCCCATTGGCAAACCTCGGCGGGCCGAGGCCAGGCAGAGTTAGGCACTCCGTCGGCAAAACAAAGGGAAGATTGCCACACTGGGGTGGGCTCCAGTGTGGCAGCAGGAGAATAACAGGGGCCGTGCAGCGTGCTGGGGGATTGGGCACCCCATTGGCAAATGAAAAGTTTGCCACGCTGGGGTGGGCTCTCACTGGCATCAAAGCTTTGGGGGGCGGCGTGATTTGACGTGGGGTGGGAGTGGCAACGAAGGGGGACGGTGAAAAGCTCAGTATGGCAGTGGTGCTTTCCTTTGAAGCAGAGGAACACCACTGTGTAAGAGCTCCTGCACCCATTGGTGCAGGACACTCCTGCCTGCTCAAAGGGAGCAGTGCATTGGATGGGAGAGGCACACCTCCAAAGTGTGCTACTCTCCCAAATCTGCCCTCTTATGCGTCATAGCTAACGTAAAAGGGGTCAGACAGGGTGCCCCTTAAGCCCCTTACTCCACATCTTGCCTTAGATCCAGTAATTAGGCAAATTAAATGGAACAATCAAGTTATCAGACTACACCAGGTTTTGGAATACCACCTGAAAACTACAGCATATGCAGGTGATGTGTGTTTACTGGTCAGAAGTACTGTAAGTAAGCGGGGAAGAGAGTCCTGCATATCCTTCAGATTTTTTCAGAAATTTCAGGAGCTCAGATAAATCTAAATAAAAGTGTAGTGATTCCTTTGAAGCCAGTGACAGAACTAGACCGGAAATGAACAGAATTAAGATTGATAAAGGCCCCAAAACTTTTTGGGGGTTGGTTTAATGTCCAGAATGAGCCCAGTATAACTGGGAGAAATGGTTAGAACTTGGTGATAATAAAGTTAAGTATGGGAGATATGGAAATTAGGGAAATTAAAAAGATTTATGATTATAAAAAAAAATGCTTCCTATATTTCTTTATCTTAGTTATGTTTAAGCTGCCCCAGTACATCTGAGGCAGTATCTTTTCAAATGCTGTGGGAAGCAGATTAAACCTGTTAAAGGAGAAATAACATATTTTCCAGTGGCAAAGGTGGTTTAGGCATGATAAATCCACTGGTGTTCTTTAATTCCGTATTTATACATAATCTTTTAAAATGTTGTGTAAATACAAATACTACCCATGGCAAAATGAACAGCAAAGACCCAGCAGCCCTACATGGATAGATGAGAAACACTGTCCCCAAACTGTTGTCTCATTTTAAAATTCCTCAATATGCAAGAGATCCACTACAAAAAATTAGGCACTAGAAATTAGACAAAAGAATGATTGCTACATTAGGTCGGAGACAACTGTATCAAAAGTAATATTTGCACAGCAAGAACCTTTGTTATTCCCAGAATATGTTCCTTCAGAAATGACCTATGCTCTTACAGTACTTCTGGACAGGAGAATACCTAGAAACATGTGAGATATTAACTGATTGTGTTGTCATGGCAGGCTAGAGGTAAGAGGTAATCTGAAACATAAAGCAGTACAAGAAATGTACTGTCCTAAACAAAACATGCATACATATACAGGACACAATGCATCATTTCGTTTTGTATGTAGGGAAGCAAAAGTATTTGGGAAACATTAGCACAACTGTGGCAATGGCCATTTCTAACATGAATTAGTTATCAGACTCCTGTGTCGGGGATTTCTCAGGATTTGAGAAGATCCCAAAGGAGCACGTTACTAGTAGTCCTTTCAATTTCAAAGTTTATTTATGGCAAAGTAGATACTAGTATGTACTGCAACAAATACAGGTATATACTACCCCGAGGGTGATAATTGCACAGATAGAAACAGCTATAAGTCAGGTGAAAGCAGATGGCATGGAAAGAGTCTCACCTGAGAAATTTGGTTTGCTTTGGAAAAACATGGGGAATATCTGTTGAAGTAGTAGTAAAGGATGTCTGATGGTATATATATAACCCCCAAAAAAAAATATATGTTGAAAGCATTGGGGAGGTTAATAATATGTGACAGAATGATTGTACTTTTTGTTTTTTGCTTTGAAGTATGTATATTTGTGATGAATATCTGTTAATTATGTGTGCTTTATTTTTCTGTGCATTTATATACAAGAGCTGTAATGTTTATTTTGAATTTTCAATAAAATTCCCTACTCTGCCAGTAGGGGAATCCTTGTCCACAATGGCGGACAGCAGCTGGAGCGAGGAGTTGGCTGTGTACTCGCAGGGTGACCGATTCCATCCTGCTGGTCCAGCGAAGGAGATCATCTTGGCAGAATTGGGAAACTCAGACAGTTTTGAACCTGAAGAAAGTATTACAATGGATTTAGATGAAGCTAAACAAAACTTACAGGACAATCTGGCATGAGAGAATAAATTTTATTTTGCTGCCAAGTTTTCAAATCTATTTTTCTAAAATCATGTACCCATTATCTGATATGGTTTGCAGTAGCCCCTATCTGTAATTTGCATTCTAATAGTGACATTCTTTCAAAAATGCCTTTTCTCGGACCAAGCTTGGTGCACAGTCATTCCCATTTGCAGCCCCTCAATTTCGGAATGCACTGCCTCTTGAAGTTCACTCTTCCACTTCACTTTTAAATTGTAAGCATAATTTAAGGTCTTATTTGAATTCTACTGAGTCTTGTACTTGTTTTGCTTAAATGTATTTGTATCATTTGTAATTGTTTCCTTTTTTGTTGGGTGGACCTAAAATGGGCTTGTCCCAGTGTCCTTACCAGTTAACAAAAATGAAATGACTAGCAGATATGCTTTCTACAGCAGAATGACAATACCTTGAGAAAAAAGCAAAATTGAAGAAAAAAGAAAAGGAAAAGACTTATGGCTAGTACGGAGGCAACATTTGGAAAAACTCCCGACCTCTAGTTTTCAGTTCGAGCACCACACCAAAGTAAAACTCCAGGAACGGAAGTTAACAGCACCGAGACAGAGGCAAACTGGATGTCAGAGATGGCTCTGCAGAATCTGGGATGGATACTGTCTGATGCTGGCATCTGGATTCTGGATCCTAATGTGCCACTACCTGGAACGAGTAAAAACTCTGAGGATACACATCTAATTTCAACATAACTTGAGGATGAAAACAAAATGGTGACTCCACTGAAGATCTGGATCAGTCATGCCCAGAGAAGAAGAACACTGTACCTGACTGCCAAGAAGAGCCTGCACTTATTTACAATGTAGCCACAAATACTGAAATTGCAGAAGAACTGCGAATATTATTATGGACAGTCAAATGTTGTTAGCATCTAACAAAGAACCTGAAAATACAACTGAAACTAATAATACCTCTAATTCAAATCAAAATCCAGTTTTGCGGTTTATTTTACGCTGTGGAGATAGAAAAAGGAGACATGCAGTAAAGATCGGTATAAAGGAGACCTGGAAGAACCACTCAATAGGACTTAGAGTATGGTGGGAAACACCTTATTAAAACTCTTTGCAGTTTTCTCGCTCTGAGGTTTTGCATTCATTTCTCTGGGACAGCAACATTTTGATGTTAGTTTTAGGCCTGCTTCTTTATTAAATAGGATCTGGCAGCAATATCAAAAGGTGAAAGATAGTCCTATTTGGCTCCTTTTTGCAATACCCCTGTCCAAACCTACCCCTAAGATAATTATGGTTTTATGTTGAAATGAAGGAGTAAATGTTAAAGATATTCTTTATTGGTTCTAGCAAAGATGAGGTTTTAGGGTTACCAGACACCATTATCAACAGTGAAGACTTTGACAGGAGGATGGAAGTTTAAGATTCAACTTAAACTCACAGACTCAGGAATAGAACACCTCCCAGGTAGATTTTATTTTGGGGATTGGGGATTTTGTTCTACCCAGAGCAACCCTGAACGTGCTATAAATGTGACTCCCCAAAGCATGTAAGTAGTGAATGTGAGAAAATAATATGCTTAATGTGTGGAATGTTAGGGCATCCAGAGGTCCATTATACTTTCATCCCAATATGCAGTTTATGTGACAGTGAGGAATACATTTTCACTAATTGTTCCTGGGCATCCAACACAATGGATGGAGACTTTGCTGAACAACAGAGATAAGCTAGCCCTGGCAAGAAGAAATGCAGGTGAGTTGGTACAAGCAAAGTGAGGAGGCATGAAGGATGCAATACTTGAAGCAACATCCCATTGTCTTAGGAAGAAAAGCAAGAGCAAAGAAGGAGGAAACCACTTTGGTTCTCAGAAACAGTAATTCAGGGTGGACTAGGCAATGGGACTAGATGACATACATCCCAAAGTACCAAAGGAGCAAGGGTGGAACTAGCAGAGCCATCATCAGAACTGTTTAGTGAGTCTCTGAGCACAGCAGAAGTCCCAGAAGACTGGAGAAAGGGCTCATGTGATCCCGCACCACAAGAGTGGTAGCAGGAGGAGGCAGAGAACTACATACCAGTCAGTCTTACTTAGTAGTGGCAAGATTATGGAGGCACCCTTAAGGAAAGGATAGTGCAACACCTGAATCCACAGGAGCACAAGATCAAGACAGCATGGATTTACAACAGGAAGGTCCTGTCAAACTAATCTCATAGATTTCTTTGACTGGGAAACCAGAGTGGTGGATCAAGGAGAGTGCAGTTGATGTCACCTACCTTGACTTCAACAAAGCTTTCAATACTGTTCCACAAGAAGATTGTTTAATAAGCTGGGTAGGCTCGGGGTGGATCAGAAGTTGGTCAACTGGGTGGTAAACTGGTCGTGGGCAGAACACAGAGAGTGGTGGTAAATGGTATACAGTCGGAAGAGATGCAAAGTCATTAATGGGTACTTCAGGGATTAGTCCTGGGGCCAGTCCCTTCAATGTCTTCATCAGTGACATTGCAGATAGACTGGAGGGTAAGGTTTATCTGTTTGCAGATGACACTAAGATCTGCAACTAAGTAGATGATTCAGATGGTGTGGGCAGAATGAGAAGTGATCTAGATAAACTGACAAAATGGTCAGAAGAGTGGTAACTGGGTTTAACACAAGAAGTGTAAGATCATGCACATAGAAGAGAAACCCCAAAGCCACCTATTGGTTGAGAGGAAGTTGCTGGCAATCACAAGGGAAGAAAGAGACTTGGGCATCGTCATCACAGATGACCTTATACCATCCGAGCAGATCACTAAAGCATAGGTAAGGCAAGGGAGAGGATGTTGGGGTGTATTAGCAGGGTATCACAAGTCGTAAGAGGGAGGTAATAATCCTCTTTACAAGACACTGATTAGGTCCCATCTGGAGTACTGCGTGCAGTACTGGAGGCATCACCTGCACAAGGACATTAACAAAATGGAGGCAGTCCAGAGAAGGGCAACCAAATGGTGCAGGGACTGCATCAGAAAACATATGAGGACAGATTAACAGAGCTCAATATGTATACCCTAGAACAAAGAAGGGAGAGAGGTGATATGATCAAACATTCAAACATCTTAAGGGCATTAACAAGGTGAAAGAGTCTAACATGTTTCAATATGAGAAAAATAGGACAAGAAGACACAGTATAAGATTAGAGGAGGCCAATTAAGGGTAATGTGAGGAAGTTATTTTTCACGGAAAGGGTGGTGGATGGATGGAATGGCCTACCTCAGGAAGTGGTGGATATGAATATAGTGCAGGGCTCAAACAGGCATAGGATAGGCATAAGGGAGCAATACAGGATGAGTATGATTATACATATCTATATAGGCCATTGACAGAGTAAAGGCCTATGACACATTCATAAGGTAGGAAAAATGGGCCGACTGGATGAGCCTTGTGGTATTTATCTGCCTCCAACTTCTATGTTTCTATGTAACATGATTTTTATGTGAATACAGCAATACACAAAATAGCACACACGAGGCCAAACAAGCAAGACAACTTCCCCCACCCAGATATAGGAAAACTGCAACACACAAACACATGACCAAACTAACACAAGAACAGGAACCCCTCAACAGGGTGAGAAAATAGAAACAACCCTGGAACAGCTAAATAGCAAAAGAAAGCAAGCACTAACACAGAACCTGACCCCCAAGCACTAGCACAGAACCTGATGCCTCCCAAGCAGAACAAACTGAAGATATGGAGTCCCTACCAGATATGCCATCTCCAGATTTAGATCCCTTTCAATGGGTGACACAAGGGAAGGGAAAGGAAACCGGAGAAAGTACCCCTAAGTACAGTGCAGTTGCAAAACAAATATGAAATTTTGCAGTGGGGAGAGCCCAGGATGGAGGATTTCTTAGACACCTCTTCAACTGTTGAACAATCCTCAGAAATGAGGATACAGCAAAAATTACACAAAGGTAAAGAAAAAATGCTGGGGTACCAGATCAAAAGCAAACATGACACCTTCTACGTAACACCCTTATATGAGCACCTATTATTGAGCAACTCAGTATGAGCGACTCAATAATAACACTTGAATCTAGAGCGAGTCATGAAACAAGGCATTATATCTGTAGAGCGAGTGTAGCAGGAGCTACACTCGCTGTAGCAGGATATAACATGATGGTTGCACTGGCACTGCCAAGCTGGCTATGTAGCATGGGTGGATGTGCTACCAACCCTGAAGCCAGTGACCTGGGTTTGGATCCAGTGCCTGGAGAGGAAATTTTTTTGTCTTTATTATTTCCCTAAGTCTGTTCCTCCCTCCCAGTTGAGTTTATAATCTTGATTTGGGGGCTTGCCCCACATAAAAATACATATTTTGTCTTTGTTTTTATATGGATTTAGTGACCGTCGCTATTTGCAATGGTTGCTCTAGCAACAGTCGCCCTTTTCAGTAGGGTGGTTTTTAACTTGCTCTTAGTGGTCGATGCTCAGTAGGAGTCACCTTTACCACATAAACCCCTGCTACCTAGCTTAACGGATATTCAGTGATCACAATAAACCATAATGTTCAATGTATCAGCTGCCTGTCTCAACACAAACAGAATTAAAATGAAAGAAAAGGAAAACATTTTCCTTTGTGAAACAAATAGGTATGATGTGATTTTTTTTCAAGATACAAGATTACACATTGCAAACAGAAGCAGTCCGAGCGGCAGCCGTGGAAATGGGGACACAGTTTCTGTGCCAGTATAGCCTAGAGGTTAGAGGAGCGAGGTGTGAGCGAGCTTGGTACATCCAGCAGACCAGACCTTGATTTGATTCTCACAACCTCCACTTGCATACTGTATGACTCTGAGCAAGTCACTTAACCGCCCAGTGCTCCCAGGTCACCCTTAAAACAGGCACTAGTGCCTAGTGTGCCTTACCCAGTTACCAAAGACTAAAAAACAAACAAACAAAAACCTGTAGTGGGTTAGGCATCTGTTTTTAAGATTATGGGTTAAAATATAAAATGGTAGAAGTCCATCTGGCTAAAGTTTTCTTACTAGACATTTGTCTTAAAGAACAAGTTTTCTGCCTAACAAATAACTATGTATCTCAAACCAAATCTGCAAGCATAGATCTACGGAAAAAAAATACAACCATACATATTTACAACAAAAACTGTATTACTAGAATAAGATTTTAATTGTGGCCTGTTATGATCAGATAGAGAATCCCTACTGATAAAGTATTCTGTGGTGTTACTTTCCTTAAAACTTTATTAGCACAAACAAAATTAAAGGACACTCAGGGTCCTATAAAACTCCACCATCACACACTTTCTATAAAGGAAATTTAACCTCGAGGACTGATTATTTTTCATATCAGAAAAAGTACCAGTAAGGCATTCACAAATGCAGGCAGCAGCCAAATCAGATCACTGTCTTGTTAGTATCTCATTAACTAACGTTTCAGAAGTTTCTTCTGGAAAAGGGATACGAAGGATGAGCACCAAACTTTACAACAGGCTGAAAATAGGAAACCTTGCAAGAAGTATAAGAAACACAGAAAGAGCAGGACAGAGATGTACCAGTTAAGGCAGAAGGAAGCAGGGAGGGAAGTCAGAATAGCAAAGGCCCAAACTGAGGAAAAGATAGCCAACTCAGTTAAGAAGGGGATAAAACTTTATAGGTATGTCAGGGAGTGTGGAAAGACAAAAGGGAGGATAGTGAGGCTGAATAGAAACATAGAAACATAGAAGTTGATGCAGATAAGGACGCAGGCCCATCCAGTCTGCCCATTTCTTTTCTACTTTATAAATGTGCCATCGGTCTTTGCTCTGTCAGTGACCTATCTATTCATAGTCATTTGTATTGCTCCTTATGCCTATCCCATGCCTGTTTGAAGCCCTGCACTGTATTCATAGCCACCACTTCTTGTGGTAAGCCATTCCATGCATCCACCACCCTTTCTGTGAAAAGAATTTCACATTCCCCTTAATCGGCCTCCTCTAATCTCATGCTGTGTCCTCTTGTCCTGCTATTTTCTTATATTTAAACATGTTAGACTCTTTCACCTTGTTTATGCCCTTAAGGTGTTTGAATGCCTCGATCATATCACCTCTCCCTCCTTTGCTCAAGGGTATACATATTGAGCTCCGTTAATCTATCCTCATATGTCTTCTGATGCAGTCCCTACACCATTTTGTTGCCCTTCTCTGGACTGCCTCAATTTGGTTAATGTCCTTGTGAAGGTGTGGCCTCCAATACTGCACGAGTACTCCAGATGGGGCCTAACCAATGTCTTGTACCGAGGATTATTACCTCCCTCTTACGACTTGTGATACCCTCTACTATCACAACCTAACACCCCCTAGCCTTACCTACTGCTTTAGAGGTCTGCTTGGATGATTTTAGGTCATCAGTGATGATGATGCCCAAGTCTCTTTCTTCCTTTGTGACTGCTAGCAACTCCCTCCCAGCCTATAAGTGGCTTCAGGGTTTCTCTTCCCTATGTGCATGATTTTGCACTTCTTTGCATTAAATCCCAGTTGCCACTCTTCTGACCATTCTGCTAGTTTATCCAGATCTCTTCTCATTTTGCCCACCCCATCTGGCTCATCTACTCTGTTGCAGATCTTGGTGTCATCTGCAAACAGACAAGCCTTTACCCTCTAGTCCATCTGCAAGGTCACTAATGAAGATGTTGAATAGGACTGGCCCCAGGACTGATCCCTGAGGTACTCACTTGTGAATTGCATCTCTTCTGACTGTATACCATTTACCACCACTCTCTGTTTTCTGCCAGTCAACCAGTTTGCCACCCAGTTGACCAACTTCTGACCCACCCCGAGCATACCAGCTTATTTATCAATCTTCTATGTGGAACAGTGTCAAAAGCTTTGCTGAAGTCAAGGTAGGCGACATCAACTGCTCCCCTGGTCCACCACTCTGTTACCCAGTCAAAGAACTCTATGAGATTAGTTTGACAGGACCTTCCTTTGTAAACCCATGCTGTCTTGGATCCTGTGCCCTATGGTTTCAGGTGATTGCACTATCCTGTAAGGTGCCTCATAATCTTGCCCACTACTGAGGTAAGACTGGCGGTCTGTAGTTTCCCCTCCTCCCTGCTACCACTCTTGTGAGTGGGATCACATGAGCCCTTCTCCAGTCTTCTGGGACCTCTCCTGTGCTCAGAGACTCACTAAACAATTCTGCTAATGGCTCTGCTAGTTCCTCCTTTAGCTCCTTAAGTACCCTGGGATGTATGCCATCAGGTCCCATTGCCTTATCCACCCTGAGCTTGCAAGCTCTTGTAGGACAATTTCTTTTGTGAAGGGAGTAGTGCTCACCTCCCTCTCCCTGTGTCCATGATGCTGAGCTGTGGGCCCTGCCCTACCTTCTCTTCAGTAAATACTGAGCAAAGTATCTATTTAGGATAGATGCCTTACAGGTCCTCCTCCTCACATGCTCCCTTTCTCCATTAAGCTTAGCAATACCCCTCTGGACTTTCTCCTTTCACTAATGTATCTATAGAAAGTCTTGTCACCTTCTTTTACTGTTTGTGCTAGTGTTTCCTCAGTTTGGGACTTTGCCTGCCTTACTGCCTTCCCTGCTTCCCTTAGGGAAGTTTGGTATGCCTCCCTATCTTCATCTCGCTGTGTTCCCTTATATTTCCTGAAGGCCAGCCTTTTGGCTCTGACCTTTTCTGCTACTGTATTTGAGAACCAAAGTGGTTTCCTTCTTCTTTTGCACTTCCTTTTCTGTCTAACACAATGGGATGTTGCTTCAAGTATTGCATCCTTAATGCTTGCCACTTTGCCTGTACCCCTCACCTGTGTTTCTTTTTGCCAGGGCTAGCTTAACTCTGTTGGCCATCTTATCAAAGTCAGCTCCTCTGAAGTCCCATATTTTGCCTTGGAATGGGATGATTTAGATGTAGTAGCCAAATTGAACCATACCATGTGATGGTCACTGGCCCCAGGTGACCTGCTACCTGGAGATCTGTGATCCCTTCTTTGTTAGTCAGTACTAGATCTAGGATAGCCCTGTCTCATGTGGGTTGCTGTACCAGTTGTTTGAGGCCCTCCCTGCAGGAATCCACTATGAGTCTAGTTCTGGCAGATGTTCCTGCTGGTATTGACCAATCTGTATCCGCATGTTGAAGTCTCCCATTATCAGAACCTCCCTTTAGCTGTCATGTTTTGTATATCTTCTAACAGTAATGTGTCTATGTCCTCCCTCTGGTCTGGGGCCTGTAGACAACCCCAGTTCTTATGGCTGTCCCATTTCCTGTTTCCAGGGTGACCCACAGTTCTTCTGGCTCCTTATTGTATTCTGAATTTCTGTAGCTTTGATATTTTCATTAACATACAGGGCCACTCCTCCCCTTTTGCACCTCGGTCTCTTCTGAACAATACATAGCCAGGTACTGAAGTCTCCCAAGTGTGGTTACTGGTAAACCACATCTCACTAATTGCTACTATGTCCAGTTTAGCCTCTGACATTATTGCCTGCAGGTCTGGGATCTTATTTCCCAGGCTGTGAGCATTTGTGTACATGACTTTCCATTGGCCAGATTTTGGTGTGTTAGTTGTTGGGTGAAGTTTGCATTACCCTGTGCATCGTATGGGGAGACAAACCTTTTTCTTACCTGGTGATGCAAATGAACGGCAAACACGCTGAATTCCTGTTTGACCACTAGCTGAGGGGAGGGTGTTCTTCCCATCCGACGTATGGGGTGCTGCAACCCTCTCCCATTTGCTAGTTTAAATATTCTGCAAAGACGTCAAACTTCTGCCCCAATGCACTGACTCCTCTTTAGTCAGATGCAGTCCATCAAATTTAAAGAACTTTCGCCTCCCGGAACTGTTGCCAGTTCCCTACAAATCTGTGTCCTTTTCCTGGCACCAGTCCTTGAGCCACATGTTTAGCTCCCCTATCTCCCCTTCTCTGACCTTCTGTCCATCTGCTCCCTCTCCCAGACTGGCAGGATCTCAGAGAAGGAGATGCCGGACAAAATAGATGATAGTTTGTCACCCAGCCTAGTCAGGTGTTCCTTGGTCTCCACCACTGACCGGCTGGCGAGATCATTAGTCCCTATGTGTACTAGGACATCAATGTTTTCTCCTGCTTTGGAACAATTTTAGCAATGCAGTCAGTGTCTCTCCATGCTGATGTACCTGGGAGACATCTGACCATCACCCTGGCTGGAGATGGGTATCAACTCCCCGAATCATGGAGTCTCCTATGATCAGAAGTTTTTTGATTTCCTTTGTGCTTGTTTAGTTTTGGTTCCTGATTTGGGTGAGTTTTGTTGTGCTAGCTCCTGTCGCAGTGTCCTGCTTTCAGTAGTGTCTTCTGCCTCTTTATTTGGTTTCAGAGATAGAGGCAGATACCTGTTTGTAGTGTTTATATGGTTTTGGAGGCAATGTGTTGGAGAGCAGAGAGTGATGGGGCACCTGATTTGCTCCTCCTAACCACCTGCCAACCTCCTGGACCAACTTCACCCTCTGCGGTCGGGGTTTTTCTGTTGGATGCTGGGGAAATGGCGGTGGTTCTTATAATGTATTTCCTCTTCAATATGAAATTTGAGGCATGCAATCTCTGCCCATGCTGCCCGGAGCTGAGCCCTAAGATCTCCAAGGCCCAGCATGTAGGACAGTGTCCTAAATCCTGTAAGACTGTCCTTCTGAAAATTGTTCCACAGTACCTGCAGTTAATGAATTCCATTCCAAATAAGTTGCTGGGTTTGTAACCTAGTCAGAGTAATTAGAAGGAAAAAAAGGAAAAATGCAAGTAATGGTTTAATTGGGCTTTGTTTAACTTGTTATAACAAGTTAAATTACTAGTGCCCCTGTAAATGAGATCACCTTGTGGAGGCCCCACTGATCCGCCCCTTCCTGCTCTGCCACAGGAAATGTCACAGCTGTGGTAACCTATAAAAGGAGTATAGCGTGGGGTGGTTGGGGATGGGGTGGGGTGGCTGGGCCCCTTCCCTGCCTAAAAGAAGAACCACGGACGAAAGAACAAGGAGGTAAGAGCAGAAACAATCAGTCAACAACAAATGCAGTAACCCTGAAAGCTTATCCTAATGTTAGATAAAACTGTAAAACCTGTAAAGCACCACCTGTAATAATTTCAGAGAAGATATACCTGTAAGAAACACTTTGCTCCAGAGAAAATAAAGCAGTATAGAATGAACAGTGGGTGGCAGAGAGGGACAGTGAAAAAGCAGGGATACTGAATGAATATTTCTGCTCAGTATTCACAAAGAGGAGGGGAAGTGCCTAATCCAATTAATAGAAGCACTCTTGATAGGGGTCGATCCCAGCCCTTTCATAGAAGAAAGAGTTCTGCAAGAACTCCAAAACTGAAGGTGGACAAAGCAATGGGGCCTGATGGAATTCACTCAGAATTCTAAAAGAATTAAGGGGAAATAATGAAACCACTGACTACTCTTTTAATAAATCATGGGAGGATGGTGTGGTACCCGAGGACTGGAGGAAGGCAGATGTGATTCCCTCTCAAAAGTGGGACCAAGACAGAGGCAGGAAATTACAGACCTGTCAGTTTGATCTCTGTGACAGGGAAAGTGATAGAGTCACTTCTGGAGGAAAGAATAGTTGAGTACCTAGAGGCCAGTGGGGCACAGGACCCAAGGCATCACAGGTTCACAGCGAAAGGTCATGTCAGACTAATCTGATTTCTTTGACTGGGTGACCAAAGTAGTAGACTCAGAGAGGGCTGTGACATAGCCTACCTAGACTTTAGCAAGGCATTTGACACAGTCCCACACAAAATATTAATATCAAATTAACCAGCCTGGGAGTGAGTCCCAGGGTGGTAGTCTGGCAAAACATTGGCTGGACAACTAGCAAACAGAAGGTAATTGTAAATGAAGTCCACTCTGAACAAAGAGGGGTTACTAGTGGGTACCACAGGGTTCAGTACTGGGTCCAGTCCTTTTAATGTCTTTATAAGTGATATTGAAGAGGGATTGAAGGAAAAGTATGCCTCTTTGCAGATGACACAAAGATCTGCAACAGGGTTGATACACAAGGAGGTGTGGAAAGGATGAGAAGGACTTGGCAAGGTTGGAGGAATGGTCAGAAGTATGGCAGCTAGGATTCAATGCAAAGAAGTGCACATAATGCACCTGGGTAACAAGAACCCAGAGGAAGATTACACAATGGGGAGGAGGTAGTAACAACAATAAAAAGGAAAGGGACCGGGGTAATCATATCAGATGACCTTAAGGTTAGCAAGCAATTTGAGAAGGCAGTAGTGAGGGCTGGGGTATACTGGGATGCATTGGGAGAGGTATCACCAGCAGAAAACAGGAAGTTGTTATCCCCTGTACAGACAGTTGGTGAGACCCCATCTGAGTACTGCATCCAGTTCTGGAGACCCCATCTCCGCAAGGACATAGGACAGAGGTAGTCCAGAGGAGGGCAACTATAATGGTGTAGGGTCTGCAAGAGAAGCCGTATGAGGAGAGACTAAAGGAGCTTAATATGTATACCCTTGAGGAAAGAAGGGAGAGAGGGACATGATAGAAACTTTTAAGTACCTCAGTGGAATCAACAAAGTCCAAAAGGGTGGCATCTTTCAGAAAAAGAGACGTGCAAGAACAAGGGACACAATTTAAAGATAGAAGGGGCAGTTCCTGGGCAATGTGAGGAAGTATTTTTTCACAGAGAGGGTAGTGTATGCATGGAACAGCCTTCCTGAGTAGGTTGTGGGGTCTAAAACTGTGGGAGAATTCAAGAATGCATGGGACAGACATAAGGCAATTCTTGTGGGTGGTAGGAAGAAATAGGCTGTTGGTTAACTAGGATCTAGTGCCTATCCTGTAGGTAGGTAAATGGCAGACTAGGTGGGCCAAGTGGTCCTTATCTACAGTCAAAGTCTATGTTTCTATGTTTCTAGAGTTAATCCTGGCTAGGAACTCAGTATTGTGTCTCAATGAGGATCTCACAGTTTTGTGGTTAGATTCAAAAGGGACTTTACAAATTGTCTTAAAAGGATATCCAGAAACCAAACTTATAGCAAACAAAAACGATATAGACAATTAAGGACTTAGTTACAGTTTTTATAGAAAAGATTTGAAAGTATCAAAAATGCTATATGACAGATTAAAATCATAAACGAGGAATTAAAACACTACAATACGACAGATTCCTAACTTTGAAGCAGAGCAAAAGTTTGGTACTCTGGTAAACCGAATATTATCAACCCATATGAAAACTGTAAAATAGGGCACAGAATAAAATATCTCACAGTTGCACACAGATACGGGACATATTGTTTCCATAAAATAGATATTCTACATGAAATTGATAAATTTATTAAACACATGTCTGAGACAGAATTTCCCACAACTAGATCTGTGCAAGACTGGATAAATAATATAGACCAACCACAAATATCACAGGAACAAAAAAATAAGTTAATAGCGCCAATTTCAAGCCAAGACTTAGAAAGTCTCATAAAACTTTAAAACCAAAAATAGTGCCTGGTATAGATGGATTATCCCTGGAATTCTATAAATGGCTATGGTAACATTGTTCAGAAGAAATAGTGCAGGTGTACAATGACTTACTACAAAGAGAAGAAATTCCACCTGAAATGAATGCAGGTATTTTGTTTTTACTATTTTAAAAGGTATAAAACATTACTCAAAACTAGAGACCTAAACTGAGACCTTCTTAATGTGGACCTAAAATTCTAGCTAAAATATGAAGTAATAGATTAACAATCATTTTGCGAGCATAATTCATAGGTCTCAAACATGCACAATTCTGAAAAGGAAAATTACAGCAACTTAATTCTCCTAAAAGAAATACTAGAACACAGTCAGGAAACAAATACAAAACTTATATTATGAGCCTAGAGCAATCACAGGCATTCAATAAAGTCTCTCATGATTCTGTAAGGTTATGCTTACAAAATATGTGTGGTGCCCATAAATGTTATTATATGGCTTCAGAACTGCTATAACTCCACAGCCCTAATATCACTAATCCAAGGATGGTTAGGAAAAAGAGAAAGGTTAAAAAGGTGTGTGTCACGGTTGCCCCGTAGCCCTGTTTTGTACATTATTACTTTAGACACAGTAATCAGGATCTTGACTACTTTAGAGAGATAACTGGGTACAGATTCCACATTCAGAGCATGTAAACAATGTGCATATGCTCATAATTTAGTACTGACAGTAAGGATATCTCTTCTGGAGAGAGTGCTTTACAAGTTTCAGAGAGCTTTCTCATGTCACAGAGCAGAAATAAATTATTCTAAAAGTTTTTGTTTAGTAACAGGAAGAGATGACAGACAGGAAACGCATTTCAAAGACATTTCAATAACATACAGTATGAACCATGTAAAATATTAGGGTCTTCTTTGGATGCAGTGATATGTCAGAAATAAACTGGAAAACCATTAGACATTGCATTTCCGAGGACTGCATAATGGCAAAATGGAATATGGGGAATTAAAAGAATTCATGTCATCAAAACATATTTTTTTCCTCCCTCCTCCTCGCAGCCCCTTTCTCTTCAGAGTCACCTCAGCCTTTTCAGCCCTCGCTCACCCACCTGGTGACCAGAGCAGTCCATCCCCATTGAGCCATGGTTATACCCCCAGGCAGGTACAAGGTGGGGCCCATGCACCCAAGACATCTGTATTTCGTCTGGATGCTGTCTCTGGGCAGGTAGGGCATTAAGGTCGGGGCCTGGTGCTCCATCTACCAGGAGGCTGCGAGGTGTTTTCAGTGTTCTCACGATGTGCCATGTCCCCTGATGTCAAAGGCGCTTGAGGGCCGATGTCTGGCACATCGCTTCCCTGTTAGGCAACGGACTTATTATACCTCGGGTCTCCACCCTGGATCAGACAAGAGCCGAGCTCTGGTTCCCCCTCCCCAGAGAGGACGAGCAGTCCCTGGGACGCTCAAGTCCTCTTCCTGGCCGGCCCTCCAGCTTCCCGGGCTCATTCCCAAACCTGGGTCGCTGGGCCGCAAGCGGAAATCTAACTGCTGCGCCAGTGGGCGGCTATCAAAACATATTTAATACCAATGTTCTTATACATTAACCATGTATTTCTATACCCAAAAAGATGGAATTAAAAATATTTGGACGTTTTCTGCTGTGTATTGGGGAGTCGCCTGAACCCTGTAAAAGAGGCATTACTTATTTAGATAAAACAAGGGAGGACTTTGCATGATCAATACAGGTTGCAGTATCTCCAATTGAAGTGAAAGCACAAACTGTACCATAAGTACCTAAAGGCAAGCATACTGAAACTATTACTGTTACTTCTATTACTAACTGGCAATGTGCACCTTAACCCTGGCCCCTAGGGCCTCGGACCAAGTTTCACTAAAATCACGCACTCTCCCTTGCATCCATCAACATATGTAGTCTTCTAGTAAATTAGCCATCCTCAAGGCCTGGGTCACTCAACACAACCCGGATGTTCTTTCTATTGTAGAAACTTGGTTGTCTCCCCAAATTCCTGACTCTGCCATTGCCCTGCCTGGTTATTCTACTTTTAGGCAGGATAAGCTCTCAAAAAGAGGTAGTGGCTGTGCAATATTCTTAAAAGACACTGTCACTGGCATGCCTAAAGCTGCCCTGCATAGGTACTCCCACTCAGGCCTTGGCCATCAAGGTACTATGAGGGCCCATAACAAAGCCTTAACCATATTATCTGTTTACATACCTCCGAGGAGTCAGATACTGGCTTACATAGTATACTAGAATATATTCAAAGCTTGCTTTGGAACACTGAATCCATAATTCTGGGAGAAGTTAATGTAAGTGGCTCTCCTGACATAGGACACATTAAGGATGCTGTCTCTGTCATACACCTGTTCACCAACACAGCATCTCCCCTAACAGGAGCTCCCTCCTGGAGCAACAGCTTCCCATGGGCCTAAGGGCCTCTGCTCATCCTCCCAACCCCACAAACACAGCATCTGCCTAACAGGAGCTCCCTCCTAGAGTGACAGCTTCCTGCAGGTCTAAGAGGCCTCTGTTCATCCTCCCAACCCACCAATACAGCATCTCCCTAACAGGAGCTCCCTCCCATAGTGACAGCTTCCCGCGGGCCTAAGAGGCCTCTGCTCATCCTCCTGACCCACCAACACAGCATCTCCCCTAACAGAGCTCCCTCCTGGAGTGACAGCTTCCGTGGGCCTAAGAGGTAATACACTACCTCCCGACAGAACCCTTGAGGAGGTTTCACTACCTGTTTTCTTTGGGGGTGTAACTGCGGACTATTGGAACTGCCTACATTTACAACTTACTGTGTGTCACTGCTGCAAGTGGGTTGTTTGCTGTTTTGAAACCTGCACTGCTATGTAACCTCAGGCTGGGGGAGGAGTAGCGCCTCAACTACAGGCACACAGAGCTGCTCACCAGACTATTTTGTTTAGACCAACTGTGTATCTAGAAAAGTGATAGTTTGCCAGCTTACCATATTGTTTCTATTGTTGCTGCCTTATTCTCCACTCTAGCACTGCTTGAATCGGGATATTTACCCTGCACATGGGCAGTGCAGCCCCAGTCTCCCACTGCATATTAATCAAGCTCTTTTGTCTCCATTACCTATATAGGCCTCTGCTCTTCCTCCCGACCCACCAACACAGCATCTCCGCTAACAGGAGTTCCTCCTAGAGCAACAACAGCTCGGGCCCAAGAGGCACACTACCTCCCATAGAACCTCTTTGGGGGGTTAGCCCACAACACACTGCGTGGCGCGACTGCCCGCCCACCCATCCACCCTGGCTCAGCATTTTTTATAGGCACTGCCTGATGACATCACTTCCTCTCCTTTCTTATTTTAAGTCCTCACTTTCCCATTTGCAGGTTATACCTACTAGCCACCAAAGGAACCCTCTGACCTTCCACCTCAGACTCACCAACAGAATAACCTCCGCTTCCTGGTTAGCTGTCCAGCTATTTCCTTCCTGCTCCCACCTCTGCCTCTGCCCACACCTCACCTTTGCTCCTGCCACCCAGCTTGCCCTACTCACAAGCTCCTGCCCCATTGCCTGACCCACACCCAACCTGTTACTAACCCATTGACCACTAGGGGTTGCTATTTCAACCCTATTTTTTAGCCCAAACCCAGCCCACTGTAAGTCAACTAGAACCGGATCCCTGCTCTCAGCCTGGTCCCATTCCAACTGCCCTGACAGGGCCTTGAACCTTGTACTCTGTTCACCAGAGTCTGTGACAGTACCACTACTCCAAAGTGGTATCTCACGCTTTCTGAGGGTAACCAGGATATCTGAAACTCACCTCCCTGCTACTACCAAGCACTATGCCAGGGCACCTCTTCCTCAAATCTGGTAAAATGCCCCCAACAACCCTTGTACTTTGTTCTCCCTCATTTTACTGTCCCTTCCTATCTTAATTCCCCTCTAAACTGCTTCCCAGCTTCCCCCACCCCAACAGTTACCCTGACCCATCCTACAAATACCCCTTTAAATCCTCTTCATCCCTCCCAGCTATCTCCTGGTCCCATTTCCCCTCACCACTCCTCCTTGATCTTTCCTTTCGGCTGCCTCCTGGCCTCTCTCACCCACTCCGGTACTCTCTCCCCAACTCAACACACCCTACTGACCCGCCCCAGCTAGCTCGGTAAAATCCCGTTCTCTCCGGACTCGCTGCCAGCTAACCATTGCCCTACTCCTTCTGACAGCAGGGATATACACCTTAACCCTGGCCCGACCCTAACCCCAGGCCCAGATCACCTATACCTAACCCCGCAGCCAAAGCCACCACCGACACTTGTCCAGGCTACTCCCATGTGGCTTCGCCTTCTCCACCTAAATATTCATAGCCTAGCCCCAAGCTCACTCAGCTTCAGGTCCTAGCCACCCACCATGCCCCTGACGTATCATCCTATCTGAGACCTGGCTAAATGCCAGCCTACCAGATAATACTATTGCTATTCCTAATCTGCACTATCATAAGGCAAATCAGGCCCACCAGAGGTGGAGGGGTGGCTATCTACATCAGATCAGCCCTACACTTCACTGTCTCTCTCAAAAGCTGTACCTTAAGCTTGAGCTTCTTATGGTAAAGCTGTCCCCTCTCCTCACTTCCTATCTTCCTGGCTGGTATTTACTGTCACCCAGGTACACCAACCACAACAATCACCGACCTACTGTGCCAACTCTCATCCCTTGCCCAGTCAGGCAAACTATATGCCTTGGGTGACTTTAACCACAACTGGCTAGCACCCACTTGTAATAAAACCCAAGTAGAGATAACCACCCTCAACCTTACCCAAATCATTACAGAACCCACCCACTCAAACCACAAATCTGTAATCACTCACTACTAGACTGGGCACTTACATCCCACCCACATCGTGTCATCAGCTCAGGCCTCCTCCCTGATTCCATCAGCGACCACCACCTAATCTACTTGGTCCAAAACTCCAGAGTTAAATTCCTCTTAAATTTATATTCCAACGCTCATACAAATCCTCAATCTCTTCCCTCCTGGAAGATCTATCTCACTCAAATTGGGTCCCGAGCTCAAACTGCTCTAACATGGAATCAGCCTTACGCATTTTTGGAACACCTTCCTCACCGCCTGGGATAAACACACCCCTGCTCCGGGCTAGAGTCCACGGGTCTCACCTACCCTGGATATCCCCAGAGTTAATCGCTTGTCAACAAGCCTGTGACAAGGCATGGTGTAACTTCAAATCTATGCTCCTCTCAAGCAACCTTGTCACCTACCACATGCTCCATAACAAATGCACAAAGGCCATACATTTAGCTAAGGCCAAATATTTCAACAACACCTAAATGCAAATCTTGGGAGACCTTCTACATTCTGGAAAGTCATTAACTCCCTATTCTCCCCCAAACAGCAAGCCCCCACCTCTCCTCCTCATCCAAGGGACTCTCGCACTGACCCACAGAAGGTAGCCTCTGAGTTCAACTCCTGTTTCACTACTTGTGCCCAAACCCTCCTCAATTCCCTACCTCCAGCAACCATGCCCACCCCCTTACATCTATAACCACATCCGTCCCCAGTCATCTGTCACCCCACCTACTGGTAGGAATCCCTTTTCCTTCAGACCCATCTCCTCCACGAAACCTTAGATGCCTTTCACTCCCGAACCCTTCAAATGCAAACTCTGATGGTCTCGATAACAAACTCCTCTTCCTTTCTACCCCCACCATTGCTATTCCCTCGCCACCCTATTAAATCTATCTTTCACCTCCAAGTCACTCCCATCCGAATGGAAGCATGCCACTGTCCTACCCTTCCAAAAGGTGGTAATTCTTTCTCCACTACTAATTACCGTCCCATCTCCCTCCTCCCCACCCTTGCCAAACTCCAGGAACATCTAGTTCTATCCCAGCCTCCCACTTTCTCTCAGAAACTAACTTCTTTACCCTATTTCAGTCCGGCTTCAGAAAACACCACTCTACCACCTCCTCCTACTAAGACTCATTGACTCCATCCTCACTGGAATGGATAACGGGCTAATCATGGACACTATTTTCATCGACCTAGCTAAAGCTTTCGACACGGTATCCCTCCCTCCTTCTATCCCACCTATCAGGGCTGGGTTAGCAGTATCTGCCACAAACTGGTTCAGTGCCTACCTACTAAATAGAACCCAATCCACTAAAATAACTGACCACATCTCCCCCATTCCTATCACCACCGGCATTCCCCAAGGCTCAGTTCTAGGCCCCATCCTCTTCTTCATCCTTCTAAATGATCTGCCAAATTCTTGCCCTCCTTCTCCGAGATCCACATGTATGCAGATGACATGGTCCCTCTTACCTCCGGCCAGACCCACGAAGAACTCACTTCCAAACTTCAAACTGATTTCAACAAAATCCAACACTGGTTCAATACCAACCAACTCTCCCTAAATGCCAAAAACTGTCTCAATGTCTTTCGGGCACAAGACAGCGTCTATCCAAACTCACCCCCTCTGATCTTCCATACCTTACAACACCATCCTTAGGAAGTGTCCTCCTTCAAGTATCTAGGGTTTGGCTCGATCACCATCTCCTTCTCCACACACATAGATGCCATCATATCAAAACTGCCCCCAAAACTGGGTGTCTTCTACAGGAACCGCACCTGTCTCCTGCTTCCCGTCAGATGAGATTTAGTCCTGAAAATGATCCTACCCACCTTCAACTATTGCGATGTAGTCTACAACTCCGCCTCAAAGACCACCCTAGCCAGACTTGACCCCGCTTTAATACATTCTGCTGCTTTGCCCTCGATGCCCCTGCCTCTCACATCACTGTGAACTCTACCACCACTGGCCCTGCAATCCATGAGCAACCAGCGCCTAATTCATAGTGTTAAATTCACTTCCAACTTCTGGCTCGGCCTCCTCCCGCCCTACCTCGCATCCTCCCTATCTTCCCCACCTACCCCCACCCATGCCTTCCGGTCCACTGACACAAGGTTATTAGGCATCCTCACTGAAGGACCACCGCCGTCAATCAGCCTTCTCTTACCTCTTCCTAAGTTTGGAATGGCTCTGCCGCCCAGATCCGCCATTCGTCATCCAAATACTCCCCATCCTCTGCCTCTCTAACTTCCTTGCACCAAATTGTAACTGCCCCTGACTCCCCCCATTTGTTAGCTTCTCTTCCCCTGCTGCCCCCTAGCACCTGACCAGTGGCCTGGCCATCACCTAATTGTCTGGCTTATATACTGCCCTCACGACTTACACTCACTCTTACCCTCTTCTCACTCCTAACATCTCCCTTTACTTCCCTTCATATCTAACTTACATTCTTCTGCTCTACCAACAGCTACTAACACCTTTCTCCTTCCCCATCTCACTTAGACCTACCCCCATGCACCTAATGCTTACTAGTCCACTCCCCTCTACCCCCATCTTCACTTTCTAACTCCTGCTGTCAACTTGGTACATCTCACTGCAGCTCAAGTTGTTACTGCAACCCAAATTCCTTCTGGCCTTCTAGTTCTGCTACTGGCACTTATGTAATTCATGTATTGCCTCGTTGTGTACCCATGTTATGTTACCCTGTCCTTGATGTGCATGCTCTGTATTGTCCTTACCCAGCCTTGTACCCATGATATGCTTACCCTGTCGTTGATGATCATTGTTCTGTGCTGTTCTACTTATGCAACAAGTTCAAATGTAATCCCTCAAACCATGTACATTATCTGTATTCACTACTGCTAAACTCAACTATTGTATGTATACCTGCCTCCTCTCTGTAACCCTTCCCCCAGGTCGCACCATGAGACGAGCATCTTTTTGCTCAGTGTGCCTTTCCTGGTAAAGCATTTTCAATAAATAAATACATAAAATATACCTCATCCAGCTAGTTAACACCCTACTAGAATAAACTATAGGATGGGATCAAGCACCCTTCTAGATTGGGTACTATCCAGTTACCCAGAACATATCTCAAAGTCTCTGTACTCCTGACAGCCAAAGTGACCAGTCCCTGTACTGTGTGACTGGTCCAATAAATTTAACAAGCCACCACCAGGTAATCCTCAGCAGGGGCCTAACTCCAGGTCACCTGGAACCACTCAAATCATAGCTACGAACCCAGGATTGGTCACTACATGACTCAACTAATGACACCGATGAAGCTCTATAGTTCTTTATCGATCAATTTAATTCTGTTTGTGATGTTCATGCACCCTTAAAGAAGCTGAAGGATAAGGGTGCATGTAACCCTGGATAACACCTGAACTCCTTGGTCACATGAAGATCAGGGAACACCTTTAGCACTCACGCAAGAGCCACAGGCAAACAAGCAGATATACAGGAATATAAAAATCCAGAAATGTTTGCACCAGGGCTATTTGTCTTGCAAAGAATCATTTCCACAGGCAGGCACTATCCAACTTCTGGGGACAGTAAAAATATTTGGAACAACATAAAGGATATCACTGGTAAAAATCCAAGGAAACAGTCACCACACTCAACATTGAAGGCACCACAACACAAGACCTTATGACAATAACTAACACTTTTAACAACACCTTCAAGGACCTCAGCAGTGTCCTTCCCTAGATTTTTCATGGTCCACACCTCTACCTGTTCCCCAGTTAGCAATGCACAGAAGCACATCCCTCTCTAGTTCAAAGAGGTCTCTAAACAGGAGGCCAGAAAGTACATCCACAAAGTTCCTGGAAAACTAGAATCAGTGGGACAATCTTGACCTCAAATTCATTGCCCTCATCCTTAAGGAAACCATTACACCTTATCAAAATACTGAACCTTTCCCTAAGGCTTGGGCAGTTCCCCAAAAAGTGGAAACAGGACTTAGTAACCCCTGTGCACAAAAGCAGAGATAGGCACAGCACACCAACTATACGCCTAATCTCCATCCTACTGCCATTGTCCAAAGCCCTTGAGCATATTGTATCAGATCAGCTGGTGGAATACCTGAATAAAACAGAATTCAATGTCCACAACAGCATGGCTTCACATAAGGCCATAGCACAACCTCTGTGCTGCTAGAATTTGCAGGATGTATACATAAATTACTGAATCATGGCAATCTGGCAGGTGCCACCTTCATCAATTTGACAAAGGCTTTTGATAGAGTGACCTACTTACTGCTTATTGAGCAATTATCACAGTTGGGGATATCAAATGATGCTGTCAACTGGTTCCAAAGCTACTTAGAAGACTGCTCACAATGCATCAAGATAACCAATGTCCTTTCTGAAAGGAAGCCAGTCTGCTTCAGGTGTGCCCCAAGGATCTACAGTATATTAGTAGTAGTAAATGTAGTAGTAAGTAGTAAATCATTTTTATTCACATACGAATAATTGGATACTTTCAATTGAGCGTAGCTCATTTTCAATGAAGTTCCAAATGTCATTAGGAGATTCCACATAAATTGACAGTACATCAAAATGCAAAACAAGTAAAACAACTAACAAACAATACATAAAATTAAACAATTCCAAGAAACATAACAATCAATTGGGTTACATATTTTGGGTCCACTTCTTTTAACGTCTTTCTGAATAAACTCCCAGCGCCTATCAAGAACAGATTATACTGTACATGGATGATGTTCTGATCTTCTCATGCCACCCAGATCCAATGATTCTTCAGGATAACATTCAGTGCAGTTTTGCTGAAGTAGAGAAATGGTTCAGCAACCAAAATGGTACTAAACTACAAAAATACTAAAATCATGCTCTTCAACAGTGCCCAGAACAAGCATAAGTCAAAACCACTGACCATCACAAACTGTTTGGTACCCTGCTTGAACAGATACACACCTTCAAATATCTTGGGGTAACTATCGATAACACTTTGTCCTATGCACACTATATAGAAAAGAGCACAAGCTGTTAACGACAGGCATAAGCACAGCTTGACTCAAGCTCTAAGAATAGCGATCTTCAGCTCCATCATTTCTATAATGGATTATGGGCTGGTTATATATATGGCTCTGCTACAGCTACATCCTCTGCAGGATTACTGATGCTCTAAATAAAGCTTGTAGGCTGCTGACAAGAGCTGACTGCCTCACACACACATGTGTGACTTTTACGCTCAAACCAGATGGCTTCAGTTACATGGCCAGATCCATTTCAAACCTGTTTGCTTGCAAAGAAAGCTCACCTTGTATTATTGCCTCTCTGAGTCCAAAACTCTAAGCCCCTATTGCAACCAGAAATGAACTCACAACTTAGCGACTCAGGTCTTCACTGTCCTCAGATGCCACAAACTTAGGTCAACAGTCCTTTGCCTACAGAGCTCCCTTTGGCTCATCTCCTAAGTAGTGACATCACCACTGAATCAAAATTGGCCCCTTTTAAATGCAAGCTGCGTCAGCACCTAGTTGTGAGCAGTATATGTGACTGTTGACCATTGCAGTCTGTTTAACTACTAATACTACACCTAACGCACTTTACCCCACCCAACATATAAGCCTTGTATCCTACCACCTTCTGTGCACTCTAATCTGCTGTCCTCCTTTCTACATATTTCCCTCCATCTCCATGCCTTTCTCTTCATCTCCTGACACCTCTCATGCAACCTAATCTGCTTCTTCCCTTTCTCCCACTTCTACCCCTTTCTTTTATTCCCTGACACCCCCTCATGCAACCCCTACCCTTCCTTCCTCTTCCTCCTTTCTTGAACCTCCTCCTGCCATCCCACCTCCCAATTACCTTCTCCTATTTAAGATTATGCATTAGAAGTAAGCAAACAAGAAACATCCAAACAGCTTTCTATAGTTGGAACTTTGAATCCCTGCTCCCAAGAACAAAGGCAGATACCGCTTATCTAGTTATAATAACATTTTAACAGAAACCTTAGGAACATCTAGAATACATCATAAAAGAGGCAAAGGAAGGAAGTAGACCTGGCAAATTATGATAACGACTGGTACCAAGTTCAAAGTAACAAAGCAGCCAAAAGGGCAGAAAGGCTACCAAATTTGACATTGGGCTGTTTAATCATTTTGACCCACTAAGACAAGAACCTGAGTCTACTGATGACCCTATCTTGGTACCCAATACAAACCCTGTCTCACCTCTCCAGTAGCCCCCAGTTAACTATGAATGTACCTACTCAGAATCCCTAATACTGTTGGAACCACAAAATATCACAAAAATCTTATACAGATGGAGGAAAGTAACATGACAGAATCTAGGCAGATTTATGTCTTGGAGGATTCTATTATCAAACAATTAGATAGGGCAATATGTGATCCAGACAAAACAATCACACATTATCTTGTTTTGAGGGTGCTAAAATCATGAATATTACTGGGATGGCTAAGCAAATTCTCACCAATGCAGGTGAAAACCATTGGTTATTATACATGCTGGGGTCAACAGTATAGCCAGCCAAAGTATACAGAGCATAAAAGGAGTATGTCGGCCTAACAAACATTTTATCAGAACTAAGATGTCAAATAGCTTTTTCAGAGATTCTACCTGTACCAAGAGCTGATTCTTACCAGTATAACAAAATGAAACAAATTAATAATTGGTTATGCATTTGGTGTTAGACAGCATATAGACTGCATAAAACACTGTGAGAATTTGAACATAGACAAGACCTGGTCTGTAGAGGTGGGCTTCATCTGAGCAAATCGGGCTCTTTACTACTTGGTGAACATATTAATCATTATATTGGTAAAGCTTTAAACTAACTCCTAGGGAGAGGGGCATCAGTCAAATGTATCGGTGTTCCCCAGCACTATGCCTGAAACTACAGTCATAAATACTTTAACTACTACAGCAGATAATAATACCATTTGCCATTCAGCACCGACACATGACAATAATATTTCTGGAAAACAAGTATCTGAGCTTAAATTTCTACTTCTTAGTGCTAAGAGTCTGAAAAGTATGACTGGAGAACTCCACAGTCTTCCTATTGAGGAACAAATTGATGTCTGTGGTGTGACCGAGACATGGTTCCAGGATTCAGATTGGGGTCAGGACATTCAGGATATACATTCTTCTGTAAAAATCATTCACATAGTAGGGGTGGTGGCATTGCCTTGTATATTAAAGATAAATTCAGTTGTCATGAAAGAAATAATACAGCCGGATCAGGGAATGAGGCAGAGATTCTATGGATTCGTGTTAATACATTGGTTGATTGGCTAACCATTGGATTATGTTATCGCCCACCTAACTTGGTCAATGTAGGAAATTAAGTATTTATGAATACTCTGAAAATCTTAAAACTAAAGATGACTTAATTATAATGGGTGATTTTAATCTACCCAACATCTGTTGGAAATCTTTACAAGGGAAAGGAGCCCTAGGTAATAGATTTAGAAATGTCACTCTACAGTTGAACCTGGAACAACTGGTTATGGAGCTACGAGGTCTAATGCAATCCTGGATCTCATTTTACATCTATAAAAGACTCCTGTATTCCATCTAGAGTGTTAATGCCTTTGGGGGACAATGAGCATAACACAATTTTCTGGTCCTTGATACGTTTTCATACTATAACTAAAGGATCTACCATTAAGAAAAATTTTAATAAGGCTGATTATGTCCAAATTAAGAATTACTTAGAGAGAATCACCAACATGTCTTGATTCCCCCTACCACTGCATAAACAATGACTTACCGCCACAGGAGTTTGTGCATGTAAGGATGCCCCTCCTTCAAATGCAGCCTTTAAAATTATTCCACTCATAAAATTGTATAAACTGGGTCTGATGGACTTTCCAGTTTTAGTCTGCTGCCGGCTCCACCTCCGCACTCACTGGCATGATGGCGAGGCGCCAGTGAGAGTGCGGCCTCTATATACTGAATGGGCAGCAGCTTTTGAACTGATTATTATCAGCATAATGGCCACTTGCTAATGAAATGTGGGCACTGGTTGACTACCAGGCCCTCACACCACACCACTACAAACACAATAGGAAGATGTATGATAAACTCACCAAGGAACTCCTCAAGGTGAAATACACATCTTATAGATAGCATTATGAGAACCCCACTTTAATTATGAACAACAATAAGAAATAGTAACTATATAAAAAAAAGGGGAAAGGAGAGAGAGAGAGAAGGGTTTCTTTACCTCCCTAAAATATTGCTCAGTATTAAAGTTACCGTATTAAAGTCCTACTAAACTTTAGTATTGCTATGAGTGAGGCAGCAAAGATATAAATAAAATACAGAACTAATAATAAATACTTTGCCTCATATTTTCAAGTAAATCCAATTGGTAAAGCACATGTCTAGCTAGCACTAATCACACTATTCATTTTATAATATACTTACCTTACCCTTAGTGACTCCATCATGCCTGTATTTAAAGCCTTATAGAGGACCAATGTAGCAGTTCACCACCTGGTTCTGCATCCCCTACAAAACTGACAAGCAATTAGGAGCATCATCTAAGCTTTCCAGCCTATTATAAAGGCATGCATATTGACCATTCACAACCTGTCTGCAACACCTAATAAACTACTTAGACTCCTTTTGATAACTTAGTCAATCTGTAAAAGAAGAATATCTCTAAAAGGCTTAGACAATTGCCATGGGTATCTACAATAGTCAGCTCGTGTCAGCTGTGTCAGCTGAGGCAATTTAGTATACCACAGAATAATATTTGTAAGTAAATATTGCCAAAATGTTGAGGTGTAAATCATGTGACATGTTTAAACAAGGGGAAGAAGAGGCAGATTATGTCCATATTAACCGCCATATAATCAGGAATTAAGGGCAGAAATTGAGGCACTTAAACATCGAATGAAGGTCCAATCAGAAATTTCAACATTAGAGCACTTCATTGACTCTATGGCAGAGGGAATCAGTGAGGATATGAATGAGGATACTGTGAATGTTGAAGAGTATCAGGTAATCCATAGTGGGAAGGCTGAAGGGCCTGAGGATTGGTGCATGGTTAAAAAAACCTACACACGAGAGGTGGGAGAAATATTGGTGGCTCATCAAATATCCTGACCCCAAATAGATACCAGGCCTTAGCTCCACATGAGGATATCGATGTTACCTCTCCCTAAGCACCCTAGCAAGCCCCAGTGTACCAAAACTAGTTTGCACAAGCACTCAGCATAAAACCAGGCCCTAGCTCCACTTGAGGATACTAATGCTACCTTTCTCTAGCACCCAAGTAAGCCCCAGTGTACCAAAGTTTGTCTGCACTAGTACTCAGCATATGAATCAAATCCCAAAACAGAGCATTCAACCACCTCAACAGAATACCTACCAGGATATTTTATCCATAGGTGACTCCATGTTACGTTATACTGATAATATATTGTGTAAACAACAAACGATTACACAACTGTTAGTGTTCTGCCAGGTGCTGGAATAGGAGACATAAAGCAACTGCTACATGGCTTATTATAAAATACTATTGCACCAGTTACAATTTTACATATAGGAGTTAATGATGTGGGAAAAGGAACATTCCTGACATACAGAGGGACTTGAGGCAGTGGGGACCACATGCAGGAATGAAAGGTGTGACGGTTGATTTCTGGACTTTTACCTGTTCCCGAGCAAGTAATATATTAAACAGAGAAATAATCAGATTTAATGGTGGCTAAAGCATTGGTGTGCAAGGGAAGGTTACACATTTCTTGAACATTGGCAAGAATTTCAGGATCATCACTTGTATGCATGCAATGGGTTACATTTAAATAAAATGGGAAATGAATACTGGCCCAGCAACTAAAAAACTAGCATACACTGTCATTTAAACTTCATCAGCAGGGGAGGGGATTCAAAGCCAAGTTGTACCAAGAAGACTCCTTTATTAGACTGAAATTTTTGTCAATTAACACTAGAAGCCTTACAAAGAAATTTGATGAGCTACAGGTTACATTACATGACTTGAATGTCCATGTTTGTGCTATTCTGGAAACCTGGTGGCAACCCAAGGATACCTGGGATAAACAAATTCCAGGTTATACTCACTATAATAATGATAGATCACAATCAAGGGTGGGGGTGGCATTGTATATTATAGATAACATCTCCTCAGAATGTGTGACATATCTAAATGGGTAGATGTTGAGGCCTTATGGATCAGGTTAAGTCCACCTCGGGCAGCTAAAATCAACTGGGGTGTTGTATACAGGCCCCCATCCATTAAGACACCAGAGGATGAGGTTTTATTAGACTTTCTTAACCAGATAACATCAGAAGGAATATAGTATTGATAGGAGACTTTAACCTCCCAGGTATCAACTGGGATATGCAGAAAGCTAATACTACCATGGAGTCCAATTACTTGGAAGTCTTTAATCTAGCAGGGTTGGAGCAATATGTTACAGAGAATACTAGAGTAACCATATTCTGGATTTAGTATTAAGCAGCCTCAGTAATAACATTCTAAACTGCACTCTGAAACCCCCATTAGGGTCCAGTGACCATCTAATGATTAGTTTCCAGTGTATTGGTACACTGGGAGAAAATGGGTAGTCTGTTATACACAGGTATGATCTAGATAACTTCGAGCAAATAAAGCAGGACCTGGCAAATTGGAATTGGGAAGCTGATTTTGGAAATGAAACAGTCATAGACATGTGGAACAAATTGGAAAGTATGTTTAATTCATTAGTCCAGAAGCATGTACCAATAAAAATAAATACAATGGGGCTAAAAATCTCTCCCACCTTGGATGACTTTCCCAGTTAAAAATTAATCAAATGTAAAAAAAGCACATCGATAGGCAAGACAAAGTCATAAAGAAGCTGACTGGGAAACTTATAAAAATAGCTTAAGGTAGCAAAATAGGGTATTGAACTGGCACAAAGAAATTATGAATATGCATTAGCCACAGAGTTCAGGATAATTACAAAACCTGCTCTTCATATACTAACAGCAAAAGGGGACAGTAATACTTGTTGGCCCTTAAATGCACAGGATGGTGCACTTATAACAGAGAATAGAGAGCTAGCAGAGGAATATAATAAATATTTTTCTCAGTATTTAACAAAGGGTCACAGATAAGGAGGAATTGGGACTCTGAGCACAAGGGTCCCAGTTTTTATTTATTTTATTTATTTAGTTTTGCAGACCGGTAAGTGCACTAGACAAATTCTGCCTATTTTCAGGCACGACCTGGGGAGGATACAGATGAATGCCAACTGACTTTAAATCAGATGAAACTGTTGGTGGTATTTTTAGTGAATGAGAAAATTTGGCCAGGACACCAGGGAAATTCTTAAGTGCCATTGGATCTTTAACATCCACCTGAACTACCACCAATCCAGGCAGATGGGACCTCAGTTAAACGTCTCATCCGAAAGACAGCACCTCAGAAGTGCAGTGCCCTTCTCATGCTGCACTACGGTGTCAGTACTGGGATATTAACCCAAGTGCCAGATGTGGGAACTGAACCCACAGCCCTCTGATCTCCTGGTCTCAGAGGCAAGTGTGCTACCTACTGAGCCACTGACACTGCAGTTTAATGATACACCCAACTGAAGTGGCTAAAGATTAAAAATATTAATCCCAATATGGCTCAGGGACCAGACAACATCCATCCTAGGTTAAACAAGGAGATGGCAGAGTTATTGGTTGGCCCTGTTTCTTGGCTGTTCAAAAATCACTGGATACAGGAGAGGTCCCTGATGCATGGAGACAAGCGGTGGTTATTCCTATAAATAAGAAGGGTTACAGACAAGAAGCCACAAATTATAGGCCCATTAGCCTGACTTCAGTATTGGGAAAGTATTGGAAGGTGTAATCAAAGATTTTATCATAGAATTCCTAAACAAAACAGGCAATAAAGCTATAACACAGCATGGGTTTACCAGTGGAGAGGTCATGCAGACTAACCTTCTGGATTGTTATAGTATGGTTAGTAATTCCTTGGATTCAGATAATTCAGTGGATATCATTTTCTTGGATTTCACTAAAGCATTCAACAAGGTCCCCATGAGGAATTGGTTAAGGTCCTAATAGATCTGGGTTTCCCTACCTGGGTTTCTCAGTGGGTGGAGGCTTGGTTGAATGAAAGACATCAGAGGGTCTGTACAAGGGGTGAGTTTTCTGGCCAGGTCAAAGTGACTAGTGGAATACCCCTGGGTTCTGTCTTGGGTCCCTGTCTTTTAATATACACATTTCTTCATTGCAGGTACAACCTGAGGTATGGTTTACAAATTTGATGGACAATACCCATATATTGATGTCCAGTAAATAATGGAAGAGAGCAACAGACTCTGCAATTGGCACTGAATAATTTGGATTTATGGGCTTCACATAAAATCTAATTTTAATATTGAAAAGTGCACGGTAATACATTTTGGTAAAACAACAAACAATTTAAGTATTCATTGGGCAGTAGTACACTGAGAGTAGTTAAAGAAGAGAAGGATCTGGGGATATGGATTAGTAATGATCTCAGTTTTAGTATGCAGTGCAGTAAGACTATAAATAAGACAAGCAGTATTATATACTGCATCAGAAGCACATGAAGTGTAGGGATAGAGAGGTTATGATCCCACTGTACACAGCACTTGTGCGCCTCATGTGGAGTATTGTGTTTAGTTCTGGCCATATAAAAAGGGATATCAGAGCCCTGAGAGGGTCCAGAGGAAGGGCCACCAAAAGTATTAAGGGTACTTCTGGACAGAGTTATGAGCAAAGTAAAATTTCTGAATATGTATTCCTGGAATACCGTTGGCTGAGAGGAGATATGTGCTTGATTTATAGGGCCTTGACCGACATACATTTGTGGAATCTGTTGGGACTGGTACTAAGAGACCAACTATACAATACTAGGCACACCATTTTCAGATAGTCAAAAGTAGATATAGAACTAATAAAAGGAAATTCTGGTTTAATATTAGAGGACTCAAATCTGAATACCTTACTCTGTGAGGTTGTGGAAAGCAGGACTATTTTGGAATTCAAGACTTAACTTGACAATTACCTTATAAGTAGGGACATACTGGGACATAGAAACATAGAAACATAGAAACATAGAAGTTGACAGCAGATAAGGACCGAAAGGCCCATCCAGTCTGCCCATTTCTTTTCTACCTTATAAATGTGCCATTGGCCTTTGCTCTGTCAGTGACCTATCTATTCATAGTCATTTGTATTGCTCCTTATGCCTATCCCATGCCTGTTTGAAGCCCTGCACTGTATTCATAGCCACCACTTCTTGTGGTGCCATTCATGCATCTACCACCCTTTTCTGTGAAAAGAATTTCCTCACATTCCCCTTAATCAGCCTCCTCTAATCTCATGCTGTGTCCTCTTGTCCTGCTATTTTTCTTATATTTAAACATGTTAGACTCTTTCACCTTGTTTATGCCCTTAAGGTGTTTGAATGCCTCGATCATATCACCTCTCTCCTCCTTTGCTCAAGGGTATACATATTGAGCTCCGTTAATCTGTCCCCATATGTCTTCTGATGCAGTCCCTGCACCATTTTGGTTGCCCTTCTCTGACTGCCTCAATTTGGTTAATGTCCTTTTGAAGGTGTGGCCTCAATACTGTCAGATACTCCAGATGAGGCCTAACCAATGTCTTGTACAGAGGGATTATTACCTCCTCTTACGACTTGTGATACTCCCTACTAATACACCCCAACACCCCCTAGCCTTACCTACTGCTTTAGAAGTCTGCTTGGATGATTTCAGGTCATCAGTGATGATGATGCCCAAGTCTCTTTCTTCCTTTGTGACTGCTAGCAACTCCTCCCAGCCTATAAGTGGCTTCGGGTTTCTCTTCCCTATGTGCATGATTTTGCACTTCTTGCATTAAATCCCAGTTGCCACTGTTCTGACCATTCTGCTAGTTTATCCAGATCTCTTCTCATTCTGCCCACCCCATCTGGATCATCTACTCTGTTGCAGATCTTGGTGTCATCTGCAAACAGACAAGCCTTACCCTCTAGTCCATCTGCGGTCACTAATGAAGATGTTGAATAGGACTGGCCCCAGGACTGATCCCTGAGGTACCCACTTGTGACTTGCATCTCTTCTGACTGTATACCATTTACCACCACTCTCTGTTTCTGCCAGTCAACCAATTTGCCACCCAGTTGACCAACTTCACCCACCCCGAGCCTACCTAGCTTATTTATCAAATCTTCTATGTGGAACAGTGTCAAAAGCTTTGCTGAAGTCAAGGTAGGCGACATCAACTGCTCCCCTTGGTCCACCACTCTGGTTACCCAGTCAAAGAAATGTATGAGATTAGTTTGACAGGACCTTCCTTTGTAAACCCATGCTGTCTTGGATCCTGTGCCCTATGGATTCCAGGTGTTGCACTATCCTTTCCTTAAGGTGCCTCCATAATCTTGCCCACTACTGAGGTAAGACTGACTGGTCTGTAGTTCCCCGCCTCCTCCTGCTACCACTTTTATGGAGGTGGGATCACATGAGCCCTTCTTCAGTCTTCTGGGACCTCTCCTGTGCTCAGAGACTCACTAAACAATTCTGCTAATGGCTCTGCTAGTTCCTCCTTTAGCTCCTTAAGTACCCTGGGATGTATGCCATCAGGTCCCATTGCCTTATCCACCTGAGCTTAGCAAGCTCTTGTAGGACCCTTTCTTTTGTGAAGGGAGTAGTGCTCACCTCCTCCCCTGTGTCCATGATGCTGAGCTGTGGGCCCTGCCCTACCTTCTATTCAGTAAATACTGAGCAAAAGTATCTATTTAGGATAGATGCCTTTACAGGGTCCTCCTCCTCACTTGCTCCCTTTTCTCCATTAGCTTAGCAATATCCTCTGGACTTTCTCCTTTCACTAATGTAGCTATAGAAAGTCTTGTCACCTTTCTTTTACTGTTCGTGCTAGTGTTTCCTCAGTTTGGGACTTTGCCTGCCTTACTGCCTTACCTGCTTCCCTTAGGGCAGTTTGGTATGCCTCCCTATCTTCATCCCGCTGTGTTCCTTTATATTTCCTGAAGGCCAGCCTTTTGGCTCTGACCTTTTCTGCTACTGTATTTGAGAACCAAAGTGGTTTCTTCTTCTTTGCACTTCCTTTTCTGTCTAACACAATGGGATGTTGCTTCAAGTATTGCATCCTTAATGCTTGCCCACTTTGCCTGTACCTCCTCACCTGTGTTTCTTTTTGCCAGGGCTAGCTTAACTCTGTTGGCCATCTTATCAAAGTCAGCTCCTCTGAAGTCCCATATTTTTGCCTTGGAATGGGATGATTTAGATGTAGTAGCCAAATTGACCATACCATGTGATGGTCACTGGCCCCAGGTGACCTTCTACCTGGAGATCTGTGATCCTTCTTTGTTAGTCAGTACTAAATCTAGGATAGCCCTGTCTCTTGTGTCATCTTTGAGAATATAAATGGCGAGCTAATGGACTAACATTTTCAAATGCTTTGTAATGTCTATGTAATCTATGTAATAATGCAAAAGTAGTCAGACTAAAAGTGAGTTAAAAGTGATCATACACTGTTTTGTGCTAAACATTCTTTGCTATCCCCTACCACAAGACTTTTTAAACCAATCAGATTGGAAACTGATGCAAACATTAACCAGCACAAAAAGAAATCAACAGGGCAGAGCCTTTTCAAAAAGGCAAAGAAAGCAGACCCTGCAGTTGTCCTCATTGTTCTCTCTCTCTCTCTCTCTCTCCTCCCTCTCCCCCCCTTTCCTTCTTCCCCTTCTTCTCTTTCCTTTTTTTCTCTTTTTCTCACTCTTTCCCTCCCTGTGGTAGCATTGGGTTCCTCCCTTGTATGGGATTGAGCAAGTGCCTCTTTACTTTAGTCTGTTGCGCAATAACACATGGCCTATTCTATCCTTTCATTTTCCCTGTAGGATGGCCACTGACAGTCTTTAATCTTCTTTCATATGTATTTTTCCTTTCTCCTTAGCGCTCTCTTCCCGAGTCCCCTGTGGGTATCCTTGCTGCCATACTACTGAAGTGCCAGGTCTCCACTGTATTTGTGTGACATAATGTTGCTAAGTACATCTTTATTTTGCTATCACTTGTTTGAATCCCTTCGTGCGGTGGCAGCTCCTACTAGTAATCCTGTCCACAATGGCAGCATGCACGATAGCAGCATCACACAGCTCCCATGTAAAAGTTTCTATTTTGAGTGAGGCTTTCCATTCGATAGCACAGTCCATTTTGTCCTAATTTGTATGCCTTGGGCTGGATATTCAAACTGCACTATTCTGTGGCGCAGCCCTCGTACTGCCAAAATAGTTGTGCAGGGATGTGGCAGGAGCAATATTCAAAGGAGTTACGCCTTGAGCAACTCCTTTGAATATCACCCCCAGCCACAGCCACTGTGCATGGTGCAGTGGAACTTGTCCACACTGCTAGTGGTCAGAGTGGTGCATTCAACTTGCGGTGGTGCAAGTACCATTGCGCCATGCATAATTCAAATATTCAAAGGTGACATGCAAATGGGGCCATAATTCATGCAAGGTGCAGGAGGCATTTGCATCTGATTATGGCCCCATCTGCATGCCATTAGCATGCAGGTCGCCGATCCCGAGGACTTGTGCCTGGCACTGCCAGGCAGCAGCCATCAGGGACTGATGCCCCTGCAGCCCGATCACGGGCAAAGAGTAAAACAACCTCCACCCCCCACGGCCCGATCGCTGGCAGCAAAGTGTCCCTCTAACATATCCCTGGTGGTCCAGTGGACCGCTAAGCCCGATCACAGGCGGCAAATGTAAAACACAACCTCTCCAGAATATATCCTGGTGGTCCAGTGGACCGATAAGCCCGATCGTGGGCTGCATTGTTGTGACTCCCCAAGACCACATCCCTGGTGATCTAGTGTCCCCCACCACACCACCCATGAAGCCCCACCACCCGCTCCCCACAGCCGGCAGGTGGCAGCATCCCACCTGCCTGCTGCCCCACTACTTGCTGCTTTGCCGATTGACTGCCCGGTAAGGCTGCACGCCCATTAGTGCAGAGTAAGAGCTACGGGCGGCAGCCCATACCGTATAAGGCAGTCCAGATTTGTGGTGGGGCTTTGTGGGTGGGTGGTGGGGACACTAGATCACCAGGGATGTGGTCTTGGGGGTGAGGAGGTCACAAGCCAATGCAGCCTGCGATCGGGTTTATCGTCCACTGGACCACCAGAGGTATTTTCGAGGGGGGTTGTGTTTCTACATCTGCTGCCCGCGATCGGGCTTATCGGGTCCACTGGACCACCAGGGATATATTCAGGAGGAGAAGGGGTTGTGTTTATACATTTGCTGCCCACGATCGGGCTTTTGGTCCACTGGACCACCAGGGATATGTTCAGGGGACACTTTGCTGCCTGCGATCGGGCTGCAGGGGACAGGGAGTGGGTTGAGCAGTGCAACCCTTTTGAACATCTGGCCCTGTCTTTTTCTTTTAGTTTGCCTCATTTTTTAAAGAGCAGAAAGAAAGAATTACCTAGTTTTGCAAACAGCAGAAAAGCAAGGGAATTTGTAATTTCTAACACCTACAGTAGCAACACTGCTGTTCTCCTACATTTGTTTTGCTTGCCTCCGCCTGTGAAGTGGAAGTCTCTCTGGACTGGCAGATTCAAGAGCACAGGTAAAACTGAATCTGTCCTGCAAGTTTGTTTATTGTTCCCTAGTAAAGATGCACTGCTAGGCTCGTGTCTGTCTGGGTGTCACTATAGGGACACACTGTTCTAAAAATAAGAATGCTTTAAATAGCCAAACCGAGAAAAGCCTCTGTATTTGTTTATAGACAGTACATTTTGTTTACAAGCTGATTAGAGTCCCTTGTGAGGTGACTGCCCTGTGAGTGTTTTAGTTGGCGCCAAGAAACACTCACAGAATTTGCAGAGGCACCTCATAAACAACCTAAAGAATAAATGGAGATTTAAATGTTCTTAGGGAACATTTTAAGTATAGAAAGCTCCCTACATTCTAGTAATACCTGTTAACTTGCAAGTCATTACAGATCAAGTTTAAAAACACTTTACAAATAGTCAAACGTGCTGAATTTACATGCTAATAAATTCATGTCTAGCATTTTTCTTTGCACTATTTTTCTTCTGGTTTTCTAGCCTATTTCCAAGTATTTTTATAGGTGTTTTTAGTGAGTGTCTCATTCCTGGTGCACAAGGAACTGAGACAAATGCTTAAACACTAACCTGCTCTGTTGTCCTGGTTTCTCTATAGGGCCAGTGCGCGCACTGCTGGTTAAATACAAAGAGGGCTGTCACTCTAGGGAGGTGGGTGGGGTTACAAAGCAGAAACAGATACATTTATGGAATTAAATATATTGTGGGTACCCAGGGATCCTAAAGCAAGTTTGTGTTGATTTTATATGTAATAAAAATGTTTATTTGCATTTTAAAATTAGTTTAGCACTATTTTGTTAGAAAGTGGGTGGAGTTTCATATCATGTGATTTCTTCCTATAAAAGGTGTTTCTCCTCAGCCTAGACAGATCAGTTCAGCCTTGGAGAGGGCTGAGGAAGCACAGAGGGAAGGCCAAAGCTGGGTCTTGACTGTGTTTATTCTTTTGATTTATTTATGTTTATTTTACAAGTTATGTTATTTACTTCTGCTTAATTTAATAAATCTGCACTTCTGAGTGAATTTTTGCACCACACCTGTTGTCTGTGTTTTGCTCTGAACACCCATGATCACACTTGGTGTGAGAAGTGGGATATTGGTGGTCCAAGTAACCAGGGGACACCCATTTTAGTATCAGTCCTCATACAACTAAACACAAGGAGTGGTGCCATGGCAGAGATGAACATGATGGAGGAGAAGAGACCTGAGGACACCAGAGGTGTGCAGACCAGGCATATGGTTAGCCAGACTGAGGAGCAGTTTCTGCCTGGCTTGGGACCAGGTGGCCGCCCTAAGCAGTAGGCAGAACCAGTGGTGATGGTGAGTCTCTCGGATCAGAGTGAGGAAGATCCTATGGAGGACCCTGCTGTAGAGGAACCTCCAACTGACACTGCGGACTTGTTGGGTTGTTGGTTATCCTTCAACATGAGTTGGAGAGGCAGAGGGAAATCGAGATGCAGCGTAAGGACTGGAGATGGGCTGAGACCTTAAGGGCTATACAGAACATCAGTTCAGGTAATAGAGACCAAGATACCAGCCCAAAAGATATTAACTTGAATAAAATGACCCCACAGGTGAGATAGAGGCATATCTTACAACCTTTAAATGAATGGCAAGAGCTTGTGGGTGGCCCCAGACACAATGAGTTGTGAGACGTGCCCCTTACTTGACAGGAAAGGCCCAATTAACCTATAATAATATGGATCCATGGCATGCAGAAAATTATGAGTTGGTTAAAAATAAATTTGAGGCGCTATGACATTAATGCAGAAACATACAGGCAGCAGTTCCGCACTCTGCGCACCAGTCTTCATACATGCCTAGAGAGACTTTCATCATATTAAGGGAATTGTGTAAAATGGCTACAACCTGAGGAGAGAACTTCATCTGAAATTGTAGAGACTTTGGTGGTAGAGCAGTTTCTACAGATACTTCCCAATGAGGTCCAATTGTGGGTAAAGAACATATCCCTGAATCAGCGGAGGTAATCATCACATTAGTCAAGATTATTTGTCGGCTAGACCAACTCAGAGGAAAACTACTCCTCTAGGAAGGCTTACAACTACCTCTCCCCCACTACAGGCCAGGATCTACTCGGACTGATGTAAGAACTGGGAGAGGAGGAAGGTGTGCTCTTCAGAAGTGAGTTCACGATAACTGCAGTGAGAAAGGGCATATTGCTAGAGTTTGCCCCAGACAGAAAGCTCCAGCACATCTGGCTTTACTCATGAATGGATATCGTGACTGAGGTGACAATTAATAAGAACATCAGGTAAGACTTGGACACTGGCAGCAAGTACACTGTGGTACGTCCAGAATTGTTGGAAATTAACGATGTCCCCAAAACACCTGTGGATACTGTATGTATCCATGGTGACATCCATTGGAACCCTACTGCAGAAGTTAACATTGCACTGAAAGAAACAAGTCAGGTGTGTGAGATATTGTCCCTAACCTGCCCATTTCTGTAGTCCTAGGATATGGCTTTCCAGGGTTTGAAGCACTATTTAGTAACAATCCACAACTTGCAGTTGTTATAACAAGGGCCCAAGCAAGACAAGAGAAGTTATTGGGGAAGTTTGTCTTTTCTGAAGACCTCAGGAGTACCCCTTGGGGAACCGAAGTCCAAATGAATGAAAAGAACTTTAAAGTCCTTGTGGAAGGATAAAGGACTTAAACACTTACCTGTACCCTTAAATGTAGATAAAAAATGTTACTGTTGTTGAACAAAGTACTGCTTCCTCATTAACTCCTTTTTTCCAGCAGGTAGGTAAGATACCCAAAGAAGTACCCTGAGATTTTACAAAAGAACAAAACCTGAATAGGAGGTGTGTGCATCCTAAAACTGGGGAAGTGGCGGATCAATTAATGGTCCCTACAAAATATAGGAACAACTACTATATTTGGCACATGATTTGCCTTGCTCAGATCACACTGGCAGAGATCGTATTTGGCCCATTTATTACAACATTATTTCCGGCCAGCCATTCATGAACAGGTGACTGTGTACTGTAAATCATGCCCAGATAGCCAGAAAGTTGTTTAAGTAAAAAGCGTGGTCTAGTTCCCTGAAACCCTTACCCTTTGTAACAACACCTTTTGATCGTATGGCAATGGACATTGGGGTCCACTGCAGAAGAGCTCCAAAGGGATTCATACTGGTGATCTGGAATTATGCAGCCCGGTACCAGAAGCCACATCCCTATGATCTGTTGCCACTGAAAGAATTGCCCAAGAGTTGGTAAAGGTTTTCAGTAGGCTGGCTATCCCGAAGGAGATAATCACAGATAGGGGTAGTAGTTTTAATGTAGCATTATTGAAAGAGTTGTACCAACTGCTGGGAGTGGTTGCAGTTCAAACATCACCTTATCACCCCAGACAGATGGGTTGGTAGAGAGATTCAACCAGACTCTGAAAAGAATGCCTCAGAAATTTGTAGTAGATCTTGATGATCTTGTCGCCTTGAGTACAGATTGGTAGACACGTTTGAAACATCTGGCAGCTGTGCTTGAAACTATCAGTGGAGCAGGGCTTACTATCAATCCCAGTAAGTGCACTTTGGCCATGAATGAGACCAGATACCTAGGATTTATTCTAGGTAATGGCCAAGTAAAGGCTGAGATCACTAAGGATGATGCAGTGGCCAAATGCACCATACCTCAAACTAAAAAGCAGGTACAATCATTCCTAGGAATTGACAGTTACTACAGGTGCTTAATGCCCAATTTTGCCACTATTGCTGCCCTCTCATTGATTTTACAAAGAAAAGATGTGGCAACATGGTCAAATGGACTCCAGAATGTGAGGAAGCATTCTGGGCCATTAAAAGTGCTTTATGTTCCTCCCGGGCTTAAGAAGTCCTGCCTTTGACAAACCATTTGAGGTCCATACAGACACCTACAATGCTGGAATTGGAGTGGTACTAAGCCAGAATATAGATGGAGAGGAACATCCAATACTTTACATCTCCAGAAAACTTCATGACCAAGAACAAAAATATGCCACTATAGAGGAGGTGCTTAGCCATTAAGTGGGCTACAGAGGCATTACGTTTTACGTTCACTTGCATGTGAAAGGAATGTTTTGGGAGAGTAGCATACTTTGGAGGTGTGCCTCTCTTGCAATCCAGTGCTCCCTTGAGCAGGCATGGCGGTCCTGCACCAATGGAGTGGGGAGCTGAAATATGACAGCGGTGGACTTCGCTTCAAGAAAACCACCGCTGCCATACCCAACAACATATCCGCCATCCCCTCACGTCCTTGCACTCCCCCATGGCACACCATCCCCCAAGCTTTGGTGCCACGCTGGGAGCCCACTCCAGCGCAGCAAATATTGCTTGCCGACAGGTGCCCAATCCCATCGGCTCCACGGCCCCCAAAGTTCATCCTGCTGCCACGCCGGGAGCCCACCCAGGTGGCAAATGTCCCGCTTGTTTTAAGGGGGTTCTAATCCCCCTCAAGCTATCTCCTCTCGCCTCGTAGGCTTGCTGATGGGGTGCCCAATCCCTGTCAGCTTCTTTGCCCCCATCCATCTTCTGCCATGCTGGGAGCCCACCCCAGTGTGGCAAGCATCTCACGAGTCTGTTTTTAAACTTGTAAAGAAAAACGGTCCCACATAGTCTCCCACTCACCCTCCCACAACCTGCACCCACCCACTGCGCACCCAGCCTCCCCACACCCCCTCACCCCATACTTACCTCCGGAGCTCGGCGCACGATCTTCGGTGGACCGGGAACACGCCTACACTCTTCAAAGCCGACTGCGAACTGAGGAAATGCCGGTAAGCTGTATGATGTGCTAGATAGGGGTTTCAACTATTCATTGCATATTTGATTGTACTGCATTGAACATGGGTTTTAGACACTTTCATGAATGATGTCACTGTGTCAGAAGGAGTTCAGTTCGGAGGGTGATTTCACAGTCACTGTGTGAAATCACCCTTCAGGCCAGAATAACACCATGAAAGTGACATCATTCATGGAGAAGGGGTCCCAAAACCCCATGTTGAAAATTGGTGCAAAAATTCCAAAATGACTGCTTTACAAGCGCATGCTAGTGCAGTTCCTACGCAGGCTTGTAAGTTCGCTGAATTTTCAATATTTTCACTCCAGATTTTCAACATTGCCATTTTACCACACCTCCTTATGAGCAGTACAGCTGTCATTTTTCACATCCTGCCCAAAACGTGTTTCCGCCTCATGTAGCTACAATGGCGCAGTCGATGTGTGAAATCAGTGTATGGATGCATTAAGAAAATCACAGTGACACTGTTCATTAGCAGAAGTCTTAAAATGGCTGTGTTGAAAATTTGGTGAAAAATTCCTAGAAATGACTGTTTCACAAGCGTGCATTGCGCAGTTCCTACACACGCTCATAGGTTTGCGAATTTTCAATATTTCTACTCCAGATTTTCAAAATTACCATTTTACCACACCTTCTTATGAGCAGTATAGCTGTCATTTTCACATCTCACCCAAAATGTGTTTCCACCCATGTAACGCACAATGGCGCAGTCGGTGTGCGAAATCAATGTATGGGACACATTAAGAAAATCACAGTGACACTGTTCATGAGCAGAGGTCTAAAATGGCTATGTTGAAAATTTGGTGAACAAATTCCTAAAAATGACTGTTTTATGAGCGTGCATTGCACAGTTCCTATTGCACGCCATGTTTGCGAATTTTCAATATTTTCCTCCAGATTTTCAACTTTGCCATTTTACCACACCTCCTCATGAGCAGTACAACTGTCATTTTCACATCCTGCCCAAAACATATTTCCGTCCCTGTAGCGCACAATGGCGCAGTCAGTGTGTGAACTCAGTGTATGGGACACATTAAGAAAATCACAGTGACGCTGTTTATGAGCAGATGTCTTAAAATGGCTATGTAGAAAATTTGGTGAAATAATTCCTACAAATAACTGTTTTATGAGCGTAGTTGTGCAGTTCCTATACACGCTTGTAAGTTTTGAATTTCCAATATTTTACTCCAGATTTTCAACACTGTCATTTTACCACACCTCCTTATGAGCAGTACAGCTGTCATTTTCACATCCTGCTCAAAATGTGTTTCTGCCGTGTAGTGCACAATGGTGCAGTCGGTGTGCAAAATCAATGCATGGGACACAGTTAGAAAATCACAGTGACACTGTTCATTAGCAAAGGTTTTAAAATGTCAGTGTTGAACATCTGGTGAAAAATTCCTAACAATGACTGTTTTATGAGCGTCGTTGCACAGTTTCCACGCACGCTCATAGGTTTGTGAATTTTCAATATTTCCACTCCAGATTTTCAACATTGGCATTTTACCACACTTCCTCATGAGCAGTACTGCTGTCATTTTCACATCCTGAAAACATGTTTCCGCCCATGGCGCACAATGGCGCAGTCCGTGTCGCGAACTCAATGTATGGGACACATTAAGAAAATCACAGTGACACTGATCATGAGCAGAGGTCTTAAAATGGCTGTGTTGAAAATTTGGTGAAAAAATTCCTACAAATGACTGTTTCACAGTGTGCATTGCGCGAGTTCCTATGCATGCTCGTAAGTTTGTGAATTTTCAATACTTTCTACTACAGATTTTCAACATTGCTGCCATTTACCACACCTCCTTATGAGCAGTACAGCTGTCATTTTTCACATCCTGCCCAAAACATGTTTCCGCCCATGTAGTGCACAATGCGTTGTTGTGCAAAATCAATGTATGGCACACAGTAAGATAATCACAGTGACACTGTTCATTAGCAGAGGTTTTAAAATGCCAATGTTGACAATTTGGTGAACAAATTCCTAACAATGACTGTTTTACGGCGTGCATTGCACACTTCCATGCACCTCGTAGGTTTTGCGAATTTTCAATATTCCACTCCAGATTTTCAACATTGCCATTTTACCACACTTCCTTATGAGCAGTACAGCTGTTATTTTCACATCCTGCCCAAACGTGTTTCGCCTATGTAGCGCACAATGGAGGTAACAAAAGGTCATGCTGAAAATTTATTGTGCAAATACCAGCAATCGCACAGGGCATTAGGGTAAGCACCATACATGCCAAACACCACTGCAAATACCTGCAAGCAAACGTCGGTGGTAAAATGGCAATGTTGAAAATGTGGAGTTAAAATATTGAAAATTTGCACGTGGTGGTAAAATGGCAATGTTGAAAATGTGGAGTTAAAATATTGAAAATTTGCAAACTTACGAGTGTGCATGGAACTGCATAGCGAACACCGTAAAACAGTCATTTTAGAATTTTGTCACCAAATTTTCAACACAGCCATTTTAAGACCTCTGCTCATGAACGGTATCACTGTGATTTTCTTAATGCGTCCCATACATTGATTTCGCACAATCGACTGCGCCATTGTACGCTACCTGGGCGTGAAACACATTTTGGGTGAGATGTGAAAAATGACAGCTGTACTACTCATAAGAAGGTGTGCTAAAATGGCAATGTTGAAAATCTGGAGTAGAAATATTGAAAATTCGCAAACCTACGAGCTTGCGTAGAACTGCGAACGTATGCTCGTAAAACAGTCATTTCTAGGAATTTTTTCACCAAATTTTAACATAGCCATTTTAAGACCTCTGCTAATGAACAGCATCACTGTGATTTTCTTAATGTGTCTCATACATTGATTTTGCACTTCAACTGCGCCATTATGCGCTACATGGACGGAAACACATTTTGGGCCAGATGAAAATGACAGCCATACTGCTCATAAGGAGGTGTGGTAAAATGGCAATGTTGAAAATCTGGAGTGAAAATATTGAAAATTCATGAACTTATGAGCCTGCGTAGGAACTCCGCAATGCAGACTAATAAAACAGTCATTTTTGAAATTTTTCGCCAAATTTTAAACATGGGTTTTAGGACCCTTCTCATGAATGATGTCACTGTCATGGTATTGTTGGGCCAGAAGGGTGATTTCATGCAGTGACTGTGAAATCACCCTTCGACCTGAATAACGCCATGACAGTGACATCATTCATGAAAAGGGTCCCAAAACTCCATGTTGAAAATTTGGTGAAAAATTCAAAAATGCCTGAGATATGCATTAAGTTGAACCCCCATCTAGCCCATTATACAGCTTACCGGCATTTCTCAGTTGGCGGTCGGCTTTGAAGAGTGCAGACATGTTCCCAGTCCGCTGAAGATTGTCACGCCAAGCTCTGGAGGTAATAGGGGGTGAGTGAGTGTGGGGGAGGCTGGTGCACAGTGGTGAGTGCGGTTGTGGGAGGAAGATGAGGGAGACTACGGGACCTTTTCTTTACAGGTTAAAAAACAGACTATGTGGAACGCTTGCCACGCTGGGGTGGGCTCCCAGCGTGGCAGAAAATGGCTGGGGTGGGGTTGAAGAGCCGATGGGGATTTGGTACCCCGTGCGTGGCGCTGAGGGGGCTGAGGGAGCGGCGAGATTAGGCACCCCCCGGCAAAAACAATGGGATGTTTGCCACGCTGGGAGTGGGCTCCCAGTGTGGCAGCAGGATGGCTTTTGGGGGGCTGTGGAGCCAATGGGGATTGGGCACCCCATCAGCCAACAATGTTTGCCATGCTGGGGTGGCTCCCATCATGGCACCAAAGCTTTTGGGGAGCGCGACGCGAGGGGGTGGCATGATGTTTTGCTTCGGCATACAGTGGTGGTTTTCTAGCTAAGACCACCGCTGTCATACAGAGTCTCCGCACCATTAACCTGACTCGCAACTCCTTCAGGAAGCCAGAGAGTCAAACTTTTCGGAAATGGCTCCAGGAGAAGTAGGCTCCTCGAACATATCTGCTACTGAGCTGCATAATGGATCCTTCAAGCAATCAGGTATTTCCTTGGGAGAATGTGCATCAGAAGAGTATTTAGCAGCTTTAGCTGGGGGCAAGCTCCATGTTGAAATACTTGGGGCTTTAGAAGTAGCAGAAGAATGTATGGCCTGTTAGCTTTATAGAAGGTCTGTGATTTCTGATTGATCTTGAACGCCATGTAATGGATTTTTGGAGCGGCTTTATTATGTTGGCAGGTCTGGACGGTGTTTTAGGCACTGGAATCTGCACATTTTTATGCAAGTCCATTCAAGGAGATAATGTGGTTTTAGAGGTTCCAACTGCCGCGATGACCCTTCTGAGTGGTGGTAGCTCGTGGGTGATGTTCTTAAATAGAATTAACAGGATTTTCAAACTTGCTGGAGGAATCTGAATTACGTTACTGGCTTGCAATGAATTTGGGCATTTTATTCAATAAACAATTAGCTTCTGGCCAAGATGTAAGTCCTGACTCCCTCCCAATGGAAATTCCCATCATACATGCTCCAAACCTGGTAGATCAATGGCAAGGGACAAGGAAACTAATGGAGAACTGGGATATCAAAAGCTGTATACTGGGGACTGGCAAGGCCTTCATGAGAGGTGCTGTTATAGCGTATATGGCTAAACACAGGCGGGAGAAACATGAAAAGAGGCAGGGACTGGAGAAGAAGCTAAAGATTTAGAAAAAGGGCAGCCCAGGAGAGCGGGGAGGTGGTACAATTATTAATGACTACCAGGAGGCATTGAATGCTTTAGTTAGAAGTGAGCCTAAGACATCCTGGTTTTACTGCAAACGACAAATGTTTGAATGGTCTAATAAACCTGGGCCTCTTCTAGTGTGACTTATGAAGGAGGCAAATGCCCTACCTGGATAATAGGTATAAGGGGCAGGGAGGGGTAGTGCATAGACAGCCCCAGAGGATAAGGAGTACTTTCCAGAATCATTATAAGCAACTATATAAGGCTGGCTGTCAGGGCAAGGGACAAGAGATGATGGACTTTCTGGATAAGGTGAAACCCTGGCTCTCGTCCACCCAGAGAAAAATTAAATCAGCCTATAAAGAAGGAAGAGGTAATTAAACCTATAGGGAGGTTACAAAGGGGAAGGCAAGTGGTCCTGATGGATTCCTGTAGAATACTACAAAACTGTGGTGGGGCAGACAACGGAGGTGTTGTGTGGGTTGATGCAGGTGGAAAAGGAAGGGAGTGCCCACAACTGCCCACTACCTGCTTTGATGCCCTGATTTGTCTGGTACCTAAGCCAAGCAAAGATGAGTTGGAATATCGTCTATAGGCCGATATCACTTTTAAATGGTGATCTTAAAATTATAGCTAGGTGCTGGCCATGAGGCTCAGGATTACCTTTCTGTGCCGATTCACCCAGACCAGACTGGCTTCATAAAGGGAGATTCTCCTATTATAATATGAGAAGGCTACTTAATGTGATATGGAAAGCAGGACAAACAGATGAAAAACGTATATCATTTCTATGGATGCTGAAAAAGCCTTTGATAGGGTGGAGGGAAATACCTCTTTGAGGTGTTGGGCCAGTTTGGTCTAGGTGAGTCATATGTACAGAGTGCAGTATGTATTGGGCTCTAGGGCTCAGGTTTTAGTTAATGGAGTGCCCATGAATGCTTTGGATTTGGAAAGAGGTACAAGGCAGAGCTGCCCCTCTCTCCACTGCTGTTTGCATTGGCATTAAAACCACTGGCTATAGTGCTTCATCAAGCTCGGAGTTTCATGGGGTGGAGGGGCTAGGGGTGCTATGCATAAAGTGTCTCTTTATCACGGCTGACATGCTTGTATTTGTCAAGTATCTGCAGGTTTCTATGCCACCTTTGTTGGAGATAATAGATACCTTTGTGGAGTTCTCTGGTCATAAAATAAACCTTAGTAAATCGGAATTACTGTGCTTTCCTAAAAGGAGAAGGAGGATGAATGGTGGGGGTTACAGGTGAAATCTAAGACTATCCTTATCTGGGTATAACAGTGGGCAGAACAATTGGGACATTGTATGGGTTAAATTATACACCTTACTTAAAAAGTGGAGGCAGATCTGAGGCATTGGATGCAGCTTCCCATCTCATGGTTGGGTAATATCGATCTTATAAAATGAACATCCTGCCAAGAATTTTATATCCCATGCAGATGATACTGGAGGGTCTGCTAAGAAGGGATATTCAGCAGATGGAAAAAGCATTTACTAAATTTATATGGAGAGCAAAGCATCCTAGGGCTTGCCTACAGAGACTGAAAGTTTCAACAAGTGCAGGGGACTAGATTTTCCAGATCTGAGGAATTACTATCTATCAATACAGCAACATTATGTGGCAGATTGGGTACATAGACCTGCTGTGGCTAGTTGGGTGGATTTAGAGCAATGGGGTGCCCAGGGTGTCTCTCGGCATATTTGCATATTAGGGGCCTCAGAGTATTCTCTGCTCAGGATGGGGGTAATCCATTGGCAAAGTCAGTGTTAGAAGCCAGGAATTATCTCAGGAAAAAAGAGGGATTGGTAGAGGGAGACCCTGCTGGTGCCTGTGGTGGATAACCCTTTTTCTACCAGGACTGGAGGATGGAGGTTTCAAAGAGTGGGAGAACAAAGGAATCCAGAGTATAGGGATTTGGTTAAGCAGGAACCCTGTGCCCATTGGAAGATATTGTCCAAAGGTTTCAATTACAGAGGCAACAGGTATTTTGATACCTTCAGCTTAGGGCATTTGTGTCAAAAATGGATAGGAGGAGAGCAGGGACAGAATGGTGGGCGATGGAGTCATTGGTATATCTTGCACAGAAAGACCCCAAGGATTTTGTTAGAAAGGCTACGAAAATAGGAAACAGGACTACCCAGACCATACCCAGAAAACAAGAATATTGTGGGAAAGAGACATAGGGGTGACATCACAGAGGGTAATTGGCAAAAGCTGTTTGAAGGGCATACAGGGCTCCTAGTGTGTAATAGATTCAAAGAAGCCTTCTATAAATTTGTGCATAGGCTTTATTATCCCTGGTGGCAGTACATAGGGCACACCCAACTATATCTCCTCTATGTGGTAGGTGTAGCAAGAGAGGGACATATATGCACTGTTTCTGGGCGTGCAGAGTTCTACAGACCTTTTGAGAGGAAGTCATTGGGAAGTAAATCAAATGGCAGGCTGCCCTCTAGACGTAGAACTATTGTAGGTCTATTTGGAATGGCTCCAGGAGAGAAGGAGAATGGGAGCCACTACCACGGTGGATGAGGGAGTACTAATGTTGGCGAGGCATTGTATGCAAAATACTTGGGTTACGTGCGTAACACTGTCTATGCAGTGGTGTCAACATATCCTACAGACACTAGCCCTTGAAAGGTTGCCCCCATTCTTAAGGACAGGGAGGATCCTTTTATAGGGAATGTGCTCCCTTCCTGGCATCATGTAGTGGAGAAAGGAAATTACATTACCAATGGGATTGGGGTAGGAAAAATACAGGATGATTAGAGACCTATAAATTAATGGCCGTAGATAAATTGTGAGAAGAATGGAATGGAAATGTAAAAGAAATGGCACATGATAGAAATGGGATGGGGTAAATATAATTAACGTATTGTTAGTTTATTGATAACTCTGTCTGTAATATATGGAATGCATCTGTTTGTTGTATGTCTGTTAAACATGTTGTTGTTATGTATTTTTTAAAATACTTTTTGAAATTAATAAAAGATTATGCCAAAAAAAAGAATAAAGTCCCAAGTCTCCTCTAGTGTCTTAAAGCTATATGGGCCTTCTTTAGTAGACATAACTAGCACAGCAGGGTACTTGAGATAATATGATATTTTCAGTTCTTACAATACATAATGAATGCCATTATACACCTTTCTTTTTCCACAGTCTCGTTGAATAGTCCTGACATATGAAATTCTTTCTCTCCCCAATATGGTGTTTTTCTGTCTGGCTAGTGCAAGAATCTCTTCCTTGACATTAAAGCGTAAAATGAACAATAATAGCTCTAGGTTTCTGACCATGTTTAGGAGGTGGCCTTAACAATCTATGTGCCTTTCTATTTCCAAGGGCCACTGCCAGGAAGTATTTAGGATAGAGGGTATAAATTCCATTAAGGAATTAATCATATTGTTTTCTTCACAAACTCTGGTACTCCTATCAATGGCAAATTATTGCATCTACCCCTGTTTTCCAAATCATCCACTTTAGAGTGTAAAAGTCAATTTTGTGCACATTTTACAGAAGAATTTTCTATTTACAAAACATTTCCTCCAGAAAAGCCAGTCTTATTTCCGCAGCATTTGGTCTTTCCTGAACAATTTCTGATTTATTTATTTCAATATTAGCCTGTGTTTTAAATCTCCAATATCTGTGTGCATATTTTGTCGTTTCTCCCTTATGAACTGCATGTCACTTGAACAAATCTCTGTGGTACTTTAATTTATTTTAGCTATGCCTTTGTAGTTTTTCCTCCTGAAGGGCCCATGGGAGAGGAGCAGAGGTGATTTGAGACCCTGTCATCCCACAACAACTGTCAGATGGCATACTTTGCTGAAGATAAACACTGTTTCTTGAATTGCATATATTTTAACTAATTTAAACATGATTTAGCCCCAACCGTTACTTAGTGCGTGCCTGTGTAAGGTAGACTCTTGGCTTGTTCACATACAAATACCGTTACAATAAAACACTGTTTTATTTCTTTTTAATTACAGTTTTTGGGAGAGCTCCCGTTATGCTGCCATTTCCTCAGAGCTCCAGCGCACAACCTTGGATCTTTAACATCCTGAACTACCACCAGAACAGGCAAATGGGACCTCAGTTTAATGTTTGTAAACCCATTTTATCCACTTTATCTCTAGGGATCACAGTGTCAGTGATCTCTGTTTGTGTCCTTCAGTACGGTAGATCAAAGAAAAACATGGAAACCAAGCTGATTATCCAGCCCAGGCTCCCAGCAGCCCTCCAGTTTAAAAACAAGCATATTTTTTATTAATACCCTTCAGCCATCTTATGCTTTTCAACCGTAGTCTGTCTTTTTACCCCAAATATCTTTGCTTGCACATGTGCATGGTATGTTTGCATTGTGAGGATGCCTGCACACACTCCGTGTGTGTGTGTGTGTGTGTGTGTGTGTGTGTGTGTGTGTGGTGGGTGGCATCCTCCATGGGCATTCTGTCTATGTGTGCACATCTATTTTCATTTTCCACATATGTCTCCATCTCTGTCTCCTTCCCCATTTGTCACCTTTCAGCCTTCTTACTAGGTGCTGTTAATTATCCTCACTTGTAAACTCCTTAGCTTGTTCACTCCTACTATGTCTTGTCATACCTATTATCACCTTTTGTTTTCCAGATTCTTTCTTATCTTGCCTATTATCATTTTTTCTCCTAGAGTCTCCCTTTTTTCCATATGTATATATATATATATATATATATATATATATATATATTAATAAAATGGGTAGGAAAAGTCATGTCTGCTGATTGGTTGAAACACATCATATGAATGTGCATATATCAGAGTGCGACCGCACACTTGCTTTCACCCCCTCAAAACAATTTTGCCATTTTATAAGACAGATAACCCACTCTAGGATGTGTAGTAGCACTCCTGAAATACGCATGCTTTGAGTGAGTTGCTACCTGGTCTGCACCCTTGTGCGTAACAATGCACACCAAGGTGTGCATATATCAGAGCGCTTACCACACACCTTACAGTTGGTTACCTAGTACATATGTTATTTCCCTTACCTTTCCACTAACTTTGTTTTTCTCTTTAGATAATTCCTGAAAGACCTAAGGTTGAAACATTAATTTTAACTCTATTTCCTATTTTCAAGCGTGCATTTGCTATTACCATTTTGATTTATTTTTCAGAACTGCGCTGACAGAGCACCTCATTTCTTGTTCTTCCACTAAGCTGTGCACACTCCCATCAGGGCATATCGGAATTTGCTGGCAGGCTGAGGGATGGGTTACACAGATAACAATAGCAGATTTGTCCCAGACTGATCCTCGTAGAACTCAGTCTGCACTGTGCTACCAACTCTAAAGACCCTTTGGATGGCTGATAGTCAACTTGACATGCTTTCATCACCTACTCAGACATTTGTTGATGCCCAAAACATGGAGAGCTTGACATTCAGAAAATAGGGCGAGCACAGCACAGCCATTTGCATTGACTTCCGCTGAACTCTCCCCAGCACCTGTGATATTCAGACAGTTTGTGAGCAGTGCTGACTGACTGAATATTGGTCCATGTCTGTGCAGCACTACATGAACCTGTGCTGCCCAAATATGGACCAGGGCTGCATATGGCCAACAAGGAATACAGCTACTCAAAATAGGATAGAGCAAAGTCCATCATGGGCTATGTTCAACTCAAGCATGCAAATGAGGCCAGTGGCACGCCAAAGGTGCTAAAGGGCCATTTACTTGACCATTATGGTCTTATTTACATGTGCAGCAGCCCCTTAGTGTCCTTTACAAAGGTCAAACAAGAGTCCTGTGGTCCAGTGGTCCCCTGACTGCCAGTTGTTGATATCTGAAGCATTCCCTGGTGGTCCATCCCTCCCCAGATAATCCAATGTCTATATCTAGAGTTCTCCAACTTTCTCCACTCCTCCTTAGACACTGGTTCTCTGGCTGGTGCTGTCTTCATTGACCTCTCAAAAGCTTTCGACACTGTCTCCCCCCTCCTTCTTGATGCCCTTAGTCTCTCTGGTTTTGCTGCTGGGCCTATCTCCTGGTGCACCAGTTATCTGTCTGACGCTCACAGCATGTAAAAATTAATGGGACCTACTCAGACATCTATCCCATCTTTCTGGGGTTCCCCATGGCTCCATTCTGGGCCCCTTACTATTCTCCCTTTACCTTAACACCTTCCACTTCTTGCTCGGGAACATTCTATTGTACACTGATGATGCAGTCATCTTTGCCTCAAGTCATAACCCTACTGCCCTCCAGAACTCGCTGCAGAAGTCCTTCACTGAAGCCGAGGGCTGGTTCAAGAAACATAGATTGGTGATAAATCTTAAAAAACAAAACCATGTTCTTCACTCATCCCCAAAAAGAGTCCTGCAACTCAAACTCCTCATTCACTCTGGGTCCTCATTCCCACTCGAACAAGTTTGCTCCTATAAATACCTAGGGATCCATTTTGACCCTCCCTCTCCTTCCATGGACACATCGCTGCCCTAGCCACTGCCACTAATATCCGATTGGGCATCTTACATCAGTATAAACACTGCCTCCCCGGAGGCTCTTGACTCACAGTCACCTCCTCTATCCTGTCCCTAGTGGACTATGGACTGCCAGTGTATGGTGCTGCTGATCAGACCGCACTCCATAAAATTCGTACTACTCTGAATAAGGCCTGCAGGTTAATTACTGGAGCACCTAGGATGACACACACCTGTCTGCTGTATGCTAAGCGCTGGTACTTGATCTCTAATGGCGCCTCAAATATCTTACCTGTACCCTTACAAAAGACCCTCCTTGGGCTTTCCCCACCAGGATTGACCACCACCATACGCCACTCTGTCCCACTAGTTCATACTCGGACCTCTGGGAAAACCTCTCTTGTTATCCCTAGAGCTAGGACCTCTCACGGCCAAAGAGCCTTCAGCTTTAGGGCCCCTCCTGGTTCAACACACTGCCCCTTCCATCTCCAGCTCCAACTATATTGTGCTTCAAACTTCCTTACGTAACCACCTTATTAACACCCGATGCTGTAACTGCCACTAGTCAAAGCCGTACTCAATACTTATGACAAAGCTTATTACTAAGCTGCTAAGGATGACATAACTCTGGTATTGTTTGCATCCATCCTACCTGTACCAGCTTGTTTGTATCTATGTCTTAATTTTACTGTTATACTTATGTGTTGTACTGCTATACTGTGTATTTTGGTTTGTCTTACTGTGACAAGGTACTTTGTAAATGAGCCTATGGCTCAAAGGTTTTCAAACTGCTGTTTAAATAAATAAATAAATAAATATCTGAATGATTCCTGGTGGTTCAGTGGTTTTCACCACCACTGATCACCCATTATAATTATTGCACACATTTTCTGGTGTCCAGTGGTACCCTCATCCCCAGTGTTTATTGTAGCATGTCCCACTGGTCTAGTGGCCCCTTAACTGCACCACTTTAACCCAACATGCTCATTCACATCCTACCTCTCACACTCCTCCTTACCCTAGTGTCCAGCACTCATGACAGCTACATACTGTAATACAGTATGCACTCACCTGACAGCTCATACAGCAGCCAGCCTTGGGGTAGAGGAGGCTGTGCGGTTGCTGTACACACCTGCTATGAGCCCAGGACACTGTGGTAATGGGTGTGTGGGAGATGGGATGTGAGCAGGTGGGCTGTGTGGGACGCTGTTCAGGGGACCACCAGAACATACTGAGCAATCGAGATGGGGAACCACTGGACACCAGGAAATAATGCATATATAAACAAACAAGCAATGGGGGACACTGAACCACCAGGGAACAATTCAAAAGGCAATGTGTGATCGTGGGGGACCACTGGACTAGCAGGGTGTGATGGACTGAATATACTGGATGATGAGGGACAGCTTGGCAATGGGGACAGTGGCTGCAGTACAATCACCCTACCTTTGGGATGGGTGTAGGTTTTGCACCAGTTAAGAGAACATTTGTGGCAGCAACAAATGGCCCCATTTGCAAACCCTTAAATATCTCACTACACCAGTATGCATGAGAGGGCCTCCTCGTCTGCAGAGGCACAGCATTATTTAAATGCCTTGCACTGCCAGTTTGGGGGCACTTGGGGCTCCTGCCAGGAGCATTAGCACAACCCAGAATTTATCATACTTTAAGGTGTTGGAGGAGGGGCTGTTCCCAGGTTAACAGAAGTGCAGAATTAACTCAGCTGTTAAAGGTAGAGTTCAGGGATAACTAAGGAATCTATGGTGCCAGGCATAGATCACAAAATCATGGTAGGATTAACACAGCTGTAGGGCTGACTTAAATAGTATAAGGGCACACCTTGCATCATGGGAATGGCAGGCATACTTTATTGGGCATTCATTACATCATATGTGGAACTCACTATGCAATAAAATTAAAGCACTTGTGCAAGGTTTATCCTAAGCTCAGGAAATCTACAAACTCCCAAGCAAATCCACCTTGGTTTACTTCTATTGTAAGAAAAATATCAAACACAAAAATAAGGCTTACAGCAAGGCTAAGAAAAGTGGACCACAGGCTAGCTGGGCCAAATACAAAGCAGAACTTAAAAGTATAAATCTAGTATTACAAGGCCAAAGCAGACTATAAACACAAGTTAGCAGCAAATGTTCAGGATAACTATAAATCTTTTTCCTATATAAATAACAAAAAGGCAGCAATAAAACAATTGGTCCCCTAAGACAACCAAATGGGAATTAATAACAGAGGATAGAGATATGGATTGTCACTACAACACTTACTTTGCCTCAGTTTACAATCCAAAACCCATAACACCATGAAACATCAGGTTCAAGATGCAGGTCTATCACTTAAAATTGGGATCAAAGAAGTCAGAGATAGATTAAAGGTGTTGGATCAAAATAAAATCCAGGGACCGAAGGCCTCCATCCTGGGGTGTTGAAGGAGCTGACAGATACATTGGCAGCCCTGTGATCTATTTATTCCAGTATTCTATAGATATTGCAGAGGTATTGGAGGAATGGAGACAGGCAGAGGTCATTCCTCTATAGAAAAAGTGGTCTAGGCAAGAGGCTTGAACTACAGACCAATAAGCCTAACATCGATCTTGGGAAAATCCTGGAGGGTATCATAAAACATACATTACCGAAAAGTTGACCTTGTCAGAGGATATAGACCACCACCAACACGGCTTTAAGAAGAGCAGGCCATGTCAAACAAACTTGCTGGAATTCTATGGCAAGGTTAACCAGAAGCTTGATTCACAACAGCGATGGATATTATATTTCATGGACTATTCAAAGGCCTTTGATAAAGTCCCTCATGGCCTGCTTATTGAGGCCTTAATCCTACATGGTATACATGCACATATTACCCATTAGATTGAAAATTGGCTGGCAGATAGAAGGCAGAGGTATCTTGAAGGGTTCTTTGACCTGGGGGTCCCCAGGGTTCAGTAGTGGCCCTTGCCTTTTAATCTGTACATTCCATCTATGCAGACTTCAGCTGCAGCATGGCTCTCCAAGTCTGCTGATGATATCAGTATAGACTTTACAATGAACTCCAAAGAGGATGCGACCACTTTACAACTAGCCTTAATGGGAACTTGAGCAGTGGGCAGTAATGAAGCAATCCACCTTTAATACCGATAAATGCAGGGTTATGCACTTGGGGAAAAACAGTTATTTTGAATATAGCCTTAATGGAGTAGAGTTTCAAGCAATAGTAGATGAAAGGATCTGAGTATCCACATTACTAGTGATCTTAGTTTTAAGCCTCATTGTAATCTGGCTATATAAAAGCCAAAGGGTTATTGTATTGCATAAATAAGCATATTAAAAGCAGAGACAGACAAGTGATGATGCCCTGTATAAGGCATTGATTCGTCTGCATGTGGAGTACTATGCCCAATTGCAAAATCAAGGTAGCATCAACTCTGCTCTAAAAGAGATCACGAGAGATCGCTCAACTGCACATGTCAGGGTGTTCATGTTGAAACCTGCTGCTTGGTGAAGAATGCGGCCTCTCGAGGAGGAATGCTGATAAAAGGAAAAAAAAATGTAAAGGGTTCTTTATTTTTAAAGAAACTCCACTGTTCTTTCTGCTGTCCTTGTCTCTCTCCCCTTCTGGGGATTAGTTCTCTCTGTAAGGTAATTTGGAGACAAAGCGGTTCACAACAGCATTGTAAACGTTTAGTTAATGTGTTTCTAGGTCTTCTGCAATTTGCAATGGTGGGGTATGTCATTACGTATATACTACAATATAGGGTAAGCCATTTATTTAAAATCCTCATTTTAATATGGCTAACATTATCACTACTGATGGAAAGGTGAGCACTCAATGCATTCTCTGCAATATGTATGACTTAGAAATAGGAGCTGAGAAAATTGCTGCGTTTATTTGCAATAAATGCATTAGAATTAAAGAACTGGAGAACGAAGTCACACTATTTGATAAAAGATTATGTAGCTTAGAAAACAGTCAACAGAAACAGCTAAAAGACCGTATATCACTGAGAATCAATCCTATTTAGAAATGTCTGGTATAAGTATGACTTACGATTCCAACCAAACTCAAATTAATACGCTAAAGATTACAATTTACTGATGATCAATCTTGCTCAAAAACATCTGGAACAAATATGGCTTATGAGTTTAATCAAATTGAGAGTGTTACTAGAAATAGACCTAGACTAGATGAAGCCATTGATTCTGATAATGATTGATTTACAATCCAGCACAGAAAAACCTTTAAAAGGGAAGAAAAGCTGATGCATTTGTGCTACCAACCCATAACACATATTACCTTTACGAATTCTATGAATGATGTCATAGAAAATGATATAGCTCCAGTACCCTGTACCTTAGATAAGCTATCTAATATTATTATACAAGTCAGTCCCACAAATAACTTACCCCATGGTGATCTTATCAATTTTACTGAAAACCTAGGTAATGTGGGTACTATTGAGAAAGTATGGACTTAAGAACTTCAAATCATGATGGAATTTGTACACCAGAAATCTTTGTTTTAGGTGATTCCCTTCTATCCAATTTAGATAGAATTATTTGTAATCCAAACAAAGCTACTTGTACACTATCTTGCTTTCGTGGTGCCAAAATTAGGGATATTGCCAAAATGAGTCCCAAAATACTAGAAGGATGTAATGAGAAAGATTTGGTCATTATTCATATTGGAGTGAACAATATTTGGCATCAGTCGACCCAAATGATTAAAGAAGCATATGTTGGACTGGCAAATATTTTGGCTGAGATTGTGCACATACTGTGTTTTCAGAGATTCTTCCAGTTCCTAGGGCTAATGTTATTCTGACTAATAAAATTAAACATATTAATTCTTGGCTCAGAGCTTGGTGTCTTAAACAAAACATTAAATGCCTCACTCATTGGGAACAGTTTGCTGATAATAAAGTTTATTATGCTAAGGATGGCCTACATCTAAATAGGCTGGGTAAAGAGGCTTTGGGTTTCAAAATTAACACATACATTGATGTTTTTATGCAAAACTTCGGGCTAGAAACTGTTAGGCTATTGCCAGTTAGTGAACCTACAGCTCTGGAATCTGTCACATCCTTAAATAGTAAGGAACAAAATATTAAATTACTTTTATTGAATGCTAGGAGTTTGAATAATAAAATAAGTGAACTTCAAGTAATATTACATAATGAAAATATAGATATATGTGGTGTAACAGAAACTTGGTTCAGTGAGGGCCACTGGGGTCATAATATAAATGGATATTCCTTATTTAACAAGAATCGATTATATTCCAAGGGTGGTGGAGTAGCAATCTACGTTAGAAATAACATTACTTGCTCGGAAGTTGATTCTGATTTAGAACCTCCTGTTGGTTTGGAAATTATTTGGATTAAAATGAATAATAAACAACTCCCGTAACGTTAGGCTTATGTTATAGACCACCATCTATGGACACTGCCAACAATGATAAGATGTGTGACTATCTGGAGAATATTAATTTTAAGACTGATATTATTCTTATGGGGGACTTTAATTTTCCTGATATAAATTGGTCCAAAGGTACTGGTCTTAGTAAACAGGAAAAAAGATTTATTAGTACCATGTCGCATTTAGGACTTGATCAGTATGTCAAATCACCTACTAGGAATAACCATATTCTGGACTTAATATTCTCAAATATTAAAAACATCAATGAGATGGCTAGCACTATGGCCCTTTAGGTAATAGTGATCATCTAGTCATCAAATGGTCATTTAATCTCTCGGTTAAAAAGTCTTGTGGGAAAACAGAATTTAAAAACTTTAATAGAGCAGATTATAAGGCAATTAAAGAATACCTATTGAGGTGGAATTGGCAACAAGAATTGACTGGACTATCGGTAGAGAATATCTGGGAAAGAATTAAAGAGGAAATCACATTTTGTATCACTGAATGGGTACCAACTAGAGTTAAGTATACTGGACAGAAGAGGTCTCCACCTTGGTTCACTAGTAAAATTAGAAGGTTAGTTTAGCAAAAAAAAAAGCCTACAATAAATACAAGAAACATACCACATAACTGAATTGGTCTAAGTTTATGAATAAAGCAAAAAAGGTAAAAAACTCTATTAGAAGGGCTAAGCAGGAAGTAGAAAGTAGTCTAATTAATTTACATCATGATAACAGGAAAAGGTTTTTCAATTATATTGGTTCTCTCAAAACTTCTCCTACCTTAGTTGGACCATTAAAAATTGGTAATGTTGACATTAGTGATGAACAAATCTTGGCTAATGAATTTAATAGTTATTTTTCTAGTATATTTTAAAAAGGGCAATTAATTATGTATAAAACTGTCTAATTCTGACTCTGTAGTTCAATTTACTGTGGCTGAAACCTTTTACATCATAGATTCTTTAAAATCCTCCACATTGGTAGATCCTGATGGAATTCCAGCCATCCTTATGAAAAATCTTTCATATAAACTGGCGGGTATATTAACCTATTTATTTAATTAAACATTACACAAGGGCATTGTGGTTAAAGATTGGTGTGATGCAGTGGTCATTTCTATTCATAAATCACGTTCCAAAAGGAATTGAATAACTATAGACCTATTAGCCTTACCTCTACCATATGTAAAATCATGGAAAGGTTAATTTTAGGTAAAATCAGCACCCATATATTGGATAAAGGTTTGACTGATACATCCCAACATGGTTTTCAACCCGGTAGATCTTGTCAGACCAATTTGATAGATTTTTGAACCTGTGAGTGAAGCTCTGGACCATGGCCTGCCAATGGATGTCATCTATCTAGACTTGAAAAGGCCTTTGATTCTGTCTCTTATGATATACTTTTCAACTGCTTAGTAAAATTAGACCTTAACAAATATTTGATTCAATGTATAATGAAATGGTTATCCAATATACGACAGCGTGTTGCTCTAAGGGTTTTATTCTCCATGGACCATTGTTACTAGTCGAGTCCCGAGAATCTGTTTTAGGGCCTGTGCTGTTTAATATCCTTATTGCGGTATGGATACTAAATGTGGCAATTGGATTATTAAATATGCTGATGATGCAAATTGGGAGGGATTGTTAACAATCCTGAGTCTATATCTATTTTACAAGATAATCTAAATCATATATCAGATTGGGTTAACCTTCACAAATTGAAATTTAATATCAATAAATGTAAGGTTATGCATTTTGGAAGTAATAACACATGTGCTAATTATTACATTGAGAACCGTACCCTGAAGGATATTACAATTGAGAGAGACCTGGGTGTCATTATTAATAATAATTTAAAATTTACTGAACACTTAAATTTTACTGTCAAAAAAGTTCTAGATTGAGTAACTGCATATTTAGAAATATTAAAAGCAGAGAACCATCAATAATGATTCCTTATACTCTAGCATTATAAGAGCTAACTTTGATTATTGTTCCTCATTTGTGCCCCAACACAGATGGGTGATAAAATATCCAGGGAGAAGGTCCAAAAGAGGTTTGTCAAGTATATAAAGGGTATGGGTGATCTGTCTTATGAAGAAAGACTTAAACAGCTCAACTTGTATAGTATGGAATATAGATCTATCGTGGGGATCTCTGTTTGCTTTATAAAGCAACCAGAGATGAATATTTGTTTGAAACATTACTCTTGAAATGGAACATTACTAAAGTCCAAAGTTGCTCGCACAATTTAAAACTATTCTTATCTATCAATCGAACTACGAAAAGAACTAACTTCTTTACTCAACGAATAGTTCCAATTTGGAATTCTCTGCCTTATGACGTAGTGAATTGTGTAAATTTGACCCAATTTAAAGTTCAACTAGATATATATGAAGGACTCCAAGTTTGTAACCCACTTAGCTTAAGTGGCATGATCATAATGGGCTCATCCCTCGATCGTATAAATTACCTATCAACCTATGTCAAAACGGTATAGCCATGTAGCAGAGATTTCAAGAGTGTTACGCAACTGAGAGAGAACCGATTCATCATCTTCCAGTGGAGAGAATTTAGAATTTGAAGATTCTTGTATGAGAACCTTACCTAACCAGCAATGGTGTCTTGGGAAAGACTCTGTACACCTGCTAAAGGGACAGGTAATCCACTGCCTTGGGAAGTCCAGGACAGGGTTTATTTTGCTATAAATCTGCTTTGGGTAATACTGCTGTATTTCTGGATGATAATAAAACATATACCTTTATGTCCAGTATAAAAGCAAACAAAAGAAACAAACTAAATCAAAGAAGTCTGCAGAAAATAAAGCAAACAGTCTCCATACAGCTGAGGTCCTCACCTCTCCAACCTGTTTTATGATATTTTTGACAAGGGCAAAAGAAAGTTCAATACTTAAGGCTGCTACATTGAAATTCAGAAGATCTCAGGACAGGGACGGGGAGGGGAACTATAGAGCTGGATAAGGGAGAGAAGAATGCTAATATGCCAGATGAAACACCTAATGAAACTATGAAGAAAGTATGAAGGAAACTCTGTTAAAAGAAATGAAGCATGGATTTTCCTCAGTTAATTCAGCTGTTTCCTTATTATCAAGCAAATTATCAGAAGCTGTGGAGACATTTCAGGGACTGGCTTTATGAACTGCAGAATGTGAGGTATGTTTGGGAAAATGGAAGATATTATACCTGGACTTAGTAAGAATGTGGAAAAAGGTAGTAAGAGCTGGAATTGTTGAAAGTTAAATTAGAAGATTTGGAAACTTAGATCTTGGTGAGCAAATTTAAAGATTGGGGGCCTACCAGAAGGGTCAGAAGGCTTAGACCCATTATCCTATGTGAAGAGCTCTTGACTACAGCTATGAGGCTTCAATATCCCTTGCAAAATATTGAATTGGACAGGGCCCACAGAGCTTTGGATCAAGTTAGACCAAGATTTTTGTATGTCAAAACCTTAAAGTACCAGGCTAGGAGAAAATCCTTTCAAAAGCAAGGATAGACAGGGCTTACATTATAGGAGTATGAAACTGCAGATTTACCCAGATATCCCACCAATGGTCTTACAAAGAGAAAAGCTTTGATAACATTAGGGATAGACTTAGGAAAGAAGGTGTTTTGTTTACAATGTTATATCCTGCTAAACTTAGGGTGAAATTGGGTGGCAGAATGGTGTTTTCTTTTTCCCGGAGGAGGAAGAAGAGGCCCTAGCTTCTAGAACAAAACCCTAAAAATTCCCCAGAACATGAATCCCAGAACAAAACATCTCAAAATAAAGAAGGGTATAGGTTAGCTTTGGATGGTTTGTTGAGGGAGACATAGTGGGGAGAAGGAATTTTGGGCAAGGGAAAACAAATATGTTGTACAGATAGCCCTATTGGAGGCAGCTGAAAGGCAGTTCTTCAGTTTTCATTTTCTGACATTCAGTGAGGTTTTAGCGACCTCAATGGGGGTGTAAGGGATATCCATTTGATTTTAGGATGCCCAAAAGGAAAGGGAAGGGTTTGGTTTCAAGATATTCTTTTTCATTTTGGTTTCTTTATTTTATTTTTTTGATAGTAGGACATAATAAAAAAAAAAGAAAACAAGGAAAACAAAGCACGGTGCAATAGTTTATTGATTTTGTGGACCTCCTGGATTGACATTTCTGCCTATTCTTGGGACTGGTAACAAAATGGGGAAAACACTTTTTTTTTTTTTTTTCTCCTTTTTATGTTTGCTTGCATGCATGTGCAAGAAACATAGTGCCATCATCCGAGTTTTCAGAGGTGTGTCACCCTCTTGAATTCAGTCATGTGTTGCAGGCGCGGCCCAGTCCTCAATGCATGCTGGAGCTATGACAGCTCCAAAATGCAGTGGTGTACAGTTAAAGGGGAGCAATGCTTCAGTGAGCAGTGATCAGATATTGCCTTCTCATGTGCAGCTCCCACACACACACACACACACACACACACACATGCGCATGCATACTGAATGCTGCCCCCCACGCACACTGTATAGCCAACGGGGTGCCCAATCCCCATTGACTGTGTTGTGCTCCCCTAAAGCCTTCCACATGCCACGCTGGGTGCCCACCCCAGCATGACAAGTCATCGTATAACCAGCAGGGGTGCCCAATCCCCTTTGGCTCCACTGTCCTCCCAGAGTACAGGGTGCCACGCTGGGAGCTCACCCCAAGCGTGGCAACTGTCTGCTATAGCTGGCAAGTGCTCCAATCCCTCGTCGGCTCCATGCCCCCAACCAGCCATCCTTGTGCCATGCTGGGAGCCCATCCCAGCATGGCAAATGTCCCACGTCATCATTTTAAAAACAAAACACCTGAAAATTAAAACTGTCCCTCGGCGCTTTTCCCTGCCTCCTCCCACAACCTGCACCCACCAACTGCACACCTGCCTCCTCACACCTTCCCACCCCATACTTACCTCTGGACCTCGTAGCGATGATCTTCAGTGGACCAGGAACACATCTGCACTCTTCAAAGCTGACCACGAACTGAGGAAATGCCGGTAAGCTGTATAATGGGATAGATAGGGTTTTTCAACTTTGTTGCACATGTCAGGCATTTTTGGAATTTTTACACCAAATTTTCAACATGAAGTTTTGGGACCCGTCTCATGAATGATGTCACTGTCATGGTGTTATTCGGGCGAAGGGTGATTTCATGATCACTGTGTAGAAATCACTTTTGGGCCTAATTAAAGAGAATGACACTGCCAACAGTCATAAGCGGCTCTCAAGCCTATTTTGAAAAATTTAGTGGAAAAATTTCAATGACTGTTTACTTAGCGGATGCTATGCAGTTCCTACACAGGCTCGTAGTTCGTGAATTTTCAATATTTTCACCCAGATTTTCAACATTGCCACTTTACCACATCTTCTTATGAGTAGTATAGCTGTAATTTTTCACATCTCACCCAAAATGTGTTTCCACCCATGTAGCGCACAATGGCACAGTCGGTGTGCGAATTCAATGTATGGGACACATTAAGAAAATCTGATGACACTGTTCATGAGCAGAGGTCTTAAAATAGCTATGTTGAAAATTTAATTAAATCTCTAAAAATGACTGTTTTACAGTGTGTGCTATGATTTCCTACGCACACTTGTAAGTTTGCAATTTTCAATATTTTCACTCCAGATTTTCAATATTGTCATTTCATTACACCTCCTTATGAGCAGTACAGCTGTTATTTTCACATCTTGCCAAAATGTGTTTCCACCCATAGCGCATAATGGCGCAGTCGATTATACGCGAAATCAATTTATAGGACACATTAAGAAAATCACAGTGACACTGTTCATGATCGGAGGTCCCAAAATGCCTCTGTTTACAATCTGCTGTAAAAATCCCCAAACTAATTACATTATGGGTGTGCTTGCACAGTTTCTATGCAGCTCGTGACTTCACCAGTTATTTTAATATTTTTACTATGGATTTGCAACATTGCCATTTTACACCTCCCCATGAACAGTACAGCTGTCATTTTTTACATCCTGTTTGAATGTGTTTGCACCTGTGGTGCTAAATGCTGTAGTCGGTGTGCATAAGCAGCTTTCAGCTAACAAACTGATATTGCCATTGTTCATGAGGTGGGATCACAAAAACATGTTGAAAATTTGGGTGAAAATACCAACGAATGCCTGAGGTATTATGGTTTCCAACCATAACGCCCAACCAGTAGAAATGACAGGCATCAGGGATGTGACTTGGGATTCTTGCCTGCAATGCTCATACCATTCCAGTCGCCCAGGCTCCCAGCTCCTAAGCCACGGGATTCCCAGCTACGGGTGGTCGGTGCCCTCTAGCCGATGCTCGAGACGCGAACACCGGACCCAAGGCCCTACAAGAATGCAGCAACTGCCGCAGCTTTTAGACCGCCCCCCCACCTCCGCTGATTATTAAATACAGTAGCTCCTGCCAAAATATTAGTCCACGTCCCTGGTGCAGTGCCCCACCAATAGAGACTTAGCTCGTAGATCCCCTCTTCTCTATCCAGCCTCACGGGATCCAACTCTCAGGGCCTCGCCTTACTAAAACGCATAGGCTCTCCTTGGCTGTGCCTTCACCGCTAAATATCTTTAATGCTATCAAATTTGGGTCGACCTGGATCGAAAGCTACTGATAAGCTGCATTAATCCAGCAACCCCACTGGCCCCTGGGCTAATTGAGTGGCTCCTTTTGAGGTACCATCATGTCGGGCCCATATGGCTCCTTTCACTGCCCCTTCTTCTGCTGATACCAGCTGCCCAGCATTGGACACCTGAACTACCATCATGTTTGGTCTACAATGACACCTTGTGCTGTATACCACATGGCAACTTATCCATTAATTGCCTCCGTGATTCCAAGTACCAATACCTCGAACCCTGCTCTTGGACCACACATACCAGTAGTACTTATAACACTCCCCACCACAAGGCCCACCTCCCACCACGCAGACTTCTATCTCCTCCCCACCTATTGTGGTAGGGGTGCTAGCTCTTGCTACAACAGATCAGCTCTTCTATGGTGGCTACTTTCCAGTCCCTAAAAACATCAGATCTACTAGATGGGAGAAAGGCAGGAATTGCAAGCTTATAATTAGCGCTCTTAGAAAAATCCTACTTATCCTTCTGCTTTGTTCAGGCAATGTAGAACTCAACCCTGGCCCAGAAGCTATTGCTTTGCCAGCAGAACTAGCAAATTTAAAAGGAATAAGCTTCTTGCATATTAACGTATGTAGCCTCCTTAAAAAGATAACCTTAATACAAACCTAGGTAAATCATACCTCTCCTGACATACTTGTGATTTCGAAACTTGGCTTAGACCCAGCACCACTGATAGAGAAGTAAACATACCCAACTATGCCTTGTTCAGAGCTGATAGGCATGCCAGAGGAGGAGGGTAGCTATCTACGTTAACGACAAATTTTCTGCCTCCTGCTTATCCTCGGCATCTGTCACCAGCCAATCGAATGCCTAATTCTCAAAGTGGAAATTACACAGACTACTGCACTCTGTGTAATAGGATGCTACAGACCACCATCTGCTGGCCTACAGCTTGTGTCATATCTAAGTGACAAGTTGGGACAGGGGCTGCCAGAAACTATTATTTTAGGAGACCTCAACTTTGACTGGCTCTCTAACACAGCTGCTCCCTTGCATCCTTCTGTGATGAACATGGGCTGGACTAACTTATTACTGAACCAACACGCCCAAGCGTGGAGAACCCCAGTAAAAGTACACTTTTGGATGTGCTAATGGTGAGCAAACCTCATCTCTTCTCCCACGCTGATGTCTTCTTCTCAGACGCCAGCGACCATTGTTTATTAGCGGAGTAAGATCCACCAACCCAGCACCCATCAGCAAGTTCTCTATGAAGAGATCCAGGCGCAACTTCAATGAACATGCCTACCTAAACAAGCTTAAGTACTCCCTGGAGTGGCAAGATTTCTACCTGGCCAAAATGATTACGTCAGCTTACAATATCTTCCACAACATTCTATCAAGGGCCCTTAATAAGTATGCTCCCTTATTAAAGTTCGAACTAGGACCAAAACCTGTAAATGGTTCACCCTCGGATCAAGTCCTTGCTTCTAGAAAGAGATAAGCTCTGGAAAAAAGCACGCAGACTGAACACTGCAGAGGATTGGAACCAGTTCAGGAGACTACAAAATTTATGTACCAAAACAATCAGAGAATCGAAGGCCACCTTCTTCAAATCCGAACTAGACTCTGCCACAAAGAGCCCAATCAAGCTCTGGAACACAATCAGTGATCTGCTAGGCCGCTCCCAGGAAATTCACTCCGCTTCAAGATTACCTCTGGCAACTTGACTATAACCGAAAAAGATGGATATACTTGGCGCATTCAATAACCACTTTGCTACTGCAGGCATGGCATTTGATAACTCCCTGCAAACATACTTGGCTCCCAGACTGCCAGCCAACTGCCTGAAACACTGTAAACCGCACGCCTTTCTCACTTCAACCTGCCACACTGAAAGAGGTAGAGGACCTCTTGCTTCAGTTGGATACTAGAAAAAGTGCTGGGGCCAACCCCTTGACCCTTACTTCCTAAAATTGCCTACCACGTACTAGCAATACCGTCACCCACCTTTTAACTTATCCCTGTCTCAGGGCACCTTACCACCTATATGGAAGACAGCACATGTCATACCACTGTTCAAATCAGGTGACCGTGGCGATCTCAATAACTACAGGCCAATTTCCCTCCTTCCGGTCCTGTCCAAGCTCCTAGAGAAAATTGTAAATGCACAGCTGAGGACTCACCTTGAGTCTAGGGAACTGCTAAATCCTATGCAGTCCGGATTCAGAGCTAAACATAGCACTATCTCAGCCTCGCCAAAGTTACTAACGACTGGCAGCATAATCTTGAGAGCAAAAACTTTATTTGTGCTGTTTTCCTTGATCTAAGCAAGGCTTTCGACACCATCGACCATAGTCTGCTCCTCTCCACCTTCAAACCATAGGTGTGGACCCCTCCTCTCTGCATTGGTTCACTGACTATCTTACAGGCGCCTTCAACAAGTTAAAGCCGAAGGAGGCCTGTCCCATAAAAACTCTGCAAAGAGGGGTACCTCAAGGTTCTATATTAGGGCCCTTACTTTTTGCAATCTACATTAATAACATCGACTACTGTATAAAAGAAGCCAACATCCATCTGTTTGCAGATGATACAGTTCTCTACATGAGTCGCCCAACATCTGAAGCTGCCTGCAATGACCTACAGTCAGAATTCAACCTTTGCAAAGCCAACTCCTCCAAAAAGCTACTCCTTAATGCCAAAAACTAAAGCGATGGTCCTCTCTCTTTTATCCGTACAGCTAACCCTGTGTCCAGTGGGACAGTTCCCAAATTACCACAGTTCTAGGTGAAAACTAGAATTTGTTACAAAATTCAAGTATCTGGGAGTTTGGATAGACCAAAGACTCTCCTTCATTGAACATATCGAGGACTTGCTAAAACGACTTGGCAAAGACTTGGACTGTTTTTAGAATCAGCCAATTTCTCACCAGAGATGCCAAGAAACAACTGGTCCAATCCATTTTCCTATCATTGGTTGATTATGCTGACTTCCTCTACAGCCAATGCCCCAACTCTTACATGGCTAAACTGGACACACTCTACCATCGAGCACTGAGGTTTATAACGGACTCCCCTTCGACACACATCACTGCACCCTATATGCGGCAGTGGGATGGACATCACTAAAGTTCAGGCACCACAGAAATGCCACTCTCTGGACCTATAGAGCCATCTCTAATAAGCTGCCTTACTATATCTCTGCTGTCTTCCCTGAGTATAATTGGGAAATCAGCGTTAGAAGTTACTCAGCTATTACACTTTATTCCGCAGTGTCAGTGGCTCAGTAGGTAGCACACTCGCCTCTGAGGCCGGAGATCAGAGGGCTGTGGGTTCAGTTCCCACATCTGGCACTTGGGTTAATATCCCAGTACTGACACTGTAATGCAGCATGAGAGGGTGCTGCATTTCTGAGGTGCCGTCTTTCGGATGAGATGTTAAACCAAGTCCCATCTGCCTGGATTGGTGGTAGTTCAGGTGGATGTTAAAGATCCCATGGCACTTATCGAAAGAGTAGGGAATTTCCCGGTGTCCTGGCCAAATTTCCTCATTCACTAAAAAAAATACCACCAACAGCTTAATCTGGTTCAAGGTCAGTTGGCATTCATCTGTATCCCCTCCCGGGTCGTGCCTGAAAATAGGCAGGATTTGTCTAGTGCACTTACCGGTCAACAAAAGTTAAATAAATAAATAAATAAATACATAAATAAAGTACCCAAAGCAAATCCCGCTTGGCAGGGCAGCCATAAGCTTAGTGCTACCTACCTTATGGAGCGATCTACAAAAACCCTCAAATTAAGCACTCTAATTGGTATAAATGCTTTCAAGATGCTTTATTTCCATACAATGAGAGAAGTATGTAACTGCTTCACCCACTCAGACCAGTACTGGGTGTCTGCACTGGTATATAGCCACGCTAGACCCAATTTTAAGTACTGACCCCCAGCTTGCTCCTCACCAGCCTAATTGTTCTCTCTTATCCCCTGTCTTATCAACACTAGGCCCATCCATCCCCTTATTCTTCCTTTCCCAACCTCGGATAGGAGCTCACTACCCTGGGTTGTGACATCCTACCATGCCCGTGCTTTATAGAATTCAATCCCGGCTCACACATACTCCTTTTCTCCATCCACCTTCTCTACATCCAGCTTTACCAACTCCTTTCTGTGCACCGTGCCCTCCTAGCCTTTCTCCCCTACTTCCCTCCCTCTCTCCCCTACCTTCACCTCTACCTGGTGAATATTTTTATTTTATTTTTTCTTCTGTTACTTCCTCCTGCAACCTTAGATAACCTGCTTTATCTTCCTATAGACACTTCTATGTATGTAAATACCGTGTAATCTGTACAATATCTGTATAATTCTATGTACATATGAACTTCTTTTCTTCCTCTCTGTAAAGAGTATTATCTGTATTGCCTTGTAAATACCTGTGTTGACCTGTATATACAATTGTTCATGCTCCACCCAGGTCCATCTTGCAAATGAGCTTCTGCTCAATGATGAATGCCTGGTTAAATAAATAAATAATAATAATAATAAAGGACTTGATCGATTCCACACCTGCAGCCAGTGAGAGGCATCAAGGTATGCCTTGGACTCTTTGGCTCCAAAGTTCACCCCATTCTCTATACTGCACCCATCTCAACATATTTCCTGATGGAATGGGGTGCTCATAAGACCAAAGACCCCAAGGCACACTGTGACACTTGTCAGTGTCTGCAGGGTGGGGTGTGGTGAAATGGCGTGGCACGTTATGCCTAATGACCCAAAGGCACCCCAATGCCTGTCACTCTCTGCAGGGTGGTGGTGGGGTTGGCTTCAGTTCAATACTTCACTGCCATTCCTATTACGCAGCTCTGTAACTTCTACACAACCACTGCCAATGCCAGCAAGCAAACATTCAGCATTGACAAATGCTTGTTCTTCCTGTTACAGTAAAAACTACAAAATATAAATACACTAGGGTGCTAATAATAAAGGTTATGGGTCCTTTCAGAGGCATTAGCAACACTATTAGAGGAGGATAAATAAACACATCAGGGTACAAACAAGAAGGGGTTTAATACATTTTTTTAAAATGAGGATCTTAATGTGTTGTCATGGAACTTGAATGTTGCAATGGATAGAGCTAAAATTAGTAAGATAATTAAAATCACCAATAAGAGGGTATAGATTGCTTACTACTTCAAAAACACATTTCACAAGTGCAGAAGCAACGTTTTTGAAATAAGTTTATAGCTACAGGCTATTTGCAACTTATTCTGCCTCTGCTTGAGGGTGGCTATATACATGAAAAAGCATTTGGATTATAAACTTTGTAAATCAAAGATGGATGAAAAGGGCAGATTTGTAATATTAGAAATTATATTTTGAGCACGAAATTCATTTTGGCTTCTATATATGCTCCAAATATTGAAGAGCCAAGTTTTTTCAGATCTTATGTTGGAAATAGTTCAAATGGACTCATCACTCATTATTGGCAGGGATTTTAATTTAACCCTTCATTATTTGGACAGAGATCCTCTTGCATTAGATAGAAAGAAAAGGACATTGGCTTTATTAAAATAAATTATGAAGGACCAAGATCCATTTAAGACCCTTTTCCAACATTAAAAATTTTTACATTTTTCAAAAGTTCATAATACTTTTCTAGGCTGGATTTTTAATCTCTTAGTCTTTGATTAAAGATGTGGTACATATAACATACAAGCCGATTAGGGTTTCAGATCATGTACCAGTTTGGTTAAAACTTAAGATTTCTTTAACACACCCATTATCCATGTATAAATGGTTTATGGATAATTCTATATGGCATTTTCCAGTATTTATAGAAAAATAAAACATTTAATATAATGGTATTGGGAATTAATATTCTCAAGAACAAAATCTTTTGATGGTCTGGGATTCAATGAAAGCTTATATAAGGGGTTGGATTGCAGCACAGGTAAGGGTAAGGAAAAAGTCTTGGGCATTACAGGTAGGGAGGTTGGAACAGGAATTACTCTTAGCTCAAGATGAGCATGCATTTAGTAGAGCAGAACAAATGGTAACTAAAATGATGATAGTTAGGGACAAATTAGAAAATTATTACAGGAACAGGTGGATATTGAAACATACTGGGTAAGGGCTAAATATTATTATGCAGGGGATCTTCCAGGAAAACTTTTAGCTTACCAACTTAGAAATGATGCAAAAAGAACTTGATTTCAGAAATAAGGGATGAAAAACTAGTCTTAATAACAACAGAACAAGGAATTAATGATACTTTAACAGTTTTATAAAACATTATATACCCCTAGAAGCATACAGATAACACTTTAATTAGAGAATATTTAGGAACATAAGAACTACCACAATGGTCTGAACAGGAGATGGAAGGATTAAATAAAGATCTAACAGAAGAAGAAATTATAGCAATAATTAAAAATTCCCCAAATGGAAAGAGCCGAGGCCTGATGGCCTACCTTTTGAATATTATAAATACTTGGTGGACATATTGGCTCCAAAACTAAGGGAGTTTTCATATATAAATAAAATAAAAATTGCCACCATCCTTTGACCAAGCAGATATCATATTAATTCAAAAAGAGGAAAGCTGTGGATCAGTGTGGCTCTTATCACCCTACATCATTGTTAAATAGTGATTATAAAATCTATACAAAAATTTTGTCAAAAAGATTGGCAAAGATTATTGATAAAGTTATACACTCAGATCAAATTGGGTTTATGGAAAATTGGTGGTTATACCATCATATTAGAAGAGCAGTTAATCTGATTCAGGCATATGCAGGAACGGACACTGCACTTCTCTCGTAGTACAGAGAAAGCATTTGACAGAGTGCAGTGGCCATTCCTGTTTGAAACCTTGAAATGTTTTGGGATGGTTGGAAAGTTTTGGACCAGATAAAGTTAATTTATAAAAAACACAAGCAGAGTTAAGACAAATAGAAATTACTCATCATTTTTTCAGTTACTTAGGGGGACTAGGCAGGGTGTCTACTTTCCCATTATTATTTGCTTTGTTTTGGAGCCGTTGGCCATCAAGATTAAGTTTTGGAGTCCTCACTGGATATATTGGTAGGAGAGATATTTAACAGTATAATGCTTTATGCAGATGACATTCTGTTTGCAATAAAAATCCCAATAACCAATTATCTATTATTATGGGGTTATTGCAGGACTTTGGAGAGGTTTCTGGATATCGGGTGAACTGGGACAAAACATAAGCTCTGTATCTTGGAACTCCCACAGATAAACAACTGTCAGTTCTTATCAATAAATAAAGAAAATATAAACTATTTAGGAGTACATCTAACTCAGAATATGAATAAAATAATACAGTTAGATTATGACCCATTAATACAGTGGCGTGAAAAGTATTTGCCCCTTCCTGATTTTCTCTATTATTGCATATTTGTCACACTGGATGTTTTCAGGTCTTTAGACAAAATATAATATTAGATAAAGGAACCTGGTGAACAAATAACACTTTTTTTTACTTATTTCATTTATTTAATGAAAAAGTTAACCAACACCAACCTGGCACTGTTGAAAAAGTAATTGCCCCCTAGTTAAATCAACCCAATAAAGGGATAATTAGAGTCAGCTGATTGAACACAGCCAGGCTTGATTACAGCCAGCCCTGCTCAATATAAACCTCACTTATTTTGGCCCTTACCATCAGAGTCACGTTGCCAGCACAAAGATTCAACAAGCACATTATGCCATGATCAAAGGAAGTTCCTGAAAAGATCAGAAAAAATTTGTTGCCCTCAATCAGTCTGGAAGGGTTACAAAGATATTTCTGAGGCTCTGGGACTCCATTGAACCACAGTGAGAGCCATAATCTCCAAATGGAGAACACTTGGAACAGTAGTGAACCTTCCCAGGAGTGGGCGGCCTGCCAAAATTACTCCAAGGGCACAGTGTAAAATCATCCAAGAAGTCTCAAAGGATCCTAAAACAACATCCAAAGAACTGCAGGCTACTCTTGCCTCAGCTAAGGTCAGTGTTCATGACTCCACAATCAGAAAAGACTGGGCAAAATGGGCTTCATGTGAGAGTAGCAAGGCGGAAACCACTGCTAACCAAGAAGAACATAAATGCTCATCTCTCATTTGCCAAGAAAGCACCTGGATGATCCACAAGCCTTTTGGGAAAATGTTCTATGGACAGATGAGTCCAAGTGGAACTTTTGGACAACATGGATCCCATAATGTCTCGCGTAAAGCAAACACAGCATTCCACAGTAAGAACACCATACCAACTGTCAAACATGGTGGTGGTAGTGTGATGGTATGGGGATGCTTTGCTGTCTAAGGACCAGGATGACTTGCCATAATTAAAGGAACCATGAATTCTGCTCTGTACCAGAAAATTCTTAAGGAGAATGTCCAGTCATCCTTCCGTCAGCTGAAGCTGAAGCGTAGTTGGGTCTTGCAGCAAGACAATGATCCAAAACACAAAAGCAAGTCCACATCAGAATGGCTAAAAGAAGTAAAATTAAAGTTTTGGAGTGGTCTAGTCAAAGTTCAGACTGAAACCTAATAGAGATGCTGTGGCAGGACCTGAAACGAGCAGTTCATGCTAAAACCTACCAAATGTTACTGAATTAAAAGCAGTTCTGCGAGGAAGAGTGGGTTAAAATTCCTCCACAGCGATGTGAAAAGACTGATATTGAATTATAGGAAGTGTTTGGTTGCAGTCATTGCAGCTAAATGTGGCATAACCAGTTATTAAGTGTAAGGGGCAATTACTTTTCACACAGTGCCAGTTGGTGTTGGTTAACTTTTTTCATTAAATAAGTGAAATTAAAAAAAAACAAGTGTTATTTGTTCACTCAGGTTCCCTTTATCTAATATTACATTTTCTCTAAAGACCTGAAAACATCCAATGTGACAAATATGCAATAATAGAGAAAATCAGGAAGGGGCAAATACTTTTTCACGCCACTGTAGATGCTCTAAAAAGGCCTTGATAAATGGCAATATCTTCCATTAGCATTAAAAGTTGGAGTGAGCATTCTTAAGAGGAATGTTTTACCTAGATTATTGTTTTTGTTTCAGACCATTCCAGTAGTACTGAAAGAATCTTTTTATACAAAATCAGATAGAATAATTAGAGGTTTTCTTTGGCAAGGAAAACGTCCTAGAGTAGCACTTCAGAAATTATAATTGCATCAAACTAAGAGGGGGCTGAATTGTCCAAATGTTCATTTTTATTATGTAGCAGCTCAATTGGAGATAGTCTATCATTGGTTTCATAAATTAGACAACCCTCTAGTGGCTGGATTGGCAGTAGAACAGAAAGCTCTTGGGGGTTTAGATTTAGTAAATATTATTACTGTTTTTTTGGGAATGATGAAATGTTGGAGACAACCAAGTCAGTCAAATATGCTTGGTCTAAGGCTTTAAAATATATGAATATATATCTTTAGATTCAAGTAAAACATTTAATTAGTTAAAATGGGTTGCTCTATTAGATAGGCATATATGGTACTATCTACAAGTTAAGAGTTATATCTTTAAAAAATCAAAACTCCTTTAGGATAGAAGGAATATTATTAGATTTTTTCAGGGATTTGGATTCAAATAAACATTATTTCCAGGATTTATGCTACTTTGAGTGGGGAGTTAATATTTCCTGACCCCTCCCTTAGAGCTGCATGGGAAAATGAATTGTCCAGTCTATTCCTGATCATGACTGGACCCAGGTTAGTAACTTGGAGTACCTGTGTACAAAGAACAATAAACATTTTCAAATTCACTTCAATACATACCATAGGACTTATGTGACCCTAGTAGGCTACATAAAATGGCAAATAATGTATCTTTATTCTGTCAAAGATGCACCAAGATCAAAGGCACTTTGAGTCACATGACGGGATTGTGATAAGATAAAACCTTATTGGGAGAAGATAAAGACAACTATGGGAATAGTAATGGGATATGACACTCCTTTGACCCAGAAATTATTATATTTGGATACCAACTATATCAGAGGGATAATAGGAAGTATCAGAAGATTCTTCTGAACACAGCTTTAACTGTGGCAAAGAAACTATTGTTGCAGCATTGGAAGGACCAGAACCTCCAGATTATAAGGAGTGGGCTGCTCAGATGATAGATAATAGCAAGGTTAATAAAACATTGTACTTTCTGGAGGATAAAAAGAAAAGTATAATTTGATTTGGACACCCTTTATAAATTGTTTGGAAAATAGGGAGTAATAGAGGAAATTAATTTAATTTGGTGGGAAAGTTGGCTATGATGAAGAGATAAGACTTCAGGAGTGGAAAGCGATGACTGAAGCACTGCGCTCTGAGCCAAAAAAAAAAAAACTCTGCTCTAAAAGGCAGAGTGCAGCACCAGCTAAGGAATTTTATGGTACCAGCAGTAGTATTTCTCAGATAGTGTCCCCATGGATCCAACTGTGCTCTTTTGGATGGTAGCACTATCCGGGTGGGATCAGACCATGGATCTGGCTGAATTCAAAGTTGGGTCCCAGGCTGGATCCTGTGTTATCTGACCTGGATCTGGTTGGCAGAGCCATGGTCAGATAGCTGGTTCTTTTCAGCAGATCCACTATCCTGGTGGATCTGGATTACTCAAGAAACTATCCAAGCAACACTAACCAGTGTGACAGGCAATCACAAATCAGGGTAGAATTGTCTCACCTGTGAAAGGTAAGGCACAGTGTAAGTACAGGAAGGCACAAACTGAAGAGAGAATAGCCCAGGCAATGATAAAGGGAGACAAGACATTTTTAGGTATGTAAGTGAAAGTAGGAAGACCAAGGGTGGGACTGTAAGTTTAAAAAGGAAGGTGATGACAGTACAGAGGGGACCAGGAAAAGGCAGACATCCTGAAGAAATAATTTTGTTTTGTGTTCACAGAGAAAGAAGTAACACTGCAGAGGAGCTGAAAGCAAAGGTTTGCCTCTTTTGGATGACACCAAAATCTGCAACAGGTGAACACTCGGGGGCATTGGAAAGGATGAGCAGAGAACAAGAAAACTTGAGGAATGGTCAAGGGTATAGCCACTGGGTTTCAACACAAAAAGTACAAAATAATGCAGCTGGGCACAGAAACCTAGGGTAAAGTACAAAATGGGAGGAGTAGTACTGATAACCACCAAGCAGAAAAGAGACCTGGGGGTAGTCATAGCAGGTGACCTAAAGGAGGCCGGGAAGGGTGACAAAGAAGTTGGGAGGGCTAGTGGGATGTTGGAGCACAGTGCATAGAGAGGTGTACCAGCAATAAGAGGGAGGTGGTTTGCCCTGTTTAGTTCCTCAGTAAGATCCACCAAGAGTACTGTGTCTAGTTCTATAGATAACATCTCCAGAAGGGCATAGACAGAGTAGAGGTTGTCCAGAGGAGGGCAACTAGCATGGTACAGGGTCTGCATCAAAAGCCCTATGAGCAGAGACCAAAGGATCACAACATGTACACCCTGGAAGAGAGGAGCGATTTGATAGAGAACTTTAAATACTTCATGGGGGTAAATAAGGTACACAAGTAAGTATTTTCAGAACAAAGGTGCTCAAGAACAAGGGACTTGTTATGAAGCAAGGGGGTTAGATTCAGGAGAAATGTGAAGAAGTACTTATTGACAGAAAGAGTGGTGGATACCTGGAACACTCTTCCAGCAGAGGTGGTGGGGTTCAAGAATGCACTGAATAGACATAAGGAATCTTAAGGAAAAGGAAGGGGGTAATGGGCTGGATATCAATTAGGATATGTGGGGATACAATAGGCAAGAAAATGGGCAGGCTAGGGGCCAAGTGGTCCTTATCTGTCAGCAAATTCTATGTTTCTATGTTAGGGACAATTAAGGAGTGCATGGTCCCTGGCAGAAATTATAAATTCAGGGTAGAATTAATCAGCTCTGAATGGTGGAGAGCAGGGACAATTAAAGAGGTATGGTACTAGGCAGAGGGGTTACAAAATCAGTGCAGAATTAATAGAAACATAGTTTGTCAGCAGAAAGGGCTGTTTGGCCACCCAGTAGTAAGCCGAGATGGTCCCTGCTTAATCGGTTTCTGCAGACCTTACCTGGTCCACATGACCCTCCCTCCTCCCTGCTTATTTACTATATGCCCATCCATGCATGGTTGAAGCCAGCCACTGTTTTCACCTCCACCACTGCTGCTGACAGTCTGTTCCAGGTGTCATCTACCATGTTTTCAGTGAAGAAGTAATTCCTCACATGCCTTCTAAACTCCTCCCTTTCCACTTCATAACATGTTCACTGGTTCTGGTGCTTCACTGCATGCTCACTGGTTCTGGTGCAGCTTTACTGCATGCTCCCGGTTCTGGTGCAGCTTCACTACATGCTCGCTGGTTTTGGTGCAGCTTCACTGCATGCTCTCTGGTTCTGATGCTCTTTCTCATTTGTTGGAAACAACCCTCCTGTGCCATGTCCACCCGTGAGGTACTTGTAAGTGTCTATCATGTCCTCTGTCACTGTCCCTCTCCCCTATGCCAAGGTCAGAACCAATAGCAGCACTATTGAGCGCAGGATACTGAGCAGGCCGTATCCTGAAAGTACAGTTATGTAAGAATTTACTGTAACAGTAGATCTTCGAGAGGAGCTCTTGCAGCAGGCTATAACCATTAGGACTAACCATGTAGGTATTAGGACCCACTAGAAACTTCTCAGCCAGCAGTACCCGCAGTGACCGCCCCAGTTGGCTTCACCGATGTCAGCCACGGTATAAAGGGGCAGACCCAGTTCCACTCAGTTCCCCTGCCAAGACCTGTGAGCGGACCCTGACGAGAGAAGAAGGTGAAGCCTGAAGGGATGATCTGTGCACCTCACTCGGGGATGGAAGGTGGGAAAGCAGCACCTGCTGCAAGAGCTCCTCACAAATATCTACTGTTACTGTAAGTTCTTACATCACTGTACTATCTTACTTCAAGTGGGAACTCTTGCAGCAGGCTATAACAATTAGGACTGAATCCCAAGCAGTCCTGTGCCAAGGAGGTGCCTAACCCCAGGAGGTGGAAGATGGTAGGATGCTGGAACAGCAAGTCTGAGACAGAAGTCCCTGAAGGACTGCCAGGCCAAAAGCCAGCATGGCATCTGGATGCAATGTCCAGGCTATAATGCTTCACGAAGGTGTACACAGAGTTCAGGTAGCAACCGCCGTATGTCCCTGATGGAGACAATCTGCAGGGTGGCAAGAGGCAGAGACTCCTCTGGTGGAGTGACCCCTTGACCGGTCCCATAGGGGATTATTGTGCTTCTCATAGCAAAATACAATGCAGTTGACAAGCCACTTGGAAATCGTCTGCTTGGACACTGGTTTACCCATGTGCAGTGGCCTTGAAGGCCACAAACAGCTACTCCGATTCACGGTTGCAGCTGTGCGCATAGAGTAGTACCTCAACACGCTATGAATGTCCAGAGTGTGAAGGAGGCATCTCCTCTATTAAAGGGAGAAGAAAAACAAACTGGAAGGTCAACCGACCGGTTGAGGGTCAATTCTGAGACCACTTTAGGAAGGAACTTAGGATTCGTTCTGAGGAAACCCTTTCCTGTGGAAAATTAAATACAGCTCTTTACACATCAGAGCCTGTAGCACAGAAACTCTTGAGCTGAAGTAAAAGCAACTAAAAACAAACCTTCCAGGAAAAATAACTAGCTCACAGTGGGCTTCGGTTCAAAGGTGTGAGAGTAAGCTTCTCCAACACAAACAGGAGGTCCAGGGATAGAATCCTTAATGGGAGTCTCATGTGTAAATCCCCCTTAAAAAGGTGTGGGCCACATCCAATTGGGCTAAGGTTTTGTCCCCAAAACGGTGTGATATGCAGAAATGGTCTACATGTGCACCTTTATGGAGGAGTAGCTCAAGCCTTGTTGGTATAAGAGAGAGAGGAGAGGAGAGGAGATACTGCAATGCTGAGTTCACCAGACATGTAAGGGGGTCAGATGGTGAGACAACACCCATAAGCAGAAAGCTTCAATTTCATAGTGTAAGTGGAGCGAGTAGAGGGCTTTTTCGCTGATACGAGGATGTCCGCCACCTCTTGGAAGACCCCTGTACCTGGACTTTGCTATGTCTAAAGGAGTCAAGCATGAAGGTGCAAATACCTGAGATCAGGATGGACCAGTGAGCCCTGATCCTGGGACAGCAACTGTGAACATTTGGCAGTGGGATTGGAGGTTCCATGGACAACCGCTGAAGTAGTGGGAACCAAATCTGCTGAGGGCGATTAGAATCATCTGAGCCCTTGGCTGGAACCTTCAAGAGAACTCTCTGAATGAGAGGAAGGCATAAAGAAACCTCCCTGCCCAATGAAGGGACAATGCGTCTGGCCAAAAACACCAGGCGCGGGCTCTCGCATGCAGAAAATTGGCAGTTTGGCGTTGTGTGGTGATGCAAGAGGTCCAGCTCTGGATGACCACACGTGTCAAAGAGCTGATCCGCTACTGATTGCAGTAGCTCCACTCATGCACCTTGGATTGAGACCTGCTTTGACTGTCGGCCAAGTCATTTAGGACGCCTGGAATGCACTGCAGACAGAAAGATGTGTCTCTCAGCACCAAGTACAGATTCTCATTGACTCCCTGCACAGGGGTAGGAGTGAGTGCCCTTGCTTGTTGATATAGAAGATAACCACCATGTTGTCCATCTGAACAAGAAGAGAGTCTGGAATGAGGTCCTCTTGAAGGCATGTAGCACATTGAGGACCACTCTCATTTCTAAGACATTGATGTGAAGTCGCTCTCCATGGGGTTCCAGATTCCCTGCATTTGGCAGGCCCCAGATGTGCCCCACAACCCAAATTTGAGGCATCCATTGTTAGAGTCTGATTTGGGGCTCAGATGGAAAGGGACCCCTTTGTCTAAGTTTAGAAGGCCCAACCACCAAAGAAGTGTCCTCTTTTCTGGCTCTGTGATCCTGACCATGAGGTCTAGGTCATCTGAGCAATGATCCACTGCACCCTGAGCATCCATTGTGGGATTCTCATGTGAGACGAGCCAGAGGTGACTGGAATGGCCACTGCCATGTGCCCGGAAGTCTGAGGAAGGTCCTGGCCTGGACCTGACGGGTTACAAGGACCGACTCAGCAATCTTCCTGAAGCGATCACCCCTCTCTGGGGTAGAAAAGCCATGCCCTGGACCAAATCCAGGACCACCCCTATGAAGATGAATCTTTGGCTGGGATCTGGGGAAGACTTGGGAAGATTTAGGTGAACCCAAGCTCTCGGAATAGAGTATAGGTGTCTCTGAGAGCCTGAAGAGGTGTGTCCTTGATGGACCACAAGCAGCCAATCATCTAGACAAGGGAATACATAATGTCCCTGGTGCCTTAGAGCCACACCTACTACTGCCAAGCATTTTGTGAAGACTTAAGGAGTGGAGGAGGGCAGACGGGAGAACTCGAAACTGATAATGTGCCCTTGGAAGTGGAACTTCAGGTACTTCCTTTGAGGAAAAAGACCCTATGTGCATATATGCATCTTGCATGTCTAGGAGCAGAGCCAGTCTCCTGATGCAGCAGAGGAAGTAGCCCTGGAAGAGTCACCATCCGAAACCTTCTTTATTCAATATAGTAGTTTAAAGAACTGAGGGTCCAGAATGGGACAAAGGTCTTGGGTCTTCTTTGGAACCAGGAAGAAATGGGAGTAATACCCTTTTCCCCACTGCTGCAGAGGAACTGGCTGTATCACCTTTTTCCATAAGATGGCCTGAATCTCCCTTCTATGACTGGAATGTGAGAAGGAGGATATCTCAAGGACCTTGGTGGAGTATCTGGGGATCTCAGTGTCTCCTCCTTATGATATCAGGACCCACTGGTCCACAGTTATAAGCTCCAGCCCTTCAGATGAAGGAGAAGCGACCTTCTACTGCCTCCCATGGAACCTCCAACAGAGGTGGGAGGGTCAGAAAGAGAGTCATTGGGTGGAGCCGAGTCAGCAGAGAGGCTTGGGAGGACTTGGGGCCATGAAAGGAGTGCCTCCAGGCTGCTGGTTGCTGGCTCTCTTTGAAGCCACCTCTCTGGCCTTGTTGGTTGCCATGGGCTTGGGCACCTGAAGGCTTCCAAAAGGCCATTTCTTCACTTTCCTCTGGTCTTCTCTGTTACATCTGATGGACAGACCAGATGGATTTCCCTGACTCCTGGAGACATGAGATGAGTGACTCTGTCACCTGTCCAAACAAGACGGAACCCTGGAATGGGAGGTCCCAGATTCTGGATTGCAGATCTTGCTGAAAGCCAGAGACTCTCAACCAAGCGTGGCGCGGAGACAGACCCTTGATGCTGACACTCTGGCCGCCATGTCTGCAGTGTCATCTGAGGCATGGAGAACATGCATGCCTCGTCCGAGCCCAACAAGGACATCCTGAATCTCCGTCTTCTGTGTGGAGTCTGGTAAGGCATTAACAAGCTCCTGTCTCCTTTCCCAGAGCACATTCTGGTACTGAACCATATAAATCAGGAAATTAAGGGACCTAATGGAGCAGATGGAGGCAGAATAAACCTTCTTGTCCACCTGGTCCAAATAGCGAGACTCTGGGTCAGGAGGCTGGGAGCTAAGATGTTTCTGCTGCTTAGACTTATCATGAGCAACCATAATCACAAAAGAGTCCACCTGAGGGTGCTCTTCCAGGAAAGGCTCATCCCTCGGGACTATGTGCAGCCTATCTGACTTTTGGGAACTGCCAGAACAGAAGCTGGACGCTTCCAGGTAATTCTGATAAGATCCTGGAAGGTGTCCACTAAAGGAGGCACAAGAGGTTTGGACTCCTTTTGCCTCAGGTACTTAGCTAGTCGACAGTGTTCCAGATCCAGGTCCTCTGTATCCCATTCATTGGAGGCCTGGATGTACCTCATGACATCCATAAAGGTTGGATCATCAGGAGACAAGCGGCGTTGGTCCTTTCTCCTGGGGAACTCCTGATCCCGAGAGGGAAGAGGAAGAGGACGACGGCAACTGGGTGAGGAGTAGCCAGACCTGCCCCTAGGACTGGCCCCTCTGAACGTTGGTGGCTCTCAGACACGACATTGGTCAGGACCGACATTAGTCCGCAGACCGGCGTCCCGGACCGGCAGCGAGCTATGATGGACATCGGTCCAGGGACCGAAGTCGAGCAGGCCCACCCATCAGAATGGGAATGGCTCCTAGAGTGAGACCTGAACTGCCATCGGCTACCTTACCTCGGTGAGTGCTGGCATCGGTCTAAGACCGAGATCGAGAATGAACTCTGGAGGATGGCCAGGCAGCGGCCTCTCTGGGGTCTTCTTAAGTGAGGTGTGGGGAAACTCTCCAGTCGTGGTTTGCCCAATGGGTCCTGAACCAGTGATGGGGCTGGCTTTGGGGGTCTGTTTTGGGACTTGACCCCACCAAGAGAAACATTCTTGGAACTCCTCTTGGAAAACACTGAGGCCGCCATCCCGGAAAGGGACTATGGGATCTGAAGTGTCCGAAGCCCTGAGGACAGCCCGTGGGGAGGAGGACTTGGGAGATGCAGAACTGCCCTTCTTGGTGGCGTCAGTTTTCTTTGCCACTTCTACCGGTTTAGGTACCAGGACCGATGATGGTTTCTCACGGGGGCAATGGAGTGTTCCCTGACTCCAGAAGCTTACCTTTATTGGGTAAAGCCGGGACCTTGGCAGGCAGGGCAGAAGCTTGTGCCCTGGAGGTCATAGGGGTGACCCTGAGTTGCATCACCTTGGGCCTAGCAGGTTTCTCCCTGAAGTACCTGCTTTAGCCTGGGCCTTTTGGCAGGAGCAGAATCCTTTTGGAGTGATGCACCCGGAGCCCAAGGAGGAGTGAGGCTTCTTGAGGGAGGACCGAGAACCGAGATAATGACCTAGACCAGTGGCAGAACCGACTACGGTCCTTGTCCCGGGACCATTTGGACTTGTTCTTGGCCTTCTCCCCAGAAGTGTGCAGGTCCATCTTCTGTTCCAAAAGGAACACCTTTAGTGCCTTCAAATGGCAGATCCTAGTCCTGCTTGTGAAGCCCTGACAGGTGGAACAGGCCACAGTGTCGTGATTAGGCCCCAGGCAGAAGACACACTTAGTGTGGCCATCTTTTTATGGTATCTGATGGCTGAATCTGCACTTATTCTTATGAGGTCCTGAAGATGAGATTGATGACAGGGATGACATGCGTCCAGGTGAAAAAAGCGTCGAAATAGTAAAGAAAAAGCAAAATACGGAAAATGTTTTGCTGGCAACTGCTAAGCTAAGATCTTCCTCAAAGTGAGCGGGTCATGGCGGGAAAAGAATTGGGGTGGAGCTTGGTCATCTCTTTATACCGGTGGCTGACGCCGGGTGGAGCCAATGTCGGGGCGGTCCCTGCTGGGTACTGCTGGCTGAGAAGTTTTCGGTGGGTCCTAATGCCTGCAGCATTAGTCCTAATGGTTATAGCCTGCTGCAAGAGCTCCCACTCGAAGTAATATCTGTAAATGCAATACCACCCTGTCTGGCAGGAAGCAAGAGAATGGCTATCCAGACTAGAGAGCACTCAATTCACGTACTATGTGAGCCACGGTCAGAACCAACAGAAGCACCACTGAGCACAGGCCATATCCTGAACTGTGATCACAATACCACCCTGTCTGGGAGAACAGAACAGAATGGCTCTCCCGACTTCAGAGCATTCAATTCACAAACTCTGTGAGCCAAGACCAGAGCCATTAGAAACACCACTGAGCAGGGCTATATCCTGAACTGTGATTACAATACCACCCTGTCTGAAAAGAAAGAACAGAAGGACTCTCCAGACTTCAGAGCATTCAAATTTCCAACCTTGCAAACCAAGGTCAGAGCCACTAGAAGCTCGAGATGCAGAGCCAGGTAACAGGTAGGGCAGTTTTGGCCCCAAGTCCAGTAACTGCACCACAGCAGCATACGTAAGGCTGCAGGGGGACAAAGCTCAGGCAAGCAAAGGGAAGTCTGCTACCTGATGCTGTGGGCAAACCAAACCTGTTACAGCTCAAAGCTCTCTTATCTGCAAGGAAAAGAAAACTGAGAGGCTGACTGTCTCACTCGCACATAAATGTCCCCAGGAGAGTGCCAGCTCAACCTATAGGGTTTCTGCCAGAGGTCCTGAACATGGGGCATCTCTCAGTGTATCTGTTTGCCACCAGAAGCAACACACAGTTGCCACAATTCTACTCAAGGACAAGGGAAAACAACACTTTCTGTACTCCATGAAATTCAAGTCTGACCAATATCTTTCTCCCAATTCCCCTAATCCTAAGAGTAATTAGGGTAGTGTGAATCAACAAGGTATAGATTCAGTAATTGGCCTCCTATTGGTCATGCCACTCATAGTTCACAGATTTCCTGGATCTGGTAGTGAATTTGTTGGTCCCATTTCTGCTCAGGAAGGAAACTCTCACAAGGGTCTCTTCAGTATCCCAATCCAGGCACATTGCATCTGATGGTTTGGGGGCTGAACACCAGAAATTCACAAGTCAAACAACATTGTGGCAGACAGCCTCTGAAAGCTCAGAAAGGTTCAACTTCATGGGCGTACAATTAGGTCTGGGATACGTTCTCCTCCTGGGCAAACTTCATGGGTGTACAATAAGGTCTGGGATCCGTTCTCCTCTTGGGAAGACAGCAGAAGAATATGGCCTTGGGAGACAGGGGTCATGAGAGTCCTGGAATCCCACAAAACAGACTTTGCCAGAAGACTGGTACCAGCAACTCTCATGAGAGCATGCCTCAGCCTCATCTGTGATCATACCAAAAGGCCCTTCCAGTACCATGTTGGCTTACCCCACATGGCTTGTTTTGTGTCTTTAGTGACTTTAGCCATACTACGGTTGAAAGAATAGGTGCCTCCTGATATCTTAACCTGGTGATGCAGGCACTTATGGCAGCCCCATCTGAGTCACTAGCACAGCTTAGCCTTCTGCAGCTGACTTTGAAAGTGGTGGTTCAGGTGGTGGTAGGTGAAGTTGGGAAAAATTCACTTCGCAATGTGCTTTGTAAATTTACCTGACTTTGATTTACTGGTGGCCACATTTTCCATAATTTTCACCCAATGAAGTTCATAGACTTTGAAGCATAGAAACATAGACTTTGATGGCATATAAGGGTCGCTTGGCCCACCTAGTCTGCCCATTTCCCTACCTATTGGATAAGCTGCAGAGCCTAGTTAACCAACAGCCTGCTTCCCTCACCCACTAGAATTGCCTTATGTCTGTCCCATGCATTCTTGAATTCCCCACTGTTTTTGACCCCACAACCTCTTCAGGAAGGCCATTCCATCGTCCACCACCATCTCCATAAAAATACTTCCTCGTGTTGCCTCTGAGGCCACCTTCCTCAATCTTCAAATTGTACCCTTTGTTCTGGCACATCTCTTTTCTGAAAGATGTTACCCTCTTGGACTTTGTTGATTCCTTGAGGGTACCTGAAAGTTTCTATCATGTCCTGCCTCTCCTCATTTCCTCGAGGTATACATATTAAGCTCCTATAGTCTCTCTCATATGGCTTTTGGTGCAGACCCTGTACCATTTTAGTTGCCCTCCTCTGGACTGCCTCCATCCTGCCTATGTCTGTGGAGATGGGGTCTCCAGAACTGCATGCAGTACTCCAGATGGGGTCACACCAACTGTCTGTACAGAGGATAACAACTTCCTGTTTTCTACTGGTGATGCCTCTCCTATGCATCCCAGTATCTCCCAGCCCTCCTTACGGCCTTCTCACATTGCTTGCCTACCTTCAGGTCATCTGATATGACTACCCCCAGGTCCCTTTCCATTTTTGTTGTTGTTAGTACCCCCCGTGTACTCTTCCCTGGGTTTTGCTTCCCAGGTGCATTACTTTGCACTTCTTTGCACGAATCTAAGCTGCCATACTTTTGACCATTCCTCCAACCTTGCCAAGTCCTTCTTATCCTTTCCACCCCTGTGTATCAACTCTGTTGCAGATCTCAGTGTTGTCTGCAAAGGCATACTTTTCCTTCAGTCCCTCCACAATGTCACCTATAAAGACACTGAAGAGGACCGGTCCCAGTACTGAACCTTGCAGTACCCACTAGTAACCCCCTTTCTTTGGGTGGACTCTGTTTACTATTAGCCTCTGCATCCTGTTGTCCAGCCAATTTTTACCCAGGTAACTCAGGCTACCACCGAGACCCACTCCCAGGCTAGCTAGCTTGTTTATTAATCTTTTGTGTGGGATTGTATTATTTTATACTCTATTACTTTAGTTTCCTGCCAAATCGGCCTGGGATGGAGGCAAGATGGTCAGGACTCATGCAGAAACTTGGTGAAATGCCAGAGTGGCTGAGTCTAAGGACACATCAGAGAGAGATACACAGCCCTGTCCAGATTCTGCAGGAGTTTGCAGGTAAATCTGAATTCCTTTTGAGCCTTATGTAGCATTGGGTAGAGCCACAAAGTCACTTCTCACTGGAGCAAGCCACATATGCTCATTACACAACCACACAAAAGGCATGGCTGCCAACCTACGAGAGTGACATATGGAGTCCAACCTCTTCTCAGAGGGATATTTTGGCATCACATGTGCCTGCAATGACAGAAATTCTTTCTGAATGGAGCGTGTGCCAGCGCTTGAGCAGTATGGTCGCCTGTTAGTTCGCACTCAGCTAGTCCGCTATTTTTTAAATTTATTCAGCAGTAATTTGTAAGAACACGACAATATTTCACAGATTTTGACTCAAGAAGAGACTAAACTAAGCTCCGATACCCTTGTTGTGGCATGACATTAGTTTCATTTCTTTTTTAGCTTCTTTTTCACTATCTATCAAATGCCTAACACAGTGGAGAGATTGTTTGCCACACGCAGGCCGGGAGCAAGCTCACTGGTCGACACATCTGTGGCTGTGATGCCAGTTCTATCAGAAACGGCAAGTAAGAGCGATATTGCGAAGCTAAAAGAAATGCTTGCCGATTTAAAAATTAGCATTGCCAGTGCCAACCAAGTTAAAATATCCTCAGGCTGAAACAGAAGTGGTGAGATCCAATCTTAATAGTTATGGGCAACAACTGGTTACTCTTAATGAAACTGTCTCCCACTTAAGTGTTGTCACTTCAAAGCAAAGTAAGCAGAGTGAATATTTACTGAGGAAAGATGATGATTTAGAAAATGGGATGAAGAAATAATGTCAAGTTCTAGGAGTTCCAGAGCAATGGGAAGGAAACAACATGACAAACTTCCTGCAGTCCTTCATCCCTGAACTGTTGAAATACCAGTGGCCATATCCTCTCAAAACTGAAAGAGCCCATAGGACTCTGGGTCCCAGAACCACTCAAAATAAACGTTGTCACCCAATTATAGCTTATTTTTGAGATGTTCTATAAAAGAAATCTTAAGAGTTGCCAGGAATTTAACTCTTTACAGTGCCAGGAGTACAAAATACTGCAGTTCAAGACTTCTCTTCAGAGTTAGTGAACAAGAGGAAAGGATTCTATGAGGTGAAGCAAGAATGTCAAAAACTGGAAATTTGATACTTGAACTCTAAATGTTCAGATAATGTTTTCCAGATTAGAGAACAGAAGGAAGGAGTGGTGTTGTGTACTTCTGTGGAGGATGTTTGGGCTTATATTCATATGTCTACTGAGTCTAAACCTTCAAGTAACAGCCATTCAGTTTCAAACCATCAGAATTCAGCACATGACATGGCTCCTACTGTGCCCTACTCCGCTCATGTTTCACCTGAGCATGGATTCTGTGCAATCAATGGAGGCCTACCCTTCTCCCACAGCCTCTTTACAAATTCCAAACTAAATTTCAAAGTCTCAACACCCTCTTGTATTCCTCCGCTACTAAAACCAACCTGAAAGGAGGGATCTCTCAACAATCAGCAAATTATTGGAAAGTTAAACTCACCTCTAAGGCTGTGACTGCAGCCCTGAGAAAATCAAACAGTCAATCAATCTTTATTTTATCAGGCAAAACACCATTGAGTGAACTGATTTTCAAGGTGGACCTGGGAAGTTAAGATAAGTATACAGTACAATAAGAAAACAGTATACATAATGCAGAATATGGGTACACAGGATGAATACATAATGATGTGAGACTTATACAACACAGAAATCGGAGAACAATAGTCTGAGAAGGCAAAAAGTCTATAAACAATGGGTGGGATATTCAAAGCAGCTGCACATGGCACAAGTGAGATGCGCCAGCAAAACAGTGGACATGCACCAAGAACAATATTCAGCGGTGACAATGCACAGCGTATATCGCGGTGTGCCAATGTGCAACCTAATGAATGCATGCACAAGTGCAGGGGGCATAGCCATGAATAAGCTGCACAGTGCGATATTCAACAGTAAGCCAATGGCGCAAGAGTGGAGCAACAGGGACATCGTGGAGCAAAGTTGAGCCTATAAAGGATGAAGCAAGCAGGGGATGGAGCTTGCACCCAGGGAGCAGGAGTGAGAGACAGAGAAGAGAGAGAGAGAGAGAGAGACAGAGACAGAGCGAGAGACAGAGAGAGAGAGAGACAGAGAGGCCTTTGACCAGGCAGGACAGCAGCAGGGTGCAGGACAGGCAGAGGCAGGAGATGCAATGGGCTGTGGGACAAGGTGTGACCCCAACTGTGCCTGTGGCGTGAGCTGCCCAGAGAGTGTATGTGTAGGACCCCAACACAGGAGTGTGCCAGGTGCAGGGGGTCAAGCAAGCAGCACACACAGCCAGGATAGCCTGGGAAGTCAACCGCAGGGGGCAGGACAGGCCAGGCCATGGCCAGTGCAATATTCAGATGGAGGCAGTAATGAGGGATGCGAGGAGGCAGGAGGCAGAGCAGCGGGCGTGGGAAAGGCCCGGCAGCGGTAAGCCCAGAACAGGTGGTACCGTGCCCGCACCACCTTCCGAACAGTACAGTGACACTGAGATTGTGAGCCAGTACTGCCTGAACTGGGTGATCCTGATGCTGCTCTGTGAGCTGTGCAGTGATGAGATACAGGCACCCATGAGATGGAGCCAAGCCCTGTTGGTGGAGACCAAGGTCACGGCCGTGATGTGCCTACTGCCACAGGTACCTTCCAGAGACCAACAGAAAACACCACATGCATAACCCAGTCGGCCACGTCACGGCTCCTCACACAATTCCTCAATGCATTGCTGCCACATGCTGCGGAATGCATCCACTTCCCGGCACATAGGCAGAGCATACAGCAAACATGCAAGAGTTCCACAGGGTTGTACATATGCCTGGCATGCTGGGGCCATTGACTGCACCATGTAGGCATCTGCACACCACCGGGGCTGGAGGGTGGCCTACATCAACAGGAAGGGCTATCCCAGTGTCAACTGCCAGGTGGTGTGCAATGCCAAGGCGCATAATTAATGTCTGTGCCACACACCCTGGTGGAGCACACAATGCATTCATCTGGCACCAGTCTGCACTGTGCCACAGGTTTGAGAGTGGAAGCATCCCCACCGGCTACCTAGTAGGTGAGTATGCAGCTGGAATGGGCAGGGTGTGGGGGAGATGTCATGCTGGGGTATAGAAGGGTCTGACTGTGTAGGCAGGGGCAGCCACACAGACCAAAATGTTAACCCATCTTGTCCCCACACAGGTGACAGCAGATACCCACTCAGGCCCTGCTCCTCACCCTGTACCGGTGCCCATTGACCCCAGTGCAGGAGAGATACAACGAGAGCGCACGCCAGCACATGGAACATCATCGAGTGTGTGTTTGTACTGCTGAAGGCACACTTCCATTGCCTGCACTGGTCAGGCGGTGCCTACAGTACAGCCCCTCGAAGGCCTGTGGCTATTCCACAACCTGCTGTGTGGTACACAACATGGCCAGTGACCGTGGATAGCTGTCGAGGTCGAGAGAGACAGCAGTGGGGATGACATGGATGATGGGCCATGCGATGGTGGGCAGCCCCGACTGGTGGAAACACTGGCTGCACAGAATGGCCCAGTAGCATCGGGACACCATTGCAGAGGAGCATTACGGTGCACACAGGTAGGAAAACATGACCACTCACTTGTCCCAGGGACAGGGCACAGTATACAGGCATGCCTGGCTGGGCCCCACAACAGAACTTACAGCTGGAGGGCAGCATTGGCCGGACATGGGACAGGACTCCATGGAAGCACCCTTCATGGCACTGTGGTTCCCACCCACATACCCCCCACACACCTCCACACATAAGCACGGGCACACGGGCACCCGCACATGCACACCCCGAAGCCGCAATGGGCATGTGTCAGATGCTGAAAACCAGTGCACAGTGGTGGCCAGTGTTGTGAAAGCATCATCATGCATGCTACAGTGGCCAGTGGCTGGGTGGGTGTGCACAAGGCGGGCATGTTGTGTGGTTCATGGTCATCATGGCCCTGGTATGCACACACACACACACACACCCACTGTGCATACAGGGCTGCAGGAGGCAGATCATGACCGCCGCGCAGTTTCATGGCCACCACGGACACATGGATGGTCCCACCAAGACTTCCCAGCAGACACAGGCTGTGCGGCAGCGGCACAGGGGTGTCTCAGATGTTCCCCCAGGTATGTCACTGTGGGAACATGCAGTCCCTCTCAGACTTCTGCAGGCCCCGAACAGGCCTGCTCCAGGTGTGCCTGGAATGCCCACAATGGATTCGGCAATGACAATGCTAGTGATCGCATGGCGCCAGAACCGAGGGGTGGAGAATGTACTCCACAGTGACTGCTGAGGACAGCCCCGCACCAGGGTGGCCAGTGGTGCTAAGCCAGCCCGTGACGCATGGCGGTGAGCCGATTCAGGCCTGCAGTGAGTGTCGTCCTGCATGCGTGTGACCTTGGCCAGGTGCTGCTCATAGTCCTGGTCACACCTCCCAGTGGACTGGCGTAACTCAGTGTGGTACACACACCCCTGCCATGACCTGCACCTGTTGATCCATGGATGCCGGGCAGCCAGGGTGTGCTCAGTCAGAGGGTCAGTGCCCTAGTGGGCTTAGGCATTGTGCCAACCCATGGGAGTTGCTCAGCCCCATGGCACAGCCCCCACGCAGGAGGTGGCTGCACAGCAGGACACCCTTAGGCCTCTACTGTCTGCAGTGCACTGGCAGAGGGCAATGCACGGACCCCCTTGGCACCGTCTTGCTGCCTTTGCTGCCCCTCCAGCCACTTTGCACATGATGGCATTGGGGCAGCTGCACCACCACCACCAGACAGTATGGACTGCGCCACAACTCTGTCATCCACTGCCTCACCAGGCGGTGCAGCTGGAAGGTTGACAACTGCCACCTAGGCACCATCTGCACTGCCGTGTCCAGTGCATAGTATGGGTGCCTCCCACTGTTTGGCATCACCACTGTCCAGGATAAAAGTCGTGTACGTCAGCGGTCCTGGACCCCACCCCAATCAGTCTCTCAGCATACTGGACACTATAGCTGGTGTCCCGCTGAAACACTGCCTGGGCCTCGTCCATGCCCACGCCACAGGCATCCAGTCAGACAGTGGGGATAGGCTGCCAGTGGTCTGGACCACGGACACCAGTGGAGGTGGATGGGAGCTTCTCCAGGTCCAGGACAGACCCCAAGGTGGGCACCACACCCTGCAGCTGCATGCAGGCATTCAGGATCTGTAAGGGAACACATAGACGTTAGTGCAGCCACCATGCACCCTGCCCCTTGCCACCTCCCCCATCCCCATGCACTGCTGTACCTACCATGCAGTGATGGGCTGCCCTCTATCTGGAATCCACTGCTGGGAACACCATCAATGGTGCTGCACTGCATGGTTGCCATCACCAGCTCCTCCTGCGGTGTCAGCTCTGGCACTTCAGGCTGTCCACTGCCTGTGGTGACATGTGCAGCCCATATGGCAGCCACCTTCTCCGTAATCCAACTCCAATCCATGCCCACCTTTCTTGCACTCCTATGCTGACCTCTGATGGCTGCCCTGTTGGTTCACAGCCCTGGCCACTCCTCCCATGCTTCCACCCTGGCCTGCAGGGTGCCTGTGAAACCACTCAGAAGGGACTCCTGGTCCAGGTATGCATCATATAGGGCATCACACTCTGCCCTTGTGAAGTTGGGCCTGTGCCTCTGTGCAGGCCCTGCTTCTCAACCTCCTAGTGCTCCTGACATGCTCATTTCCTGTGGGGTGAGGCCATGTGGTTAGTGCTGGCTGCCACACCACGAGGCCCCCAATCCACTGTCCCGACAGCCCACTGTCTGGCGACTTACCTATGAAGGATGCAATACCAGTCTGGTGCCTGTGCAGTCCCATGGCGCCTTTATAGTGCATCACATGCAGATGAGGAATCTGTAACTGTAATGAGATACAAATGCCTCAGATGCACCGTGAATATGCTGATCAGCTCATCTGCATATGCCTGCTGAATCTGAGAACTGCACATGGTGCATTGGTGATCGCGATGCTCAAGCCATGGCACAACTGATTTCGTGCACAGTACACCTGGCACTGCATGCATGCACTGACATCATGTACGTCAGTGCGCTTCCTCGCACAGTGTGCCATACGTGGTATGGTGCTCTGTCGCTATTGGGCATGTGGTGCTCATGCACTGTATGCCCTATGGTGCTCATGTGCCATTTTTTTATTTATTTAGTTGTTTAACCAGGCATAGCACACTAAGCTGGAAGCTTTTTACAGGAGCAACCTGGGAGCACAAGGAGGTTAAGTGACTTGCTCAGGGTCACACAGTATGCAAGTGGAAGCTGTGGGATTCAAACCCAGGTCTGGTCTGCTGGATGTCACCAGATTTGCAGCTCAGAGTCTTAGACCACTGTGCTATACTGCCGCCATTGGCACATGGACCATGAGGCACACTAGACCCTACAGTGCACCATGTCTTCCGTGTCCTATCATGCTGTTGTGCACAGTGCGCATGCCAACCTTTAACCCTACAGTGTCCCTTGACCCCGGTTGCCTGCGGCACTGGCAATGCTACCCCAGCTGTATCACACAGCAAGAGGCATGCATGACTGGAGATGGCAGCGCATTGCCAGGCGTGTCGCACACCCATCGCCGCGTGTGGCTCGTGCACTACGGCATGCCATTCTGGATAAGCAGTGCAGATAGCAGTATGCCACTCAGGAGCTCAGCCAAGGGCACTAATTGGAGCCAGGTTGAGCTAGTTAACCTGGTGGCACTGGTAGAGCCTTATGTTGGCACCCTTTGTGGGCAGGTGCCCCTGGACCATCCACGCACCGGTGTGGCAGGAGGTGGCGGAGGGTTAGAGGAGGCTACTGGGGCCTGGTGTGTGGGAAGCAGTGCTGCCACAGGTATGGGGACCTGAAGCAGAGGGATCCGATTGGCTGAGACACTGCAGGCATGCATCCAGAAGGCGCCGTGCCACAGCCAGGTAGTGCACATATCCACATCTGTACCTTGTCAGAGTTCTGTGGAGTGCCAGCGGGATGCCAGCTGTGCTGCCAAGGGGGCTGTGGCTGGGCATGTCACTGGCTGTGGCAGCATACCATGGAGTGTGCTGTGCAGCGGCAACATCACTGTGCAGGGACATGGGGTATATTGTGCTGGAGGGGATGGGGCACGTGCGTTGCTGCCCAGTGCTGATATCTGCTCTCTCTGTTTCCCTACTAGTCTCTGAGGGTCGGCACAAAGCCAGGATGGTGGGAACCATTGCCAGATGGCAGCAGGCCAATGGAGGTGCAGGCGGGATGCTGGCCATGTGGGAGGTGCTGGTGGTCAGGCGCTGGTGCGTGGCACAGCATGCAGGTAGGCATTCTGTCAGTGTTTGTTGTTGTGTGGGGTTGGGATGGGCCACAGTCCCCCCATGCACATAGCCATTACAGCCATACCAGCTGGTGCAGAATCACGTTGGCCAGATTGTTGATGGGACTTCCAGAGACTTGCCACATCACACCTGTGCTTCGTGAACTGCACTGGCTGCCAGCGCGATGGAAGAATCACCTTCAGATTGCATTGCTGACCTATAAGACCCTACACGGTCGAGGGCCGGACTACTTACAAAGATCTCCTATGGCCTTACCACCCTCTTCACTTGCTCTGCTCTGCCGGCGAGGGATTGCTAGAGGTTCCCAGGGTTTGTCTGCAATCACCTGGGGCTAGAGCTTTTCATTTTGGCCCCAACCCTGTGGAATTCTCTACCTCGTCGGATTTGAGAGTGCCAGTCCACAGAGCAATTCAAGGCTTCTTTAAAAGTTATTTATTTGAGAAAGCCTTTGATTAGGTCAACTTATTGTTTTTAATTGTTTTAAATGTATATTTATTGTTGGCTATTTTATTTGTATTGTATTGCGCTTTGATCATTTAAGCCTTTATGAATAAAATTTGATTTGATTTGATACATCGCTGGCGTGGTCCACTGCACCATGCCACACCTTTTCACGTGTGTGTGGCTGCTGCAGGTGGGCTGTGGGTGCATCTGGGTCCCAGCCATGCCACTGCCCCCGCGCATAGCCCTGTTGCCTGGCAGCCATGGATGTGGTGTGCTGTGCATTGCTGGTGTTGGTGTGCAGTGCTGTGCATGGCTGTGGATGGTTGGGATGGCAGCTCGTGTGGGCACGCATGCTGATGGCTGTGTGCCTACTACAGGGCACATGTCACTGCTGTCCGCTGCACACGTGGATAGACTACAGTTGAATGGTGTGCACTCATCCATGTCCCCTCCTTTGTCCTAGGCATCCACCAAGTGGATGACAACACCAGGCTCCTGGAGTGGATCCTGAGGGTCACCACGGCCACCCTTGTGGTGGCACGCATCATCAGGCAGACTCTGTGCAGGCCGCAGAGGTGACAGAGGACCAGGCGCCAGTAGGGCATGAACAACACATGGGGCCTGTTGGCCTGCATCACGCTCCCTTCCCTGATCCCCATTCCTCCCTTGTACCCTACATAGCCATGTCCCCTGTCCTTGCCTCCCTTTCTCAGCCTACCATCTTGATTGTGGCCTCCCATTCCCTGCTTCCTATCCCTTTTCCTCTGTATACAGTTGCTGTTTGTTCATTTTAATACATCTATTTTGTTAGCCATCCGTGTCTGTGTCTGCTTTGCAGCTGGCGTATGGAGTCATGCTGCAGTGGTGTGCATGGTGGCGTGTGGTACATCTGGGGTTGACTGGGCTTTGAGTCTGGTGGTCTGTGCCCAGTGGCGGGTGTGTGTGCCCTGGGGTGTACGTGTGCACTCTGCAAGGGCTGTGTGGCCTGTGTGTTGTGTGCAGTCAGCATGTGTGTTATCAACTATGGTCCCAGTGGCATGTCCCATGCCATCCTGTGAACAGTGCCTATGGCTGCTTGCCAGTGGTCATTGGTGCCCGCCACCTCCATGCCACTGCTGTGGTGCATGTGTTGAGAGCCTGTGGGCATGTGCCTAACTGCCTCCCTCCTGTCATCCCCTGCACCCTGGTGGCAGTGTGTCCTGCTCTTGTGGCCTGCTCCACACTGTGCCAGTTGCCCTGTGCCATGGCCCATGCACCTCTGTCCCTTGTGGGGCCCATGTTGTGCTCTTGCACTTCCTGACTTATCGCTGTGCAGCCCAGGTTGTCGCGATGATGCCTGCTGACTTGCTTCCTGGTACAGCCCTTGTTGCGCGATGGCGCATCCTCGCGATATTCAGCCATCTTGCGCTGTCACTTACCATTGTGCTCAGCCTTTGACTATCACATTGAGGTGTGCACTGGCACAGTGTACTTGCACTGCGTGCCTGTTGTGCCTGCCTCTGGCACATTTCTGAATATCCCACCCAATATGTACAAGTAACTTGTAGTTTACAATATATACAAATGCTGCAAGCAATACTATCAGAGTATCCTTGAGGCACATATAAATAAATAAATAAATAAATAGTAGGATACCCACTGAGTGCCTCACATATGGGAGGGGGAAGAGGAAGTGGGAACATTATGCATAGTAGGTGGGGGTGCGAGGAGACAGGAGGAAGGAGGAGATACAAAGCGATGGGAGGCACCAACTTATTTAGTGAGGATGGTGTCAAGTGCACCAAGGAGGCAACTGCAGACAGGTAATGTCAGGCCACAATCAGGGAAGCATTTACATACCTCCTTGATAGATCATGAATAAAGTGTCTTGAATGAGGCCAGGGAGATAGGGTGGGCCACCTTAAGAGTTTTTGCAATTTATTCCACAGTTGGGGTAGAGAGAAACTTATAGAGGACCTACCAAATCTTGATTTGACCTTGGGTGTGGATAAGGTGATACAAGTGGAGCTTCTTAATGCATACTTCCTTATTGTACTCAGGGGTAAACAGTCAGCTATGTACATAGGCAACTCCTTTGTGATTACTCTATAACTCAGAAGGCAGAATTTCTTTGCCTTCTGAAAGTGAAGATGACCAGCCAAATAAGTCATAAAGAGAACAGTGATGCATAAAATATGGCACACCAGAGATAAATCTTATGGCTCTATGATGCAGCACATCAAGTTTGGCTAATGCAGATGGAGGAGTTTGGCCATAAAGGAAGTCACCATAGTCCAGAATCGATAGGAAGGTGGATTGGACCAGCCTTTTTAGCATCCTGAGTCAGCAGGTGTTTGAGCCAATAAAATAGGCCAAGTCTCTGCTTAAGCTTTTTATTATTTCCTCAATATGAAGAAGGAAGGAGAGATTATGGTCAATCCAGACCCCAGATACTTGAAATTGGGTACAAGTCTAATGATTCACCTAGAGAGTACTAAGCTCGGCACGAATCCTAAGGTGGCAGGACTGGCGAGATTAGGGGAGAGAAGCATCGCCTTAGTTTTTTAGCATTCAAAAGAAGCTTCTGTTTAGTAGATTTAATTGGAGCTACCTGAACTCCTGCTGTAAGTCAGAGCAGGCTGCTTTGGGGGTAGGTCTGCTAATGAAAAGGACTGTATCATCTGTGAAAAGATGAATATTGGCGGATTTTAATCCCGAGTCGATACTATTAATGTAGAATGTGAAGAGCAGTGGTCACACAGTGAGACAAGGAAGACAGCTTGCTCAATCCTCCCCAGGCAAAGAAGCAGGAGCAGGTGCCATAACAATGCTACCCTCACACATGGTTCCTTCAGCGATTCTTTTGAAACGGAAGAGGAAGAAGCTTTACTTGGTGTGCTTGAATTAAGTAGCCCAGAGTACTTCCTCTGGAAGAACTAGAGGGATCAAATGTTCAGGAACCATCCATCTCTACACAGAATACTCTGTGGATGTCTATCCTGCTAACACCACATAACTTCTGTTAACATCTAACTTAGGATGGTACAGACCCGATTGCTTCAGTGGAATGTTTATGTTTTTCATAAGCTCTTCATGCACCTACTCCAATATCACTAAGGGTGAGAAATGCCTTTTTTCCTTACCAATTGGTACTCTGAAGGAGCTTGAAGTACGAAGAATGAATTTCCCATTTGTTTATCCCTGGAACTTTACTAATCTCGCTTTGAAGTCAGACTACAGAGCTCTTCCTTACTTGTGCTGGGAAGCCAGTGGTTTAGCTGCAATGCAATAGACTGTGGACTGGTTAAAATATTTGCAGTGCTTCATTTGTAGAACACTATAACCTTCTTGCCGTTCACTAATGGTGTTTATTAAACAGTCATAATTAATCATTTATTTATAGAGTTCCAAACATTTTAAGATTTCAAGCTGTTCTTTTTTGGGGAGTATGTTTTTGGTTCCAAGCTCTACTGCAGATTTTGTGAATCTAAAGATATCATGCTTATGGGTACATGACAATTCCCATCAATTCGCTTCCTGCAATATCGCTCCCGACAACTCGCTACTGTAAAACTTCGTCCCCATTGTAACTCGCTCCCATTCAAGCGCTCCCGCTCCGCTGTAGAAATCCTCTGACCATGCCTTACAGACTGCCACTGTACTATAACTGACCATGCCTTACTGACTACCAAAGCACTATAATTGTTTAATAGATTAAGCTACAGTGCAGTCAATTAACTCATCACTGTACAAGCTGTACTAGTTTATCTGAGGAATGAATGAATGTAAACTGACAAACTACCACCTCGGGTTTCTTCGTGTGTTTCTCCTGAGAGTATGGCTTGCCATTTTCTAACGTCGAATGACAGGCGAAGAAGCTTGTAAATGAATGTAATTTTATTTACACTGATCATAAGCGTGATTTCAAGGTAAAGCAATATGGCAGCGTGAGAAGGCTGTGCAAAAACCAAAAGCATGTAACGCAAGAGTGCATAAGTTAGCTACAAAAAGCCCACAATTGTGCATCAATTCAGTCAGCATACACATGCATTAGTAGAATAGGGTGAAGCAATTAACTTAGCCAAACAGCAAGCTGCACAAACACAGGACAGCACTGCCCAAGTCCTAATACATGCAAAACAAAATATGTCGTTGGCAGCTGAAGGCAAATTGGTGGACAGGAATTTGAAATGGACAATACAGAGGGTACAGTACATGGTGCACCACCCAATTCTAAAGACCTTATAGAGCTGGTAATACCTGAAAACTACAAGAGTTACAAGCCAGACTCTGGTGATGCCACTGTCAATTTCCTGCTGTATGACAGCGGCCCTTCATCTGACCACATATTAGTATTGGAACTGAAAGTAATTTAAGGTTTCTAGAAAGCCAAAAACTGGTATGCTGATGGAACTTTTAATGTTACCCACCACTGTTCCATCAAATGTATGTTATCCTTGGTGAAAGGTTTGTAAATATGCAGCCAGCTATCTATGCACTGCTCCTGGGAAGAGAAGGAACATATGAACGCATGCTGCAGGTGTTAAAGGACATAAATCCAAACCTAAATCCTGAGTTTGTAATGACAGATTTTGAGAGGGCACCAATAGAAGCATTCAAAAATGTGTTCCTAATGCCAAACAAATGGGTTGCTTCTTCCACTTTACAAAGTGTGTACATAAAATACATTTGGAGGGCTTGGCTACAAAATCTGCTCAAGATGCAGAATTTGCACTAACGTGCAAGTACTTGCCTGCTTTGTCTTTCTACCCCCTGAACAAGTGGTGCCGAGATTTGAAGAAGTAACTGATGAAAACTTTAATAAGTTTCCACCAGAGCTTGAGCCCATTATAGATTACTTGAAGACACTTGGGTGGGTAGAAGAAATCGAAGGGCACTGACCGTCGACAACCGCTATACAGTATTGAGCTGTGGAACCACTCTGCAGTGTAAGGGACAAAATGTGCAAAGACAAACAATGTTGTAGAAGCATTTCATTGAGGTATGCAGAGAATACTGTCTATGGCTCACCCAACATTATGGAAGTTTGTCGATGGGATCAGGGAATACAAAAAGGATTCAGAGATAGAACAGCATATAGCTGGTAACCCACCTATAGGATCTCGCCGAGTATACAAGGACAGTGTAGAAATGCTGCTGAATGCTGAGTTTCATTTACTGGCAAATAATTTCACACAGGGGCGTGTTTACCAGGATCGGGTATATAAAGAGCGAATTGACTTGGGGAGTGTATTGTTGGGAGCGTATTGTCAGGAGCGTATTGTCATGCTCCCCATGCTTATACTGCCAGTGTTCAGGGAATGAGTCAGCTCCTCACTCTGGAACAGCTTATAAGATGTTCCTAATGTTGTACTTTTGCAATTATACTCTTGTCTATTGCATCCCTCACCAGATTCTCCCAGTCTGATTATGGGATCTTTTTCAGACAAGCTGCCAGAAAATGTTCTTGTTTACGTATAGATAGCAAACTAAGGGAGAGTGAGTCCTTTTTCCATAAGAATTGACCATGTTTGCATTATTTTAAGTCCACAAAGTGTTTAGGTATGGGAAATCACTGAATTGCAAGTCGAGTCTCTCTCAAATCCTAACATCACTTTAGTATGATGGGATTGGTCCTGGTTTTATGTGGCAAGCATGCAATCAGTAGCGTGACCCTGCTCCTTTCTGATACATGTAGTTTATGAATGGCTCTCATTTATGAACATATGAAATTTGCCAGCAGATAGAGGCCTACAGGTCTATCAAGTCTGCTCAAATGTGCAGCTAGCACCCTTATTCTGCAGCTGCCCTTCCCTTCTACCCTTCCCCTCCATTGACCGTCCCCTTGCCCTGTCCCAGCCCTTTTGAAGCAGTCCACTGTTCTACTGGATACCACTTCTGCAGGTAATGCATTCCACCCAGCTACCACCCTCTCTGTAAACAAGTATTTGTCAATGCTGAATGTTGATTGCAGTGGACAATTGAGCTCACTCACTACCCTCTGTCACTTGCTCATTGTGTTTCTCCGATGCTGCAGGCTGCTGTTTTGTACTGGGCTCCTGCCTGCATTGGGCACCCTTTTCTGTTCACAAAGAAATCTGCAGCTGTCCCGACAGAGCTCCATTGAGGTGGCTCACTCCCCCCTCTCACTTGCTTATTTTGTTCCTCCTGATGCTGCAGGCTGCCCTTTTGTACTGGGCTCCTGCCTCTGTTGGTGGCTTTTTCTGCCCACAAAGAAATCTGCAGTAGTCCCAACACAGGTCCGTTGAGCTTGCTCCTCCCCTCTGTCTCTCACTCATTCTGTTTCTGCCAGCGCTGCAGGCTGGCTTTTGTACTGGGCTGCCCACAAAGAAATCCACAGCAGTCACGATAGAGCTCCATTGAACTCATTCATAGTCCCCTCTCTCAGTCACTCATTCCATTTCTGCTGGTGCTGCAGGCTGCCCTTTTGTACTGGGCTGCTGCCTGCATTGGCACCTTTTTCTGCCCACAAAGAAATCTGCAGCAGTCCCAACAGAGCTCAGCTGAGCTCGGTCACTCCCCACCTTACTTGCTTGGCCCTAATCTGTCCCAAACACTGATTTCCGACAGCGACTGCGGTATTCTGCACTGGAAGTGCGAAACACGTTCAGCCAGGATGTAAAATTACAGCTGTACTGTTCATAAGGAGGTGTGGAAAATGTCAGTGTTGAAAATGTGGTGTGAAGATATTACTAAATTGTGAAGTTACAAGGGTGTATGGAAACTGCACAGCATGCGCTTGTAACACAGTCATTTATGGAGTTTCATCACAAAATTTTCAACATAGGCATTTAGGACCTCTGCTCATGAACAGTGTCAGAGTGATTTTCTTAATCTGTCCTGAACACTGATTTCCCCAGCGACCGCACTATTGTGTGCCGGAAGAGTGAAAACACATTTCGGCCAGGATGTGAAAAATGACAGCTGCACTTTTCATAAGGAGGTGTGGAACAATGGCACTTTGAAAATCTGAAGTGAAAATATTATACTGTACATTCGTGAACTTATGAGCGTGCATGCAAACTACAGCATGCTAGTAAAACAGTAATTTTAGGATTTTTTCCACCAAATTTGCAACATAGGCTTTTGAGAGGCCACCTCATGAACACTGGCACTGTTGTTTCATCCTGGGGGATACACATAGTATATATAAAGGAAACCACTACAGATTTACACAATAGTTCACACAATACAGTGGGTAATACATGACAAGGTACAGTCAGATTACTCAGATTTTACATGTCTGCATAAGTGCAAGCAGCTAACTGCATAATGTGACTGGAAAGGAAGGAGGTAAGGGGAAGGTACAGCATGAATCATGTCGATTGAAGTAGGCATAGTCGAAGATAAGTAGGATGAGAGGAAAAGGTGTAAATGAGAGAGTCTCAGGGAGTAGCAGGGTATGGATAGATAGATAGGAGTGCAAAACAAAAGAAAGAAAGGGAGTAGGAGAGCCTAGGGCAAATATAGTGGTAAGTACCATATTAAATATCAAAAGGAGGCAGCCTAATGCCCGCACCTCCTGTTTCCTACCCATGTTGAGCGAGAACCATATTGTGTGGTGGTCATTTCCAGCCAGAGGGGCCTCAACCACCAGATCCCTTACAGCCTCCCATTTGATAGAACCAGGTCCAATGTTCTGCCCAATCTAGTTGGCTCCTGGACCATCTGCACCAAGAAGCTGTCCTGAAATGCCTCTAATATGACCTGTTCCTTAGCACTTGTAGAGGCTGTGGACATGGCCTACCTAGACTTTAGCGAGGCATTTGACACAGTCCCACACAAAGATTAATAAACAAATTAACCAGCCTGGGAGTGGGTCCCAGGGTGGTAGTCTAGGTAAAGCATTGGCTGGACAATAGGACACAGAAGGCAAACGGAGTCCACTCTGAAGAAAGGGAGTTACTAGTGGGGTACCGCAGGGTTCAGTACTGGGTCTAGTCCTTTTAATGTCTTTATAAGTGACATTGCAGATGGACTGGAAGGAAAAGTATGCCTCTTTGCAGATGACACAAAATCTGCAACAGGGTTGATACACAAGGAGGCATGGAAAGGATGAGAAAGGACTTGGCAGGTTGGAGGAATGGTCAGAAGTGTGGCAGCTTAGATTCAATGCAAAGAAGTGCAAAATAATGCACCTGGGAAACAAAACCCAGGACAAGATTACAGAATGGGGAGGTAGTAACAACAACAAAAATGGAAAGGAACTTGGAGTAATCATAGCAGATGACCTTAAGTTTGGCAAGCAATGTGAGAAGGCAGTAGTGAGGGCTGGGGATACTGGGATATATAGGGAGCGCATCACCAGCAGAAACCAGGAAGTTGTTATCCCTCTGTACAGACAGTTGGTGAGACCCCATCTGGAGTACTGCATCCAGTTCTGGAGATCCTATCTCTGCAAAGACATAGAAAAGATGGAGGCGGTCCAGAGGAGGCAACTAAAATGGTGCAGGGATTGCAAGAGAAGCCATATGAGGAGAGACTAAAGGAGCTTAATATGTATACCCTTGTGGAAAGGAGGAGAGGAGACATGATAGAAACTTTAAAGTGCCTCAGTGGAATCAACAAAGTCCAAGAGGGTAGCATCTTTGACTAGTGACTAGTGGGGTACCACGGGCTCAGTATTGGGTCCAAGTCTTTTAATATATACATAGAGTCCATGAGTTCTCCACCGGATATATGGCTCTCAAAGTTTGCTCATGACACCTGTATTGGCCATGTGGTCAAAGATAATTAGGATGCAGACTCTTTGCAAACTGCCCTAGCAGAATTGGAAGCATGGGTTCAGAAGCAAAGGTCATCTTTTAATATCGACAAATGTAATGTGATGCACATGGGTAAAAGTAATAAGCAGCACCAGTATAGACTGGGTAACAACCCATTAAAGGCTGTAACTGAAGAAAGAGATCTTGGCATTACAATCTGTAGCAATCTTAGTTTTAGGCCACACTATAATCAGATTATTAAAAAGCTAGCAGCATACAATACTGCATCCATAAATATATAACATGTAGGAACAAGGAGGTTCTCTTACCACTTTACACCTTATTAGTATGGCCACACATGGAATACTGTGCCCAGTTCTGGGCACCTGGAGGCAGAGGCACATCAGTTCCTTGAGAGGGTTCAGAAAAGAGCAACTCAGAGGATTAAGGAGGTCCAAGGTCAGGATTACAAACAGAAGTTGTTGTCCTTGGGTTTGTACTCTTAGAGTTTTGTAGACTTCGGTGATCATTACATGATATACAGGGCATTAAATGATCCATCTCTCTGGGAACAGTTAAATCTAGTTCTAAGGGACCAGTCATATAATACTAGAGCCCATCCCTTACAAATAAGGGAAGGTATAATACTGCTAGGAGAAAGCACTGGTTAAAAGTGAGGGTAACTAAAATTTGGAATAAGCTCCCATTCGAAATTGTAGCTCACAGAACAATGGACAAATTCAAGGCTAAATTAGATCAATATCTGATTAAAAACATGATCTTTGGATATACTTAAATTATGGTGATCATATGGACTTGGTCTTTAAATGCTCCATTACAACCTATGAAATGTATGAATCTTTCAGAAAAGAGATGTGCAAGAACAAGGGACGCAATTTAAAGATTGAGGAGGGACAGCTCAGGGCTATGTGAAGAAGTGTTTTTCAAAAGAGGTGGTGGACACATGGAACAGCCTTCCTGAGGAGGTTGTGGGGTCTCAAACTGTGTGGGACAGACATAAGGCAATTCTTGTGGGGGTAGGAAGAAATAGGCTGTTGGTTAACTAGGATCTGCAGCTTATCCTGTAGGTAGGAAAATGGGCAGACTAGGTGGGCCAAGCGGTCCTTATCTGCTGTCAAAGTCTATGTTTCTATGTAGTGGCTGGCACGCTCCACTCCACCCCGGTGAGGTTGAAGTTCCCACCATCTTAGTGTTCCCCTTCCTACAGACCCTCCTGATTTGTTCAGTTAACTCACTATCCAGATCATCCCCTTGGGCTGGTGGCCTGTACACCACACCCATCCTTACTGTCCTACCTCTTGAATCTTGACACAGCACCATGGGGCCTCTGTTCTGCCTTTCTCCCTTATGCACTTTATTCCCTCCCATAGGTATATTGCCATCCCCTTTTCCTTAGCCCTATCCTTCCTGAACGTTCTATACCCTGGTATCATCAAATCCCATTCCTGGTACTGGATGACCCATGTTTCTGTGATTACCGCTATGTCCACCCCCTATTGCCAAGACAGCCTGTAAATCTGATGATTTGTTACCAAAGCTTCCCACATTCAGTGAGACCACCCTCCAACCTGTCCTTCCCTCCCTCCTCCCTGAATTACCCCTCTTAATCTTAAACAGCTTAATCTGGTTCAAGGTCAGTTGGCATTCATCTGTATCCCCTCCCTGGGTCGTGCCTGAAAAATAGGCAAGATTTGTCTACTGCACTTACCCCGTCAACAAAAACTAAATAAATAAATAATCCCCACCTGTGCAACTGCTCCAAGGTTCTCCTTACAAGCCTGAGGGTAAGCACATTTGGCTCCCCTATCAGGATCCCTGCCTACCATCTGATCACTTGCACCCCCCACCTATTTTAAATCCACTTGGTCTTATCACCACTTTTGTGAATTGGTGTCACCACAGCAGATTTCCATCTTTAGGAAACTGTGAGAGCATGAGGACCAGTTAAGGATTTTGCTGAGTCGGGTCAGGACTTTATCAATGGTGAGGGCAAGCAGTTTCAGATCAAGGAATCACCACTTGAGCTGGACCTCCCAAGCACTTTCAGCAGAGTTTTTAGTTAGATTCTTAGAGATGGTTTTGAAGTAGAATGGCAAGTGCCCTGCATTGTACTTGCTTTGTTGGAAATTAGAGTGCCCAGTGAAGGGTGAAAGAAGGTTGGAGGAAGTAGTATATGACCAAGGTTGGTAAAGGCCACATAAAACGATTAGCCATGGTCACTTGATCTACGGTGATGCCACCATTTAAATTGAGCATAGAGGGTGGCACTTTGAGGTCAATCCCTGTAACCTGTAAGGTTAGCAGAACTTCTTTGCCTCTTTCCATATATTGGCTAGAATGCTGCTGTAGTACCTGGCCTTCTCATTGTGAAGTTCTCTTATACAGGCATTTCTTGCTGATTTGTAGGCTTGGATATCAGCCTGGATGTCAGTCATCTTAGCACAATGCCAGAGATGATCCAGGGGCCTCATTTGCTCAAGAAGATCTGTGTTAATCCATGGGTTATTGACATCCTTAATATTATGTTTCTTGAAGGGGCATGGACATCACAGGCAGTGTTAAAAGTATGGATAAAGTACTCAAGAGCAGCTACATCAGGAGCTGAGTCTACTGGTGTCCAGTCATGTTCTTGTAGGAGTGTTTTAAGAGGCCCAAGTCGACCAGAACTAAGTTTACAGCTGTTAATAGTTTTAGGAGGAGGCTTTGTGAATTTGTTAGTCCAGGAGCATAGGACTGAGGGTGGTCACTTATACAGTTGGGAGAACTATAGATTTTGTGATGTGATCAGGGCAGTTTGGAGAACCCAGACCAGAAGGGTTGTGGTCCCTGTTCTGTAGTTCACCGGGTGGTTGATTGGACCATTTGTGAGTAGTTTGCCGCTGTCAGGGCATCTTTATATTTGATTGCACTAGGAGGACCAGTTCACATTGAAATCCCAAAGCAAGATTATTTCCGATCTCTGATCAGGGAAGTGGATAAAGTCCAGCATGGGGTTTAGTCCTTGGTTGCTCAGCTTGGGGGTATATAGACTGATGCCACTGTCAGGGTTTTGTTGTGTGCTCCTAGCAGTATCTTTGTGACAAGGACTGGGATGTCATTCTCAGGAGAGGCACACTGAAGACAAGTCCCTTAAGAGACTCTTTTAGGTAAAGGGCACAGCCTCCACCTTTCTTGAACACCTGTCTTGTCTGAAGACAGCATATCCTGGAATTGTTATTGCAGAGTTGGGAATCTAAGGGGGCTACTATGTCTCATTACTGACAGAATATCAGGGTTGTGATGTGATACCCAGGCAGTGAGGAGTCAAGTTTATTGAGGAGGCTGCAGATGTTGTTACTTGTCAGGAGAGCATTCCTCCTTGATGGTGCCATTGGTACAACACTGTGGGGGTCCAGAGTTGAGGCAAGTCAATAATACCATGTTTTAGTGAAGTGAAGTAGGAGGGGCTTCAGGGTTAGAGACAACATTATAATGCTCTTGGGAGTAGCAGTGACCTTTACATGTTTCTTGCACCCTTTCTAGGCTACTGTACATGTTAAGAGTACTATTACATGTATATACCCCATTAACATGTGCAATAGCCTACAAACAGTACCAGCAACATGTAAAGACCACCTGAACCTGCTAGCATTATAATGCTATCGATAGCCCTGCAGCCTCGTACCTACTTTGTATCAATAACACATGGTTTTGTGGGTGGGGTATGGCAGGTTCTCAGAAGCAAGACTGAAACTAGGATGTGAGACTGAGGTTCTACTAAGGTACATAACTAGATAATACACAGATAACAAAAGTAAATAAATCTTGGGCCTATTTTGCTCCTCCTGGGGCAGGAAGGTCATAGAAACATAGACTTTGTGGCAGATAAGGACCGCTTGGCCCACCTAGTCTGCCCATTTCCTGCCCTAGAGATAAGCTGCAGATCCTATATAACCAACAGCCTACTTCCTCCTACCCCTTGCCATAAGCTGCCTGTCCCAACAACATGCCAGTGACTCTTTAAGGCTGTTTTAAAAAATGCACATAATAAAAATGGGACTTTAATTTATTTATTTATTTATTGTTCAAATCGAATTACAATCCTTTGAGTCATGGACTTGTTTCCAAAGGCTCCTTGTCAGACAAGTACAGTTTACAATAAATGGAACATCACATAGTAACAGGGAATATAATGACAAAGCTTCATACAGTAATGTAGGTACATGAGTAGGTATAACAAAGATATAACATGGAATAACTTCATATGGATACGGGGTACATGAGTGGGCATTACCTTGGGGAAGACAATTGCCCTAAATAGTGACTGAGGACAGTCTAAGGGGTGAAGGAGGGAGGGAACAGGGAAAAATGGGTATTTTCGGGGGGCAAATATGAGACGTGGTGCTGATAGAGGCGCCGTGGTGGATTAGCTGTCGAAGGGACATTGTCAGTGGGGCTGTTGGTGGCTGGAGAGTCGAGCTGGAGGGCCTGGGTCTATCAGCAGTTGCAGCAGTGTGAGGCAAAGAGGTGGTTTCTGAGTGCAACTTTGAAAGGGGCCTATGCTACGGGAGGCTGATGATAGTAGCAGGGAGGGAGTTGTACCACAGCGGGGCCCTAAATGGGAAGGACCATTGTGAGAGTAAGGTCTTGACTTTGGGAACCATGAGGGTGGGTTTGCAAGTACTGTGGGTCAATACTACGGGGAGACAAGACTGAGGAGGAGGTCACCCTGGAGGAGAGACCCATAAGTATTTTTGGCCAACAGACAGGATTGGTAAAGAAGCTCTCTTCAAAATTGAGAATGCTGGCAAGCTAGTAGAGACAGCAGGTGTGGGTGCACCTTTCAACACCTGACAGGAGCCTGCAGGCCTTATCAATGGACAGCTGCACTTATTGAGGGCAGTTTGTAAGCAACAGCATAGATAGGGAGGCCATAGTCTACCAGGATAGGACTGATGAGGTGATTGCCATCTGAAGTACCTCGGGTGGCAGGCAGTCCCTGTGGTAGTAGGAAACCAATCCATATGTTTATGGCCAACAAGAGGGCTGCAATATGGTGGTGGAAGGTGAGGGCAGGGTCAAGGTGATGCCCAGGTATTTGTACTAGTCACCTGTTCAGGGAGACTTAAGTGCTGGGGAAGATCTGGATGAGGGTGTTTCTGGTTTTATTCTGATGGTGGGCAAAGAGCATAGATTTAGTTTTTTTAGGCTGATGACCAACCTGTCATCAATGAACCATTGTTCAGCTCTGGTGAAAGAGTGCTGAAGAATGTTCTATTAGGTGATAGGGTGAAAGTGCAAGACGAGGAGGACAGCATCATCCGCATAAAAAATAATTTTTTCAGACAAGAGGTAGGAAGCGTGTTTGAGGTAGCGGCTAAAGATGAGTGGGCCTAATATGGAGCCTTGGGGGACTCCGAGCAGACAGGCTGGGCGTTGAACAGGGTGCTATTGATTTTTACGTGCTGGGAACTGGATGACAAGTAGCTGTCAAACCAGGAGGGGGCCCTGAGAGAGACCAATATTCTGCAGGAGTTAAGAAGAGGGTGGCAGCCTATATCAAAGGCCTTGGAGAGGTCGATAAAGACTGCTCTGGCCAAGTGTCCAGTGTCCAGTGCTGTGTGGAAGAAATTGGAGAACTCCAGCAGGGCAGAGGTGGTACTGTGCCCTATGTGAAGCCATGTTGCTCCCTGCACATGATGCTGTGCTTGTTAAGGTTGTCAGATAGCTGGTCAGCCATGATTTTTCCAGTGCCTTGGAAAGCAGGGGCAGGATAGAAATTGGTGGGTTAATTACTGGGGCGGTGTGGTCTCCACCTTTGTGAATCGGGTGATGACTGCCATCTTCCAGGCAAGAGGAAACTGACCTAGTCATAGTGAACGATTAAGCAGGTGGGTGAGGGGTTGAGTACTGCGTCAGTACTCACTGAAATGATCTAGTATCAGAGGGTCGTGCAAGGGCTGGTGCCGTTGAGGGCTTTGTGCAGGTATGGCGCTTCTTGTAGGGTATGGTCCAGAGGTGGAGCGGGGTGGTGGAGGTTGGGTGTGGCGGACAGGGGTACTGGATTGAAAAAATTCTTGGCAGGACTGAGTTGAGGTCGGTGAAGGAGTTGTTGAGGCTGTTAGTGATGGTGTGTGGGTCTGTGGTAGTGGAGCCATTGACAATGAGTTGGGATGGGGGGCAACTGTGTCTTCCATTCAGGCGCCTCTAACATACCCCAAAATTCAGGCATTACCCAGGAGGGAGGCAAGGGTGAATTTGTAGTGCTCAGCCTTAGCTCTTCGGATACCCACATGCACCTGTTACGCTCAATGTTATAGGTCTGCCTACCTGCTGGTTTACCTGAATCCACAGCTTTATGCAAAGGTTATCCTTTAATTTCTTTTTTGGAGAAGCTGGGGTTGACCCAAGTGGCATTTCATTTTTAGTTAAGGTCTTGGAGAGGGGTGTGAAATAGTCAAGCCCTTGGTCTATAGTTGTGGCGTGAGTAATTTGGGCCAGTCCCAATGGGCTAGATAAAGTCTTAGTTTACTGAGGCTGCCAGGGCAGAGGCACCACTGATGGAATGTTCAGGGGCAGGTTTCTGAACCTGGGGGACTAGGAGAGTATAACTGGAAGTGTCGCTAAGCGCATTAAGGAGGATGTGAAGGTCAGTGATCTTGTGGGGATGGGTGAAGAGAACAATGTCTAGTAGGGTAATGGTGCCAGAGGTGGGGTTGTATCTTGTAGGTTGGGAGACAAGTTGTGTCATGTTGAGGGCCAAGAAAGAGTCAATAATGTGTCAGTTAGAGCTGGAAAGCCAATTAGAGTTCAGGTCCCTAGGAGGATCTGCTTGAGCTTATGAGGTAGCTTGGTGAGGTAGTTTGAGAGCCAGTGGATGGCAGGGGTTTGGTTCTGAGGGGATAGAGCCACAGTAGTATCAGTGGTGTCTTTGCAGGGTCGGGGTGATTTTTAGGGAGAGGGCTTGGTCACCGTTATCTAGTCTGGGCGAAGGAGGCATGATCTGATAGTGTTTCATATAAGCGGTGCATCTGCTGCAGCGTTTGCCAATTCAGTCTTCCTGAAGAGGGTGTAACCAGGAGGAGATGAAGGAGTCAGGGTTTGTCTTAGAGAGCCAGGTTTGACAATGGCTATGATATCGGGAGTGTGCTGAGAGGTCCAGCACTGGAGGGCAGCAGATTTCTTTAGGAGGCTGCAGGCGTTCATTGATGCAATATGCAGCCCTGATTCAGGCAGCTACCTGGGCTGGCCAGAGGCCAGTGGGCCAGGACTGGGGTGAACTTTGCCTGCCAGCATGGGGAGTATAGAGAGTATTCTGGCAGCAGCAAGGTAGTGCTTGCGACAGTTTTGGTGCACGAGGTAGATGACCTAGAAGAGGGTATGCAGGGAATTGGCAGGGATTCGAGGATGGGTACTGTGAAGAGGGAGAGGACTAGTGGGGTGGGATAAGGATGAGGGTGGAGGGATGTGCATGAGCAGGGGTGGGGAGAGTAGATCCAGGGTGGGGGTGGGCGTAGGTGGGTGGAGGTTGTGAGTTGGGGAGTGGGTCCAGGGTGGGCGGAGGGCATGGGTGGGTGGGGTGGTGGTGCACATGGGTGTGCTGTCATGGGGGTGTCATCATGGGGGAGGGTGCTGTTGGGGGAGATGGCCAGTGCCAGAAGTACTAGTGTGAGTCAGCTTATGTGGGAGGATGGAGGTACCCATTGCTGAGTGGGCTGTGGCTTTGGCAGGGATAAGGTTGGAAGCAAGTCACCAAAGAGTAGGTCAGCCTTGATGGTACAGTGGCAGGACTGTGGACTTTGGTGCGGAGGTACAGATGTGCAAATCCCGGTGGGGAATACTTTAAGCCTGGATTGAGGGTACATGGGGCTATGTGAGGACCAGAGATCAGTGTGGAGAAGGCTGAAAAAGTAGATGCGAGCAATGACTCCTAGTGGTCAGGTGAGAGGAGTCACAAAGGGTGTGTGGGGGAGGATGTGAGCAGGGCAGGTGCTGGTGGCTTGGTAGAAGAGCTCGTTGGAGGGGCTGGGTAGGAGGCAGAGTGGGGAGGGATAGCGGAGTGGGAGGAGACTAGACAGTCAGCAGGGAGGAAGGTCAGCAGGAGAAAGAGCGGCTTGACTATGAAGGAAGTAATGGTAGGAGGGAGGGCTCCCTCTGGAGGGACTTAGTATAAGCTACAAATGGGAAAGTGGGAAGATAGGATTTTTCAGCACAGGAGGTCACATGATCAGGGTGGTCCTTAAATTGAGGCTGCCCTTGGGTTGGAGGGTGGCTAGGGCAAGCGGGCAGTTGACATGCAGCGTCGATGAGCTACCACCCTAGCCAAGATCCAGCAGTGGGGAAGGCTCCAGGACTTACCTATTAGCACCTCCACAGTCCCGCATTCCTCCTGATGCTGCTCTTGAGAGCCCTGCTGTGTACTGTGAGGGAGGGATGGAGGAGGGTCCTGAGAGGCCTGTAGAGGAGACAGGGAACAAAGGAAAGTTAATTAAGATGCTGCATGAAGGCCTATGTCCTGTCCCTATGCTCTACTGCATCGTGAACTGTTGCCCTTCTGTTAGGACAGACAGTCCTACTGCACATCGTGGGTTCCGAGGCTGCAGTGGCACCTGGGGAAAGAACATGCTGAGAAGCCACCATGGGAGAGATGGTTCCAGGCTGTGCCCCTGTCTGAAAGCAGTAGGTAAGAGACAGTGCCAGAATTCCAACAATAAGCAATATATCAGCCGCTAACTATCAGCAGAGGGTAGAGTTTTAAAGTTAAATTGTATTAAAATGACAAAAGTTTGCACAACAGTGGCACATCTGCTCAGTGACACCAATGACCACACATTCAGTCACTTCACTACCAGTCTAGCATTGCTTGTAAAGCACTTTGGATGTATAAAGCGCTATATAAGATTCTTCTTCTTCTTCTTCATCCCAGTTTGGAAACAAGCCTGGATCACCAGAGGGCCTGCAGGGTGAGGACGATTGAGATTTCCACATGATGCTCTACTCCTCTGGGGGCACAAGGGGACAGGACCACCAACTGGGTGACCACCGGTCACAGTGCAGGTGAAGAATAGTATGGGGGTTGGGGACAGCTGATTGGCTAGATGAATGCACACACCTTACATAAGCACATCCATCAGCCAGCATCCCGGGAGAAAACTGGAAAAACTGCAGCAGTGTTCCATAGTGGCTCCAGGGCAGCCTGCAGATCCCACCCCACAAAACCAGGCTCCATCTGGAATCACCACAAGCAGCTTCTCTTAAGGACCAGGGACCTCTACATGGAGGCCGGATACCATTAGGCACACTCCTGGAGATAGATAAGCCCTGGAAGATGGCAGAGGTGATGGGATTGGGGTTTCCTGGGAACTCCAAAAGGACTGCCACTGGCTGAGGGAGGAAAATAGGAAATAAAAAAACTACAAAGGTTTAACTTCAAAATATAAATTATATGCACTGTACACCTTACTCTATTAGGCTGCCAATTTTATTTTATAATGCCATACAGTAAAGGCTGTAGTCTTGGCCACCAAGAATGAAGAAAACAACAACATACAGTAACTAATACTTCATTTTTTTTCAAAGTTGCCATTCACACATAGCTGAAGAGATGTACAGTAGATGTTTTCCCAGGGATTTTAGGTCTTGATAAAGGAAACAGCACTGGAAACATTTGCCCAGTCTGTCAATACCCGTCCAATTCAGAATGGTCCAAATTTGAGTGTTAACACAGAATGTACTTACCTCCAGGCTCACACAGCAGTTTGTCTGAATTTATGATGACTTTTGGAGTAAATTGTATGCCACACGCACTAACCAGGTTTCACTTTTTATTTGGTTTTAAAGTGAAACATAATATCTTAGTGTTAGCACTGAGAGCAAGTTATCTCTTTAAACTCCACCAAACAGTGCTAAAATTGCTCTGCAGAACAATGCCTAAAATAAACACACTTCAAAAAGCACCCTAGTCCACATATTGACCAGCCCAAGAACTAAAATACAATAGTTGGTTCATTGCCTATTGCATTTCTGTTTTACTTTTTACTTCTCATGTATTTGATGCATAATAGTAAATGTTTGACACTTACCCTATGATGTAAAGCACAATCAGTAGACGTAATACTACCACAAAAGAAATTGCAGGTACTTTAAACCACTGTGGAAAATCTTGTACGTGCCTGAGTCCCAAATGTTCAGCACATAGGTCTTTAAATCCTTACATATTTTATCTCGCGTACACTGACAACAGCAAGCCATGTTTTGAGAATTCTTCAAGCAGCAAAATGCATGAGAACTCTTCTTGGATGAAGTTATAAAATAAAATATCACAGTCTCTTCTTTTGTTCACTTAAAGTCTCATTGTAATAACGTTCTATCAATCATTAAACAAGTGCAATTAGGAAGATCATTCCTGGAATGACACCACCCTTTTAATGACTCCTGGTGCCTCTTAAACTCTACTACTGGATTTAAATATTTAAATTTCTGGAAGCCTATCTTTAAGTAGTATACCAACCAAATCTTTCTTCTGGTTTTCATGACCTTCTAACAATACTGTCAGAGGAGCTCTTCCCTGGTCCCTGTATAATAATGCATTAATTGCAATATATTTACGGATAGCATGTTGTGTAGAAATCTCTTTACAGTTGCATCCAGTACAGTTAGAAAATTACAGAGGTAATCAGTTAAGAGGTAAAAGCAATAAAAATAACTGAGGTTATAGTGCAAACTCACATATATCATAACATGACTTTAAAATAATTAAAGCTTTTTATTATCATTTTAACTCCTCAAGTGCCTGTGGACTTACACTGTATGTCCTAAACTTTATTACAATGTTTTTGACTTCTTTGGCATTTCTTAATGCAAAACCAGATGCCGATGCAACCATATGACATCATATAACATGAAAATTAACAAAATAGACTCTCTAGAACAAAAACATGGTAAATAAGTAAAATATGAATATATGCATAATCAGTGTGCTTTTTCTTAAACCAAAGTTTCAAAGATCTTGTATTGGCTTTATAGGCCATGACCAGTATCCACTGGGGCAGATTCAGAATGTTTCAGTCACCGCAGTTTGGGAGGAGGGACTGTAATTCAGGTTGAACTGATGGCCAGATGATCCCTCCTTTTTCCTCTTCTACAGCTCCGCCCCTGAGCGCAGACATTTTACAATGTCTAATCTGGGAGATCATGGAGGCTCACCCTACTGTAGTCTATGGGAGTTGTTTTCAAAATGATTTTATGAATGTTACGGCATTCTTTGATTTAAAAGATAGTAACTGCTCAACTGATAGGGCCTCTATTATTTATTTAGTTTTGTGACCGGGTAAGTACACTAGACAAATCCTGCCTATTTTCAGGCATGTCCAGGGAGGGGATACAGAAGAATTCCAACTGACCTTGAACCAGATTAAGCTGTTGGTGGTATTTTTTTTAGTGAATGAGGGAAATTTGGCCAGGACACTGGGAAATTCCCTACTCTACCTGTAGAGGATTGATGCTCTTCTAGAGTAGTGGTCATTTGTGGGATGGAGGGTGAGGAGGTTGGACGTCTGATGCGGTTGGAGGTTCTATCCCAGACCTCGGCTGGTGAAATCTCAAGAGATTCAATTCCACATGTGGAGAGTTTTGATTATTGTATGGAGGTGCAGTCTGCTAGGAGGCAAACAGATGCTGTGATTTCCCCATCTAATGCGGAGGGTTTTCCAGAGCAAGAACCGATTGATTCAGGCGTTTCTGTGATGCAGGCGGTATCTACTGCACTGGTTGTTTGTCCGGTGCTGGAGTCGAGTAGTGCTGACGATGGAACAGTGCTTTCCGCCTCACTCTGTAGAACTGGCTTTGCCGGCAGCTGTCAAGCCTGGTATAGCAGCTCAGCTGGCTGGGACAGACTCAATGCCGACGTCAGAAAGAATTAGAAGTCTTTTACTGTTATGGCACCAGTCGAGGTGCGGGTGTCAGGACTGGTCGAAGGAGGATTCACTTACTAATGCTGGCTGGATTCAAACCCCTCAAGAGCCTGGGTGCGGATTCTACTTAGGTTTCTTTCTCTTTGGGGATAATTCACTATAAGGTACTGTACCATTGTGCAAGGGGAAGGGCAGCCTGTGCTTATTCCAAATGAGGGAATGGGAGTTGTGGTGGATGAACTGCTTGAACTGAGTACCCCTTTTCTTATGACTGCAAGAACTGACATTTTAGAGCATTGAGATCAATCCCCTACCCCCTTCCCCACATCGAGAGGGCCTTAGATCTGGGCCCTGATATTTGGATTTTCTCAAAACTAATAGAGTGGACAGGCTCCTCGGTGTAATGCTGTTCTGCAGACACAGAGGGGGCTTCCGGAACATCCCGATAGGCTTTATGTGGCTCAACATCTTCTGAAGCAATCTATGGGGTTTCATGCTGTTGATATTTTGCCCTTATAAATGTCAGGAGAGGATACCTTTGATATTAGCTTTAGAACATTTTCTGGGCTGGATTCCTTTTGGAAAAATATGATATGTTTAAAGCAATGCCTTTATGGTCTCCTTTTTGGGCTATCCCCTTACTAAACCTCTGTATAAATCAATGGTAGTTATGTTTCGGAATGAGGGGTAAATGTGGGTGATATTTATTATTGGATGGAACAGAAATGTCAGGTTATGGGGCCTCCTGAGGCCATCATTGATAGTGAAGGGATTTGGAATGGAAGCTGGAGGTTTAAAGTTAGTTACACCTGGTGGGCAATGATGTGCGGCATATTCCCAATAGTTTTTGGGGGGAAAGATAGAGGGTAGTTTTTACCAAGACAACAAAAGCCTGCTATAAATGTGGTAGTCCCAGACATCTTAGCAGTACTTGTGATAGGGTGATTTGTGCCCTCTGTGGTGAATATGATCATCCAAGTTCAGTATGCAGGAAAGTGTTTAAATGCAATCTTTGTAGTGAGATAGGCCATGCCTATCATCAGTATCCTTGGGCAGGACAGAATCGTACTGGAGGGCTTAATCAGGAAAACTTGGTCTCTGAGGCCCAAGAAAGTAGAGGCCTCACAGATCGGAATCTGGGCCTGAGAAGGCCTCGGGGTCTTCTTCTTCAGATCCCACTCAGGTGCCTACTACCTCGGCTGGGTCGGCTACTTCTGAACCCTCCTGGTTTCCCCTGGGGTTCCCATTGCATCTGTTGTAGTCAGGGCTGGTTTTAGGGTTTTGGGGGCTCCCAGCAAGATTTGTGAAGCCATGGGGCACTCCTTACTTGACCCACTTTCACCTAATGTGTAGGACTGTAGCCCATACATGCATTTTTTCCTTTTCAGTACAACCAGTGATACAGCATATTTAAATTTGTTAGGAAAGTCAGTAGTGTCAGTCCTTGGGGCTATTCTTCCCTCCTATCCATTGCTGCCCATTTGCCTCTTATTGACTGGATCATAGCTTAGTAAGGCATTTTAAACGGGGGCTTGCCTCAGGACTGGAGAATGGCACATGTGGTGTCTCTCCACAAGAGTGGACCCAAGGATGAACCTAGTAATTATAGACTAGTCAGCCTTACCTCCACTGTAGGAAAGCTAATGGAGACTATACTAAAGGAAAGACAAGTGAACTTCCTGGAGGTAAATGATCTACAGGATTAAAAGCAGCATGGGTTTTCTAGGGAGAGCCTGCCAGACCAACTTGATTGACTTCTTTAATTGGGTCACAGGATCATTGCACAAGGACCAGATGGTAGATGTCCTGTGTCTGGACTTCAGTAAGGCCTTTAACTCTGAGCCAAATGGGAAGTGGCTCAGTAAACTGAGTATCCGGGAGTCAGGGAAAGCTGGCAGAGTGGGTCAAGAGCTGGCTACAGAACAGAAACTAGAGGGTGATAATTGGGGAGCTATCAGTCTAAGTCTGTGGCCAATGGGATCCCACAGGGCCCAGTACTCAGACCAGTGTTGTTTAACATTTTATTGGTGACATAGTGGATGGGCTCAAAAGTAAAATCTGCCTATTTGCTTATTACACTAAACTCTGCGGCAGAGTAGACATAGAGGATGGGAGACAGGAGCTCTAGGAGGCCTTGGCTAGGCTTGAAATTGTTGAGTATCTGGCAGTTGGGGTTCAGTACTAGGAGTTGCATGGTCTTGCACCTGGGAGCTAAGAACCAGGGGCCAGTTACTGGTTGGGAGGTGTACAGGTTACCAGTTCTGAGGAGGAAAAAGATCTAGGGGTAGCTCAATGCTTCATATTGTACACCTTATTTTGCTACTCTGTATTTTATATTTTATATGTATTTTCTCCCTTACACCCCTCACGCACTGGGAAATGAGACTCTGCTCAGTGTGCCTTTCCCAGTAACCAATCTTTAAATAAATTAAAAATAAAATAAATCAAGAGGGACCTGAGGCACCCTGCACAATGTCGTAAAGTGGCAGCCAAAGCAAACAAAATGGTGGGTTGCATCACCACAGGAATCACCTCTAGGAAAGAAGGTCATTTGCCCTTGTATAGGTCTTTGGTGACTTGAGACCGCACTTGGAGTACTGTGTGCAGTTCTGGTGCCCTTATCTGAAAAAATACATCAGATCTTTGGAGGGTATAGGCGTAGGGTGTATTCACTGGAGGACAGAAAGGAGATGGAGGATATGACTGAGACCTTTGAGTATCTTAAGGATATGAACAAGATTAGAACAGAGGGCATTTTCAATTTAAGGGGAAATGGGTTCACTAGGGGCATAGTCTCCAATTGTTGGGGAAGATTCAAAAGCAAATGAGAAGGCGCTTTTCACAGAAGGTGTGGTGTCCAAGTTGAATGATTTGCCTGAGGAGGTGATTTCTTTGAAAACAGTAAGCAACTTTAAAGGGGTGGGACAGGGTAAAGGAGAATCATAACATGAGAGATTATGGGTAGGGGTAAAGAGTGTGAGGGATGAAAACTCCGTGGGAAAAGGGAGGTGGGGGGCAGCTCAGTAAAATATACTAAGAGCTGCACACTCAAGCAGCCTTGGTATACCTAAATGGCCTGTTTCTGCTGGAATTTTCATACTTTCATATTATAATGCCACATAAGAAGGTGCTGCACAGTCCTTTGTTGCTGTTTAAAAGAAAATTAGTAAGGGAAACTGCTCTGGTTGGGGCCCCCCATGAGTGGGGGCCCACAGCATTCTGACAGTTTGCTGGTGCCTAAAACCGGCTATGGTTGTAGTTTCTATTCTAGAACAGGATTTAGGGAAGATGCCCCTCCCCAGATGGATGCTGACTTTCTCCCTCAAAAATGAGTGACTAGATCCTCCCTGAAACCCAAGGTCTTAGCGGGCCCCATTTTAACAAAAATTCCTTTCAGGTACTCCAGGAACAGGAAGGGATTTTGAATCTGATGTTTCATCCTTATCAGGTATGGTTTCTGAAATGGAAGATGATGAGGATACCCTCGGAGGTTCCAACTTCAAAGAAGAAGGTAGGAGAAAAGGAAAAGGATAAGGAGGAGGGTTGAACAGGATCATAGGACAGTGTTATCTCTTTTTTTTTTTTCTACATCTATACATGGATTCTTTTGTCTACTTTCCCTTAATGTTTGTAGCATTAAGTCCTTTCATAAACAAATGGCCTTATTGGAATTTTTAGACACCGCCCCTTTCATATTTTACTTATTCAGGAAACTAGATTCCTCCTTACAGGACGTTGTTCAGGTTAAAAACATTGGCCTTGGGGGCCTTCAGTTCGGTCTTTCAGGGAAGATATAGCTGATGGTCTTGGGATTCTTTTCAGTCACCCTGGGTTCAGGTTTAGAAAGTGGTTGATATTCTGCCAGGTAGGGCTTTGCTACTGGATTCTGTATATGATGGTTTTCCTTATGAATTATTAATACTTACGCTCCTCAAAGTAAAAACCAGAATTGAATTGTTTTCCTTATTAAACCTTTTATTTTCCTCTAGGTTGTTGTTTTGGGAGGGACATGAACTGCAGTTTGGATATAAAATTACGGGATAAGGTTCAGCAGAAAACATATTGTGATTCTCATGCTTTAAGTAATATTATTCATACTGCAAATTTGATGGACACATACAGAACTTTGTATACAGATGGGGATTTACTTACCGACAGAGTGCATATTGTACTCGGATTGATTATATTTTTTCTTCCAGACAGTTAACAGTTCAGGATTTTGGGTTACAGTTTTGTGAATTTTCAGATCATTGTATTTTAAGGTGTAATTTTCAGTTTTCTCAAGTTCCCCCTCTTTTCCAGGGATGCCTCAGTGTTGGAAATTTAATTCAGTTCTGTTGGAGGATCCAGGGATTAAATCCTAGATTATGAAAAGGCATTTGATTCTGTCTCACATAAGACAATAATTGAATGTTTATTGAATCAAAAGATATGCACAAACATGATCAAATGGATTGTATCATGGTTAGTAGAGAGAAAACAACAAGTTAGAATTAGAGGTTATGATTCAATATGGAGTAGTGTGACAAGTGGAGTGCCCCAGGGTTCTGTGCTGGGACCTATCTTGTTTAATTTTGTGGTTTCAAGTATGTCAACGTCAAATGGGTATGGTTAAATAAATATGCTGACGATGTTAAATTGGGTTGCATTGTTAATGATTCAGTCTCAGTTCAAAATCTCCAAACAAACTTAAATAATATATTAACTTGGGCTACTGATAAAATTTATCTTTGAATATAGATAAATGCAAAGTTATGCATTTCAGTAAGAACAATCGAATGGCACATTATGTGTTAAAAATGTATCTCTGACTAAAGTTTCATCTGAAAGTGATTTAGGAGTATTAATTACTAATGACCTAAAATTCACTGACCATAATAACTTAATAGTTAAAAATGTCTCTGTCTAATAAATTGCATACTTAAAAACTTAAAAGCAGAGACCCAGAGGTATTAATCCCGTATATAGTAGTCTGATAAGGTCTAAGTTTGACTATTGTTCTCCTTTCTGTGCACCCACATTTATAAAGGACAAGATAAATAGAGAAGCGTGTTCAACATGAGATTCACTAAAAGAATTAAGGTCTCAAATATACTCCCTACCAAGAAAGACTAAAAACTTAACCTTTACTCATTAGAATACAGGTCTTTGAGAAGCGACTTATGTCTAATTTATTGTGCCTCAAAAATGAGTTTTTATTTAAAACCTTATGTCTTGAATGGAGAAATAGTTTAAGTTCTACTAGATCTCATAACGTTAAATCAAGACATTCAATGTAAAAACAAATAAAAGAAAAATGTTATAACTCAAGAGTAATTCCGTTTGGAATTCTCTACCACAAGAGGTATTAAATAGTCCCAACTTCAATGTATTTAAAATTAATTTGGACAACTATATGGGTGAAATAAAATACTATTTCCATCCTAGTTAATGGATGGCGAAGTCATAATGGGCAAGTTCCTTGACTTTGTATTTTACCTATGAACCTATAATTATTATTTAAGTTTCGAGGTTCGATAGCAGTTTTATATGACTCCTGGTTTTCTTGGTGGCGGGATACCAAAATGGATGTTAAAACTTTGTGTCTGGACTCGGGAAATTTAAGGGTAATCAGGATTATTGGGGTATTTAGTTTTAAGAGACCAATTTTATCACCTTGTGTCTCTCCCTGCTATAGCAGATGGTAGAATTAAAGCTCAGATAGATATTGTTAAACAGAAAATGAGACATTATCATTATAAATGTGCAGCGTTGGTACATGCAACCTTTAAATTTGGTACTACCAAAACGCCGTTTTAGACCCTTTTGAGGCATGTAAAACACAATTAGCAAATAAACATATGACTGGTCTTTTAGATCATTTTGGTGAAACACGGATGTCACATATGAGATGCTAGACATTATGGTGGACACCATTCAAATTCGTTGGGACAGGAGTTTGTGCCTACTGTAGCTTGGGATTCTTTAATAAATTATCCTTTGCGGTTCTGTCTCCTGAAATTAGGGCTGATATTGATGGTCCAGTTACTTTGGCTGAGGTATTGGAGGTGATTGCCCATTTACGTTCAGGTGTGTCTCCTGGGGAAGATGGACTAACAAATGAGTTCTTTAAAACTTTTAAAGAAATAGTAGCTCCATTGTTAGTGGAAGTCTTTAATGAATGTTTGATGGCTGTGGAGGTTCCACAGGGGTTCTCCTCAGCAATGGTGGTTTATATCCATAAAACTGGTGATAGGCTAGATTTGGATAATTGAAGCCAATTAGCCTTTCGAACACTGATTATAAAATTCTGTCACAAATTTTGTGTCATCGCTTACAAAGGCAGCTGTTGAGTTGATTCACCTGGTCCAAACATGTTCCATCCCTGGTAGGAATATTCAACAGAACCTTCAGTTATTAAGGGATGTGTGTGAATTTGGGAGGCAAAAGAAGTTATGGATGTTTTAATTACTCTGGACCAGAGAAAGCCTTTGACAATGTGTCTTATTCCTATTTATTTAAAGTTTTACAAGTTTATGGTATTCCTCCCTCTATGATTAAGTGGATTCATTTTTATACCAGCAAGCAGTGGCCATTCGTGGTGGGTGGTCTTTTAGGAGTCTTCAGTTTTGATTCGAAGGGGTTAGACAGGGTTGTCCCTTAGTCCCCTTCTTTATACTTTTGTTTAGATCCTATGCTCTGAGTTATTTTGAATGACCCTTTGATTATAGGGTTATCCCTAGTCCAGGAATTTTTCTCAAAAAATTATGGCATATCAGATGACATCTGTCTCTTGCTTGCTTCTATTCAGACTGGAATATATGCTCTACAAGTGTTGTATTCCTTTACAGGGATTACTGGGGCAGGTTTTAACCATAATAAAAGTAAGGCTTTGCAACTTGGGGATGGGGACCTGGTGCTTTCAGTAAGTACGATACAGGTTTCTCCACATTTCATTTCAATTTTAGAGCTTAAGTTTGGTGAACAAGACATGGCTAGTTTAAATTGGGAGGATAGGTTACAAATTGGTGAGGTGAAGGTTTCTCGGTGGAAGTCATGGGGAATGGGGAAGAAAAAAGGTTAGGATTGTTAAGCAGTTTCTTATCCCAGTTTTCTTATATGCAGCTTATATTTTCCTTTACCTAATAACTTTGAGACAAGACTGTTTACATGTTTTTTCAGATGGTATGGGGTAGTAGATTAAACCAGTGAAACTGGATTTAACTTATCTTAAAGTTTCACTAGGGGATTGGGTATGTTAAATCCGGTGGTGTTTTTTCAATTCTTTTGTATCTTTCTTCCTTTTATAGGTCTATAGAATTTTCACTCCAGTGGGCTAAATGGACAGCGTGTTTATTTCAAGTATTTTTCAATAAATGGGATGTTATTTTTCCACGGTTTACTGAATCCTTGCAGGTTCCTATTTTGCTCTTCCCATGTTGAAAAGAATTAAACAGTGGAATCTTAGTAAAGCTGAGATTACTTCCATGCAGCAAAAATCTATTTATAGCTTTGTAATGGAGAAACATCATGCTGTGAGGGTTGATTTTCCATGATGCCTCCCTACTAGACAAGAGTCTGCTTTAAACATTCTTAAAGATGGGAGGACCCTGATTACATTTGGGATGTTCAGTGGCTGTGCTGTCATGGAAATTAGGAGTTAAAGGTAATTGGAAACATAAACCTGTGACTGATAGGTTATGTTTAAGATTTTCATGTGTTGACATGGAAGAATCACAGGAACATTTTTTATTTTGTGCTTACATTAAACAATTTTGGCATGATTTGGCCTTAAGTTGGCAATTTTCTCCCTAGCACATTCCTGATGAAGTTTTGATACTGGGGATTATTCGGTATTTATTCTAGATGTCACCCTAGTACACTAAATGTTCTTTTCGCATTTATTAAATATTATCTTTGGCAGGCACATTGTCAATTCTATTTACAACATATGACTATTCCTAATGAAGTTTTGATTAAACAGATTACGAAGCCTTGAAGCAATTTAAGATGAGGAGTCCAGGGTTTTTGACAGAGGAAGTTCCAGTTTTTGGCAACATGTTTTTGGTTATAGTATTTTATTGTTTTTATTATTTGTATTTATTTCTTGTGATTTTTTAATTCTATATGTGACGTATGATTTTTCCTTTTTGTAAATCTGATGTTGTGTTTTCTGCAATAAAAATTCCCCTACTCTTTTCGATAAGTGCCATGGGATCTTTAACATCCGCCTGAACTACCACCAATCCAGGCAGATGGGACCTCGGTTTAATGTCTCATCAAAGACAGCACCTCAAGTGCAGCACCCCTCTCATGCTGCACTACAGTGTCAATACTGGTATATTAACCCAAGTGCCAGATGTGGGAACTGAACCCACAGCCCTCTGATCTCCCGGCCTCAGAGGTGAGTGTGCCTACTGAGCCACTGACACTGCTTGGTATTAGTTGGCGGTGGCTCTCATTTAAAATCAAAGAATGCCATAACATTAATAAAATCATTTTGAAATCTACCCCCATAGACTACAATGGGTGTGACCTTATGCTCTCCCTGGTTAGATGTCATAAGCGTCTAATCGTGGGAGTATGACTGGAGAACCAGGAAGTGAAAGGAATCAGCTAGCCATTGCTTCAGCTCAAATTACAATCCCTTTCTTCCCAAACTGGGAGATTGAAACATTATAAATTTGCCTCTATTGGACACTGGTCACTCCACTTTCTTAATCCTAAATCTCTTCTTCTCAACCTCTGATATCCCTACCACATGGAAGAACTCAGTGGCTCTTCCTCTACCTAAAGGTGTAGACCCCTCATCCCCTGGCAACTATTGCCCCATCTGCTACTCCCTACCCTAGCCAAACTACAAGATCATCTAGTCCTCTCTCAACTCAACTCTTTTCTATCTGCTACCTCCTTCTTCACGTTATTCCAAGCTGGTTTCAGGAAAAACACTCTACCACCACCTTCCTACTTCAGCTCACTGACTTCATCCTGTTCAGAATGGTAAATGGCCAAATCACCTCAGCCATATTTGTTGACCTTGTCAAGGTTGTTGACACTGTTTCCCACACCATTCTCCTTGGTTCCCTCTCATCTGCTAGTCTAACACCTTCTGCTACTAGCTGGTTTAAGGCCTACCTTACTGGTAGAACCCAATAAGTTAAGTTTATAAATGCCATCTGCCACCCCTACCAATCTGCAATGGCATCCCTCAGGGTTCTGTGCTGGGTCCCCTTCTATTCTCCATCTTCCTTAATGACCTGCGATCTGTCTGCTCCCGTCCTCTGCCATACACATGTATGCTGATGATACTGTCCTGCATGCATCTGGCTCATGCCCAGCTGAGGTTACATCCAACTGCAGCACAACTTCAACTAGATCCAGCTCTGGTTTGCAAACCATCAATTATTCCTCAGTGCCAAGAAGACAGTCTCCATGACCTCTGGCACAGGGCAGAGACTCTCTATGCTTCCCTACCTGCCCACTTTCCACACTCTGGCTGGGACTTTACTTGAGGACACCTCATTCTTCAGATACCTTGGGGTTTGGCTAGACCAACACCTCAACGTCTCTGAAACATTGATAATATCCAGAAAACACTGGCCAAGCTTGGTGCCTTGTTCAGGAACTACAGTTGCATTCCTCCTGTGGCTAGGCGTGACCTTATCCAGAAGATGATCCTCCCATTTTGACTGCTGTGATTTAGTCTATGGTGCTGCTCCTAAGTCCTCCTGACCAGATTGGACACTCTCTTCAACTCCTTCTGCTACTTTGCCCTTGATGTTTCCTCTAGCACCCACCACTGTGACCTCTATCAGACCCTTTCCTCTTCCTCTTCCTCTCCCTCACAAATAGATGCCTCTCACAATGCCACTAAATTCACCACTAAACACTGGCTTGGTGAACTCCCTTCCTATCTCTCCCAATCATTCATAACACCCCTCCTCCTTCCCACTCCTCAGATCTACCGACACTTGCATGCTAACTGTTCCTGCCACTACACCTCTCTGGCCAGTCTGGGTACTCTTACCATTTCCCTAAAATATGGAACTCTCTACCTGCTTATATCCAACACTCCTCATCCCTCTATTCCATCAACACTGCCCTCTCCAATTATTGCACCTAACTCAGTCCTGTCATGACCCACCCTAATTTCCGTTGTCTTGCTCCTTACAGTTCATCCTCTTTCAGAAATTACCCAATGCCTCTTACTACTCTACTGCCTCTACTGACCCTAACCCCTCCTAGGTGCTAGTTCTCATACCTTTCTCCCTTTAGCTTCTCTCTCTCCCTTTCCCTTAGCCTTCACACTCCCCTTACAGGGATCTCAGCATCGTGAAAGGGTCCTATAGTGTCCAGACTGGCCACCTTTTCTTCCCCATCTACGTATCCTTGGCCTTGAGGGTCCCCAGCATCCTGGATGGTTCCTTGGATCAGGCCTCATCCTCTCCCAGGTGTTATTTCTCATTCCCTTCCTCTCACTATCCCTCTATAATTACAGTGCTTAACCACAGAAGGGTTTGCAATCACTTGATCTTCCCTGCGCCCTTGCAGGGTTCATCACATCCTGAAGGGTTCTCTTTTTAGGTCAGGCTTTATTTCCCTCCTAGGTGTTAATCACACTTACTCTGTCTCTCTCTTTCTCCCTGTCTAATCCCTGCTCCAGTCCCTGTCCCCATGCAGGGTTTTCCACATCCTGAAGGAGTCTTTCTGGAACATGACTCTGTCTCCACTATCTATCATCTCATCCTCTCATCCTCTCTCTCCTTCACTCCTTATTTCATGATAACACTTGTTCACTTATTAACACTAAGCTATTAATTGTTCTCACAAATTACATAGGTATGCAACACTGTTTATAACAACTGCCTTAACTAATTGTATGCTATGTTGATCTTTATAACTTGAATGTAAAATGCCTCATCCCTATTGTACCCCTTCCCCAGGTCACACTGGGAGACGAAGCAACCTGTTGCTCAGTGTGCCTTCCTGGTGAAACATTTCAATAAATAAATAAATAAAATCAGGTAATGGGATATAAAGGTCAAACCGAGAACTAAATTTATTTGAAATTTACTTTAAATGGGAAAGAAACAATAGCAACAGATGGCACTGCAGGATTGGGAATGACACAGGACTCTATAAAATACATGGGAAGAAATTGAGAACTGTTAAAACTTTATTCACCTATATTAAACTTATTTGCAAAAAGCTTTGTTAATGCACAAGGTTAACTTACTGTAACATCACAAAAGTAGGGAAATATGGCATTAAGGTTCCATCCTAACTCCACACCTACTCCCAAGCAGCAAATGGAAAAAACAGGGTTTTGGGTCTCTAGAGTATTGGGGAATCAGTGGTGGGGTCTTCTTTGGGATTGTCAACCCTAATTCCCACCCCATTCCATGAGGTACCTGCATGAAGAAAGGTACAAGTTGTGTTGGCAACCTGTGGCAAGACATACTTCTCTGCCACTGAAGAGTGTATCATTATGAGGTGTGGCTTGGAGCTGTACTTTGTGCTTTGGATTGGAGGCTGCTAGCTGGAATGGAGGGGTAAGCATTAGAGTTGACAACTCCAAGTAAGACCCCACCACTGATTGCCAAGACTCTGTAGACCCAAAACCTAATGTTTTTCCTTTTTACTGTTTGGGGGTGGTGTGTGGAATTCAAGTTAGAAACCTTAATGTCACATGTCCCTACTTTCGTGGCATTAAGTTACCCTAATTGAACTGCGTTAACAATATTTTTGCAAAAGAATTCTCTTTTTGAGATAGTGGACTCATATCCTAATTACATGAATCCCTTGGGGACCTGCGTGAATAAATACACAAGTATAGAGCCTCAGGAAGTGCAAGGCCCTGCTGACCCTGCTGTTCCGTGCAGTGCTGGATGTTCAAAGTTACCAAACTTATGAAAGTGCATAGAAAAAGTTAACATATCTTCATAACTGCTTGTTTTAATATTTTGACTCCAGATTTTCAACATAGCCTTGTTACAAACCTACCTCATAAACATAGTATGTGAAAAATTTTCACATCTTGGCGGGACATGTGGGGATAGAGAACAGGGAGAGGGAGCTCATCGAGCGCAGGAGGAGGACTGATTTAAATTTACAAAAGACACCAAAACTGCAGGCTTTCTTCTATTTAATGGGCAGCCTGTAGTAGCACTGGACAGCAGGGACAGAGAACAGTGAGAGGGAGCTCATGGAGCTCAGGAGGAGGAGGAGGACTGATTTAAACTGTTCTCCCACCCACCAACCCCATACCACCGCCTTTGTTAAATGGTCCTTATGGCTGACAAGGGAGGAGTCCAGGAGATTGACCAATCAAGGGCCAAGGGCTTGGTCTACCTAGGATCATCTAATAAGTGCAGCAAATCCTGCTGAATGCACTTTGAAATGGTGACAATATAGAGAACTACGGAGTAAACTGTGTTATCATCGGACTAGTAAGAGAAATTCTGTCAATGCAAGTTGGAACTGTGATATTATAGGCATCTGAGGGTGTAACAGTGTTAAGACATACTTTATGATTGTTACAGAAGAATAATACAGTACCTAACTGAATGTGATTTGAACCTAGGTGGTTCAGAGGCAACTGAGGGTGAAAAAGTGCTAAGTTATACTTTATGAATGCTACAGAATAATAAAACAGTACCTAACTGACTGTGATTGGATCCTGCACTACCCTTTTGGCTGGGTGGCAGTAGTGTGTCACTTTGTAAAGGGAACAAAATTGAGTAAGAAGAGGACTTATCATTTGGTATAGGGTACAAAACTGTAAGACTGGTCAGAAGCTAAGAATGTGGGGCTAGAATGAGACAGGTGCCACATGTCACTAGGGCTGGCATCTTTGAAAGGGTGGTGGGGTGCACGGGGTGTGGGTCTGCCATGATCCTGAATTGGGCTTGGAGGATGGGGGTTATGATCTGTAGCCAGCTGCCTAGTCTAAAGGAGGAACTGTGGAGGATAGGGAAGAGCCTAGGAGGCAGGGCAAGTGAGGATGGAAGTCATCCTGGCAGGGAAATAGGAATGGAAGGAGGGATGGGGACAGAGCAAATAGGGCCTGAAACTGACCCCAGTACCAGAGAGCACAGGCAAAATACAGAGGGGAAGGAGGGTGTGCATGAGGGAGAGGGGACCCCTGCAGAGAGAGATTGTGAGAAGTACCATAAGGAGCTGGCAGTTGGTTGCGGGTAGAGGAGGACCGGAGGCTCAGGGAGGAGCAAGTTGGAGGAAGAACTGACAGGGGTCATGAAGTAGGAGGTGTGTTGACTAATAACAGATTTGAGCCTCTACCATTAGGGAGGGAGGAGAAGGAAAATCCCAATGGGGTGGAGTACAAGCTGGAGGAGAGGGGCTGGCAATGGGAAGGGCAGGAAACATGGGCAGCAGGGTTAAAGGGGCTAGTAAGGAAGGAGGAGGTGTTACCAGGGGAGAAGACTCAGGGCAAGGAGAAGGATGAGAGGGTACTGCTATGGGGTCATAGGTAATAGGTGCTCAGAGCTGGCAATGGAGGGTAGGGAAGGGGTGGGAGATCAGCAGGGTGGGTGGAGATTGATAGGAAAGCACAATAGACAGAAGTCAGGCTGGTAAAGTGATTAGGGAATGGGAGGAGCAGGGCAAAGACAGTGAGTGGGGCAGAAACAGGGGCAGTTGCAGGATAGTATAAGTGGCAGGGCAGTATGAACTCTGGAGAAGAAGAAAGGGTAAGAGAAGAGGGGTAAGGGACATGAACAGGGGCTGCTTGTGCTGGTGAGATTTTATACTGAAAGGGGTCAGATGGGGCAGAAGGAAGGCACAGCCTTATTTGGGTTGAAGCTATTCTGGGTTGACACTGAAAGAGCAGGGCAGACACTTCTCAAGTGCACATCAAAGGGAGGAAGAAACCTCACATAGTGTTGCATGTGGGTATAAACAACTTATGGGGAGACTGTAGAAGTGGTGAAGTGGAGGTTCAAGGAGTTGGGCAGGCAGCATGAGGAGGTTGGGGAGTTGGTGGCATTCTCGGAGGTACTCCCAGTACCATGTGTGAGCACAGGGAGGAAGAGAAGGACAGAGGAGTTCAGCAAGTGGCTGAGGGAATGGGGCCACACCAAGAATTATGGTTTAGTGACAGATTGGGGTAGGGTCTGAGGTAATAGTGACTCATGCATGAGGAGACAGGCTACACTTGGGTGGAGCGGGAGGGGAGTGCTAAAGAGTGGAATAGAGGATTATATAGCAACTAAGGTGGATTTAAACTAGGAAGGAGTGTGAAGAGAACTGAGGATAGTAAAAGGGTCTTGAAGGGGAGCCTATGTGAGCTCACCCCCTAGTTATGGGTAAAGGCAAAGGTGAAGTGACTCAGGAAGGGGCATGCAGGTAGCCAGGGTGGAGTGCAGAATGCACCACCACCCTGTAATAACAAGGCAGATAAAGGGTGTGTACTACTGAGAGGAGGGAGCAGATCAAGGAGAGAGAGGAGAGAGGAAGGAGGGTACGGATAGAAGGTGGTTTACCTAAATGCGAAATGCCTGGGAAACAAAATTGCGGAACTTCAGGCACTCCTTTCAGAGGATGTGGACATTGCTGCAGTAACAGAAACTTGGGTGACCAAGGACCATGACTGGGATCTAACAATCCTGGGTGAAGTATTTACAGGAAGGAGTAGGGGTTGGAAGAGGGGTGGGGTAGCACTCTATGTGAGAGAAGGATCAAATGACGAGGGATGAGGTGGAGGAAGGAGGAGGACAGTGGCACTTTGGGTGCAGCTTCTGGACTCCAAGGGTAGAAAGCTGAGGCGAAGTGGTATACAGACCACCAGCCTAATCAGGGAACTGGATGGGAGTTGGAGGAGCAGATAAGGAGGGTGTGTAGGACGGGGGTGTGGTGATATTGGGGATTTCAGCCCACCAGGGCTTGAGCAAAGCATCCATGCCACCAACAGCACCAGGGAGCAGGTGCTCCTAAATGCGATCCAGGATGGCCTCTTGACACAGATGGTAAGTGGGCCTACAAGGCTTGGTAACACACTAGACCTGGTACTGGCAAATGAGGAGGCAGTGAGAGCCCTACAGGTTGAAGACCCATTAGCTGGTACTGACCACCAAACAGTGTGGTTCATATTAACTGGCAGGAGACTGTAGGCACGGGCACTAAGGTGGTGGACTTGGGGGGAACTTTGGGAGGATGGGAGTAATACTGCAAGGGGACTCCAGGATATAAGGCCAGGGATGGATGCAGTGCAAAAATGGGAAGTTATTAAGACTGGGCTAAAAGAGGCCACAGTAGCCTGCACCAGAGCTAGGAGTAAGAAGGGCAGAACCAGAAAACCATGCTGACTGAAGTGCTGTAGGGGTGAGGGAAAGAGGTCTGCATATCAGAAGTATAGGAGAATAAGGAAGGAAGAGGATAAGGAGACTTATGGGAGTTGGTCCAAGGAGGTGACCAGGTGGGTGAAAGTAGCCAAGGCCTCCAGGGAATTAAGGTCAGCACGGGCATAACGAGTGGGGAGAAGGACTGTTTAGATACTGTATGTCAGGAAAAGAAGATGTGCAAAGAACTTATAGTGAGGATAAAGTGGGAGGGAATGGGTGGAAAGGGAGAAACAAGCAGAAATACTACATAGAATTTGATGGCAGATAAGGACCGCTTGGCTCACAGTGTCTGCCCATTTCCTACCTAATGGATAAGCTGCAGATTGTAGCTAACCTAAAGCCTACTTCCTCCTACCCCCACTAGAATTGCCTTATGTCTGTGCCATGCATTCTTGAATTCCCCACTGTTTTGACTCCGACCTCCTCAGGAAGGCTGTTCCATGCATCTACAACCTTCTCTGTGAAGAAGTACTACTCACATTACCTCTGAGTCATCCCCCTCTATCATCAAATTGTGCTCCCTTGTTCTTGCACATCTCATTTTCTGAAAGATGCTATCCTGTTGGACTTTGTTGATTCCCTTGAGGTATTTTAAAGTTTCTATCATGTCCCCATCTCCTTCTTTCTTTGAGGCTATACATATTAAGCTCCTCTAGTCTTTCTTCATATGTCTTCTGGTGCAGACCCTGCACCATTTTGGTTGCTCTCCTCTGGACAGCCTCCACCCTGTTTATGTATTTACGGAGGTGGAGTCTCCAGAACTGCACACAGTACTCCAGATGTGGTCTTACCAATTGTCTGTACAGAGGGACAACAACTTCCTGTTTTCTATTGGTGATGCCTCTCCCTATGCATCCCAGTATCCCCATCCTCATTACTGCCTTCTCACATTGCTTGCCCTGCTTAAGGTCATCTGATATGACTACCTCAGGTCCCTTTCCATTGTTGTTGTTGTCAATATCTCACTCCCATTGTGTACTCTTCCCTGGGTTTTTGTTCCACAGGTGTATTACTTTGCACTCCTTTGCATTGAATCTAAGCTACCATACATTTGCCCATTCCTCTGGCCTGGCCAAGTCCCTTTTCATCCTTTCCACCCCATCTTGCATATCAACCCTGTTGCAGATCTTTGTGTCATCTGCAAAGAGACATGCTTTCCTTCCATTCCCTCTGCAATGTCATTTATAAAGACATTAAAAGGACTGGCCCCAGTACCCGAACCTCTGGGACCCCACTAGTAACCCCCTTTCTTCACTGTGGACTCCATTTACTATTATCCTCTGTGTCCCATTGTCCAGCCAATGTTTTACCCAGGCTACCACCGTGACCCACTCCCAGGCTGGCTAATTTGTTTATTAATCTTTTGTGCAGGACTGTGTCAAATGCCTTATAATGTCTAGGTAGCCATGTCTACAGCCCTCCTTAGTCTACTATTTTTGTCTGGCTCAGTAGTTAGCACACTCACCTCTGAGGCCGGAGATCAGAGGGCTGTGGGTTCAGTTCCCATCTGGCACTTGGTTAATATCCCAGTACTGACACTGTAGTGCAGCATGAGAGGGTGCTGCACTTCTGAGGTGCCGTCTTCGGATAAGACGTTAAAACCGAGTCCCATCTGCCTGGATTGGTGGTAGTTTAGGTGGATGTTAAAGATCCCATGGCACTTATCGAAAGCATAGGGGAATTACCCCAGTGCCTGGTCAAATTCCCTCATTCACTAAAAATATCACCAACAGCTTAATCTGGTTCAAGGTCAGTTGGCATTCATCTGTACCCCTCCCGGTGGGTCCTGAAAATAGGCAGGATTTGTCTAGTGCACTTACCGGTCAACAAAAACTAAAGAAAGAAAGAAAGAAAGAAAGAAAGAAAGAAAGAATATCGATTGGATTCATCTGACATGATCTTTCTGCTGTGAATCCATGCTGCCTTGGGTCCTGTGCCCCACTGGCCTCTAGGTACTCAACAATTCTTTCCTTCAGAAGTGATTCTATAATTTTCCCTACCACTGAGGTCAAACTGACAGGTCTGTAGTTTCCTGCCTCTGTTTTGCTCCCACTTTTGAGAAAGGGAATCACATCTGCCCTTCTCCAGTACCACCATCATCCCATGATTTATTAAAAGGGTAGTCAGCGGTGTTACTAGTTTTCCCTTAGTTCTTTTAGAATTCTGGAGTGAATTCCATCAGGCCCCATTGCTTTATCAACCTTTAGTTTTAGGAGTTCTTTCAGAACCCTTTCTTCTGTGAAAGGACTAATATCAACCCCCCATCCAGAGTGCTTCTATTGATGGGATTAGGTATATCCCCTGCTCTTCTTTTGTGAATACTGAGCAGAAGTATTCATTCAGTAGCCCTGCTTTTTCACTGTTGCTGCCTGCCTAACCACCATCTTCTTTATTCAGCCTCAGTATCCCTGCCTTAGTCTTTCTTTGCTCCCTAATGTACCTATAAAGGTTTTATCCCATTTCTTAACCAAGTTGCTATCTTTCCTCGGGTTGAGCCTTTCTATTCTGACTGCCTTCCTGCTTCCTTCTGCTTTAACTGGTACAGTTCACTGTCCTGCTCCTTCTGTGTTTCTTATACTTCCTGAATGCTATCTTTTCTCCCTAACCTTCCCTGCCACCTCTTTTGAGAACTATAGTGGCTTTCTTTCATTTTGATTTGTTTATTTGCTTCACACAAAGTCTTGTTGCCTCTGTGATGGCGATTTTGATGTTTCTTCATTGTTGCTCCACCCCACCTTCTTGCCTGTTTGTTAGTGCTTTTCTGAGGCACACCCCATTTTGACAAAATCAGCCTCCTGAAGTCCAGTAGCTTCACTTTTGTATGGCTTGACTCTACAGCTAAGTTTATGATGAACCACACTGTTTGGTGATCACTTGTTCCCAGATGGCTACACACTTCTAGATCTGAGATCCTCTCTCCATCCCTATTTGAGAGTACCAGGTCAAATGTTGCTCCATCTTGAGTGGGTTCCAGAACTAGCTGTCTGAGGAATGCCCCTGTAGGGCATCAAGAATGGCCCTGCTCTTGAATGTGGCTGCAGCAAAGGTGCTCCTAGTTAACATCTGGCATATTCAGGAACCCCATCAGCAATATCTCCCTTTCTCTGCCATCCTAAGGATGCCTTCTATCATTTCCTTGTCCATTCCCTCCCCTGAGATGGGGCATGTATACAACCCTGTGCAGACTGTGGCACTATTTCCAGTCTCCTGGGTGACCCACAGTGCCTCCTCTCCTCCTCCCTGTTTACCCTTTAGTTCTGTTGCTTTGATCCCTTCCCTTACATAGAAAGCTACCCTCCTCGTCTTCCCTCCCTATCCCTCCTGTAGATTGTGTACCCTGGTATGTTGACATCCCAGTCATGGTTCTCTGTGTACCATGTTTTTGTGACTGCCATAACATCCAGGCATCCTCTTCCATCAAGGCCACCAGTTCAGGGAGCTTTTACATAGACTACGGGCATTGGTACTCATTAATCCTCCTATTCTTCCCTCCCTATCCCTCCTATAGATTGTGTACCCTGGTATGTTGACATCCCAGTCATGGTTCTCTGTGTACCATGTTTCTGTGACTGTCATGATATCCAGGCATCCCTCTTCCATTAAGACCACCAGTTCAGGAGCTTTTTACCTAGACTATGGGCATTGGTACTCGTTACCCTCCATTTTTATGGTCTTATTTCTTTTGCCCCATCCCTGTTCTTACTGCTTTTGTCTTTTCTCCATTTACCACTGCCCTTCCCCACTGACTGCTCCATCTTGGTGTTTACCTCACTAACTACCCTGATTTATCTTTGGGGGCTAGGGTTTCTTTCTCCTTTCAGTGCCTCCTCTTGGCTAGCTTGAATGCTTGCCAATGAAGCATTTAAACCTATCATCTAGGATCCTGGTTCCTTCCTGGACAGATGCAGACTATCACACCAGTATAGGCCTGCATCCCTCCAGGTGGAGCCCCAGTCCCAATGAAGCCAAATCCTGAGCTCTGCACCAGTTTTTCAGCCAGTCAATGAATCCCATGGTATAGAGTACCCAGCCTCATCCATGCCATAGACAGCTAGCACTTGAGAAAGTTACTGTGTACTTCTTGTGTAAGGCCCCTCCCAACTCCACAAACTTTTGTTATACTGCTCTGATCCCATTCTCAGCCAGGTCATTTGTCTCTAGGTGGATAATGACATCCAGCTCACTCCCCTTGCAGCTGCTGCCATGATCCTGAGGGTTTGTTTCCTGTCCATGGCACCGACAGGTACCTTACCTTCCTTTCCTCCATCCCCAGTTCTAGCCCCTAACAACTGAGTCCCCACCAGGAGTTGTTTCCTTCCCTGTGGAGTCCTGTGCCACCCTCCTGTGGGTCTCCATTGTGGAGGTTCCAAGCATCCTCCTTGGTCTCCACTCCACTACTGAATGAGTACTTCTGCTCTGTTTCACTAAGGAGAGGATGGACCACTACCACTATGGACTGGGGGTGGGGAAGGGAGGAGGTGACAAACAAAATGATCATAGGGAGTAGAGTGCTAGAGGGCTAAGGGCATTGAGGGTGGACAAGGCACCAGATCCTGATGGCATCCACCCCTGGGTGCTGAGGGAGATGGCAGAGGTGCTGGCTGAGCTGCTTGGCAGTTCTGTTCAGCACCTCCCTGGAAACAGGGTATGTGCCTCAGGACTGAGAGTGGCTCCATATGGTGCCCATACACAAGAATGGGCTTAGTGAAGAGCCAGGAAATTATTGGCCAGTCAGCCTCACTTCCATAGTGGGGAAACCTATGGAGATGATATTGAAGGAGAGGCTGGTGTCATTCCTTGAGGGTAATGGTCTACAGAATGGGCAGTAACACAGGTTTGTCTCAGGGAGGTCTTGTCAAACAAACCTAATAGAGTATTATGACTGGGTAACAAGGGAACTAGATGGGGTTATACAGTAGATGTCCTGTAATTGGACTTCAGCAAGTCCTTTGATACAGTGCCTCATGGGAGATTGAGGGGAGCTGACTGCTGCAGGGTGGAGAAAAACTGACTGGATAAAGAACTGCTTACAGGGAGGGTGCAGCGGGTTGTTGGGGGAGCCTTGACACCCATAGCAGTGACAAGCAGGGTGCTGCAGGGTTCAGTGCTGGGTCCAGTGCCATTTGTGCTCTTTATCTCAGCTATAGCACACGGACTTGGGAGCAGGGTTAGTCTGTTTGCAGATGATACCAAAATGGGGCAGTGGTGGACGAAGAGGATGGACGGAAACAATTGCAGAGGGACCTACCCAAACTAGAGACATGGTCGGAGAAGTGGCAGCTAGGATTCAATGCAACACTTTGGGGAAACAAACATAGGAGGCACTACTGGTTGGGTGGGGTGAGGCTGGGGATCACTTAAGAGGAGAAGGACCTTGGGGTGTTGGTAACAGGAGTATGAATAACTCTGCCCAATGCAGGAAAGCAGTGGCTAAGACTAACAGGATGCTGGGTTGTATCATGAGGGGTTTTCATCCAGGCATAGGGATGTGATTCTGCCCTCTACAGATCCCTGGTCAGACCATATTTGGAGTACTGTATGCAATACTGAGGCCATACCTGAAGAAAGATATAAAATTACTGGAGGGGTACAAAGGAGGGCAACACAAATGTTAAAGGGATGGAAGGAAAGGACTATGAAGTCAGGCTGCAGGAGCTAAATATGTACAAGCTGGGGAGAGGAAGGTTGGGGATATGGTTGAAATATTCAAATACTTGAGGAGTAAATAAACCTAGCACTGAGGGGGTGTTTAAACTGAGGAAAGGTAGGAGATGAGGGGCATGGACTAAGACTGGAGGGAGGATGATTTAAAATGAAGATGAGGGGCACTACTTCACTGAGAGGGTGGTGTCTAACTGGAATGTGCTACCAGCGAAGGGGTGGTAATGTATGACAATCGGAAGTTTTAAGAAGGAGTGAGACAAAGCAGGATGAAGGGTCTGGGTGGCAAGGGCTTTGTGGTATGGGACGGACAGTGGAGGAGGAGGAGGAGGATGGGACAGCTGCAATCTAGGGTGCTAGCTGCACCTCAAGCCAATTTTATAGACTGGTTGGTCTGTTCTGATGGCAGATTCGTATGTTCATATGTTTGTATGTTCATATGTCATTCCATGGTACAGGTGTGGAAATACATTTTGGCGGGTTTGAAAAATGGCAGTTGTTACGTTGGTGAAGTGATGTGAAAAAATGGCAATGTTGAAATTTTGGGTGAAAATTAATATTTTCCAAAGTTATGAGCATGTGTTGTAACATTTCAATGTATGCTCATAACTTTGTTTTTTGTAATATTTGTACCCAAACTTTGAACATAGCCTTCTTATGACCCCATCTCATTGGCAAGGGTGGAGAACATTTTCAAAACCCATCCAAAACATGATTTCATGCATCAACAATGTCCTTCTGTGCCACAGGAGTGAAAACTCAATTTGGCCTGATTTAAAAAAAATTACAGTTTTCACGTTCATGAGCTGATGTGAAAATATGAGATCAGAATGTGCAAAACTGACAAAGTTGTTCATCAAAGTTGAAAACTGCTATTGAAAGACACTGAACCTCACTGGTCTTGGTTTCTCATGTTGCACTTGCCAGTTCCAGCAGCAAGATGTTTTCGATTAGTGAGAGGATCTTCACCATGGGACCTGTGCAGGTGAGTCAGGATTGTGAGGGTTGTAATGGGGTGTTAGGGGTGAGTGTTGAGTGGGAGGTCAGGGTGGAGGGTCAGGCGAAGGACTGTTTTCTTTCTTACAGGTTAAAAAACATTGAAGGGTGGTTTTCCTTATTACAGCTAATAATGTGAGGACGGCGATCAGAGGGTGGAGGGTGCCACTAGAGAGCAGGAAAACATACTATATGAGGGATGGCAATCAGAGTTTGGGGTGCCAGTAGGCACCAGAGAAATGTCATATACATGAGGGATGATGACTGGAGAGTGGGGTGTCACTAGACACCAGGAAAACATACCATAAATGAGGGGACAAGGATTGGAGGTGGGGGCATCATAAGACACCAGAGAAATAAACTATACAGATAAAGGGACCACAATCAGAGGGTGGTGGTACCACTAGACACCAGGGAAACATACTATACATGGGGACTATGATCAGAGGGTAGGGGTCCACTAGACACCAGAGAAACGTACTATACCTGAGGGGATGGCAATCAAGTGGGGTTCACTAGACACCAGGAAACCATACTATGCATGAGGGGACAGTGATGGGAGGGTGGGGAGCAACACTAGAAACCAAAGAAATAGTGGATCACTTCTATTCCACGAGATCCAGCTGCAGATGTAGAACTCAACAAAGTCCCGCTGTTCTCACACAGACAGTACAGGTAAACAAGCTCTCTCACTAAACTGAGCATCCTGGATTTTGGGTGCCCAGAGAAGGTATTTCTGATAACTTTAAAAACAAACACTGAATCTAGCTAAAGGAGTCCCATTTACTTAGGTTCAGGTGTTTGTTTTATGTTTGCCATGCACACATGTGCTGTGAACATCTTGTTACAAGAGAGTGGCATTTGAGAAGTGTGCCACTCCCAAACTCATTGCAGTTCAAACTAGAAGGGTCTCATTGCATGCTGGGAAGAAACTTCATGTACTTCAAGGACTGAACTGCTCCAATCAGAGACAGCTTCAGTCCTTTGATTTGCATGGAGCTGGTCAGCAGTCAGCTGACTGGTTTTCAACACCAGGGTCGCGTGCTTGCCTGCAAGTATGATGGCCACCCTACCAAGACCAGTATCTAAATCGCAGCAATGGCGTACATTAAACTCATCAACAGGAACAGTACGGTAGGGTACAGCAAGAGGGTGCAAAACTGTGAAAGGGTGTATACATGGTAGTGCACCTCTCACTCTTCTCAGGTAGGGATGAGACCTGTGCTGGGAGGTGGGGCCAGAGAGCACCTGCCATGGCTCAACGGAATGAGTCACAGGCAGCAAGGGAGGGTAGCAGTGCATTTGGTTTCGATTCCCGTCTCAGTAGTAAGGAATTGTTTTATTTTCACACTTTGTGCAGTTAAATGTTAACCCCTCCACCACAGTTGGTTATTTTAGTTGGGGTGCAAAGGCAGAGCCCCCACAAAAAGACGTATGCAGCATGCAATATATCGTGCTGTATTGGCAGCATGATATATTGCTGCAACTTAATGTCTTGCAACATTATTATCCTGTGCTGATGGCCACATAGTTATGGTCAGGAACCACGATGCAGCACTGAATCCTGTTTGACATCCTGAATAACCCATCAGAAATTGCCACAACCCAGATCAGAAAATACTATTAAGTCCTGACATCAAGTTGACAAAGTTTGGAGAGGAAAAATGATAGACACTCCAGATATCATGGGATCAACAAATCTGTCAACTAAATCGCTGCTATGCTGTTGTCTGTCAAACCAGACAATCTGCATACAACAAACAAAACATCAGCACAGTCAGCCATACACACAGCTCAGACATCAACACCATAAAGGACATACTACGATTTATTACCCCAGCCAGAAATAAATCAGATCTGAGATACGTGAACTAAGAAATACCACTGAAATAGTTCGTGTAATTCTGAACTTTTAGTGTTTGTCTCACAGAGGCAGAATCCAGAGTGGCAATGGTCAGGAATACAGTCACTAAACTTGATGGTTATTCAGATTTTTACCATGAGCCAGTGCCATAGGAAGGGTGGGAGGGTGGTGCTCCGCCCTGGGCGCAAGCTCTGAGGGGCACAGTTTCAAGTCTAAAGCTCACTTTTTAATTCACTTGCGCTGTCGCTTTAAGGTTTTTTTGTTTATATATATATTTGTTTTGTAATTACAACTGGCTGTCAGCAGGGCGCATCTGTGGACCAAAGATCAGCAAATCAGGGAGGTGTCACATGGTTGCATTGTCTGCTGCAGACAATATAATCATGTGGTGGTGGTACAGAAAGAGAAACTGTGGGTAGGCCACGCGCCCAACCATTAGTATAAAAGGTACTGGGTGTAGTGCCACGAGCACATGGCACTCAGAGGCGATTAAATAGAGGCTGGAAATACAGTAGTTTGTTGAGATGAGACAGAAAGAGACTAGCAGCAAAAACAGCAATAAACTATAGAGTGTAGAGAGGAGAGACGAGATCAAGAGACAGAGAGATATTGGTTTGTGTAAGCAATGCACTACTGTCTTCTGTGATGTCTATAATGTAGTAGTCTGACTGGACTGCATCAAGCAAAAGCAACAGCAAGCATTTTTCATTTCCATCCACGTCCATCCTGTGTGTGACCCAAAATGATTTTTAAATGAGAACTTGTGTCATATTGTGTGTCAGTGAGATGAATTATGGTGTATGTGGCAGCAGGCGCCAGGTGGGGGTACTAGATTGGAAAAATGCAAACTCAGGAAATCTGCTTTGAATTTGATTACTGGGCTGGCTCAGCTGACTGGCTGGTGGCTGCTGTGTATTATTTCATGATCGAGGAGTGCTCAGTTCACTTTTGTGACCGTCTGTGTGAAAGAAGTTTTAACTTCTACTGTCCACAGTGAATTTTTGCTCAGCATGTTGTTAAGCTAAGTTTTATAATCACACTCCCATACAGTGCTTACTCATGAGTTTCTCTTGGGAGTGACTGGGAGTGAAGAACAGAAATCGTTGCCTTCCCTAAATTGGGCTGACTTCCATGAAAGCGGGCTGCGGACACCATCCTCCCGCTCACATGTTAAACGTTTAATTTTTCTTCTCCTCTTGACCCATCCCTTGCACTCCCATTTCATTGCCATTGTTTTTTTTCCATGTCTTCCGTTATTCCCACCTCACTCACACCAGTCTTGCTGTAGAAAATGAAGCATTGCCTTGCCTTGGATGGAAGTTGTTAGTTGGCCTACTGGCAGACCTGGCTCTGGCTGCTCAGTTACAGGGCAGGCAGGCTCCTGCACTGCTTTCCTAATACTCCAGGTGAGTGGCTGTTGGCAGTGGGCCTTCTCATTCCAGTCCCAGGGCAGACAGAGCCTCCAGACCTGAGACAGTTCTTCATTCTGACTCCACTGCCCTGACTCCCCTCAACCAGGGACCCCTACTACTACCCTAGTACTCAGTACCTGCTAGGCTGCTACTGAATGAAGAATCAGTTGCAGCAGGCCAGGCAGCCAGCACTGGGAAGTAGCACTTACGGGTACTGCAGTCAGCTGTATTTCAGATGAGCATAGATATATAATACCCAATACATACAATACAATTAAATCAATCAAGATGTGTTTCTTCTTATTCAGTTAGCCTCCCTCTGGCACCTTAGCTGGCATCAGACAAGTGTAGACTAGTACATTTTATTTGTTGGTTGCTCAGCAAAGGGAACTTCATTTACAGCTCACACTCTGATGCCAGCCAGCCAGAGTCTCACACACCTCAGATTGCATGGGAACAACTTTTTCCTGCAATCAGGGTAGGGAACATATACCAAAACTATGTTTTTACCTCATGAAAAGCCCCAAAACTCACCACAGAGCATGTAAACCCCATGGGACTTCTGGGGGCCTTGTGGACCCCAGACCCCGGCTGTTTTCTGGACAGGGGGCACTAAATTAGTCTCTTGCCCAGGGCACCAAAATGCCTTCCTATGGCTCTGCCATGAGCAAATGAGATTATTATGACAAAAGTGGACAACCTTGAGAATAGGGTTGCTGCAATAATCTGTGGATTGTAGGTGTCCCAGAGGGTGGCTAAAGGTCCTAATATAATGAATTGCTTACAGAATTTCTTGCCTGAACTCTTGCAATATAATTGAGCTGACCTTTAGAGGGTGAATGGCCACCAGAGCCCTATACCCCAAACCCAAATAAGGTTCGCCCCCAGGCCAAACGTGGCTATTTTCTGAGATTTTCAATCAAAGAAGGCATCCTCAAATTAGCCAGCAAGAGAAAGTCTTTGTTTTAGAATGGTCACCGTATTTCTATAGTGTATTTCAGGATTACTGTGCTGAAGTTGTGTCTCAAAGGAAAGCATTTACTGAAATCAGATGGGCGCTACAGGGTATGGAAGTCCCTTATAGGCAAGGCAAGGTAAGGCACGGCAAAATTTACTTAAAGACGCCCAATCCCAGAGGCTCTGGGCATTGTACAAATAGATAAACAGCATAAATCAATAAAAGAAAATAAGATTTTTTTCTATAAACATATAAATACTAATGCTTCAAATAGATATTACCCATAAACAGTAAACTAAGCAATACATTTTCAGCAGCTATAGTCTGAGCAAATCTATAAATTAATAACTCAATCTAGAAAAACCTGAGCGAGTAGGAGAATTAATAGAATTAAATATCCAGTAACATTGTTGATTATACTTAATGAGGGCACAGGTACTTTTAAGGACAATGGATCACCTTGGGATTTCATTAACGAACAACACTGAAGAACAAAATGGATTTCTCTCAGTTGCTTGAATCACCAAAGTTCCATTATGGCAGGAGCACAAGCTGTCACCCTGACTACAGAAACAGAACTTAAGCCCTCCCAGAACCTGGATGAGTCACTTAAAGTCCCAAGCCCAAAGCTAGCCTCAGTGCCATAACCCACCACAAAGAGTGGCAAACCATATATTGCAACTGTAAGGGCTCACCAGAGACAGGCCAAAATCCATGATTAGAGTATGTAAGTCCATGAAATTTGCTGCTAAGTTAATGCACAGATTTAGTGGAGCAATTTCATGATATTCACAGCCACAAACTTTGCAGATTGTGATGCTAAACACAAAATGTTGCCCAACAATTTGGCACTTTGCCCACAAATTCATGCTTCACAGGAAAAATGCTAATTTTGACAGAATTTTCACATAAATCAGGTGAATCAAAGTTTTGGTGTTTTTCAAAACTCTGAAAATTCTCCAAAGCATGAATTTTTGTGGTCCGAACGAACTTCAGAGATGAAGTGTAACTTGAATATCTCTATCCATGATGTTCACATCCAAGGTTGTCAAAATAAAACCATTCTGGATGTTCTGCAGCTCATGATACTCATTTTTCTTTGATAGCTGACAATGACAATTTCTTTTCAGGAGGGAAGTACAGAGTCCACCAATCAGCACGCTCAACAATGGCAACCAATCAGAAGTGCTCAATAGCAAATGTGACCAGCATGACCTCCATGGCAAAATGATTCTTCAGGAACTCCACTCGGACTCACAAACAGAACTTCTGTTTTGAATTTCCAGAGCATTCATTTATTTTTGCTACTGGCAGAAGTAACGTTTCTGCTTACTGCTCTCACGCCTGCATGCTTTCCCCAAGTCAACACTACTTCGATAGGAGTAATTTTAATCATCATTCATTCAATGAACTGTATGTTACAGTGCAGACAGTCAATGCTACTTGAACTGCTCTGAGCTATCCCCCAAGGTATGTAATGTATTTGTTCTGTTTTGCATTTGGGACTTTAATGTGGTTGCTAAATCTATCATTATGCTGAAACATTCAATTTGAGATTATTTGTTTAATTCTTACACTTAGTCTTGTAAGTGCTATATTTAATTGGTGTTTCATCAATGCTATACTTAGAGTACTGTTCAGGTCATAATAATACAGGACTGCACTTGCAGGTTGGGGCTTCAAATTATATTACGGCAAAATGCCTTTTTCCCTCCAGTTGTTTAACCAGGAGTGGCACACTAAGCTGAAAGCTTGTTTACAGGTGTGACCTGGGAGCACAGGGAAGTTAAGTGACTTGCTCAGGGTCACACAGTATGCAAGTGGGGGCTGTGGATTCAAACCCAGGTCTCAGATTTGCAGCTCACAGCCTTAAATCACTGTGCTATACTGCCTCATTGTGGTAATGGCTGGTCAGTCTGGGCAATAAGTGGGGCTGCTTGACATGAGTATATCAATGTTAAGTTAAACTTTTTTTTAAATTAACCTTCCAGGTCTTTCTATCGCCTTCCTTTTTTGTCAAGAATGATGAGATTATGTCTGGTGTGTATGGGCATACCATGTTTAAGTGAGGCTGTTAGATGAGGGCTACTGTCTGGAACACCTTGAACCTGCACTATAAGTGAAATCTGTGGCCGAGGGTCATTATATGTTAATTATGGTAGTTCCTTTATAAAGTTAGTGACTAAGGGCTATGATCTGGATTATATGGCAATCACAGATAGGGCCTATAGCCAAGGGTTACTGATAATTAAAAAGAGAAAATTCAGTTTATAAGTGAGAAATACAGCTGAGGACTACTAACTCAACAGGTAAGATTATGCATAAGAGTAGTATATAAGCTCATATATGTTCAAGTTCAAGTTCAACTTCAAGTTTATTGCAGGAAAACTCCATTGAGCAAGCTCATTCACAAGGAGGTCCTGTGACATAAACACTTAAAGTACAAACACAGATAGGTAATAACAGTATATACATGAAATACACGTTACATGATGCAGGCTGGATATACATACAAGGGTACCACACAGGGTGACCGTAGGTGGTAAACATTGATATGAGACAGGAAGCGACTTATAGGTCGCATACTGATAAATGAAACATGATGACTGGTGTGATTTGATTTAATCAAATCAAATCAAATCAAATATACAGTATTTTGGCAGCTAGAACAAACAATAGTCTACAACTGATATGGGAGGGAGGAGAGATTTGATAGAGTAGCAGTGGAGCGTAAGCAAAGATAAAGCCAGGAGTAGAAGGGAAGGAAAGCAGTTAATATGACAAATCAATTATACCTTACCAGTGGATAAATATGGACACATGGGGAAGGAAGAGACTTAATGACAGTTACAGGTGTCTTTATTTTGGCTGAACTTAGCGATTTGTAGAAGTTTATCTAAACTGTGCTAGTTAGTTTCAGTACGGTTTGTAATTGGTTCCAAATGGAGGGAAGGGCATATGCAATAGCACTTTTACCAAAAGAAGTCCGGCCCTGGTATGTCAAGCATAATAAAGTCAGATTTTCTTAATGAGTATGCACTAGTGAGATACTAATAAGGGAAGAGAGATAGCTTGGCAATTTCTGCAGGAGCAGTTTAAGAGTCCATAGCCAGCATGGAGCAGGAGTCTAGTAGTAAGGGATGTCCAACCAACAGCTGCATATAAGTCACAGTGGTGCGAACGGTAAGGGAGTTGGTAATGAACCGTAACGCACGGTGATAAAGGATGTCCAGTTTACTTAGATTTGCAAGAGTGGTGGAGGAATAGATTACATCGCCATAGTCAGTCACGGGAGAAAAGTGGCCTGTACAAGCTTGTTTTGAGTTTCATGTAGAGGCCTATTTCTGTAGAAGAAACCTAACCTTGCTTTTAACCTTCTAGAGACATCTTCGATGTGGTCACTGAAAGATAATTTATTGTCGATCCAGATACCTAGATATTTAAATTTGGTTACAACTTCCAGAGGCTCGTTAGCGTGGTGACAATGAAGTCTTGCAAGAGTATTGGGGGTCTGAGACAGCACTGCGGAGAATATCATCGCTTTGTCTTCTTGGCATTGAGCAGAAGCTTTGCCTTTATTAAATTATGCTCAAGTTGTGCGAAGTCCGCTTGAAGCACTCCTTGACTTCAGATAACGGTGAGCCAGAAGTATACAACACAGTATCATCTGCAAAAAGTGCAGATTGACGAGATATGTTAGCATCTAAGTCATTGATGTACATAGAAAACAAGATAGGGCCTAAGATGGATCCTTGGGGACTCCTCTTGCAACTGGCAAGGCAGCAGAAAAGCTCTCGCTTTACTTTTTGGAATCTTCCAGTTAGGTAGCTAGAGAACCACTGGGTGGTATGGTATGTGGCACCCAACTTTGCAAGGCAATTGACTAATAGTTTGTGATCAACAGTATCAAAAGCTTTGCTGCGGTCCAAAAGACTGCACCAGTTACCTTCTTAGCATCTATAGCAGAGATCCAATCATTGGTTACTTTTGCTAGTGCAGTGATTGTGCTGTGATTAGCCTGGAAGCCAGATTGAGCTGGGTTAATGAGAGAAAGGTTTCAAGTGAGATTTTAACTGAATATGGATCAGTTTTTGAGAACTTTAGAAAGGATAGGCAATATGGAGATAGGCCTATAGTTGTTTTACATCGCATGGGTCACCAGATTTAAATAGAGGGAGGATATGTGCTGATTTCCAGCAGGACGGCACAGCAGCAGATGTAATGGAAAGATTGAAGGTGTGGAGAATTGGGGCAGTGAGATGGGCATAGCCTGACCTTAGGAAAAGGGTTCCAAGCCATCGTCCCCTGCACTTTTTTGGTGTCTATGTTAAGAAGAAATCTTCTACTTTATAAGTTATCTGCAGTTGGAAGGACTGGGTCCAGGACTAGATGTGGCGGAGGGTATGCTGGCTCACCGCAGCACCAGCATAAGGTGACGAGTCAAAGCTAATCCAGCTGTGGCAAAGTGGGAGTTAAGTTCCTCCAGGATTAGGGACTTGTTTTCCACAATCTTGCCACTGCATATCTTTGTTGGGACAGAGGGGCCATGGGCTCTTTCTATAGCTTTGATAGTCTTCCATATTTTATGAGGGTTACCTTTAGCTTGTTCGAGTAGAAATATAATAGTTAGCTTTAGCAGGCGAGTTTTTCCACAGTTATTCCTGGCTGTTCTAAGGCCTGCCAATCCAGTCTGGAACGTCTAGCTTTAGGCCAGAGCTTATCTTGAGCTATAAGGGCTGCCTTGAGATCCGAGGTGAACCAGGGATTGAATTGTTCCTGCACTTTACTTTGATGAAAGGGGCATGCTTATTTATTATTGTAGTGAGTTTGTCATTAAGGATGCAAGCTGCCTTGACATCTTTGGCTAGGTAAAGATCTTGCCATCTGATCATGCTCAGGTCAGATAGGAAGTTTACTGCACTGAATTTGCGAAAGGATCTTTTGTTATAAAGATGGGTTGCGGCCGGGCCTTAATTTGAGATCTTATGCAAGCAACAATTCCATGATTGCTCATGTCGCTGTGAAACGACACACAATGTTTAATTTCAGTCAATAGACATGATATGTCATTTAACAGGTGGGCGTAGCCTAAAATGGACCAATCAGAATCATCCCATTTAACCTCTAGTCCCTCCCTAAATGTGTTGGCCCCACCCACTTGCATAGGCAATGAAATGCGCTGAAACCACAGAAATGACATAACACCATCATTTTCTAAACATCCTATGCCCCTCCTTCTCCTGCACCTCTCAAACCCCAGCCTTGCCATCCTGGCTCAAACCCAAGTCCCACCATCCTAGCTCAAACTCCTGTCCCCTCCTTTCTCCTACACCCATCAAACCCCATGCCCCCGCCATCCTGGCTTGAACCCCTGTCCCTCTTCACCATGGTCTGCCCCCAAACAGATATGCTAGGTTTATGTAGTGTTATGTGCCTTCTGTCAGCTTGGGAGTATAATTGCAGGGTATATATGTGTGTGTGTGTGTGTGTGTGTTTTTGACTAGGATATTTTTGAATGCTGTATCTAGGAGGCAGACTCATCATGCAGAGGTTTCGGAGACCAGTTTGGAGACCCCCACAGAGGGAAATCCTTTTGCCTGTGTAAGTACCTTTTCTGTTTTATAACAAACAAGGTATAAAATAATTTAACATGCATCTGTACACCTGTATAAACTTGTACCAAAGGTTACCTCCATGTATATGTACAGTATATACAGTCATATGTTAAATAGAAACTCCATGTAAATAAGCCATTTCAACAGTATCTCTGGATAGCATGGAAAATGCTGTCAGTGGTGTGACTGTGTGTGTGAGTGTGTGAGTGTGTGTGTGTTCAGATTTCTGTATTTACAGGAATCTGTAAAACTGTAGATATAAGCTTTTGTTTTAAAAATAAAATTGCATGTTTTAAATTGAGAGAGCCGGCCTGCCGGGCGAGCGGTGGATTTCCACTGAGACCCTGTTCAAGAATGGATCCAGGATTGCCGGAAGGCCGGCTGGAGGAGAAAGATAGAGCCGTCCTTCTCCGGGAGGTGGAGAAAGTGTCCGGTGCGAGAGGACCCCTGGCAGTGGCCGGGGCCTCACAGCTGCCGTGCTCATAACTAATGGAGGCGGGCGGATGCTGGACGTCATTGCATGTCACTGCCTCCTGGAGGAAAATCATGAAAATGGAGGGGAGAACCTCAGTCTCCCATGAAGCCCTCCCTGGGCTTCAATAAGCCCACTGCTGCCACACTCCCAGCTAGATACTGTGCCTGAGGCCCAGGAATTGGGGCACGGAGATGTGGCCCTGATCGGTGACTTGGAGATTGCGGGCATAGGTAGTTGGTGGAAGTTCTGAGGCCATGACCAGGGCAGAAATTGACAGAGGCCTCTGAATAAAGGGAAATGAAAAAATAATAAATTGAGTGCCAGAAAGGCTAAGACTATTGTGTGTGTGTGTGTATGTATGACAGACACATGGCCACAGAACTTGAACTGGAAAACAAATTCTTGAACAGCAATTATATAACATAAAGGATGGGGAAGTGTATATTTGTTATTTTGGTTTGGGGACACTTGCCTTTCCTGCAAGTCCAGATGGATGGTCCTATTGTCTTGCCTTGTTCTGTTTCTCTGGGATGACCAGCTTATAGCTGTATCTCTATGATGCCAGCCTTGCGAAAGCTCACTTCCCCACCTTGTATCATCTCGCCTGACTCCTTGTGTGTTCTTATTCATCCCTTGTGTCCCTAAATGTGACACAGTGCTCCTTAGGCACTGGCTCGATAAGCGTCTTGATGTTCTGTTTGATAAATCTACCCTTAACATGCTTTCTTCCAGTGCTCCATCTTGGTTCCATCTATCCATCATCCTTCTTCTGGCCCGTGTTGGGGTATCGAGCTTAATACTATGCCCCTTGCTCTTCACCAATCCATACCGCATTCTTACTGCGCTACTCATGAGTAAAGGGCTAAAATTGCCCACATGAATATTCGTAGTCTCTGCCCAAAATGGAGGAACTTGAGGCTTGGACTGCACAGAAGACTCTTGACATCCTATGCATTTCTGAATCCTGGCTTAAACCTGGAAAAAGCAGCGTGAGGTGGCTCTGCCCGAGTACAACTGTTTCAGAGGGATAGGGGCATAAAAGAGGAGGTGGGGTTCTTATCTACTCGGACTGATCTGAATGTGTGAACTCTTTCTGCCTGATGCTGGCTCCCCTTAGTGGAATCCTTATTCATCTCCTAACCCTTGAAATGTCAAAACACACCATTGGATGTGCTTATCTGCCTCCCAGTAAGGCTTCCATAGGACTCCCCTTTCATAACATCTCTAGTCAATCTTCCCCACCATGACCTTATACTTTGTGGTGATTTCAATATGGACTGGTCTCACCCTGATGCGAACAAAGTACACATGGTGCTTTTGCTGGCTCAAACCTGGTACAGCTCATTCAGGACCCAATGCATATCAAAGCCAAGACAGGAAAACACACCCTGATAGACTGGATGGTCACTAACTGTCCTCTAAAGATCAAATCGTGGGTCCTCTTAGATTGTATCAGTGACCATTCTATATGTATTGTGTCTGGAGGAACAACTATCCTAATCCCCTCCCAAGATCTCCCTAGTTTGTGATGTGTCTAAGATTGTCATGAGTAGCTTTATCTCCTCCATCAACAATATTGACTGGTGCCCTATTAAGACCCTCCTGATATTAACCAAGCATTGGACATCTTTGTTTCCACCCTTACTCAAATTATCAATATCCATGCCATTCTGAAAAATGTTGGTCCAAGGGGATTAAGGCTCCTGTATCACCAAGGACATCAGGTCTCTTATGTCCCTGCAAGACAAGGCTTGGCGGACATAAGAACAGTAGGTTGCTCTCTGATTGGCAACTATATCAGCAACTTAGAAATAAGTGCAAAAATTCTCTCCAGAAAGCTACCATTATAAATCCATTCAAATTGAGCACCTCTCAAACTCAAAGGAATTCTGGACACAGGTTAATTCTCTGATCAAAGTAAAGACTGCTGAAGCTCGTGCTCCATCTCAGTTAATGGTACAAACTTTACTGACCTGGTGTCCGTTGCCTCGACATTCAATTCATTTTTACTGACCTTCAAATATATACCTCCTCTTTAGTAACTCCTCTTTCCCCCTCTGCCCCACTACCATCTTGTAACTCCGAGGCCTAACCCGCCATCCATTTTAAACTGGCATCCCGTAACGAAGTCTAGAGACTTTTGGCAACTTAAAACTGATCATTCCCTTGGTCACAACTCCTTTAAACCAAAATTTCTTAAACATGGTGCTCCGCCCTTGTCCACCCTGTCTGTGACCTTTTCAACCATTCATTCATAACTGGTACCGCATCTGACAAGTAAAAGGTGGCTGATGTCATTCCTGTGCATAGGGAGGCCAAATACTGTCATTGATAACTTTTGATCCATCTATTCTTTGCCCTCAGCCAAAATTCAAGAACTAATCATTTACAACCACCTGCAGAGCTACCTGGAACATCACAACCTTCTTTCCTTATCAACATAGCTTGAGAAGGACTCATAGTACCATTACTGCCCTTATAAAGGTTACTTCAGACATATTCTGGGCTATGGACCTTGGCTCTGTGACTGGAGCCATCTTTGTCAATCTTACAAAATGTTTGATCTCATGAATCATGATCTGCTGCTCCATGTGCTTCACGCCCTGGGTATGGATTCCCGAGTGCTGAACTGGGTCAAAAGCTGCTTATCCTTCTGCTCCTAAAGGGTCAAATGGGCTGGCTCTGTCTTTGAGCTTAGACCCATCACTTATGGTGTTCCTCAGGGCTCCATTCTGGGACTGATCTTGTTCTATTTATTAATGAACTACCTAGTTTCTGTGGTGGGACCTCTGTGCACCTCTGTGCTGATGATGCCATAATCTATCGCTTCCTCTCCTGACATTGCTTAGCTTAATCATGAACTTGTGTCAGACTTTGCCTCCTTGGAGGGTTTGTTCAGGAGCAAACATCTTATTCTCAATACAAAAAGACTAAAAGTATGCTATTTACTCACCTCCCCTTGTGTACCCATTCCCACCTAAGTATTACATCTTTACTGGTGACACCCTTGAACATGTCCAGTTTTTAAATACCTAGGTATTACATTGGACCCTCACTGTCCCTCAACACACATGTCTCTAATGTCACTCGTAACTTGAACCAAAAACTGGGCCTCCTATCGTATCTGTCTTTTCTCTCTGTGGCCTCCTGCCACAAAATTGCCACATCCTCCCTTCTTCCTCTCCTATGGTGCCCCCTTCTGCTCTCTGTTAACTCCACTCTCCCAGGCTTACCACAGAATAGGTAGGTTTGCCTTGGGGTTAATGCCCATCATCACCACCGTGATGTACTGTCCTCCCTAGGCTGGTTGCCATATGATGCCAAACTCAAGTATTCTTCCATGCTCTTTGTGCATAAACTTGTCCACAAATTCACCCTTCCTGCCTTAGTGAGATTATACGTATAAGATAAGCTACTCATGCCCTCAGAACTGTCTCCTTCCCTCCTCTTAAAATCAAATGTACCTCTAACCATTGCTCAAAGTCCTTCTCCTTTGCAGCAGTATCTGACTGGAACTCCCTGCCTCCTCTGTCCTGTCCTGTCCCATCCTGCTCCTTTCTCCCAAGTTCCAGTTGAACTTACATGCTTTCTCTCTGGCTCTGTTTCTTGCTCTTGCTGCTGCTAATGCATTACCCTGTCTCTCCTGGCCTTTGCCTCACTCCATTGTGTTCTACCCAGAACCTCTCTCTTTTCACTCTCCTTCTGCCTCCTGTCTCCTCCATTTAACTCTCCTCTCCTTCATGCTTTCTCCTGCTCCTTTTATTACTTTGCCACCACTTACTTCCATGTTAATTCCCCCATTTCAGGACTGTATCCTGGGACCACAAATGTAGTTGCCTGTGCATCATTTTGTAACTAGGCTGGTTGTTATTTCTGCTTTTTCTTATGCCTGTACATTCAGTGTATATTGCTTTTTTGAATGCTCCTATTCTTTATTGCTAGTCTGGTAGTATATTATTACTGTAATAACTATGCATATCTGCTTCTCCAGTATGTTATATATTCTGCCCGCCTCAGTGAACCATTCTGTAATTTCTTGCCCTCCCGGTCGAATCCTGAAAAGGGGCTGTAATTGTCTCAGTAGATTTATCTGGATACCAAAATTCAAACAAACAAGTCTAATTTTTCCTTCTTCTTCTTTCTCTGGCTTGTTTCCTTGCTTTGTACTAGTCATCTCTCCTCACCCAAACTATCCTCTCTTTCTTGATTTTTCTCATTTTGCAGCTTGATCTAACATTTTCTCTTACTTTGCTTTTCTTTTCATATGCAGTTCTTTGGGAAGTTTTCTCTACCATCTCGCTAGGCTTTTCTTAACATTGCTGTGCCTGTCTCTCTGTGGTTAAACATCATTATCCTCCCTTCATATTTCTTTTATTTTCTGCTGTTCATAGGTTTTGCAGAGCTCTATTAAGACTGAAGTCCATTATAGCACGCTTAAAGTCAATGGCATTCCATAATGTTATCAGCAATAAGGTGTGCATCTAACCATGCCTTAAAGCTGTTCATAGTACCACTAGCCACCACCTCTAGTGGAAGCTCATTCCAGATGTTTGATGCCCTGACAGAGAACCACTGCTTTTTTTTCATGGCTTTAAATGTTTCTACTTCTAATTGCAGGGGTGTGATCTAGTGTTGTAATACTGTTCCCTGTACTCAAAGTCCAAGTGTTCCCACAGCTGTAAGTCTGTAAGAACTCTATATATCGCACATGTCTCCCTCAGTTGTCTAAATTCCAAGGAATACAACCCCAGGTTGTCGAGTCTTGACTGACAGTCCAGTCCCTTAACCTCATTGATCCTGTGGGTTGCACTTCTCTGGACCTCTCCAAGGCTTGTATTTCCTTTGCCATCAGAAGACCAGAACTGGGCAACTCAACACATGGTCACACCAAGGATGTAAAAGAAGCAGCACATCCTTGTTCCTGCTCTTAATAAGTTTATTAATGCAGTGTAATATGCTACTAAATTTTTTAATAACCTGGTTACTCTGCAACTTAAAACTGACATCATTATTTATCCTAATACCCAGCTCTCTTTTATCCTTTACTTTATTTAGTATCCACTCACTAATTGAGTAATTTGTCTGCCTGTTGTTTTTCCCAAAATGAATTACATTGCACTTGTCAGCACTGAATATTCATTTCTTATCATTAGTCCATTTCTCTAGGTCCCCTAAAGCTGACTGTAGGGTGTCTGCATCCTCCTGGTCATCCACAATGTGACCTATTCTTGTATCGTCAGCAAACTTGGATACCCATACTCCTGTTGTGGTGTTCATTGAAGAGATGTAAATATTGAATACACAGGGCCCTAGCACGATTCCTGTGGAACCCACTGGTCACACTTGCCCAATTTGAATATGGCCCCTTATGCTTTTTGTTTCCTGTCAGAGAGCCTGGCTTCTATCCGCAGGATATTTTGCCATGGATATCATGCTCAATTACGGCATCAACAAGTCCCCATGTGGGACCTTGTCAAATGCTTTTGAGAAGTCCAAGAAAATAATATCAACTGAGTGTCTATTATCCAAGACTTTACTGACCTTGCCATAAAAATTCAAGTAGGTTGGTCTGACATGACATGCCCTGGGTGAATCCATGCTGTGTGCAATCTATGTCCTCAGTTTGGAGAAGACAGTCTGTTATGTGATCCTTTATGATGCTCTCAGGATCTTACCGAGAACTGCTGTCAAGCTAATTGGTCTGTAGTTTTGCACCTCGTGTTGGTGCCTTTTTTGTGAATGGGCACCATGACTGCCTGTCTTCAGGCTTCCAAGATCAACCCTTCGCCTATCGATTTTTTGATAAATGGCTGTGACTGGACCTACTAATAACTCTGCCAGCTCCTTAATAATTCTATTTTGTATTGCTCAGCCATTATAAGGTTATCTGTGGCCATATTCCCATCTGGGTCTTTAAGGGTCCTATGGATTTGCTTCCTCCAATTATTTATATAAATGTAAAATGATTTGTAATTATCTTAAACCCTACGGGCAAGCATGAGCTCATGTTTCTGTCTGCATGTTTTATGCTTTTTTTTTACTGTTTTAGGAGGTTTTTGTATGTGTCCCAGCATTCTCTGTTGCCACTTTTCTTAGCATTGCTATATGCTCTATTTTTCTTTTGATTAATTTCTGAACTAGTGGTGTCATCCACTGTGGCAATATTTTATTTGATCCTTCATATTTGTGTACTGATGAGGTATATGTTTGTGCTAGGGTAGTAATTCTATTAATCTTGACGTCCCACATATGCCGTAGTGGCTGATTGTCAAATTCATCTGCCCAATCCCATGCAGCCAGGTCACATCTCATACTATCAAAATCAGCTTTGTTATAATTATATACTGTTGTGCTCCTTTTGTCATTGCCCAGCCTGCCCTTGTAACTAAAACTCACCATGGAGTGATCACTAGGACCTTACAATCATAGATGTTCTCAGCTAGGTTACTTAGGACCAAGTCAAGGATGTGATTACCCTTGTGTTTGTTGTAACAAACTAGTTCATACCAGCCAAGATAAAGGCTTCTAGGAAGCATAATTCTACTGGAGTTTCTGCATTTAATGTATCCCAGGAGGTTAAATGACCAAATAGTATATTATTGTCAGTGGCAGTTATTTTATTAATGAAATCTAGCAATACTATATTGTCCTGTTGTAAGATGGATGGGGTCTATATACAAGACCTAAATTAATTTTGGCAGCATTTGGAGGGGAGATCTTGACCCATAGAATCTCAGTGCTGTCCCATTGGGTAGCGTCCATGGATTCTGAAACTAAGTTATCAACAACATAAAGGCCACTCCTCCCCTTTTGTCTGTGTCCTATCTTTATGATACAGGGTGTAACCTGGTATGTTTTGTCCCAGGGATCCTCCTGTCTCCACCAAGTTTCTGTGATAGCACAGATGTGTATATTAGAATTGTGCAGGATATAAAGGAGTTCATCAGTCTTATTATTTAAACTTCTGGCATTTATTACTAGGAAGTTCCAGGTTGTTGGAACAGGGTGCCTGGTGTTTCTTATCTTTGAGCTAGAGTTTCCTCATTCCCCTTGCCTGTAGTTTAAACTAGTTTCAATAGCTTGTGCAGTCTATGAGTGAAGATTAATTTCCTGCTTGTTCAGATGCAGACCATCCTGTGCAAATGGCCTCTGATTCCTAAGCATGTCCCAGTGCTCTAAATATGTATAACCTTCCCTGTGACACCATTGTTTTAGCCAACCATTTAAAGCCTGTATTTCTCAGTTTTAGCATAAGTTGCTCTAGGTACTGGGAGTAGACCTGATATAATGAGGTCACAACCCTGTGCTAATAAATCCCTCCTGACCTGTTTGAAATCTCTTTGACTGTCAGTGAGGTTTCTTTTACCCAAGTCATTCACTCCTGCAAGGATTAAGGTTAATGGTTTTGTAGTGTGGTCCTGTAGACCTGGGAGGAGTTGTTTAATGTCTTTTATACCAGCCCTTGGTAGCACGCTGACTGTGGTGTTATAATTATGTTTACATGTTGTGTGATCGGTTTAACGAGCATGGAGTCCCCTATAATTAAGACATTATGGGGTTCATTTGTGCCTCTGGCAGTGGTTTCCTGCTCTTATTGCTAACTAGATTGTCTGAATCCTGAGCTGTTTGGTGTTTAGTAATGAGTGGGTTGATACTCCCTGGGCTATTGGGCTTTCATCATGACTCAGGTTGACATCTGAGGGTACAGCATTATATCTATTAGGTGTCAAAATATAGAATGACCCACCTATGTTTCTTCTCACCTTTCTTCTGTCACTCTGCTTTATTTCTGTTCTTAAAAAGCATTTTCAATTCAGTCTTGCCTCTTATAGTGCTCTATCCATGGCCACTAGTTCACTCTGCTAGCTGGTAACTGGAATTTCTGCTTTAAGAGTTCACTGCATTCTGATGGGTTTGACCAGGCAAAGTATTGCAGCACTTCCGGATTCAGCCACATGCAGATTGTAGTTCTCTTTTCTCTCGCTGGGCTTCTTTTAGGCAGTCCTTCAGTTGGGTTGTTGCTGCAACAAAGCCTCATGGGGCTTGAAGTCCTGGACTGTATACATAGAATATGATGGCAGATAAGGACCGCTACCCCACCCAGCCTGCCCATTTCCTGCCTACTGGATAAGCTGCAGAGCCTAGTTAACCAGCAGCCTATTTCTTCCTACCCCCACCCCTAGAATTGCCTTATGACTGTCCTATGCATGCTTGAATTCCACCACTGTTTTTGACTCCATGGCTCCTCCGGAAGGCAGTTCCATGCATCCACAACCCTCTCTGTGAAAAAATACTTCCTTAAATTACCTCTGAGCCACCCCCATCTTCAAATTGTGCCCCTTGTTCTTGCACACCTCTTTTTTTGAAAGATGCTTCCTCTTGGACTTTGTTGATTCCTTGAGGTACTTGAAAGTTTCTATTATGTCCCCTCTCCCTCCTTTCCTCAAGGCTATACATATTAAACTCCTAAGTCTCTTCATATGTCTTCCGTGCAGACCCTGCACCATTTTAGTTGCCCTCCTCTGGACAGCTTCCATCTTGTCTATGTCTTTGCGAAGACTGGGTCTCCAGAACTGCATGCAGTACTCCAGATGGGGTCTAACCAGCTGTCTGTACAGAGGATAATAACTTCCTGTTTTCTACTGGTGATGCCTCTCCTATGTATCCCAGTATCCCCAGCCCTCCTTGCTACCCTCTCACATTGCTTGCCCACCTTTAGGTCATCTGATATGACTACCCCAGGTCCCTTTCCATTTTTGTTGTTGTTAGTATCTCACCCCCATTGTGTACTCTTCCCCTGGTTTTTGTTTCCCAGGTGCATTACCTTGCACTTCTTAGCACTGAATCTAAGCTGCCATACATTTGACCATTCCTCTACCTTTGCCAAGTCCCTTTCATCCTTTCCACTCCACCTTGTGCATCAACTCTGTTGCAGATCTTTGTGTCATCTGCAAAGAGACATACTTTTCCTTCCAGTTCCTCTGCAATGTCACTTATAAAGACATTGAAGAGACCAGTCTAATACTGATTCCCTGCGGTACCCACTAGTAACCACCCTTTCTTCAGAGTGGACTCCATTTACTATTACTCTCTGTGTCCTATTCTCCAGCCAATTTTTACCCAGGCTGTCATCTTGGGACCCACTCCAGGCTAGCTAACTTGTATATTAATCTTTGTGTGGGACTGTGTTAAATGCCTTGCTAAAGTCTAGGTAGGCCATGTCCACAGCCCCTCCCTGATCTACTACTTTGGTCACCCAGTCAAAGAAATCTATCAGATTTGTCTGGCCTGACCTTCCTGCTGTGAATCCATGCTGCCTTGGGTCCTGTGCCCTCTGGCCTCTAGATACTGACAATTCTTTCCTTCAGAAGGGATTCCATCATTTTCCTACCACTGAGGTTAAACTAACAGGTCTGTAGTTTCCTGCTTCTGCCTTGCTCCCACTTTTGTGAAGGGAATCACATCTGCCCTCCTCCAGTCCTCGGTACCACCCATCTCCCATGATTTGTTAAACAGGGTAGTCAGTGTCACTAATTCTACCCTTAGTTCTTTAGAAATCTGGGATGAATCCTATCAGGCCCCATTGCTTTGTCCACCTTCAGTTTTAAGAGTTCTTTCAGAACCCTTTCTTCTGTAAATGAGCTGGTATCAACTTCTGTATCCAGAGTGTTTCTACTGTTTGTTTTAGGTATCTCCCCCTCCCTTTGTAAATACTGAGCAAAAATATTTGTTTAGTATCTCTGCCTTTTCACAGTCACCATCTGCCCACCCTCCTCCCTTTTATTAAGCCTCACTATGCCTCCTTGGTCTTCCTTCGCCCCTGATGTACCTATTAAAGGTTTTATCCCCTTCTTACCTGAGTTGGCTATCTTTCCTTGGTTTGGGCCTTTGCTGTTCTGACTGTCTTCCCAGCTTCCTTTTACTTTAACTGATACAGTTCTCTGTCCTGCTCCTTCTGTGATTCCTTGTACTTCCTGAAAACTTTCTTTTCTCTTGAACCTTCACTGCCACTTCCTTTGAGAACCATAGTGGTTTCTTACATCGTTTAGTTTTGTTTATTTGCTTCACACAAAGGCTTGTTACCTCTGTGATGGCAGTTTTTATACACACTACAGCTGCAGAAAAACAAAGCACCTGACTGTATATATGCATTACAGCCATGGAGCAGCAAAGTGCCCGGTATGGTTAGTAAGCAGAGCAACTTAAATCCATGTTTGATTATCAATCTGATCATTTTGTATTGTGTTGCAATGTGAATCACTTACTTTATGCCTTAAAACAATAAGGCATTATTCACTTAAGGATTGAGGCTTTGTGTCATGTATGTTCCATTTACCTCAATAATCCAACTTAATGTCTGACTGATTATACATGTTTATTATTATTTAAACTGTCAATAACGTATGCTGGAATTCTTTAAGTGTTTTTATTTGTAGACCCGCTTTTCTTGAAAAAGCCACTCCACTAGTTAATGTTGGTAACAGATTTGACAGGTTGGCACATAAAACTGAAAATATGCTATATTAATGGCTTGAGTAGTTAATTGTTCTTATCTTCTGTACTGATATATGGATTTGTGGGAATGGTACTCTTCACCTCTATTTTGTTACCTTTCAAGTCAGGTGGCCATGAGGGCAGGACTTGCTACTCTTCTGGGTAAACCTCTTGTTAAATTCTGCACATCTGTATCGCCTCTTCTCTGTGTGAGTATGGTTTTTCTGTGATGTACAAATCGTGTTACAATTAGTACATTCTTATAGTTTCTTCTATGGTTACCGCCTGCAAATGTTCAGGGATTTCTAGTGGATGAGAATCTATCCAATTCTTAAACCAGAGCATACCACTGTGGACCTGCTGATGTTTCTTGAAGCTATTCATTTATTTGGATTTTGTTGACAGGGTGGGCCCAGGGACTAATAATCCCTTTTTCAGGGCAACCCAGGTTTAATTCTATACACAAGGCAACAACAACAGTCAGCAACATTAAGCAAGTTGTTCATGGTCACCACAATGAAGAGATATGACAATTTACAATAGGTCAGAACAAACAAGTGACTAAAATTAGAATACAGAATGGATTACAATGGTTATGAACTATGCAACAAAAATAAAGAAGCAAAAGAAAACATCAGAGTACACAAATGTTATGGCTTTACAATAGAAATAAATTAGCTAACAGCACTGACAGGAAGAGGAAAGTTTATAACTGAATGTAGCAATCCTTAAGGGGCTGCTTAGGGTCCAAGACCTGGGCAAGTACATGGACAACATGTCAGGAAAAGGTCACTAAGGAAAGCTTTAAAGGACCTGAAGTTAGTATAGGCCAGAGTACCAGCGGTATGTTGTTCCATAACTAGAAGCCACAGAGGCAAATGACCTCATGCCAGCAGACATGGATCTCAGGATTTGGAGGAGTGTGGGAGACAGACTGGAGGGCTCAGCTGGGTTGTCTAAGAAACATGAGAAATGTAAGGTAGGGAAGGGAGTACACAATTTTATGGACCATGCAGAGTGGCAAGTGAATCTTCATTTCAAGGGAGGCCAGTTATGTGGAGAGGAAATTGCAGTGATATTCCCTTTGTTAGATTCTATAGCAAAGTGAGATGCTCGGTGATAAAGAGTTTAGTTTATTGAGTTCTCCTCTTTAGAGAGGAGGACGGGTGCCACACTGAACTGTAAGCAGCAGAACACTGTTGGCTATGGATATTCTTGCTTCAGTAGAGAGGTATGGATTCAGCTGATAGAGGAGATCACGCTTTGATTAAATGTTTTAGTTGCTCTGTCACCATGTGGCTTGAGGAAACCTCTTGATCTAGAATGACACTCAGGTACTTAAGGGCAGAGACTGTTTCAATGGGATCACCTCTTGAGGATGTGAGTTTTAGTAGTTGGACGCCTTTCTGCTCCTCAGTTGCTGGCTCTGAAAAGGAATGATTTGGTTTTGTTGACATTCAGCAACAGATTGTTAGTCTTAGGCCATAATTCCAGTGTGTGAAAGTCAGCTGTCATGTTTGATCTATACAGTGTCAGAGTGGCATTCATAGAGCACTGCATTGTCAGTGTGCAGGATACTAGTGCTGTCATAGTGCACAAGCAAGTCATTTATGAAAAGGGGGAACAGTAAGGGGCCAAGGATGGACCCCATCCATGACATCTGGCAGCAAGGAGAGACACCTCCACACTTTACCAGCTGCTTATAAACTAGGATTTTGTAAAACTCTTTTTACATTCATCACATTTCTATGGTTTCTCCCTGGGTGAACTTGCTCTCTGATAAAGAAAGTCTGTGATACAGAATTCATGCTAAATTCAGCATGTTTATATTGTTCACCCCAAGCAACTGGTGTTTAATTAGATGCTGTTTCTGGGCAAACCTCCTCTTGAATTCATCACATTTATATGGTTTCTTCTCTGTGTAAACCAATTGATATAATATTAGATACAGCTAGATAAATTGACATCGTCAGCAAATAAGGGCCTATGACCCACCCAGTCTGCCCATTTGAGCTTGTAAGTTCCTTTACATTTTTCTAGAAGTCTGTTGTCCCTTATCCCTGACCTCCAGAATTCCCTTATGTCTATCCCATGCAAAAAAATTCTTAAATCCCATGGTTATTTCAGGCCCCACCACTTCCTCTGGCAGGGTGTTCCACTTGCCCATCACTCCTGTCTGTGAAGAAATTCTTCTCACGCTTCCTCTGAATCGCCCCTCCTCCAACTTCATCCCTTCCCCTATAGTCCTGGAACTTCTTTTCACTGGAAAATAGTGTATTCCTGCACCCTGTTCCTCCCTGTAAGTTACTTGTATATCTCTATCATATCCCTCAATCAAGGTTAATCTCTAGGAAAAGCTCCTCTTACATTCAGATTTATACAGATTTTTCCCCTTAGGTTAGTATCTCCCAGTGTTCAAGGATTTCTAGTACTGTGATGAGAATGGAACTCATTCTTAAGCCACAGCATATTCAAAAATCAGGAAGTTTCATGGGGCTATTCTGCAATGTAAAATGCTTGTTCCATTCAGGACATTTATGTGGTCCCCCACGTGACCCCGCGGATGTCTCATGAGGCTATTCTGTTCAGTAAAACTCTTATAATGTATGGTAGAACGTTGTTATGCATAAAATCCATACCAGCTAAAAGGCTGTTATGCTGTGGTAGCTTGTTGTTATGCTGCACCAGGCGTAGCTACTGCAGCATAACAACCTGGGGCTCTTCACATAATGATGTAAGCACTGCAGGTCGTATTTTCTTTAAACAGCTGTCCACTACTTTCTGCAGTTGCTGGTGGCGATTTTAAAATGCAGGCACCAGATTAAAGCATGTCCACTGCTATTTTCTCCCAGGAGCTATCTGATCTTTTTTTTTTCTCAGTCTACCACAATCGCTCTTGCCATTCAATGTAAGCTAATGAAATGTAAGTACTGTAAAATTCAAGAGAAACTGTTGCCGTCTTAGCATTTCTGTCTCATTATGTGGGGTACAGTAACAATTTTCTAATTTGTCATCACAGATAGGTGACCATACACTATAAAAGATAATGTATAGTCTCTATCTGTGACAAGTTCAACGTCTTTCGAGGTCGTCATGGACGGAACCTCTCGAGCTTGCTCCTCAGGTTCCGAACGTCACCATGACTTACCTCCTCAAGAGTTTACAAACTTGTTGCAGATAGAGGAATATACATTATCCTGTATGTTACATTCTTACTGGGTTAGTGTCTCCAAAGTGTGAATTATGTGATATTTTATGAGGCCTGTTTGTGCAGTGATACTACGAACATACTAAATTGCCAGCAGATAAAGGCCTAGAGGTCTATCAAGTCTGCTCGAATGTGCAGCTAGCACCCCTTATTCTGCAGCTGCCCCTCCTTCCACCCTTCCCTTGTCCTGTCCCATACTCATTTGAAGCAGTCCACTGTTCTACTGCATACCACTTCTGCAGGTAGCGATTCCACCCAGCCACCACCCTCTCTGTAAAAAGTGTCTCCTCATCTCCTCCTGAACCTTCCTCGCTCCAGTCTCATATCATGGCCCCTGGTGGCCCTCCTCCCTTACTTTGAACAGCCCTCTGTACCTGTCTTGTTTATTCCTTTTGTGTATTTAAAGGTTTCAATCATGTCACCCTTGTCTCTCCTCTCCTCCAGTGAGTACATGTTCTACTCCTTCACCCTCCTCTCATATGATAAGTCCCCCAGACCCTTGATCATCTTTGTCACCCTGCACTGCACCCTCCAGTAACTTAATGTCCTCTTCAGATACGGATGCCAGTACTGCACACAGTACTCCAGGTGTGGTCTAACTAATGACCTATACAGTGGCAGAATCACCCTCCCTCCTCGAGGATATACCCCTTGCAATACAACCCAGCATTTTGTTTGCCTTTGCAGCTGCTTTCCTACACTGTGCCAAGTTGTTCATTGACCCTGTAATGAGCACACCCAGATCCTTCTCCTCCTCTGTCTGGGCTAGCTGCACTCCCCTAGCTGGTAAGTCCTCCTTGGGTTCTTCATCCCAAAATGCAGCACCTTGCAACTTTTGGCATTAAAGCCAGTTGCCAGGTGTCTGACCAGGTTTCAAGCTTGCCAGATCATCCTGCAACCCCTGCCATCCCCTAGGTCATCCACCACCACCGCCAACCTTGGTATCATCAGCAAACAGACTGATCTTGCTCTTGATGTCCCATGATATGTCTGCAATGAATATCTCAAACAACACTGGTCCCAACACCGAGGCCCTGTGGGACACCGCTCATCACTGCCCTTAGGTGTGAGAGCTCCCACCCACCACCAGCCTCTGTTGCCTTCCCTGCAGCCAGTTTCCTACCCATCTCACCAGCTTTGCACCCACCCCTGTGCCTACTAACTTCCTTCCCAGCCTTCTATGTGGCACCGAATCGAATGCCTTACTGAAGTCCAGATACAGGACATCCTCTGCATGGCCCCTGTCCAGTTGCCTAGTTACCCAGTCATAGAACTCAACCAGGTTGGTTTTGCAGGATCTGCCACGTATGAAGCCATGCTGTCTGCTGTCCTTTAGCCTCTAGGAGGGCCACCAGCCTCTCCTTCAGGATAGTCTCCATTTGCTTACCCACGATGGATGTGAGGCTCACTGGTCTGTAGTTTCCTGGTTCATCCTTGGGGCCACTCTTGTGGAGGCACCACATGAGTCATCCTCCAGTCCTGAGGTACACACCCTGAATGTAGTGAGGCATTAAATAGGTCTGCCAAGGTCCTGCAAGGACCTCTGCCAGCTCCTTCAGTACCCTGGGGTGGATGCCATCTGGGCCTGGCACCTTGTCACCCTCAGTGCCTTCAAACCCTCTCGAACTCTGTCCTCCATGATTTCCCATCTGTCACCACTTCCCCTTGTGTCTGCCATTTCTCCTGCCTTGGGTGTCACCCCTCTTCTCTTTAGTAAATACTGAGCAGAAGTACTCATTTAGTGCTTCCGCCTTATCGCACCCTGCTTCCACCCAACCCCTCCTTCCTAATCCTTACTATGTGGTCCTTACAGCCCTTTTCTCCCTGATGTACTTAAAAGTCATTCTCCCTTCTTAATGCCTTGTGCCAGCCTGAGTTTCGAGATGCTTTGGCTCCCCTTACTGCCCTTGTCACCCCTTCGATTCTGTCAAGTACCTCTCGTCCTCCCCTCATTTTCTTTGTACTTCCTAAAGGCAGCTCTTTCCTCCTTACCTTTTCCATAACCTCCTTGCTCAACCAGCTTGGTTTCTTAGCCCTAGCCTCTTGCTCTGGGCTTTGCAGCAGGTTTTGGCTCTCCACTATCCCCAGCTTTATGAGCTCCCATCTCTGGTTAGTATCCATACTAGATTGAATTCTGGCCAGGTACCCTTTACCACTTCCCCATCCTCCCAAAGTCGGGCCTCCTGAAGTCCGCACTATTGTGCCAGATTCCACTCTTCCTTGCCCATATCCAATGTGAGCCATACTGAGTGGTGGTCACTCCCTGACAGCAGTTCCTCCACTGTAAGTTCTCTCACAAAGTCCCATTTGCAAGCACAAGGTCAAGGGTATTCCCTAACCTTGTTGGTTCACTGACCATTTGCAGCAGGAAGCTGTCCTGGAAGGCATCCAGCAGTACCTGCTCCCGCCTGTTACTGGTTGTTGGGGTGCTCCAGTCCACTCCTGGCATGTTGAAGTCCCCACAATCACCACACTACCCTTCTCGCAGGCCCTCCTGATCTGTCCTGCTAGTTCCTGTCTAACTCCTCCATCTGAGATGGTGGCCTGTCACCACTCCCATTCTAAGAATCCTATTCTTGGAATCCTGGATTTGCACCCAAAGTGACTCTGTACTACCCTCCTCCCCTTCCTCCCTCCTTACACACTTCAGTCCTTCCTTCACATATGGTGCCACCCCTCCTTTCCCAGTCACCTGTCCCTACAAAATAACCTGTATCCTGGGTACAGACAGGTCCCAGTCATTATATTGGGTGGCACAATGTTTCTGTGATGGCTGCAATGTCCACCTCTCCTCTGCCATGAGAACCTGTAACTCTGCAGTTTTCTCCCAAGGTTCCTAGCATTAAGGGTAACCACCTTCCACCCCCATCCTGCCCTCCTTTCCTAGCATCACCAATAGTACTTGCCATTTGTCCTTTGTCACTGTTATGGGGGTAAGCTCATATGATTTTCCAGCCTGTGGTCTCTGCATATCTCTTCCCAACTGCCACCCCCAACTCCTAGTTTAAATTCCCAACTTCCTCTATATATTCTTCCATCCTCTGTTTCAACACTTTCTTCCTTCCTCACTCAAGTGTAGTCTGTCCTTGGCATAGAGACTACTGTCCTCCCAGGTCCCTCCCCACCCCCCCAACAGCCCATACCCTTTAGCACAACACAGGTTCTTAGCCATCTGTTAAATTCCTCTATTCTCAGCTTTCTTGTTGTGCTTGCCTTTGGCACTGGAAGTATCTCGGAAAAAGTTACTGATCTTTTCTGCCCCTCTCATAATTGTGCTAGTTCCTCAAACCTCCTCTGACTATATCTACTGTCTTGTCAGCCAGGTCATTTGTCCCAAGATGTATAATTAAATGAGGTTGTCCCTACCCTTTCTAGCATATTTCAGAACAGACTGTCCCACCCTTTCCGCTGTTCATTCCTGGCATGGCCTCCACCCAAATGCGACTATGCCTCCCCTTGCTACCCCACCTAACTCCTCTTAGTATTGAGTCCCCCAGCACTAAGATTCCACCTCTTCTCCTTGCTTGCTTCCATTCATCTCCTCCCTCATTTCCAGCTCCTCTTCTTCCTCCTGCACATTATTTCCTTTACCCCTGTTGCAGTTCTCCCAGCAGAACTTCCCCTGCTCCAGTTTGGTCCAGGCATTTATCAATTACCCTCTAATTTCATTTCCTCCTCCACTTTCTTCCTCTCTAGCAGTGCAGAGCTGTTTCTGAAGACCCTTCACAAATGCCCCTCCCTCTCTCTTCATAGTAACCTGTTCTCTCCTTTCCACTCCACGACTTTTGCCACTTCTTCCTCCTCTCACAAATCCCTATCGCCTCCTTCCATTTGACTTTTGTCTCCTGACCTGGTTTCCCCAGCAATCGCTCTTCCTGGCCTGGTCCCTTTGTCTCTGCTTCCTTCTTCTGACCTCTCCTCACCACTGTTGGCATAAATGCCCTCCCTCATCTCCCCGTCTTCCTCCCTCCAGTATTGGGCTAAACCCACCCCAATCTGCTTTGCCTGTCTTAGTTCCTCCTGCAGACCCTCAATCTCCTTTCTAAATTGTTCTATGTGGTTGCACACTAAACATCCTCCCACACTCCAGGCAATGTTTAGAAAGATTGGTGCACCGCAGTTGTTGCAGATTACCACCCTACCCATTGCTGTCGTTGCCCACCAGCTAACCCCCATTCCTTCCAGATGCAGTGATACCAAACTCTCCCCCAAGTCTCCCTCTCCCTCTATCAGTGCAAAACATTTTTCTTATTTCCCTTACCCTTTGTTGTACACGTTAGATATACTGAGCAACTGCTTTTTATATTCCTATCCTTCCTACCCACACTCAAAAATAGACTTTAAGTAGCCATTGCACAACCTTCTTCAGACTCCTATTCCTCATTTTCCCAATGCAATATCAATGTGAAGAAGTAATAATGAAAGCTCCTAGATTTGCATTTACTTCCCTTCCACTGAGAGAACAGCCACCTCTTCACTTGCTGCTGTTCCTTTCCTGGATCTCTGCTTCTGCTGTGACAGGTGCATATCCTTTGCCTGTTTGAGAAAGTGATGTCAGAACCCCTAGTATAAAGGAAATAATGGACCGGGTGGGTGGGGTGAGGAGTTTGAGTGGGCGGGACCAGCCCAAGTCTCCGGAAACAATCAGGTAGCTGAGGCCTCTAGTCAGACCATTAGCACCCTTCCCCACTGTGCACTCAAACTTTGCAGCTAGTGAAGCCAGCAACAATGAATCAATTCTACTCAAGCCCCAAAAATATGTTTGCTACCCAAAGAAACAGGACACCAATTCAAACAGCTTCATCAACAATACATCAAAATAGGCTTGGAATTAGAAGATATAGGTCTCCAATTCAAAGAAACAGACCCAGTTAAATTACACCAATTATGTTTAAAACAGAAGAAATAGGCCTCTACAAATGCAGTTGCCACACAGTGAACCAAACAAATGAGCCCACTTACAGCTACCAAAACAAGTTTCAAAATTCCAACAGCCCCAAACAATACCCTGCTAGCCCCTTAGTAGTAAGAAGAAAATAAACAACATTCTTCCAAGTAGAATCCATGAACAACAATGTAAAACAAGAAGCTACTGTACTGTAGATCTGATCCTGTCCCTTCTAGTTCCTTCTGAGAAGCCAAAGCACTGACTCCACACCTGATTCAGCTCTGCCTCCCTACTGAGACCTGATCAGACAATTAGCACCCTTCCCCATTGTGCACTCAAACTTTGCAGCTAGATACTCTTATCACATTCAATGCATTTATATGGTTCTCTCTTTTTAGTGTCTCCAAATGTTCAGGGGTTTCTACAGCCATGACAAGACTAGACCCCATTCTTAAGCCAAGTCATATTCAAAATGCAGGAAATCAGTACTGTATTGGACTTTGATGTTTGTTGAGAGCTCTTCTCAGCACACAGCATCCCCAGGACAGCCTCCATTTGTAGTTCATGTGTCTCACACATTGGTAGCATATTTAGATGTGCCTGAAAGTTCTTTTTAATTAACTCTGTTGCTCCAAGAACTTCTGGAATGATGTGTCTGTTCTTATATCACATCAGTTTAGTTTCTGTTTACATAATTTTGTGTGTTTCTGTGCTCAGGACACTAGTTATTAGGAATGGCTATTTCAATCAGCAATGCTACCTTTGTTCTTTTTTCTTCTATTACAATGTCTGGTTTTCTTGCTTCCACTTTCTTAGTAGTTGATATCAGATGATCCCATGTGATCATTACTTCTTCATTTTCTGTGGTTCATGTTTCCAGTGTTTCTCTGCTACAGTACCTGTATGTTATAGTGTTTGTATAGCTTTCAGTGGGTCAGTCTTACTACAGTGTTGTGTTTTCAGTATCAAGCCTTCTGCCATGAGTACTTCACATCCAGCCAAAATATATGCAACTGTTTCTAGTTCTGTACTACAGAATATACACATTTATTTTTTCCTCACTTTTTCTATGGATTTTGTGAACCATCTTGTGTGTAGTCCTCAATCTTGGGCTACCTTTATCAACCTCTTATCTAGTAGCTTTAATTTACTCTTTTTAACCATTTGTGGGTCAGTTCTTGATTGGTGTGCAGTTCCAGCAGCTCTCTTATTTTTCACTATAATTATAGGTCTTCCAGTTGTCCTTTATCTCTGTTGATCTTTGTCCTTGTACTTTTTTTCTACTACTTTGCACTTTCTGTTGCTGGTTGTTCCTTATCTAATAGTGGCTTAAGGTAAAACTTGTTGTAACAGTAGATCCTCAAGAAGAGCTCTTGCAGCAGGCAATAACCATAAGGACTAAGCCACCAGAACCCCACAGAAACCTTTTGTCTTGTGGCTGGATTTAGTGGATCACCCCTGATGTCAGCTCACCCCGACACCAGCCAATGTAGTATAAAGGGGTGGGCCCCAGGGCCCACTTCAGTTCTCCTGCTGGAGACTCTGAGCCTAGGACAAAAGGAGAACTGCAGATTTCACACAATGAAAAAAAGGCAGAAAGAATACTGGGGGAAGGAGGGAGGGAATGCAGTGTCTGCCAACATCTCTTCTGGAAGATCTACTGTTACAGTAAGTTCTAAGTAACTGTACTACTTAGTTCAAGTCAGAGCTCTTGCAGCAGGCAACAACCTTAAGGACTGAATCCCAAGAAGTCAAGGGAGAAGGAACACACAAGCATGGAAGGAGGCACAGAACAGCCAGCAGAAGGATTAGAGAGCAGGCCCTAAAGATCTGTGAGGTCAAACCCAGTTCTATGTCTGGAAGTGATGTCCAAGCTGTAATACTTTACCTAAGATGTGTACAGAGCTCCAGGTGGCCTCTGCACAAATGTCTGTTGCAGAGATGTTCCTCAAAGAGGCAAAAGGAGATAGAAACATAGCTGGTGGAATGTCTTTGCCGGTCAAAAAGGTTTTGCTGTATTTCTGGTAATAAAACTATGCAGTTAACTAATCACTTAGCCAAGGTCTGTTTAGTGACTGGTTCTCACTGAGTCTTGGGAAAACTAAACAAACAACTGATCTATCTTCTTCAAGGGCTGGTATGGTGCAAACAGAAATGAAGCATCCAATGGACATCTAGATTATACACAAACACCTCCCTCCCATTAGAATACTCTGGATAACAGATAGGAAGGTGGATGTCCTGATTTGGGGTAAACTCAAACATCACCTTGGGTGAAAACTTAGACTGGTCTATAAGGACACCCTGTCCTTATGGAAACTAAGTAGGGCTCTTTACTCATCACAGCCTGGAACTTGGAAATCCTCCAAGAAACAGCAACTAAAAATAATGCTTTCCATGACAGAAAGAGTAACTAGTCATCCACGGCTGGCTCAAAGGCAACAGTGCGAGTTTCTCTATCATAAGAGAGGGGTCCCAAGGAGAGACAGGGTCCCAGATGGAGGGTGTAAGATGCCCCTTAAGAGCATGGGACAAATCCAACTGAGTGAGGGGTCTACCTCCACAGGTGCATGGTATGCAGAGATGGCAGAAAGATGCACCTTGATAGAGGAGTAGCTCAGTTCAGTGTAAAACAGAGAGAGATACTCACAAATGGAGTTTACTGGACAGGACTGGAGAAGGGATCAGGTGACAGGCTCTTTGCCTAAAGGCAGAACCTCTTCCACTTCTATAGTGTAAGTGGATCTAGTGGAGGGCTTTCTGGCCACTACTAGAATATGAGCACACCAGAAGAAACCCCATACCTAGCTGTTGCTAGGCCTGCATAGCCAAGCATGTAGATGCAGGGACCTGAGGTATGGGTGGACTAGAGTGCCCTGGTCCTGGGACAGCAAGTGTGAGCTCAGTGGCAGAGGAATTGAGATTCTGATACCAGCTGTTGTAACAGAGGGAACCACATCTGATGAGTCCAGAAGGGAGCAATGAGAATCATCTTTGCTTCCTCCACTTGCAGCTTGAGAAATACATAGATACATAGACAGTGTCAGCAGATAAGGCCTATGGCCCACCCAGTCTGCCCATTTGAGCTTGTAAGTTCAGTTTGTTTTCCTAGAAGTCTGTTGCCCCATACCCTGACCTCCAGAATTCCTTTATGTCTATCCCATGCATTCTTAAATCCCGTGATTGTTTCAGCCCCACCACTTCCTCTGGCAGGTGTTCCACTTGTCCACCATTCTGTGAAGAAATTCTTCTCATGTTTTCTCTGAATCGTCCTCCTCCAACTTCATCCCATGCCTCTAGTCCTGGAACATCTTTTTCGCTTAAAATAGTGTTTTCCTGCACCCTGTTCCTCCCTGTAAGATACTTGTATGTCTCTATCATATCCCCTCTCCTCCCTCCTCTCCTCCAGGGAGTACATGTTCAGTTCCTTCAACCTGTCTTCATAGGACTTGTGATGCAATCCATGCATCTTTGTTGCCCTCCTCTGAACCTTTCTACCCTGTCTATGTCCTTACGTAGGTATGGTCTCCAGAACTGTATACTGTACTCCAGGTGGGGCCTCACTAGTGTCTTGTATAGCAGAATTATGACCTCCTTTTCCTGCTGGTGATGCCCTGCCTATACATCCCAGCATCCTATTTGCTTTACCTGCTGCCTATCACACTGTTTCCCTACCTTGAGATCATCAGAGATGACAACCCCAAGATCCCTTTCCTGCTTGGTGCATGCTATATCCTCACCCCTCAACTGATATATTGTGCCAGGGTTTTGTGCCCCATATGCATTATCTTGCACTTCTTTGCATTGAATTTCAACTGCCAAACCCTGACCATTCTTCAAGTTTCTGCAGGTCGCTCTCATTCTGTCTACACCTCTGGTGTCTACTCTGTTACAGAGCTTTGTGTCATCAGCGAACAGTGAAATTCTGCCTCTAGGTCCCGCGGAATGTCACTGATGAAGATGTTGAATAGGACTGGTCCCAGCACTGATCCCTGTGGTACCCCACTGGTCACTCTTCCTCTGTGGAATGACAGCCATTTACCACCACCCTCTGTGTCCTGCCACCCAGCCAGTTACCTACCCACCACACTACTGTCCTGCCCACACCCATATTCCCCAGTTTGTGTAATAGTCTTTTATGTGGCACAGTGTCAAAGGCCTTGCTGAAGTCCAGATAGGCCATGTCTACTGCCCTCCTCTGATCCACCCTCCCTAGTCACCCAGTCAAAAATTCAACGAGGTTGGTCTGACATGACCTCCCCTGGTGAAACCATGCTGCTTTGGGTCCTGTAGTCCATTGACAACCAGATGTTCCACTAATCTCTCCTTCAGTAGTGCTTCCATGATCTTCCCCACTACCGAGGTGAGGCTGACTGGTCTGTAGTTCCCTGCTTCCTCTTTGTTCCCACTTTAGATAAGGGGACTACATCTGCTGTCCTCCAGTCTTTGGGTACCTCCCTGTTTCCAGTGATTGGCTAAACAGGATAGCCAGAGGTTCAGCCACCACCTCTTAGTTCTTTAAGGACCCTGGGGTGCACCTCATCTGGCCCCATTGCTTTATCAACTCTTATTACTTCCAGTTCCTTCAGGACCCTTTCTGTAAAGGGACTTGTGTCCATTTCTGCACCATTCTCACCCTTGTACTCCTTCAGACCCATTACCATCCTCTTCCTCAGTAAAGACTGAGCAGAAATACCTGTTCAATATGTCAGCTTTACTGTTGTCATCCTCCACTGCCCCCATCCTCCCCTTTAGTCTCACTATCCCTCCTTTGTCTTTCTTTTTCACTTATGTACCTGAAAAGGTTTTGTCCCTCTACCCACTGATTTTGCAATGTGTTCTTCTGTCTGAGCCTTGGCTTCCTTACTGACCTCCCTGCCTCCCTTGCTTCTCCTGGTACTTCTCCCTATCCCCTTCTACCTGTGTCTTTTGTATTGCCTGAATGCAATCTTTTTGGCTTTCACTTTCTTTGCTACCTCTTTGGAAAACCATAATGGTCTCCTCTTCCTTTTCCTCTTGCTAACCTGCTTAATGCATAATTCTGTTGTTCTTGTAATCCCAATTTTAAATACTGCTCACTGTTCCTCAATCCCTGATTCCTGTCCCATTCCCTTAATGCCTCTGTCAAGTATCTCCCCATTTCCCAAAGTCTGCCCCTAAAATCCAGGACACGTGTTTTTGTGTGGTTTTGGTTCTGCTCTCTTCTGTGTTCAAACCACAATGACTGGTTTCTCCAGGTGCTCCCCTGTTACCCCATCACACTGTCCTGTTTGTGAGCACAAGGTCCAGTATTGCCTTCTGCCGAGTTGGTTCCATGACTAGTTGCTTGAGGAAGGCACCCTGAAGGGAGTCAAGGATAAATCTGCTCCTAGTTGATGCTGCTGCTGGATGCTCCAGTCCACATCTGGAATATTGAAGTCTCCAACCAGTACTACCTCACCCTTGTCTGCCATCCTTTGGATGGCTGCATCATCAACTCCCTATTTGTTTCTTCCTCCTGGGCTGGTGGTCTATAGACCACACCTGTGTGGATGGCTGTCCCCATTTTCCTTTCCAGTTTAACCCACAGTATCTCTCCCCTACTTTGTTCCTCCTGATCTCTGTGGCCCTTATGTCATTTTCACATACAGTGCCACTCCTCCTCCCTTCCTGCCTGCTCTGTCTCTTCTGAATATGTTGTAGCCAGGTATGGCCATCTCCCAGTCGTGGTTATCATTACACCAGGTTTCAGTGATGGCCACAATGTCCAGGTCTGACTGTACCATGACAGCCTCCAGATCTTCCATCTGTTGCTAAGGCTCCTGGCATTTGCACACATGGCTTTCCATGATTTGACCTCCCTAGACTGTTTCACTTTTCTACCCAGCCCCTTCCTTGGTTGTCATTTATCCCTGATTCTCCTTGCTGTCCTGCCCTTCTGCTGAATTTTGCCCTTTTCTGCTTATCCACCTCTTGGGCACTAATCTCCATCTTTTGCACACTGCTGAGACAGCCACCCTCTGGCTCACTGGTTCCACTGCTAGCTGTGTAGAAGAGGAAAGGGAGGGAAGGCATAAAGGAACCTCCTGTCCAACTGAGGGACAATGCATCTCACCATAAAACTCCAGGCCCTGGATCTAGTGAGCAGAAATTGGGCAGTTTGGTGTTGAGTGGGGACGTCAAGAGGTCCACCTCTGAACACCCCTACCTGTCAAACAGCTGCTCTGCCACTGACTGGAGCAGCTTCCACCCATGACTCAGACCTGCTTAGGCTGTGTGCCAAGATGTTTTGGATGCCTGGAACATGTACAGCGGTGAGTTTCAAATGGTGTTCCAGAGCCTAATACCAGACCCTCTTGCCTCCCTACAAAGGGTAGGAATGAATCCCTTGCTTGTTGCTGCAAAAAATGGACATGTTTTCCACCTGAATGAGAAGAGGGTTCAGAAGGAGGTCCATCTGAAATGCTTAAATGCACTCAGGACTGCTCACATCTCCAGGACACTGATATGCAGGGATTGCTCCCTGAGAGCAGGACCCCTAGGTCTGTCTGTCCTCCAGATGAGCACCCCAACTGAGTTCAGAGGCATCTGTTGTCAAACTCACCTTTGGGGCTCCTGTCAGAAAAGAACCCCTTGGAAAGGTTGTCAGGGTTCATCCACTAGGTAAGGGTCTAGCGAACTGGATCAGAGACCAAAACTATCTGATCCAGGTCATTGGATCACTGGTCCCTGCACCCTGAGTGTCCATTGAGGGACCCTCATGTGGAGATGAGCCACAGGAACAGTGGTGATGGGAGAAGACTCAGGTAGACTTAGGCCAGGACTTGAGGAGCCATTGTTACCATTCGGGCCTGATCTCAAAGGTGATCCACTCTATCTGAAGAGAAAGGCCTTGGCCTGCAGTGTCAAGGACCATCCAATGAACTGGAGTTTTGACTGGGCCATGGGGCAACTTTTGTAGGCTCGAGGTGATCTCCAACTCTTGGAAGAGAGTTAAGGTGTCTTCAAGAGTGTGAAGCAGCTGGCCTTTGTCAGAGCTGTCAAAAGCCAGTCACCTAGGTAGGGAATATGTAATGGCCTTGCCTTCTAAGGGCTGTAGCCACCCCTCTAGGCACTTGGTGAAGACTCTGAAGTGGAGGATAGGCAGAACAGTAAAGTCTGAAATTGGTAATGTCACCCCAGAAGAGGAAATGTGGGTACTTTCTGTGGGTGGAACACTAGAATGTGCAGGTATGCATCCTGCATATCTAGAGAGCAGAGCCAGTCTCCTTGGTGCAAGAGGGAATCAATCCCAGCAGAGTGACCATCCTGAAACTCTTATACTTGATGTACTTGTTCAGAAAGCTGAGATCCAGGATAGGACTAAGGTCCCTGGTCTTTTGGGGACGAGGAAGAAGTGGGAATAAAATCCACTTCCCTTTCATTTGGGGGCACTGGCTCTACAGCCTGCTTTTGAAGTAGTGCCTAAATTTCCCTTTGATGACAGCAACATGAAAAGGAGGATAATAGGAGGACACTGGTGGGTTTTCTGATGGCCTCTTCTGGACCTCCAAGGTATGTTCTCTCTCTATTAGTTGGAGAAGCCAGAGGTCAGTAGTGATATTGCTCCATCCCTTAAGGTAGAAGGAGAAGCAACCTCCACCTCTTCCCCAAGAACGCCACTAGAGGAGGTAAGGTACAGCAAGGAGTCATTGTGAGGCTCTGGGTGAGGCAGAGGGGCCTGGGAGGACTTTGTGGCACTGAAGCAGACCCTCCCAGAGTCTGGGAAGTTGCCTTACATTTATAGCCTCCCTCTGTTTGGGTCTGGTTTCTGACTAGAGCAGTCAGGGCAGCTAAGTCTTCCAGAGAGCTTAGGCTGGCACAGGATATTAAGGATGGGTAAAATGACTTTTTCGGTATGTAAGGGAGAGAAGGATCTGCAAAGATCAAGTAGTAAGGATCAAGAAGTATGGGGAATGGGCAGAGAAAGGGGCAGAACAGGCAGAAGGCCTAAATGAATACTTTGTTCGGTATTTACTAAAGAGAAGGATGGGTCACTGCCTCAGGGGTTATGGAGCAGGGTAGATGCAGGCGGAGATGGGTTGACAGATGAGGAAATCTCAGTGGGCAGGGTACTAGAAGGTTTAAAGGCACTACGGGTGGATATGGAACTAGGTCTGGGTGGTGTACACCACCGGGTACCAAAGGAACTGGCAGTGGTCCTGGCACAGCCATTAGTGGGCTTATTCAATACTTCTCTGAGAATAGGTTGCATACCTCAGAACTGAAGGATAGCTCATGTGGTGCCCTCCACAAAAGTGGACCCAAAGATGAACCAGGCAACTATAGACCAGTGAGCCTTACATCCATTGTAGGAAAGTTAATGGAGACAATCCTTAAGGAGAGGTTGGTAGCCTTTCTAGAATGTAATGGTCTCCAGGACTGAAAGCAGTATGGATTTGTGTCTGGCAGATCCTGCCAGACTATCCTGGTTGACTATTATGACTGGGTCACTAAGGCACTTAACAAAGGCCATGCAGTGGATGTCCTGTATCTGGATTTCAGCAAGGCATTCAATTCAGTGCCACATGGGAGGCTGGTTAGCAAGTTGGGACACCAGGGAGTAGGGACAAAAATGGTGAATTGATCAAGAACTGGTTGCAAGGGAAACAACAGTGTAGTGGTTGGGGGACTCTCATCTCCAAGGGCAGTAATGAGTGGGGTACTGTAGGGCTTGGTACTGGGCCCAGTGTTGTTTAGCATTTTCATTGCTGACATCTCACATGGCACTGAGAACAAGATTAGTCTTTTTGCAGCTAACACGAAGATAGTTGTGGTGGATAACACAACAGGATGGCAGGGGCTGCAGGATGATCTGACTAGCCTTGAGTACTGGTCAGACACTTGGCAGCTGGGGTTCAATGCTAAGAAGTGCAAAATCATGCACTTGGAAGCAAGGATCCCAAGGAGGTGTTATCAGTTGGGAGGGGTACAGATAGCCACTACAGAGGAGGAGAGAAAGTTATTGGGGTGATGATAACTAGGGCAAATGAACCACCCAGCACAGTGCAGGAAAGCAATAGCTAAAGCCAATCAGGTGCTCAGGTGTATTGCTAGAGGAATCACCTTCAAGAGAGGAGGTGATCCTGCCACTGTACAGGTCATGGTGAGACCACACCTGAGTACTGCATGCAGTACTGGTGCCCATACTTATAGAATGATATTAGTTACTGGGGAGGTCCACCATAGAGCATTAAGGATGATACTGGGATTGGAGGACAAACTCTATAAGGAAAGGTTGAGGGAGCTTAACATGTATTCCCGGATGAGAGGAGCGACGAGGATATGATTGAGACCTTTAAATATATGGAGGGCATAAACAAGACTGGTGCAATGGGATTTTAAATTAAGGAGGGAGGGACACAAGGGACATGGTCTAAAATTGATGGTGGAAGGTTCAGAAGCAAATGAGGCACTTCTTTATAGAAGGGTGGTGACAACATGGAGTGCTCTAGTCAGAAAGGTGGTATGTAAAGGAAAGGGAAAATTGTTTAACCAGGAAAGACACCTAAGCTGAAGCTTGTTTCCAGGTGCAGCCTGGGTGCACAGGAAGTTAAGTGACTTGCTCAGGGTCACATAGTATGCAGGTGGGGGATGCAGGATTCAAACCCAGGTCTCCAGGTTTGCAGCTCAGTGCCCTTAACCACTACATTATACTGGTATCCTGCAAGTCAGGTGGCAGTTTTAAAGGGGATGGATAACGTGAGGGGAGGGTCACCGCTATGGAGGTAGAGGAGGGAGGGGAGCTGCAGTGTAATAATTCCTAGCTGCAACACTAAAATACTTAATAGACCATATAGCCTTTATCTGCTGGCAGTTTGTATGTTTGTATGGACTGTTGACCTGAATGCTTGCAAAAGCTACATTTTGAATGGTCTCTGGTTAGCCTTGTACATCTTCTGTACAGACCAAATGGCTTTTCCTGAATCCTAGAGATGGGTGATTAACTTCTCCACCTTGTCTGCAAAAAGGACTGAACTCCTAAAGGGAGGTCCATAATACCAGCCTGTAGGTCCTGGTTGAACACAGAGAACTTGAGCCATGTGAGGCACCAGGGCAGACGCCTTTGCAGCTGCCCTGGTAGCTGTATCTACAGTGTCATATGAGTACTTGAAACATGGGTGCTCACATCTGACTCGATGGCAGGTCCAGCAGCTCACTCTTTTGAGTTGAGTCTGGTAAGGCCTGAGTCATTTCCAATCCCTTCTCCCACAGAGCATTTTGAATTGCATAATGGAGGTAAGAAGTTAAGGTACCTAATGGAGCAAGTGGAGGATGACTACATCTTCTTGCCCAGCTGGTCAATGAGTCTGGACTCTTGGTGAGGAGGCTGACTGCTTAAATGTGTAGGCCTCTTTGACCTATCAGGGCAGCAGTGATCGCCATTGAGTCAGCTGTAGGTGTTCAGCTAAAATGGCTCATCCCTCCGTTTCTATAGCCAGTCTGATTTTGGGAGATGGCGGAAGTGGAGGATGGGTGATTCCATGTAAGCCTAATCAAATCCTGGAAGGTGTTCACTAAAATAGGAACCACAAGAGGCTTGGATTCCTTCTGCCTCAGGTATCTGGCTAACTTCCACCTCTCAGGATCCAGGTCCTCAGTCTCAATCCCCATTAGAGGAATGGATGTACTTTACTGACATCCATAAATGATGGAATGTCAGGAGGTGACCAGGGTGTCATTGTTATCCAAGGAGGAATGATGGCCTCCAGGCTCTGAGTGGTCTGACTTTGAAGAAGATGAGCTCCAGCTAGAGTCCTTTGAACTGCAGGATGAGGAGGAAGAACTAAGCCAGCATCCACTATGGGTCTGACATAGGTTTCATCCTGACAAACAGGAAGAGGAATGTCTGTGTCTCCATCCCCTATGTTTGGACCTTCCACTGCACCTATGGTCAGGGCTTTGGGAAGGGCTCCTGGGTTCAGAAGTCAGCTATTTGGGCTTTGGCTTGAAGTCTGGCTCAATTCTGGCTCTGGCTCAATAACCACTGGTTCTAGCAGGCTTTGGAGGGAGACGGCCTCCTTAATTTCATTCAACAAATGTAGAACAAATCTTTACCTCACTAAGAGGAATTTGAAGACCTGAAGGACCAGCTGGTGCTTTTGGTGGGTGTGATGCTGGTGTCGGTTAGCCAGACATCAGTGTAGCCAGCATCAGAGGAGCTGGCATTGGAAGGATCCAGAATAAGGCAATCAGGTGCCTCATCAAGCTTTAGCTTGGCTGGTGAGGAACCTCCTTTGAAGGGATGAGACATCCATGTTGGATGGAGACATCAAACAGACCGATGATGGTACTGTTGGGTCTGACATCAGGGACCTTGTCTCCTTACGAGGCGACTGCTGACTTAGCCAGAGCACATGGTGTAGACACTGGGGAGTAGGGAGGAGGCATCATTAGGTCCTGAGAGGCAGATGCCTGCCCTGATGATGGGCCGCCTTGTCTGAATACATAGCAGTAACCGTCTTGAGGACTGGGCAGACAGCAGCAGAGAGCTTGCTGCCTGATGTGGAGCTGTTCCAGACCCTGAGGTGGAGACAGACACTGTAGGTATGGCCTTCACCTTCAGGGGTCAGGGGCAGAACTAAAGCCCCAGACCCTGATTAACCTCCACCTGTTGCCAGCACCAAGGTGGGAGGTTTCACCACCAGCTGCCCAGAAAGAGAGAAGGCAGGCCATGAAGAGTGGTCTAACCCTCATGGAAAGGAGGAGCTTGAAGAGATCTTCTTGTGATGAAGAGACCGGGACTGAGTCTGAGCCTTTTCTCTATCCTTGACCTGGGACTTATGATTTCTGAGGCCTGCTTCCTTTCCTTGCATGGCTTTGAAGATGTCCAGGTCGAAACCAAAGAAGATGAAGAAGGGTTTTCCCTGAAGATTGTTTCTGCATTGCAGCAAACTGCTTCTCAAGAAGGTGTGCCTTGAGGGCCTTCTGGCAGTGGATATGAGTCATTTGGTTGAACAGCTGGCAGTGCTCACAGGCTTAGGTGTCATGGACTGGGCCCTAAGCAGAGAAGGCAGGCCTCGTGACCATCTTTTGATGGTATCTCCTTGCAGCATACACACTTAGTTTTCATCAATCTACTGAAGAAACAGATGACACCAGAGATGAAGACATGCAGAAATAAAGAAATATTTTGAGAAAACAAACAAAGAAAAAATGTTGAAACATGAAGGTTGTCAAACTGTAGCAGGAGGCATCCAAGAAGCCAATGTGAACTGGTCGACGTGGGAAAAGAACTGAGGTGGTGCTGGGGACCACCCCTTTATATCACTGGCTGATGTTGGGGTGGCTGACATCAGGGCAGTCCTCCACTGAAGATTGCTAGATAGAAGGTTTCAGTGGGGCCTTGGACGCTGGAAGTTTAGTCCTTATGGTTATTAATTGTTTGACTTGAAGTAAGAACAACCATTTCTGCTAGTTTGAGAACAGAAGTCATCTTAGGCTTGCTTTCTTCATGATGCAGGACCTCGACTATGTTTGGGCCAAGGATGTCAGTAGGTATGTCTGCAGCCCCACTACTGAGGACCTGTATGTGTAATCAACCTCCTTAGAGCTTGGAATGTATATACTTGGCATGTGTTTTGTGTATTAACTGGCAAGCATGGAGTAATTTTGTTTTATAGCTAGCTGGTTTAGCACTTTCTGTGGCCAGTCTACTCCCCACTGTGATTCGCTGATGTCTTATTAGATTACATTTCTGAGAAAATTCTTGCTACATTTAGTACAGTTGTATGGTCTCTCCCTGTGTGAATTCGCTGATGTGTTATGAGGGTACTCTGTTGTGTAAAACTCATGTTACATTCGGTACATTTATATGGTTTCTGCCCTGTGTGAACCCGCTGATGTCTTATTAGATGTTGTTTCTGGGCAAAGCTCATGTTACATTCAGCACAATTATATGGTTTCTCCCGTGTGAATCCGCCAGTGATTGATCAGATTTTCCTTTCTAGCAAACCTCTTGTTGCATTCAGTACAATTATATGGTTTCTGCCCTGTGTGAACCCGCTGATGTGTTACTAGAGTCTGTTTCTGGGCAAACCTCTTGTTACATTCAATACATTTATATGGTTTCTGCCCTGTGTGAACCCGCTGATGTGTTATTAGATGTGGTTTATGGGCAAACCTCTTGTTACACTCAGTACATATGTATGGCTTTTCCCCTGTGTACCCGCCAGTGATTAATCAGATTTTCCTTTCTAGCAAACCTCTTGTTGCATTCTGTACATTCATATGGTTTCTGCCCTGTGTGAACTTGCTGATGTGTTACTAGATGCTGTTTCTGGGCAAACCTCTTGTTGCATTTAGTACATTTATATGGTTGCTGCCCTGTGTGAACCCACTGATGTGTTGTTAGAGAGTGTTTGTGGGCAAACCTCTTGTTGCATTCAGCACATTTATATGGTTTCTCCCCGTGTGAACCCACCAATGTTTAATCAAATTTTCCTTTCTAGAAAACCTCTTATTGCATTCAGTACATTTATAAGGTTTATCTCCCTGTGAACTCGCTGATGTATTATTTGCTTTTCTTTTGGGAAAACCTTCTGCTACATTCAGTGCATTTATATAGTGTGGCGTGAATTTGCTGGTGTATTATGAAGCTTCTCTGTGCTATAAAACTCTTGTCACATTCAGAACATTTATATTTCCTTTCTCCTGCATGACTCTGTTGTTGTACAGGAATGAGATGAAGGTCATGGAAACTCTTCCCACACTGAGAATGGTGACACAGCTGGTATTTCCCAAGTGATGATTGCTGGCTCCAACTCTCATTGCACTCAGTGCTCCTGCAGACTAAAATAGATAGTTTTTTTAGTATTTTATGACAACAAGGAAACACATTTTCAAATAGTTTTCCTTAATCTTTCTTTGAGGTACAAAACTCCATCTAGATTTAGCCACAGAATCTGTTTTCCTTAAAATATGCCCATTTAAAATATTTTGGAATGTTTTAGTTTCTTGTTTTATTGATAATATTTATAAAATAGGTCTGACCAATTCTGTTTCTTCATTTGTCACAATTTGGTCACAGTGGGTATTATCAATGGGCACAGAAACATGGCACGAATGTTGCATACAAACATATAAAATTGCCAGCAGATACAGGTCTATCTAGTCTGCTTGGTGTGCAGCTGCACACTTCCCTTGCCGCTCCCACATTGATTTTGCCCATGGGTCCTTCGCTCCCACCCTTGCCCCTCACAGTTTGAACCCTGCCTCCAAACCTGTCCCATACCCTTTGAAGCTGCACACCATCAGCAGTGATGTATCAACTCCTCAAGCAGCGATTTCACCCTTTCACCACCCATTTGGTGAAATAGTGCCTCTTCATTTCCCTCCTGAATCTGCATCTTTCCAACTTCAGACTGTGCCCCTGGTTTTCCTTTCACTTTTAATTTGAAAATTCTTCCAGTGTTTACTCTGTTCATACAATGCAGGTACTTGAAGGTCTCAATCATATCCCTCTCCTTCTATCCTCCAGGGCATACATATTGAGCATTCTAATCCTCTTCTCATAAGGTTTATCTCCCAATCCCAGGATAATTTTGTTGCTCAGTGCTGTACCCTCCAAAAGCTTGATGCCCTTTTTGAAGTAGAGGTGCCAGTACTGCACATAGTACTCCAAGTGCAGCCTCACAGGGACCAGTAGAGGGGTAGGATGACTTTCCTTCTCCTAGAGGTAATTTCTTGTGATGCACCCCATCACTCTGTTGGCTTTATGGTATCCAAAAGCAGTAACCAAACAAGACAAAAGATTATGAAAATTAAACAGCACACAACAAGATCTCCTCACCACAAGAAAAGTTCAAAGTCCCATTTTAAAACACAGGCAGTTGCCAGAGCCTAACAGTGTAAAATACAACAGCAGCTCTTGCTCAAGTTAAAAACAAACAAGTTAAACTTTTTAAAATGCAAATAGTAGCCAGACATAAAGTTGAATACAAACATTGAGTCCCGAACAAAAGAAAAGCTTACGCTTTCAAAATACAGGCACTACATAAAATATAACTGCAGCTGTTTCCACTCCACAGTGTTCACCTTTTCAAAAGCACATAGAAGCTTGGTAGAGTAAAATACATATGTAACAGGCCCCCACACATTATAAAAACAAGTTTAAATTGTTTATCTTTACTTGCGTGCATGCATAGAAATATTATGTGGCAGTTTGGAGAGAAGCGGTTGTGGAGGTGGCACTTATGGCAGCCAAAGGCGGCACTGATGACACTGGTTCTGCAGAAGTGCCACCAAGTTAAAATGTTTTGCCACTGCTATCAGGGGCCACCTCATCATTGCAGCATCTGCCATTTCACTGCAATGAGTGAGTGACCTGTCATTGCAGGATGGTACCTTACCATCCACATGCCCAACCCAGTACATTTGCGACAGGAGCTCCTCCCTATTGGGATACAGTAACTCCCACCCCTATTTGTTGTGTGCCGAAAGGGTGCCCAACTCCTTGGCAGCAAGCACCCCCCAAACAGTCTTTTCTTGCAGATGGGGGCCAAATCCTCATCAGCTTCAGTCCCCCAGTTCAATTCTGACAATGGGGAGCCCCCGCTGGCATAATGTGTCCCCAGTTTGCTGTGTGCCGAGGGGTGTGCCCAATCCCCTTGGCCCCCCACTGGTATGTACCAATAGGAGTACCCAATCCCCCATCAGCTACAGCCCCAAAACACTCAGGTAGCATACACTTGAGCACACCCCAGCGTACAATGTCCCTGGAAAAAACAGTCCCACAATGTTTTTTTTAACACCTGTAAAACAGAAAACGGTCCCTCATACAGTTCAGTGGCCTCCCCCAACCCGTGCTCACCCTCTGTGCACCCTGCCCCCACACCCCCTCACAGCATACTTACCTCTCGGAGCCCAGTGTGACACTCTTCAGTGGACTGGGAACATGTCTGCACTCTTCAAATCTGACCGCAAACTGAGGAAATGCCAGTAAGCTGTAGAATGACATATATAGGGTTTTTTAAACTTTGGTGCATATCTCAGGCATTTTGGGAATTCCGGCACCAAATTTTCAACATGGGTTACTGGGACCCCTCCTCATGAATTCAGTCACTGTCATGGTGTTATTCTGTCCCAAAGGTGATTTTGTGGTCACTGTATGAAACACCTTTGGGACTGAGTAATGAAACGACAGTGCCACTGTTCATGAGGTGTGCTCTTAAAAGCCTATGTTGAAAACTTGGTGATGAAAGTCCATAAAATGAGCTCCATTAATCTGTCCTCATATGTCTTCTGATGCAGTCCCTGCACCATTTTGGCTGCCCTTCTCTGGACTGCCTCAATTTGGTTAATGTCCTTGTCAAGGTGTGGCCTTCAGTACTGCATGCAGTACTCCAGATGGGAGCCTAACCAGTGTCTTGTAAAGATGGATTATTACCTCCCTCTACGACTTGTGATACCCTACTAATAAACCCTAACATCCCTAGCCTTACTTACTGCTTTAGAGGTCTGCTTGGATGATTTCAGGTCATCGGTGATGATGATGCCCAAGTCTCTTTCTTCCTTTGTGACTGCCAGCAACTCCCACCCAGCCTATAGGTGGCTTCAGGGTTTCTCTTCCCTATGTGCATGATCTTGCACTTCTTGCATTAAATCCCAGTTGCCACTCTTCTAACCATTTTGCCAGTTTATCCAGATCTCTTCTCATTCTGCCCACCCATCTAGATCATCTACTCTGTTGCAGATCTTGGTGTCATCTGCAAACAGACAAGCCTTACCCTAGCGTCCCATCTGCAATGTCACTAATTAAGATACTGAAGAGAACTCGGCCCAGGACTGATACCTGAGGTACTCCACTTGTGACTCGTGATCTCTTCTGACTGTATACCATTTACCACCACTCTCTGTTTTCTGCCCATCAACCAGTTTGCCACCCAGCTGACCAAACTTCTGACCCACCTTGAGCCTACCCAGCTTATTTATCAATCTTCTATGTGGAACAGTGTCGAAAGCTTTGCTAAAGTCAAGGTAGGCTACATCAACTGCTCCTCTTGGTCCACCACTCTGGTTACCCAGTCAAAGAAATCTATGAGATTAGTTTGACAGGACTTCCTTTGTAAGCCCATGCTGTCTTGGATCCTGTGCCCCTATGGATTCCAGGTGTTGCACTATCCTTTCCTTAGGAGTGCCTCCATAATCTTGCCCACTACTGAGGTAAGACTGACTGGTCAGTAGTTCCCTGCCTCCTCCTGCTACCACTCTTGTGGGCGGGATCACATGAACCCTTCTCCAGTCTTCTGGGACCTCTCCTGTGTTCAGAGACTCACTAAACATTTCTGATAATGGCTCTGCTAGTTCCACCCTTAGCTCCTTAAGTACCATGGGATGTATGCCATCAAGTCCCATTGCCTCATCTACCTGAGCTTAGAGAGCTCTTGTAGGACCCTTTCTTTGCGAAGGAGTAGTGCTCACCTCCCTCCCCCATGTCCATGGTGCTGATCTGGGCCCTGCCCTACCTTCTCTTCAGTAAATACTGAGCAAAAGTATCTATTTAGTATAGATGCTTTTACAGGGTCCTCCTCCTCACATACCCCTTTTCTCCTTTGAGCTTAGTAATACCCTCTGACTTTCTCCTTTCACTGATGTATCTATAGAAAGTCTTGTCACCTTCTTTATTGTTCATGCTAGTGTTTCCTCAGTTTGGGACTTTGTCTGCCTTACACAAGGTACACAACTGTTCTATCTTGTTTGAGGATATCTTTCATTAGGCCATATCTATGGAACAAATCCAGGAGCACTGACCCTTATGAGCCTGGGTGGCTGGAGGCTACAGGCCTAAGAAAAAAAGGTCTTGAAGAACTGCTAGTCCAAAACCATCCCTTTTTAAAATAAAATGTCCAGATTAGTGTCTCATGAATGCGGGGCAATATTTTGCTGTTAACTGCACATACCCTCAGCTGATACATTTTGGAATCCTGCAACAGGAAGTTCTTCACTATACCACTTAACAGAATATAACACAGTTGACCAGTTATCTGGTCAGGCACTGCTTAGAGACAGAAGCACCCTGTTTCCCCAAGTGTGGCAGAAACAAAAGAAGCTAAAGCTCTCTGCAGTCTGTTATACTCATACATGGTGTATAGAATACCTGAGCATTTTATGTGTTGATGCGATAGAGCTATGCTTCCCTGGGTGGGCATGCTCTGGGAAATAAATCGTCTGGTGGATTAACTTAATTTAAACAGCAGACATCACCTTTAGTAAGAACTCAGGGTTGTTGCACAAATACACCCTGTCTTTGTGAAAATGCGAGTAAGCAGGCCTAGATGTGACAGCCTACAGTAACTCTGTGACATTTTTCAAGTAGCAGTAATGGCTAGGAAAGTGAACTTTTTCAAGGAAGAAGGCAGAAGCCACTTGTCACAACTGGCTCAAATTGAGCTAAAGTAAGTTTCCTTAATTTGGGCCTTAAACTGGGACTGGGTTACAAAGAAGAGGCTTTTAATATGAAATGCCTCTCCAAAATGTACAGACAGGCCAGCCCAGTGGCGTGGAGGGCTGTGGAATCTGCCTCCTGCCATGCCAGCAACTTGTGTTCACAGTGCAAGCTGGTTGCCAGGAGTCATCCGGGGAGGGAGACGATTGAGCATTTGAGGACAGCGCCCTCTCCCAGAAGGAGTGGGAATGGAGTCCACTGCTTGACTGGCCCCGCAGTGGCTGGGGCTGGTGTAATGGGCCCACACAAGGTGGGAGGAGCTGAGCTAGATGCCTTGCATGCTGCATATGAAAGCGTGTGTGGCTCGGCCATTGGTGTCATTACACGCCTTAGCTCCGCACTCAGGGTGGGACAAAACCGGAGGAGGAAAAAAGATGACCAGCAGAGGCCTGTCTCCCTGCTATACCAGGCCAGCTGGCACTCCTAATCTGTGAGAGGTAATGGCTGACATGTTTTCCAGTGGTGGTGATGAGGGGTGGTGAAAGATGGCTGGTCGGCAGGGAACAAAGAAATAAAAAAAATATATGCACGGGCTACTATCAGCTGGGGAACTGTGTGACTATCAAAGGTACATGGACAGTTGAAACAACAGCCAGTGCACTATAGCAGGCATATATTGCAGGCCTGCCTCTGACGAGGGTAGCAGATACTGCAGGCATAGGTTTACTATGGGATTCTAAAGGAAAAGCTGGGAGAGTTCATTACAGGAAACTATAATTTAAACTAGGTGGGGAGGGTGAGGGGTGGGCAGCAAACTGAGCCACCAGGCATGGAAGTCCACCAGATCCCCATAGATGCGCAGGAAGAGGGAAGCAAAGGCAAAAGGGAAGGGTATGGGAAGACAGTTTAGGTAAGCAGGGGAAGAACTCACAGTGGAGGGTGGTCTCACTGAATGCAAGAAACCTTTGCAATAAAACAGTAGCACTGCAGGCTTTGGTGGAAGGGAGGTGGATATTGCCACCATAACTGAAGCATGGGCCACCCAGTACCAGGACTGGGATCTAGTGATCCCTGGATACAAACTATCCCATAGAGACAGCGACAAAGGGAAAGGGGAGAGGTAGCTATATATGTTAGGGAGGGATAGTGTGCAGCAGGAGGGAAGACAAGGAGGGCAAGACTAAATCCTTATGGAGTCACCTACAGCATTCAAAAGTAGGAAATGAGATCGGTGTGGTGTATAGGCCTCCCTCCCAAAGTGTGGAAATGGACAGGGAACTGGGAGAAAAATTAAGGGGCTTAGTGGTAAGGACAACACATTGATAGTCAGTGACATCAATCTGCCAGGGTGGACTGGAACACCCCAGCCACCTCAAGTGCCAGAGAACAGGTATTCCTGGAGGCCTTCCAGGATAGCTTTCACACAGAAAATGATGCAGCCCACCAAGGAGGGGAACATTCTAGACCTGGTCCTTAAAGATGGAGAAATAATCAAAACATCGAGATGGAAGACCCACTAGCAGGGAGTGACCACCACGCAGTGTGGTTTCCCTCAACTTGGGGAAGGAGTAGTCAATACCAAAACAAAAGTGGTGGATTTTAAACTAGCAAAATAGTCAGAAAAGTGGCAACTGGGGTTTAATGCAAAGAAGTGCAAGATCATGCAAACAGGGAAAGAAACCCAGAAGCCACCTATTGGCTGGAGGGAGTTTCTGGCAGTCATAAGGAAGAAAGAGACTTGGGCATCATCATCACCAATGACCTGAAATCATCCAAGCAGACCACTAAAGCAGTAGGTAAGGCTAGGGGATGTTGGGGTGTATTAGTAGGAGTATCACAAGTTGGAAGAGAGAGGCAATAATCCCTCTTTACAAGACACTGGTTAGGCCCCATCTGGAGTACTGTGTGCAGTACTGAGGCCACACCTTCACAAGGACATTAACCAAATTGAGGCAGTCCAGAGAAGGGCAACCAAAATGGTGCAAGGACTACATCAGAAAACATATGAGGACAGATTAACAAAGCTCAATATGTATACCCTAGAGCAAAGGAGGAGAGAGGTGATATGATCAAACATTCAAACACCTTAAGGGCATTAACAAGGTGAAAGAGTCTAACAGGTTTCAATATAAGAAAAATAGCAGGACAAGAGGACACAGCATGAGATTAGAGGGAGGCTGATTAAGGGGTAAGGAGAGTTCTTTTCACAGAAAGGGTGGTGGATGCATGGAATGGCCTACCTCAGGAAGTGGTGGATGTGAATACAGTGCAGGGCTTCAAACAGGTTTTAGATAGGCATAAGGAGCAATACAGATGAGTATGAATAGATAGGCCATTGTCAGAGTAAAGGCCTATGGCACATTGATAAAGTAGAAACAATGGGCAGACTGGATGGGCCTTGTGGTCCTGATCTGCCATCAATGTCTATGTTTCTATGTTTCTAAGAGGGTGGACTTAGGCAGAATGGGAAACACCTTAAAGGGCACCTAAACAGCATCAGCTCAGACACTGATGCAGAGCAGAAATGGAGCATTGTAAAGAAGGATCTAGTAGAAGCCACCACCTTGCACCAAGTGTCAAAGCAAGACAGCCAAGAACAAGAGACCTAGCTGGGTGAATGGAGAGGTAGTGGAAAGGGTGAAAGAAAAGAGAGGCCTTTAGGAAATATAAGAGCTCCTGCTGGGAAGAAGATAGGGAGGAGTACATTTAGAACTCCAGGCAGGTGAACAAAGTAGTGAGGGCATCCAAGGCTTCAAAGAACTAAGGCTGGCACAATGGATCAAAGAAAGGTTGAAGGATTTCTTTAGATACATAGGACAGAGAGGAGGAAATGCAAGGATCAGATTGTAAGGATTAGGAAAGAGAGTGGGTGGGTACAGGAGGGGCAGAGTAGGTGGAAGTACTAAATGTGTACTTTGCTCAGAGTTTACCAGGAGAGGGATGGCCCTATACCAAGGGAAGGATGGGGGCAAAGTAAAGAGGTGACAGATGTAGAGGTCCCAGTAGAAAGGGTGTCCGAGGTTCCTAAAGTCCATAAGCGTGGATAAGGTGTCTGGTCAGACGGAGTGCATCCTACAGTACTCAGAGAGTTGGCGGGGTCCTGGTGAGACCACTGGCAGATTTGATCAACATTTCCCTGGGGACAGGATGCCTGCCCAGAGACTGGAGGATGGCACATGTGGTGCCAAACCATAACAGTGGGCCCAGAGATGAACCTGAGAACTGCAGACCACTGAACCCTGCAGCCATTGTGGGGAAACTAATGGAGACTATACTCAAGGAAAGGCTGTATGTTTCCTAGATAAGAATGGCTTGCAGGCTGACACAACACATAGGTCCGTGTCTGGGAGATCATGTCAGACCAATCTTGTTGACTTTTTGACTGGGTGGCGAGATCACTGGATAGGGGCCATGCCATGGATGTCCTGTACCTGGATTTCAGTAAGCATTTGATTCGGTTGCTCTGTGGGGAAGGTTGAACAATAAGTTTAATAGTCTGGGAGCAGGGAGGAAGCTGGTTGGGTGGATCAAGAACTGGTTGCAGGATAGGCAGCAGAGGGTGGTAGTTGGAGAAGAACTCTTGGCACCCAGGGCAGTAACTAGCAGGGTCCTGCAGGGGTCAGTGCTAGGGATGGTTCTGTTTAACACATTCATAGCAAAGATATCAATCCAGATAAGGAGCAAAATTAACCTCTTTGTAGAAGACACTGAGATCAGTGTTCAGGTAGATAGTGAGAACAGGAGTAAAGTTCTGCAAGAGAATTGGCAACCCTTGAGTGCTGGGCAGTCACATGGCAGCTGGGGTTCAATGCCAAAAATGCCAGGTCTTGCACTTAAAGGCAAAAACCCAAGGAACAGCTACTGGTTGGGAGGTGCAGTTAGCCACTTTGGTAGAGGAGAAAGATTTGGGAATGCTGGTGATGGGACATGAAACACTTGGCACAGTGCAGGAAAGCAGCTGCAGTGGCAAACAGAATGCTGCACTCACCAGGGGAATCACCTCTAGGAGGGAGGAAGTCATTTTGCACCTGTACAGGTCACTGGTGAGGCCACATTTGGAGTAGTGTGTGCAGTATTGATGCACCTATTTGAAAAGGACATCAGGCTACAGAGGGTCCAGTATAGGGTGACCAAAATGGTCCTAGGAATGGGAGGCAGGGCATATGAGAAGAGATTAAGGGAGCTGCACCCTAGAATATAGAAGAGAGAGATAGAGAGATGTGATTGAGACAGTCAAGTACCTAAAGGGCATAAATAAACTTAATTCAGAGGACTTGTTAAAGTTAAAGGAGGGAGGGAGGGATGCCACGGGACACAGTCTGAAGTTAGAGGGAGGAAAGTTCAGGAAAGAGAGATGAGGAGGCACTATTTCACAGAGAGGGTGGTGGCTGGCTGGAATGCACTGCCAGAGGACCTGATAGCCTTGAAGACAGTGGGCAGCTTCAAAAAGGGTGGGATAGGGTTAAGGGGGGTCAAAACCAAAATGGAGGGTGGGAGGTGAAGTTAGAAAGGGGGCACTAAGATGGAAGGGGTTGCAGGGGAGAGGCAGCTGCAGTCTAATAGACGCATCTGCACACTCAAGCAGACTAGACAGACTGAATGGTCTGTATCTGCTGGCAATTTCATATGTCTGTATGTTCATAAACAAATCTAAGTGAGAGAAAATGGTTCACAAAGAAATAACTTCCAGATCCTAAAATAAATTGCTCTGGTGGGAGGCTTTCTAATTGCCACCCAAACATCAACCACCTATTGCAAACTGAAAGTTTAGCAATGGCTACCTTTCAAAAGCCATGCAGAGCTGCAATGTTGTATGGGGTCCTGATGGGTCATATATTACTCTTATGATAATAGGCCATAGCACGAGGGCAGGTGATTAGTGGTTCCACAGTCAATTTCTGGGTATGTGGAACTGAACTGGTGTGGATCAAAGTGGAACAATGACTATCAGAGCTGCTCCTTCCATTGAAAGCTAAGTAGCACTCTCCATCTGAAAAGAAAGGAAGGAAAAGCATAAAAGGACTTCCCTTACCAGTAAAGGGATAATGCACCTCACCAAATAGAACTCCAGGCCAGTGAGTGAGTGAGTGAGTGAAACTCCAGCAGCTTTTGCATTATGTGGGAGGCCCAAAAATCATTTGACTACAGACAGCCCAATCTGCCACCCAGGTCTTCCACAATGGATATTAGCAGGGTCCATCTGGGCATTCAGGACTGTGACCTGCTTAACCTGTTTGATGAGACATGTTGTGACTTCTGGAATTATTTGTTTACAGTTCTAGATCATATTCTAGAGCCCCATGCCAGAATTTCATTGTGTCCCTCTCAGGCGTGAAGAATGAGTCTCCCCGTTTGTTGATATTGTCAATCTGTAGTAACAGAGTGCCTGAAGACAGGTGAGTCTGGAAAGCCCATACGCCATTCTGAACAACTTGGATTTTAAAACATTTATCTTGGGGGTATTGTCCACCAAGTTCTACATATTCTGTGAGTGATGGGGCCTTAGGTGTGCTCCCAGGTCATCCCCAAGGCATCTGTAGTTGGAATCTGGAGAGAAAAAGGGTCGGAAAGGACCCTCTTTACCATATTACTAGTCCCTTTGTCACTATAAAACCTTGTGGGCAGGAAATAAGAATGCTCTATTCTAGAGCGTTAATATGTTGATCCCACTAGACCCATAAAGTTCACTAAAGGATCCACAGATATATAGCCTGGCTAAGGGTACCTTGACAATGGCCTCTATTATTAGGCATAAGAGCCTTTGGAATATACTAGCCATGATATAGCAGTTGGTATGGCCCATCTAGACCCGGTGCTATCAGAGGGTAAGCCCCATCCAGGTATAGGAAGGATGGAACTTGGTCTATGTCCCAAAGTGCCCCTATACTGCAGATGCTGGAGGTGGGCAAAATAGATCTGGGCATATTGGCTGTAAGCCTAGAATATGGAACACATGTTTGGTCCATGCTACAGTATGTAAAAGATGTACCTAGGTGTGAGCTTTTTGGAAGCAGTCATCCAGGTGTGAGAAGACTTAAGGTCACTCATGTGAAGTGCTGTTACCATTACTGCTAAGCATTTGGTAGAAAAACAATGCTGGAAATAATGTAGTACCCCTAGGCATATATCTCTAGGGTCACTACTACCCATGCCTGTATTTCTCCAAACAGGTTGAGGGGCCTGGGTTTAATTTTTGGTGCCTCCATCCAGAGTAATGGAAGTGGGGGTGTCTACTTACACTAGTATAGCCCTCTGGAAAGCTATATCCACCCACAGACCCACCTAGTGACCTTGTACCCTTGGCAGCATAACACACGGTCAGCAATGCACATTAGTAATTTGCATAATAGTATTGAAGCAGCGGTGAGTCGCTGCACCGCTTTAGAAAATGGAGCTCTCTGTATCCTCCATACTTCCAGATTTCAGACTTTGTAAAATTAAAATACAGCAAGTTGTGGCATGAGAAGAATGTCAGCTTGCTGTTAAAAACTAAACCAGAGGGTTAGTTTTTGGGTGTGGAGACCAGGATGTGTGGAGCTTTTCTTTAAGGTACTTGAAGGTTTTTATCATATCCCTCTCCCTTCTGTCCTACAGGGACAGCATGTTGAGCTTCCTCAGCTTCTCTTCATATGGTTTGTCCTCCATGCCCTGGATCATTTTGGCTTGCCATTTGCTGGACCCGTCCAGCAGTTGGATGTCCTTCTTCAAATAAGGGTACCAGTACTGCACTCAGTACTCAGGTGTGCACTCACCAATGACCTCTACAAGGGCAAATGACCAATTCCTTCTTTGAGGATTCCTCCGCAATGCATCCCAGAATTTTATTTGCTTTGGCTGCAACTTTTAGGCACTGTGCAAAGTGCTTCATGTCACCTGTCACTATCACCTCAGATCCTTTTCTTCCTCCATGCTGGACACCTGCTCCCCTTTCAGATAGTAGTTGGCCCTTGGGTTCCTAGCACCAAGTGCATGATCTTGCATTTCTTGATGTTGACCTCCATCTGCCAGATGCCAGACCACCTCTAGCCTAGCCAGGTCCTCCCTGAGTGTCTGTCTCCCTCCTCCGTGTCCACCATCCCACAGAGCTTAATACCATCTGCAAATAGTAGATTTTGCCATTGACCCTCTTGCAATGTCCCCAATAAAGATGTTGAATAGCACAGGTCCAAGTGTTGAACCCTATGGGACCCCACAGGTCATGGACCTCCGCTTGGATAACTCCCCACCACCACCACCACACCTTCTGGTTTCTATATTGCAACTAGTTTTTACCCACACTGCAGCTTGTTCCCACTTCCCAGGGTAACCAACTTGCAGAGCAGCCTCCCATGCGCACAGAGTCAAAGGTTTTATTGAAGTCCAGGTATAGGACATCCACCACCTGACCTTTGTCCACTGACCTAGTGATCCAGTCAAAGAAGTCTATCATGTTCATCTGACAGGATCTCCCTAAGACAAACTCATGCTGCCTAGTGCATTGGAGACCATTAACCTCCAGAAAGTTCACCAGCCTTTCTTTTATAATGGCCTCCATTAACTTGCCTATGATGGAGGTTAGGCTGACTGGCCTGTAGTTTTCAGGTTCATCTGTGGGCCAACGCTGTGGAGTGGCATCACATGTGCCATTCTCCAATCCTGAGAACACACCCTGTCAAAGTGAGGTGTTAAACAGGTCCGCTAGGGGATGCTAGTACTTCACCAATTCCTTAGGACCCTCAGGTGTACGCCATCTGGGCCAGGTGCCTTGTCAACCCTGGGGTCTTGGGACTGTCTAAGACCCTGTCCTGATTGATTACCTTGTCTGTCTCATCTCCCCAATGTTTATTCCAGTCATCCTCTGCAGCATTGGTCCGTCCTTTTCCCTAGTGAAGACAGAACTGAAGTACTATTCAATTCAGTGCCTCTACATGCTCCTCATTGTTTTCTGCCCATCCCCTCCTCCTTAATTCTAAAATCCCCTCCTTACTGCTTCTTCTCTCCTTTATACGTCCAAAGAAGTCCTTACCTTCCTTTATCCCTTTGCTAGTCCTAGTTCCTTTGCAGCTTTAGTAGCCTGGCCCTCTCCCTGCCTCCCTGGCATTCCCTGCATAAATGTCCCTGTCCTCCTCCTTATCATACACATGTACCTACGACAGACTACCTTCCTCTCCTCACCTTTGTTGCCACTTCCTTGTTGATGCAGCTTGTTTTCTTGGTTCTGAACCTCTTATACTCTGGATCTATGCACAGGTGTTTGTGACTTTGTTCAGACCTAACCTAATGATGGACCACTTCTGCTCTGCATCCATTTCTGGCATGATTTTCACCAGATGCCATACCAGAGTGTCCCACATAGCTCCCAAAGTCTGCCCTCTTGAAGTCCACCACCCTTATCTTGGTCTAGGCTATGTGGGGTCACTGCCCAAGGGGTTATCACTGCTACCTCCTAGACCTGCTCCCCATTTGGCAGCACCAGGTCCAGTATGGCTCCTTCTCTAGTTGGTTGTGTGACCCCTGCACCACAAACCAGTCCTGGAATGCTAACAGAAGAAAAATGACTCACCTTAGTAATGTTGTTTCTTCTAATGGAGTCTTACTATATTATGACTATTGCAGTTTGTCCCACCATTAGAACTGCTCCGGAGGTGAAAGAGTTAACTTCCATGCCAGGCATGGAACTTGGAGCACGAGCTCAGTTAGAAAAGCTCTGTCTGGATGATTTAAAACTGAAACTGTCAGATCTTTACGAGCAAATCTCACTAAGGTTCTGTGTGGAAGCTGTAACCTACACTAGTCAACTGGCTACTTAAATATTAACACATTTTCCTGGTCCCAACACTAAGACTCAAGTCAGGGACCAGAAAATAAAATAAGATAAGATAAAATAAGACACAACACCCAAACACCCCAAAAGAAGGGTGGAAAACAAAAATGGGCACCAAAAGTGCCAACACTGGACTACCCACCCATACCCCAAGTAGAAGTTCTGAGAGGGCAGGCTGGGGAAGGTCATAATATAGCAAGACTCCATTAGAAGAAACAACATTACTAAGGTGAGTAATTTTTCTTCAAACAACATGAAGTCTTGCTATATTATGACTATTGCAAAATACACAGCAGTACCTCCATGGAGGAGGGACAGAACCTACTTAGGAATAGGCTCCAGGCATGGCTGTGCCAAACCCAGCATCCCTCCTGGCCTGGATATCCAGGGAGTAATGCTTGGTGAAAGTGTGTACCGTTTTCCAAGTAGCTGCTTGACATATCTCTAAGATAGGGATGTCTCTGGCAGCAGCTAGAGACGAGCTGTACCTCTGGTAGAGTGAGCCCTCAGGCCTGAAGGGGAACCTTACCCAGTTTTGATAGCAAAATTGGATACAAGAGACAATCCAGCTGGCAATGGATCTCTTAGTGGCAGGTTTCCCTTTTCCAACCTCACCATAAGTGAGGAATAGTTGGAGGGATTAAAACCTGTGACCCTTGGTACGCTCTATGTAGTAACTTAGTGCCCTCTTAACATCTAAGCTGTGCAACCTCCTCACCAGAGGAGGAATGGTCAGTGAAGAACACTGGAAGGGAGATAGATTGATTAAGATGGAAATCTGAAACCACCTTAGGCAAAACTTCCTGTTAGTCCTAAGGACTACCTTATCCTGTGAAAGGAAATAAAGTCAGTCTCCACTGACAAAGCTTGTAACTCACTTATCGCCTGGCAGAAGTGATGGCTACTAGAAAACAGTTTTCCAAGTCAAGTACTTAAGCTCTGCCAAAGACAGAGGTTCAAAGGGTTGCATCAGCTAAGCAATGCAAACATTAAGATCCCAGGCAGGAGCAGGGTCCCTGAAAGGTGGATTAGTATGAAGTAAACCTTTGAAAAACTTGGAAAATACAGGTGAGCGGAAAGAGAAGAGGGCTTTCCTGCTGAAATAAAAGCAGAGACAGCTGCCAAATGCACTTTCAGGGTAGCTGATCTCAGTCCCAAAGAATTAAGATGGACCATATAGTCCAAAACAGTGGGCAAATCAGCAGATTCCGGGAAATATGCTCTAGAACACCATATGGAAAACCTTTTTCCATTTAGAGTTATAAGTAGCCCTAGTGGAAGGCTTCCAAGAAGCTTTCAGGATTTTGAGAACACCATGAGAAAGGTGTAGGTCAGCAAATTCTAACTCCTCAAGAGCCAGGCCTTGAGGTTGAGGGATTGAGATTCGGATACCAAACTCTCCCTGGGCACAAGTTAACAGGTTGTGGTTCCTGGGGAGACACAGGGGAAGATGGACTGCTAAGGACAGAAGGAGTGGGTACCAGGGCTGCCTGGCCCAATCTGGAGCAATCAGAATCATCTTGCAGGGCTGAGATCTGATTTTGACTAGCACCTTGAACAGGAGAGGGAAGGGGAAGGCATATAGAAACTTCCCTTCCAATCGAGGAGAAAGGCATCCAGGGGACTGAGCCCAACACTGGGGGCCTGCAACAAAACAGTGGAAGTTGATGATTGTCTGGGGCTGCAAAAAGATCTATCTGAGGTGCCCCATCTGGCAAAAAAAAAAACTATCCCAGTACTGGGGATTCAGTGACCATTCGTGGATGGCCCTGGGAAACCATGCTGAGAGCATCTGCCAGGACATTGTCCTTGCCTGGGAGGTGAACTGCTATGAGGAAGTGTTCAGGGAATAAGCCAGAGACCACAACTTCATTGCCTCAGTGCACAAGGCGAAGACCGAGTGCCCCTTGTTTGTTGATGTACCACATTGTAGTGGTGTTGTCTGTTCTGACCTGTACCACATTGTTCTGAACAGATGCAGAAAAAACCTGAAGTGCTAGAAAAACAGCTCTGAGTTCCAACAGATTGATGTGGAGCAGAGATTCCTGAGGGACCACAATCCCTGGGTGGAGAGAGTCGCCCATGTGAGCTCCCCATCCCAAAAGGGACGCATCTGTAGTAAGGGTCAAGGAGTGAGATAGAGGATGAAGGGGACCCCTTGTCTCAGATTGCTCTGATCTTGCCACCACTGAAGGGCCTGGATCAGGGTTCGAGTCACTGGGATCAACTTGGATAGGGATCTTTTCTTTGAGATCAAAAGGCTCTTAAATGGAACTGAATGTCCCTCATCTGAAATCTTGCTCCTTGCACTACAGCTGTGGAAGCAGCCATGTGTCCTAGGAGCTGTAGAAAATGCCTTGCTGGTCGAGAGACCTGTGTGTGAAGGAGGAGGCCAGGGCCTGACAGGTTCCTTACCCTTTCTAGGGAAGGAAGGCTCTGGCCTGCTTTGTGTCCAGTTCTGCACCTATAAAGGTGAGTACCTGGACAGGTTCCAGAACTGACTTTGGAAGATTGAGAAGAAAGCCCAGAGGGTAAGCAGCTGCTGGGTAACTTGCAGGTGTGATTTGACCTGGTCTGGAGACTGACCCACAATGAGCCAATCGTCTAGGTAGGGAAAGATGGCAATCTTTTGCCTTCTTAAATGAGCAACTGCTACTGCAGGCATTTTGTGAATACCCTTGGGGCAGAGGTAAGGCTGAAGGGTATTGCTCTGAACTGGTAATGGCCTGAGGGCAGTTCGAATCTGAGGTACTTTAGGTGGGAGCTTCTAAGAACATGGAAGTAGGCATCCTTGAGGTTCAGGGAAGCTAGCCAGTCCCCTGGCCTTAGAGAAAGTAAAATCATTGCCAGAGTCACCATTTTGAATTTTGGTTTTAAAAGGTGCTTGTTCACATATCTTAGGTCCAGAATGGGCCGCCATTATCCTGTCCTTTGGGGTAAGGAAGTACCTGGAGTACAGACCCTTGCCCTGGTGTAGGGAGAAACCCTTTCTACAGCTCTGAGAGCCAGGAGGGTTGAGACTTCTGTTTCCAAAGCAAAAGTCTCTAGAGGATTTACAGGTGGAAAAGATCTGATTCTCATCTTTGGAAATTTTTGAAGCTGAGAATCAGACCCTGGCTTACTACTTCCAGGACCCACTTGTCTGATGTTAAAGACTCCCAGTCCTGGATGAAGTAAGCCAGCCTGCCCTCACAGGTAATGGAGAATCGGCCCTGGGCACCCCATCAGGGTGCCTGTTTGGCAGGGGCTTTAGGCTGAGGGGTGGAGCAGGCCTGCTTGCACCCCATCTGCCTTCCCTCTGAAGAACCCTCTGAGCATAAGCCAAAGAGGAGGCCTGGGTTTGGTAAAAGGCCTGTGAAAGGCCTGCCTCTACCCCTGGGGCTGCCTCTGATGAGTGGCTTGCTGCTCCTTGGCTTGTGCACTCCTATAAGTGTTTCTATATTCATCCATTTTCTTCATATAACTCTCTGTCTGCTCCCCAAACAGAGAATTTCCCTACACGGGAAAATCCATAACCTTAGCCTGGGTATCCTGTGACAAACTAGTACACCTGAGCCAAGCCAATCTAGAAGGCCACAGATGTAGCCATGACTCTAGAGGATACATCATTAGAATCCACTGCAGCATGGAATTGCACCTTGGATGCCTCAATACCATCAGCAGCCACCTGCTCCAGCTCCTTGGCAAGCTGGCCAGGGGCCTGTTTGGCTAAAGCCATGACAGTATCCCATCTAGATTTTGGTATCTTGCCACATAAGCCATATAATTTGCTTGTCTGAGGCCCAAGGATGCTGCCATGTATTGTTTTAGCCATGGCATCAATCTTCCTGGAGTCCTTGTCAGGAGGATGTGAAGCCAGGGGAATATTAGCTTATCACAGGCTGCAGCCTGAACTACCCCAACCTGGCTGCATTGCTGTGAAAGAAATTCTGTATCAGGACCTGACAAAGTGTACCTCCTGTCCATCTTTTGTCCACAGGAGGCACAGAATTAGAGCTTTAGAATTTTTATTGTTTGTTTCTAAATGATTTATGTAAAGGAATAGATAATCTCCTGGACTCTGGGATATCCATCATTTCCACAAAGTCCGTTCCTCTTGCTCATCCACAGCTTCCTCCAATGGGAGCTGGAGGGTTTCAGCAACTGTTTTATAAAACAGAAAATGAGAAGGGACTCAGAAAGCCTAGGGGAGATTCTAAAGGTCTGTCTGGGGAGATGTCCGGTTCAATGGGCACATCCAGACTCTCAAAGTCACATTCACACTGTTCATAATCATCCTCCCTCCTCTGGTCCATAAAACTCCTCTATATCATATTCTTGAACGGTGGAACCGGCCGAACCGATCTTTTGCCAGATAGTGGCGGTTCGGACGGAACCGGAGAAAGTGACTGGACAATTTGGATTGCTTTAGCTATCTCTGCAGCAGTTGGAGAAGGAATTTTGACTCCACACCTGCTGATTTTCTAGTTTTCTTTGCTGGAACTGGCTCCTCAGAGTCAGCTTACGTTACCAGAAGTCTCGCCTGGTCAGAGGCGCTCTCCTCCGGTTCGGTTGGCACCGAACCGGGCTGGCCATCTGGGTTAGTTGGACTTTTGGCTCCTCTCATTCCCTGAGCCTGCCAACTCTCTTATCTAGGTAGCTGCAGGAAATTCTTACAAATCTGGCAGTCTGCATTGAGGTGGTCAAACCCCAGACAATAAACACATGTGGTGTGGGTCAGCCTTGGCAAAGGCTTTCCCACAGACACTACAGTGCTGAAACCCAGTGGGCCCGGTTTTCTTTTGGGTTTCTCAGACATAATGCCAGCCTAACCAAAACTTGCCCTTTTTCCGCAGTGCTAGGTAAGACACTTATCGGTTCCCCAACCGTGTCACGGGTTGTGGAAAACCGTAATGAAATCCTGTTTTTAGAACCGATAAGAACTGGAACCGCGACTCTAAAAGCTTTTAAATGCTTGAGAATAAAGTTTAAAATAACCTGATCGGTTCGAACCGAACCGATAAACATTTACAAGTTCCACACAGAAATAAACCTGTCTATTACTCAATACCACAGACAGAGCTTGAACCGATTGGTTTACGTGTTAAAAACAATAATAATCGCGTTGAATTAACAGAGAAAACTGATTTAAACTGAGAAATGAACCGAGCAGTAATAGGAATCTCTGAGCGACTGTTCAGTGAGGTGGAGTAAAGAATCTGACAGTTTCAATTTGAAATCATCCAGACAGAGCTTTTCTAACCGACTCGGCTCCAAGTTCCATGCCTGGCATGGAAGTTAACTCTTTCATCTCGGAGCAGTTCTAATGGTGGGACAAACTGCAATAGTCATAATATAGCAAGACTTCATGTTGTTTGAAGGACCTGTTCCTGGCACAGGCAGGAGCTGGGGTGTTCAAGTCCACTCCAGGCAGGTTGAAGTTGCCTGATATGATGATGTTACCACTACCTCCTTGTTTTCTGATCTGGTTCCCCAGTTCCCTATCTATTCTTTCTAAGGCCTAGGAATCTGGCATCCTACCTCTCTTGGATCAGGCTGGGGAACAGTGATTTCTACAACCACCCTTGCAGACAATGGTCAGGCAGAGCTTGTTACTGCTGCCCTTCCATGCTTAGGGTTTATGTGGTGGGTACCTGGTTTGTGGGAAGGCAGGTCTCCTGCTGTTCTACCTTAAGGATGTTGTCTGGCAGTGGAACACTAGTGAGCACTGGCTGGACAGACACTCTCTGTCTACTCCTCAATTGGGTATGACAGAGGGAATGAAGAGATGTGCCAATAGGCTAAGAGGATGTCATTTAACTGTTGCTCCACCTACTTTATGCCCTTTTAAAGGAAGGACTGAGAATGGACTTGCATATCATTAGCAAAGCCAGCCACCCTGAGCCAGGTGTGTCTCCTCAGACATAGGCCAGAGGCAGCTGCCCTGGCAGCATCTGGTGTCATAGCCATACACGAGAAGCGGCGTTTCCCTACATCTGCTGTAGTTGTAGGATCCTTACCGAGCTCCTGCTTAGGTACACCAGCTGGGGTAGCTTAAGAAACTGCATTAGCTGTTCACAGGGCATTTTGGCATGTGGTTTACAATTCTCGGCCCAGCTGATGTCTGAGGCAAATGATCCTTCACCCTGACCTCCAGCTCCCTAGGTTCCATAACAGCATTTATCATGGCAACTTTTACAACCTATGTCAAGCAGACATTCTCCCAAGTAGGTAGTGTAGAAGGGATAATAATGGAGGAGAGGCCAGTCAAACTGGTTATGGCCTGACCCTGTAAAGCAAGCCCATAGCAGCCTATGAATGCCAGAAGTGGGACCTCAGGAAGGTGCTAGGTGTAACAGAGGGCTTTGAGACTTAAGGAGCTTAATATGTATAGCCTCAAGGAAAGGAGGAGAGGAGGACATGATAGAAACTTTCAAGTACCCGAGGGAATCAACAAAGTCCAAGAGGGTAGCATCTTTCAAAAAGAGGTGTGCAAGAACAAGGGGCACAATCTGAAGATAGAGGCGGCTCAGAGGTAATTTAAGGAAGTATTTTTTCACAGAGAGGATTGTGGATGCATGGAACAGCCTTCCAGAGGAGGTTGTGGAGTCAAAAACAGTGGTGGAATTCAAGCATGCATGGGACAGTCATAAAGGCAAGTCTAGGGGTGGGGGTAGAAGAAGTAGGCTGCTGGTTAACTAGGATCTGCAGCTTATCCAGTAGGTAGGGAAATGGGCAGACTGGGTGGACCAAGCGTCCTTATTCTGCCATCAAATTCTATGTTTCTATGTTTGCCATAGTCTCCTCCCTGCCTTTCATCATGTATTGTAGAGACAGGATGGTACCACTGGGTGTCACCAACATGGTTGACAGATTACCAAGAGTGAGCTTTCAAGGCAATTGACACTTGAGAAGAGGTGGTATGATGACCTGAGAGGCATAGCTGTGAGGTTTTGGTTTGATGCCTCATCGATAGGATCATTGTCACAGTAGGAGGAGGTAAGAGCCATATTTGTAAATCCATACAGGACTAGAGTACCCCTAGATGTCTGCACCTGTGTAGTCGAAACACGAACATCAATGTATGTAGACAGGGAGGAAGAGGTGCCATGTCAGTGTTGAAGAACCGGCATAAATATAGAGTGGACGGGGAGGCAGAGGTGCCTCCTCAATGAGGTGGTGTATCAACCAGAGAGAAGAGGTTGACAGGAGGCAAAGGCACCACCATTGATGTTGCTAAGTACCTGTCAAAGATTTATCCCTGACCCCGAGCTCAGTGTCTTGCTCGCCATCAATGTGGGGAGGCTTGGCGCTAAAGCCGATGACAACCTGAGAGAGAGTCATTCCTGACAGGTGAAGAAGTAACCTGGGTTGCACCTAGAAGGCCTTCCCTACCTTAATCCACGAGGTCTTGAGCCTGGGACCCTACTGCCTGCAGAATTTAGCAGTCTGTTGGGGAACCACCATTGATAGAAGAGCTATCTCCACCTGCCTAATCATGTAAGCCTGTCAATGGTCCATTTAATGACATATAGGGTCACCAAAAGTATATTAAAAGTGAGCATTTTTATCGACCTGAGAAAGAACAGCACCAAAAGCAGTGACTTTTCCACAGTGGTGCAATGAGCATTGACCAATGGTGAAAAGAACTAAAGAGGAAAGGGTAGTCCCTGTTTGTATAGGGTGAGGTGACGTGAGACACTGTCATGGCCAGCCCTCAGTGGACTGCTTACAAAAGTGTCCATGTGGTCCTAAGCCTGGCATCTACAAGTTTCACAGAGTGTGGCCAGATGAAAGAGATATCCTTGAAGAAGTTCAAAAGTTATACAATGGCAAAATATTCTGAGGAAGCATGGCTTGGATTTGTAGCCATTCTCTGTTGATACAGAGAAATGACTGTACCCACAGGAGAAGATGATATACAAAAGAAAACTCTTGCAGTGAGACTCTTGTTGGATAAACAAACTGAAAAACAGTCACACCAAACTGATTACATGATGACTTGGAGTCTTCTTGTTCATTTTGTGACAGGGCTGAACAAGGCCCCTGTCCCAGCTGTGATCTGAAAGAGTTTAAATGCATGGATCTGTTCTATCCACTCCTTTTCTGTCTCTTGTCTGGTTGAGCAACCACTTTCTTGTGAGACATGGGAACTGATTATTCTGACAGTCTAGTGATTCTCTGCCTCTCATGATCACTCTACCTTCACTTGCTGTTCTTGTCTTTTCTTCTCTCCCTTGCATATTTACAGTTATAAAACTATGCGTGTGAAATTGTAAGTGATACTAGGATTCCTTTGTTTGAAAATGTATGTAGTTATACTGTTGAAATGGTTGCCAAAAAGCTATTTGGAATGCAAGGGTTAACCTGAGATGCTGGATCTCTGCAGAGTTGTCAACAAGAGGTCCGTCATGGGTCACCATGTTCTCTTAAAAAAACTGACAAGAACACTTTGGGAAAAACAAAATGTTCTCTTAACAAGTTCCCAGGCAAAGACGTATCAAAAGAGCACCAATACTTTGTTAGAGAGAGACTGAGATTTGAAATGGAGAAGAAACACTCAGAAGAAGGACTTTGTTTTCTCAGTTTGCACTGCCTTTGTAAATAGTTACTCTGAATAATTTTATTTTTTTTATTTCTGGTTCCATTATAATAAATAACTCATTGCAAATTTAACAACTGCTCCTGATTTTCCTGTGCTTCCTGACCTGTGCCTCAACAACACATTTCTGAAACTTAAATGACTATTTTCTCCACAGATGAACCTGATATTAATATATTATATGATATGATTCCGTCTCTAACACTTTTCTATCTTTGTAAGAATTGTTATTTGAGTCACAATTATTTATGCATGCATGTAATTTGAGTATGATTATGCAGCATGTGGTTTCTACGTGGTTATGTGTAGTCTTGGCTGTCCAGTAGGCAATGATAGTTTTATTGTTTGTAGTTTTTGTTAGGACCTGCAATGGTGGTAGTAAGCTCTTTAATTAATCTTTATGAAAATGTTGAAAGTTTGAAGCAGAAACTTAATTTAAAACATTCTATATGTGAAAGTAAGTGGTACCCTCTAGTGTATGAACAGGATGAGAATGAAGATAAAGTGCCAATGTGCACATAATAAAAGTTCAAGGTTTTCAGTGTCAGTGGCTCAGTAGGTAGCACACTCACCTCTGAGGCTGGGAGATCAGAGGACTGTGGGTTCAGTTCCCACATCTGGCACTTGGGTGAATATCCAGTACTGACACTGTAGTGCAGCATGAGAGGGTGCTGCACTTCTGAGGTGCCGCCTTTTGGATGAGAAGTTAAACCAAGGTCCCATTTGCCTGGATTGGTGGTAGTTCAGGTGGATGTTAAAGATTTTGGGGTGCTATTGCTTTAATTGTTCAGTTTTCAAAGGTATGCAGTGTTGGTAGACCATCCTCCTGATGACGCACGGCGTGCAAAACTAGTTGAGGTTCTCTTCCCTGTACTGCTGGGTGACTGTGTGAATTATATGCACTTAATAAATTTGATGAAAAGAGTATACCTGCGGTGCCTTTGCTGTTTCATCCTACATTGATTTTTTGCAAGGTGGCACACGTGTGTGGAGCTGAGGATTTCAAATCTTGTTGGATATTTTATTTCCTTAAAGCTCACCAACTGGTATTGCACAAGGTGTTGTAGGCGTTTGGCTTTGTGGTGTCTGGCGTATTTGGCTGACCCGATTTGCAGTATGTCCCGTTTAGTTGTGCGTTTAATTGAAAGAAATAGCACTCAATACTGAGTACTGAACACTACAAAGTGAACTGTGAGTAAAGAACTTTTACTCTCACTGTTTGTTATAAGATTGATTTTTGAGCGCAAGATATATTTGTGGCAAGCTGTGACAAATTGTATTCAGCACTTCAGAACAGACTCTGCTATCTACATGAGAAGTGAGGATTTACAGAATTACTGAAGGAAATATACAAACTGCATTCTGAGTAGTCTGAGCACTGTATAACACAATAAGAACTGTGAGTACAAAGTTTAAAATCCCACTGTTTGAGTTTTATCTGTGTGAAAGGAACATCTGTGGGATATTTGTGAAATAAATTTGTCACTTATGGGAGAAGCGCTAAATAACTGAATAATAAAAAAGCATCCTAAGCATTGCATACCATAATAAGGACTGTGAGTATATGGATAATATTTGTTTTAACCAGGTATAGCACACTAAGCTGAAAGCTTTTTACAGGAGCGACCTGGGAGCACAAAAGAAGGTTAAGTGACTTGCTCAGGGTCACACAGTATGCAGGTGGAAGCTGTGGGATTCAAACCCAGGTCTGGTCTGCTAGATGTCACCAGATTTGCAGCTCAGAGCCTTAGACCACTGTGCTATACTGCCTCCGGATTTGCAATTGCTTTGCTCGTATGAAAGAAATACCTGTGACAAATTAGATAGATAGTGCTCAGCATTTTTAAAATAGACTTGCTGTCTATGGCAGAAGCAAGATTTTATTGAAAATGCGGTAAATCACAACGTGAACTGTGAGTAAAAGAACTTTAAAATCTCATTGCAAGATTGATTTTTGATGCATGATATACTTGTGGCAAGCTGTGACAATTGTATTCAGCACTCTAGAATAGACTCGCCATTCATTTGAGAAGAGAAGATTTACTGAATTTACGAAGGAAACATAACAAACTGCATTCTGAGCACTGTATAATATGATAAGAACTGTGAGTACAAAGTTCAAAATCCCACGGTCTGAGTTTTATCTGTGTGGAAGGAATATTTGTGGGATATTTGTGAAATAGATTTATCATTTATGGGTGAAGTGTTAATTAATTGAATAAAATAAATATCCTGAGCATTGCCAACCACAATAAGGACTGTGAGTATATAAATTAGAACTCATTGTTTGGATTTGGAATTGGTTTGTTTGTATGGAAGAAATACCTGTGACAAATTGCGATAAATAGTGCTCAACATCTTTAAAACAGACTTGCTGTCTATGGGAGAAGTGTGATTTTACTGTAAATGCGGTAAATTACAAGAACTGTGAGTGAACAACTTTAGATCCCTCTATTTTGAAATAGAACTGTAATTATTTGTCATCTATGAGTGAAGCGAGCAAAAAGTTTAAAACCTTATCTGGGTGGAATTGACTAGTTTGTGTGAGAGGCATATTCGTGGTAAATTGTAATCAATCATGCTTAGCACTTTAAAACAGACTTGCCACGGGAGAAGTGAGACTCATTTTTGAAAATTGTGATCAATTCTCAGAATTGCGAGTAAAAACTACATATAAAAATTGAAAAATTATAAATTTGTCTGCTCAGGACAGAACTGAATTAATTTTATAACAAACTTGTTATTTATGGGAGATGTGAGATTTATGAGCACACACTGATATATGGACATTTTCCTCCCCATTATATTTATAATTTGGAACGACCATTATTGTTGCTATTTTTTAAAAGCATTCCCATATGAGATATGTCACGGGAAATCATATAACGTTTCAGTTGGGAGAGGTTACTGGGTCTTGTCTACATCAGTATTTGCTACTGGGGTGAAGCAGAATTATTTAGTGAGCAACCTGATATTGCTGCAGTGGAAAATCCAGTGGATGAAACAGGCTTTGATAATGATATTCCAACAAATATTGATATTGCTTTTATTCAGTTTGAAAGAGCTACCCTTAAAGGCAGATGCCACTATTGGAATAGGGTCTCTTTGGAGGCCTATTTATAGGTTGGCAGATCTCCTTGTGGACTGCAGGCCCTTAACACACAGGGCTATGGTACAGATCAGCCATCTTTGTAGCCGATTGAATAAAGGATTATAATTAAGCATGGATGCCTTGATTCAAGCAGGCATCAAAGATTATTTGGTACAGCAACCTACTATTGAGCGGATATAAAAACAAAGAAGAAATTGTGTTTGCGTTTCAAGGAAGATCCAAGATTCCCTGCATATGAACAACATTTTCATGATACTATTAATAGGAAGAAAATATAATTAAACAAAGGAAATTGAAGAGGTTTGAGAGGGATAAGCAGGACTATCATCTGGATCAGTATTTACCTGGAACAAGAAGCAAAATGAGTGAGGAGACAACAAAATCTTAGTGAAAATAGGGGTAGCTCTTATGTGGAGGCAAACCGGGGCCTAAGTCAATTTTGCATAAGAGGGATTCACCGTCTTCTTCCTGTTATACTAGTACTAGTGACTCTGACAATACTGAGGATCCATTTTGGAGAGTGAACAGGTGGACTTACATACTAGATTGGTTATCCCCACCCCCAGAAGACACAATACTTTCAACCAAGGAAAGGAGAGAAGCAAGTCCAGTTCCAAGAGCCTAGAAATCAAAAATAAGTAACCAAGAGGGTCAGGAAACTACTGAATGCCCATATCATCAGTACTATCTTCAGACCCCAAACAAACTCAGAGGGGGTAAATAGAACCAGGTCAAGAAGAGGAAATCGGAGAGGAAATCAGAGGGACGTCTACAATAGCCCATATACCTAAGAATATTGTAATAAATATTTCTGGGGTAACTTAAACTGATATTGAGACTCAGGTATTACAAAAAGGGTTATCTTTCGTTCCAACAACAAATGTGAATGAATCTGAAGTTTACTTGGATATTAAGCATTTATCAAGAACTTTAAATCTCAGAACATTTTTGCAGCAGATAAGGGCTATAATACTGTGGTAGATAATCATGTACCGCTGGACATAGTAGATTCACTACCAGGGTTGTCTAGTGGTGTAACATCTTTGAGAATACCATCCACATTTAATCCATCTTATTCAGATATAGTTAAGATCTTTGAAAAAGCAGTGTTGAATGGTATAGGAACTATTAATATTAACAATGAGGTGTCAACTTATGTTAATCTATCAAATAGTGAGAGGTAGTAATGAAATCTTTACAGGATAATTCATTGCTAGTTATCAAACCTGCAGATAAAGGTGGAGCTATAACATATTGGTGAAATCAATATACAATTACTGGATCAGAACTTTTATAAGAAACTCCAGGGGATCCTCTAATAGATTTAAGTTGAAATTGATCAAATACTTGAACAGGCATTATTGAAGAATGTAACAGATCAAAAGGAATTTTCTTTTTGACAGTGTTACATCCTGTAAGACCAACTATATATATTGCCTAAAATTCATAAGGATTTGGAGAATCCCTGGGAGACCAATAGTTAGAGGTGTTGGTTCTGTTACAGAACAATTATCTCGATATGTGGATTCTTACATTAAGCAATATTGCCCAAACTGCGATCATATGTTAGAGATTCTGCTGATATCTTGGGGATATTAGAAGAGGTACAGTTAGACCCTAATTCCATCCTTCTTTTGATGGATATTGAATCACTCTACTCCAATATACCCTATCCTCAGGCCTATTGGCCCTAGATTATTGGTTAAGTATGGATTCAATAATAGATATACAAAAATAAATTTATTTTGGAATGTGCTGAGACTGTGCTTGAAAAGAATGCATTTTTATTTCAGGGTGAATACTACTTCCAAATCAAGGGCATGGCACCTAACTATGCCGATCTGTACTTGGGTTTCTGGAGAAAACAGTAGTCTATGACGCACAAGTCAATCCTTTTTATTATAGGATCGATTTATGGTGCCGTTTATTGACTACATCTTTTGATATGGAAGGCACTATTTGCAAACTGGGAGAGTTCATCACATATTTGGAAACAAGTAATTTCAATCTGAGATTTAGTGTAACAAGTGACAAGAATATGGTAACTTTTTAGATTTGGAAATTAAGAGAGATATTAATGATGGTATTCAGACATCTCTCTTTAGGAAAAATACTGACAGGAACTCCCTTTTGAGTGCATCTAGTTGTCATCTGAGACATATAATTAATAATATTCCCAGAGCCCAATTGCTTCAGGCACAGAGAAATTGTAGTATTAACACTGATTTTGTTAAACAAGGTACAGATATGTGTGAACATTTTTGGATGGGGATACTCGAGAGACTTGGTGGAAGATGCTATGGTTGAAGTCTCTGAAATGAGCCGTGATGATGTTATGAAACCTAAGAGTAAGCATGGGGAGATGAGGATCAAATTTGTTTTGTTACAACATACTGTAATCAGGCTGGAGCATGGGTGACATTATTAAGAAACATTGGTCACTTTGAATCTTGAGCAAAATTACAGGGGTGGCCACCAAACTGCCACATGATAGTGTATTGTCATGACAGGAATATTGGTGACATTGTCACAAAAGTTATCAACAGCAATAGGCTCAGAAGAAACCGAGAATGACTGATGCCGCTCTGAGTCCTGGGGAGCAGTAATCATGACTACAGCACTATTGGGCCAATCTACAGCTGCCAGAATGATACTTAACAGCATTGGTGCATTAGGAGCTTCTTGAGGAAAATGGCCATACTCTCTGGAGAACCTGGTAGAGGGATTACGGGGTCAGGGATCCAATGATCTCCAGAACGAACTCACAGGCTCTTTTGCAAGGCTGACCAGGGCTCCACTGGTATCTGTGCTTGGCATCTCTGAGATGACATCAGTCACCCAATCCTGTACACCAGAAAGAGTTGAACTGAAGAGGAAGAGATGGCTCTGAGGCCATTATAAATGGTAAACGTTGCTACCCCCAGGTAATGTGCTAACAGCCGATCTCTTTCTGTTTTTTTGTTCCTCTTCTAAATGTAACTTACTTACCATGAGCTCCTTCTCCGCTACTGATAATAAATCCAGCAATTGTTTTTCTTTAAAGCCAGGTCCCGCTGAAGGTTTTCTTCATCCAAATCTCGATCAGAGCTAGACAAACCAGCAAAGAAATAAAGGGTTCCCCAACGGGACATCGCCCCTGAACTAGACCTTCTATTCCTCATAGCACGCTGTATATTCTTGACCTCCTCCATCTCCTCCATGCCACCTCCTCTCTCCTACATGCCTCGGTTCACACTGAACTTGGCCAAACTCTCCTGCAGCGCTCAGCGGCCCCTGCAGCAAGAGTAGGGATTTTCCGGTGTCCTGGCCAAATTTCTCATTCACTAAAAATACCATCAACAGCTTAATCTGGTTCAAGGTCAGTTGGCATTCATCTGTATTCCACCTCCAGGGTCATGCTTGAAAATAGGTAGGATTTGTCTTGTGCACTTACCCAGTCAACAAAAACTAAATAAAGTGCCACTGTGCACACATTGTTATAAAATATTTTATGTGTGTAAAAGACTAAGAGTAGAGTGCCACTTAGCACAGATCGTTATTAAAATGTTATATGTGTAAATGACTAGGGGCCAGATAGTCAAAGCTCAGCGCCAGGCGAAAGACGATATGCTGACTTAGTGCAGACTTTGCACCCGATGCAATATTGAAAAGTACAGTTAGCGCTGATGCTAACCATAATGTATGCAGGGAGGGACAGAGGGAGAGGGTTTCGAATATCAAGGCATCGGCATATTCAAAAGCATAGTGCCGCACTACAGGCAATATACAATCAGTAGCATGGCGCCAGTTACCACCAGGGAAAAGCTGCTTTAATCTAGTGCTAGTAGTGGCGGTGCCCCAAACCCCCCATCACGAACCCGACCCCATGTCCAGTAACAGCACACCCAATCCCTGGTGTATTAGTGGTCTTCCCACCCCCAGCATGATCCCCGACCCTCATTCCCTGTAGAATAACATCTCCTTAGTAGTCTAGTGGTTTCCCACCCCCAGCATATATCCCGACCCTGTTCCCCTAGACAATCCCTCATTTCCCTGGTAGTTTAGTGGTTCCTCTCCCAGCATGTATCCTGATCCCTGTTCCCGTAGAATATAGTCTCCGGAAGACCACGTGATGCAGTGCAGCTGGTAACAGCTCTTTCACCGCTCCAGCCACCCAGCCAACTAAATTTTAATTTTAGCCATCAGAAGTGCCAGCAAATCTTATTAGAGGGACTACAATCAGTTGTTTCTAACTCTGCCTATATTCAGTATTTGGATTCTGTTTTATGGAAGAAGAAATGTGCAAAGCTTTGCCTCGGCACACCTCTCAGGTCATGCCGGAGAAGGCCCTGAAAAGTTTAGGGCCTATCCGACTCGACCTCACGGAACTCGAATATCTCAATGATGGAACAAGAACCACTTTCTCTCAGCAGGTTCTTGGAGGAATTTCAACCATTCCGTGAAGAAATGCACTCAATATCCACTGACTTAAAGTCTATGGCTCAAGTGATGGAGGACCTCACTATCCATACTTCAGATGAAGAAGCGTGTAACATCTTTGGAAAAGAGCCGACAGGGTTGATCCAGAATTAGTGGCATTGAGACAAAAGCTCACCAGGATGGATCTGAAAATTGAAGATCTTATGAGCCACAGTCGGAGGAACAATGTGGTCCTCATAGGTTTACCGGAAAAGAGGAAGGTCTGGACGTTATTTTATTTATACAGAAATTGGTAGAGAAAATCGTTGGTCCCTCCCTTCGGATCCTGATAGTTATAGAGAGACATATCAAGCTCTTTGCTGGATCCCCCAGAAGGAACCCAACCAAGACCGATAATCTTTCGTTCTTGAATTACTTGGAATGGCAGCATTTTCTTTTTAAAAGTTAAGGAACTGCAAGAAGTCCGCTGAGATGGGACAAAATATGGGTTGCTCAAGATCTTTCCTGCCTCAGTGAGAGCAGGGACAACAGCCTTCCACCCTAGTCTCAAAAATCATTGCTGCAGGGGTTAAATTTCATATGATCTATCCGCGAAATTTAAGGTTCAAATAGCCGTTCCTGGCAATCGGTTGAGGATCCCGATGCAGCGCAGCTGGCTTTGAAGTCTGCATTCCTGACCTTTTTCAGGACACTTGAGCTAGTATGTTCCTTTGTCATCATATGCTCTGGCAGGAGCTTTTCAGGAAAGAAATGTTAACTTGGCTACTTGGAATTTCCTGTTAGTGGTTTCGATTTAACTTAAGTTTGTGGACTACAATATAATGCTCCTCGAGACTGGGTTTTCAAACATGGCTTATACTTTGGACTATCAGCTTTTGTTTCCTTTTATATGGAAATCTGTTGTTTACCTGATTTTTCAATAAAGCACATGTGTCTGCAGCTGACTGTAATTTCTTCCAATTGCAGCTTGATGGAGCAGCTTAATTACGTTATTCGGGAATAGTGCTTACTTTTTGCCTTGTTTTAAAATTACTGCTAGCATAAGTCTCTCCTGATGGTTCTGTATTTAGGATTCTCTGGGGAAATAGATAATGTGCTTGCCCTTGTAGTGGTTTTAAAATTTTGGCTATTTGTTATGTGCAGCAATTGCCACTGGAGGGGCAGCACTACCATACTACTGGGAGCGGTGCTTACTTTAGCCGTATAGGTCTACTGCTAATGTGAGTTTCCCGTGGATGGATCTGTATTTCTTTGGAAAAAGGGTAAAGGAGGGTTTACCAGAAGGTTTAGTAAGCCCAGTTGGACTATGGAGTAAAACTTTCTGTGTCAGTTTGGGTTGGAATTATCACTCAAATGACATTTTTGGTTACAGAATTTTTCTTTTCTTTCTTTTGAATTATCCTATATTTAAGATAGGTGCAATCTTAAAAAAATTCTTAGCAAGAGCACAGTAATTAATAGTTTAACTGTTATGGCAAATTTTCTTCTGTCCAACATAGGGGCAAAGGGCAATACTATTAGAGTAGTATGGTATCTGGAATTCCTTCATAACATTTTTCTTTCTAGTTTAGCTTGTTGGTTGGGTTAGTTTTTTCACCAAGTGATTGGACTGGTTTCAATGAAGGGTAGCTGGAGGGTGAGAGAAGTGGAAGCAAGTACTGCACTATGCAGTCTGTGATAGATGGGGTAATGGGGGGCAGGTTTTTTCACTTTTGTGGGAGTTTTCATTACTCTTGTCCGATGTTTTTGATTATAGTAGCAGGATAGAAGTATTAGTAGGGTTTGGGATGGGGTGGGTAAGAGGCACAGAGATTGTACTACTTAGAACACCATTGTCATCTCTATAGCTTGTCAGGGGTACAGTTTCTACAGTTGTGGTTGTCTGGGGCCATGGCTAGAGATCTTTGTTTGGCCTAGTGGAATATTAAGGGCTAGACAAAAACTAAACAGTACAAAATTTTGAAGCTATATCGGTTATTGAAGACTGATATAATTTTCTTACAGGAAACCCACCTGTTAGACTTTGAAGCCACTCAAATGAGAAGACTTCAGATTGGTCAGGTTTTTTCCAACGAAGGTAATACCCAAAGTCGAGGGGTCATGTTATTCTAAATAGGTCTCCTCTTCTCCCTATTCAAACAATAGTGGACCCACAGAGCAGATATTTATTTGTTAGAGGCACTCTGCACGAATTAAAATTTGACTGGGTACATGGCCCCAATTTGACTCCCCTGTTTTTTTCTTGCAGCTGATTAATATATTAACCCTCATCTTTCCCTCCCAAAAATTATTGCAGGTGATTTTAACCTGATTATGGACCCTACCATGGATTGCTCAGGCTCATTCCATAAAAGGCTTTCTCCCGCTCAAAGAGCACTCCAAGAGATGTTAGATCAACTAGGCCTATGTGATGTTTGACGTGTTTTGCATCCTTCTGAGAGGAGTTACACCTTAATTCTCAGGTACATGGAACAGCATCAAGGATTGATTACTTATTAATCTCCCAGACTTTCCTTCCAGGGATACTTGATCGTCTATCCATCCAGGTCCTCCTCTGATCATTCCGTAGTTATGTGTCAGGTCACTTTTTCATCTCTTCCAAAATGGAAACTAGATGGAAACTCAATAATCAACTGCTGAAAGATCCTGAATTATTCAAATATATTTCTGATCAAATTGCCACTTCATTACCTGACATTGAGTGGTGTGCTTTAAAAGCATATATCAGAGGTCTCCTGATTGGTCTTCCTTCTCATAAAAAAGCAGCAGGAAAAGCAGCTTCTTTCTCTTCTTTTCCAATATGTACAGTTGAACATAAGTTCTCCCATACACATGTACAAATTAGACAAGAACTAACTAAATTGAGAACTAGATATTTAGATCTTCTTAGGGAACGTACTAAATATGCAATCCTGAAAGCCAAAGCGTCAGACATGGATCAGGGTTAAAAGCCCGCACTTACTTGCTTTATGATTCAGCAGCAAGAATCCTCTAGATTCATAACTGCTATTCGGTCACAAATGACGGTTCTCTTAAAACCACTCCTGAGGATATTGTTTCTGAATTTGGTCAGTTCTATAGCACCTTTCTAGCCCAATGCCAAATTCACCTGCAGAAGTCAAGATTGAAGAATACCTGCAGAATTTTCATCTTCCTTCTCTTTCAGGCACTCAGCAAAGTTTTCTGATTGGTCCACTTTCAGAGGAAGAGCTTATGAAAGTTATCCAGGGCCTTCCATCCGACAAGACACCAAGACCAGATGGTCTTTCTTCTAATTTCTACAAACACTTTGCTAAAGTGCTTATTCTCTACTATTACCAGGTCGCTCCTGTAAAAAGCTTTCAGCTTAGTGTGCTATACCTGGATAAACAACTAAATAAATAAAAATAAATAAAATTACCAGCATATCAACATATCTTATCAGGAAAGGCATCAGATAAAACCTTATTTGAGGCTCTGATTTTCCTTTGCCAAAGCAGGATAAAGACCCGAACTAGTCACTAGTTATCGATCAATTTACTGCTTAATCAGGATGTTAAAATCCTGACCAAGCTTTTAGCTGACTGAATCAGCCATGTTCTTCCCGATCTTATAGGCCCGAGCAAGTAGGATTCATGAAGGGCAGGAACTCTGCAGATCATTTACGTATTTTTTCTCATGTCTTCTCGGTGTCCAGGGATGCTGATTACCCTGCAGCTTTGGTCTCTCTGGATGCCGAGAAGGCTTTTGATAGGTTATTTTGAATTTTTATTTCATACTCTAGCCACATTTAAGTTCCCACTGTATTCCAGAATTGGATAGCTGCCCTATATAAATTTCCTTCTGCCAAGGTCTCGGGAATTGTGCATTCTCAGAGCTTTTCTCTTTTGGTCAGGTACTAGACAGGGATGTCCCTTGTACCCCTGTTCTTAATCTTTATTTGGAACCTCTGATTCGCAGACTAGCTATCTGTCAAGAGATTCAGGTATTCCTGTAAAAGGATACAAAGTCAAAGTCTCTGCTTATATAGATGATCCCTTACAACTAGCCCACCCAGAGACTGCTATTACACCTTTTTAAATATTATTGAACAATTCAGTGCTACGCCTAACTATAAATTGAATATAAATAAAACAGTAGTTTTTCCTGTTAATTATAACCTCTTTAAGTACAGTATTTCCAGTTTTGGGTTTTCTGGAAAACAGATTCCCTCAGATATTTAGGAATTGAACTGACTGCAAATCCTCAGTGTCTCCAACAGTGAATTTGGACTCTCTCATAAATATTATCACCTAAGACTTAAATCGTTGGTCCCACTCTTCCGATATCTCTGTGGTGTAAAATCAACTAGATTAAAATGAATATTTTCCTAGGCTTTTCTACCCCTTAGTTCATTGAATATCTGGTTACCTCTCACTTGGTTTAGGAAAGCTCATGGCCTTATTACAGATTTGTTCTGGTCTGGGAAATGACGAGATTAGCTTACCATGAGCTAGCTTTCCTAAAATTTGGGGAGGCCTTTGCCTCCACATCTAGGTTGTATTACTGGGCCAGTCATGCAAATAAATATCTCCAGTGGCTCTCAATTGAAATTTAGAGGACTCCATAATATATATTCCAATTTGGCTTAAATTGAAGTTGCGTAAATAAGAGCTTTGGGTCTTTCCTAACTAATCTATTATATGCAGAGTTAAAATTCCTTCCCTCAACTATCAAGGGTTCCTAGATAGCTATTTCTTTAAGGGTTCATTCCAAGTTCTGTTCCTTTGTTAAATATGATCATACCCTGGACCTATCTCAAATGATATATAATAACACTAATTTTAAAATAGATAACACAATGATTCTCTCCAGCTGGTTACCTAATTTGGGTGACGGTTCAATATCTCATTTTATTAATGAAGATTAGAATTGGTTTTCTGCTGTGGAGGTTATGGCTAAATTTAATGTCCCACACACCAGGATTTTTAAAGTGTTCCAAGTGAGACATCTTCTTGTGAAAGTTATAGGTAAAACCCCACCTCAAGCAATAAAAGTTTTCACCTATAGAGTGCTGGGTTCTGTGGTAGGATCCCTACATGCAGTATCCAAGTTATATACATATTTATATGACTGGATATATCCAGATAATTTTGGTCCAACTGCTTATTGGTCGTCTGATTTTCCAGATTTGGTTATAAATTTGTCAACTTTATGGCAAGGATGTCATAAATTTATTCTCCAAGATAGGTTACTGTTGATGCAATTCAACGCCTTGCATAATTTATATTACTCTCAGAGAGGCTAGCCAGGTTTGGTTTAAAACCATGTTCCTTTGTACAAGACGTACTCTAGAGGAGGGTTCTTTACTTCACATATTTTGGTTATGTTGCAGGTTGCCCTTTGTGGTCCCTAATTCAACAAAAGGTGGATCCTCTTTGGGTTTAAATGACCTGTTTACAGCAGAGATAGTAAGTTTAATATGTGCACCGGGGTCAGGATATGTGCATGGGGGTGGGGGACCACTAGACTACCAGGAAAATGTAATATTAATATGTGCACTGGGGTTGGATACATGCGTGGGGATGGGGACCACTAGACTACCAGGGAAATTATCTTAAATATTACTTGTTCTGGGTGTGGGATTGTGCTGGGGGTGGGGACCACTGGATCACCAGGTATTTATTTGATTGTCGGGCTACCAAGTGTCAGGGACTGTGCTAGGGGAGAGACACTCACCTACCAGTGTGCATACTGTCCCTATTTTATGAGAGACATCCTCATTCTACCCCTTGCAACTGCCTTGTCCCTCATCTTGAGTGTCCACGTATGTCCATGTCCCTCTTTCAGTGACACAAGAGCTGAGGGGTATGTCAGGTGTGAGTAACAGGCACATGTGGGCACAGGGACTATGATGGCAGGAAGGAATTTCCTGGCCCAGCCAATCTGCCCTGTTCTCTATCTAATGGATATGCTACATATCCTAGTGAACCCTACGGCTCATGGCCTCCTGCCCCACCGGATTCACCTTCTGCCTGTTCCATGCATTGAGTCCCCACTGTAAGTCACCCACTACTGCAGTGTGCAATATGTTGTTTTTGAGGGGCATCCTCCAGGGCATGTATGGCCACAGTGGCACAGGCAGTGTGTCTGTGTTTAGCTATCTATCTGTAGGAGTGTGTGTATATATATATATACACACACACACACATACACACACATATACACACACACATATACAGCTCATGCTTGCACAGATGCATGGGTACACTGCATGCAATAACTGTGCCTGACGGCACACAGTTCCTGCTGCTTCCAACCTGTACTTCATTCCGACCAACAGGGGATGCTGTGGGCATGCCTTGGCCTGCAGCATCCAGCCTGTACTTCCATTCTGACCAAAAGGTGGAGTGTGTGCACCATGCGGCAGCACTGAAAACTGCATGGTAATGTATGCTAAGCAGCACATAATGAGATGCAAATGTGCCTGTTTGCCCATGGATTACTTAAGTAGGCTTATTTGCATGAGAATTTGAATATAGCTCCTGTTTGCCCCAGGCTAACCAGTTAGCACTGTGCAATTAGGTTAGCCCTGGAGCAAACCTTACTTCAGCATAGCACAGTTCTGCAGTGTGTGGTTTACATTGTTGTTTGCAGTAATACCTCTCAACTGTCCCTGATTATACTGTAACATTTTACTCTGTCCTTCCTAAATATTGTGTTTACATGACCAAACAGTGAGGGTTGTAAGCATAAAATAATGTCAAACATTAATGTTACAGATGTGTTCTTCCTTAAAAATGCATTTTACACTACCAGCTTCCTGAGTGGATATCACCAATTTTAAGATGTGTCCCTGATTTTAAACCTTCGTCCCTGATTTTTTAAGCCTTGCCCTGATTTATGAGGCAGGGGTTGAGAGGTGTGTTTGCAGTAGATGTGAGACATCTCTGTGCAATCACACACAATGTTCTCCACCTGAAACACTGGCTTGCTACAGAGTCTAATGAGCTGCAGTTGCAGTTTGCAGTTCCCTGTTGTTATATTCAGTGCTGTCTTGTTCCCGGCTATTTTGCCCTGCACTCCCAGACCGGTTTGCTCGTATTCCTTAGACTGCTATATTCAGCAGGATTAGCACCGAGCTATTTCATTTTCAATATAGCTTGCTTTGTGCTCGGGCTAAGTTTGCCACAGGCAGTGCTAATTTAGCAGCGGGGCAATGTTTTGAATATCTGGCCCTAAGAGTGCAGTGCCACTGAGCACAATATGACTTTCTGACAGACAGTGCTGCCACATACTCACACAAGGAGATAGGGACCCGATGACTGATGACATTATTCAGTAAGGACTGGTGGCAGGTTTGGGTACTGGCTGATTGAATATTTAAGCAAGGTTATCACCACAGTACAGTAGCTCTGACATACCTGTGATGCCATAGTGAAACATTAGCATTTCCGTGTGTGCACTTGTGGGTGCACATCCATTGCTCCCAGGCTGGATATGCTGAGAGCAGGAACTGAGAAAGCGCCAGGCTCTATACAGCTGAGTGAGTGTGCAATGAAAGTTATCTGGCAGCCTAGAAGGTGCAATAAAGGCAACTAACTAGTCCCCAAACTGAGGAAAGAGATCCAGATGGGCTCTAGTTGGTGGTATGTGCAATATATGTGCAATGTATGTGCAATATACGTGAAATGTATGTGCAATATATATGAAATGTATGTGCAATGTATGTGCAATATAATGTGAAATGTATGTGCAATGTATATGCAATGTATGTGCAATGTATGTGCAATATACGTGAAATGTATGACTTTCTTCTATGCCAAGTGTCTTTTATGTGATGGCATTGAACAATAAATGTATGTGATATTTTTTGCACAATAATAAGATAAAAGAAGTTTCTTCTAACAGTTTAAACAGTATGTGAAGTGCCGGTACACAAGTGCTCAGCTCTGGATGTGCACAATTCCAGGTAATGGTATTTTGAAACCAAGCTGCCAAATTCTTGACCTGTCCTCAGGTTTTCTCAGGTCTCTGTACATTCTCTACCCTCCTGGAGTGTCCTCTCTATTGCAGATTTTAGTGTCATCTGCAAAGAAGCATACCTTGCCTTCCTGGCCTTTGGTAATGTCACTTATAGAAACATTAAGGAGAACGGTTCCAATACTATGCCCTGGGGTAATCCATGGTCACTCTCCCAAGAGTTTGTGCCATTTACTGTACTACCACCCTCTGTCTTCTATCAATCAACCAGTTTCACACTTGGTTTACCACCTTTGGACCCAAACTACCCAGTTTCCTTATGAGCTTATTATCTGGTAAGGTGACAAAGCCTTACAGATGTCTAGGTAGGCCCTGTTCCGCTCCACTCTGATGTTTTTACTGGTTACCTATTAGAAGAAATTGATTAGGTCTGTTTGACATGACTTCTCCCCATGCCGTGAAGTCAGTTGTCTAAACTTTCTGCTATTCCTCGACTCCTCCTCCTTTTCATCCTTTCTAGCCTGAGTCTCAAAGTCCCACTCCACTCCTACCTCCCTCATCCAGCTCACTGACTCTGTACTCTCTAGCATGGATTAGGGTCATATTGCCTTTGTTGTCTTTTGTTAATTTGGCCAAAGCCTTTAAAACTGTTGCCATCCTCCAGCAGTCTGTTCCAGGGCTCAACCACTCCCTTTGTGAAGTAATACTTCCTAACATTTCCCTAAAGCTTCCTCTCCACCTTCAGTTCATGCCCCTTGTTCTTGTATCTATCTTCCCTTTAAATATGCTCTGCCCCACTTTATTGATCCCTTCACATACCTGAATGTTTCAATCATGTCCCTTTCCCATATTATCTCTCCTAATATCCCATCCCTCTTAGCCCATGCACCACTTTAGCGGAACTTCTCTGCACCCTTTCCATGCCATCTATGTTCTTTCTTAGATGGGGCCTCCAGAACTGTACCCCATACTCCAGGTGTGGCCTCACCATGGAGCTGTAAATTGGCATCAGCACCTCCCTCCTTCTGCTGGTTATCCCTTTCCCTATGCATGCCAGCATCCTGTTGGCCTTGTCCACTATTTTGCTGCACTGGGACCCCACCTTAAGGTCATTTATTTATTTATTTAAATTTTGATGACTGGGTGGGCCCTCTGAGACAGTCAAATCCTTTTCAGGGGTGACCCAGGGAACCAAATTTTTCAAGCATAAGAAAACAGTACAGCTACAGATAATTATGTACAAATATCACTGGACAGTTACATACATTCATGGACTGGACTAGCTATCCCATTCATTGGGAGACAGTACAAATTACAGATAAAAATGGACTGTAATTGTCTCAGTGGACTTACTAACATAGTAAAATGCCAGCAGAATAGGCCTAACGGTCTTTCGTGTGTCGTTGCTTGGTCAGCCCCACCCTGGGTGCTGACCTTGCTGTCCCCCTTGCCTTCTCTCTGGCTTCTCCCTTTACCAGTTCTGGATATTCTTGCTGCATTGGATTTTGCTTCCAGAACCCTTCCCTGTACCTGTCCCACCCATCTTGAACCCCTCCACTGTCTCTGCCTCCACCAGCCCCTAGGCAGTGCATTCCATGGCTCCACCACCCTCTCAGTGAAGTAGCACCTCCTCCTTTCTCCCTGAATCTCCCTCCAGCTTCCACCCATGCCTCTAGTGGCCCCTCCTCCTTCCTTCAAGCACCCTGACTGTTCCTCCCCTATTTACCCTCTTCATGTACCTGAAGACCTCTATCACGTCCCCGGTCCCTTCTCTTCCAATGTGTACACAGTTAGCTCTTCGAGCCTCTCCTCATAGGTCCTGTCCCCAAGCCCCAAATCATTTTGTTGCCCTCCTCTGGACCCTCTCCAGGAGGTTAATGTCCCTCTTTAAGTGTGGCTCCAAACTGCACGCAGTACTCAAGGTGCTGCCTCACCAAGCAGTTATACAGAGTAAGTATCACTTCCCTCCTTCTGGAGGTGATCCCCAGCGATGCATCCCAGCATCCTGTTGGCCTTGGCTGCCCTCCTACAAGTCTCAGAGTTGTTCATCTTGACATCCACCATCACCCCCAGGTCCCTCTCAGCCATCGAGACTTGTAGCATTCCCCTGGTGTACACTTGGCCTGGGTTTCTGGCCCCCAGGTGGAGTACCTTGCATTTCCCTGCATTGAACCTCAGCTTCCACTTTAGACCATTCTTCCAGAGCCTCCAGGTCCCCTGTAGGGCCACCTCCCTCCTCCCCATCCACCACCACCCCAGTTTGGTCATCTGCAAAGAGACTCATCTCCTCCTGATTCCTGTCCTTATGTCAGATCGTGGGCGTTGAACAGAAGGGGCCCAAGGACTGATCCCTGTGGGACCCCACTGTGACCCTCCTTGGGGATGAGACTATTCCCACCAACTACGACCCTCTGGGTCCGTCCTGGAGCCAATTGCCATCCATCTCTGATCATCTGGTTCCCACCCCATTTCTCCCAGCTTATCCAACAGGCCACGTGAGGAACAGAGTCAATACCTTGCTAAAGTCTAGAAAGGGCGTCCACTGGTCTGCAGGTCCAAGCACTTGTCACCCAGTCATAAACTCCACCAGGTTTGTCTGACATCAATTTCCCGGGATGAATCCGTATGTCTATCGTCCAGGCACCCTGACTTATCCAGGTCCCCCAGCCTCTCCCTTGACAATGCCCTCCATCACCTTGCCCACCACCGATGTCAGGCTGACAGGCCTGTAGTTCCCTGCACACCTCCTTGATCCCCCCTTGTTGGATAGGCACTATATGCACCACCTTCCAGTCTTGGGACACCCACCCTGTCCTCAGAGATGGTGAAAAGCTCTGCCAGGGGTTTCGCCAGGACATCCGCAAGTTCCTTCAGCACTCTGGGATGTAATTTATCCGGCCTCGTGCTTTCTCCATCTTAAGGGAGCTGAGGGCTTCCACCACTCTCTCTGCTGTGATTTCCACTCCGTACCTCTTCTCCCTGCTTAGCCCTCCCCACCTGCCAGTGATGCCTCCCCTCTCCCCAGACCTGCCGATCGGTAAGGGTCCCCCCTCCTCAGTATCTCTGTCTCCTCCCATGTATGATGACAGCACCCCATTTTTCCTTGGTGAAAACTGAGGTGAAGTACTCATTTAGTACCTCAGCCTGCTCCCCGGGTCTTGTGCCCATCTCCCCTGATTTAATCCTGCTAATCTGCCCCTTCACCCTTCGTTTTTCCCCAATGTATCTAAAGAACCCTTGTTCCTCTCCCTAATTTCCCTGGCCAGGTTCTGCTCCTTCCTTGCCTTGGCCACCCTCACCACCTAGTGGCCCTTCTAGCCATCAGCTCATACTCCCTCGATCCCTTTCACCTCTTGAGCACTTGAATTGCTTATAGGCTGCTTTCTTTCCCTGCACCACCTCCTGGACCTCCCTGGTCCACCAGCAGGGTTTTTGGGCCCTACCTGCATTTTCGTCTTACTCTTGCACAGGTGCTGGTAGCATCCTGCACCTCTCCTGATGATTTCCCACCTACTATCAGCGTCCATGTCTGACCCAATCCCTTCCCATTTCCTTAAAATCCACCCCCTGAAGATGGTTACTTCTGTCTTTGTGCAGCCTTCTACCCCTCCTAGGTCCAGGCAGAACAAGACCGTGGCATGGTCACTCCCGCCAATGGGTCCCTTACTCAGGCCCCAATCTGGTCACTGTCTGCCAGGACCACATCCAGTACCCACACCTCACTGGTCGGTTCCCTCACCTGCTGAGTTAGGAAACCGCCTTGAAAGACATCCAACAACCTCTGTTCCTGGTCACAGAGGATGTCATAGTCTCCCAGTCTGTTCCTGGCATGTTTAAGTCCCCAACACCACCACCATTCCTCTGCCCAGTCTGCAGTGCCTCCCAACATCTACCACCAGACTGTCCTCCAGCTCCTCCGCCAGCAGGGGGTCTATACACAACTCCTATTTTTACTCTTGCCCCCTTGTTATCAATGTTGCCCAAATCACCTCCACGGTTCCTCCGCCTCCTCTACTCCCCTATGCCAATGCAGTTTTGACTATCATTGCTACCCTCCCCTTCCCTCCCCTGTCCTTCCTGAACATAGTGTAACCCTCCAGGTTCAGGTCCCAGTCATGTCCTGCAGTGGCTCAAGTCTCAGTGACTGCTGCCACATCCACTGCTCCTCAGTTAGCATTGCCTGGAGCTCAGGCATTTTATTGCCTAAGCTCCTGGCATTTAGCAGAGTATCTTCCACCCTTTCCCTATAGTTCCATTTCCCTGCTCGTGTTCCCCTGGGATTCTGTTTTCCCTGGTCTGCACTTTGCCAGTCGGCCTTTTCCTGCAATCCTCCTGGTCCCCAGGGGGTGGAGACAGAGTCCCTCCTTTATCGGCACCCCTTGACAGCCTTTTCTCCCATCCTGCCCCTTCACAAGTTTAAACCCCACTTTTCACCAATGAACCTCTATTTTCAACTTAAGGATTCCCTCCTCCAAATTGAGATGTAGTCTATCTCTAGCATACAGCTCGTTATCCTCCCAGGTCTCCCCAATCCCCATCAATCCATACCTCTGGCCTCACACCACTCCCTGAACCACTGGTTTATCTCCCTAATCTTCCTTTGTGTTCCCCACTAGCCTTGGCACTGGCAGGATTTCTGAGAAGGAAACTGTGCATCCTATGTCATGACAGACCCCTGGCAGTTCCCTGAATCTTGCCTGTATCTCTAGCTCGCTATTTCCCTGAATGTCATTTGTACCCAGGTGGACCAGTATGTCTGGGGAACCCCCACAATCCTTGCCAGCTGATATATCTCGTGCTTAGCCCTGTGCACCTGTTAGTCCAGGGAAGCATCTTGTTCTAACTGGCCAGGCCTCCTTCCTATCCCATTTGATACCCTGATCATAGAACTCTCAGCAGGAGCACTCTGACCACCCTTTCCTCCATCTCCCTTCCATGTCCCTTATCCTTTCTACCGGCCCCTCCACCCAGCCGGTTCCTTGTTTCCTCTATCTGGGTGCCCATGCCACCCCTCCTATTTACAATGGCCACCCCCCTCCAATCCTGCTCCCTCCTCCTGAGTATCCTTCTGTACCTTGCTAATTCCCTCACTGCTCCAACTGGTCCTTCTCTCCCCATCTGCTAAACTAGCCTGGCTCATCCTCCTTCCTTCCTGTCTCCATTTAGTTCCTCCTTGCTCGCCATGCTACCCTGGCCTAAACTCTCAGTTCCTTTACTGAATCCTCCTTGTACCTCTGGTCCTTCTCCTTTACCTTTCCTCCCAACTGGTCCTTCTCCTTGCGCTCTCCTCTTCCCTGCCCCTCCTGCTCTGATTCACTGCCCCCATTGTCCTGCATTCCAGGTCCCCCTGCTTCCTGCTATCTGGCCCCTGCCTCTTGCCTCCCACTCCCTTTCCATCTCTAACCACCCCTGTCATGGCTACATCACCCCTCATCCTCGAGCAGAAGAAGAGAACTGAAACGGTTATTGAGTGCAAGGTCTGATCCACCTCCCTGCCTTGCTTCCTTCTGTCCAGCCCTGCCTACTTCCCTGAGAATGTTGTCCTCCGTCCTCCTTTGTGAGGGTCCCCAGTTACCTGCCTGCTTCCTTGGTAGTGTCCTTTGGACCCCTCTGCCAGGGTCCCTATGTGACCCTGAGTATTCTCCTGTACTCCTTTCCCTATGCCCCCCACCCCCAGTGCTTGGTGCAACCCCTGGGAGATTCCCAGTCCCCTTCCCCAACCATACCACCCCTTCCCCAGCTTTCTCCTAATCCTCGCAACCTCCTCCCTGCTGTGCTAGCTGGTAGCACACTGGGCAACCACCGAACTTCCAAGCCCAGTCCAGTATCATGGCTGCTCCACACCTTGTGCACCCCACCACCCTCCCAAAGATGCCGGCCCTAATGACGTGTGGTTCCATCCCCTTCCAAATAGGTTTCTTGGGTGAGCCACCAGTTTCCCCTAGTCCAAGATACACCCTACTGCCTAATCAGGTCACCCACTAATCTTAGAGACAGTCCCACTGTACACCAGTAACCCTGTTACTAGGTGCAGTACAACACATTAAACTTATAAGGGAAATGAACAACTCCCTAAGCTCCTCTCTCCCAGCCTTTAAATCCAACCCCAGTGGCTAGAACTACATGAGCTGCACCTGCAGCCTTTTCCTCAATTGCAGGGCAGGTGTTCTCCTATAAATTAGCAGACTTCTTGGGAGGCGGTGTGGGCAGACACCCTGACTTCGAGGCGAGTGTATCAGCCCTGTGTCTCCCCTCCATGCCCAGCAGCCAAAGAACCAGGCCCAAGCAAATCCCACCAAAACCTGGTTACCAAAACTCAAATAAATAACAAGCATTTGTCAACGCTGAATGTTGTCTCACTGGCATTGGCATTGGTAGTGCTGGAGTAAGAGATGCATAATAGAAATGGCAGTGAAGTATTGAAGTGATGCCAACCCCACCCCGACACTGTAGAGACCGACAGGCATTGGGGTGTGACTTTGGAGTCGTCAGCTGTAACGCTCATGCCATTGTATTCACCCTACCCTGTAGACACTGACAAGTGTCATGGTGTGCTTTGGGATCTTTGGGCATTATACTTACCCCATTCCATAAGGAAATACGCTTGAGGTGGGTGCAGTATAGGAGAATGGGATGAACTTTGTGGCCAAACAGTGCAGGGCACACCACGATACCTGTCACTAGCTGCAGGGTGGGGTGGAATGGCGTGAGCATTACAGCTGATGATCCCAAGTCACACCCTGATGCCTGTCAGTCTCTACAGGGTGGGTGCTACAGTTGGAAACCCTAACACTGTAGGCGTGTGTTAGTATTTTCACTACAAATTTTCAACATGGGCTTTTAGTGAGCCCACCTCATGAAAAGTGGCACAATCAGTTTGTTAGCTAAAAGGTGGTTTTGCACAGTGGCTATGCCATTTGGCACACAGGGATGAAAACACATTTGGGCAGGATGTGGAAAATGACAACTGTATTGTTCATGAGGAGCATAAAAATGGGAACGTTGAAAACGGAGGAAAATATGAAAAATTGGTGAAGTCATGAGCATGCATAGAAACTGCGCAATACACTTCCATAACCTAGTTATTTTTGGGAGTTTGTTAGCCATATTTTTAACATTGGCACTTTGGGACCTCCCCTCATGAACAGTGGCACTGAGATTTTGTTAATCTGTCCCAAAGTTGACTTCCCACAGCGACTCACGCCACTGTGCATCACAGGTATGGAAATACATTTTGGGCAGGATGTGAAAATGCCAGTGTTAAAATCTGGCATGAAAATATTGCAAATTTGCAAAGTTACAAGGGTGCGTGGAAACTGCGCCTTTTCGCTTGTAACTGGTTTTATGGATGTTCAGCACCAAATTTTCAACATAGGCATTTAGGACCTCTGCTCATGAACAACGCCATCGTTATTTCCTCAAACTGTCCCAAAACTGATTTCACATAGCAATCCGCTATTCTGCGCCGGACATGTGAAAACACATTTTGGCCAGGATATGTAAAATGACAGCTGTACTGTTCATCAGGAGGTGTGGAAAATGCCAATTTTGAAAATCTGGAGTGAAAATATTACAGATTCGTGAAGTTACGAGTGTCGTGGAAACAGCGCAACACACACTCGTAAACAATACATTTTGGAAATTTTTTCCAAATTTGCAACATAGGCTTTTAAGACCCCTCTCAAGAACAGTGGCACTGTCATATCCTTACTCAATCCTGAAAGGTGATTCTGCACAGTGACATAAATCACCTTTCAGGACCGAATAATGCCATGACAGTGACTGAATTCATAAGGAGTGGTCCCAATAACCTCCATGTTGAAAATTTGGTGCAAAATTCAAAAAATGCCTGAGATATGCACCAAAGTTGAAAACCCTATTTATGCCATTTGACATCTTACCGGCATTTCTTCAGTTCATGGGTCTTGCTTAAGAGTGCAGACGTGTTCCCAGTCCACCCAAGATCATCATGCCAGACTCGGAGGTAAGTATGGGGTGAGCGGGGTTTGGAGAGGCAGGATGCACAGAGGGTGGGCACAGGTTGTGGGAGGGGCAGGGAGACCATGAGGGACAGTTTTCTTTTTACAGGTTACAAAAGCAAAAAAAAACATTGTGGGATGGTTTTATTTTTCAGGATTTGGCACACTGGGGTGGGTTCCCAGTGTGCCACCCAAGTGTTTTTGGGGATACTGTAGCCAACTGGGGGATTGGGCACCCTGCTGCACACAACGAAAGTGAGGCAAGAGCCGAGGGGATTGGGCACCCCCGCACATAACAAATGGGGTGTGCATTATGCCGATGGGAAGTGAGCCCCTGTCAGCATATACATTGGGGCAGGGCATGCCGACTGGGGATTGGGCACCCCGGTTGGAATTATGGCAGGCAGCATGCCACCATGTTACTTTTTTCCTCACCAGGGAAAGCACGTCGGAGGTCTGTCGCGATGATGAACTTTGCTCGCATTGCAGCAGACCTTTCCTTTAGATGTGCTTGCCACATTATGTATGCATGGTGGCGGCCAGCATGCAGGCATACCAGGGAATGAGGGACACACCTACTGATGCATGCCCTGCATTTTCCCAACAGTGAACGTGCATCCAAATCTGCTACTGCCACAATATGTTGGCTGCACATGCACGAGCCAACATAAAAATAACAAGTGAACAAACAGTAAGGTTGATATGAGCATACAATATAACTGTAGTAGAGTCGATTAGTACATAAGTGCAGAGTACAGACAATTGGCTGTGTACAGACTCATAGCCCTAGACATTGGTCATACATACCAGCAGAGTATAAGTAAGCAGGTGGAGAAGTTTAGAGAAGATTAGGTACAGTTCCCATTACAGGAGGCTTGTAAAATATTTTTCCTATATTGCCTTTTGAAGAGAGTAATGGTCTTGCATGAGAGTAGTAATTGTGGGAGGTCATTCCACTTCTGTGGTGCTATGAAGGAGAAGGATCTACTTCCAACAGCTAGGCTAGTCTTGGGCAGACCCAGCATTGGGAGGTGTGAGGATCTGAGTGTTCATGGGAAAGGGTTCAGGGTTGGGGATGTGATCACTATGTGCACATCAAAGGAGGAGCATGGTCTGTTTGCTGTGGAGTAGCCTGCAGAAGCAGGTCCGCTACTGCAAGTTACTAAATTGTAACAGGTATGCTACCATTGCCTAAAATGCGGTCTTACTAGTAAATCTTTTACTGTCTCCAGTGTGTGGTCCGTGCCTGCTGTTCTTTTTTCCTGTCATTGCAGGGAGGTACAATCATTCATGGTGTTGTATGACTGAGCCAGGCATGCAGGAGAAGGCCATCGAAGCCTGGGCTTTCAGCCCAAGTGCAATGGAAGCAGACAGCTTGTGTACAGCAGTGCAGAGAGCAAGTGAACAGCGATTTTCTGTGTGTTCTGTGTGCGGTCTATGAAAGATGGAAACAACACAACTGCAACTGAAACCACAAATGCAAACCGCATCGTAGCCTGAACTTTTGTTCTTTTGTTGTTCTACTGTTGTTCTATTGCCAGAATGCTAACAGCCATTAATTCTGGAGTACTGGAAAAGTTGGGAAGATGGAAGATTGGACTTCGTGGGTGCATAAATGCTACCCATTTGGCGACTGCAGAACCAAATGGTGATTGCCTGATAGACTCAATAGTCTTCATAATAGAACTTTAGGTTATAACCAAGAGCCGGTATATAGTTTACGTGTTTTACTGTGACTCACTTAGTTTTGTTTTGTTGTGTCTTATTGAGTTAGTGTGTGCTGTGTGCATGCCTACTTCCTTATACCCTAGGAATATTTGTGGTTGTTACTAATTGCTATAATCACAAGGAAACACATGATAGAAAGGGTTGGTAGGACAACATTAATGTCAGTGTCTGATCTGGAGGTAGTAGGGGCATAGAGCTCTGAATTCTGCCGTTTGCTTTTTGTTTGTGCTTTGCAAGTAAGTTTTAAATAAGTTGTGTCAGGCTGTACTCTGTGGCTGTGTGTTGGGCTGAAGGCTCATGAGGCTGCTGGTCAGTTTTATAGTCAGCTGAAATTTTATACTAATTTTCATACTATAAACACAAAGATTTGAGCAAATCTGAAATTGCGCCTTTACTTAAGATCACATGATATTGTGCTGCTATAAATGCACATGTGTGACTTTCTGAGTAAGCGCAGTCACCATTTCTTTGGAGTGAATCTGGGAGGAGCAGTGGCAAATTGAGCTGGGCTGAGCAGTGGAAATCTTGCTTCAACTCTAGTTTTACTCAGAGTTGTAACTGAAAAGTAGCTACTACATACATTCTTAGGACTGTGATCTGAGACGTCTTTTTAAAATCAAAGCAGGGTGAAACTTCCAAGTATCCTTTTGTACTGATTATATTTTTCAGCGGATTACTTAGTGAACAAATTTGGTTCAAAATTGTCTAACCATCCAACATACAGCTGAAATACTACAGAGGATCCTGAGTAACTACAGAGGGAAAGAAAAGTAGGTAGAAATCCTGCTGAGTCTATATTGGCCTACCTATTGTAGCAGTATATCCGTTATTTTACTTGTCACGCTTGTGTTGCTTCTTCTATACTTGCACTAGAATATTTGTATAACTTCACAAAACTATATATATAGTTAGCAACCTAGAGTAAAGTAGAGTTCAGATGATTTGGGTGTTCAGACTATTTATTTAAACTACATATTTGATTGGTTCATTTTAGTGAGAACAAGAAAGAAGAGGAAGGCCAAGTAGGTCTGTACAGCCAGCCCAGAGATTCAAGTGAAGTGTGCACTGAAGTGTGCATACATTTCTGCTGCCTCCAAACAGACTTCAAATTGTCTTCGAATATAGTGGCTGAGAGACTTGGAATTTCAACTTAAAACTGAACTTTTCCACAACTTTTGCTACATTTTGCTTGTTTTCTACAGTTTCAGTTTTATAAGCTACTGGCTGTATGATATTGGTAGTAGGTGCTAGGTGTTTCTAACTACAGTACTTGTATTCTAGTTACTGTAGTAGCAAATAGAGCAGTTAGACTGCATCTTTTTAAGTGGCATTTAAGGTTACAGCATTTTATAGCTTTTTCATACTGAAATTTTAGTAAATTGTTCTAACAAATTATAATAGAAATATTAAGTGTTTGCACAATATACATAAACTGTACAAACTACATACGTGTACAAAAATATTTTTGCTTATTAATTTAAGTTACTTGCAAGATGGTGCACAAAGAAGCAAAAATGCAACTGGGTGGATGCACTTTACATTATTAAACTATTACCGACACCTGTATGCTTCTGATACCCATGATACCACATGTGTTCTAAACACAGAAACTAAGCAGCTAGATGACAAAAGTACATATCTCACAACCCAGAATCAAATCAAAAACTATTCTACGCCCATCCTGCAAGTTGTATACAAGGGTAGAATCAAGAACCCAAAAAGAAATATGTTAAACAAAAGGAAAAAGACTGATACACAGGATAGTCCAATTAATACTAATAAAGCAAGTATACCATTACTCAAGGGTAAACTGGCGAGGAATACCAAACAGTCTAAAATTAGTGAACATTTTAATTGTCTTTCACATCCATCTATGCACCAATTAAATTCAGATGGCATTGTTAGGGACACATGCTCTGTTACAGAGTCAGTGAATATTTCAGGCTTCTCCAATCTAAGGCCATTATCTAATAGTAGTTAGCCTAATTTTAAACAGGTACAATGGGACGTCCAGCAGATTATTAGTGATCAGAGTGGAAATAATAAAATTAGTGTAACCTATGGAATTGGTGAAGCAATGGTTACTTCATCAATTTTAGTTCCAGCAATCAAATTACTGAGCCAATTGTGATTAAAACCTGTTCTGAGGCCTGTCCTGTCACAAATGCAGCTTTAATAGCCTCTTCAATTACAACCGAGGACTCAGGGTGTCTTATACAGGATACTTTAAACTATTCTTTCAATTCCTGAATTCTCACAGCACATTTCTTTGAGTTCTATCCAAATCCAACTCCAAGATTGATTTGGCAACATGATTTAAAGAATATAGCCAGTGAACTGCAAGAAAACATAACTGGACTCAAACAACTATGACATCAGGAGCTGAACCTCCTGGGCAGAATCAGCCAAATGAATCTTGGTCTATATACCCATTTGCCATTAGTGAAGACTTTAAAATTCTGTAAGCAACCCAAATACTGCTCATCTAATGATTTTGGAACATATAATCAATCTTAAACATGAGTTAGATACAGTTAAGGTAAACATTGCCATAAGCGGCTCAAGGTTGGATGATGTTCTCTTAAAACTAAACAGAGTCATTCCAACTGAGAAATTGCCATCTTTTATTATGAATTACTCTTTACCACATCATCCAGATTTTACTGCAATTAATATCCCTGATTCTCTTAAATCTAGGGATAAGAAGATGAGTAAATAACTTGAATCCCTAGAGAAACAAGAATAAAATAAACAGCTAAAGGCCAGTAAGGCCAAAGACACTAAACTGAAAGATGGTAGAGCAGATATTTCTTCTAAAACTCAGACTGGACACGGAACTTTCACTTCAGAACAAAACAAAGAATGTACTAAGTGCATCGAACAGCAGGAGCTCGGAGATGAACAACCTAGTGGCACTAAATTAGTTATGTCCCAACCAGAAGGTCCACTAATAGCAAACACAGCACCCAATTGGCTAGATTCAAATCTTCCCTAAATCAAATTAGGATTGATTGAGAAACTGGAGCTCAAAGAATCTAGTGGGCTTTTGCAGGAGGACAGGATTGAAAATCATGCCCTCAATCCTTTGACTAATAATCCAGTTGATGAACCTGTAACTAGTACTGTGGCAACTCCTGCTCTGATATCTCAGATTGTGCCATACTATGTTTATATGGCTTAGATGTTACCCCAAAAGGGTCATTTTATAACATTAGGGACAAGACTATACACCTCTTCAGGGCAGCTACTGGTGCTGATATTGGGAAGATAAGGATACAGATGGAAGTGATTGTTTATTTTCTGCACACACTGCATTGCCAATCAAGTTTGGATCAAATGGCAATGCTTGTTGAGATTTGGCTGTTCACTTGACCGTGTTAACAGAAAATACTTATCAAGCCTGATCTTTCAGTCATAGATCAGCCTTTTCAGCTGTGCATCATTGGGTTGAAAGCATCTCCAAGAGAGACCCCAAGAAAACTGAATGATACATGGTTAAATCTTTTTACTTATGCTCTGAGGTTTACAGTAGTTGATTTTGGAATCCTGGAAGTTTATAGATGGGAATATTATTCAAATCTTGACTGTGTTGATGTGCTGTTGAAGAACTAACTAAAGCCAAGCTGCTTGATGAAGTCGGAGTCCATATAATAGAGAGTTATATACTAAATAAACTGATTGTTAGACCAGAGAACCAAAGCTCTGATGTTGAGGAAGATAGAATTAACAAATCATTGGCCTAATATGGGCTGAGTCACTCACCTAATCAGTCACCTATGCGCCACCTGAGTGTTTGAGAGGAGCTGTAGCTGATGGAATTGGGCACCCCATTGGCACATACCGAGTGCTGGGGGGACAAGAGCTGAGGGTGGATTGGGCACCCCTTGGTACACAAGAAATTGGGGCCATTATGCTGATGAGGAGGGCTCCCCATTGGCAAAATGAACTGGAAGGGGATGCCGACAGGGGATTGGGCACCCCTATCTGCACATATAAGTGCTGGGGGAAAGAGCCAACAGGGATTGGGCACTCCTCGGCACACAACAAATTTGGGAGGGGACATTATGCTGATGGGGTGGGCTCCCTTGGCAAAATGAACTGGAAGGGGTATGCTGACAGGTGATTAGGCATCCCTGTCACATATATATAGCAGTGGGGCAAGTCAAGGGAATTGAGCACCCCTCACATGCAACAAATTTGGGAGGGGGAGCATTATGATTGGGCACCCTCGTAATTTTTTAACTGTGCGGAAAGGCCTGTAAGCTAAAGCAGTGTGAATGCGCAACCAGGAATGCAACTTCAAAGTCCGAGCTGTTCTACTATTGGTGCAGCTCCAGTCCTTTGAAAACTTGTTCTGCTCAGCCCAAACAGCTGAAGGTAAGTCATCACCAGCATGTCGACTGATTGCCTGCTGCTGACTACCTAGAAGCGGAGCTCTCCATTGGGCACACCCTGTAAAGCACCTTACAGCAATTAGTTCTGCTGTGCCTCAGTGCATATGGCAAACTCAGAAAAGGGAGACTCATTAATTATAATAAGTTTAAAATATAAAAAAATTGTTACTAATAAAGTTGTGGAATATTTTAAACTCAAAGACCTGAAAATAATCTAAAGCTGAAACTTTCACCATGGACAAGGTCAAATGATCATTTCCATTTTATAGGCATTATTTAGATGTTTTAGTCAATCAGAACCAAAGAATCCAATATATTAAGTGTAAGTTGGAATGATTCCCATGCAATTTATTGGATGTAATATACAGGAAAGATTCTTCTAGTCAAGCTAGCTCATGCTCATGGTCTTGTTCTATTCTTTCTACAGAAAACCTAAAACACGTCATGTTTGAGTGCCCTTGGTATAAATTCCCTAGACAGAAATGGTTAACAATTCGTATGTAACACACATTCAAACTACTGATCAAGATACACTTCTGAAGATTTTTTACTGTAAAGGACGATTTAATAATCAGGACAGTAGCTCAATGCTTGGTATGTATTTCAAGAATCTGTCTTAAATATAAAGGAGTTCAAAAAATTACTATAAATACTCAAAATCATGCTGTTTATAAATTACTTTTTGATGCTGTTACATATAACATTGTCTTTTAAAGAAAGATATTATTTGTTTAATAACCTCGATTTTGTTTGATGTGTATGTAAAATGCTGTTATTTTAAATATTTACATGTATTTGTTTTATTCTCACACTGAAAAGGTCAAAAGACTGATCAATAAATAAAACATAAAAAAAAGAAAGGGTTAGTAGATTAGATATACTCGGTGGAGGTGGGAGGTGTATTCGCCTAAAGGTGGTGCAATATACTGGGAGGTTAAGCCTGGCTATGAAAGATGGCCAGCCCAAATTGTTCAGCATGTCACAGTGATGGGCATGAACTGGGGCCTTAATAACAAATCAGGCAATTCTGTGATAGGTCATTTCAGTCTGTTCAGGAGTGTAATGTTAGAGGAGCGGATTACAGAGGCACCATTGAAGAGGCCTGAGAGAAGGGTGGCAGAGGCAATAGTGCTTCTTGCACTACTTGAGAGGTAGGAAGAAAAAGCGATTTAGAAGGCCTAGCTTCTGATTAGTAGCCTTAGTGACACAGGTTATGTGCTTATCGAAGGATAGATGCTTGTCAAGTACTACACCTGGATATTTAAAGGAGGTAACATTTTGAGCTAAATGTTAGTGGATGTTTTGATAACCGGGGGCTATGAGGTTGTGTAATTTGCAATTAAAATCCCTACAGCCTTCTGCCTGGTTGCTGTCATTTCTCCCACCCAGTGTGCATGTGGTATTTGGATTCCTCCTCCCCAGTGCATCACTTTGCATTTCCTGGCATGGATATTCAGCTGCCATGTTTCCGACCACTCTTCCAGTAACCTTATATCATTCTTCATTGCCTCCACCCCCTCTCAGGGTATCCATTCTGTTACTGACTTTTGTGTCATCTGCAAAAGGCAGACCTTCCCTGAAGCCCTCTGCTAAGTCACAGAAGTAGATGTTAAACAGATTGGGCCCCAGCACCGACCCCTGAGGGACCCACTCAACACCCCAGTCTCCCCAGAGTGGACCCCACTGACCACCACCCTCTGGCTTCTCCATCAGCCAGCTTCCACCTATCTTACAATTTTCTGCCCCACCCTGACCAGCCTTCTTTGGGCACCATGTTAAAGACCTTCCTGAAGTCCAGGTAGGCCATGTCCATTGCCCCACCCTGATCAACCACCCTCATCACCTCATCGAAGAATTTAATCAAGTTTGTCTGACATGACCATCCTCGAGTGAAGCCATGCTGCCAAATGTCTTGCAGCTCCCTTCCAAATATCTAACCATCCTTTGTTTCACTATTGCCTCCATTACTGTACTCACCACTGATATGAGACTGACCGGATGATAACTGCCCACTTCCTCCCTGCTGCCAACTTTTATGAATTGGCACCACATCTGCCTTCTTCCAGTCCTCTGGTACCCACCTGTATCCAAGAACAAGTTAAACAACCCCACCAGTGGCTCTGCAGGTGCCTCCCTTAATTCCTCACCACCCTCGGGTGAAGACCATCTCATCCCATGGCCTTGTCCACCCTAACCTACCTAATTATTCCTTTACCTCTTCCACACTGATTGGGCTAGGATCCACTCCCCATCCCTTCTCATTTGGCTCTGGTCTCCTTCCATCCCCTCCATCGTAAAACTGAGCGAAGTAACCATTCAGCACTTCAGCTTTCTTGAAACCCCTTCCACCTGCAATCCCTTCTCCCTTAATCCTTTCTATCTCCTGTCTTGCTTTCTTCCTTTCCCAGTGTATCGAAGAATGTCTTGCACCCCTCTTTGGCCTGCCTAGCAAATCTCTCCTCAGTTTCTCCTTTAGCCATCCAAAACATTGCCCCGCCACCCTCAGCTTCTCTTTGTACATTTCCCTATCCAACTTTCCCTGTGTCCTCTTATATTCCCTGAATGCCTTTTCTTCTCCCGATTGCCCCTCACTTGCCCCTCACTTCACTATTGAAACCACAGCATCTCCCTCTTCCTTCCTTTGTTCTTCCTCACCCTTCTTACATATTGCTTTGTCACTTTAAGATCCCCCTTTGATCTTTTCCCATAGATCCTCCACCTCCCCCATCACCTCCCACACTCTCTACTTCCGGAACATCTCCTAATCCTGGAAAAGTATGCCCACCTGAAGTCTAGTACCTTCATGGTGGTACGGCTAGTCTCATATCATGCTCTGACCTTGAAGCCCACTGTGCTGTGGTCACTATCTCACAGGCTGGCCAATACCTCCACTCCCTCCACACTGTCTCCATTGGTAAGGAAAATATCAAGTATGTTACCTCCCTTATGGGCTCCCTAACCAGCTGATGCAGGAAGGCACCTTGGAGTGTCCCTAGATCTCCCCACCTGGTTGACTCAGCCGATGGGACATCCCAGTCTATATCTTGGAGATTCAGGTCTACCACCAGTAGAATCTTCCCTTCTTGGCCATTCTGTGAACCTCCCACAGCATCTGTATGTCCTGTTCCTCACTCTGTGGAGGGGTTGGTATATCACCCCTAGTCTTAATGCTGTCCCAACCTTCCTCTCCAGTGTGAGCCATAAACTTTCCACTTCACCCTAAGCCTCCTTCCTTCTGTGATCTTAATTCCCTCCTAATGTATAGCATCACCTCCCCTTCTTGCCTATCCAATCCTCTTGAACAACTTGTACCCCAGGACCCCCCCTCCCAGTCTTGATGCTCAGACCACCAGGTCTCCTTATTGTTAAAATATCCAACCCCTTAATGCCTCCAAATCTACCATCTTATTTCCCAGGCTTCTGGCATTTCGGGAAATCCTTCCTCCAATTGTACCTAGAGGCCAGTGGAGCACAGGACCCAAGGCAGCATGGGTTCACAGCGGAAGGTCATGTCAGATGAATCTAATAGATTTCTTTGACTGGGTGACCAAAGTAGTAGACCAGAGAGGGGCTGTGGACATGCCTACCTAGACTTTAGGGCATTTGACACAGTCCCACACAAAGATTAATAGTCAAATTAACCAGCCTGGGAGTGGGTCCCAGGGTGGTAGCCTGGGTAAAACATTGGCTGGACAACAGGACACAGAAGGTAATTGTAAATGGAGTCCACTCTGAAGAAAGGGGGGTTACTAGTGGGGTACCGAGGGTTCAGTATTGGGTCCAGTCCTTTTAATGTCTTCATCAGTGACATTGCAGAGGGACTGGAAGGAAAGTATGCCTTTTGCAGATGACACAAAGATCTGCAACAAGGTTGATACACAAGGAGGCATGGAAAGAATGAAAAGGGACTTGGCAAGGTTGGAGGAATGGTCGAAGTATGACAGCTAGGATTCAATGCAAAGAAGTGCAAAATAATGCTCCTGGGAAACAAGAACCCAGGGAAGAATACACAATTGGTGGGGAGGTAGTATAACAACAAAAAGGAAAGGGACCTGGGGTAATCATATCAGATGACCTTAAGGTTAGCAAGCAATGTGAGAAGGCAGTAGGGAGGGCTGGGGTATACTGGGATGTATAGGGAGAGGCATCATCAGCAGAAAACAGGAAGTTGTTATCCCTCTGTACAGACAGTTGGTGAGACCCCATCTGGAGTACTGTGTCCAGTCCTGAGACCCCATCTCTGCAAGGACATAGACAGGATAGAGGCAGTCAGAGGAGGGCAACTAAAATGGTGCAGGGTCTGCAAGAGAAGCCGTATGAGGAGAGACTAAAAAGAGCTTAATATGTATACCTTTGAGGAAAGAAGGGAGGGGACATGATAGAAACTTTTAAGTACCTCAGTGGAATCAACAAAGTCCAAGAGGGTAGCATCTTTCAGAAAAAGAGACTTAAGAACAAGGGACACAATTTAAAGATAGAAGGAGGGCGGTTCTGGGCAATGTGAGGAAGTATTATTTCACAGAGAGGAGTGGATGCATGGAACAGCCTTCCTGAGGGCTTGTGGGGTCTAAAACTGTGGAGACTTCAAGAATGCATGGGACAGACATAAGGCAATTCTTGTGGGGAGTGGAAGAAATAGGCTGTTGGTTAACGCTAGGATCTACGGCCTATCCTGTAGGAGCAAAATGGGCAGACTAGATGGGCCTAGCGGTCCTTATCTACCGTCAAAGTCTATGTTTCTCGTAGCCTCCCTGCCCTCCCTTACCTGTAGGCATGTTATTGCTTAACAATTCTGCATTTGGGGGGGCTGAATACCCCTCGACACGCCTATCTTTAGGCATTTTAATTTGTGTGTAATTTTCCCTAGCCCCGACAATTTAGTTTAAATCATATGTTTGCTCTATGAATTCCTTAAATTTGATACTAAGTACTGTCTTTTCCTTCTGGTTTAGGTATAGTCTCTCCTGGGCATATAGACTTTCATCATTCCAAGTTGTCCCCAGTCCTCCACTAACCCACACCCTTCTGCCTACATCAGCCTCTTAGCCATTGTTGAACTCCATGATTCTTTGTTTCCTTTTAGTGCTCACTTTAGGTGCAGGAAACACCGAAAATGCTATAGACTGGAAGCACGGGTTGCTATAAAACCTAGCCAGCTCTGTGAATCTCGCCTGTATTCCATCAGGCTGTTTCCATCCAAATCATTTGACCCCAGATGAAAAATCAATTGTGATTTCTCATCCTGAGGTTTTCCTCATGATGGAATGTGATGAATTACATTTGATGCTGTCATACCCGCAAGCACTCCACCCAAACTGCACTACCTGCCACCCCATTTAATTCCTCTTAAAATCGAGTCCTCAGTGAGTATGACCCTGCCCCCTTTAACTTATCCTTTTAATGATTGCTTTCCCTTCTCCTAGTTTCAGGCATCTCTTATCAACCTAATCTCCATGTCTCCTTTGATTTTCACCTCTCCAAGTCCTCCCTCTGAGTTACTCCCTCCCTGTTCTCCCCACAGGTGTTACCCGCTTCTCTACTCCCACCTGCCACTACACCTCAATCTCATTCCCCTTTGTTCTACTGCTGCCAGTGATCCTTCAGATTTTCCCATTGATTTGCAACCCTTTCATTCACCTCCTCTGTTTTGCCCTCAAGGCACATACTAACCTGAGCCTTTATTTTACCTTCTGGCCTCCTTTCAGCTTCTCCTTCTCCTTATCTTCCTCTCGCGCTGCCTCCTTCCTCCTGCAAACCCAAAATCCTTCCCTCTCAGCTTTACTATTTCACCTGTCACCTCCCCAATATGTTCTCAACTCTCTCTTCCCTTCTATTTATCCCTTTTCCTGTGCCATGCATGTTGCTCCCTCTGGTCCTATTGGCACTCCTTCACCAAGATTGCCTGCTAGAGGACAGTACCTGTTGGACACTGTAATACCCTTCCCATCCTGTGAATGTCTTCTCCCTACTGCTGAGTTATGCGGCTTTCCTTGAGGCCCTTCCCTAGCTGTTACTTCTTGCTAGGCATATCCCCTCACCTCCTGATTCCTGACCCTTTCCTTCCTATCCCCCAACCTGCTCATATGCCTTTCTTCCCTTCTCCTACTAGTCTGCTCAATGCCTCCATGACCACAGCTGGCCCCAATACACTGACCCTTTTCTACAGCCCTCTACATCCTCCTCCTCTACCTTCCGCCTCTTACCATTTCCTCCCTCACAGAGCTGATCTCCACCTCCAGTTGCACTGATCTAATTGGGCAACACCCCATCCTCCACAAAGTATCTATAAACACTGCTGCCCCACATCCGTTGCACCCCAGTATCCTGCCAAGCACCCTCCCCAGACCCCCTCTGTTTCCAAGAATACCCCTGTCCCTGCCATATTGAAGCCCCCTCCATCCCCTGTCCTCCCAGGGTGGTCCCTCCTCCTCTAGAAAACTCACTGCCTTGCCCTCCCCAGCATCCTGAGCAGCTCACCCTGTCCCAAAATCAGGCCACACCCCACCTTCCTTGAACTCCTCCACTCAATTTCAACATTATTATAATTCCTCAGTTCTACCCCAATTTAGCAAGCTATTGTGTAGTCCTTGCTTGGTACAGTCTGCTATGCACTGCACCTTATCAGTTTCTTTATCTACTGCTATCCAAAGAAAAATGGTTAAACTATTCTGATTCCTTCCTCCTAACTTTTCGATGTATTAATATCAGCTAATGGAAATAATTTCTCACCTCTCAAAACAAAATATATGGGCCTAGGTGTCCAAAGGTGTTGCACCATCTTAACACCCCCAATGTCTTAGTGCGATATTCAAAGGGGCAGGATGTGGTGCAACCCCTGATGCACCGGGTGCATTGGTAATGTATGTGAAGCAGTTGTAGGGGCGTGCCCATGCATATGCATCCCGATATTCAGCTCAGGATGTGCAATCGCATATGCTGGTGCAATTTCTACATGCACCACACAGTGCACAAAGTTGAGCAGAGAAAAAAAGGGTCAAATGCCAGCCCACACAGGCAGGTGGCTGAAGTGTTCCCCTGAATACTTACATCAAACATAGTTTGGTTTTATAAATAAAGTAAAGCTCAATATTGTCCTATATTTAAATATTTTTCATTATGTGGACCACCAGGGCCACTGCTGCTGCCTCAGAGGTTGCAAAGAAAGAGGAGCAGTTGAACTGCAGTGGGCTCAGGGAGGGTGAGGGAGGTGGAATAGAGGTGCATCCCTCCAGTTGTACCTCTCCACAATTGATATGCTATTCTGGCACAGAGTGGCTCCTCTATGGAGGCACCTACAATGAAGACCAAGGAGGATGCTGGTAATCTCCACAAAGGAGACCCACAGGAGGGTGACATGGGACCCCACAGGAGAAGGAAACAACTCCTGGTAGTAGACTGAGTCATTAGGAGGGTTGAATTGGGAGGGGCGAGGAGAGGGAGGTATGGTGCCTGTCAGTGCCATGGCTTGGAGGGACAGAAAGCAGAATCCTCAAGATCATGGGAGCAGTTGCACAGGAGAGGAGCTGAATGTCACTGTCCACCTAGAAACAAATGACTTGGCTGGGAATGGGATCATAGCAGTGTAGGAGGAGTTTGTGGAGGTTGGAAGGGCCTTAGACAAGTTGCAAGCATGGTAACCTTCTCAGAGGTGTTGCCTGCCTATGGCATGGGTGGGGTTAGGTACTCCACACCATAGGATTCAATGAATGGTTAAAAACTGTGGAACTCAGGGTTTTGATTTCATTGTGGACTGGAGGTCCACCTGGAGGATACAGGGCTATACTGATGTGATGGTCTGCATCTGTCCATGAGGGAACCAGAATCCTTCATGATTGGTTTAAGTGCTTCATTGGCAAGCATTTAAACTAGTCAAAGGAGGCACTAAAAGGAGCAGGAAATCCCAGACCCCCACAAAACAGAGTAGTTAGTGTAAACAACAAAGTACAAAAGTGGATAGGGAGCAGGACAGGGGTAAATGGAGAAAAGATAAAGGCAGTAATGACAGGGATGGGGCTAAAAGGGGTAAGGCTATCAAAACATGGAGGGCAATGATACCAGTGCCCATAGTCTGGGGAAAAAGCTCCTGAACTAATGACCTTGATGGAAGAGGATGCCTGGATATTATGGCAGTCACAGAAACATGGTACACAGAGAACCATGACTGGGATGTCAACATTCCAGGGTACACAATCTACAGTATGGACACGGAGGGTAAAAGAGGAGGAGTAACTCTCTACTTAAGGGAATAAACAGGCATCTATAGATTATTTCCTTTGTATTTGGACACAGCTGTAAAATGAAAAAGATGTTGTCATCTAAGATGATGGGGTTGATAGTGGGTTTGGTCTGTGTCGTTCAGCTATTTGTTATCATGAGAACTGATGTTTTGATGAAAAGATTAAGTGCTCATGTAAATTGTTCTAATAATTTCAAGTTACAAACAGTTAAGGTGACCTCACGCACTAAAACCCTTTCAACCTCATCAGAGAAGAACTTCGTGTTCAGGATTCCAAACAGGTATATCTGTTCAAGTAACGGAATTGTTATTGTCCTTGGCTCTCTGCAGAGATATTGAATTGAACCCAGGTCCTGTAATTAAAATGGTCTTAGATAATGCTCAAGTATGATAAATAAAATGGACTATTTTAGATCCTGGTAGAACTACGAAGAGCCGGACATAATAATGTTAATGAAACCTGGTTAAAAGGGAATTGAATATAAAGAAATAGAATTAAGGACTTCTACCATTTTAGGAAGGATCGGGGAACACAGGGGAGGAGTTTGGTATATAAATCATTCAATTGGTAACTCCAAAATTTTGTTCTCTGGGTCAGTTGAGGCATTGAATGCTTGTTAATTGAGATACAAGAATTAAAATTGGTTATTGAGTAGTTTACTCTCCACCTAAAACAAAACCTATCAATTTTGACAAATTTTCACATGTTTTAATGGAACACCTGGGTCAACTACAAGTAGTTCTGGCTGGTGATTTCAATGCAGCTTGGGGTTGTCCCAGGGTCAAAAGTTGGAAAATCAATGAGCTGTTTAAACCTGATACAAATTATAGATATACCTACAAGGAAAGGTTCCTTATTAAGTAAAGGTAATATTTTGGATGTGACATTTGTTTCACCTGAATTGACAATCTTGGAGAAAGTGTATGTGCCCCAGTTTAGAGAGACCACAGTATAGTTAAGTGCGTATTCTCGACGATTAAAAATTCTTTTCCCATAAAATCAGTACCACAAGTATCTAAAAGATGTTATTTAAAATTTAATAGTTTATCATTTAGAAAGTATCTTCGGGACTCCCTTGGTATAGGATTTTCTTATCCCAGATTTAAATGAGGCTGTATTAGAATTTACAACAATGTTTATTAATGTTTGTGATAAATTTGCCCTATATAAAAAGTAAATCATAGAATAAAACATATACCATGGCTAACTGTAAAAAAAAAAAATATTAGGATTAGAAATCATTATTGGAAAAAGCAAATAAAACATTAAACAGTGAAATTTGGGAACAATACAAAGGTTAAGGAATCAAGTAATACAGGAAATCAGGAAATCAAAAGCTTGTTATTATAAACAGCAGATTAAAGAATCAACAAATCCAGGTGCTTATTGGTCTGTTATAAAAATCTTATGAATCCAAATAGTAAACAAAGTGAAATAAAATTGAGTCAGAATGGAAAAGTGTTTGAAACAAATAAAACTGCGGACATTTTGAATGATTATTTTATAAATCTCCCGATCTGAAATTAGATCTCATAACTAAAACTAATATCTTGAATGAGGTAAAGGGTGAGAGTCCCCAAGATAAGAAAGAACCCAAATGCAGGTTTAAGAGAGTGATAAACAAAGAAGTTCTAAAAATATAAATTGATTAAAAATAAATAAAGCAAGTGATCCAGACAGAATAGATAATAAATTATTAAAAGAGGCTGCTATGGAATTGTTACCTATACTAAGGACATTTTTAATTGGAGTCTAAGAGAGGACAGTTTCCTCTAGTTGGAAATTAGCCAAAGCGATACCAATAGATAAGGGAGGGATCCAAAGGATGTTTCAAATTACCGTCCAATAGCCAACAAGTCCACAGTATCCAAGTTCTTTGAAAAATTGTCCATGATCAGTTAATGGACTACTTAGAAAATATAATAAATTGACTCAACAACAGTATGGTTTTAGGCAGGTAGGTCCATGGCTACCACACTCACTGACTTTTTGATCTCATAGCAACCTCTTGGGAAGCGAAGTCCGTGGGTGCAGTATACGTGGACCTATCTAAAGCATTTGATTTAGTAAACCATAGTATTTTATAAACTCATTAATGAAAATAGGGGTGGAGGAAGACACCTGCAACTGGTTTATATCATACCTTGATAAAGATCGCAATTTGTTGTCCTAAACGGACACCAGTCAAAAATGGACTATGTAACAAGAGAGGTTCCCTAGGATCTATCCTGGCCCTCCCTGTTCATAGTCTATTTAAATGACTTACTAAAGAAAATTGGATATTCAAAAATTTGTCTATATGCAGACGATACAGTTTTAGTAGCAGAGGAAAACTACAAGTGAAGTAAAACTAAACTTACAGAGTGACTTTAGCATCATGCAAGGTCACTTTTATCTCTGGGTTTATTAGCTAATAGTAAAAGACACAGGTTATGTCATTTGCATTGGACTTAAAGGGAATTTCAAAATTAAAAATAAAGACACAAGAGGGTAAGTTTTAGAACAAACTGATAAGTATAAATATTTAGGGTACGTACAGATCAATGTCTTACTTTCCAATATCATATAACAAATTTAATAAAGAAAACACATGTTAAGATTGGAGCTATGAGACTAATATCAAATTGTATGACAAGAGAAACAAGATTGATTATGATCGATCAATTAATAATGCCGGTTATTGACTATGAAAGTCATATTTACAGACATACAGCAAGAAAACATTTAAATAACTTGGATACACTTTATAATAAGTTTGCAAGATTTGTGTTAAGTTGTGATTTTAAAACTCATCATTGCACTATGTATATGGATTTGGGTTGGATTCCATTAGACTTACAGGCTAGGGAATCTGGCTAAATCAGGTTTGTAATATATTTAAAATCAATCTTTAGATATCTTAAAACACATTACAAAAACCAAAACATGGCTTAAATTTAAAAATGTTTTTATTTATTTTATTTATTTATTTAAACAGCAGTTTGAAAACCTTTGAGCCATAGGCTTATTTACAAAGGTAACTTGTCACAGTAAGACAAACCAAAATACACAGTACAGCAGTACTACACATAAGTATAACAGTAAAATTAAGACATAGATACAAACAAGCTGGTACAGGTAGGATGGATGCAAACAATACCAGAGTTATGTCATCCTTAGCAGCTTAGTAATAAGCTTTGTCCATAAGTATTGAGTACGGCTTTGACTAGTGGCAGTTACAGCATCGGTGTTAATAAGGTGGTTACGTAAGGAAGTTTTAAGCACGATATAGTTGGAGCCTCGGAGATGGAGGGGGCAGTGTGTTGAACCAGGAGGGGGTCTTAAAGCTGAAGGCTCTTTGGCCGTGAGAGGTCCTAGCTCTAGGATAACAAGAGAGGTTTTCCCAGAGGTCCGAGTATGAACTAGTGGGACAGAGCGGTGTATGGTGGTGGTCAATCCTGGTGGGGAAAGCCCAAGGAGGGTCTTTTTGTAAGGGTGCAGGTAAGATATTTGAGGCGCCTGCCGAGATCAAGTACCAGCGCTTTAGCATACAGTAGACAGGTGTGTCATCCCAGGTGCTCCAGTAATTAACCTACAGGCCTTATTCAGAGTAGTGTGAATTTTATGGAGGCGGTCTGATCAGCAGCACCATACACCGGCAGTCCATAGTCCACTAGGGACAGGATAGAGGAGGTGACTGCAGTCGAAGAGCCTCCGAGGGAGGCAGTGTTTATACCGGCGTAAGATGCCCAATCGGATATTAGTGGCAGTGGCTAGGGCAGCGATGTGTCCATGGAAGGAGAGGAGGGGTCAAATGGATCCCTAGGTATTTATAGAAGCAAACTTGTTCGAGTGGGAATGAGGACCCAGAGTGAATGAGGAGTTTGAGTTGCAGGACTTGTTTTGGGGATGAGTGAAGAACATGTTTTTGTTTTTAAGATTTATCACCAATCTATGTTCCTTGAACCAGCCCTCGGTTTAGTGAAGGACTTCTGCAGCGAGTCCTGGAGGGCAGTAGGGTTACGACTGAGGCAAAGATGACTGCATCATCAGCGTGATATAGAATGTTCCCCGAGCAAGAGCGTGGAAGGGTGTTAAGGTAAAGGAGAACAGTAAGGGGCCCAGAATGGAGCCCTGGGAACCCCAGAAAGATGGGACAGATGTCTGAGTAGGTCCCATTAATTTTACACGCTGTGAGTGGTCAGACAGATAACTGGTGCACCAGGAGATAGGCCCAGCAGCAAAACCAGAGAGACTAAGGGCATCAAGAAGGAGGGGTGGGAGACAGTGTCGAAAGCTTTCGAGAGGTCAATGAAGACAGCACCAGCCAGAGAACCAGTGTCAAGAGGAGTGGAGAAAGTTGGAGAACTCTAGGAGGGCTGTGTTGGTACTGTGGCCCGCTCGAAGCCATGCTGCTCAGGACAAAGGACATTGTAGGTGGAGAGGTAGTCAGAGATTTGAGAGGCCACCACTTTTCCAAGGCCTTGGAGAGAGGATAGAAATGGAGATCGGTCGATAGTTTCCAGCCACAGTCTTATCACCACCTTTAAAGATAGGGGTGACAGTGGTGACTTTCCAGGCAGTTGGAACCTTCCCAGGCAAAGAGAGTGGTTGATGAGGCATGTGATCGGGTAGGACTGTGTCTAAGACCAGCCGAGGATACACGGATTCAGGTGTCACTGCCTGTACTATTACTCTTGAGGGCAGTGACAAGGTGCGGCTCAAGTTCTTGGGCAGAAACAAGGCAGAGGAGAAAAATAAGGGCGAGAAATTATGCTAGAGATTTAATAATACCAAAGATAAAAAAATCAGTTTAGTGAAATGACACTTCAATATCAAGTAGCTAAAAGTTGGAATTTGTGTTCTTCCTTTTACGTGAACTAACAACTACTGATCATGTTTTTAAAATTGCCTGAATCATGAACTTAGTTTTCATTGTTGTTGTAATAGGTGACATTAATGTAAATCTAAAATGCTAGCATGCCTGTTATTGATGAGTTTGTAAAATTCTGATGTGTTGTTTGTATTTTTCTGTAACTTGTATTGTTATAAATGTATAGTTGTAATAATTTTGCATAATGTAAACAGGTGAGCCTTGTAAACAGGGATTTTCGAACCCTAATGGCTGTAGCACTGTATAAATAAAATTTTACCATACCATACCAAAGGGTTAAATGGGAGGAGAGAAGGCACTGTGGGTCACCTGGAGACAGGATACAGCACCACAATCCACACAGGGTTGTATACAGATCCCCATCTCACAGAAGCAGAAAAATGGAAGATTTGGTTAATGGGGACCTGAATGTGCTAGATGTTTACTGCAGCCACATCCAAGAGCAGTGTTATTCTCAATGCCCTATAGGGTCATGGCTCAGACAGCAAGTGTTGGAACCCACTCGGCAGGGAGCAATCTTAGACCTGGTATTCTCAAATGGGGACAGAGAGAGATCTCAGATTTAGAAGAGGGTAACGATCTGAGAACAAGTGACCACCAAACTGTGGTTCATGATAAACACAGTCATAGAGCCAGCTTTACAAAAGTGAGGGTACTGGATTTCAGGAGGCTGACTTTGAAAATGGGAGAGTGCCTCAAAAGCACTAGCAAACAGGCAAGAAGGAGGAGGGTGGAGGAACAATGGGAAAAATCAGAACTGCCATCACAGAGGCAACTAGCCTATGTGGAAAGCAACAAACAAAACAAAATGAAGGAAAAACACTATGGTTCTCAAAAGAGGTGGATGGAAAGGTTAGGAGGAATAGATAGCATTCAGGGAGTATAAGGAAACACAGAAGGAGCAGGACAAAGAACTATACCAGTTAAACCAGAATAGCAAAGGCCCAAACTGAGGAAAAGTTAGCCAGTTCAGTTAAGAAGAGGGTTAAAAATTTTATAGGTACAGTAGGGAGCACAGAAAGACCAGAGGAGGGATAGTGAGGCTTAATAAAGGGAAGGGTTGGCAGAGGTGACAGTGAAAAAGCTGTAATAATGAATGAATACTTCTGCTCAGTATTCACAAAAGAAGAGGATGGGAGGTACCTAAACTAAACATTATAAACACTCTGGATAGTGGGATCTATACCAGTCCATTCACAGAAGAAAGGGTCCTGAAAGAACTCTTAAAACTGAGAGTGGACAAAGCAATAGGGCCTGATGGTATTCATCCCAGAATACTAAAAATTAAGGGAGAACTAGTGACACCACTGACTAATCTTTTAACAAATCATGGGAGGATGGTGTGTTCTCGAGGTCTAGAGGGTGAATGTTATTCCCTTCACAAAAGTGGGAGCAAGGCAGAGGCAGAAAACTACAGACCTGTTACTTTGACCTCAGTGGTAGGGAAAATGATGGAATCACTCTGAAAAAAGAATTGTTGAGTACCTAGAGGTAGGAAGGTAGGTAGTTGTTAGCTAGTTATTGTCTTGGTTTAACACCTTTGAGAACAAGTTCATTACATAGGTTCCATTTCAGAGTTATACAAAGAGTAAAGCAATGTGTTGAAAAAGGTAATCTACAATACATTTATAAATGAGGGATTATAACTTATAAGAGGTCACGGAATAAAGGCATCATGCAAGTAAGACTGAGACATAGTTATGTAAGCAGAGAATAGACAACCTAAGTCAGCAAAACACAAATATTCACAGGACAACAGAGACTGGAGACAGACATTCCCCACGGGGAGGAATCATCAGCCCAATAAGCTTTGTCGTTGTGGAAAGGGAATGAGGTAGGAAAGCAAGAGGCTAAGGAGTAGGTGAGGTGTAGGTGAGCCCGCTAGAAGGACTTAAGAGTGGGAAGGGTAAGGTAGATAAGATGGTTAAATGGGGATCGAGAGGAATGGTGTGAGGACTGAGAGCAGGCAAGAGCTGTGTGCAAACATAAGTCAAACAGGGTAAAAATGTAGACAGAAGGGAAGTAAGATGATTGCTAAGGCCTTTGATTTTCCTCATTTTAAACAGGGCATGCCTATCGCAGGCAGCGTTGAAGTGGCTGGATGAAGTTTCATGAAGTAACAGCCCAAAACAGTGGAGTACAATATTATTGAACGCAGTCACAGCTAGCATTAGCTACTAGCTGTTCTCTCAGTTTTCCTTTAAAAGTGCCTACACTGGAGGAGATGTCAGGGCTAAGAGAGTTCAGCCAACATGGGGCACGATATGAAGAATCTTTGACCCATAGAGGTCCAACAATGGAGAATTTTAAACTGAAGCTAGACAGGCTACACAGAGCTGGATTATTCACCTTTAGTTAACTGGTGAGCATTAAAGGACAAAAGTCTAAGCAGCTCCAAATAACCTATGGATACCCACATCGCTTTTGTATTTTTATAATTCATCACTAGTTTGTACTATTTAAATCAACATTCAACAGCTATGAAATTACTCTGCATATCGCATTGCAGAGTAATGGGGTCAAAGTCATTAGTCACAGCGCCATCTGCATATAATGGTAGATGACATTGGGTGGAGTGTTGGAGTTGGTTTAGAAAATGCTAATAAAAGTGGACCCAGAATGGATCCTTGTAGAACTACTGCGCAGAAAGGCTGGCTATCGGATAGGTGCTACTAATCTTAACTTGCTTGAGACTGGTCTACACAGGTAGCTGTTGACCCATGCCACAGTATCAGCAGAGAGAATAGTGTCTGTGAGATGTTTGACCAGTAGGGCATGATTTACCACATCAAACACTTTGGTTAAGTCAATGTAGGTTGTGCCGACAAGGAGACCTTGGTCTAGGAATTTATGAATATATCCTGAATTCAAGCAGAGCTGTAGTTGTGCTGAGACCATGTCTGACCCGGTTGCTGTGGGCATTGTAGCTGATACTTTTCTAAGTATTCAACCAGCTAATCAGCTACAATTCTGTCCAGCACTTTTGATAAAGGTGAAGAATGGAAATTGGCCAGTATTCCCACTAAGAGACTGGTCACCACTCTTAAGGATAGGTGTCACTATGGCAGCTTTCACTTGTCAGGGAATTGACAGAACCCAAGTGATGTGTTGATAATATAGGTATGTGGGGCCAGGATTTTATCCAGCATCAGCTCAACAAATTTTAGGCCAAGGGTATCACCGCTTATACCTTGATTTGCCCAGAACCTTAAGGATGTATTTTCTAACTTCTGTAGTTGTAAGGGCTTTGAAGTGGCATGGTGGGTAGGAAAGGGTTATGTCTGTATTTCTACAGGGTCACCAGGATTGAACTGAACAAAGAAGTCCAGGAGGCACTCCACTCAGGTCTGTGAAGGTATTGTAAATGAGTTTGCAATTGTTCTGGGGTCCTAAGTAGGTGCACCATCTATATTTAGCATGGTGGGAGACATTTGTGGTGCTTAGCAGAAACCCTTTTACGTTGTTCCAAAATGTTCTGCCATCACTCCATGTATGGGAAAGGGCATCCTTATAGTACTGGTTTTATGCTGAACATATTGCCCTAGTGCAATCATTATGGGCCTTCTTGTAGCTCTGCATGTCAGCCTGTTTTCCAGTGGCCTGAGCCTTCTGCCATAGGGGTCCTCATTTCAGCAAGTCAAGATCAGGGGAAAACCAATGATTGCTAAGGCCTTTGATTTTCCTCATTTTAAATGGGGCGTGCCTATCACAGGCAGCACTGAAATGGCAGATGAAGTATTTCAGAGCGTATCAACATTACAAGTGCTATAGACTAGAGACCAATCTTGTTAATGTAGGTCTGCTTTTAGTAGTTCAAGGTGTCCCTTTGAGAACCCTGTAAGTAACTGTTCTACCAGGGTGCCTGTGTATTTATATACATTATGTTGTTGAGTACGAGGCCAGTGGGGCACAGGACCCAAGGCAACATGGATTTACAGTGAGTAGGTCATGTCAGAAGAATCAAATCGATTTTTGTGACTGGGAGGTCAAAGTAGTAGACCAGGGAGGGGCTGTGGACCTGGTCTACCTAAACTTCAGCAAAGCATTTGACAGTCCCACACAAAAGATTAGTAAACAACTTAGCCAGCCTGGGAGTGGGTCCAGGGTGGTAGCCTGGGTAAAATTGGCTGGACAACAGGACACAGAGGCTAATAGTAAAGAGTCCACTCCAAAGAAAGGGTATAGGTAGTACAGCAGGGTTCAGTACTGGATCCAACTCTTTAATGTCTGTATAAGTGACATTGTAGAGGAAATGGAAGAAAAGTATGCCACTATGCAGACGACATAAAGATCTGCAACAGGGTTGATAACACAAGGGGTTTGGAAAGGATGAGAAGGACCTGGCAAGGTTGAAGGAATGGTCAAAAGTATGTCAGCTTAGATTCAGTGCAAAGAACTGCAAAGTAACGCATCTGGGAAACAAAACCCAGGGAATAGTATACAATGGGAGGTACTACCAACAACAAAATGGAAAGGGACCTGGTGTGTCATATCAGAAGACCTAAAGGTAAGCAAGCAATGTGAGAAAGGTAAGAAGTGTGGGGATACTGGGATGCATAGGAAGAGGCATCACCAGTAGAAAGCAGAAAGTTGTTATCCCTCTGTAAAGGCAGACAGTGAGACCTCATCTGAGTAGTGCATGCAGTTCTGGAGACCCCATCTCTGCAAGGACATAGACAGGATGACGGCAGTTCAGAGGAGGCAACTAAACGGTGCATCGCCTGCAACAGAAGCCATACAAAGAGAGATAAGGAGCTTAATATGTATACGCCTCAGGAAAGAAGGGAGGGGACAAGATAGAAACTTTCAAGTACCTCAAGGAGTCAACAAAGTCCAAAAGGGTAGCATCTTCAGAAAAAGTGACATGCAAGAACAAGGGGCACAATTTGAAGATAGAGGGGGATAGCTCAGGGGCAACATGATTTATTTTTTTCACAGAGAGGGTGTTGGGCATATGGAATGGCCTCCTTGAGGAAGACGTGGGGTCAGAAATAGGAGAATTCAAGAATGCATGGGGCAGACATAAGACAATTCTAGTGGTGGGTAGGAGAACGAGCTGTTGGTTAACTAGGATCTGCAACTCTATCCATTAGGTAGGAAATGGGCAGTCTGTAGGCCAAGTGGTCCTTATCTGCCATCAAATTCTATGTTTCTATTCTTCTATGTGACAGACTAAGCATCGGCCCTCTGGTGTCAGCTGAGGGTGGCAACATGGCTTGGCCAGCATTGGCAGACGATCCGGTGATGACGGTTGAGAGTAGCAGGGGCCGACGACAGGGTGGCGGCGTTGAACAGACAAACATAGGCTGGCACTGGACTGGTGACTCAGCCGGCATCAGATGTGAAGGAGAAGCCTGTCCTGGTGAGCAAGCTCCCGAGTGGGACAGAGGCATTACTCACAGGAGAGGTGAGCGATGCCCTGGCTTCATTTAGTGGCATCGGTCCCAGAATCTCGGGCTGGCTAAGCTGATGCCAGGACTGGGGCAATGGGCAAAGACCTGCTACCTGAAAAGGACCCAGTTGAGCCACCTGGCTGAGGATCCACTGGGTGTAATGGCCTGAGCATCAGGGGTCGAGAGGCTGGGGATGAAGTCCCAAGGCCTGAAGAACCAGCGCCTGATATGGTGATGACAGCGGGTGGTTTCACCACCTCTAGCTCAGAGGAATGAGGACTGCTGGGGTTTGAGGGCCTATCTTCCACAAGAGAGAAGACCTAGAGTTGGTTGTCCAACTACTTTGAGAACAGTGTACAAAAGCTGACTGGTGGTTTGTCCCTGTGTTTCTCCTACTGCTTATGCTTTCTGCTGGACTTCTTCTCTTTGTGTAAGGAAGAGAAGTTGAAGCTCTGGAGGCCAGGGAGGAAGAGGTGCTTTTCCTGAATCTCCTTCTCAATCGCAGTTAGCTTCTGCTGAAGCAGGGAAGCTTCAGGGCCTTCTGGTGGAAGATCCTGGTGCACTGGTTGAAGTCCCAACAGTGTTGGCAGGCAGTGTCATGGTCCGGGCCTAGGCAGAACAGGCAAGGAGAGTGTTCATCCTTTTGAAGAAGCTGCTTGCCACAAGCACACTTCATCTGCCACCGATCTGAAGATGAAGATGGAGAAGAAGACATGCAAGAAAATACTACAAATGAATGAAAAAATAGCAAGTAATAAAGTGCAGGTAATTGCAAAGAAAATAGTGGTCAACTATAGTAGCAGGCGTCTGTGCAGGTCAAACCTGTTGTGGGTTGAGGAAGGAAAGAACTGGGTTTGGGCTGGGAATCTGCCCTTTATACCACAGACAGGCGTAGGGGTGGGCTGATGTTAGGGCACAGTCCCGTGCTAATGACTCACTAGCTAGACGTTTTCTGTGGGTCCTGGCACTTGCTGGCTTCAGTCCTAATGGCGTTGCCTGCTGCAAGACCCTCCTTTGAAGTCAGATTTTGGGTCAAACAACGTTATCGAGATAGGAAACCCCTTGTCACTGTGGTCAGCATCATCCTGGTTGTTGTTCTCAGTGTCAACATCAATGTCAGACCAGATGCCATGACCCTACTCGACACTGAAGTTGGGGACAGACACTAAGACATCCATGTCGGCACCATACTCAGAGCTGAACCTAGGCCTAACACACTGGCTGCTCCCACACTATTTCCAGGCTAGGAGTCACCTGCTTCTTCAGTGTTGCTACTGACACTGCAGTCAGGAATAGACTCCAAGCCTGGTAAACACAAGTATCAGCCTCCTGCCAGGCCCTTCCCTGGCACTGTGGACAGTGCTGGAAGCCTGATGCCATCCCTAGTATCACTCATTGTGTCCTCACTATGAACAGTGACAACAAAGCGGCATCTCTGAGGGATGGTATTGAGGTGTCCAGTGCTGAATACACCAGGGCCATCTGCTGATTAAGGCAATCAGTCTGTGGAAGGTTCTGCTGGCCATGCAAAGGAACTGTATGTCCTCCAGACCCAAACACCAGGGTCTCCAACATTTCAGCATAATGAGGTTCAGGAGAAATGCTCCTTTGAATCAGAGCAACTGGGAAGAAACCCAGGGAAGAGCCTAGCGACCTTACATTTGAAGCTCATATGTGCCACCTGCCACTGAAGGTGGGAATTGGGGTGACCCAAATTCAATGCACAGTCTTTAAGGGTATGCAGTTCATAAGAAGCAAGCACTGCATGGGTTCATGTTGTGTTTTGGTCCACGGCAGACAGCGCAGAACTGATGCCAGTCTGAAGCTATCTTGTTCCGATAGGGGTACTGACACATAGTGAGTGGCTTTCTTTTTCTTCCTTTGCCACAGTGCCTTCCAACTCTGTACAAGAAAAGGAGATGGTGATTCAGCAAAATACCAGCTGTGATGAGGCAAACTGTACAGATACTCCCATGGTGTGTACCCAATGGTGTGAAGAATAGATCAGAGGCTGGTGAGTATGCTAGCAGCAGTTTGGCTAATGTGTAGGACCACATGAGGGTGTACAGTTGCCATGCCCAGTAGCTTTTGCCAGCCCCTAGCCAAGGATATGCTCCACAAGGTTCTAATGCTCCATCCCAGAGCTATAAGTGGAAATCAATGGAGAAGATTGATTTAATGAAGATATTTTTGTTTAAAATTGCTGATGATGACTCAGTGTATGAGGTATTTTGTATATTATCAAGTTATAATGTGCCTCATAAATATGTATATATTGTGATGTGATGCTCTGGCAGACTTTTGTTGTATTTTAATGTACTGTACAGTTTCCTGAGCACTGTTATGGAGAGTCACCATAAAGTGAATCCTTGACTGATTTACTGTCATCTTTGCAATCCTGTTTGCATCGTCACTCTTAGACCCCTTTCTGCTGAAACCCTTTTCTTTGTCTTTATTTCCTCTGTTTTGAACTACAGTGGTTCACTCCTCTCTGAACTTTCCACATCCTTCCTTTTCAAGAACAAAATGTTTATAATGCAGATACCTGCCTGCTCAACCACTCCTTGAATAAATACCCCATGAAGTCAGTCCCTTGTCATGTCCAATAGCTCCCAGTTTTGTTCTATTGCCACTATAAAACTGAACCTTTTTAAATTGTTTGTCTTTACTCATTTTTGTGTGACATCATCACAACCTCCTCATAATTTCACATACCCTGATCCTCCAGCTCTACCCTTTTCACTGTTCCTCCTAACCCCCTCTCAACAACAGCTGGTAAAATCCCATAAAACTCCAATTAGCCATCCACTTACTTCTGGCAGCATCTTCAAGATCATCCTTCTGCTGTGTGGTCTCTTTCCTCTCTACATCACCCCATGAACATTGCTCATTTCCCTTCAACACCAATAACAGTTGCTTCTTTGGGATGCCATATCCTGCACCAAAAAAGAAGAAACTTAATAATACAGATTTTATTTATAATCCCAGCCAAATGAAGGTAAAACATAAAACATAGAATCTGACGGCAGATAAGGACCGCTTAGCCCACCTAGTCTGCCCATTTCCTACCGAATGGATAAGGTAAAGAAGACCTCCAGGAATTTCTGAACTGTACCTGTAGTTGCTCTTACATGAAATCTGACAGATGATGATTCATAACCACACCAGTGTATCGCCAGAAATTAGAGATAAAGATTGGATGCCTCTGAAGCTGAATTACTATTTCCATAATTGCATGTTCCTCAACCCATATTTTCCGCTTGCTTACATATTCATACACACCTGCTGATGCCATACTTGCATATTTCCACAACCCCTATTCTCTCCATACTTGCATGTTTATGCACACGCTGTTTTACCATTCTCGCATATTCTTCCTCTCTCCAGACTTAACATTTAATTTCACACCCTGTTCTTTCCACATTTAATTTCACACCTGTTCTTTTCCTTACTTACGATTTCTGCACCCTGTGTTCTCTCCATGCTTACATTTTCCTTAATACCCTACTCTCCTGACTTACATATTCCCACACACCCTGCTCTCTATACTTACATATTCCCACACACCATTTTCTCTGCAGACTTACATATTCCTACACAGCCTGTCATCCTGTCATGAACCTTCTATGGCTCTTACTCTGTAAGCCAACATCTTCCTACTCTATGGAACAACCTTCAAAAGATTCTAAAATTTCAAGCCTTGTCAGACTAGCAACCTTCAAACCCTACTTGGGCAATCACTACACGACTCATGTAATTGCCATGCCTAAGTCCCATTACCAATAATATGCCATACATCACCATTGCCTCCATCTCTCTCTGTTTGTAGCCCACTAATGCCTTATTCCTTCTGTCCCATTCTACTACATTTTCTACACTCCTACCTAACATCATTCCTCCTCTTTTACCTTAAGGTACCCTCAGTGGGGCCTCTATCCTCCTATTTAATATCCGTCCTCCATCCTCTTTCTCTCATGGCCACCTCTCAAAGAGGAACCAGCTCTGTTAACTACACTGTTTTACCCATCTCTGACCTCAGTTGTGTTCTAGCCAATCGATCTGATGGTATGCATCCTATTGATCCTGTACCTGACCAGATTGTATATACTGCTGTAAACAACTCTGACCATCATATTACACCTGTAAATATCACGTAATTGTTGGTATGCACTTCTTTGTTCCTTGTACATTGACCAAATTGTATCTGTTGTTGTATAGATAAATGTGCCATATGTTTCTTTGCTGACTGTTGCCTGTTCTATTCATTGTAAAAAATTGTTGTACTCATTGTTATATGTTATCTATGTACCTGTCCAGGTCCATCTTGTAAATGAGCTTGCCCAATGGTGTTTCACCTGGCAAATTAAAGATTGATTGATCTGCATATTTACGTTACACACACACCCTGCTCACTATATACTTACATATTCCTACCGTCCTGCTCTTTCCATACTTACATATTCCTACACACCCTGCTCTTCATGTTTATGTATTCCTACACACCTAGTCTCTCCATACTTACGTATTCCCACACACCCTGCTTTGTCCATACTTACATATTCCTACTTATATATTCCTGCACACCCTGCTCTCTCAATACTTACATATCTTATGCTGTTGAGTGTGACACTCTACTTTGTTTTTGTATGTATTATTCACAGGAGGCACCTGCAAGAGCTGCACAGACCCTGTACTTGCTGTGTGCAGTAAAACCTTATTTGTTCGTATTCCTACACACCCTGATCTCTCTCCATACTTACCTATTCTAACCACTCTACTCTCTTTATATTTACATATTCATACACACCCTACGCTCCATACTTACATACTGCTACCAACCCTGCTCTTCCATACTGACATATTGCTACCAACCCTGCTCTCTCACACTTGCACATTTCTATACACTCTGCTGCCTCCATACTTACATATTCCTACACACCCTGCTCTCTCCGTACTTACATATTCCTACACACTCTGCTCTCTATGCTTCCATATTTCTACATACCCTGCTCTCCATGCTTATATATTCTTACACACCCGGCTCTCCATAGTTTCATTGTTTCATAGAGTATTATGGGCTCAGGAGGTGGATGACTTTTGAGAGCACGCCACCCAATGGGTGGATTTTACATACATAGAAACATAGACCATGTTGGCAGATAAGGGCCTATGGCCCACCCAGTCTGCCCATTTGAGCTTGTAAGTTCACTTTATGTTTTTCTAGAAGTCTATTGCCCTCACCCTAACCTCCAGAATTCCTTTATGTCTATCCCATGCATTCTTAAATCCTGTGATTGTTTCAGCCCCACCACTTCCTAGAGGAAGCTAGAGCAGGGTGTTCCACTTGTCCACCACCTCTCTGTGAAGAAATTCTTCCTCATGTTTCCTCTGAATCGTCCTCCTCCAACTTTCATCCCATGCCTCTAGTCCTGGAACATCTTTTCACTTAAAAATAGTGTATTCCTGCACCCTGTTCCTCCCTGTAAGATACTTGAATGTCTCTATCATATCCCTCTCTCCCTCCTCTCCTCCAGGAGTACATATTCAAGTCCTTCAACCTGTCCTCAGGACTTGTGATACAATCCATGTACCATCTTTGTTGCCCTCCTATGTAGGTAAGGCCTCCAGGACTGTACACTGTATCTCAAGCGAGGACTCACTAGTGTCTTGTATAGTGGAATTATGACCTCCCTTTTCCTGCTGGTGATGCCCCTGCCTATGCATCCCAGCATCCTATTTGCTTTACCTGCTGCCTTGTTGCACTGTTTCCCTACCTTAAGGTCATCAGAGATGATAACCTCAAGATCCATTTTCTGCTTGGTGCATGCTATATCCTCACCCCCAACTGATATATTGTGCCAGGGTTTTGTGCCCCATATGCATTATCTTGCACTTCTTTGCATTGAATTTCAACTGCCAGACCCTGACCATTCTTCAAGTTTCTGCAGGTCCTTCTCATTCTGTCTACACCTCTGGTGTGTCCACTTTGTTACAGGAAAAAATAGCCAACTCAGTTAAGAAGGGGATAAAACCTTTATAGGTACATTAGGGAGCATAGAAAGGTTAAGGGAGGAATAGTGAAGATTAATAAAGGAGAGGAGGTGGGCAGAGGAGACAGTGAAAAGGCAGAGATACTGAATGAGTACTTTTGCTCAGTATTCACAAAAGAAGATGAGGAGGAGTTACCTAAACTAGACAATAGAAGCACTCTTGGTAGGGGGTTGACACCATTTACAGAAGAAAGAGTCCTGAAAGAACTCCTAAAACTCAAGGTGGACAGAGCAATGGAGCCTGATGGGATTCACCCAGAATCCTTAAAGAACTAAGGGAGGACCTAGTGACACCACAGACCACACTTTTAACAAATCATGGGAGGATGGGGTGGTACCGAGGACTGGAGATGGGCAGATGTGATTCCCTCCACAAAAGTGGGAGCAAGGCAGAAGCAGGAAACTACAGACCTGTAAGATTGACCTCAGTGGTAGGGAAATGATGGAATCACTTCTGAAAGAAAGAACTGTTGAGTACCTAGAGGCCAGCGGGCACAGGACCCAAAGCAGCATGGATTTACAGCAGGAAGGTCATGTCAGATGAATCTAATTGATTTCTTTGACTGGGTGACCAAAGTAATAGACCAGGGAGGGGCTGTGGATATGGCCTACCTAGACTTTAGCAAGGCATGTGACACAGTCCCGCACAAAGACTAATAATCAAGTTAGCCAGCCTGGGAGTGGGTTCCAGGGTGGTAGCCTGAGTAGCAAACTGGCTGCACAACAGGACACATAAGGTAATAGTGAATGGAACACATTCTGAAGAAAGGGGTTACTAGTGGAGTACCTCAGGGCTCAGTACTGGGTCCAGTCCTCTTAACATCTTTATAGGTGACATTGCAGAGGGTCTGAGGGAAAGGTATGCCTCTTGCAGATGACACAAAGATCTGTAACAGAGTTGATACACAAGGGGTTGAAAGGATGAGAAGGGACTTGTCAAGGTTGGGGGAATGGTCAGACATATGGCAACTTAGATTCAATGTACCTGGGAAACAAAACCCAGGAGAAGAGTACACAATAGCAGGGGAGGTACTAACAACAAAAATGGAAAGGGACTTGGGGTAGTCCTATAAAATGACTTAAAGGTGGGTAAGCAATGTAAGAAGTCAGTAAGGAGAGCCAGAGGGATACTGGGATGCATAGGAAGGGGCATCACAAGTAGAAAAAGGGAAGTGGTTATCCCTCTGTACAGACAGTTGGTGAGACCCCATCTGGAATACTGTGTGCAGTTTTGGAGACCCCATCTATGCAAGGACATAAACAGGATGGAAGCAGTCTAGAGGAGGGCAACTAAAATGGTGCAGGTCTGCTTCAGAAACCATATGAAGAGAGACTGAGAGAGCTTAATATGGATACCCTTGATGAACGGAGGGACAGGGGAGACATGATAGAAACTTTCAGGTACCTCAAGGGAATCAACAAAGTCCAGGAGGGTAGCATCTTTCAGAAAAAGAGATGTGTAAGAACAAGGAGCACAATTTAAAGATAGAGGGAGACAGCTCAGGGGTAATGTGAGGACATTTGTTTTCACGGAGAGAGTGGTGGATGCATGGAACCACCTTCCTGGGGAGGTTATTGGGTCTAAAACAGTGGGGAATTCAAACATGCATGGGACAGACATAAGGCAATTGTAGTGGGGGGTTGCAGGAAGTAGGCTGTTGATTAACTAGAATCTGCAGCTTATCCAATAGGAAAGGAAATGGGCAGAATGGGTGGGCCAAGTGGTCCTTATCTGCCGTCAAAGTCTACATTTCTATGTTATCAGTGAACAGGAAATTCTGCCTTCTAGATCCTGTGCAATATCACTGATGAAGATGTTGAATAGGACCGGTCCCAGCACTGATCCCTGTGGTACCCCACTGGTCACTCTTCCCTGTGTGGAGTGACAGCAATTTACCACCACCCTTTGTGTCCTGCCGCCAGCTAGTTACTTACCCACTGCACTACTGTCCTGCCCACACCCATATTCCCCAGTTTGTGTAATAGCCTTCTATGTGGCACAGTGTCAAAGGCCTTGCTGAAGTCCAGATAGGCCACGTCCACTGCCCTCCCGATCCACCTTCCTAGTCAGCCAGTCAAAAATTCAATGAGGCTGGTCTGACATGACCTCCCCTGGTGAAACCATGCTGCCCGGGTCCTGTAGTCCGTTGACAACCAGATGTTCCACCAGTCTCCTTCAGTAGTGCCTCCATGATCTTCCACACTACTGAGGTGAGGCTGACTGGTCTGTTGTTCCCCTTCCTCTTTGTTCCCACTTTGTATAAGGGGACTACATCTGCTGTCCTCTAGTCTTTTGGTACCTCCTGTTTCCAGTGATTGGCTAAACAGGATTGCCAGAGGTTCAGCCACCACCTCTTAGTTCTTTAAGAACCCTGGGATGCACCTCATCTGGCCCCATTGCTTCATCAACTCTTATTCCTTTCAGTTCCTTCAGGACAATTTCTCATGTAAAGGGACTTGTGTCCATTTCTGCATCATTCCCACTGCTTGTACTCCTTTAGACCTATTACTCTCTTTTCCTCAGTAAAGACTGAGCAGAAATACCTGTTGAATATGTCAGCTTTACTGTTGTCATCCTCCACGTGGGCCCCATCCTCCCCTTCAGTCTCACTATCCCTCCCTTTGCTTCTTTTTTCACTTATGTACCTGTAAAAGTTTTGTTTCTCTACTCACTGAAAAGCTGAATGATTAATTTTATTACTCTGACAGCCAACTGCAGCCCTGACAGAGATGAACCCTCGACCCTCAAATTAAAAGTTTTATGCTTTACTCGACTGAGCGATCAGGGCCCTATTTTACACACCCTGCTCTCTCAATATTTACATATTCCTACCCACACCACTGTCCATGTTGCTTATATATTCCTACACAACTTGCTCTCTATACTTACAGATTTCCACACACTCTGTTCTTGCTATACTTACATATTCCAACACACCCAGCTCTCCATGCTCATATATTTCTACATACCCTGCTCTCTCCCGACTTACATATTCCTAGACACACTGCTCTCTCCATACATACATATTCCTTCTCACCCTGCTCTCTCCATGCTTATATATTCTTACACATCCTGCTCTCTATAGTTTCAATGTTTCACAGTTTCATAAAGTATTATGTGCTCAGGAAGCAGATGACTTTTGAGAGCGCCACCCAATGGGTAGATTTTACACACCCTGCTCTCTGTAGTTACATATTCCTACACACCCTGCTCTCCATACTTACATATTCCTACACACCCTGCTCTCTATACTTACATATTCCTACACATTCTGTTCTCGCTTATACTTACATATTCAAACACACACAGCTCTCCATGCTTATATATTTCTACACACCCTGTTCTCTCCAGACTTACATATTCCTAAACACCTGCTCTCTCCATATTTACATATTCCTTCTCACCCTGCTCTCGCCATACTTACACATTCCTATACGCCTGCTGTCTCCATATTTATGTATTCCTACACACCCTGCTCTCTCCATACTTACATATTCTTACACACCCTGCCTCTATTGTTTCATAGTTTCACAGAGTATTATGGGCTCACTAGGTGTCTGACGTTTCAGAGCACACCTCCAATGGGTGGATTTGTAGTTGGATTAATGGTAAATTGTTGTTTTTTGCCCTTAAACTGGTCTAGTTGATTTTAAATGTATCCATGGTTTTACTTTCCATGACTTGAGGTTGGAAGTGCATTCTAAGGTGCAACAACACATTGTGTGAACCACTGACTTCTCTTATGGGTTCAGCAGCTTTACTCCAATCCTAAGGTTTCCATAAGTGATGGATTTTGCATGGCTTTATAAGTTAAACATAGGTCTCCATGGAGTCGATTATAGTCCAGGAAGTAAAGATCAAGTTTTATTATGCCATCTCCGTATCCTACATATCCATATTTCTAATTTTTTGTGATTTTCCTTTGAACCCCTTCTATTAATTTATTTCCTTTTATTGTCATTGGTGCACAGAAAGGGGACAGTAATCAAAGTGAGGTCTGACCAAGCCAGGATATAATGGGATTATGACATTGGGTTCTCTGCTGTTTATGTGTTTTATGAAATAGCATACAATAAGTTGGCTTTTTTTTAACTTTTATAAGTGTATGGGAGTCAAAAGAAAAATTACTCACCTTAGTAATGTTGTTTCTTCTAACGAGTCTTGCTATATTATGACATATGCAGTTTGTCCCAGCCTTAGAACTGCTCCGAGGTGAAAGAGTTAACTTCCATGCCAGGCATGGAACTTAAAGCTCAAGCTCGTTGAAAATTCTATCTGTTGTTCTTCAAACTTAAACTGTCAGATCTTTACGAGCAAAAACTTACTAAGACTCTGTGTGGAAGCTGTAAACCTACACTAGCCAACTGGCTACTTAATTAAATAAACACATTTTGGTGCCACAAAGAAGACTCAAATCAGGAGATCCAAAAATGACAACAAACAAAGATCACCCCAAAAGGAGGGGTGAAAACAAGGTGGGCATCTAAAGAGTGACGTTCCGCTGCCCACCCACCACATCCCCAAGAGTAAGGTTCTGAGAGGGGCAGGTAGGTGTGGAGGTCATAATATAGCAAGACTCCATTAGAAGAAACAACATTACTAAGGTGAGTAATTTTTCTTCAAACAACATGAAGTCTTGCTGTATTATGACATATGCAGACTACACAGCAGTACCTCCATGGAGGAGGGACAGAACCTACTTGGAAATAGGCTCTGAAGCACAGCTGTGCTAAAACGAGCATCACTCCTAGCCTGGATGTCCAGGGAGTAATGCTTAATAAAAGTGTGCACTGCTTTCCAGGTAGCTGCTTGACATATCTCTAGGATAGAGATGTCCCTGCAGCAGCCAGAGATGCAGCTGTACCTCTGGTGGAGTGAGCCCTCAGGCCTGAGGGAGGAACTTTACCCAGTTTTCATAGCAGAATTGGACACAAGAGACGATCCACCTGGCAATGGATCTTTTAGTGGCAGGTTTCCCTTTGCCAACCTCACCATAAGTGAGGAACAGTTGCAGGAGTTAAACCTGTGACCTTTGGTACGATCTATATAGTAGCCAAGTGATCTTTTGACATTTAAACTGTGCAACCTCCTCTCACCAGAAGAGGAATGGCCAGTGAAGTACACAGGAGAGATATAGATTGATTAAGGTGGAAATCTGAGACCACCTTAGGCAAGAACTTTCAGTTAGTCCTGAGGCCTACCTTATCTCTGTGAAAGGAGATAAAATCAGGCTCCACTGACAATGCTTGTAACTCACTTATGCGCCTGGCAGAAGTGATGGCTACCAAAAACACAGTTTTCCCAAGTCAAGTACTTGAGCTCTGCTGAGGACAAGGGCTCAAAAGGGTGTTGCATAAGCTGGGCAATGCAAATATTAAGACCCCAGGCAGGGGAAGGATCCTAAATGGGGGTTGGTGTGAAGCAACCCTTTGAAAACTTGGAGAATACAGGATGAGCTGAAAGAGAAGAGGGCTTACCTGCTGACAAGAAAGCAGACACGCTGCCAAGTGCACTTTAGGATAGCTGGTCTCAGCCTTAAAGTATTTAAATGAACCATATAATCCAGGACTGTGGGTAAGCCAGCAGATTCTGGGGAAATATGCTTCCCAGAGCACCATATGGAAAAATCTCCTCCATTTGGAATTATAAGTAGCCTTGGTGGAAGGCTTCCTAGAAGCCTTCAGAATATCCAATACACCTTGGGAAAGGTGTAGGTCAGCAAACTCTAACTCTCCAAGAGCCAGGCCTTGAGATTGAGAGATTTGAGGTCTGGTACCCAAACCCTCTTCTGAGCACAGGATAACAGATTGTGATTCCTGGGAGACACAGTGGACTGCTAAGGACATAAGGAGTGGGTACCAGGGCTGTCTGGCCCAGTCTGGAGCAATCAGAAACATCTTGCAGGATTGAGACCTGATTTTAACTAGCACTTTGAACAGGAGAGGGAAGGGTGGAAAGGCATAGAGAAACTTCCCTTCCCAACTGAGAAGGAAGGCACCCAGGGGACTGGAGCCCAATACTGGGGCCTGCAACAAAAAGAGGAAGTTGGTGATTGTCTGGGGCTGCAAAAGATCTATCTGGGGTGTGCCCCATCTGGCAATACCACCTCCAGAACTAGGGATCCAGAGCCCATTCGTGATGGCCTTGGGAAATCCTGCTGAGAGCATCTGCCAGGACATTGCCCTTGCCTGGGAGGTGAACAACTACAAGGAGGTGTTCAGGAGTAAGCCAGAGACCACAACACCATTGCTTCAGTGCACAAGGCCGTAGACCGAATGCCCCTTGTTTATTGATGTACCACATTGTGGTGGTATTGTCTGTTCTGACTTGAATAACCTTGTTCTGAACAGATTTAAAAAAAACAATCTGAAGTGCTAGAAAAACTGCTCTGAGTTCCAACAGATTGATGTGGAGCAGAGATTCCTGAGGGGACCCCAATCCTGGGTGGTGAGGTCGCCCATGTGAGCTCCCCACCCCAATAGGGATGCATCTGTAGTAAGGATTAAGGAGTGAGACTGAGGGGTGAGGACCCCTGCTCAAACTGCCCTGGTCCTACCCCACTGAAGGGCCTGGATCAGGTTCGAGTCACTGGAATTAATTTGGTTAGAGGGTCCTTTCTTTGAGACCAAAAGGCTCTCAAATGGAACTGGATGTCCTCATCTGAAATCTGGCTCCTGCACTACTGCTGTCAAGCAGCCATGTGTCCCAGGAGCTGTAGAAAGTGCCTTGCTGGTCGAGAGACCCGCAGGGTGAAGAAGGAAGCCAGAGAAATCAGGGTACTTGCCCTTTCCAGAGGAAGGAAGGCTCTGGCTTTTTTGTGTTCAGTTCTGCACCATGAAGGTGAGAAACTGAACAGGCTCTAGGACTGACTTTGGAAGATTGAGAAGGAAACTAGAGAAGTTAGCAGTTGCTGAGTTACTTGAAGTGTAACCTGATTTGGTCTGTGGACTGGCCTACTATGAGCCAGTCGTCCAAGTAAGGAAAGATGGCAATTTTTTGCCTTCTTAAGTGGGCAACTGCTACTGCCAGGCATTTTGTGAATACCCTTGGGGCAGATGTGTCGTAAGGGCATTGTCTGAACTGGTAATGACCTGAGGGCAGTTTGAATCTGAGGTACTTTCAATGGGAGCTTCTGATGAGAACATGAAAATAGGCATCCTTGAGGTCCAGGGACACTAGCCAGTTCCCTGGCCTTAAAGAGGGTAAAATAATTCCAGAGTCACCATTCTGAATTTTGGTTTTAAAGGTGTTTGTTTAGATACCTGAGATGCAGGATGGGCTGCCATTCTCCTGTCTTTTTGGGGTAAGGAAGTACCTGGAGTACAACCCTTTGCCTTGGTGTAGGGGTGGAACCCTTTCCACAGCTCTGAGAGCCAGGAGGGTAGAGACTTCTGCCTCCAGGGAAGAGCCTCTGAAGGATTTGCAGGTGGAGAGGATCTGATTCTCATCTTTGGAAATTTTTGAAGCTGAGAACCAGTCCCTGGCTTACTACTTCCAGGACCCACTTGTCTGATGTTAGAGACTCCCAGTCCTGGACAAAGTAAGCCAGTCTGCCCCTACAGGTAGTGGAGAATGGCCCTGGGCACCCCATCAGGGTGCCTGTTTGGCAGGGGCTTTAGGCTGAGGGGTGGAAGCAGGCCTGCCTACACCCCGGCCTGCCTCTCCCTCTAAAGAACCCCTTCTGTGCAAAAGCTGAAGAGGAATCCTGGGCTTGGTAAAAGGCCTATGAAAAGGCCTACTCCTGCCCCTGGGAGGCTGCCTTTGGAAAGTGACTTGCCTTTCCTTGGCCTGTGCACTCCTATAGGTGGTTCTATATTCATCCATTTTCTTCATGTAATTCTCTGTTGCTCCCCAAACAGAGAGTTGCCCACAACAGGGAAATCCATGGCCTTAGTCTGGTATCCTGTGACAGGCTAGTACATCTGAGCCAAGCCATTCTATGGAGAGGATAGCTGTAGCCATGACTCTGGATGATACATCATTAGAGTCCACTGCAACATGGAATTGCACCTTGGATGCCTCAATACCATCAGGGGCCACCTGCTCCAGCTCTTCTGCCAGCTGGCCAGGAACCTCCTTTGCTAGAGCTAAAACAGTATCCCATCTGGATTTTTGATATCTAGCAACATAAGCCATATAATTAGCCTGTCTGAGTCCTAAGGAAGCTGCCATGTACTGTTTCTTTGCCATGGCATCTATCTTTCTGGAGTCCTTGTCAGGGGTGAGAGGTTAGGGAACATTTGCCTTGTCACAGGCTGCAGTCTGCACCACCCCACATGGCTGCATTGTTGTGTAAGGAACCCATATCAGAGCCTGATAATGCATACCTTTGTCCATTCTTTTATCAACAGGAGGTATGGTGTGAGGAGCTTTTAAATCTTTACAGTCTGTTTCCAAAAGATTTATGCAGAGGAATAGACAGTCTCCTAGACTCTGGGATATCCAGCATTTCTACAAAATCAGGCTCCTTCTGATCATCCACAGCTTCCTCCATAGGGAGCTGGAGGGTTTCGGACACTTTTTTTTTTTAAAACATGAAGTGAGAAGGGGACTCAGAAAGCCTAGGGGAGACACTCCTATCAGTGAGTAAAGGGACAAAACCTTTAAAGGTACATAAGTGAAAAAAGAAAGACAAAGGGAGGGATAGTGAGACTGAAGGGCAGGATGGGAGCCGCATGGAGGATGACAACAGTAAAGCTGACATAGTGAACAGGTATTTCTGCTCAGTCTTTACTGAGGAAGAGGGGGTAATGGGTCTGAAGGAGTACAAGGGGTGAGAATGGTGCAGAAATGGACACAAGTCACTTTACACGAGAAAGGGTCCTGAAGGAACTGGAAGTAATAAGAGTTGATAAGCAAATGCCAGACGGGTGCACCCCTGGTTCTTAAAGAACTAAGAGAGGTGGTGGCTGATCCTCTGGCTATCCTGTTTAGCCGATCACTGGAAACAGGGAGGTACCCAAAGACTAGAGGACAGCAGATGTAGTCCCCTATACAAAAGTGAGAACAAAGAGGAAGCAGGAACTACAGACCAGTCAGCCTCACCCGGGTAGTGGGGAAGGTCATGGAAGCACTACTGAAGGAGAGATTGGTGGAACATCTGGTTGTCAATGGACCACAGGACCCAAGGCAGCATGGTTTCACCAGAGGAGGTCATGTCAGACCAACCTCGTTGAATTTTTGACTGGGTGACTAGGAGGTGGATCGGAGGGCAGGATGTGGCCTATCTGGACTTCAGCAAGGCTTTGACACTGTGCTACATAGAAGACTATTACACAAACTGGGGAATATGGTGTGGTGGGTAGGTAACTGGCTGGGTGGCAGGACACAGAGGGTGGTGGTAAATGGCTGTCACTCCACAGAGGGAAGAGTGACCAGTGGGGTACCACAGGGATCAGTGCTGGGACCGGTCCTATTCAACATCTTCATCAGTGACATTGCGCAGGATCTAGAAGGCAGAATTTCACTGTTCGCTGATGACACAAAGCTCTGTAACAGAGTAGACACACCAGAGGGTGTAGACAGAATGAGAAGCGACCTGCAGAAACTTGAAAATGGTCAGGGTTTGGCAGTTGAAATTCAATGCAAAGAAGTGCAAGATAATGCATATGGGGTACAAAACCCTGGCACAATATATCAGTTTGTGGGGTGAGGATATTGCATGCACCAAGCAGGAAAGGGATCTTGGGGTTGTCATCTCTGATGACCTCAAGGTAGGGAAACAGTGACAAGGCAGCAGGTAAAGAAATAGGATGCTGGGATGTATAGGCAGGGCATCACCAGCAGGAAAAGGGAGGTCATAATTCCACTATACAAGACACTAGTGAGGCTCCACCTGGAGTACAGTGTACAATTCTGGAGACCATACCTACATAAGGACATAGACAGGGTAGAGAAGGTTCAGAGGAGGGCAACAAAGATGGTGCATGGATTGCATCACAAGTCCTATGAAGACAGGTTGAAGGAACTGAACATGTACTCCTGGAGGAGAGGAGGGAGAGAGGATAAGGATAGAGACATACAAGTATCTTACAGGGAGGAACATGGTGCAGGAAGAAAAAGTTACTCACCTTAGTAATGTTGTTTCTTCTATGGAGTCTTGCTATATTATGACAATTGCAGTTTGTCCCACCATTAGAACTGTCCGGAGGTGAAAGAGTTAACTCCCATTCTAAGAATGGAACTTGGAGTGCGAGCTCGGTTAGAGAAGCTCTGTCTGGGTTATTTCAAACCTAAACTGTCAGATCTTTACGAGCAAAACTCACTAAGGTCTGTGTGAAGCTGTAACTACACTAGCCAACTGGCTACCTGACTATTAACACATATTCCTGGCTCCAACACAAAGACTCAAGTCAGGGGACCAGAAGTAATAATATAATATAAGCAATAATATGAGATAAAATAAAAACATCACACCCCAAAACCCCAAGAAGGTGAAAACATATAATGGGCATAACTAGCACCCATACTAGACTGCCCACCCCATACCCAAGTAGAAGTTCTGAGAGGGGCAGGCTGGGGAGGTTATAATATAGCAAGACTCCATTAGAAGAAACAACATTACTAAGGTGAGTAATTTTTTCTTCAAACAACATGAAGTCTTGCTATATTATGACAATTGCAGACTACACAGCAGTACCTCCATGGAGGAGTGACAGAACCTACTTAGGGATTAGGCTCTGAAGCACAGCTGTGCTAAACCGAGCATCTCTCCTGGCCTGGACAACCAGGAGTAATGCTTGGTGAAAGTGTGTACTGCTTTTCCAGGTAGCTGCTTGACATATCTCTAAGATAGGGATGTCTCTGGCAGCAGCTAGAGACTAGCTGTACCTCTGGTAGAATGAGCCCTCAGGCCAGAAGGGGAACTTTCCCCAGTTTCTGATAACAAAATTGGATACAAGAGACAATCCACCTGGCAATTGATCTCTTAGTGGCAGGTCTCCCTTTCCGACCTCACCATAAGTGAGAAAAAGTTGGAGGGATTCAACCTGTGACCCTTGGTACGCTCTATATAGTAAACTTAGGGCCCTCTTAACATCTAACTGTGCAACTCCTCTCGCCAGAGGAGGAATGTTCAGTGAAAAACACTGAAGGAGATAGATTGATTAAGATGGAAATCTGAAACCACCTTAGGCAAAACTTCCTGTTAGTCCTGAGGACTACCTTATCCCTGTGGAAAGAAATAAAGTCAGTTTCTGCTGACAGGGCTTGCAACTCACTTATGCACCTGGCAGAAGTGATAGCCACCAGGAAAACAGTTTTCCAAGTTAAGTACTTAAGCTCTGCAGAAGACAGAGGTTCAAAGGAGGTTGCATTAACCAGGCAATGCAAACATTAAGGTCCAGGCAGGGGCCGGATCCCAAAGGTGGATTAGAATGAAGTAATCCTTTAAAAACTTGGAAAATACAGGGTGAGCGGAAAGAGAGAGGGCTTTCCTGCTGAAACAAAAGCAGAGACAGCTGCCAAATGTACTTTTAGGGTAGCTGGTCTCAGTCCCAAGGAATTAAGATGGACCATATAGTCCAAAACAATGGGCAAATCAGCAGATTCCGGGAAATATGTTTCCAGAACACCAAATGGAAAACCTTTTCCACTTAGAATTGTAGGTAGTTCCTAGTGGAAGGCGCCCTAGAAGCCTTTAGGATTTCAAGAACACCCTGAGAAAGGTGCAGGTCAGCACTTTAACCTCAAGAGCCAGGCCTTGAGGTTGAGGGATTTGAGGTTCGGATACCAAACTCTCCCTGTGCACAGGTTAACAGGTTGTGATTCCTGGGGAGACACAGGGAAGATGGACTGCTAGTGACAGAAGGAGTGGGTACCAGGGCTGCCTGGCCCAATCTGGGGCAATCAGAATCACCCTGCAAGGCTGGGATCTGATTTTGACTAGCACCTTGAATAGGAGAGGAAGGGGAAAGGCATAAAGAAACTTCCTTCCCAATCTAGGAGAAAGGCATCCAGGGGATTGAGCCCAACACTGGGGCCTGCAACAGAACAGTGGAAGTTGGTGATTGTCTGGGGCTGAAAAAGATCTATCTGAGGGTGCCCCATCTGGCAAAAACTATCCCCAGTACTTGAGGATCCAGAGACCATTCGTGATGGCCCTGGGAAATCCTGCTGAGAGCATCTGCTAGGACATTGTCCTTTCCTGGAAGGTGAACTGCTATGAGGGAAGTGTTCAGGAATAGGCCAGAGACCACAACTTCATTGCCTCGGTGCACAAGGCCGAAGACCGAGTGCCCCCTGCTTGTTGATGTACCACATTGTTGTGGTGTTGTCTGTTCTGACTTGTACCACTTTGTTCTGAACAGACGAGAAAACACTTGAAGTGCTAAAAAGACAGCTCTGAGTTCCAGCAAATTGATGTGGAGCAGAGATTCCTGAGGGGACCACACTCCCTGAGTGGAGAGGTCGCCATGTGGCTCCCCACCCCAGGAGGGAAGCATCCGTAGTGAGGGTCAAGGAGTGAGACAGAGGAATGAAGGGGACCCCTGTCTTAAATTGCTCTGATCCTGCCACCACTGGAGGGCCTGGATCAGGGTTCGGTCACTGGGACCAACTTGAAAGGGGTCTCTCTCTGAGACCAAAAGGCTCTCAAGTGAAACTGAATGTCCCTCATCTGAAATCTTGCTCCTTGCACTACAGCTGTGGATGGAGCCATGTGCCCCAGGAGCTGCAAAGTGTCTTGCTGGTCGAGAGACCTGCAGAGTGAAGGAGGAGGCCAGAGCCACAGTTACTTACCCTCTCAAGGGTAGGAAGGCTCTGGCCTGCTTTGTGTCCAATTCTGCACCTATGAAGGTGAGCACCTGAACTGGTTCCAGAACTGATTTTGGAAGATTGAGCAAGAAGCCCAGGGAGGTGAGCAGCTGCTGGGTAACTTGTAGGTGAGATCTTACCTGTTCTGGGGACTGGCCTACAATGAGCCAGTCGTCCAGATAGGGAAAAGACAGTAATCCTTTGCCTTCTTAAATGAGCCACTTCTACTGCCAGACATTTTGTGAATACCCTTGGGGCAGAGGTGAGGCCTCAAGGGCATTGCTTTGAACTGGTAGTGACCTGAGGGCAGTTCGAATCTGAGGTACTTTCGTGGGAGCTTCTGATTAGGATGTGAAATAGGCATCCTTGAGGTCCAGAGAGGCTAGCCAGTCCCCTGGCCTTAGAGAGGGTAAAATCACTGCCAGAGTTACCATTCTGAACTTTGGTTTCAAAAGGTGTTTGTTCAGATATCTCAGGTCTAAAATGGGCCGCCATTCTCCTGTCTTTTTGGGGTAAGGAAATATCTGGAGTACAGACCCTGCCCTGGTGCAGGGAGAAACCTTTCTACAGCTCTGAGAGCCAGGAGGGTTGAGACTTCTGTTTCTAAAGTAAAGGTCTCTAAAGAGTTTGCAGGTGGAAAGATCTGATTTTCATCTTTGGGAACTTTTGAAGCTGAGAACCAGACCCTGGCCTACTACTTCCAGGACCCACTTGTCTGAAGTTAGAGACACCCAGTTCTGAATGAAGTAAGCCAACCTGCCCCCTACAGGTGAAGGAGAATCTGCCCTGGGCACCCCATCAGGGTGTCTGTTTGGCAGGTGCTTTAGGCTGAGGGGTGGGAGCAGGCCTGCCCACACCCCGCCTGCTCTCTCTGAAGAACCCCTCTGAGCATAAGCAGAGGAGGCCTGGGTTTGGTAAAAGGCCTGTGAAAAGGCTCACCTCTACCCCTGGGGGTTTGTTTCTGAGGAGTGGCTTGCCACCCTTAGCCTGAGCACTCTTATAGGTAGTCCTATATTCATCCATTTTCTTCATATAATTCTCTGTCTGCTCCCCAAACAGAGAATTTCCCACCACAGGAAAATCCATAGCCTTAGTCTGGGTATCCTGTGACAAGCTAGTACACCTGAGCCAGGCCAACCTGCGTGAAGCTACAGACGTAGCCATGACTCTAGAGGATACATCATTAAAATCCACTGCAGCATGAAACTGCACCTAGATGCCTCAATGCCATCAGCAGCCACCTGTTCCAGCTCATTAGCAAGCTGGCCAGAGGCCTGTTTGGCCAAGGCTATGACAGTGTCCCATCTAGATTTTGATACCTTGCTACATAAGCCATGTAATTTGCTTGCCTGAGTCCCAAGGACACTGCCATGTATTGTTTTTAGCCATGGCATCAATCTTCCTGGAATCCTTGTCAGGAGGATGTGAAGCCAAAGGAATATTAGCTTTATCACAGGCTGCAGCCTGAACCACACCAACGTGACTGCATTGCTGTGAAAGGAATTCTGTATCAGGACCTGATAGAGTGTACCTCCTGTCCATCTTTTTGTCCACAGGAGGCACAGAATTAGAGTTTTTAAAATTTTTATTGTCTGTTTCCAAATGATTTATGCAAGGAATAGACAATCTCCTAGACTCTGGAATATCCATTATTTCTACAAAATCAGGTTCCTCTTGTTCATCCACAGCTTCCTCCAATGGAAGCTGGAGGGTTTCAGCAACTTTTGTAAAACATAAAGTGAGAAGGGACTCAGAAAGCAAAGGAAGATTCTAAAGGTCTGTCTGGGGAGATGTCCGTTCAATGGGCACACCCAGACCCTCAAAAGTCACTGTTCATAATCATCCTCCTCTGGTTCATAAAACTCTTCAACAGCATATTCCTGAACCGTGGAACTGACCGAACCGACCTTTACTAGACAGTGGCGGTTCGGACGGAACCGAGAAAGTGACTGGACAATCTGAATAGCTCTTGCTATCTGCAGCAGTTGGAGAAGGAATTTTGGGCTCCACACCTGCTGATTTTCTTGTTTTTTATTAGAACTGGCCCTCCCAGCCAGCTTTACGCTTGCCCGAGGAAGTCTCGCCTGTCAGAGGGCACTTCTCCGTTCGGGTTGGCACTGAACCGGCTGGCCATCCGGTCAGCGGACTTTGGCCTCACGCTCCTGAGCCTGCCAACTCTCTTATCCAGGGTGGCTGCATGGAAATTTTTCAAATCTGGCAGTCTGAATTGAGGTGGTCAAACCTCAGACAATATACACATGTGGTGTGTGGGTCAGCCTTGGCAAAGACTTCCACAGGCATCACAGTGTTGAAACCCAGTGGGCCTGGTTTTTCTTTTGGTTTTCAGACATAATGCCAGCCTAACCAAAAACTTGCTGTCTTTTAAACGGCAGTGCCAGCAAGACACCCTTATCGGTTCCTAACCGTGTCACGGGTCTTGGAAAAACCATAATGAAATCTCTTTTTTAGAACCGATAAGAACCGGAACCGCCTCTAAAACCTTCAATTCAAGTTTTAAATAAGTGATCGGTTCAAAACCGAACCGATAACATTTACAAGTTCCACACAGAAAATAAACTGAAATTACTTACGACACCACAGACAGAGCTTGAACCGAACGGTTTGCGGTTAAAATAATAATATTCTCAGTTGATTTGAACCGAGAAAACACTGTTTAAACAGAAATGAACCGAGCAGTAGGAGAAATCTCCGGAGCGACTGTTCAGTGAGGCGGAGTAAAGAATCTGACAGTTTAGGTTTGAAATAACCCAGACAGAGTTTCTCAACCGAGCTCAAGCTCCAAGTTCCATTCTTAGAATGGGAGTTAACTTTTCACCTCTGGAACAGTTCTAATGGTGGGACAAACTGCAATTGTCATAATATAGCAAGACTTCATGTTGTTTGAAAACACTATTTTTAAGCGAAAAGATGTTCCAGGACTAGAGGGCATGGGATGAAGTTGGAAGGAGGACTATTCAGAGGAAACATGAGAAAGAATTTCTTCACAGAACGGGTGGTGGACAAGTGGAACACCCTGCCAGAGGAAGTTGTGATGGCAGAAACAATCACGGATTTAAGAATGCATGGATAGACATAAAGGAATTCTAGAGGTCAGGGTAAGGGAAACAGACTTCTAGGAAAACAAACTGAACTTACAAGCTCAAATGGGCAGACTGGGTGGGCCATAGGCCTTTATCTGCCGACACTGTCTATGTATCTATGTATCCTGAAGGTCTGTCTGAGAGATGTCCGTTCAATGGGCACATCCAGACTTTCAAAACCACATTCACTCTCCTCATACTCCTTTTCCCTCCTCTGGTTCATAAAATTCCCTTAAATAATACTCCTGAACCGGAGGAACCGACCGAACCGAGCGCTTACCTGATGATGCCGGTTCGGTTGGAACCGGGAGACTGAACAATTTTATTGCTTTAGCTATTTCTTCAGTGGTTGGAGAGGAAGTTTTGACTCTACACCAGCTAATTTTCTAGATTTATTTGTTGGAACTGACCTCAGAGTCAGCTCTCCTTTGCCCGAGGAAGTATCGCCTGGTCAGAGGGCATCCTCCGTTCAGTTGAAACCGAACCGGCTGGCCATCCAGGTCAGTGGACTTTATGGCCTCCCGCCCTGAGTCTACCAACTCTGTTATCCAGGGTAGCTGCAGGAAAATCCATGCAAATCTGGCAGTCTGAATTGAGGGTGGTCAACCCCAGACAATAAACACATGTGGTGTGGGGGAGCCTTGGCAAAGCTTCCCCCATACAACCTGATGCTGAAACCAGTGGGCCGGTTTTTCTTTTGGGTTTCTCAGACATAGTGCCAGCCTAACCAAAAACTTGCCCTTTTATGGCAATCTGCCAAGCAAGACTCCCTTATCGGTTCCCAACCGTGTTATGGGTCGGAAAACGTAATTAAACTGTTTTTTTTAGAACTGATAAGAACTGGAACCAGACTTCTAAAAGACTGTAATGTAATAGAAGTAACTTGATCGGTTCAAATCGAACCAATAAAATGTTTACAAGTTCCACACAGAAAATAAATGTAAAACCTATCTAGTACTTACAATACCACACATAGAGCTTGAACCGACTGGTTGTGGTTTAATTTCGTTAAAAACCGAAAACTTTTATACTTTAACCGACAAAATGAACCGTGCAGAAGGAGGAATCTCTGGAGCGACTGTTCAGTGAGGCGGAGTAAAGAATCTGACAGTTTAAGTTTGAAGAACAACAGATAGAATTTTCAACCGAGCTTGAGCTTCAAGTTCCATGCCTGGCATGGAAGTTAACTCTTTCACCTCGGAGCAGTTCTAAGGCTGGGACAAACTGCATATGTCATATTATAGCAAGACTTCATGTTGTTTGAAATGAAGTTTGTTGCTTACAATAACTCCTAGGTCCCTCTCATTTGCACTTTCCTGAAGCTGAACATTATTGAGTTTATACATGTTTCTCATTATTTTGCCCAAAGTGCATGACCTTACACTTTGCTCATTGAAAAACATCTTATTGTCAGCTGCCCATGCTTCAAATGAATGCAATTGTTCTTGAAAGGCTTCTACAGTATGTTTATTATTGTCTATCCCAGTTTATAATAGTCTGCATATTTTGACATCCAGATGTGAGGTGATGTCTGCATAGATGAGATCAGAATATTGAACAAAGTAGGGCCCAGTACAGAGCACTGTGGGACCCTGCTTGTGACTTGTCCCCATGTGGAGCAATGCCCTTGATTACAACTAATTGACAATGAGTATGCAACCATGAAGTAACTCAATTTATAAGATCTGGGTGGAATTTTAATTTAATCATTTGGTTAATCAAAACATGGTGGGGCAACTTTATCAAAAGCTTTAGAAAATCGAGAAAGATGATATCCACAGGTAGGCCTGCATTAAAGGTTGCACTTACATTTTCAAAAAATTCAAGAGCTTGGTTATACAAGAGCTTCTGGGAAAGAAGCCGTGTTGTATTATATCCAATAAATTATTTTCACAAATCTGTATAATTCTATCCTGGGTAATAGGGTTCTATGTGATAATGGCGAAAGCCTAAAGGTGATCACCAGTTATTGCGAAGTCACAGTGGCAAAACATTTTTCAGCAATGACCCCAGCACACAGGAAAATAATGCTGGATGCTTGCATTTAATGTTTCCCCCTATGCAGGGGCTTTGCCCCCCAACTTTTCCCACCCTACTAAAAAAGTTCTCAATTCAGGGGTGCATGCATAGAGGTAAGCTGTTAAAAAAAAAAAAAAAAAAAGGTTTGGGCTAAGCACAACAAAACACAACAGCACCTGGCCCCGAACCCAGTACCCTACGGACCGACACCAGCAGCCGACCCATCAAGCCATGGGGTTGGTTTACAACCCACCGCTGCACCAGCCCTCACATCTCCTCCCGCCTTGCTGTGCATGCCCGCCTCCTCGCTTGTGTACATATAGTGACATCCTGTCGCCTACTCGCCCACCCCACTTATCCGCCACCCTACTGGTCTGTAGCCTTCCTGAAATGCACTGGGAAGGCGTCATATTATTGTAGGTGCCCTTTCCTGGCACCAATATCATGGACTACTACTGGGTAATAGAAGTCTAACTACAGCTGATGTTTGACTAACAGATCTGTAATTTGATACATCTGTCTTGTAACCTGCTTTGAAGATGGGGTGACTAAAGTTCATTCCATGCCAGAATTATTTCCCTTTGGTTAATGAGGCATTAAAGAGTATAGTTAGAGGACCACACATACCATCTGTTATTTCTCTGAAGAATCTCTGGTGGATTCCATCAGGCCCTGCTGATGAATTCGTTTTCATTTTAGTAGAACATTCCATACTTCCTCTTAATAAATGAAGCAGGTAGTGGCAGCTGTTCATTTGGTGTTACTATAGTTGGAGTTTCTTTGGGTGTAAATACACAGAGAAAAGTAGTGGTTAAACTCTGTTGCCATCACAGTTTTGTCACTCTGTGCTCCTTTTTTGTATCTACTGGCCCCACAGATGATTGGCTCCTCTAGGTGAACCTATGTAATTATAAAATTTGTTTTATTGTCCAGTGTATCTGATGCCATTTTAAATTAAAACTCTGCCCTCGTTTTCCCTGGGGGATACTGGATGCGTGGGAGAGGCACCACCAGTAGAAAACAGGAAGTTATTATCACTCTGTACAGACAGCTGGTGAGACCCCATCTGGAGTACTGTGTGCAGTTCTGAGACCCAATCTCCGCAAAGACATAGACAGGATGGAAGCTGTCCAGAGGAGGGCAACTAAAATGGTGCAGGGTCTTCACTGGAAGACATATGAAGACAGACGAAAGGAGCTTAATATGTATAGCCTCAAGGAAAGGAGGAGAGGGGAAAGATAGAAACATTCAAGGACCTCAAGGGAATCAACAAAGTCCAAGATGGTAGCATCTTTCAAAAAGAGGTGTGCAAGAACAAAGGGCACGATTTGAAGATGGGGGTGGCTCAGAGGTAATTTAAGGAAGTATTTTTTCACAGAGAGGGTTGTGGATGCATGGAACGGCCTTCGGAGGAGGCTATGGAGTCAAAATCAGTAGTGGAATTCAAGCATGCATGGGACAGTCATAAGGCCTTTCTAGGGGTGGGGTAGGAAGAAGTAGGTTGCTGGTTAACTAGGATCTGCAGCTTATCCAGTAGATAGGGAAATGGGCAGATTGGGTGGCCAAGCGGTCCTTATCTGCTGTCAAATTCTATGTTTCCTATAGTGTGTTTAACCTTGTTTGCTTTTTTCTGATATATATTCCAATTATTAGGTGTTGGAGTTTCCTGACATTTTTGTATTTTCTTTTTTTCCATATTTATTGCTCTCTTTATACTTGTATTCCACCACAGCGGATTCTGTGCCCATTATTCTATTTCCATCTAGTGGGGCCATGTATCCAGGCAATACTTTATCTTCGTCCCCATGGAGTCCCATATTTGTGTAGGTTAAGACCATGAAGGTCCATTTCCCAGTCCCAGGATACTAGATGTTCAGTAATTAATCCATCGTTGGTGTTTGAATAGTCTATGTAGTAACCCCTGACACAGCTGTTATTTATCTTTACATTCACTTTCACCATGTTGTGGTCGCTATCACCTAGTGGCTCCATTACAACAGCAGCTGACATTCTTTCATCAATATTTGTCAGGATAGTATCAAGTGTTTTATTTTCCCTTGTTCCTTCTTTAATTAGTTGTTCTAAATTTTGATTTATTATTGATTCAATAAATATGTTTTGATGTGTCCATTTCCTTGAAGTGTGGGCAATTTATTTTTGGGAAATTAAACTCTCCCATCAGGATAGAATTATGAGATACATCTATGTTGTCCATTGCACTTAGAAATTCCTTGTTTTCCTCAAGGTTTAAATTAGGTGGTTGGCAGCCCAAACCTAGAAAGTACAGTTACACAAGAACTTACCATGACAGCAGATCTTTGAGAGTGTCTCTTGAAGTAGGTAAATACTTTGGGAGTTTCTAGCAGAGGTCACTGAGGCATGGCAGTTGTTTTAGTAGTTTTTCACCAGGGACCGCCCACACATGACATCAGCTTCCTGTTTCCTATATAAGTGTGGGTGGTCCTGGTATCCACAGTTTCCCACGGATTCAGCTCACAAAGCAAGTACCAAGGGGAACTGAGGTACCAAAGGAGTTCCAACCCAAAGTCACTGGACCAGAATTTGCCCTCTTAGAGAAGGAGGGGACTGAAGGTGGAATAGACCTACTTGCAAGAGAGACCCTCAAAGATCTACTGTTACAGTAAGTTTTACGTAACTGTACTATCTTCAATGGAGTGGTCTCTTGCAGTAGGTAAATACTTTGGGAGAAATCCCAGCAGTTATGTCGATGTGGGAGGACAGTTATGATAGAAGACCTTGTAGGACTGCATGGCTGAAGACTCCCTACATCATGAGCAATATCCAGACTGTAATGCATTGTGAATGTATGGATTGTGGGCCAGGTAGCTGCACTGCAGATATCGGGAATGGAGGATCCTTTAAAGCAAACTGCAGTAGGGGCCATCGCTCTAGTGGAATGGGCTTGGACAGGTCCTGGTAAAGGCTTATTGTATTTTTGTAACAAAATTTTATACAGTTTTTCAACCAGCTAGAAAGGGTCCTTTCAATAACTGGGAGCCTTCTCAGCCCAAGGCAAAAGTGACATACAATTGAGAAGTTTTTCTAATCAGTTTTGTCCGATTAGTATAGTAGCAAAATATACGATGGACATCTAAAGTATGTAGTAGATGTTTACCTTGGTTGGAGTATTCAGGATAGTATATGGGTAACTCCAGGGTAAAATGTGTTCAGACACTACTTTAGGAAGGAAGGAGGGGATGATACTGAGTGCTACCCTGTCCTTATGACAATTTATAAAGGTTCCCTATGCATGAGGGCATGAAGCTCGAAATATGGCAAGCTGAGGTGACAGCCACTAGGAATAAGGTTTTCCATGAAAGGAAATGGAGGCACAAGTAGCCACAGTTCAAAGGCTCAAGAGTTAATTTCTCTTAGAAATTGAGAACTCATGGAGGAGTGGGTCATCTAATAAGTGGTTTGATATGTAACATTCCTTTCAAAAATATTTTGGCTAGATGATGTTGGTATGGCAATTTGTCATCTTGCAATCCATGGAAGGCCAAGAATAGCAGCCAAATGGACTTTGATGGAGGAATAACTCAAACCAGACTTGGATAATGAGACCGTGGTCTAGAACATTTGTCAGTGGACAAGAATAGGGAACCAATGATCAAGAAGCAGCCCATATGGAAAAGAGTTTCCATTTGGAGATATATGTTTCCTGGTTGCTGGCTTATGTGAGGCCAAGAGAATATTGGCAAGAGGAGAGTATACTTGTAATGTGGCCATGAAAGCATCCTCAGGAGTCAAGCGTGAAGGTGTAGAGCCTTCAGGTTGGGATGTAACAGGGTTTCTAATTGTGTAGACTGGAGCACTTTATGCTTGTTGAGGCAGAACACCACTACAGTGTTGTCTGACTGGATCAGCAATGGTCTAGAGTCAAAAGAGGTTGGAATGCCAGAAGGGGTAAGTGGAATGCCTCAGCTCTAGGAGACTGATATGAGGCTGAGGGAGAGAAGTGGTCCACTTGTCCTTTGTCCAATAAGAACCCAGGTGTGCACTCCATCCTGCCAGGGAGGCATCCATGCTAAACATCTGCATGGGAGGGAGGGACTGAAAAGGCATTCCTTGTCACAAATTGGTTTCAACTGATCATCAAGTCAGAGCTGTCATCAGAGACTGAGTGAGTCTGATCTTGTCTCCAAACTGTTCTTGTTCTTTGAGACCATTGATTCTAAATAGGTCTCAGTATAAAGACAGGGGACTGCTACTGTAAGGATGACAGTGACCATGTGACACGGAAGGCATAGCAGTTGTCTATCTGTGACTACGTTCTGGGTCTGTATCGTGATGCCAGAAACAAGGGTGTGGCCTGATAGATGGCTGAATGGTAAGTTCTTGCTGAGACCTCATCTAGGATGATTGACTGTGATCCCTAGGTGTAAAACATATTTGCAGGGTAGCCTCTAGGTAAGAAAGCAAAGCTGTTCAGCTTTGATTGGTCAGTTATCCAGGTATGGGAAGATAAAGTGTCCTTTCCTCTTAAAATTGCTGCAACTACCTCTAGGTATTTGGTGAACACACGCAGGGCTGAACAGAGGCCAAACTGGAGTACTTAAACTGGTAGTGTTATCCTAGCAGGTAAAATGAAAAACATGCGATGAGCAGGATGGATAGGATATGCACATGGTCACCCTTCATATCAAGGACACAAAGCCAGTCTCCCGCTTCAGTTTTGGCATGATGGAAGTCAATGTTATCATGTGAAACCATTTGTACTGGATGGAAAGGTTCAGTTCTCTGAGGTCTGACCGAGGTCTACAGTTGATTTAGGTACCTGAAGTAGTGGGAGTAGAATCCTTTGATGTTGTGAGGAGATCTGTAGAAATGGCCTGTGTCACCAGTACAGTCCTCAAGTCTTCTTGAAGAATAGGTATATGATCTAATGTATAATGAATATGTCAGGGAAGATAGGAGGCCTGAGATAAATTCCAGAGTATGATCCTCTGTATATTCTGGAGTACCCATTCATCTGAAGTGATCATTTGCCTAGCCTCTAAATAGAGGGCAAAACAACAGCCCATAGCCTCGAGGCCTGTATCGAGGAGGGTGGGAAAATTTCTAATGGGTCACTGGTATTAGGCTGCCCAGCCCTCCCAGGAAGGTGGGGGTGGGAGCCATGGGTGGTGGAGGTATTGTCTCTGCAGCTGTGCACAACCTCTATAACCACCTGTATTGGTATCTCTGTATTTTCACTCTTTCAGAGTAGGAAGAGGATAGAGTACGGTAGGTTGTAAGTGGAGTATGGTACATGCCAGGAACTGTATGTAGAGTTCTGCCTGATGCCTGTAAGTCATCCAGAAAAGTTAGAGTACCTGGCCTAAAATAAGACAAGGCAAGGCAATGCAAGGCACTATTTATTTAAAAGATGCCAAATCCGAGGGCTCTGGGTGCCGTAAAATCAGATTAACAAATATACATAAATAGGGCCATCAATAAAAGGAATAAAACATATAAGCAATCAAATCACAAAATCAGGATTTATATAAAAAAATAACTTGGACCCATTAAAAGGGGCATTAGGTGTTTTATATTGCACATCAGGCGAAAGCCTTAAAAGTATAGCCCGTGTAGCATCACAAATAAATCCCAACAGCTGGCAATTGGGCTGAGGTATCTGTGGCATCATATCCCAACCGGGTAGGTGAAGGGAAATAACATTCATAGTTGACATAGTAAAAATAATCACCATATCTGGTGAAGGAGGAGGCATCGATAGTCTTAATGGCAGATGACCCAAGGGTATGTTGGTATTTAATCATATGACCCACATAATTTATAATTCTGATATTCATGGTACTGGAGAAAAGACCCATTTCTCCAGAAAATCAAGTCTTTGGGATTCTTTATCAGGTGGTAAGAAGCTCATGTGATCATGAGTGGCAGAACAGAGTCCACTTAAGGGATATCTTGAAGGAAGGATGAACCAAAGGAGCTTGATAAAAATGATCCTCCTTATGAGGAACAGTGGAGACAGCTGGAAGTTGATGTCAAGCAGCCAGCATAGTATTCTGGTAAGTTTGAATTAGTGGGAAACCACCAAGATGGGCTTCTCTGGCAGATCAAGGTATTCTGCCATATCCTTATTTTGTTGTTTTAGTGGTAGAGAATCCATGACTTTCAATATTTGTATCATCATTTTGTGGAATGAAAGGTATTCAGGAGGGATGCTGTGGATTCTAGGCAGGCCCTCATCCAAAGAGAGATTTCTGAAAAAGGAGACTGAGGAAGAAATTTCATCTCCTGGAAATCTTTGTGTTCAAGATCACTGTGAAGTCAACTGGGAGCACTTGTTCATCTGAAAAAATAGTATTCCATATATGAGGAAGTGACCAGAGTGGTAATGAATCCTGGTCACTATGACAATTTAGGTGGAAGAGTAGAAGATTGCGGAGGGTCAACCTGCCTCCTTGGATCGGGAGGGCTGAGAGTACTGTATGACATGAAAGACATGCCGCACTACAGTGGAGACATCCAGTTCCTTCTGAGAAGAGGGGAGTGTTTGAGACACAAGAGGAGGGGGAGGGACGTGTAGCCTGAGCAGGTCGTGCCCTTGGGTGGAAAGTCCAGGGTTCTGATCTCTGTCCGCCTGATCCCTAAATTGTCTACCTTAGAAGGTGGAGGGCTAGAAATATGGCATAAGCCACTGTTTGTTTTTTTTAAATGAAGCCCCATTTACTAAGAAAGAATATGAGGTGCACTGTTGACGGAGGGACACCTGGTGGTTGTCGGATCAGGTGTGAAGTACAGAGGCTGAGGAGGATCTCTCCTGCTCTGTGACTTTAATGGAACCCAGAAAGGGTTATTTATGTATTGCCTTTTATAGTGCTGGAAGTATTGTTAACAAGGAGTGAAAAATGTCCCATCAATGAGTAGGCAAAATAATGATGCACCATTGATGGGGACAGCTGTCAATGAGAGATAGGGATGCATCATTGATGGGAATGTCCGTCAGTGGAATATGGGTGCATCATCGACAGGTATGGCATCGATAAGAATATGGATTCATCACTGACAGTGGTAGCTGTCAACAATAGAGATGAATCGTTGACAGTGGTAGCCGTCGATGAGGAAATTGATGGGTATGGCCATCAATGAAGATACAGATGCATCATTGATGGTGGTCACCATCAATGAGAACATTGATGGTTACGGCTGTCAATGAGAATATAGATGCAGAGGGAAGTTGATGTTAATGGGCTATCAATGAAATTATAGATGCATCACTGACGATGTGGTGGTTGTCGATGAGTAAGAAAACATAGAGGGTGAGGAGGGGTACCCTGCTCAATGTGTGTGTCCAGAAATGTAGATCAGTAAATGGGGAAGCTCTTGTTGGCGCGAGCCCTTGTTTGTAGAATCTTCAATGCTGTTTCTCATTGATGACTGCTGTTTTCAGAAGTTTTTCTAGCTGCTTGCGAGCTGAAGATGGCAGGAAATGAACTGAGGATACCAGGCACCACCCACACTTATATAGGAAACAGGAAACTGATGCCATGTGTGGGTGGTCCTTGGTCAAAATTACTAGAAGGGCTGCAGTGCCACAGTGACCTCTGCTGAAAACTCCTGAAAGTATTTACCTACTGCAAGAGACCACTCCATGGAAGATCCAATGTCTCGTGGGTAGCTTGATTTGTACTCCAATTATTTCCACACCGTTATTGGGGATTTCTGTTGGGATTATGCTGTGGGTTGGATACTTATCTGAGATGCATAGTTCTACTCCAGTGCCTGCCTTCCTCTTCTATTTTTGGAGAAGTTGAGCAGTCTTGAACCTCTGTGTTCCAGTCGTGGTCCCGGAACCATGTCTCGATCACTTCACAGATTATTATATTTTCTCTTTCATAGTGTGCTTTAGTTCATCCAGTTTATTGGAATAACCACGAGCATTAACCAACAGTATACTTATATTGTTTTTATTCATATTCTTAGGTGATGTGTCCTATAGTATTTGCTTGAAGAGAAGTGCAGAACTCGACCTCCTCTTTCCATACTTACATATTCCTACACATCCTGCACTCTTTATAATTACATATTCCTACACACCTGCACTCTCCATAATTACATATTCCTACACACCCTGTTCTCTTTATTATGTACATATTCCTAGATATCCCACTGTTTCTATACATGCATATTCCTACACACCCTGCTCTTTTCTATACTTACATATTCCCAAACACCCTGCTCTCTCCATACATATTCCTACACACCCTGCTGTCTCCATACATACTATTCCTATACACCCTGCCTTCTCTGTACTTATATATTCCTATTCCTCCTCACTTATGCTTACATGTTCCTACACTGCCTGCTCTCTCCATACTTACATATTCCTACCCACGCTGCTCCTCCACACTTGCATATTCCTACCAACCCTGCTTTCTCCATACGCTTATATTAATACACACCCTGCTCTTCTACACTTACATATTCCTACACACTCTACTGTCTCTATACTTAGATATTCCTACACACCCTTCTCATTCTAGTCTTATATATTCCTACACACCCTGCTCTCCATATTACATATATTTTAAACTTTAGGAAGTAGAGCAGCATTGCTGTCATTTCTGTTTTGTACGGTTAATGAATTGCACTTTTTTCATTGTGCAGTGTTGGATTATGAACAGCGTGTTGGTTGTTTCTCTCATGAAATGTTGGTGCAGTGTGAGGTTTTTGGCTGTGGGAATCTCATTTTCTTCATGGTCTTCATTGTTGCTTCCTGTTTCGGGTTGCAGCGTGTTCAGTAAGGATCTTTCGGGGAGGGCTCAGGAACAGTTTGCAGGAGTGCTGCACTTGTGGATGTCAGAGAAGCTGGAGATTACTCTTTGCTGACTTACTTGAGGTATGATTTTTCTTTCAGGCTAAGGATGTTGCTCCACTTTCAGCGACCATCTGCTGTGGCAGCCCAATAGGACCAGAGGATGCATTCTTTCTTGTGGCTGGTGGCGCCATGATCTGATGGGCCTTAAATCCTGCCTGTGATAGCAATTGACTGCCATTGCCCTTACACTGTGGTTGGTGTATTGGGCTGACAGACAGGCTTCGTGCTGATTTTCAACATGAGGGACACTAAATAATGGGTCCCAAGCAGCTCCGTGTGTACCAGATTTCGCAATTTCTATGTCATTTGGCTGAAGTCATCTGGGGTGTACATAGAAGGCAGGTGGCTCAGGTGGTAGCTTACTGAGATATTTTTGAATGAAGCTACTGGGTAGAGGGGATTGCCTGGCATGGCATAAATGAAGCCTCAATTTTGTTGCATCCCTGGCTCAGTACATTTGTGGTTCTTAGTACATTCATTGAATGTGAGTGTGATAAACTCAGTCCCATCATCTGCATTTTTTATTTTGAAATTCTGTGGTTTCAGTTGTCGGAGCCCTTCCTGCCATGTTGCATCATGCAGAGCTGAATGTCCAGCCACACTTTTTATTGTAGACCCTTGATGTGTTGACAGAGAGCACAGGAGATGTTTTAGGATTATTAGATCTGCTGTGAAAATTGGGGGTGATGTTGTGATGTGTCCTTTCCTGTCTACAGTGTCTCTTGCACACTACGTGTAGATGTTGTTGGCTGCCGTTAGGCTAGGGTCAGTGTGCAGGTTAAGTGGTGAACTGTTTAGGTACCGATTAAGTCCAGCTTGAATTGAAAGTAAACTTGACAGGATGTACTTGGTGCCATCACTTTGCCGCACTTTGGCATAGAATTTGCAAGGTTTGACATCATTCAGATTCTGTGGCTGACATTACATCTGTAGTGAGTTCTCTGACTTGGCACCAGTTTGTGAATACTTGCAGTGTCCATGAGGTGGTTTTTTTGAGTATTAACCTCATCTTTTTCTCACTCAAGTCTGTCTATGTCTTCAGCACTTAACTGCACAGGTTGACTCACCGTTAATTTTTGCCTTTTCTTTTCTAGGCCTGTTCTGGTTTTCATCACTGCCACCTGTTCCCTGTTCCACTCTGGTGAGTATTTCCTTAAAATTTATTTGAAAACCACTGTCTGGTACATCTGACATAGTGCTTTGGCCACTGAGGAGTTAGTGTATTTTATAGTGATGTTCCAGTTTTGTTTTTTTAAATGGCACTCACAGTTTGTTACCATGGACTACGCTTGGCACTCTGCACTGTGTGACTTGTTGAGATGGCTCGGCTGAGGAGAACACCATTCTTGACAGTGGCTGTGGGAACATTGATACTGCAGTTGTTTAACCAGGAGCTACTACAGCTGTGCTGCATCGGTTGCTTTTGATGTAGTGCAAGTTGCAACAATATGGCTGTATAAGGACACGGCTCTGATACCTACTTAACCAACCAGAGACACTTACATTTTTTCCCATTTTATAAGGGATTATTAACCACTCAAACTGAAAAAGTAAAGCATGCAATCCAAGTTATAAACCACTGTTCCCCTAACAAAGTGGCATGAGTCAGTGTTGTGAATAGTTTATGTCATTTGGGTACTCTTATCCCAGATTACTGATGCAGTGTCACTTGAGACCTTTACAAAAATATCCAGCAACAGTGTCATTTTTGAAATGTTTTTCAAAGATTTATTGCTCTGTTGCAACAGTGCTCTTTCCTGCTCACTTCTTGACCACCACAGAGTTGAAAAACGACACTGCTGTTGGATATTTTTCTAAAGGTCTGATAATTCTGGCACACTAGTTAAAAACCATTAATCTTAAAAATATCATATAGAGAATATGAGTAAGGCAGGGATATGAGAATTTACATTACTCGAGGTGTGGGATGCCCCATAAACCCCGAGGGCGGCCCTAGGGGTTTATATAGGCATCCCACACCTAGGGTTTGTGTAAAATTCTCACAAATAACCACCTGCCTATTACTTTATTTTTATAATTGCTGGTCAGCAATTTTTTCCCACATTGATGCTGCTTGTCTGTGATTCACTGACACACACACACACACACACACAACACACACACACACACACACACACACACACAGCATCTTTATTAGGAAAACAGATTGTTCTTTGTTAGGCATCTTTTTCTTTTTACAACTGTTTCTTCATGCTTTGCTTGTTTTACTTTGACTTAGTACAACAGCGCCTACCTCCGCTAGCGCTCGGAGCCGCTCCGCGCGGTGCTCTGTTTCTGAGGAATTGCTCAGGCTGTACAGGTTATGGGCAGCAGGATCAACCAGATAAGAAGCTTTGGGAAATAAAAAAACGATATCTGGTGTGATTTGTTCGCCTGTGGCAGCCCTCTGTAAGCGGAGACGCTGAGCCGCCATGTTTGTTGAGTGTTTAGCCCGCCCCATGAGAAGAGGAGAGCCAATCAGGATATGGCTTTAGTTTTACTGAAGTATGTGTTTGAAATTATAACTGGTTCAGCTTATGGAAAGAATTGCTGACCAGTCTAGACAGAGGTAGCGTAGGTTTGCCGTTATAACTAGCTTGAGGTAGTTATAACGCAAATTACAACTCGTTTCTCTATGAGAAAAATTGTGACCAGTAATTATATTAAAATAATGAATAAATAGACTGGAGAGATTAGTCATAACAGGGACAAAAGCTAACTTTAAAATAATAACGGTCAATTTTGTGTCCACCTGTCTATGAGTTAGGGTATCCTATGACAACTGTCACAATATATATTTTAACTGTGATGTGCCATTCGACAAAATGAAACAGGAGTTCTTGTAGTCACACCTCTCAAATGTCATGTTACGTGTGCTACAGTGCTACACTTTTTGAGTTAATTTTGCACTTGCTTCCCAAAGATATACTGATGTTTAATGTGATGTCAGTGCCAGGAAATGTGATATGGTTTGTGCGGTAGTAAAGAGGATGCTGAGGCATTGGAGTTTCATACAAAAATTCACTGCAATACTGCAACTAGAGTGAGGGAAGTGTGTTGCTTTCTGGGAGGCCGTACAACCCGATTCCATTGTCATTTAGCAGTTGTGGGTGGGAGGGCATTCCTGCCAGATCCACGATAGGTCGTCAACAAAATATTTGTCGAATAACTCTGACAGCGAAACGGCAGGTTGACTGCAGTTGCAGTCGGCTGCTGGTTTCACAACACGCTAGAGTTTTCTTTGGGACACTGCCCTGTGCCCCTGGCGCCCCACTTAGGATTCTCAACTCCAAGTCAGGAGCTGATTGGGGGAGCAATACCCAACAGACAGTGCCGGTTCCAACGGTTCCCTATAGCGACGTGGTGCTGTTGTCGCTGTAGGGGACTCCACTGTCGAAATGTCGAGTCGTGGCTGCATACCTTCCTGCCAAAGGTCCCAATTGAGTAATTAGTGACCAAAGAACCATTTCCTTTGAGATGCTTATTTATTGAATTGTTTCTTCTTTTATGGGGAACACAACAAATGTGACGCTTCTACTTTCTGAAACAATGGAGGTGGGAAGCACCTCCAGTCCCATCAAATTACTTGAGTCCACAAAACAGGCTGCTCACAACTCTATGTGCCTGCTGCTCTGTTTTATAGTAATTGTGTTAAATATTTTATTCTGACCCTCCTCCTCATTAAGTCAAGATGGAGAAACACAACATTTTTGTATTCCCCATAAAAGAATTCACAGTATAATAATTAATCTTTGAAGGAGACGGTGATTTACTGTAGCAATACACTGCTCTGTTGGGACCTTTGGGAGCAACCACACGCACGCATCACACACACACACACACACCACACTGATAACGCAACATAACACACAATTCCTAGGCAGCTCACTGAGGACACAGGATGTGCAACATAAAATAAATACATGCTTGAATTTAGAAATAGAATGGCTTGACTAATTGTCTTATTTGTTGCCAGCGGGAACTATGCATTCACATAAGACAATACCATTTGTGTAATGGTGCTATTTTCTTTGTTTGACATACAGAGGTTGAAACAAAGAAGTTACAAAGAAAAGAACACCACACTTGATCGTGGCAGACAGCTGCACATCACTCAGTCTGACTGCTTTAAAAATGGTTATCTGTCATTCTTTCTATTAAAACAATGAAATGGTGGCATTGGTATCAAAACACCCAATTTATTCTTGTTGCACCATTAGTGTTTATTTAATACACTGTACAGTAACTAATGCTAGTTTGCTGCTGCTCTGAATACTGTATAAGGGTCCCAGGGGAGAATGGCTCATAGTCCAGAGTCAGGATATTGGGGTTACATTCAGTAGCAGAACAGCCCCTACAGGATGTGGATGGTACTGATGGCACTCTGAGTCTGTGTTCTGGGTGCCTCTGGTATCGTGCCATGGGAAGACTGTGCTTGATAAGTGAGTTCAGTCAGATTTTGTGCACCACCCCCAACAGAAACGTAGAATGTGATTGCAGATAAGGACTACTTGGCCCACCTAGTCTGCCCATTTCCTACTTGATGGATAAGCTGCAGATAATAGTTAATCCATAGCATACTACCTCCTACCCTCCAACTAGAATTGCCTTAATGCTTGTCCCCTGCATTCTTGAATTCTCCCACTGTTCCTGACTCCACAACCTCCTCAGGAAGGCTGTTCCATGCATCCACAACCCCCTGTGAAAATACTTCTAACATTACCTCTGAGCTGTCCCCTCTATCTTCAAATTGTGCCCCTTGTTCTTGCATATCTTCTTCTGAAAGCTACTACCCTCTTGTACTTTGTTAATTCCTTGAGATACTTGAAAGTTTCATCATGCCCCCCTTTCCTCAAGGGTATACATATTAAGCTGCTTTAGCTCTCCTCAGATGTCTTCTGGTGCAGACCCTGCACCATTTTGGTTGCCCTACTCTGAACAGCCTCCACTCTGTCTATGTCTTTGTGGAGCTGGGGTCTCCAGAATTGCACGCAGTACTCCAGATGGGATCTCCACTGTCTGTACAGAGGGATAACAACTTCCTGTCTTCTTCTGTTGATGCCTCCCTATGCATCCCAGTATCCCTCCAGCCCTCCTTACTGCCATCTCACATTGCTTGCCCACCTTTAGGTCATCTGATATAACTACTCCTAGGTCTCTTTTGATTTTTGTTGTTGTTATTAACTCACCCCCTTTGTACTCTTCCCTGTTTTTTGTTTCCCAGATGCATTACCTTGCACTTCTTTGCACTGAATCTGAGCTGCCACATATCTGACCATTCCTCCAACCTTGCCAAGTCCCTTTTCATTCTTTCCATCCCACCTTATGCATCAACCCTGTTGTAGATCTTTGTGTCACCTGCAAAGAAACATACCTTTTCTTCCAGGTGCTCTCCAATGTCACTTATAAAGACATTAAAGAGGACCAGCCCCAGTACCGAACCCTGTGGTACCCCTTAGTTACCCTCCTTTCTTCACTGTGAACTCTGTTTACTGTTACCCTTTGCGTCCTGTTGTCCAGCCAATTTTTTATCCAGGCTACCACCTTGAGACCCACTCCAAGGCTGGCTAACTTGTATATTAATCTTGTGTGAGACTGTGTCAAATGCCTTGCTAAAATCTAGGTAGACCACATCCACAGCCCCTCCCTGGTCTACTACTTTGGTCACCCAGTCAAAGAAATTATTAGGTTCATCTGACATGACCTTCCTGCTGTGAAACCATGCTGTCTTGGGTCCTGTGCCCCACTGGCCTCTGGGTACTCAACATTTCTTTCCTTCAGAAGTGATTCCATCATTTTCCTACCACTGAAGTCAAACTAACTCGCCTGTAGTTTCCTGCCTCTGCCCTGCTCCCACTTTTTGTGAAGTGGAATCACATTTGCCGCCCTCCAGTCCTCAGGTACCACCCCATCCTCCCATGATTTGTTAGAGAGTAGTCAGTGGTGTTACTAGTTCTACCTTAGTTGTTTTAGAATTCTGGGTGAATCGCATGAGGCTCCATTGCTTTGTTCACCCTCAGTTTCAAGAGTTCTTTCAAAACCCTTTCTTCTGTGAATGGACTAGTATCGACCTTCTATTTAGAGTTTCTCCTTGTTTGGTTTGGGTACCTCTCCTCTTTCCATTGTGAATACTGGGCAGAAATATTCGCTCAGTATCCCTGCCTTTTCACTGTCACCTCTACCCACATTCCTCCCTTTATTAAGTCTCTGTATCCCTCCCTTGGTCTTTCTTCACTCCCTAATGTACCTATAAAAAGGTTTTATCCCTTCTTAATAGAGTTGGCTATCTTTTCCTCAGTTTGTGCTTTTGCTATTCTGATTGCCTTCCTGCCTCCTTTCTGCTTTAACTGATAAAGTTCTCTGTCCTGCTCCTTCTGTGCTTCCTTATATTTCCTGAATGCTATCCTTTCTCCTAACCATCCTGCCCACTCTTTTGAGAACCATGTTTTTTCCTTCGTTTTGTTGATTTGCTTCACACAAAGGCTTGTTGCCTCTGTGATGGCTGTTTTGATTATTCATAGATACATACATACATAAATACATAGACAGTGTCGGCAGATAAGGGCCTATGGCCCACCCAGTCTGCCCATTTGAGCTTGTAAGTTCAGTTTGTTTTCCTAGAAGTCTGTTGCACCTTACCCTGACCTCCAGAATTCCTTTATGTCTATCCCATGCATTCTTAAATCCTGTGATTGTTTCAGCCCCCACCACTTCCTCTGGCAGGTGTTCCACTTGTCCACCACCGCTCTGTGAAGAAATTCTTTCTCATGTTTCCTCTGAATCGTCCTCCTCCAACTTCATCCCATGCCCTCTAGTCCTGGAACATCTTTTTCGCTTAAAATAGTGTTTTCCTGCACCCTGTTCCTCTCTGAGCTCCACACCAGTTTTCAACCATTCATTGAATCCCATGGTGTGGAATATCCTAGCATCATCCTTGCCATAGACACACAGCACCTCCGAGAAGGTTACCGCATACTATCTTGTCTCAAGGCCCTCCCCAACTCCACAAACTCTCTTGCACTGCTCTTATCCCATTTACAGCCAGGTCATTTGTCCATATGTGGACAATGACATCCAGTTCCCTCCCTCATGCAGCTGCTATCGCAATCCTGAGGATTCGCTTCCTGTCCCTAGGCAGGCACCTTACCTCCCTATCCTTTTCTCCCCACTTCTACCCCTCAATGATCGAGTCCCCACCAGGAGTTGCTCTTCCCTGTGGGGTCTCATGCCACCCTCCTGTGGGTCTCCTTGTGGAGGTTCCCAGTAAACTCCTTGGTCTCCACTGCAGGTGCCTCCATAGAGAAACCATTCTTTGCCAGAAGAGCATATGGATTGGGAGAGGTACAACTGGACGGATGCACCTCTGTTCCACTACCTCTCTCCCTCCTGAGCCCACCTTGGTCCAACCGGCCTCTTTCTTGGCAACCTCTGAGGTAATGGTGGGTGGTGGCCCTGGGTGGGGAAAGAGGTTTCATGAATCCTAGCCAGGTCAGCCTGAGATGGGCAACCTCCTCCTCAGACCAGAGAGGTGCCTCAAACAGGGCAACATTGCAGCCTCCAGAATGTCTCCCAAACACTGCTGCCCCACAGCCATTGCACTGCACTGCACCACTCCCATCTTGACTTATTTTGTGTCCCCTCCTGTTGCTTTGTATGCTTACTGTCTCCTCCCTCTGTGTATTTTTACACTTACTTTCCTACTGCCTATGTGCCCTACAACTCTCGCCTTCCTGTTCTGGGACAGGAACTCCCTGTAGTCTTCTAGTCGTCTCTTCTTCCATGCTTGGATTCAGACCTCCAGCAGCCGGGTGGGAGAAAGAATTATTTTTAGGTTCCTTCAAGGTTGATGAAACTAATGTATCCAGTGATCCTTCCCTTCCTACTGCCAAACAGGAAGTTCCTGTTGTCAGTCAAATCCAGTGGCTATAAAAGTAGAACTGGCTTTGGGTGGCAGGGTGGAGGGGTAGGAAGGAGGGCAATTAGTAAAAATCTGTAGTTCTAGACTGCTGTATCTTGCTCTGAAACCAAAGTTCTCTTCTGTCAAAAGCAGCAGGCTGTAATTGGGGGCGATGCTTTTGTACTCCTAAGCTGCTAAGCCACCCAGGAGGCAGTATAAGCGCAGTAGTCTAAGGCTCTGAGCTGCAAATCTGGTGCTATCCAGCAGACCAGACCTGGGTTTGAATCCCACAGCTTCTACTTGCATACTGTGTGACCCTGAGCAAGTCACTTAACCTCCTTGTGCTCCCAGGTCACTCCTGTAAAAGCTTCCAGCTTAGTGTGCTATACCTGGTTAAACAACTAAATAAAAAAAAAATTAGTCTCAGCCTCTGCTCTGACTCAATAAATTAAGCTGATACAGCCCTGTTTCTAAGAGAAACACACAGTGACTTTCTTTTTTTTTTTTACTTTAATGAGACCCCTTCTCTTAATAAGGTATCTGTTTGCTTAATCCAAACAGGTACTAACTCCTGCTGAGACAGAAGTGATTTATCAGTAAAAATCTGTAGTTCTAGACTGCTGTATCTTGCTCTGATTAACATAAGATCAAAGAGTTTGTCTTTAAATATTTGTTCCTGCCACTTTGTAGCAATAAATCAGTGGCAGGTCTTCTAAATAAATGGTGTCTTTTAAAGGAGGTCTTAGAATGTTTTACACCTTAAGCTATGGCATAAACCGATTCTCACCTTTGGATTTTGGTACCTGAATGAATGGCAGAGATCAATGCTAATTTGTTTTCAGCGTGCTATGTGTGTTTTCTTGTTACTCCTTCTATATATATGTCAATTTGCAAGAAATGCCGCTTTATGCCAAAACAGGCACCATCAAATATGCTGAACCCTGTACTACAAAGATATGTGTAATTAAGTGGAGGAAAATCTTTGCCTTTTCTTCTCCACCCCTTCCCCAAGGTTTACTGCATAAGTAAGTGTTAGCACCACAGCCCAGTTGCCTTTCCAGTGAGGTGAGTGGGAGCTGTTAACAGCTTCTCTTTGACAGCTTCAGAAGAATCCAGCAGTAAGAGCCCTGGAGCAGACCAGCTAATGCATTTGCATTTGTTTCACCATGGCCACACCCCATTGTCACATGACCCTTACATGAATTACAAGAATTCAAACCTGACCAGTTATGGGTTACCTGCCGTTAATGGTAGTTCCTCATATCTTGTGTGCAGACCAGACTAGAAGAACAGATCCCTCATCCAAATATAATAAGATGCCATTCAAACTTAGTAAATGTGAAAATTGTATTTACTAATCCCTGTTACTGTGACACTTTAAAATAAAATCTTAATCACTAAGAACCTTCTGAAAAACAGAAAAGTCACTACTGTGCAGCACAGCACTGTGCAATTCATAGTCTAAAACTGCAATGTGAAGAACCTACAATTCTTTAAATATAAAATAAATCAGTATAAAAAATGTGTGGATAAAAGTTCCACTCTGTAGCACAGCACAGCACTGTTCTGTTCAATACATCATCTCAAACTGCTATCTGAAGAAGTATGTCATTTACGTTACTTAGATTTGAAGCAGTACTTCTGATTAACTTTGCAGCTTCAATGATCCTGCTTTTGGTTTCAATAAATGAGAAAACTGTGAACAGGTAATGCTGTAGTTCAGTTTCACTTGTAGCTCTGCTTTCACCAAAGGCACCAGCATTCTGTTCCACTCATTAGTCCATAAATTCATCAGTGAAAATACTCGCCCACAAAGCTCTTGCTAATGGGGATGGACAAGACTAATTGTACAACTGTATACAGCATTCTGCACTCAGGTACCTCCCAAAAATGCAACCCATCTCTCTCCAACAGATTTTTCTTTCATTTCTATCAAGAATGGCAATGCAGTGCATAATGATGAATAATCTGAATACAATAAGTCCATGTCTAGCCCATGTCCATCTTGTAGCTTTAGCACCTCCACAAAGTTGCATAGTTCATCCCAAGATATTGGCTGGTGTGGTGAGAATATTTGCAAGACCCTGAGGGAGCTATTATCAAAGTCAAACCATTTATTTAAGTAATCTAGGGCCCGAGCATAAAAGTTTCCCAAGTCTTTTGAAACTCTGTCTCTTACATTTGGTTGCAATGTTTTTAGAGCTGCCGTGACTTTGAATCCAAAGAACTTGTCCTGAAGTCTCTTTTGCAATTCACTGTGTAGATTATGCATCACACCATACACCTCTGAAGCAGTTAATGAATTGCTTTCCAGCTTGGCGATACTCTTATGGAACAATTGCAGAACATAGACCATGAAATTCAAATAGCATTCTGCCTCAGATATTTTATTGGGGTCACTGAATCCATCTTCATAGGCTTCATCAAATTTCTATATAGAAGGATGACATTCTTCTGCTCCTTGCATTATAAATTAGCTTTTGATGGCTGGCCAGCACTCTACCCGCCTGGCTACAGCAGGAAGAAAGCGAGCCGCCTGGTCACCACATGCTGTGTGATCTCCTTCCAGTCCTGGTCCACAAACATTTCTTTCAGCTGTTGAACCTTTGCAGAGGAAGAAAACTCACTGTAAATTTTTAAAACAAGTGTCTCCACATCAAACCATGCCAGGGCCTTGCTAGCATTCCTAGCACAGCTGTGAATAATGTGGTATAAACAGTTTGTAGAAATTATGTGTGGCACTTCGATTTTAGGTGCTTGAAATGGACCTGTGCTTGCCATAGTTCACAGAGGCATTGTCTGCAGCGAGCTGGAAAGATGTTGCAGCTGTAAATCTTTGCTATGAAGGCTCTCTGTTTTTTATTGGAAGATTGCTTCAGAGGTTTCATTGTGGTCCTCATAAAAACAAGAAGGTTTTGTTGAATGCCACTTTTTGTCGAAAGAACTGCACTGCAACAGGGAACATTTTTTGTTTTCTTTGTTGGATGCATCTGAGGCTTCTGAAATATGATGTTCCCAGGTCTTTCAAAAACAGTTCTTCTGAATATGGGGCCAGAAAATTTTTAACTATGCACTCTGCCTTAGTTTTCCCACAGCTTAATTTGATGCTATTCCAGAGTCTGAATAGAGGCTCTGTGCCAGTTACTGCCACAATCCATGGACAGGTATGAGTGGTGATGTTGTACTCTGTGGTAAACTGATGTGACCTCAGCAGCTGTGACTTTCATGGTCTCTGCAGTTGAGATCCGTGGCTGGGCAAATTTTGTCATGAACAGATTTTCTTTCTGTGCCTGGACAGTCTGCTGGTGTTTCTGATTTCTGGTGTTTTTGAGAGCCTTTTCTCCATCCCACTTCACAGTAAAGGTAGTGCCACAGGAAACGATTTCACAGAATTGGCTGTGCGGCACTGACCAGCACCCAAGGAAATGTTTGACTCCACTCTGCATTGTAACTGCAGAATCCTTGACCTTCTTTTGCTGCTGGTGGCACTAGACTGGTGGTGGCATCATATCTTGTCTCCTCTGAAGGCAGAATTCATTTTTTGCCAAAAGCAATCATTCTCACTGACATCTGAAAGTCTCAGAACCGCTTCTGACCAAACACTGTGCCCGATCGCAACAATTAACTAAAAGGCAAAAGAGAAACAAACAAAAAGAGCAAGATTACAATTATGCCAGTCATGTGCAGGAAAAGAAAACTATAAAAACATAAGGGTTCAATCTATAGTAACAAAGTGCACACTACTACCAAGTGTGACTTGTTAGATCAGGGAGCCTCTGCTGGCAAAGCGCACACTACCACCAACACCAAATGTGATTTGTTCGACCAGGGTACCTTCTCTCAACAAAGTCACTGACGAGACTTTATTCTGGTTCAGCCTATAAGAACAAAGTGCACACTACTACTAAGTGTGCCTTGATAGACCAGGGTGCCACTGCCAGCAAAGTGCACACTACTACCAAGTGTGACTTGTTCAACCTGGGTGCCTTCTCAACAAAGTCACTGACACAGACTTTATTCTGGTTTGGCCTATAGGAACAAAGTACACATACTACTAAGGTGTCTTATGCTGTTAGACCAGGGTGCCACTGCTGGCAAAGTGCACACTACTACCACCACCACCAAGTGTGACTTGCTGGATGAGGGTGCCTTTTCAACAAAGTCGTTGACATGGACTTTATTCCGAGGTGGCAGAAAGACCACTGAGAAAATGCCATACATCAGACTCAAACTTAAATAGCAAACACTATTGCACCTTTAGCAGAGCAGAGACCAGTGCCTATGGGGAAGACCTTGTTGTGGTGGCACTGCTTTCTACCGATGCTCCCCTAGCTGCAAACAGGACAAAGCCAACACATCAGATTTTAGTATCTTAAAACAGTTTTGGAAGGTATTTGTATTTCACCAGAAAAAAAGGAAAAAGGTTCCCTTGAGCAAGCCTATTGACAAGTGTAAAGTAAAGGAAAAGAGGAACAATAATGAATAAAAAGAGTTTCAACAACTAACTGAACTGACTGACATCTGTAAGCAAATATTTACAAATACAATACAGGTAGTGCATAGAGATAAAAAAACTGTGTGTATTTTTTTTAAAATATTTGTTTACAGATGTTACAGGTGGTTGCTGTAACTCTTTGTAAACAGCAATCAGGTCAGGAACAGGATAGGAAACACCACCACATCAGTATGATCATAGCCCAACACCAACTTTACTAAGCTGTTATTATTTAAATTAAAACAAGCAACATGATCACATTTCTACACAATAACCCCATAATAAGCCAGCCTACCTTAATAAGTGATGCCTGTGGCCCTGTAGTCCTTGACTGGGTCAGTGTCCACCCTCTTTTCCAGCAGTGCTGTCTGCAAGCAAGCCATGACCATCACTGACCATCCCAAGGTGTCAAAGCAGCCAAATTAGACTGAGGTCCTGGTTCTCTCATAGGTAGTGGTAACAAAGCAGTGGGGGTCCTGTCTGTGGCGGCCGGTTGTCCATCTCTAGTTCTTTTGGTACTCCAGTCCAAACACGATGAGTTCTCTTAGTCCTCCAGACTCCAGTCCAAACATGAAACACAATGGGTAGGTTAGGTTTAAAGTACACAGTTTAAAACCAGCCTTTATATAGGGCAGTAAACACAGCGCAGACTGGGAAGCCTTTCTTTGTTTATTTTTCCTGTCAGAGCTACATGAATCAAGGCACATGATTGGTCTTTCTGAATGGACCAATCGCAGCCTCCAAGTGGACCCATCAGAAGCCTGGGATGAGCCTGTATTCTGATTGGCCCCCATCATCATGTGTTCTGATAGGGTGGTTTCTGGAGCCCAAATCTGACACAAGAAGCTTACTGCTGCCTTGGTACTCTCTCTTCGGCTTGGTATGTGTATACAGCAGCAGCAGTGAGTGGTCATGGCATGGGATCCTCATTCCAACTCATGGTGGTGCATGGCCGCAGCATTGCAGTGATGTCTGAGTGGTGTGGTGGCAGTCGTATGTGTGCCGACATGTCGAGCTGCAAGAACTTGGAAGTTTGAACAACAAATGACATGCCAAAACTGTAGCTGAACATGGGGAAACTGAGAACTGGAGAGGACCTCAGAATACCGGAGGATCTGGGGAAAAACGGGTAGGTGACAACCTTAGTTATGCCCTGTGCTGTATTACCAGGGGATCTGAGAGAGGAACAGTCAGGGAACAAGAATCTTCAATTTTGTCAGGTTGTGGAGCTGCTTGCTCTTTTGGATGGATTGAACTACTGGCTCCATGGATTGGGGCCACCACTGGTTCATACTGTGCTCAAGAATTACCATATTGGCATTCTGAAAATGAATTTCAAGAGAACTGAGAGGTTTACCAATTCCCTCTGTCTAGTAAGCCCACTTGTACAGTGTCTCTGTTACGGAGTTTTCATTGTGTACCAGCCACGCTGAATGAAGACCACTTACTCTGAAGAAATGACCAGTGAACATCATGAAATGTCAGATAAACACAAGTGTCCAGATACTGTATAAGCAAAAAGCCAGGATTAATGATTGTGTGAAGTGTGCATTGCACAGGGTCACAAGCTATTGGGAGACCCCAGATCAGGACATCATTCATTTCAATTTTTTATTAGTTTTCAATGTCACAAGGCTCATGCCTGTGTAGTGAACCCTTCTCTGGTGGGGTGGGTGGGTAAGGAGTGGGTAGCAGGCCATCACACTATGTATGGGTTCAGATGCAACTGCTTGGAAACATAATTTATTTGTATACATTTACAGGGAAAGTCTTTTTTTATTAATATCTTGTTTGGCAACATTGGAGATAGAGGGTATGTTACACTAACAGGGAAAGTTTTTTCTAAGCTTGGGGCCAACATCAGGATGGGGCCTGTCTGCTATACTGACAGGGAAAGTTTTTTTTTTGGTTACATACAGTATAGTACATAACTGAATACTGCATTTGGGACAGCATCAGGGATCGTGGATCATGGGGGTGTTCACTAGACTACCAAGGAAGATCTCATTTTTTTTAAATAAATAAATAACAGGGTCATTTTTTTTCTAAGCTTGTGGGCCAACATCGGGATGGGGGGCAGTCCACTATACTGACAGGGAAAGTTGTTTTATTTCATACAGTATACAGTATGTGTGAAACTGCTACTGTTCAGGTCACTAATGATTTATTACTTTAAAACCAGTGGGTTTACACATGTTAATGGTACTTTTATTTCACTTAAGTTACATTTTAAAATATGGGACTTCAGAGCAGCTGACTTTGATAAAGATGGCCAACAGAGTTAAGCTAGTCCTAGCAAGAAGAAATACAGGTGAGAGGGTGTAGACAAAGTGGGGAAGCATTAAGGATGCAATACTTGAAGCAACATCCCATTGTGTTACGGAGAAAAGCAAGAGCAAAAGAAGGAGAAATCACTCTGGTTCTCAAAAACAGTAGAAAACGTCAGAGCCAAAAGACTGGCCTTCGAAATAAAACAGAACACAGCAGGACGAAGATAGGGAGGCATACCAAACTTCCCTAAGGGAAGGCAGTGGAGGCAGGTAAAGGCCCAAACCAAGGAAACACTAGCACAAACAGTAAAAGAAGGTGACAAGACTTTCTATAGATACATTAATGAAAGGAGAAAGTCCAGAGGGGTATTGCTAAGATCAAAGGGATAAGGGGAGTGTGTGGAGGAGGACCAAGAAAAAGCATCTATCCTAAAAGATACTTCTGCTCAGTATTTACTGAGGAGAAGGTAGAGCAGGGCCCACAGCTCACCACCATGGACATGGAGGAGGGAGGTGTGCACAAGTCCTTTCACAAAAGAAAGGGTCCTACAAGAGCTTGCTAAGTTCAGAGTGGAGAAGGCAATGGGACTTGATGGCATACATCCCAGGGTACTTACGGAGCTAAGGGTGAAACTAGCAGAGCCATTATCAGAACTGTTCAGTGAGTCTCTGAGCACAGGAGAGGTCCCAGAAGACTGAGGAAGGGCTCATGTGATCCCATTCCACAAGAGTGGTAGCAGGGAGGAGGCAGGGAACTACAGACCAGTCAGTCTTACCTCAGTAGTGGGCAAGATTATGGAGGCACTCCTTAAGGAAAGGATAGTGCAACACCTGGAATACATAGGAGCACAAGATTCAAGACAGCATGGGCTTACAACAGGAAAGATCCTGTTAAACTAATCTCATAGATTTCTTTGACTAGGTAACCAGAGTGGTGGACCAAGGGGAGCAGCTGATGTTGCCTACCTTGACTTCAGCAAAGCTTTGATACTGTTCCACATAGAAGATTGATTAATTAGCTGGGTAGACTGGGTGGGTCAGAAGTTGATCAACTGGGTGGCAAACTGGTTGACGAGCAGAAAACAGAGAGTGGTGGTAAATGGTACACAGTCAGAAGAGATGCAAGTCACAAATGGGGTACCTTCAGGGATCATGTCCTGGGGCCAGTCCTCTTCAATATCTTTATCAGTGATGTTGCAGATGGACTGAGGGTACGCTTTTCTGTTTGCAGATGACACCAAGATCTGCAACAGAGCAGTTGATCCAGATGGGTGGGCAGAATGAGAAGAGATCTGGATAAACTAGCAAAATGATCAGAAGAGTGACAACTGGGGTTTAACGCAAAGAAGTGCAAGATCATGCACATAGAGAAGAGAAACCCAAAGTCACCAATAGGTTCGAGGGAGTTGCTGGCAATCACAAAGGAAGAGAGAGAACTTGAGCATCATCATCACAGATGACCTGAAGTCATCCAAGCAGACCACTAAAGCAGTCGGTAAGATTAGGATGATGTTGAGGTATATTAGTAGGGGTATCAAAAGTCGTGAGAGGGAGGTAATAATCCTCTTTACAAGACACTGGTTAGGCCCCATCTGGAGTATTGTGCAGTACTGGAGGCCCCACCTGTACAAGGACATTAACAAAATGGAGGCAGTTCAGAGAAGGGCAACTAAATGGTGCAGAGACTGCATCAGAAGAAAAATTACTCACCTTAGTAATGTTGTTTCTTCTAATGGAGTCTTGCTATATTATAGACATTAGCAGTTTGATCCAGCTCTAGAACTGTCTCGGAGTGAAATGGTTAAAACCATTCCAAAATAGAAATTTGGCACGAGAGCAGCTCTATCTGTGTCATTTCAAACTTGAACTGTCAGATCTTTACGAGCCAAACTCACCAAGGTCTGTGTGGAAGCTGTAACCTCACACTAGCCAAATGGCTACCTAAATAATAATAACCATTGCTGGTCCCAACACCCAAGACTCAAGTCAGGGGACCAGAAATACTAACACCATTCTAATAATATGAAAATGGAAACATAAGTATAATAAACACACACACGCATCACACACACACATTCCAAAGTCCCAAAGGGACAAAATGCTAACAGGACATAAGTAGTGCCCACACTAAGTTGCCCGCACCCCACCAAGTAGAGGTTCTGAGAGGGGCAGGTTGGGAGGTCTATAATATAGCAAGACTCCATTAGAAGAAACAACATTACTAAGGTGAGTAATTTTTTCTTCAAACAACATGAAGTCTTGCTATATTATAGACATTAGCAGAATACACAGCAGTACCTCCATGGAGGAGGGGCAGAACCTACTTAGGAATAGGCTCTGAAGAACAGCTGTGCCAAACCGAGCATCTCTCCTGGCCTGACATCCAGGGAGTAATGCTTGGTAAAAGTGTGTACCGTTTCCAAGTAGCAGCCTGGCAAATCTCTAATAAAGGGATATCTCTGGCAGCAGCTAGAGATGCAGCTGTACCCTGGTGAAATGAGCCCTCAAACTGGGGCTCTGCCCACTTTCTGATAACAAAATTGGATGCAAGAGACAATCCACCTGGCTATTGATCTCTTAGTGGCAGGTTTGCCTTTCCCAACTTCACCATAGGTAAGGAAAAGTTGGAGGATTTGAACCTGTGACCTTTGGTACGCCTATATAATAACTAAGAGCCTCTTAACATCCAGGCTGTGCAACCTCCTCTCATCCGAAGAGGAGTGATCAGTGAAAATACTGAAGGGAGATAGATTGATTAAGATGGAAATCTGAAACCACCTTAGGCAAAACTTCCTATTAGTCCTAAGGACTACCTTATCCCTGTGGAAAGAAATAAAGTCAGTCTCCACTGACAAGGCTTGCAATTCACTTATGCGCCTGGCAGAAGTGATAGCCACTAGAAAACAGTTTTCCAAGTTAGGTACTTAAGCTCTGCAGAAGACAGAGGTTCAAAGGGGTTGCATTAACTGGGCAATGCAAACATTAAGGTCCCAAGCAGGGCCGGTTCCTGAAAGGGAGGATTAGTATGGAGTAATCCCTTAAAAACTTGGAAAACACAGGATGAGAGGAAAGAGGGATGACTTTCCTGTTGACACAAAAGCAGACACAGCTGCCAAATGAACTCACAGGGTAGCTGGTCTGAGACCCAAGGAATTAAGATGTACCATGTAATCTAACAAAATGGGCAATTCAGCAGATTCTGGGAAATATTTTCCCAGCACACCAAATGGAAAACCTTTTCCATTTAGAACTATAAGTAGCTCCTAGTGGAAGGCTTTCTGGAAGCCTTTAGGATCTCAAGAACACCCTGAGAGAGGTGTAAATCAGCAAACTCTAACTCCTCAAGAGACAGGCCTTGAGGTTGAGGGATTTGAGGTCCGATACCAAACCTTCCCTGGGCACAAGTCAACAGATTGTGATTCCTGGGAGGCACAGGGAAGATGGACTGTCAGAGACAGAAGGAGTGGGTACCAGGGCTGCCTGGCCCAATCCGGGCAATCAGAATCACCCTGCAAGGCTGAGATCTGATTTTGACTAGTACTTTGAATAGGAGAGGAAAGGGGGAAGCATAGAGGAACTTCCCTCCAATCCAGAAGAAGGGCATCCAGGGAACTGAACCCAGCACTGGAGGCCTGCAACAGAACAGAGGAAGTTTGTGATTGTCTGGGGCTGCAAAAAGATCTATCTGAGGGATGCCCCACCTGGCAAAAACTATCCCCAGCACTTGAGGATCCAGGGACCATTTGTGATGGCCCTGGAAATCCTGCTGAGGGCATCCGCTAGGACATTGTCCTTCCCTGGAAGATGAACTGCTGCGAGGAAGTGTTCAGGGAATAGGTCAGAGACCACAACTTCATTGCCCTCGGTGCACAAGGCTGAAGACCGAGTGCCCCTGTTTGTTGATGTACCACATTGTTGTGGTGTTGTCTGTTCTGACTTGTATCACCTTGTCGTGGACAGATGCAGAAAAGCTTGAAGAGCTAAAAGACAGCTCTGAGTTCCAGCAAACTGATGTGGAGCAGAGATTCCTGGGGACCAAACTCCCTGAGTGGAAAGGTCGCCTATGTGGGCTCCCAACCCAGAAGGGAAGCATCTGTAGTGAGAGTCAAGTCATGAGAAGGGGAAATGAAGGGGACCCCGCCTAAATTGCTCTGATCCTGCCACCACTGGAGAGCTAGGATCAAGGTTCGAGTCACTGGGACCAACTTGGAAAGGGGGTCTCTCTCTGAGACCAAAAGGTTCTCAAGTGAAACTGAATGTCTCTCATCTGAAATCTGGCTCCTGCACAACAGCTGTGGATGCAGCCATGTGCCCCAGGAGCTGCAGAGTGTCTTGCTGGTCGAGAGACCTGCAGAGTGAAGGAAGAGGCCAGAGCCACTAAATTCTTTACCCTTTCTGGGGAAGAAAGGCTCTGGCTAGCTTTGTGTCCAATTCTGCCCTTATAAAGGTGAGTACCTGGACTGGTTCCAGAACTGACTTTGGTAGGTTTAGCAGAAAACCCAGGGAGGTGAGAAGCTGCTGGGTGACCTGCAGGTGAGATTTTACCTGTTCTGGGACTGGCCTACAATGAGCCAGTCGTCTAGATAGGGAAAAACAGCAATCCTCTGCCTCCTTAAGGGCCACTGCTAGACACTTTGTGAATACCCTTGAGCAGAGGTAAGGCCAAGGGCATTGTTCTGAACTGCTAATGACCTGAGGGCAGTTCGAATCTGAGGTACTTTCGATGGGATCTTCTGATTAGGACATGGAACTAGGCATCCTTGAGGTCCAGGGAGGCTAGCCAGTCCCTGGCCTTAGGGAAGGTAAAATCATTGCCAGAGTTACCATTTTGAACTTTGGTTTCAAAAGATGCTTGTTCAGATATCTGAGATCTAAAATGGGCCGCCACTCTCCTGTCTTTTGGGGTAAGGAAGTATCTGAATACAGACCCTGCCCTGATGCAGGGAGGAACCCTTTCTACTGCTCTGAGAGCTAACAGGAATGAGACCTCTGTTTCCAGAGCAGGGTCTCTGAAGCACTTGTAGGAAAAGTCTGCTTCTCAACTTGGAAACTTTTTGAAGCTGAGAACCAGACCCTGGCTTACTACTTCCAGAACCCACTTGTCTGAGGTTAAAGAAGCCCAATTTGACTGAAGTAAGCCAGCCTGCCCCCACTGGTACAGGAGAACCGGCCCTGGGCACCCCATCAGGGTGCCTGTTTCGCAGGAGCTTTAGGCTGGGGGTGGGAGCAGGTCTGCCCACCCCTCGCCTGCCCCTGCCTCTTAAGAAGCCTCCTCTGAGCATAGGCAGAGGAGGCCTGAGTCTGGTAGAAAGGCCTGTGAAAAGCCTACCCCTACCCCTGGGGCATGCCTTTGAGGAGTGGCTTGCCGCCTCCTTAGCCTGGGCACTCTTGTAAGTAGTCCCATATTCATCCATCTTCTTCATGTAGTTCTCTGTCTGCTCTCCAAACAGAGAATTTCCCACCACAGGAAAATCCATAGCCTTAGTCTGGGTATCCTGTGACAGACTAGTACACCTGAGCCAGGCCAACCTACTAAAAGCTACAGATGTGGCCATGACCCTAGAGGAAACATCATTAACATCCACAGCAGCATGAAACTGAAACTTAGAGGCTTCAATGCCATCAGCAGCCACCTGTTCTAGCTCACTAGCCAGCTGGCCATGGGCCTGCTTGGCCATTGCATAACAGTATCCCATCTAGATTTCTGATACCCTAGCTACATAAGCCATATAATTTGCTTGCCTGAGTCTCAGAGAGGCTGCCATATTCTGTTTTTTGCCATGGCATCAATCTTCCTGGAATCCTTGTCAGGAGGATGTGAGCCAAGGAATATTAGCTTTATCACAGGCAGCAGCCTGAACTACCCCAACATGACTGCATTGTTGAGAAAGGAATTCTGTATCAGGGCCTGACAATGTATACCTTCTGTCCATCTTTTTATCTACAGGAGGCACAGAATTAGAAGCTTTTAAAATTTTAATTGTTTGTTTCGAAAAGACTTATGTAAAGGAATAGACAATCTCCTAGACTCTGGAATATCCATCATTTCTACAAAATCAGGCTCCTCTTGCTCATCCACAGCCTCTTCTAAAGGAAGCTGGAGGTTTCAGCAACTTTTTATAAAACATAAATGAGATGGGGACTCAGACAGCATAGGGAAATTCTAAAGGTCTGTCTGGGGAGATGTCCGGTTCAATGGGCACACCCAGACCTTCCCAGCCACATTCATACTGTTCATAATCCTCCTCCCCTCCTCTGGTTCATAAAATTCCTCAATATCATAATCCTGAACCACTGGGACCGGACGAACTGACCTTTTACCAGATAGTGGTGGTTCGGACGGACCCTGAGACAGTGACTGGACAATTTGTATGGCTTTTGCTATCTCTGCAGCAGTTGGAGAAGGAATTTTGGACTCCAGACCTGCTGATTTTCTTGTTTTCTTTACTGGAATTGGTTCTCAGAACCAGCTTTTCTTTGCCGAGAAGTCTGGCCCTGGTCAGAGGGCACTCCTCTGGTTCGTTGGCACCGAACCGGGCTGGCCATCCGGGTCAGCAGACTTTTTGGCCTCTCGCCCTAAGCCTGCCCAATCTTTTTCCAGGGTGGCTGCAGGAAATTCTTACATACCTGGCAGTCTGACTGGAGGTGGTCAAACCCCAGACAATAAACACATGTGGTGTGGGTCAGCCTTGGCAAAGACTTCCCCACAAACATCACAGTGTTGAAACCCAGTGGGCCCGGTTTTTCTTTTGGGTTTCTAGACATAATGCCAGCCTAACCAAAAACTTGCCCTTTAAGCGGCAGTGCCAGGAAGAACACCCTTATCGGTTCCTAATCCGTGCATCCGGTATTGGAAAAAACGTAATAAATCCGTTTTTTAGAACCGATAAGAACCAGGAACCGCACTCTCAAAATAGTAACTTTTAGTTTTAAATGAGTTTTAACCCACTGATCGGTTCAAAACCGAACCGATAACTTACAAGTTCCATACAGACAAAACCTTCATTTATTTACGGTTACACAGATAGAGCTTGCTCGAACGGTTTTGAGTTAAAATAAAACTATTCTCGGTTTAATCCAACCGAGAAACACTTTTAAACCGAGAAATGAACCGAGCAGAAGGAGAAATCTCCGGAGCGACTGTTCACTGAGGCGTAGTAAAGAATCTGACAGTTCAAGTTTGAAATGACACAGATAGAGCTGCTCTCGTGCCAAAATTCTATTTTGGAATGGTTTAACCATTTCACTCGGGGCAGTTCTAGAGCTGGATCAAACTGCTAATGTCTATAATATAGCAAGACTTCATGTTGTTTGAAAACATATGAGGACAGATTAACAGAGCTCAATATGTATACCCTAGAGCAAAGGAGGGAGAAAGGTGATATGATCAAACAGTCAAACACCTTAAAGGTATTAACAACGTGAAATAGTCTAACATGTTTCAATATAGGAAAAATAGCAAGACAAGACACAGCATGAGATTAGAGGAGGCCAGTTAAGGGATCATGTGGAGGAAGTTCTTTTTACAGAATGGGTGGTGGATGCATGGAACGGCCTACCTCAGGAAGTGATGGATATGAATACAGTGCAGGGCTTCAAACAGGCATGGGATAGGCATAAGGGAGCAATATAGATGAGTGTAAATAAATAGGCCATTGACAGAGTAAGGCCGATGGCACTTTCATAAAGTAGAAAAAAATGGACAGACTTGATGGGCTTTGCAGTCCTCATCTGCAGTTAACTTCTATGTTTCTATTCAAAAAGCAAGGACATTACTCAACTTGGCAAATTTCTCGGCTTGAATATGCCCAATCCCAACTCCTACTGTAATTCTGTACAAAAGCTTTTCTGCCTGCATAACTGTCCCATGGTCAAATGTCTACATAGAGGGGCAGATGGAGAGACAGGTCATCTTAAAAGGTCAGTCGAGTTCCTTCTTCATGATCCTGCCATATAAAGTCTCAGCAGGCATAACTGCACAACTTCAAAAATGTTTCTCAGAAGCCTAGAGTAGTTATTCACCTTGCAGCAACAAACACACTATTTTTTTACTGTGCCCTAGTGCCAAATCCCACTGCTGTCCTATCAAGTTCAGTGCAATTTATTAATGAAGGTGTCCACTATGCACTGTTCCAGTTCACCAGTGAATACATGCTAAACTAAAAAGGAAAGTTTTTTTCCTAAGCTTATGGGCCAACAATGGGATGGGGGGGCATTCTGCTATACTGACATAGAAAGTTTTTTAAATATACTTGAATACTGTATTTGGGATGGCATCGATCGGGTGGGGGTCCACTAGAGTTCCAGGGAAAGTCTTTTTTTTTTTTTTTTATATATTTTGTTTGGCAAAATCCGGATAGAGGTATGGTAAACTAACAGGGAACGTTGTTTTTTCTAAGCTTGTGTGCCAACATTAGTATGAGGACCAGTCCGCTATGATAACAGGGAGTTTTATTTTAATATTTATACAGTATATAATTGAATACTGTATCTCAGTGGCTTTGGGAATCAGGGAGGGAGTCCACCAGACAACCAGGGAAAGTCTTTTTAATTTAATATCTTGTTTGGCAACATCTGGGATAGCGGGTATGCTAAACTAACAGGGACAGTTTTTTTCTAAGCTTGTGGGCCAACATTGGTATGAGGGCCAGTCCGCTATGCTAACAGGGAATGTTTTTGTTGCTGTCATATACAGTATATAATTGAACACTGCATTTGGGTGGCAATGGGGATCAGGGAGAGGGGTCCACTAGACTATCAGGAAAGTCTTTATTTTTAATTAATATTTTTTGGCAACATCAGGGATAGGAAGTACGCTAAACTAACAGGAATGTTTTGTTTCTAATACTGTGGGCCAACATCGGGGATGGGGGCTGGTACAAAATACTGACAGGGAAATTGTTTTTATTCATATCTTGTTTGGCAACATGGGAATGGGAAGCAGTACACCAAACGCAGTAACTGTATATTGTATTTGGGGTGGCATCAAGGATCGGGGGTCCACCAGACTACAGGAAAGTCATTTTTGTTAATATCAGGATAGGGGTCACTAAACTTAAATGGAATGTGTTTTTCCCTAATATCTTGTGGGCCAAAATTGAGGATGTGTTTGGGACAGCACTGGTGATCAGAGAGAGGGTATACTAGACTACCAGGGAAGGTCTTTTTCATTAATATCTTGTAAGGCAAGGTGGTCCATTAAACTAACACGGAAAGTGTGGGTTTCTTTTAAATGCTTTTTAACTACTGTATCTTGAGGGCCCAATTCTGGCACATGTTGCTGACAGTTAAGGTTAGAGCGATAATTAATGTCAGTGCACTTACAGTGCTGCTTGCAGTCTTAGCGTAGTTCACCTAATGGCACTACACAAAGATGGAGTGCAACAAAGAAAACCTTTATACTGTAATTAAATTACTCCTCAAGTGGTAAGCTTCTGTATGGTAAACAGTAACAATTAATGCATGCCACCTGCTGCAACTGTGCAGACAGATTAGAAAGAAAAATCTGGCACTTCAGGGATTTGCTGACTTGCTGTCACCACCTCATGGACTGATGATGAAATGCACTTTGAAGCTAAGTACAACGACGCATAATTACAATATGTACGCACTGAGAATCATGCTGAGCAGTACAGTGCTGGCACTGGTCAGCATAGGCGGCATCAGGCAACTTATCTGTAGGATTGTAGGCTTAATGATTGTGGGGCAACATACGGATGGAGGCTGGAGGGTGCCCAATATGCCAACAGGCTAAGAAGGCTCAAGGAAGAGGTTCAGTGGCTTGGCAGGAGCTGGGGAGGTTGAGGATGAGAGGAGGATTGCATCGGTAGGAGGGCTGACATCTGAGAGTATTGTGGGGGCACCACAGAGAAGGAACAGTGGGTCAACGGAGGGGAGGGGCAAAGTAGACAGGAAGCCCCAACTGATGAAGGGTGGATTCTAGTAGAACCTAGAAAACAGAGGAGCAGCAGTAGGCAGGAGGAGGAAAATACATAAGTAAGGCAAACGGGTAGGGAACATGTTTGCTGTACTAGTAACACATGGGAAAGAGGACACAAGAGGAGAATGCACAAGGGATGGTACTCACAAAGAGGAGGGAGTGAGGGCATTACTAGTGGAGATTTATATGGCATGGCAGGGGTAAGGATAATACTCAGAGAGGAGAGGAGGAGAGAGAGGTTGGCAGTCAAACAGGAGGAGGGAGGGGTCTCAATTGAGAGAGGCAGGGGAAGACACTGGAGCACATGGTAAAAGCACCATCTTGAGTGGCCCCAGAAATGAGAAACTGGGGTGGTGGCGATGGGCACAAGGAAAGAGGAGGAGGTGTACTGGATTGGGGACTCCATACTCAAGGGGATCAGGTGAGGCAGCAAGGGGAGAGGCACAGTCGGATATGGGTGGAGTCCATACCAGGATTAAAGGCAGGACAGGCAATCCTAAGGTGCTTAAAGAGGGTAGGAGGAAACCACACATAGTAGTATGTGGGGACAAATGACCTAGTGGAGAAATGGTGGAGGTAAAAGGAGAGGACTGAGGAAGTGGGAAGGGTTGTGAGGAGACTGGGAGTCTGTGACCTTCTCCGAGGTGCTCCCAGTGCCCTGCACAAGCACAGTGAGAAAGGAGAGAATTAGGAGTTGAACACTGTTGGTAAAATGGTGTCAAACTAAGGGATATGGGGTTGTGAGTGGCTGGGGAAGTACCTGGGATAACAACAATCTGTTTGCAAGGGATAGGCTGCACGTGAGTGGGGAGGAAAGGAGGTACTAGAACAAAGACTGGGAGGTATATTGTGACAAAGATGGATTTAAACTAGATGGAGGGTGGCAAGTGGACAGCAGGCAGGGATCTGATAGAGTGAGTCACAGCCTACCCCCCAAGCTAGCAGGGAAAGACTCAGCTGGCCAAAAAGGGAGGGTAGAAGGAAGGAAATGGAGGCCAGAGAAGGGAAGGGGCAGGATGGAGGTGGTCTCCTTGAATGCAAGAGCTTAGGCAACAAATCAGCTGAGCTACAGGCACTCTTAGCAGTGTGGAGGTGGATATTGCAGCTGTCACAGAAATGTGGGCAACTGAGCACTGGGACTGGGATCTGGCAATCCCAGGATACAGAGTATACGGAAGGACTGTAAGGAAGGAAGGGGTGGTGGGTGGCAGTCTATGTGAGGGATGGGATCAAATGCACAAGGGGCCGAGGGGAAGAAAGGAGAACAGAAGCAATCTGGCTCCTAGACTCAAGGGGTAGGAAACTGAGGTTTGGGGTGGTATACAGGCCGGGCCCAGTCTGAGAGCTTGACAGGGAATTAGCAGGACAAATCAGAAAGGTATGCAGAAAATGGAAGGTGGTCATCGTGGGGATTTCAGCTTGCTGGAGGTTGACTGGAACATTCTGGTCACCTCCGTGCTAGGGAGCAAGTGCTCCTGGATGTGATCCAGGAGGGTCTCCTGACACAGTTGGTTAGTGTACATACTAGGCTAGAGAACACTTTAGATCTGGTGTTGTCGAATTGGGAGGCAGTAAGGGAAATAAAGGTGGAGGACCCACTAGCCGACAGCAATCACCAAACGGTGTGGTTTAATATCACGTATGCGGGGAGCCAGAGAAATCAGTTACTCAGGTAGTAAACTTCAGGAGGGCAGACTTTAGGAGGATGCAGGAAGTGCTGAAAGGAAACTGGAGGGCATAAGGCAGGAGATGAATGCAGAGCAGAAATGGGATATTATTAAATGGGATTACAGAGGCAACAGAAGCCTGCACCAAGACATAGAGTAAGAAAAGCAGAGCAAGAAAACCATGCTGGTTGAACAGCGAGGTAGTGGAGGTGGTGGGAACAAAATAAGAGGCATGCCAGAGGTATAGGAGGACAGGGAAGGAAGTGGACAGGAAGAAATATGCGAGATGGTCCAGAGGTGACCAGAAAATTGAGAGAAGCCAAGGCCCAGAGAAAGCTGAGATTTGTGCAGGGAATTAACGGGGGACTTTTCAGCTACCTCTAGGGAGAAAAGGAAGTACAAGGAGAAAATAGTGAGGATAAAAAGGGTGGGAGTGGACAGAAAAGGAGGAGGAGCAGGCTGAAGCACTGAATGAATAATTTTGCTCAGTGTTCATGGAAGAAAAGGGGACCACTACCACCATGGGCTGGAGGGCGGAGACAAGGGAAGAGGAGGTGACAGATGGAAGAATTGAGGCAAGTAGAGTCCTAGAGGGACTGAGGGCACTGAAGGTAGACAAGGCACCAGAGCCGGATGGTATCCACCCAGGGTGCTGAGGGAGACGCGGAGGTGTTGGGCAGAGCTGGCGGATCTATACAGCACCTCACTGGAGTTGGGATGTGCCACTGGACTGGAGGATGGCACATGTAATACCATTACACAAGAGTGGACCAAGGATGAACCGATAATTATCGTCTGGTAAGTCTCACCTCCAGAGTGAAAACTCATGGAGATGATACTAAAAGAAAGACTGGTGTTGTACCTGGAGGACAATGGCCTCCAGGATGGAGGCAGCATGAGTTTGTTTTAGGGAAGTCTTGTCAAACCAACCTGATACAATATTATGACTGTGTGACAGGTGAGCTGGATAAGGATCATGATGGATGTTCTTTACTTGGACTTCAGCAAGGCCTTCGATTCTGTGCCTGGGGAAGCTAACTGGGGTAGGGGCAAAAATGATGAACTGAATTACAAGCTGGCTGAGTGGGAGGTTGCAGAGGATGGTGGTGAGGGAGCTCCGTGAGGTGTTGATGATGAGTGGGTGCACAGGCTTTGTGTGGGGGCCAGTATTATTTGGGCTCTTCATAGCAGACATTGCACATGGGTGAGAGGAGGGATGCAAGCAGCTGCAGGGGTGCCTAAGCAAGCTAGGAGTGGTCAGAGGTGGCAGCTGGGGTTCAATGCAAAAGAAGTGTAGGTTATGCACTTTGGGGTGAAGAACCCAAGGAGAGAATACTGGCTTGGGGGGTAAGCTGGGATCACTGAGGAGGAGGAGAAGGACCGAGGATAATGGTAACAGGGACCATGAACAACACTGCCCAGTGCAGGAGAGTGGCTGCAAAAGCAAACAAAATGCTGGGGTGCATAGCGAGGGGTTTCGTTCCAGGCAAAGAGGGTGTCTTGCCCCCCCTACAGGTTGCTAGTAAGGCCACACTTAGAGTATTGTGTGCAGTTTTGGAGGCTATGGTATCAGGCTATTGGAGGAGGTGCAGAGGAGGGCAACAAAGATGATATGTGGAATGGAGGAGAGAGAGACTATGAGAGCAGGCTGGGAGACCTGAATATGTACACCCTGGAGGATAGAAGGGATGGGGGACATGATAGAGACATTCAAGTATCTGAGGGAATCAATAAGGATGGGGCAGATGGGGTCTTTAGTTAAGGAGGGGAGGGACACCAGGAGCACGGCTAAGAATAGAGGAGGAAGATTTTGGCAGGAAATGAGACACCATTTCACAGAGAGGTGGTAGCAAATGGAACGACTACCAGAATGGGTGATGATATTTAAATCTGTGAACAGCTTCAAAAGGGCATGGGACAGGGAACAGGGGAGAGTGAGGTGGGGAGGTGGGGGTGGCAGTGGGATGACAAGGGGAGGGGTGGGCAGCTGCAAACTAGAGGTGCTAGCTGCACACCTCGAGCAGACTTAGTTAGACCTGGTGGTCTGTTTCTGCTGGACCATTCATAAGTTCGTATGTACATAACCACTGCATTTACATTCCTACCCACCCTGCTCTCTATTCTTACATATCCCTATACACCCTGCTCTCTCCATGTTTACATATTTCTACACACACTGCTCTTCCATACATACATATTCCTACCCACCTTCTCTCTCCATACTTACATATTTCTACCCACCCTGCTGTCTCCATACTTATATATTCCTGAACACCTTGCTGTCTCCATACTTACATATTCCTACCCACCCTGCTGTCTCCATACTTACATATCCCTACACACCCTGCTCTCTCCATGCTTACATATTTCTACATACCCTGCTCTCTCCATACTTATATATTCCTGCACACCCTGTTGTCTCCATACGACATGTTCCTACACACACTTGTTGTCTCCATACTTACATATTCCTACCACCCTGCTGTCTCCATACTACATATTCCTACACACCCTGTGTCCATACTTACATATTCCTACACACCCTGCTGTCTCCATACTTACATATTCCTACATACTCTGCCTCTCCATATTTATATATTCCTGACACCCTGCTGTCTCCATACTTACATATTCCTACCCACCCTGCTGTCTCCATACCTACATATCCCTACACACCCTTCTGTCTCCATACTTATATATTCCTGCACACCCTGCTGTCTCCATACTTACATATTCCTACCCACCCTGCTGTCTCCATACCTACATATTCCTACACACCCTGCTCTCCCATACTTACATATTCCTACACACCCGCTGTCTCCATACTTACATATTCCTGCACACCCTGCTGTCTCCATACTTACATATTCCTGCACACCCTGCTGTCTCCATACTTACATATCCCACACACTTGCTCTATTGTTACATATCCCTACACACCCTGCTGTCTCCATTTAGCATATTACTGCACACCCTGCTCTCCATACTTATATATTCCTGCACACCCTGCTGTCTCTATACTTACATATTCCTACACACCCTGCTGTCTCTATACTTACATATTCTTACACACCCTGCTGTCTCCATACTTACATATTCCTGCACACCCTGTCTCCATATCTTACATATTCCTACATACCTGCTTCTCCACATTTATATATTCCTGCACACCTGCCGCCTCCATACTTACATATCCCTACACACCCTGCTGTCTCCATACTTATATATTCCTGCACACCCTGCTGTCTCCATACTTACATATTCCTACCCACCCTGCTGTCTCCATACCTACATATCCCTACACACCCTCTGCTGTCTCCATACTTACATATCCCACACACCCTGCTGTCTCCATACTTATATATTCCTGCACACCCTGCTGTCTCCATACTTATATATTCCTGCACACCCTGCTGTCTCCATATGTATATATTCCTGCACACCCTGCTGTCTCCATACTTACATATTCCTACACACCCTGCTGTCTCCATGCTTACATATTCCTACACACGATGCTCCTCTATACTTATATATTCCTACACAACCTTGTCTCTCTCTATACTTACATATTTCTATGCATCCTGATCTCTCCATACTTACATTTTCCTACCACCCTGCTGTCTCCATACTTACATATTCCTGCCCACCCTGTTCTCTATTCTTACATATCCTACCCACCCTGTTCTCTATACTTACATATCCCTATGCACCCTGCCCTCCATTCTTACATATTCCTACACACTGTGACCTTTCGAGACTTACATATTACTACCCACCTTCTCTCTCCATACTTACATATTCCTAAACACCCTGTTCTCTCCATACTTACATATTCTTTCCCATCCTGCTCTCTCCATATGTACATATTCCTAAACAATCTGTTCTTCCAAACTTCATATCCATACACACCCTGCTGTTTGCAGACGTATATATTTCTGCCAATCTGGTCTCTCCATGCTTACATATTCCTACCGACCCTGCTTTCTCCATTCTTATATATCCTACACACCCAGCTCTCCAGACTTACATACTCTTCTACACCCTGCTGTCCTCATACTTGCATATTCCGATATACCCTGCTCCCTCCATGCATACATATATATATTTTTTCCAATTGTTTAACCAGGTGAGACACAGTAAGCTGAAAGCTTGTTTACAGGTGCAACCTGGAAGCACTGGAAAGTTAAGTGACTTGCTCAGGGTCACTCAGTATGTAAGTGGGGGCTGGGATTCAAACCCAGGTCTCCTGATTTGCAGCTCAGAGCCTTAAACCACTGCACTGTACTGCCTTGTACACACCCTTCTCTCTGTGCTTATTTATTTCTAAACACCCTGTTCTCTCTGTACTTAATATTCCACATACTCTTTTCTTTCCAGACTTGCATATTCCAACACACACTTCTCAACTTCCATACTTACATATTCCTATACACGCTGCCTCTCCATACTTACATATTCCTACACAACCTGCTCTCTACATACTTACATATTCCTAAGCACCTTGCTCCTCCAGACTTACATATTTCTACACACCCTGTTCTCTCCATACTTACATGTTCCTACACACCCTACTCTCCCTAGACTTAAATATTCCAATACACTACTCTCCATACTTACATGTTCCTACACACCCTGCTCTCTCTACTTACTTACATATTCCTACATACCTACTCTCCTAGACTTAAATATTCCAATACACTACTCTCTCCATACTTATATGTTCCTACACACCCTGCTCTGTCTATACTTGCATATTATTACACATCCTGCTTTCTACATGATTTGGACATTCAAGTACTTGAAAGGGATAAATAAGGTTGATAAGGAGAGCCTGTTTAAACTAGTGAGAACCATCACATGATGGGGCAGTCTTAATCTGGAGGGTGCAAGGTTTAGGAGGGCGGTCAGGACGCACTTCTTCACATAGGGGTGGTGGACACATGGACTGCCAAAAGAGGTCATCTCATTGAAGACAGTGGGCAACTTTAAGAGAGGCTGGGATAGGCATAGGCGGACGGTAAGGATCATAGGTAGTGAGGATGGGAGGAGTGGGGAGGGAGGTGGGCAGAGACATTAGCTCAAGCTGTGGACCCTGCATATGAGCAGACTTGATAGACCAAATGGCCTTCCTCTGCTGGCTTCTTTGTATGTCGTCGTGCATACTTACATATTTCTCACACCCTGCTTCTCCATACTTACATATTCCTACACATCCTACTCTCCATACTTACATATTCCTACACATCCTACTCTCCATACTTATATATTCTTATACAACCTGCTCTCTCCATACTTACATATTCCTACACATCCTACTCTCCATACTTATATATTCTTATACACTCTGCTCTCTCTGCTTATATATTGCTACACACCCTGCTCTATATTTACATATTCCGACACACCCTGCTCTTTCCAGACCTACATACTCCTACACACCCTGCTCTCTCTCCATACTTATATATTCCTCGCACACCACTCTCCAGTTACAAATTCCTACCCGCCTCTGCCCTCCATACTTACATATTCCTAAATACCTGCTCTCTCCCACTTCCATATCCATACACACCCTGCTCTCTCCATACATATATATTTTACCACCCTGCTTCTCCATCTTACATATTCCTATGCACCCTGCTCTTTCCAGATTTACATGTTCCTACTCACCCTGCTCTCTCCATACATATATATTTTACCACCCTGCTCTTCCATACTTACATATTCCTATGCACCCTGCTTTTTCCAGACTTACATATTCCTACACACCCTGCTCTACATGATTATATGTTTCTAAACACCCTGCCTCTCCAGACTTTCATACTCCAGTGCTTTGAAATTGGCACGTGCTCACCCATGAAATGCCAGTAGATATCTGATCAGGCTGGTGAAAACTGTCCTGCAGAGCGCCTTGTGGGTGCCTGATAAAATAAAAGTCTAAAATGCCAAAATAAGTGTAGCTGTGTATCTCTTTTCTTAGTTAAGCGTGCTTTCTGTTTGTTTTTGGAGGGGAGGGTTGCTGCTGAGGGTAAAGAGCTCAATCACGCCCACCAGCTCTGCCAAGCTTCTGATTGTCACAATGTGAGGGCGGGTGTGCCTACTTAATGCTGGGCAGGTTTAAATGTGAAATGTTAGCTGCATGCCCCAAATACTTCTAAATTATTGAAGAGTGACCTGCAAGATGGAAGATACCCTGCAACAATAACAGGACCCACAGAGAAAGAGAGAGTCACACCCACTGGAAGTTCGACATCTGTGTCAGTGAGTGAAGCTGCCTTTGTTGCCAAGGCTGTGGAAGTCCAGTTGGGAGCAAAGGAAGATGGGAGCTGCCCTATGACATTCTGCTCAGCTGTAATTCCTTTTTGCTTTTTTTGTTTTGGTTCCTGATTTGGGTGAGATTTGTTGTGCTAGCGCCTGTGCTGCAGTGTCCTCTGCCCTTTGTTTGATTTCAGAGATAGAGGCAGGTACTTGTTTGTAGTGTTTAAATGTTTTTGGAGTAATATGTTGGAGAGCACAGAGTGATGAGGCACCTGATGGCCTCCTAACCACCTGCCAACCTCCTGGACCAACTACCCTCTGCGGTCAAGGCTCTTCTGTTGGATGTTGGGAAATGGCACCTGGGACACAGAAACCCTGGGGAAAGGTACAGGATGGGGGAGGGAGTTGCTAAAAGTCACAAAGAAGGAATGGGACCTGGGGTTCTTATTTCAGATGACCTGAAACTGTCAACATGGAAAGGCAGCTGGGAGGGCCAGTGACATGCTGGGGTGCATAAGCAGGTATCACCAGCATAAGGAGGGAGGTAGTGATGCCATTATACAAAAACCATGGTCAGGCTTCACATGGAGTATTGTGTGCACTTCTGGAGGTTGCACCTTCGTAAGGATATTAACAGGCTGGAGATAGTCCAGAGAAAGGTGAATGAGATGGTACAGAGCTTGCAACACAAGACTTGTGAGGAGAAATTAAGGGTCCTCAATATGTACTCACTGGAAGAGAGGAGGAAAGAGTGATATAATTGAAACATTCAAGTACCTTGAGGGTATAAATGTAACTAATGAGAAGCAGGAGACAGCTGCTATATGCATATATGCTAGCTTCTGTGTGATATTCTTTGTTCTTATAAATCTGTAATCTCCAGTATTTCAATAATCACATGACCACACTTCTTTAGGCAATTTTATGTTGGTTGATGCCTGATGTCAGATGGCAGACAGAGGGCTCACCAGATTGTGTTGCCATTTGAAAACTTCATAGAGTGTTCTTTACTGGTAAGCATTTTGGAAAGCTGGTGAAGGTCTCACAATTTTTATTATGATTTTATCTCCTTATGTCTGTCTCCTTTGGTGGTCCCCATCCCCACACCCCAACAGTAATCAGTGGCCACAGCTGCAGCCTTCTTCTTGCCAAGATGGTGGGTGAGAAACATAGACTGCTTGGCCCACCTAGTCTGCCCATTTCCTACCTGATGGATAAGCTGCAGATTCTAGTAATCAACAGCTTACTTCCTCCTACCCCCAGTAGAATTGCCTTATGTCTGTCCGGGAGCAGCTGCCTTCACAGTCTGTGAAGTCTGACATCTTTCAGTGCTGCTTATTGGTCATCTTCCAACACAGGCAAGGCGCCAGCCCAAAACTAACTCAGGACAAGCAGGTTTCAAAGTGGGGAAGAAATGGAGTGAGCAAGAATCAAGTACTATTCAGGTGGGGCGCCGATTTTAAGATCAGCATTCTGGTGTGGACATCTGCAATAGAACCCCAGCTCTTTAAGCAGCCTTATGAAGAGTAAAGGCTTCTCAAGCACTGGGGTTCTGTTTATTGTACTGTAAGTGGACTGCATCTAATTCATTAATTTACTGTACCTTACATCTGGAAGTAAGGTAAGCCCAACTTTAAATAAACACTGCACCTGAATTAACACATGATGCCATAGAAACATAGAATTTGTCAGCAGAAAAGGACCACTCAGCCCACCCAGTCTGCCCAAGAGTTCTCTACCTACTTGAAACTCCTGCACATATACAGATATGTTACTGCATGTCTTATTCTGCCTGTGTCCATCAGGACCTCCTTGTGAATGAGCTTGCTTAATGGATTTTTCCTGCAATGAACTTGAACCTACTCCACTTCCATAGCCTTACTGATCTCTGTTTCTCCCTCCTTCCCTTTTTATAATATATCCCATATGTTTATCCTATATCCTATGTTTATCCCATGCTTGCTTCATGCCCCTACCATTTTAGCTTCCACCACTTCTCCTGGCAGTCTGTTCAAGGCATCTACCACCCTTTCAGTAAAGAAATGTTTCTTCACATCTATCCTGAATGCCCCCTAGCTTCATTGTATTTACTTTGGTTTGGTGTTCATCCTCATTTGAAGGAAACTCCCAACTGTACCTCTGTTTACCCGTAGAAGGTACTTTGTAGGTCTTGAACATGTCACCTCTCCCCTCCTCTCTTCCAGAGTGTACATGTTGAGATTCTTCAGCCTTTCCTTGTAGGGATTCTGGTGAAAATTCTGAAGCATTTTAGTTGCCCTCCTCTAGAAAACCTCCTTCTTCTGTTCTTTCTGAAGTGCACTCTAAAACTGGACACAGTACTCCAGCTGGGGTATAGCAGGAGTGATACAAAGGCAGCATAACATCCTCTTCCTCCTACTGGAGATGCCACCCTTATGCACCCTAGAATCCAATTTGCCCTGCCCATATTCTTGTCACACTGTACTGAAATCTTGAGGTCCTCTGATATAATAACCTCAAGGACCCTTTCATGTCTAGTAAGTATCAGTACCCCCATCCTATACTCGGCATCAGGGTTCCTATTTATTTATTTATTTGCTTTTGTTAACCAGGTAAGCACACTAGACAGCCAAGTGTCTATTTTCAGGTGTGACCGGAGATTACAAGGTACATCACAAGGTACATACATGAACATCAGGCAAATACAAGTGGAGGATTACATTACATAGAATTAGCACAACAGGGACTTTACAAGCATCAGATTTCATCAGGCAAATAGCAGTAAAGAGTTAATGTAAAATGACCAGAACACAGGACATTGTAAGACAACAATACCAAAACAGGTATTACAATACAATATTAAACATTGCAGTCAATAGGAAGAAGTGCAGTGTTAATTCATCGCCCAGGCAGCAAGTTGTAAGGCTACCAGTTAGAATAAGGAGGAGTCACAGTTGGGATAGAGTGGCCAGTGCGAGAAAGGAGTGCAGTTATAGTGCTCACCTGCTTTTCCTGGTGGCCTAAATGGTCCATTTTATGTTTGCTTGCACGCATGTGCAAGAAACATAGTGCCATCATACAAGTTTTCCAGGGGTGTGTCAGCCTCTTCCAATTCAGTCAGTGTATTTGCAGGCGCGTCGCAGAGCACCAATCACTACTGAAGCCGACTATGACAGCTGAAAAATGCAGTGGCATACAGTTGAAAGGAGAGCTCCGCTTGAGTGAGCAGAGCCCTCCCCTCAACACACGCCACAGCACGCGACGCACACTGAGTGCTGTCTCAATGTGAGGCGGTGCATGAGTCTGCCAACAGCTAATTTCGAGCAAGCGTGACCTGTCACAGCATTTTGTCACAGCATTTGTTCTTGAAGGAATGGGTTGGTGCAGCAAAGGAAGGCTCGTGCATTTTGGTTCCCTCACAGCTAAATGAGTGTGTCTGAGATTGGCCGGCGGGGTGCCCAAATTCCCGTCGGCTGAACGTCCCCAAGTCCTTGTGCACGCTGGGAGCCCACCCCAGCGTGGCAAACGTCCCCACGACGCCTTTTTTTTTTTTTTACAACCTGTAAAATAAAACTGTCCCGCGGAGCGCCTTCCAACCCCTCCCACAACCCGCACCCACCCACTGCGATCCTGCCTCCCACACACCTCCCTCACCCCATACTTACCCGGACTCCAGCGTGATGATCTTGGTGGACCGGGAACACGCTCTGCTCTCTTCAAAGCCGACCGCGAACTGAGGAAATGCCGGTAAGCTGTATAATGGGATACATAAGGGGTTTCAACTTTGTGCATATCTCAGACATTTTGGGAATTTTTGCACAAATTTTCAACATGGGGTTTTGGACCCCTTCTCATGATATGTCACTGTCATGGCGTTGTTTGCTGAAGGGTGATTTCACGAGTGACTGTGAAATCACCTTCGGGCCTGAATACCACCATGACAGTGACATCATTCATGAGAAGGGTCCCAAAACCCCATGTTGAAAATTTGTGCCAAATTCCAAAATATGACTGTTTTATGAGGGTGCGTTATGCAGTTCCTACGCAGGTCGTAAGTTTGTAAATTTCAATATTTTCACTCCAGAATTTCAACATTGCCATTTTACCACACCTTCTTATGAGTAGTACAGCTGTCATTTTTCACATCTCACCCAAATGTGTTTCTGCCCATGTAGCACAGAATGGCGCAGTCGGTGTGCAAAATCAATGTACGGACGACATTAAGAAACTCACAGTGATACTGTTCATGAGCAGAGGTCTTAAAATGGCTATTTTGAAAATTTGGTGAAAAAATTCCTAAAATGACTGTTTTATCGAGCATGCGTTGCAGAGTTCCATATGCAGCCGTGAAGTTCGTAAATTTGTAATATTTGCACACCAGATTTTCAACAGTGCCATTTTACCGCACTTCCTTATGAGCAGTGCTGCTGCCATTTTTCACATCTCGCCCAGAATGTGTTTTGCACATGTAGTGCACAATGGCGCAGTCGGTTTGGCAAACAACGCTTGGGACAGATTAAGAAATTCACAGTGACACTGGTCATGAGCAGAGGTCTTAAATGGCTATGTTGAAAATCTGGTGACAAAACTCCATGAAATGACTGTGCTACGAGTGAGAATTGCGCAGTTTCAACGCACTTTGTAGGTTCATGAATTTGTAATATTTTCAGTCCAGATTTTCATCACTGGCATTTTTCCACACCTCCTTATGAACAGTACAGCTGTCATTTTCCACAACATGGCCGAAATGTGTTTTCACACTTTCAGTGCAGAGATGCGTGGTCGCTGTGGGAAATCATTGTTCGGGACAGATAAAGAAAATCACACTGACACTGTTCATGATCGGAGGTCCCAAAATGCCTGTGTTAATCTACTGTAAAAATCCCCAAACTAGTTACATTACAGGTGTGCTTTTCATAGTTTCTACTCTGCGACCAATTGTTTTTTAAAATTTTCACAGTGATTTTCAACATTGCCATTTTTACACCTCCCCATGAACAGTACCGCTGTCATTTTTCACATCCTGTTCGAATGTGTTTTGCACCTGTGGTGTCAATGCCATACTCGCTGTGCAAAAGCAGTTTTTGACTAACAAACTGATACTTCCACTGTTCATGAGGTGGGGTCACAAAAAAACATGTTAAAAATTTGGAGTGAAAATACTCAACGAATGCCTGAGGCGTTAGGGTTTCCAACCATAATGCCCCACCCTGTAGAGTATGACAGGCATCAGGGGTGTGACTTGGGATTCTTGCCTGTCATGCTCATACATTCCACCCCACCCAAACCCTGCAGCCAGTGAGAGGCATCAAGGTGTGCCTCAGACTCTTCAGGCCCAACTTCACCCCATTCTCCTATACCGCCTCCCATTTCACCATATTTCCTGATGGAATGGGATGCGACAAGGGCCAAAGACCCAAGGCACACCGTGACACTTGTCAGTGTCTGCAGGGAGGGGTGAGGTGAAATGGCGTGGTCATATGCCTGACGACCCAAAGGCACACCCCCCGCCTGCCACTCTCTGCAGGGTGGTGGTGGGGTGGTTCAGTTCAATACTGCCATTCCTATTATGCAGCTCTGTAACTCTACACTGCCAATGCCAGTGCCAGCAAGCAAACATTCGGTATTGACAAATGCTTGTTATAAATGCTGTGAGAACAGGAGGAATACGAGCACAGTTGTGCTCTGCCCACGCGTAATGTTTAGGTACATGCCCTAGGTACATGATTTTATACTTGTTGGCATTGAACCCCAAGTAAGTAAGGAAATGGAATTGATCTGAATGAATTGCAGGCTTTTAAACAGCTGGGAGTGTGTGTGTGCGTGTGGGGCTCTGCTGCTATAACTATTTGCTTTTGATTTGGTATAATGTGCGAACAAACTAACCCTGCTTCCCACTCTGTGTGCTATATCAGAGCTAAAGAACTCAAAATGCATTGAGTCAAACATTGAGCCCTGCGGCACCCTGCTTGTCACTGCTCTGGGTGCCGAGAGCTACTCCCACCACCACCCTCTGCACCCTCCCCTGTAACCAGTTCTCTATGCATTTAGTCAGACCACCTTCCACCCGCATCCCTCTTTCTCCTCACTCTTCTCCTCCTTGGCCTGTGTCCGCCTCCCAGTAGTCCACACTCTTTCTCCTCCTTATTCTTACGGGTGGTGGTGCCTTCTGTATTACACTCAGACCATTCTGCCTGCTCCTTCTAGGGTTACTACGCCTGCACCTTACCTACATCTAGGTTGGTGAGCTCATCAGGCTCCCTGTCCGGACCTTTCTACCAACATCAGTCTTTTGGCCACCCCATTTGTTTTAAATCCACCTTAGTAGAGAGATATACCTCTCTAATCCAGCCTTTTTTTTTTTTTTACATTTTTGTCACTGGGCTACGGTTGGCTTGGTCATCCCGACCGATGCCCCAGCCCTGCCCTGACATCAGGCCGACCTGCTCACCTCCACAGATTTCCCCATGGTGGGATGGTGAGGAGTTCCAGGTCAACCACCGAAGCAGGATCCAGCTGAGGAGGTGCCATTCAGGCAGGAGGGGGGCTGGAAGCTCATGCTGCCTGACTGTGGCCCATTTTCCACTTTTTCCCCTTTGTGGAGTGCAGGTGTGCAATGATGTTAGGCACAGCATGCCAAAGTCCTCCACATTCTGTCACCCTTTACTACACTGCTGTAGTAGTGCCTGCGGTCATCACCAGTGGCCACTACAGAACGGTGGGTCCCTGGATCCCGCCGTGATAGGAGAGCAGTCCTCTGGATGCTCAGTCTTATTCCTCCTTGCCAACCTCTGCAGCCCAGGCTTTGCATCTGGTGCCCAGTGCCTCAACTCTCAGTGCCAGTGGCCCGCAGCAATGCTGTCTTTAATACTCCCTCCCTTCCTGCTCTAGTGTACCTGTCCCCCATGTACAAGTCACTATTCCCCCAGACCCTACCCCAGTTAGTCACTAACCCATAATGTTTCATGTGGCACCAATCCTCAGCTAATCAAACTCCTGAAGCCTACCCTTCCTCCCCATGCTTGCACATGGTACCGTAGTACGTCCAAGAATGCCACCAACTTCCCACCACCCTCCCACTGCCTGCCCAAGTACTCAAACCTCCCTCACTACTTACACAGTGTCCCCTGCTGTTGTTTGTACCCAAGCAACAGTAAATGAAGTTTCTTCCTCCCTCGAGGCACGCTTTGAGTAGTGCCTGCCCTGCCCCTCCTGCAGTCAACCTGGGGACAACTTCAATCCAAATATGGCTGTGCCTTTCCCTTTTTCTGCCACATCTCACTCTATTTCAGTATAGAATCTCCAGGATGAGTACCCCGCCCTTACCTCCTTTCCCTCTAATGCCCCTTCCACCACCCCAGTATTTGTTCTTCCCTATCCCTTACCCCCACCAACTGCAGCATCTGTGACTTCTGTATCTGTTACCCTACTTCCACCTCACCCCTTTTCTCGGCCTTATTCCTCCCATCCTTGAACCCTTTCCCAGCCCTATTACTCCCTACTGGGCTTCCATGTTGACCTCCTTCCTCTCCTGCTGATTTCCAACCCTCTCCTATCCTCGCTGTTGTCGATTTAGAGCCCCCATTCCTCCTACCCAGATAGTGATGCCCTCTTATCCTTCCCTTCCCATATCCTTCTCCTCTCAGTCACCACCTCTCCTTCCTTACTAGCTCCCTTCACCCTTTTTAGTCCTTGTTATCTCTTCTCCTACCTGTTGCCATCCTCTCATGCCCCGCTTGTCCTCCCCTTCAGTATGTTCCTGCTCCTCTCTGTCCCATAGCAGAGGTTTGAATCTATTCGTAGTTGATACCTGTCCTCACATCTCTTCCCTATCAGTTCCCCCTCCTACTTGTTCCCTCTGTGCCACCCTGGTCCCTCCCTGCAGCCATCTGCTCTCTCCCCAGGTACTCCTTGGGGTCTCTTCCTCCCCATCAGGAGGCCTCCGTCCTCACCGCAGGCACCTGCCTCCTTCTTCTTCTTTCTGTTAGTGCCTTCAATACTGTGGTCAGTTTTAGACCGTAGTTATTCTTCCTCCGTCCCCTTTGCCATCCCCTATTCCTCCCTAAGGATGCCTACCATACTCATCTGCCCTGCCACTTACACCTCCCTAACCTCCACAGTTTCTCCTTAAACTAGCCAGTCATCTACAGACCATACAGTCCCCCATCCTCCAAGCCCAGTCCAGGATCATGGAAGACCACACCCTGTACACCCTCCACCCTTCCAAAGATGCCCACCCTATTGACATGTGGCACTTGCCCCATTTGTCACCCATCTTGTGTTACAGGCTCTTACTCCCAGGTTCTGTACCCTACTACAACTGTTAGGGCCCTATTTACTCAAATTCCTGTCCCCTACCACACTAGTCCCCTACTGACCCCTTGCCAACCGGGCAATTGAGTCTCAAATCTCATCCGTTAGATACTGTATTACTGTAGCAATCCTAAAGCCTTCTTGTCCATTTTCACCCTCAGCTACCATACTTTTTGTTCTCAGTTTCATATAGTTTCACTTAGCCTAGTTAGAAATCCTATTGCACTCCAAGTATTACTCAGTTCAGTTAGAGAAATAAACAGAACAAATAAATGTGTGTTATCACAGCAATCATAACAGTATAGCTTAGTGCTTAGTTTAGTTAGAGAAAGAAACAGAAGTAAATTTGTATTATTACAGGAATCCTAAAGTATCCAATCATTGCTCTGTCACAGTGTCACCACTCCAGAGACCCTGCTGTAATACAGGACCACAGAGGACCAGTGGGCGGGAGGGAGGGAAACTGTAAAGTCCCAGGAGAGTTCCAATGAGCTTGCTCACTCCCTCTCTCGCTCACTCATTCTATTTCTCCTGATGCTGCAGGTTGCCCTTTGTACTGGGCTCCTGCTTGCATTGGCACCTTTTTCTGCCCACAAAAATCCACAGCAGTCCCAACAGAGCTCCACTGAGGTCGCCTACCTCCTCTCTCATTCACTCATTCTGTGTCTCCTGGTACTGCAGGCTGCTCTTTTATACTGGGCTCCTGCCTCCACTGGTGCCTTTTTTTCCCAAAAGAAATCTGCAGCAGTCCTGACAGAGTCTCACTGAGCTCGCTCACCCCCCTCTCACTCACTCATTCTGTTTCTCCCACCGCTGCAGGCTGCCTTTTGTACTGGGCCCTGCCTGCATTGATGCCTTCTTCTGCCCACAAAGAAACTCTCAGCAGTCCCAACACAGCTCTGTTGAGCTCACTCACTCCCCTCCTCCCTCACTCACTCATTCCATTTTCCTGGCACTGCAGGCTGCCCTTTTGTACTGGGCTCCTGCCTGCATTGGGGCCTTTTTCTGCCCACAAAGAAACCGCAGCAGTCCTGACAGAGCTCGGTTGTGTTCATATCCCCTCTCTCACTCGCTCGATCCCAATCTGTCCCAAACACTGATTTCCCAAAGTGACTGCACTACTCTGCGCTAGAAGCACTAAAACACATTTCAGCCAGGATGTTAAGAATGAGAGATGCACTGTTCATAATGAGGTGTGAAAAATGTCAGTGTTCAAAATCTGGTATGAAAATATTACTAATTTGCAAAGTTACAAGGGCGTGGAAACTGCACAACACCGCCTGTAACACAGTCATTTGATGGACTTTCATCACAAAATTTTCAACATATGCATTTTAGGACCTCTGCTCATGAAAAGTGTCACTGTGGTTTCTTAATGTGTCCCAATACTGATTTCCCCAGCGATCTGTCTATTCTGCACTGGAAGTGCAAAACATATTTTGGCCAGGATGTGAAAATGACAGCCATACTGTTCATAAGAGGTATGAAAAATGCCAATGCTCAAAATCTGGTGTGACAATATTGCAAATTTGTGAGTTACGAGCATGAGTAGCAACTGCATGAATGCACACTCGTAAAACTGTCATTGTTTGATTTTTTCCACCAAATTTGCAGCATAGGCTTTTGAGAGTCCACCTCATGAACACGGGCACTGTCATTTCATTTATCGGTCCCGAAGGTGATTCCTTGCAGTGACCATGAAATCACCTTTCAGGAACTAATAATGCCATGACAGTGGCTGAATTCATGAGGAGGGGTCCTGATAACCCCATGTTGAAAATCTGGTGCCAAAATTCCCCAAAATGCCTGAGATATGCATCAAAGTTGAAAACACCCTATTTATGCCATTATACAGCTTACTGCATTTCTTCAGTTCACGGTAGGCTTTGAAGAGTGCAGACGTGTTCCCAGTCCACGAGGATCATCGCGCCAGGCTCTGGAGGTAAGTATGGGGTGTGTGGGGAGGTGGGGTACACAGTGGGTGGAGTGGGTTGGGAGGGTGCAGACTGAGGACCATTTCTTCTTTACAGGGTTAAAAAATAGACATAGCGGACAGTTTCACTTTAGCAAGTACTTTTGGCATGCTGGGGTGGCTCCCAGCATGCCACCCTCACGTGTTTTTTTGAGGTGGGGGACTGGAGCTGATGGGGACTGGGCACCCCCTCAAGCACATGCACAGGGGTCTCATGAGCAGAGGGGATTTAGCACCCCCGGCACACAAGAAATTGGGGAAGTTGCCAATGGGATTGGGCACCCACGCCAGCAAACAAACAGGGGAGGGAACATGATGCCGAGGGGATTGGGCACCCGGCAGAGAACAGAAACTGATGGGGACTGGGCTCCATCAGCAAACTAGGTTGGAGAATGCAGGACCGCCTCTGCAATGATGGGTCACTCCCTCATTGCAGCAGAATTCTGACACTACTGTGCAGAGGTGGCCCCTGATTGCAGCGGCTAAAACATTTCAAGGCGGTGGCACGCTGGCTGAACTAGTGTCAGCAGCAGCGTGCCACCCATTGGGGAAAGCGGGCCAAACCTCAAAAGGTAGTGGTGGCATTGGCCACAACAGTGCTGCACCTCCACAACCTGCTTCTGCAGCAAGCTGCTGCAACACTTTTCTTGCATATGTGCAATCAACTTAAAAGGACCCGGATGTGATGAAATCTCCCATTTTTTCTAAGTTGACTTCTGAAATTTTGGCATCTCATTTAGCAAATATTTTAATTTCCATTAGAAAGTTCAGAATTGCCATTTGATTTAAAACAGCATTTGTTACTCCAATATACAAAGGGGGATTTCTCAACCGGGTTCTTATAAACCAATTTCAATTCTTCCAGTATGTGCTAAAATTTTTGAGAAGCTTATTCATCAGCAGTTAATACAGTATTTTATTAAATATGACGTGTTGACGACTGTCAATCAGACTTTAGAAAAGGATATAACACAACACATACAATTCTGAAGGTGGTTGAAGATGGGTTACATAGAAACATAGAATTTGACAGCAGACAAGGACCACTTGGCCCACCCAGTCTGCCCATTTCCTACCTTGATGGATAAGCTGCAGATTCTAGTTAATCAACAGCTTACTTCCTCCTGCCCCAACTAGAATTGCCTTATGCCTGTCCCATGCATTCTTGAATTCTCCCACTGTTCCTGACTCACAGCCTCCTCAGAAAGGCCGTTCCATGCATCCACAACTCTCTGCGAAAAATACTTTCTAACATTACCTCTGAGCCGTCACCCCCATCTTCAAATTGTGTTCCTTGTTCTTGCACATCTTCTTCTGAAAGATACTACCCTTTTGTACCTTGTTAATTCCATTGAGATATTTGAAAGTTTCTATCATGTCCCCCTCCTTCCTTTCCTCAAGGGTATACATAATAAGCTGCTTTAGTCTCTCCTCGTAGTGTCCTTGGTGCAGACCCTGCACCATTTCATACCTCCTCTGAACAGCCTCCACTCTGTCTATGTCTTTATGGAGATGGGGTCTCCAGAATTGCACGCAGTACTCAGATGGGGTCTCACTAATTGTCTGTAGACAGGGATAATAACTTCCTGTTTTCTACTGTGATGCCTCTCCTATGCATCCCAGTATCCACACAGCCCTCCTTACTGCCTTCTCCACATTGCTTTCCCACCTTTAGGTCATCTTGATATTATACTCTAGGTCTCTTCGATTTTGTTGTTGTTATTAACTCACCCCCACTGCATACTCTTCCCTGGGTTTTTGTTTCCCAGATGCATTACCTTGCACTTCTTTGCATTGAATCTGAGCTGCCATGTATTTGACCATTCCTCCAACCTTGCCAAGTCCCTTTTCATCCTTTCCACCACACCTTGTGTATCAACCCTGCTGCAGATCTTTGTGTCATCTGCAAAGAGGCATACCTTTCCTTCCAGGTGCTCTCCAATGTCACTTATAAAGATAGTAAAGAGGACCGGTACCAGGACTGAACCCTCAGTGTTCCCCGCTAGTTACCCTCCTTTCTTCACTGTGGACTCTGTTTACTATTACCCTTGTGTCCTGTTGTCCAGCCACTTTTTATCCAGGCTACCACCTGGGACCCACTCCAAGGCTGGCTAACTTATATATTAATCTTTGTGAGACTGTGTCGAATGCCTTGCTAAAATCTAGGTAGACCATATGAAAAATTACTCACCTTAGTAATGTTGTTTCTTCTAATGGAGTCTTGCTATATTATGACAATTGCAGTTTGTACCACCATTAGAACTGCTCCGAGGTGAAAGGGTTAACTACCATTCTAAGAATGGAGTTTGGAGCACGAGCTCAGTTAGAGAAGCTCTGTCTGGATAATTTCAAACTGAAACTGTCAGATCTTTACGAGCAAAACTCACTAAGGTTCTGTGTGGAAGCTGTAACCTACACTAGCCAACTGGCTACCTAAATATTAACATATTCCTGGTCCCAACACAAAGACTCAAGTCAGGGAACCAGAACACAACTAAAATAAGGTAGAATAAAACACCACACCCCAAAACCCCAAAGGTGAAAACAAATAATGGGCATAACCGTGCCCATACTGGACTGCCCACCCCATACCCAAGTAGAAGTTCTGAGAGGGCAGGCTGGGGAGTCATAATAAGCAAGACTCCATTAGAAGAAACAACATTACTAAGGTGAGTAATTTTTCTTCAAACAACATGAAGTCTTGCTATATTATGACAATTGCAGAATACACAGCAGTACCTCCATGGAAGAGGGACAGAACCTACTTAGGAATAGGTTCTGAAGCACGGTTGTGCTAAATCTAGCATCCCTCCTGGCCTGGATATCCAAGGAGTAATGCTCGGTGAAAGTGTGTAACGATTTGCAGTAGCTGCTTGACATATCTCTAAAATAGGATGTTCTGGCAGCAGCTATAGACGCAGCTGTACCTCTGGTAGAGTGAGCCCTCAGGCCTGAAGGGGAACCTTCCCAGTTTCTGATAACAAAATTGGATACAAGAGACAATCCACCTGGCAATGGATCTCTTAGTGGCAGGTTTACTTTTACCAACCTCACCATAAGTGAGAAAAAGTTGGAGGATTCAACCTATGACCCTTAGGTACGCTCTATATAGTAACTAAGGGCCCTCTTAACATCTAAGCTGTGCCGCCTCCTCTCACCAAAGGAGGAATGGTCAGTGAAGAACACTGAAGGGAGATAGATTGGTTGAGATGGAAGTCTGAAACCACCTTAGGCAAAAACTTCCTGTTAGTCCTAAGACTACCTTATCCCTGTGAAAGGAAATAAAGTCAGTCCACTGACAAGGCTTGTAACTCACTTATGTGCCTGGCAGAAGTGATGGCTACTAGAAAACAGTTTTCCAAGTCAAATACTTGAGCCTGCAGAAGACAGAGGCTCAAAGGGGTTGCATCAACTGAGCAATGCAAATATTAAGATCCCAGGCAGGGGCCGGGTCCCTGAAAGGTGGATTAGTATGAAGTAATCCCTTGAAAAACTTGGAAAATACAGGGTGAGTGGAAAGGGAAGAGGGCTTTCCTGCTGAAATAAAAGCAGAGACAGCTGCCAAATGCACTTTCAGGGTAGCTGGTCTCAGGCCCAAGAATTAAGATGGACCATATAGTCCAAAACAATAGGCAAATCAGCAGATTCCGGGAAATATGCTTCCCAAGCACCAGATGGAAAACCTTTCCATTTAGGAATTATAAGTAGCCCTAGTGGAAGGCTTCTAGAAGCGTTCAGGATGTCGAGAACACCTTGAGAAAGGTGTAGGTCAGCAAACTCTAACTCCTCAAGAGCCAGGCCTTGAGGTTGAGGGATTGAGATTTGGATACCAAACCTCCCTGGGCACAAGATAACAGGTTGTGTCTCCTGGGGAGGCACAGAGGAAGATGGACTGTTAAGGACAGAAGGAGGGGTACCAGGGCTGCCTGGCTCAATCTGGAGCAATCAGAATCATCCTGCAAGGCTGGGATCTGATTTTGACTAGCACCTTGAATAGGAGAGGGAAGGAGGAAAAGCAGATAGAAACTTCCTTCCCAATCTAGGAGAAAGGCATCCCGAGGACTGAGCCAATCACTGGAGGCCTGCAAAAAACAGTGGAAGTTGGTGATTGTCTGGGGCTGCGAAAGGTCTATCTGAGGGTGCCCCATCTGGCAAAAACTATCCCCAGCATTTGGGATCCAGTGACCATTCTGTGATGGCCCTGGGAAATCCTGCTGAGAGCATCTGCCAGGACATTGTCCTTTCCTGGGAGGTGAACTGCTATCTGGGAAGTGTTCAGGAATAAGCCAGAGACCACAACTTCATTGCTTCAGTGCACAAGGTCAAGACCGAGTGCCCCTTGTTTGTTGATGTACCACATTGTGGTGGTGTTGTCTGTTCTGACTTGTACCACTTTGTTCTGAACAGATGCAGAAAACACTTGAAGTGCTAGAAAGACAGCTCTGAGTTCCAAAAAATTGATGTGGAGCACAGATTCCTGAGGGACAACAGTCCCTGAGTGGAGAGGTCGCCCATGTGAGCTCCCCATCCCAGAAGGGATGCATCCGTAGTGAGGGTCAAGGAATGAGACAGAGAATGAAGGGACCCCAGTCTTAAATTGCTCTGATTCTGCCACCACTGAAGGGCCTGGATCAGGGTTTGAGTCACTGGGACCAACTTGGAAAGGGATCTTTTCTCTGAGACCAAAAGGCTCTCAAGTGAAACTGAATGTCCCTCATCTGAAATATTGCTCCTTGCACTACAGCTGTGGAAGCAGCCATGTGCCCTAGGAGCTGTAAGAGTGCCTTGCTGGTCAAGAGACCTGCAGAGTGAAGGAGGAGGCCAGGGCCACCAGGTTCCTTACCCTCTCTAAGGGTAGGGAAGGTTCTGGCCTGGCTTTGTGTCCAATTCTGCACCTATGAAGGTGAGTACCTGAACAGGTTCCAGAACTGACTTTGAAGATTGGAGCAAGAAGCCCAGAGGGTGAGCAGCTGCTGGGTAACTTGCAGGTGAGATTTGACTTGTTCTGAAGACTGGCCTACAATAGAGCCAGTCATCTAGATAGGGAAAGACAGCAATCTTTGCCTTCTTAAATGAGCAACTGCTACTGCCAGACATTTTGTGAATACACTTGGGACAGAGGAGGCCAGGGCATTGCTCTGAACTGGTAGTGACCTGAGGGCAGTTCGAATCTGAGGTACTCTTGATGGGAGCTTCTGATTAGAACGTGAAATTGGCATCCTTGAGGTCCAGGGAAGCTAGCCAGTCCCCTGGCCTTAGAGAAGGTAAAATCATTGCCAGAGTCACCATTTTGAACTTCGGTTTCAAAAGGTGCTTGTTCAGATATCTTAGGTCTAAAATGGGCGCCATTCTCCTGTCTTTTTGGGGTAAGGAAATATCTGAGTACAGACCCTTGCCCTGGTGTAGGGGGAAACCCTTTCTACAGCTCTGAGAGCTAGGAGGGTTGAGACCTCTGTTTCTAAGGTAAAGTCTCTAGAGGGTTTGCAGGTGGAAAAATCTAGCCTCATCTTTGAAATGTTTTGAAGCTGAGAACCAGACCCTGGCTTACTTCCAGGACCCATTTGTCTGATGTTAGAGACTCCCAGTCCTGGGCGAGTAAGCCAGCCTGCCCTCACAGGAAGTGGAGAACCAGCCCTGGGAACCCCATCAGGGTGCCTGTTTGGCAGGGGCTTTCGGCTGAGGGGTGGGAGCAGAACTACTTGCACCCGTCTGCCTCTGCCTCTGAAGAACCCCTCTGAGCATAAGCCAAGAAACCTGGGTTTGAAAAAGGCCTGTGAAAGGGCCTACCTCTACCCCTGGGGGTCTGTTTCTGAGGAGTGGCTTGCTCCTGGCTTGTGCACCTATAAGTTGTTCTGTATTCATCCATTTTCTTCATGTAATTCTCTGTTTGCTCCCCAAACTGAGAATTCCCACCACAGGAAAATCCATGGCCTTAGTCTGGGTATCCTGTGACAAGTTAGTACATCTGAGCCAAGCTAACCTACGAAGGCCACAGATGTAGCCATGACTCTAGAGGATACATCATTAGAATCCACAGCTGCGTGGAACTGCACCTTGGAAGCCTCAATACCATCAGTAGCCACCTGCTCTAGCTCCTTGCAAGCTGGCCAGGCCTGTTTAGCCAAAGCCATGACAGTGTCCCATCTAGATTTTTGGTATCTTGCCACATGTCATGTAATTTGCTTGTCTGAGTCCCAAGGATGCTGCCATGTATTGTTTTTTAGCCATGGCATCAATCTTCCTGGAGTCCTTGTCAGGAGGATGTGAAGCCAGGGAATGTTAGCTTTATCACAGGCTGCAGCCTGAACTACCCCAACATGACTGCATTGCTGTGAAAGAAAATCTGTATCAGAACCTGACAAAGTGTACCTCCTGTCCATCTTTTGTCAACAGGAGTGCAGAATTAGGGCTTTAGAATTTTATTGCTTGCTTCCTAAAAACTTATGTAAGGGATAGATAATCCTAGACTCTGGGATATCCATCATTTCCACAAATTCAGGTTCCTCCTGCTCATCCACAGCTTCCTCTAATGGGAGCTGGAGGGTTTCCAGCAACCTTTTTATAAAACAAAAATGAGAAGGGACTCAGAAAGCATAGGGGAGATTCTAAAGGTCTGTCTGGGAGATGTCCGTTCAGTGGGCACATCCAGACTCTCAAAGTCAGTCACATTCACACTGTTCATAATCCTCCTCCCCTCTCTGGTTCATAAAATCTCCAATATCATATTCTTGAACGGTGGAACCGACTGAACCGAACCTCCTACTAGACAGTGGGGTTCGGACGGAACCGAGAAAGTGACTGTACAATTGTATAGCTTTTGTTATGTCTGCAGCAGTTGGAGAAGGAATTCTGGACTCCATACCTGCTGATTTTTAGTTTTCTTGGCTGGAACTGGCTCCTCAGAGCCAGTCTTATGTTTGCCCGAGGAAGTCTCGCCCTGGTCAGAGGGTACTCCTCCGTTCAGTTGACACCAACTGGGCTGGCCATCCGGTCAGCGGACTTTGGCCTCTCGCTCCCTGGAGCCTGCCCACCTCTTATCCAGGGTGGCTGCAGGAAATTCTTACAAATATGGCAGTCTGAATTGAGGTGGTCAAACCCTCAGACATAAACACATAGTGTGTGGGTCAGCCTTGGCAAAGGCTTCCCCACAGACACTACAGTGTTGAAACCCAGTGGGCCCGGTTTTTCTTTTGGGTTTCTCAGACATGATGCCAGCCTAACCAACAAACTTGCCCTTTAACGGCAGTGCCAGGCAAGACACCCTTATCGGTTCCCAACCGTGTCACGGGTCGGAAAAAAATGTAATGAAACTGCTTTTTAGAACCGATAAGAACCGGAACCGCACTCTAAAAGCTTTAAAATGTTTATACTTTAAAGTTTTAATTAACCTGATCGGTTCGAACCGAACCGATAAACATTACAAGTTCCACACAGAAATAAATACCTGTCTATACTTACAATACCACAGACAGAGCTTGAACCGATCGGTTTGTGTTAAAAATCATAATAGTCATGTTAAATTTAACCGAGAAAATACTGTTTAAACCGAAATGAACCGAGCAGTAGGAGAAATCTCCGGAGCGACTGTTCAGTGAGGAGGAGTAAAATCTGACAGTTTCAGTTTGAAATTATCCAGACAGAGCTTAACTCTGAAGCTCAAGCTCCAAACTCCATTCTTAGAATGGTAGTTAACCCTTTCACCTCCGAGCAGTTCTAATGGTGGGACAAACTGCAATTGTCATAATATAGCAAGACTTCACGTTGTTTGAACCACAGCCCTCCCTGGTCTACTACTTTGTCACCCAGTCAAAGAAATCTATCAGTTTCATCTGACATGACCTTTCTGCTGTGAAACCATGCTACATTGGGTCCTGTGCCCACTGGCCTCTAGGTACTCAACAATTCTTTCCTTCAGAAGTGATTTCATCATTTTCCTACCACTGAAGTCAAACTAACTGGTCTGTAGTTTCCTGCCTCTGCCCTGCTCCCACTTTGTGAAGTGGAATCACATTTGCCCTCCTCCAGTACTCAGGTACCACCCATCCTCCCATGATTTGTTAAAGAGAGTAGTCAGTGGTGTTACTAGTTCTACCTCTTAGTTCTTTTGGTATTCTTGGGTGAATCCATCAGGCCCTCATTGCTTTGTCCACCTTCAGTTTCAAGAGTTCTTTCAAAACCCTTTCTTATGTGAATGGACTGGTATCGACCCCCTATTCAGAGTTTCTCCTTGTTTGGTTTAGGCACCTCCCTCCTCGTCCTCATCTGTTGTGAATACTGAGTAGAAATATTCGTCTCAGTATCCCTGCTTTTACTGTCACCTCTGCCCACATTCCCTCCCCTTACTAAGTCTCTGTATCCCTCCCTTGGTCTTTCTTCACTCCCTAATGCACCTATAAAAGGTTTTCTCCTTCTTAACAGAGTTGGCTATCTTTTCCTCAGTTTGTACCTTTGCTATTCTGACTGCCTTCCTGCCTCCTTCTGCTTTAACTGATAAAGTTCTCTGTCCTGCTCCTTCTGTGTTTCCTTATATTTCCTGAATGCTATCCTTTTCTCCTTAACCATCCCTGCCACCTCTTTTGAGAACCATAGTGGTTTTATCCTTCATTTTATTTTATTGATTTGCTTCACACACAGGCTTGTTGCCTCTCAGGATGGCTGTTTTGATTATTCCCATTGTTCCTCCACCCTCCTTCTTGCCCATTTGCTAGTGCTTTTCTAGGGCACGCTCTCATTTTCCTAAAGTCAGCCTTCCTAAAGTCCAGTACTCTTGTTTTTGTATGGCTTGACTCTATGGCTGTGTTTATTGTGAACCACACTATTTGGTGGTCACTTGTTCCCAGATGGCTACCCACTTCTAAATCTGAGATCCTTTCTCCTTCCCCATTTGAGAGTACCAGGTCTAAGATTGCTCCTCCCGAGTGGGTTCCAACACTAGCTGTCTGAGGCATGCCCCTGTAGGGCATCAAGAATGACCCTGTTTTGGATGTGCCTGCAGCAAAGGTACTTCAGTTAACATCTGGCATATTCAGGTCCCGCATCAACAAAATCTCCCTTTTTCTGCCATTTTAAGAATGCCTTCTATCATTTCCTTGTCAATTTCCTCCTCTGAGATGGGGTATGTACACAAACCCCATGCAGATTGTGGTGCCATTTCCTGTCTCCAGGGTGACCCATAGTGACTCATTAACTTCCTGTTTACTCTTTAGTTCTGTTGCTTTAATCCCTTTCCTCATATACAAAGCTACTTCTCCTCCTCCTTTTACCCACCCTTTCCGTCCTGTAGACTGTGTATCCTGGTATGTTGACTTCTCACTCATGATTCTCTGTGTACCATGTTTCAGTGACTGCACAATATCCAGGCATCCCTCTTCCATCAAGGCCACTAGTTCAGGGAGCTTGTTGCACAGACAGCAGGCATTGGTACTCATCAATTTCCATTTATTTTTATGGCTTTAACCCTTTAGGCCCATCTCTGTCCTTAACAACTTTTTCTGCATTTATCCCTGTCCTGCTCCCTACTGACTTCTCTGCCTTGGTGTTTAACTCTCTAACTACTGCACTTTGTGGAGCAAGGCTGGGATTTCCCGACTCCTTTTCAGTGCCTCCCCTTAGCTGGTTTAAATGCTTGCCAATGTAGTATTTAAACCTGTCACCTAGGATCCTGGATCCCCGGGACAGATGCAGACCATTGCACCAGTATAAGCCTGCATCCCTCCAGGTGGCTCCCCAGTCCCCAAAGAAACCAAAACCCTGAGCTCCACACCAGTTTTTAAACCATTCATTGAATCCCATGGTGCAGAATAGCCTAGCATGATCCTTGCCATAGACAAGCATCACCTCCGAGAAGGTTACTGTACATGCTACTTGTCTAAGGCCCTCCCAACTCCACAAACTCCTCTTGCACCACTCTGATCCCATTTACAGCCAGGTCATTTGTCTATGGGTGGACAATAACATCCAGTTCCCTCCCTCATGCAGCTGCTATCGCAATCCTGAGGATTTTCTTCCTGTCCCTCTGAACCATGACGCCAGACAGGCAACTTACCTCCCTATCCCTTCCTCCCACTTCTACCACCCCAATGATCGAGTCCCCACCAGGAGTTGTTTCCTTCCCTGTGAGGTCTCATGCCACCCTCCTGTGGATCTCCTTGTGAAGGTTCTCAGCATCCTACTTGGTCTGCACTGCAGGTGCCTCCATAGAGGAACCACTCTTTCCCAGAACAGCATATGAATTGTGGAGAGGTACAACTGGAGGGATGCACCTCTGTTCCACTCTCTCCCTCCCTGAGCCCACCTTGGTCCAACCACTCCTCTTTCTTGGCAACCTCTGAGGTAACGGTGGTGGCCCTGGTGGTCCCTGGGTGGGAAAGAGGTTTCATGAATCCAGCCAGGTCAGCCTGGAGATGGGCAACCTCCTCCTCAGACCAGAGAGGTGCCTACAAACAGGCAGCAGCATCACAGCTCCAGAATGTCTTCCGGAACACTGTTGCTCCACAGCCATTGCACTGCACCACTCCCATCTTGACTTATTTTGTGTCCTCTCCTGTTGCTTTGTATGCTTATTGTCTCCTCCTCTATGTATTTTTGCACTTACTTTCCTACTGCCTATGTGCCCTTACTACTCTCACCCTTCCTGTTCTGGGATAGGAACTTACTGTAGACTTCAGTAGTCTCCTTCCTCCGTGCTTGGATTCAGACATCCAGCAGCCATGGGGGATAAAGAGGGTTTTTTGTTCCTTCAAAATTGCTGAAACTAATGTATTCAGTTATCCTTCCTTCCTACTGCCAAACAGGAAGTTCCAGTTGTCAGTCAAATTCAGAGGCTATAAAACTAGAACTTGCTTTGGGTGGGACAGTGGAGGGTGGGAAGGAGGGCAATAAGTAAAAATATGTACTTCTGGACTTCTGTTTCTTGCTCTCTAACCAGTTCTCTTCTGCCAGAAACAGCAAGAAGCTGTAACTGGAGACAGGTGCTTTTGTACACCTAAGCTGCTAGCCACACCCCCAATTAGATTTACTCTCTGCTCTCAGAAAATTAAGCTGATACTGCCCTTCCTCAGAAAAACACACTTTTTTTACTTAAATGAGACCCTTCTTCTAATAAGTATCTGTTTGCTTAATCCAAACAGGTATTACTCCTGCTGAGACAGAAGTGATTAATTAGAAAAACATCTGTAGTTCTGGACTTCTTTTCTTGCTCTCCAACCAGTTCTCTTCTGCCAGAAACAACCAGAAATGCTACAAGTCTTGATGGCTGAGAGGGACCTGGGGGTGGTGGTGGATGTCAAGATGAACAACTCAGAGACTTGTAGGAGGGAAGCAGCCAAGGCCAACAGGACGCTGGGATGCATCACAGGGGAACACCTCCAGGAGGGAAGTGATACTCCTCTGTATAACTGCTTGGTGAGGCCACACACGAGGATTGCGTGCAGTTTGGAGGTCACACTTAAAGAGGGACATTAAACTCCTGGAGAGGGTCCAGAGGAGGGCAACCAAAATGATTTGGGGCTTGGTGGACAGGACCTATGGGGAGAGGCTCAAGAGCTAAATATGTACACATTGGAAGAGAGAAGGGGTCGGGACATGATAGAGGTCTTCAGGTACATGAAGGGGTAAATAGGAGGAGAAGTCAGGGTGCTTTGAAGGAAGGAGGAGGGGCAACTACAGGGCATGGGTGGAAGTGGAGGCAAGATTCAAGGGAGAAAGGAGGAGGTGCTCTTCACTGAGAGGGTGGTGAAGCCATGGAATGTGCTGCCCAGGGGCTGGTGGAGGCAGAGATGGTGGAGGGGTTCAAGAGGGGTGGGACAGGTACAGGAAGGGTTCTGGAAGCAAAATCCAGTGCAGCGAGAATATCTGGAACTGGGAAGGGAGAAGCCAGAGATGGTGAGGGGCAGGAAGGTCAACTCCCAGGGTGGGGCTGACCAAATGAGCAGACATGAAAGACCATTAGGCCTATTCTGCTGGCATTTCAGTATGTTAGTATGAGACTCCTTCTTCTATTAAAGTATCTGTTTGCTTAATCCAAACAGGTACTACTCCTGCTGAGACAGAAGTGATTAATTAGTAAAAATCTGTAGTTCTGGACTTCTGTTTCTTGCTCTGCAACCAGTTCTCTTCTGCCAGAAATGGCCGGAAGCTGTAATTGGAGACAGCTGCTTTTGTACACCTAAGCTGCTAAGCCACACCCCCAATTAATTTCACCCTCTGCTCTCAGTAAATTAAGCAGATACTGCCCTTCCTCAGAAAAACACTTTTTTTTTGCTTAAATGATACCCTTTCTTCTAATAAAGTATCTGTTTGCTTAATCCAAACAGGTATTAGTCCTGCTGAGACAGAAGTGATTAATTAGTAAAAATCTGTAGTTCTGGACTTCTGTTTCTTGCTCTGCAACCAGTTCTCTTCTGCCAGAAATAGCCAGAAGCTGTAATTGGAGACAGGTGCTCTTGTACACCTAAGCTGCTAAGCCACACCACCAATTAGATTCACTCTCTGCTCAGTAAATTAAGCTGATACTGCCCCTTCCTCAGGAAAAACACTTTTTTTTTTTTTACTGTAACCCCCTGTTACCCGGGTTACTAGAATCCCAGTAAGACCCTAGTGGTAGCTAGGAAGGCAGCTAGAAACTCAGTTAAATGGATTTCACACTGTCTCACTCTGTTCTCGGTCTCAGCTGAGACTGAGGAATGGCATCATTTTAGAACTGTCGAGCTGCATAAGCCACACTGGAATGTTGCAGTTGGAGGTTAGAGTAGAATGCTGGGGAATTTGAAGCCAGTCTGTGTGCAGTCAGAGAGAGAGAGATGTGGTGCAGCAGAGTGTGTGCAGGCTCTCAGAGCTTTAAGCTCTGTTTCAGAGCTACTTTTGTGTAAGTGTGTGTTTCCATCTGAAGAGGAACACGGAACTGGTAATTGAAGTGGTGGAGACCGCTCTCAATGGTTCAGTAGCCCCAACCATGAGGGATGGGGAAGGTGTTTGCCTGTTTTCCAGGGCAACCCCTGGGTCCGGCTAAGGAATGAAGCTGCCTGTTCAAGTTGTGCTTAGGCACCAGAAGCTCCTGAGAGGAAGATTCCATGGGAGGAAATGCTCATGGATACCTGCAACCAAAGGGTGAGTTCATTCTGAAAAAAGGGCCAGTGTTTTCACCTGAACAGAAGGAAACTAAAAGGATTGTTACTGTGGTGTCAGGAAAAGACAGCCAAGTACAGTTGGAAGAAGTGGGGATTAGACTGTTTAACTCAGTGAGGGATCTACAGTAATGGAAAAAGCCATTTATAAGTATGTTCAAGGCCAGCACAAAATGGAAAGAAAGAATATGGAGATTGGACTGCTTAACCTGTGGGGGTCTAGAGTAATGGATAATGCCACTTATTTTAAGTATGTTCAAGTCCAGCACAGATAGGAAGCAAGACAGGTAGACTGAATGTGAAATACAGTTAGCAAGAATCTACACTGCAAAGTTTTAAAGGATGAGGTGTTTCTGTGCAGAGAAATGGCCAGGTATGAATTGTTGGAGCGAGAGGTGTGAGACCCCCATCAGTAGTAACTCAAATTCACCTCTACGGATTTGCTCTGAGACACCTTTGCTTTCTCTCAGGTACTTGGCCAGTGCCTGAGGAAAGTACCAGATGTGGGATTGAAAGGAAGATTCTGATGGAACAGAGGTGCTTTTAGATGGTTTAGGAGCCACCAGAAAATGTTTCCATGAAGTATGGAAGGTGTCCATGTAGCTGACACGGAGCCAAGCAGGGAAAACCCAGAACAGTGTACAAGTGCAGGGCTGTGTAACCCAAAGCAGCGTAGACAAGTCCGGGCTGTATGCCCAGTGTGTGGTAGAGCCTGAGGGCTAAAGTGATGAGGATGTGTTCTGATCTCTTTTAATCTGCATTACCAGGAGTGTAGCCCGTGGGGTCCATCTATGCTTTGTTTATTCTGTTTGGATGTGAATAAAAGCCACACTTTAGAATCCCACTTCTGATATTGGGCATTACAGTCATCACTTCCTGTGTTTGGAGTTACTTGGGTGCCCTGTGCAGAGTAGCCAAACCTAGCCCTTGTGCAGAGTGACCTATTCCTCCCTAACCCAGCCCACCTGGTATTGCTGTCAGATACAAATGGCATACTGGTAGGGGTTACATTACTAAATGAGACCCCTTCTTCTAATAAAGTATCTGTTTGCTTAATCCAAACAGATACTACTCTTGCTGAGACAGAAGTGATTAATTAGTACAAAAGAAAAATTACTCACCTTAGTAATGTTGTTTCTTCTAATGGAGTCTTGCTATATTATGACTATTGCAGTTTGTCCCACCATTAGAACTGCTCTGAGGTGAAAGAGTTAACTTCCATGCAGGGCATGGAACTTAGAGCGCAAGCTCGTTAGAGTAGTTCTGTCTGGGATATTTCAAACCGAAACTGTCAGATCTTTACAAGCAAAACTCACTAAGGTTCTGTGTGGAAGCTGTAACCTACACTAGCCAACTGGCTACTAAAATATCAACACACTTTTCCTGGTCCCAACACCAAGACTCAAGTCAGGGACCAGAAAAGATAAGATAAAATAAAATAAAACACAACACCCAAACACCCCAAAAAGAAGGGTGGAAAACATAAAAGGGGTATCAATAAGTGCAAACGATGAACTGCCACCCCATACCCCAAGTAGAAGTTCTGAGAGGGGCAGGCTGGGGAGGTCATAATATAGCAAGACTCCATTAGAAGAAACAACATTACTAAGGTGAGTAATTTTTCTTCAAACAACATGAAGTCTTGCTATATTATGACTATTGCAGACGACACAGCAGTACCTCCATGGAGGAGGGACAGAATCTACTTAGGAATAGGGTCTGAAGCGTTGTGCCAAACCGAGCATCCCTTCTGGCCTGGATATCCAGGGAGTAATGCTTGGTGAAAGTGTGTACTGTTTTCCAAGTAGCTGCTTGACATATCTCTAAGATAGGATGTCTCTGGCAGCAGCTAGAGACGAGCTGTACCTCTGGTAGAGTGAGCCCTCAGGCCTGAAGGGGAACCTTACCCAGTTTTGATAGCAGAATTGGATACAAGAGACAATCCACCAGGCAATGGATCTCTTAGTGGCAGGTTGCCCTTTCCCAACCTCACCATAAGTGAGAAACAGTTGGAGGGAGCCTAACCTGTGACCCTTGGTACGCCTATGTAGTAACTTAGGGCCCTCTTAACATCTCTAGTGTGCAGCCTCCTCTCACCAGAGGAGGAATGGTCAGTGAAGAACACTGAAGTGAAACAGATTGATTAAGGTGGAAATCTGAAACCACCTTAGGCAAAACTTCCTGTTAGTCCTGAGGACTACCTTATCCCTGTGAAAGGAAATAGTCAGTCTCCACTGACAAAGCTTGTAACTCACTCATCACGCCTGGCAGAAGTGATGGCTACTAGAAATACAGTTTTCCAAGTCAAGTACTTAAGCCTGTCGAAGACAGAGGTTCAAAGGGGTTGCATCAACTGAGCAAAGCAAACATTAAGATCCCAGGCAGGGGCAGGGTCCCTGAATGGTGGATTGGCATGAAGCAATCCCTAAAAACTTGGAAAATACAGGGTGAGCAGAAAGAGAAGAGGGCTTCCTGCTGAAATGAAAGCAGAGACAGCTGCCAAATGCACTTTCAGGGTAGCTGGTCTCAGCCCTAAAGAATAAAGATGGACCATATAGTCCAAAACAGTGGGCAAATCAGCAGATTCCGGGAAATATGCTTCCCAGAACACCATATGGAAAACCTTTCCATTTGGAATTATAAGTAGCCTAGTGGAAGGCTTTCTAGAAGCTTTCAAGATTTCGAGAACACCTTGAGAAAGTTGTAGATCAGCAAACTCTAACTCCTCAAGAGCCAGGCCTTGAGGTTGAGGATTTGAGATTCGGATACCAGACTCTCCCTGGGCACAGGTTAACAGATTGTGGTTCCTGGGGAGACACAGGGAAGATGGACTGCTAAGGACAGAAGGAGTGGGTACCAGGGCTGCCTGGCCCAGTCTGGAGCAATTGGGATCATCTTGCAGGGCTGAGATCTGATTTTGACTAGCACCTTGAACAGGAGAGGGAAGGGGGAAGTATAGAGAAGCTTCCTTCCCAATCAAGGACAAAGGCATCCAGGGGACTGAGCCCAACACTGGGGCCTGCAACAAAAAAATGGAAGTTGATGATTGTCTGGGGCTGCAAAAGATCTATCTGAGGGTGCCCCATCTGGCAAAAACTATCCCCAGTACTGGGATCCAGTGACCATTCGTGATGGCCCTGGGAAATCCTGCTGAGAGCATCTGCCAGGACATTGTCCTTGCCTGGGAGGTGAACTGCTATGAGGGAAGTTGACAGGAATAAGCCAGAGACCACAACTTCATCGCCTCAGTGCACAAGGCAAGACCGAGTGCCCCTTGTTTGTTGATGTACCACATTGTAGTGGTGTTGTCTGTTCTGACCTGTACCACTTTGTTCTGAACAGATGCAGAAAAACCTGAAGTGCTAGAAAACAGCTCTGAGTTCCAACAGATTGATGTGGAGCAGAGATTCCTGAGGGGACCACAATCCCTGGGTGGAGAGGTCACCCATGTGAGCTCCCCATCCCAAGAGGGACCCATCTGTAGTAAGGGTCAAGGAGTGAGATAGAGGGATGAAGGGCACCCTTGTCTCAGATTGCTCTGATCCTGCCACCACTGAAGGGCCTGGATCAGGGTTCGAGTCACTGGGATCAACCTGGATAGGGAATCTCTTCTTTGAGACCAAAAGGCTCTCAAATGGAACTGAATGTCCCTCATCTGAAATCTTGCTCCTTGCACTACAGCTGTGGAAGTAGCCATGTGTCCTAGGAGCTGTAGGAAATGCCTTGCTGGTCGAGAGACCTGCAGAGTGAAGGACAAGCCAGGGCCACCAGGGTCCTTACCTTTCTAGGGAAGGAAGGCTCAGGGCCTGCTTTGTGTCCAGTTCTGCACCTATAAAGGTGAGTACCTGGACAGGTTCCAGAACTGACTCTGGAAGACTGAGAAGAAAGCCCAGAGAGGTAAGCAGCTGCTGGGTAACTTGCAGGTGTGATTTGACCTGGTCTGGAGACTGACCCACAATGAGCCAGTCGTCTAGGTAGGGAAAGATGGCAATCTTTGCCTTCTTAAATGAGCAACTGCTACTGCCAGGCATTTTGTGAATACCCTTGGGGCAGAGGTAAGGCCGAAGGGCATTGCTCTGAACTGATAATGGCCTGAGGGCAGTTCGAATCTGAGGTACTTCGTGGGAGCTTCTGATAAGAACATGGAAGTAGGCATCCTTGAGGTCCAGGGAAGCTAGCCAGTCCCTGGCCTTAGGGAGGCTAAAATCATTCCCAAGTCACCATTTTGAATTTTGGTTTTAAAAGGTGCTTGTTCAGATATCTTAGGTCCAGGATGGGCCGCCACTCTCCTGTCTTTTTGGGGTAAGGAAGTACCTGGAGTACAGACCCTTGCCCTGGTGTAGGGAGAAACCTTTCTACAGCTCTGAGAGCTAGGAGGGTTGAGACTTCTGTTTCCAAAGCAAGAGTCTCTAGAGGGTTTGCAGGTGGAAAAGATCTGATTCTCATCTTTGGAAATTTTTTTTTTTTTGAAGCTGAGAACCAGATCTCGGCTTACTACTTCCAGGACCCACTTGTCTGATGTTAAAGACTCCCAGTCCTGGATGAAGTAAGCCAGCCTGCCCCTACAGGTAATGGAGAACCGCCCTGGGCATCCCATCAGGGTGTCTGTTTGGCAGGGGCTTTAGGCCGAGGGTAGGAGCAGGCCTGCTTGTACCCGCCTGTCTCTCCTCTGAAGAACCCCTCTGAACATAAGCTGAAGAGGAGGCCTGGCTTGCAAAAGGCTCTGAAAAGCTCTGCCTCTACCCTGGGGCTGCCCTGAGGAGTGGCTTGCCGCTCCTTGGCTTGTGCACTTCTATAAGTGGTTCTATATTCATCCATTTTCTTCATATAATTCTCTGTCTGCTCCCCAAACAGAGAATTTCCCACCACAGGAAAATCCATAGCATTAGCCTGGGTATCCTGTGACAAACTAGTACACCTGAGCCAAGCCAATGTATGAAAAGCCACAGAAGTAGCCATGACTCTAGAGGATACATCATTAGAATCCACTGCAGCATGGAATTGCACCTTGATGCCTCAATACCATCAGCAGCCACCTGCTCCAGCTCCTTGGCAAGCTGGCCAGGGGGCCTGTTTGGCTAAAGCCATGACAGTATCCCATCTAGATTTTTGGTATACATAGATACATAGACAGTGTCAGCAGATAAGGGCCTATGGCCCACCCAGTCTGCCCATTTGAGCTTGTAAGTTCAGTTTGTTTTCCTAGAAGTCTGTTGCACCTTACCCTGACCTCCAGAATTCCTTTATGTCTATCCCATGCATTCTTAAATCCCATGATTGTTTCAGCCCCACCACTTCCTCTGGCAGGGTGTTCCACTTGTCCACCACCCGTTCTGTGAAGAAATTCTTTCTCATGTTTCCTCTGAATCGTCCTCCCTCCAACTTCATCCCATGCCCTCTAGTCCTGGAACATCTTTTTCGCTTAAAATAGTGTTTTCCTGTACCTTGTTCCTCCCTGTAAGATACTTGTATGTCTCTATCATACCCCTCTCCCTCCTCTCCTCCAGGGAGTACATGTTCAGTTCCTTCAACCTATCTTCATAGGACTTGTGATGCAATCCATGCACCATCTTTGTTGCCCTCCTCTGAACCTTCTCTACCCTGTCTATGTCCTTACGTAGGTATGGTCTCCAGAACTGTACACTGTACTCCAGGTGGGGCCTCACTAGTGTCTTGTATAGCGGAATTATGACCTCCCTTTTCCTGCTGGTAATGCCCCTGCCTATACATCCCAGCATCCTATTTGCTTTACCTGCTGCCTTGTCACACTGTTTCCCTACCTTGAGGTCATCAGAGATGATAACCCCAAGATCCCTTTCCTGCTTGGTGCATGCTATATCCTCACCCCCAACTGATATATTGTGCCAGGGTTTTTGTGCCCCATATGCATTATCTTGCACTTCTTTGCATTGAATTGCACCTGCCAAATCCTGACCATTCTTCAAGTTTCTGCAGGTCGCTTCTCATTCTGTCTACACCCTCTGGTGTGTCTACTCTGTTACAGAGCTTTGTGTCATCAGCAAACAGTGAAATTCTGCCTTCTAGGTCCTGCGAATGTCACTGATGAAGATGTTGAATAGGACCAGTCCCAGCACTGATCCCTGTGGTACCCCACTGGTCACTCTTCCCTCTGTGGAGTGACAGCCATTTACCACCACCCTCTGTGTCCTGCCACCCAGCCAGTTACCTACCCACTACACTACTGTCCTGCCCACACCCTATTCCCCAGTTTGTGTAATAGTCTTCTATGTGGCACAGTGTCAAAGGCCTTACTGAAGTCCAGATAGGCCATGTCCACTGCCCTCCCTGATCCACCTCCTTAGTCACCCAGTCAAAAATTCAATGAGGTTGGTCTGACAAGACCTCCCTGGTGAAACCATGCTGCCTTGGGTCCTGTAGTCCATTGACAACCAGATGTTCCACCAATCTCTCCTTCAGTAGTGCTTCCATGATCTTCCCCACTACCGAGGTGAGGCTGACTGGTCTGTAGTTCCTGCTTCCTCTTTGTTCCCACTTTTGTATAAGGGGACTTCATCTGCTGTCCTCCAGTCTTTGGGTACCTCCCCTGTTTCCAGTGATCGGCTAAACAGGATAGCCAGAGGTTCAGCCACCACCTCTCTTAGTTCTTTAAGGACCCTGGGGTGCACCATCTGGCTCCATTGCTTTATCAACTCTTATTACTTCCAGTTCCTTCAGGACCCTTTCTCGTGTAAAGGGACTTTTCCATTTCTGCACCATTCTCACCCCTTGTACTCCTTCAGACCCATTACCCTCCTCTTCCTCAGTAAAGACTGGAGCAGAAATACCTGTTCAGTATGTCAGCTTTACTGTTATCCTCCACGCTGCCCCATCCTCCCCTTCAGTCTCACTATCCCTCCCTTTGTCTTTCTTTTTCACTTATGTACCTGTAAAGGTTTTGTCCCTCTACCCACTGATTTTGCAATGTGTTCTTCTGTCTGAGCTTTGGCTTCACTTACTGACCTCCCTGCCTCCTTTGCTTCTCCTGGTACTTCTCCCTATCCCTTCTGCCTGTGTCTTTTGTATTGCCTGCATGCAATCTTTTGGCTTTCACTTTCTTTGCTACCGCTTTGGAAAACCATAATGGTCTCCTCTTCCTTTTCCTCTTGCTAACCTGCTTATAATGCAATTCTGTTGTTCTTGTAATCCCCATTTTAAATACTGCCCACTGTTCCTCAACCCCTGATTCCTGTCCCATTCCCTTAATGCCTCTTTCAAGTATCTCCCATTTTACAAAGTCTGCCCACCTAAAATCCAGGATATGTGTTTTTGTGTGGTTTGGTTCTGCTCTTTCTGTGATTTCAAACCACAATGACTGGTGGTCAGTTTCCCAGGTGCTCCCCACTGTTACCCCCATCACACTGTCCCTGTTTGTGAGCACAAGGTCCAGTATTGCCTTCTGCTGAGTTGGTTCCATGACCAGTTGCTTGAGGAAGGCACCTGAAGGAGTCCAGGATAAATCTGCTCTAGTTGATGCTGCTGCTGGGATGCTCCAGTCCACGCCTGGAATATTGAAGTCTCCAACCAGTACTACCTCACCTTTGTCTGCCATCCTTTGGATGGCTAGCATCAGCTCCTATCTGTTTCTTCCTCCTGGGCTGGTGGTCTATAGATCACACCTGTGCGGATGGCTGTCCCCATTTTCCTTTCCAGCTTAACCCACAGTATCTCTCCCCATTTTGTTCCTCCTGGATCTCTGTGGCCTTATGTCATTTTTCACATACAGTGCCACGCCTCCCCTTCCTGCCTGTTCTGTCTCTTCTGAATATGTTGTAGCCAGGTATGGCCATCTCCCAGTCGTGGTTATCATTACACCAGGTTTCAGTGATGGCCACAATGTCCAGGTCTGACTGCACCATGACAACCTCCAGATCTTCCATCTTGTTGCTAAGGCTCCTGGCATTTGCACACATGGCTTTCCATGATTTGACCTCCTAGACTGTCTCACTGTTCTACTCCAGCCCCTTCCTTGGTTGTCATTTATCCCTGGTTCTCTTGCTGTCTGTCCATCTGCTGAATTTTGCCTCTTTCTGCTTATCCACCTCTTGGGCACGAATCTCCATCTTTTGCACACTGCTTTGCAGAGATAGCCACTCCTCTGGTTCACTGGTTCCACTGCTAGCTGGGGGTGAGCAAGTAGGTACCCTCCTTATAGGTAGGTATCTTGCAACATAAGCTATATAATTTGCTTGTCTGAGTCTCAAGGACGCTGCCATGTATTGTTTTTAGCCATGGCATCAATCTTCCTGGAGTCCTTGTCAGGAGGATGTGAAGCCAGGGAATATTAGCCTTATCACAGGCTGCAGCCTGAACTACCCCAACATGGCTGCATTGCTGTGAAAGAAATTCTGTATCAGGACCTGACAAAGTGTACCTCCTGTCCATCTTTTTATCTACAGGAGGCACAGAATTAGGAGATTTTAAAATTTTATTGTTTGTTTCCTAAAGGATTTATGTAAAGGAATAGACAATCTCCTGGACTTTGGGATATCCATCATCTCTACAAAGTCAGGCTCCTCTTGCTCATCCATAGCTTCCTCCAAAGAAAGCTGGAGGGTTTCAGCAACTTTTTATAAAACAGAAATGAGAAGGACCGGCAAGCCTAGGGGAGATTCTCCTAAAGGTATGTCTGGGGAGATGTCCGTTCAATGAGTACATCCAGACTTTCAAAGTCATATTCACACTGTTCATAATCATCCTCCCTCCTCTGGATCATAAAACTCCTCTATATCATATTCTTGAACTGGTGGAAACCGACTGAACCGACCTCTTGCTAGATAGTGGCGGTTCAGACGGAACTGGGAAAGTGACTGGACAATTTGAATTGCCCTGGCTATCTCTGCAGCAGTTGGAGAAGGGATTTTGACTCCACACCTGCTGATTTTTCTAGTTCTCTTTGCTGGAACTGGCTCCTCAGAGTCAGCTTTACGCTTGCCCGAGGAAGTCTGGCCCTGGTCAGAGGGCACTCCTCCGGTTCGGTTGGCACTGAACCGGCTGGCCATCTGGGTCAGTGGACTTTTTGGCTCTCTCATTCCTGGAGCCTACCAACTCTCTTATCTAGGGTAGCTGCAGGAAATTCTTGCAAATCTGGCAGTCTGCATTGAGGTGGTCAAACCCCAGACAAAAACACATGTAGTGTGTGGGTCAGCCTTGGCAAAGCTTCCCCACAGACACTACAGTGTTGAAACCAGTGGGCGGTTTTCTTTGGGTTTCTCAGACATAATGCCAGACTAACCAAAAACTTGCCCTTTTTCGGCAGTGCCAGGCATGCCACCTTATTGGTCACGGGTCGTGGAAAAAAGCGTAATGGAATCCGTTTTTAGAACCGATAAGAACTGGGAACCGCACTCTGAATGCTTCAGAATAAAGTTTCATTGAACCTGGATCGGTTCAAGTCAACCGATAAACATTTACATGTTCCACACAGAATAAACCTATCTATTACTTACAATACCATAGACAGAGCTTGAACCATCGGTTTATGGTTAAAATAATGATAATCGCGTTGAATTTAACCGAGAAAAACTCTTTAAACCGAGAAAATGAACCGAGCAGTAGGAGGAATCTCCGAGCGACTGTTCAGTGAGGCGGAGTAAAGAATCTGACAGTTTCGGTTTGAAATATCCCAGACAGAGCTTCTCAACCAAGCTCGCTCTAAGTTCCATGTCCTGCATGGAAGTTAACTTTCACCTCCGGAGCAGTTCTAATGGTGGGACAAACTGCAATAGTCAAATATAGCAAGACTTCATGTTGTTTGAATCTGTAGTTCTGGACTTCTGTTTCTTGCTCTACAACCAGTTCTCTTATCTGCCAGAAACAGCCAGAAGCTGTAATTGGATACAGGTGCTTTTACACCTAAGCTGCTAAGCCACACCCCAATTAGACTCACTCTCTGCACTCAGTAAATTAAGCTCATACTGCTCCCTTCCTCAGATGGCTATATTCCTGGATCTGTCGAAGGCATTCAACACTGTCCACCATATCGTGTTATTGAATAATTTGAAAAGGTAGGTTTAGGTGCATCAGCACTAAGCTGGATTCACGCTTATTTAATAGGGAGATTACAAGTGTCAGAGTGGGAGGAGCCTGTTCAGCACCTGTCACTATGTGTAATGAGGTACCTCAGGGATCAGTGCTGGGCCCTCTGTTCTTTTTACTATATATAAATAATTTACCAAATGTTTGTTCACCTAACACGTGTATCCAGCTCTATGCAGACAAAACAACCTTATATACAAACAATGAAGATATTAATATAGCACTATCGGTTTTGCAACAGGATTTTCTAAATGTACAGAAAGAACTAATAAAATTGAGACTTCTTTTGAATTAATACAAACACAATGGATGATTTTTAGAAAAATATAAAACAGTTAATTATAAAGGAAATAAGTTCATTAACTGGGGTTATTTTAGAACAGGTGGAGTCTTCTAAATATCTGGGGTGGTACTAGACAATACATAGTAACATAGTATTTGACAGCAGATAAGGACCACTAGGCCCACCCAGTCTGCCTATATTTCCTGCCTTACATCAGTGGTCACTGACCTACTTTGTCATTGACTTTAGCCTTTCCTACCCACCTCTAGGCTTCCCTTGTGCCTATCCCCATGTATGTTTGAATCCCCATTGTGCTAGCTCCACTATTTCCTGCGGTAGGCTATTCCATGCATCAGCCATCCTTTCTGTGAAGAAAAACTTCCTCACATTCCCCTTTATCTTGCCTCCTCCAATCTCAAATCATGCCCCTCATCCTTGTACATAGATACAATACAATAATTTAACATTTAAATCATATAACATCAATGTCAAATAAATTAAAGGGATTATTGAGCTTTTTATAGGAATAAGTCCTTTTTTCACTTAAAAGTCAGGAAGTTACTGGTTACATCGATATTTTTGACAATATTAGATTATGGAGATTTACTCTATAAAATGCTAATGAAACATTACTAAGCTCTTTGGATGTGTTGTTTAATAGTGCTTTAAGATTCATAACAAATTTGCCATATAAAACTCACTGTTGTTTTGTCCCAGAAATCAGGTACATGTTTATTATCTGAAAGGTGAGATATGCATTGGAATTTATTAGTTTATAAGTTTGTGACCCAGTCTTTACCAGATTTTCTCTTGAAGACAGTTACAATTAGTCAAAACAAAGCATAGTTTCAGACCCTTGGATTGAATGTATTTTTATGTGCCACAATGTAAAACAAGCTTTGGGAGAAAAACTTTTCAAGCTTGGTCCTAAAACATGGGAAAGATTTTCAAAGCAACTGAATGTTATTGTATTATTATATTTTGATCATTTTAGATCGTTCCTGATCACCCTTTATGATATACATTGCAATCATTTTGAATGAAATCTGTATCTTATCCACACTATCTTGATTAATTATGGTGTTTTACATTTTATATGTAATATTGTGTATATGTCTGTAAATTTGTGGTTTGTATGTCAAGTGTTGGATTCAATTTGAAAAGAGATTTTTTCTCAATCTAATTTCCAACAAAGTTGAAAGTTGAAATCCCCAGCAGCAGAATTTCCTTAGCTGCCTTGTCGTGTATGTTCTCCACTAGTTCCCTGTCTACTTCCTCCCTCTGTGATGGAGGTCTGTAGATCATCCCAGTGCATATTGCTGTTCTGTTCTCTGGCTCCAGGGTGACTCACATTACCTAGGCCTCCCCTGTCTTCCCTGAACTTCTGTAGCCTTTATACCATCTCTGATGTACAAGGCCACTCCCCACCTTTTTCCCTCCCTGTCCCTCCTGAACAACGTATAGCCTGGTACACTGACTTCCCAGCCATGATTTGCAGAGTGCCATGTCTCTGTTATTGCTGCTATGTCAAGGTCTTCATCTGCTAATAAAGCCTCCAGGTCTGGAACTTTATTTGCCCGGCTACAGGCATTTGTTAGCATGACCTTCCATGTTTTACAGTCTGCCCTCCCTCTGCTCTTGTTCTCCCTATCCAGCATCTTCTCCCTCCCAGTTTCTCTTCCTACGTGCTCTTTCTGCCCCTGTATTACTCATTATACATTCTTCACCTGCCTGCCCTTCTTGTCTATGTTTGCTGTTCCTGTAGTCAGCTCATGTTCCTTCATGTTCCCATGGGGGTCTTCCTAAGTCTCCTGGCTCTCCTCCTTGGCCAGTTTAAATGCTCATGGCTGAAGCATTTAAACTTCTCCCAAAGACCAGACAGATGCAGGCCATCCTCCTTATATAAGCTTGCATCTTCCCAGGTCAGGCCCCAGTCCCCTGTGAAGCCAAAACCCTCTTTCCACACCAAACCTTCAACCTTATTGTACTGTAAAAGTATATATGACTGAAACCTGCAAAATCAGTGTCTGTACCTTATAAGCAACTGCCTCTTTTTGTATCCTACCATGTAACATAACTCCAAGGTCACCCCTGAGAAAGGGACCTTCGGGCTCTGACGGTAGGTCAGCAAAAGTGAATAAATAAATAAATAAATAAAACTTACAGAGCTGTGTTAAAAAAAACTGCTCAGCTGTAATTGTCTGCAGGAGGAGCAGTTTTAAAGCACAGCAGCCAGAGTGCTGTGTCTGCAGACTGCTTCGACTCAGTCCGACTTACAGAGATGTTTTAGAAAATACAACAAATTGCTGCCTGGTCTGTGTTACCTGAGTAACTAAGTGCAGCTTCTGATCTGCTCTGTATGTGATTGTTCTCTGCTACAATTATTCAACTGTGTTTTCTGTCAATGAATGCACTGCTGCTGGGAATAATATTTGAAATAACGGTTGTTTCTTTTGGCCTGAAGCCTTTCACAGTGTATTATTTAATAATGTCTTTGTTGAATTAGGGGTGCAGTTTTCACATGCCTGGTCCAATATGATTGTTTCTTTTGGCCCTGCCCTGTGCAGCCTTTCCAGTCTGTGTTGTCCATAATCAACGTAATCAATGTCTTGCTCGGGGGTTGTATACCTTTTCAGGGACGTCCCTGATTTTGCCTCAAAAATTTTCTGTTTTGTGTTTTGACTGAACAATGACGACTGTAAGCACAAGTTAATGTCAAACATTAAGTTACAGAGTTGTTATTCAGAAAATGCATCTACACTAATCCCTCGTTCTGAAAGCTTTCTGCCTGAATATTACCGATTTTAAGATGTGTCCCTGATTCAGTGTCTTTGTCCCCAATATTTTTAAAGCCCTGTTCCAGATTTATGGTGCTGGGCTAATGAAATCATGGTGGGCGGTGGATTTTTCCACTAGCCTCGTGGGCTGGTGTCTGAAAAGTTAGTTTCAACCCCTGATATTCCTACACCCTGCTCTCCTACTTGCATATTCATACATTCATGTCAGTGTCAGTGGCTCAGTAGGTAGCACAGTCACCTCTGAGGCTGGGAGATCAGAAGGCTGTGGGTTCTATCCCACACCAGGCACTTGGGTTAATATCCCAATACTGACACTGTAGTGCAGCATGAGGGTGCTGCACTCCTGAAGTGCCGCTCTTTCAGGTGAGACATTAAACCAAGGTCCCATCTGCCTGTTCTGGTGGTAGTTCAGGTGGATGTTAAAGATCCCATGGCACTTATCGAAAGAGTAGGGAATTTCCCGGTGCCCTGGCCAAATTTCCCGCATTCACTAAAAATACCACCAACAGGTTAATCTGGTTCAAAGTCAGTTGGCATTCATCTGTATCCCCCAGGTCATGCCTGAAAATAGGCAGAATTTGTCTAATGCACTTACCCTTAACAAAAAATAAATACACCTGCTCCTCCATACATATTCCTACACCCTACTCTCCATGATTATATATTTCTAAACACTCTCCTCCTCTATACTTACATATTCCCACATACCCTATTCTCTTCAGACTTACATATTCCAACACACACTTTCCACCCCATACTTATATATTCCTCACACCCTGCTCTCAACCGTACTTACATATTCCTAAACACCTTGCTGTCTCCATACTTACACATTTCTAAACACCCTGCTCTTCATACTTTTATTTTTCTACACTCTGTTCTCCATACCTACATATTCCTACACCCAGTTCTCTCTAGAAACATGGAAACATAGAATATGATGGCAGATAAGGACCGCTGGCCCACCTAGTCTGCCCATTTTCTACCTAACAGATAAGCTGCAGATCCTAGTAAACCAACTGCGTACTTCCTCCTACCACCCACTAGGACTGCCTTATGTCTGTCCCATGCATTCTTGAATTCCCCCACTGTTCTTGACTCCATGGAGTCTTCAGGGAGCTGTTCCATGCAGCCACAACCCTCTCTGTGAAAAAATACTTCCTCACATTACCTCTGAGCCGCCCCTCTATCTTCAAATTGTGCCCTTTGTTCTTGCACATCCCTTTTCTGAAAGATGCTACCTCTTGGACTTTGTTGATTCCCTTGAGGTACTTGAAAGTTTCTATCATTTCTCATCTCCCTTCTTTCCTCAGGGTATACATACTAAGCTCCTTTAGTCTTTCTTCATATGTCTTCTGGTGCAGACCCTGTACCATTTTGGTTGCCCTCCTCTGGACAGCCTCCACTCTGTCTATGCCCTGCTGGAGATGGGGTCTCAGAACTGCACACAGTACTCAGATGAGGTCTCACCAACTGTCTGTACAGAGGATAACAACTTCCTGTTTTCTACTATTGATGCCTCTCCCTATGCATCCCAGTATCCCCAGCCTTCCTTACTGCCTTCTCATATTGCTTGCCCACCTTTAGGTCATCTGATATAATTACCCCCAGGTCTCTTTCCATTTTTACTGTTGTCAGTATCTCACCCCCAGTGTGTACTCTTCCCTGGGTTTTGTTTCCCAGGTGCATTATAGAAACATATTCCTACACACCCTGCTCTCTTCACACTACTATATTCCTACCCATCTTGCTCTCTCCATACCTACATATACCTTCACACCCTGCTCTTTCCATACTTACATATACCTACACACCTTGTTCTCTCCATACTTACATATTCCTACATACACTGATCTCCTATGCTGACATAATCCTGCACACTTTGCTCTATCCATACTTATGTGTTCTTATACACCCTGATCTCCAAGCTTGTCTATTTCTAAACACTGCTGTCCATACATATTCCTACCTATCTTGCTCTGTCTATACTTATATGTTCCCACAAACCCTGCTCTCTCCATATTTACATATTCCTACACACCTTGTTCTCTCCATAATTACATATTACTACCCACCCTGCTCTCTCAATACTTACGTATTCCTACACACCTCACTCTCCATACTTACATATTCCAACACACCCTGCTCTCCATATGTACATATTCCTACACTCTACTCTCTCCATACTTACATATTCCTACACACCCATCTCTCCATACGTACATATTCCTACACACTCTGCTCTCTCTATACTTACATATTCCTACACACCCTGCTCTCTCCATACGTACATATTCTACACACTCTGCTCTCTCTATACTTACATATTCCTACACACCCTGTTCTCTATACTTATATATTTCTCACACCCTGCTCTCCAGACCTACATATTCCTACACACCTTGCTCTCTCTACACTTACATATTCACACACCCTTTTCTCTCCATACTTCCATATTCCGACACCCTTCTCTCTCTCCATACTGGCGTGATTCCTATACACCTCGCTCTCCATACTTACATATTCGTTCACACCTTACCTCTCTACATACTTACATATTCCTACACACCCTGCTCTCTACATACTTACATATTCCTACATACTCTGCTCTCTCCAGACTTGCATTTTCTATACACTATTCTCTGCATACTGACATATTCCTACACACCCTGCTGTCTCCCATACAGAGATATTTCCTACACACTTCCTCTCTCTATACTTGCATATTCCTATACCCTGCTCTATACTTACATATTCTTATCACTTGTTGTCTCCATACTTACATATTCTTACACACCCTGATCTTTCTATACTCACATATTCCTGCACACACTGCTCTCTCTCTATATACATATTCCTACACAACCTGCTCTCTATACTTACATATTCCCACACACCCTGCTCTCTATACTTACATATTCCTATACCCTCTGCTATCTCTATACTTACGTAATTCTACACACTCTGCTCTCTCTATATTACATATTCCTATACACCCTGCTCTGTCCATACTTACATAATGTTACAAACCCTGCTCTCTCCATAATTACATACTTCTACCCACTCTGCTTTCATGTTTATATATTACAACCCTCCCTGTTCTCTCAATACTTCCATATTCCTATGCACAATGCTCTCCATGTTAATATTTGCCTGTACACCCTGCTCTCCCATACTTACATATTCCTACCAACCCTGCTCTCTGCACACTTACATATTCCTACCAACCCTGCTCTCTGCACACTTACATATTCCTACAACCCTGCTCTCTGCTGCCCATATTCCTACACAACCTGCTCTTTCCATACTACATATTCCTACCAACCCTGCTCTCTGCACACTTACATATTCCTACCAACCCTGCTCTCTGCACACTTGTATCCTACACCCTGCTTCTTTCCATACTTACATATTACCACCCACCCTTCTCTAGCCATGCTTACATATTCCTACACACACTGTTCTCTCTATACTTACATATTCCTACACACCCTGCACTCCAGATTGACAGATTTGTACACAGTCTGCTGTCCATACTACAGATTTCTTCACACCTACTCTCTCTGTATGTAGCTATTCCTCAGCACCCTGCTCTCTCCTTAATGACACATTTCTACACACCCGGCTCTCCATACTTTCATATTACGACCCACCCCGCTCTCTCTCAATACTTAGATATTACACACAATGCTCTCCATGCTTATATATTCCTTCACACCCTGCTCTGCCTATATTTACAAATTCCTACACACTCTGATCTCCCTAAGCTTACATATTCCTGCACACTTCGTTCTTTTTATAATTACATATTCCTACACAACCTGCTTTCTCTATACTTATATATTCCTATACACCTTGCTATCTCTATACATACATAATTCTACACTCTGCTTTCTCTATATTACATGTTCTTAATACCCTGCTCTCTCCATAGCTACATATTCCTACCAACCCTGCTATTTCCATACTTACATGTCCTACCCACCATACTCTCTCCATACTACATTCCTATATACACCCTGCTCTCTCCAGACTTACATATTCCTACACACCCTGTTTTCTTCATACTTACATATTCCTATACACCGCTCTCTCCATACACATATTACTAACATACTAAAATGCCAGCAGAATAGGCCTAACGGTCTTCGTGTCTGCTTCGCTTGGTCAGCCCACACCTGGGCTGACCTTGCTGTCCCCTCACCTTCTCTGCTTCTCCTTCCCAGTTCCAGATATTCTTGCTGCATTGGATTTTGCTTCCAGAACCCTTCCCTGTACCTGTCCCACCCCTCTTAAACCCCTCCACTGTCTCTGCCTCCACCAGCCCCTAGATAGTGTATTCCATGGCTCCACCACCCTCTCAGTGAAGTAGCACCTCCTCCTTCTCCCTGAATCTTCCCTCCAGCTTCCACCCATGCCCTCTAGTGGCCCCTTCCTCCTTCCTTCAAGCACCTGACTGTTCCTCCCCTATTTACCCTCTTCATGTCCCTGAAGACCTCTATCATGTCCCCCGGTCCCTTCTGTCTTCCAATGTGTACATATTTAGCTCTTGAGCCTCTCTTCATAGGTCCTGTCCCCAAGCCCCAAATCATTTTGGTTGCCCTCCTCTGGACCCTCTTCAGGAGGTTAATGTCCCTCTTTAAGTGTGGCCTCCAAAACTGCCATGAGTACTCCAGGTGTGGCCTCACCAAGCAGTTATACAGAGGAGCATCACTTCCCTCCTTCTGGAGGTGATCCCCTAGCGATGCATCCCAGCATCCTGTTGGCCTTGGCTGCTGCCCTCCTACAAGTCTCAGAGTTGTTCATCTTGATATCCACCACCACCCCCAGGTCCTCTCAGCCATCGAGACTTGTAGCATTTCCCCCAGGGTGTACACTTGGCCTGGGTTTCTGGCCCCAGGTGGAGTACCTTGCATTTCCTGCATTGAACCTCAGCTTCCACTTTCTAGACCATCTTTCCAGAGCCTCCAGGTCCCCTGCAGGGCCACCCTCCCTCCTCCCCATCCACCACCGCCCCAGTTTGAGTCATCTGCAAAGAGACTCATCTCACTACTGATTCTGTTCTTATATCAGATCGTAGGCGTTGAACAGAAGGGCCCAAGGACTGATCCTGTGGGACCCCACTAATGACACTTCTTGGGGATTAGACTATCCCACCAACTATGACCCTCTGGGTCCGGTCCTGGAGCCAATTGCCTATCCATCTGATCATCTGGTTCCCCACCCCATTTCTCCCAGCTTATCCAACAGGCCCACGTGAGGAACAGAGTCAAATGCCTTGCTGAAGTCTAGAAAGAGGACATCCACTGGTCTACCCAGGTCCAAGGCACTTGTCACCCAGTCATAGAACTCCACCAGATTTGTCTGACACGATTTCCCGGGATGAATCCATGCTGTCCATCGTCCAGGCATCTTGACTTATCCAGGTCCCCCTAGCCTCTCCTTGACAATGCCCTCCATCACCTTGCCCACCACTGATGTCAGGCTGACAGGCCTGTAGTTCCCTCACCCCCTTGATCCCCCTTTGTGGATAGGCACTATATGCGCCACCTTCCAGTCTTGGGGCACCCACTCTGTCCTCAGAGAGATGGTGAAAAGCTCTGCCGGGGTTTCGCCAGGACATCTGCAAGTTCCTTCAGCACTCTGGGATGTAATTTATCCGGCCCTGGTGCTTTCTCCATCTTAAGGGAGCTGAGGGCTTCCTCACTCTCTCTGCTGTGATTTCCACTTCTGGTACCTCTTCTCCTGCTAGTCCTCCCCACCTGCCAGTGATGCCTCCCCTCTCCCCAGACCTGCCGATCGCATGGGTACCCTCCTCAGTATCTCTGTCTCCTCCCATGTATGATGCAGCACCCCATTTCCCTGGTGAAAACTGAGGTGAAGTACTCATTTAGTACCTCAGCCTGCTCCCGGGTCTTGTGCCCATCTCTCCCTGATTTAATCCTGCTAATCTGCCCCTTCACCCTTCGTCTTTCCCCAATGTATCTAAGAACCCTTTTCCTCTCCTAATTTCCCTGGCCAGGTTCTGCTCCTTCCTTGCCTTAGCCGCCCCTCACCACTCTAGTGGCCCTTCCTAACCGTCAGCTCGTACTCCCCTCGATCCCTTCCTCCTTGAGCACTTGGATGCTTATAGGCTGCTTTCTTTCCCTTTCCACCTCCTGGACTCCCTGGTCCACCAACAGGGTTTTGGGCCCTACCGCATTTCGTCTTACTCTTGCACAGGTGCTGGTAGCATTCCTTCACACTCTACTCTCTCTATACTTATATATTTCTATACACCCTACTTCCATATCAACATATTCCTACCCATCTTGCTCTCTCCATACCTACATATTCTCAGCCCCTGCTCTCTCCATACTTACATATTTCAACACACCTTGTTGTCGCCATACTTACATATTCCTACACGCTCTGATCTCTCTGTATTTAAATATTTCTACACACTCTGCTCTCTTCTATACTTACATTCCTCACAACTTGCTCTCTCTATACTTACATATTCCTACACTCTGCTATCTCTGTACTTACATAATTCTACACACTCTGCCCTCTCTATATTACATATTCCTACTGTAACCCCTAGGTGGCATTATCCCAAGGAATACTACCCCTGCCTGTGTGACTAGGAGCAGGTTGAGGGGTCTGAGCTTGGAGAATGGGTGTCCCCACCTGGATGGTTCATTTAAGGGTAGCATAGCTGCTCTAGGTATAGCCCTACTGGACACTGATACCCCCTCCAATCTCTCTAGTGCTTACATTGGTCAAAAGATGAACAATCACAATTAATGTCAGAATACAATATTGGACCCACTCTTGGCACACTTACCACCAAAGCTGGATCAGCTGCACTGGCCCTGAGACCCCTGTAAAGAAGACCTGCCACAGAACAGTGTAATAGCAATACAGTATCCCTCCACAAAGGTACACACTAGCCAAGTTAAATGCAGAAAGAATAAATCTGGTTTATTCAGGGATGCAGACAAGGGTGGGACAGCAATCTGGCATTTGATTTCTGATCTGATTTAGTGAGGTTAAACATGCATGCACTAAAGTCCTCGCACAGTTACACACACACTCTGGGTACCCAGTGTGGCAACAGCAAAGAGGCCAGCTACAACAAGCAGTCAGGAGTGAGGCAGGATGAGCAGTGGCCAAAAGGGCAACAGCATGGAGATGTAGAATGGCAGTACAAAAGTGAGAATAACAGCTGCTCTGCAAGGGTGACACTCTGAGTGGGAACAGAACAGCCAATGACCCTGACAAGCCCATGCAGCAGGGAAGTGAGCACTGGGTGTGGGTCAAAAGTAAGGCAAACCCCAGAAGACAGAGGCCCTGAGAGCATACACATTGTGCAGCTGGGACAACCAAGGCTCACAGACAAAGAATGCCAACATCCTCCCTTCCCAGCACACCATCACCGGAATAGACACCCCCACAGTAGAAGCACAGGCACTCACCCAAGGCAGGTCCATGGGCCAGAGCAGCCCAACAGGAGTCATCCACTGGACATTGGGTGGGAGGCCGACAACCTAACACGTAAATAGGGTGGTCAGGAAAGGCATCTACAGAACAACACAGGGCATGGCCACAGACCACCCCATAAAAGAGTGCAGCACACAGACGCTCCCAGAACTGTCACCCTGATAGCAGGATGTCAGTACATTATATTCAAAGCTAGAAAGGCAAGCCACTAGCCGTATGCAATGGCTATGTCTACATAAAGGACAAGGCAGGATCAGAGAAAGTGTATTGGTGATGCACAGAAGCTCAACAGTATAACTGCCTCACCTGCCTACACCGTGAGGACTCTGTGACTGCCACCATAAGGGACCACAACCATGCTCCAGATGCAGCAGATGCTGATGTGCACAGTGTGCTCAGGACAGTGCGGGACAGGGCACATAGAAACATAGACTTTGATGGCAGATAAGGACGCTTGGCCCACCTAGTCTGCCCATTTCCCTACCTACAGGATGGGCCGCAGATCCTAGTTAACCAACAGCCTATTTCTTTCTGCCCCCACAAGAATTGCCTTATGTCTGGCATGGTGATCTGTGGACAGTGCATCACAGATTGTCATAGCCAGCATGTCTGGAATACCTGCGGCCATTGTGGGACGATTGCCAGGCATGTGACTTCTTCAGCAGACTATACAGCGCATGCGGCATGTGGCATAGGGGTGGCCCATGACTCTTCTGATCGTCACTGACCTCAGGAAACCCGAGGAGCTCACCATGAGGTGGGATGGGGCACAGTTCCTTCTCTTGACAGTGGTCGGGAGCCGGGCCATCTCATCATCTAGGCCACCAACCGGGTCTGTAGCAGCTGGCAGACTGCTCTGACTGGTTTATGGATGGTACATTTTGGGCATGCCTGACCCTCTTTGGCAGTTGACACTGTCCATGCTGTCCAGTCAGTACAGTCCTACCAGCTGTGCTTGCTCTCATCTTCATCTGGAGGGCAGAGACTTACATACAGCTGCTGGGCCTGTTGAAAATACACCGTCCAATGCTAGTACCCACCACAGTCCTGCTGGACTTCGAGCATGCCAGCTGGTGTGCTGTGTCTACTGTTTCCCAGACACCCAGATCCGTGGCTGCTTTTCCATTTTTTGCAGGCCATCTGGCACAAAGTGAAGCAGTGCCCAGAGGTCCTGCAGTGCTATACCATGGACATGGACTTTGCCCTGCACCTCCAGATGCTGTTAGTACTAGCTTTTGTCCCACTGGCGGACATGCCAGTGGTGTATAAGGAGCTGCAGGAGTGGGACTACATGGTGCAGAATGAGGAGTTGCTCCAGCTGATCCTCGATTATTTAAGGACACCTGGATCGTCACCCCACTGGATGATCCAGTCGCAGATGTGCCTTTTCCCATCAACCAGTGGAACTGCCATGGGGTGACCATCCAGGAACTAGCCCAGACAAATAATGCTGTTCAGGGGTGGTACAGGACATTCAACATCAGGATCAGGTCATGCCTCCCCAGCATTTGGCAGCTGCTCGACTGCCTCCAAAAGGAGGAACGCATGCCTGTGGTGCAGTGCAAGCAGCTTGTCTCTGTGGCCAAATCCTTGCAGGTCTCACTGGTACAATGACCTGAATGCCCACATCAACACTGTGGTGGTGGAGTACAGCACACAGAGCCATTATGACTATCTCTGAGGCCTGACACACAATTTCACCTTCCATGTGTGACCTGGCACATGGTGGCACAAGGCATGGCCACGTAGCATTGTTGGCACTTGCTGTGCACTGCCCCACCACCTGCAGACCATACACCTGACACAAGCCACCTGTTGCCACATGGCACGTGCACAGCAGACTGCTACCAAGTCCAGCAGTGGAGGTGCTGTCTGATAAGGGCACCCACTCATTACCGCATCCCCAGAGTCACTCTTTTGAGCCTTGAGCCTGTCCCACACATGAAGCCCCCTTCACCCTTGTTATGTAAACAATCTCAAATAGTAGAGTAAATAAGAAAAATTACTCACCTTAGTAATTGCTTTTCTTCTCATGGAGTCTTGCTATATAGGACTTATTGCAGTTAGCCCCTGGCTCTGAACTGCCCGGAGAGAAACAGTTAACCCAGAGAGATCTGGAGTTCCACAGCAGGGTGCTGTTCAAAGCTCTATCTGGCCAGTTTCAAATGAAACTGCCAGGTTCTTACTGCCAAACTAACATAGCAAGTCTGTGTGAAAAGCTCTACACTAGCCATTGGCTACCTACCAGTAGTAAAACAACAAAACACAACAACAATCACAGAATAAAACAATATTACCTATTGTTGTTAGGATCACCCTGACAAGCACTAATAGGCCCCTCTCCCAAAAGACTCAAGTCAGAGAGGGACCATCTACCACTAACAAAACAGAATTACCTGAGTTCCCTAACCCAAATGAAACAAGGTGGGGAACTAGAGAACTAAAATGGCATGACACAGTGCTTGCACTAATTTGCCAACCCCGTACCCAAGTAGGAATTCTGAGAGGGTAGGAGGGGTTGTCCTAATATATAAGACTCCATGAGAAGAAAAGCAATTACTAAGGTGAGTAATTTTTCTTCAAACACCATGAAGTCTTGCTATAATTAGGACTTATTGCAGATTATACAGCAGTACCTCCATGGAGGAGGGCCAGAACCTACTTAGGAATAGGCCTGAAGCACAGCTGTGCTAAAACTAGCATCTCTCCTGACTGGACGTCCAGGAATAATGCTGGGTGAAGGGGACTGTCTTCCAGTACTAGACAAATTTCCAAATGGGAATATTCAGCAGCTGCTAGAGATGCAGCTGTACCCTGGTGGAATGAGCCTCAGTCCTGAGGGGAGGTTCTCTACCTAGTGCTTGCAACAGAACTGATACAAGAGACAATCCACCTACATTGTCCCCTTAGTGGCAGGTCTCCCATTTGCCCACTTCTCCATAGAAGTCGAAGAGTTGGAGGGATTCAGAACCCATGACCCTTGGTGCGATCCAAATAGTAGCTTAGGGCTCTTTTGACATCCAAACTGTGCAGTCTCCTCCCCTGAGGAAGAGTGCTCAGTGAAAAATACTGGAAGAGAGATGGATCAGGTTGAGATGAAAATCTGAAACCACTTTAGGTAAAAACTTTCTGTTAGTCCTGAGGCTACTTTATCTCTGTGAAAAGAAATAAAATCCTTTTCCACTGACAAGGCTTGTAATTCACTTGAGCACGCCTAGCAGAAGTGATAGCCACTAGAAAGACAGTCTTCCAAGTTAAAACTTGAGATCTGCTGAAGACAGAGGCTCAAGGGGGATTGCATTAGCTGAGCAATAAACATTCAGATCCCAGGCTGGAGCTGGTTCCCAAAAGGGAGGATTATGTGAAGTAACCCTAAAAACTTGGAAAACACAGGGTGAGAGGAGAGGAAACAGGTTTCCTGCAGAAACAAAAACAGAAACAGCTGCTAGATGAACCTTCAAAGTAGGTGGTTTGAGGCCTAGGGAATTTAGATGGACTAAATAGTCCAATAAAATGGCCAAGTCAGCAGATTCTGGTACAATTTGCTTCTCAGAACAAAAGGAAAACCTCTTCCACTTGGAGTTGTAAGTGGCCCTAGTGGAAGGCTTTCTAGAATCCTTCAAATATCCAGGACACCTTGAGAAAGGTGTAAATCAGAAATTCTAGCTCCTCAAGAACCAGGCCTTGAGGTGGAGGGATTGAGGCTGGATACCACACTCTCCCCTGTGCACAGGTCAGCAGGTCGTGGGTCCTGGCAAGGTCAGGGAGGTGGAATGTCAGGGACAGGAGAAGAGGTACCAGGGCTGCCTGGCCCAGTCTGGAGCAATCAGAATCACTTTGCAGGGCTGAGTTCTGATTTTACTAGTACCCTGAAGAGGAGAGGGAAGGGAGGAAAGGCATACAGGAACTTCCTTTCCAATCAACTGAAAGGCGCCAGGGGACTGATCCCAGCACTGGAGGCCTGCAACAAAACAGAGGAAGTTGGTGGTTGTCTGGGGCTGCAAAAGATCTGTCTGAGGGGTGCCTCATCTGGCAGAATTGTCCCCAGCACCAGAGGATTCAGGGCCCATTCGTGATGGCCCTGAGAAATCCTGCTGAGGGCATCCGCCAGGACATTGTCCTTCCCTGGGAGGTGAACCGCTATCAGGGAGGTGTTCAAGGAATAAGCCAGAGACCACAACTTCATTGCTGGTGCACAAGGCTGAGGCACCGAGTGCCCCTTGCTTGTTAATGTACCACATTGTTGTGGTGTTGTCTGTCCTGACTTGAACTACCTTGTTCTGGACAGTAGCTGAAAAGCCTGGAGAGCTAGAGAACAGCTCTGAGTTCCAAAAGATTGATGTGGAGCAGAGATTCCTGAGGGGACCACACTCTCCTGAGTGGAAAGGTCGCCCAGTGAGCCCCCCACCCTAACAGGGAGGCATCCATGGTGAGGGTGAGGGAATGAAGAAAGGGCAAGAAGGGGACCCCTGAGTTAGATTGCTTTGATCCTGCCACCACTGAAGGGGGCTAGGATAGGGTTTTGGTCACTGGGACTAATTTGGTAAGGGGTCCTTCCTTTGAGACCAGTAGGACCTCAAGTGAACTGGATGTCCCTCATCTGAAATCTTGCTCCCTGCATGACAGCTGTGGAAGCAGCCATGCGCCCTAGGAGTTGCAGAAGTGCCTTGCTGGTCGAGAGACCCGCGGGAGTAAGGAGGATGCCAGGGCAAAGATTCTGTCCACTCTTTCCGAGGGAAGAAATGCCTGGCTGATTTTGTGTTCAACTCTGCACCTATGAAAGTTAGTACCTGAACTGGTTCCAGAACTGACTTTGGAAAATTCAGCAGGAATCCCAGAGAAGTGAGAAGCTGCTGGGTGACTTGCAAGGGATTTACCTGATCTGGAGACTGACCCACTATGAGCCAGTCGTCCAGGTAGGGAAACACAGCAACCCCTTGCCTTCTTAAATGAGCCACTACCACAGCTAGACATTTTGTGAAAACCCTTGGAGCAGAAGTGAGGCCGAAGGGCATTGCTCTTGAACTGGTAGTGGCCAGAGGGCAGTTTGAACCTGAGGTACTTTCGTGAGAAGGCCTGATCAAGATATGAAAATAGGCATCCTTGAGGTCCAGGGAAGCTAGCCAGTCCCCTGGCCTTAGGAAAGGCAAAATCATTGCCAGAGTTAACATTTTGAACTTTGGTTTCAAAAGATGCTTGTTCAGGAACCTTAAATCTAGGATGGGCCGCCATTCTCCTGTCTTTTGGGGTAAGGAAGTATCTTGAGTACAGCCCCTGCCCTGATGGCAAGGAGGAACCTTCCACTGCTTTGCAGTCTAGAAGAGAAGAAACCTCTGCTTCCAAAGCAAGGGCTTCTGAAGGATTTGCAGGAGGAAAATGTCTGGCTCTCATCTTTGGGAACTGCTTGAAGCTGAGAACCAGACCTTGCTTACCACCTCAGAACCCATTTGTCTGAAGTTAGGGACAACCAGTTTTGGCTAAATAAGCCAACCTGCCCCACGGTACAGGAGAATCGGCCCTGGACACCCGTCAGGTGCCTGTTGCAGCAGCTTTAGGCTGAGGAGGGAGAGGTCTGCCTGTGCCCGTCTACCTCTGCCTCTGAAAAAACCCTCTGTGCAAAGGCTGAAGAGGCCTGAACTTGATAAAAGGCCTGTGGTAAGGCCTGCCCTCTCCCCTGGGGCATGCCTTTGTGGAGTGGCATGCCTCTCCTTAGCTTGGGCACTTTTGTAGGTAGTTCTGTATTCATCCATCTTTTTCATGTAATTTTCTGTTTGATCCCCAAACAGAGAATTTCCTACGGAAAATCTATAGCCTTTGACTGAGTATCTTGGGACAGATTAGTGTATCTGAGCCATGCCAACCTACGGAGAGCTACAGAAGTGGCCATGACCCTAGAGGAAACATCATTAACATCAACAGCAGTATGAAATTGAACTTTAGAGGCTTCAATGCCATCAGCAGCCACTTGTTCCAACTCACTAGCCAGCTGGCCTGGCCTGCTTCGCCAACTGCAATATAGTGTCCCATCTAGATTTCTGATATCTAGCCACATAAGCCATATAATTAGCCTGTCTGAGTCCCAACGAAGCTGCCATATATTGTTTTTTCCCATGGCATCAATCTTCCTGGAATCCTTATCAGGAGGATGTGAGGCCAGGGAATATTAGCCTTGTCACAGGCTGCAGCTTGAACAACACCTACATGACTACACTGGTCAGTGAGGAAGTCTGTATCAGGGCCTGATAAAGTATACCTTCTGTCCATTTTTTTATCTCTAGGAGGGACAGAATGAGGATTTTTAAAATCTTCGTTGTTTGCTTCTAAATGACTTATGCAAAGGAATAGACAACCTTCTAGACTCTGGAATATCCATCATTTCTACATAATCAGGCTCCTCTTGCTCATCCACAGCCTCCTCTAAAAGGAGCTGGAGGGTTTCTGCCACCTTTTATAAAACCTAAAATGAGAAGGGACTCAGACAGCAAGGGGGAGATTCAAAGGGTCTGTCTGGAGAATGTCCAGCTCAAAGCAGCCCAGACCTTCTCAGTCACAAATGCACTGATCAAATTCCTCCTCCCCTCCTGTGGTTCATAAAATCCTCAACATCATAATCCTGAACCACTGGACCTGAGCAGAGCCACCCTTTTCCCAACTAAAGGGCTTTGACAAGTCCCTGAGACAAAGACTGAACAATCTGTATGGCTTTTGCTATCTCTGCAGCAGTTGGAGAGACAATTTTGGACCCAGACCTGCTGATTTCTTTGTCTTTTTACTGTGACTGGTTCCTCTGAACCAGCCTTTCTTTGCCCGAGGAAGTCTCACCCTGGTCAGAGGCACTCCCTCTGGTCCAGTGGGTGCTGGACGGGCTGGCCATCTGGGTCAGTGGACTTTTGGTCTCTCGTTCCCTGAGCCAGCCCAATCTCTTTCCAGGGTGGCTGCAGGAAATTTTACACACCTGGCAGTCTGACAGGAGGTGGTCAACCCCCAGACAATAGACACAAGTGGTGTGTGGGTCAGCCTTGGCAAGAGCTTCCCCACAGACATCTGATCATTGAAACCAGTGGGCCTGGTTTTCTTTGGGTTTCTCAGACATAATGCCAGCCTAACAAAAACTTGCCCTTTAAATGGCTGTGCCAGGCAAGACACCCTTATCGGTTCCTAACCGTGTCACGGTATTTGAAAAACCCAGATAATGCTAGGTTTTTTAGAACTGATAAGAACCGGAACTGCACATCTAAAAGCCCATTCAATGAATAAATTCGTTATTTTAAGCAAACCAATCGGTTCAGACTGAATCGATAATGAATTTCCACACAGACTTAAACACTAGTACTTACGGTTTACCAGATAGAGCTTTTGACGAAAATGCGGTAAAATAGACACTTTTGCGGTTCAAATGAACGAATAAACTTCGCTTGAACAGCGAAATGAACGAGCTGAAGGAGCTGATCCCGGAGCGACTGTTCAGTGAAAGCGAGTAAAGAATCTGGCAGTTTCATTTGAAACTGGCCAGATAGAGCTTTGAACAGTGCCCTCGGCTGTGGAACTCCAGATCTCTCTGGAGTTAACTGTTTCCTCTCTGGGGCAGTTCAGAGCCAGGGCTAACTGCAATAAGTCCTAATTATAGCAAGACTTCATGGTGTTTGAATAATAATACTAATAATATAGATTCTTGTGTCTTGAGTCTGCCAAGAAACATTTGTAAACAAGCAGGAGTACTAATATAGTTTATTATACTACTTATGCCAAGAATGTGACAGAGAAAATTACAAGGGTGATGGGTTTCTCACCACTTTCCTGAAGATTCTACATAATCTACAGAACTGCTAAGATCTCAGGTTCTGCAAGATCTCACTGTCTCTCTCAGATCTTGTTTTCTCTGAATGTAAAACTAGGATATCAGAAGGCTATATACTACAGATAACAGTATAGCAACAGATATTACAACATAGTTAAGGATATGAGAAACATTATGTGTTGGATAACGACTGAGGAGACAGATGTACTAATGAGTATCATATGAGACAAATAATATGCTTCGTTAGCATTATAGCTTGGACAAAAGAACTGCTGACTGGCTCTAGTACACATGGCATATATGCCTGAGTGTAAAACACACACAGAATATATAATTATATGAGAATATAAGTAGACAATAATCATTGGTGATCCCTTAGAGTCATCTTATCAGTAATTAGGTAGATTATATATATGGAATACATGTAAAAAGACAAACATAATGCATTATAGTGAGGTATAATAATCATGCATGATCTAATCCTATGCAGGATGTAAACATTAGCAAATATTAGCAGCAACACACATTCCTGGCACTCATGCTTATATGATGGCTGCCTAAAATCTACAAGTTACTGCAAAATAGCAGTATCACAGTATAACAGACCAGGAATACAGTGTAAGATGTATGTGAGGTGTATGTGGGATGATGGGGGCATAACCAAGGCACAACAGTCCCCTTTTGTTGTCCTAATTGCAAAAGTGGCAACACAACAAAAGACGATGGTTAGGTACCATTCATCTACAGGACCGAGGCACAAGCCTGATAGAGGAAATTTAACTGGTCATGGTGGTGTTTCTGGGCTTTCCTAAACAACAAAATGTAATTATAAGGAAAATGTTAGTAAACCTTTTATTACTATAAACATTTAGAATAAGACTTCACAACATGGTTTTCCAATATCAAAACAATCAGTAAATACTGATATATATCAGGTGTGTATCTGTCCTATTGGGAAGAAATTGAAGAGACAAATTTAATTTGCCTGTATGGATATGAAAAATAAGTAAAAACTAAGACAGAGCATCAAGATAGTTAGGACTGGACTTAATGGTATCTTGTTCGGGATGGGAACAGGCGTGATCATTGTATAACCTATTACCTGTTTAGGGAATAAAAATAGAAGTTAGAAACATTCACTTTGCATAACTTTTAGTCCATATCAGAAAAATGTATAGTTGGTTACCACACAATGTTCCACATCAGCCAAATATATCACCTTGGAGATGGCATTTTCAGTTGGTAAGTTGAGCAGGACACGAAATGTCAATGTCCACAAGGCATAAACTAGAGTATGAACAGTTCCAGGGATAAATCCAGGGTTTCTTCAAGTATCAAATGAAGATTCATAGCTAAAATTTGATGCATTCAGATTTTTCAAAGGTAGATCCAAATGTTCAGGAAGCAGCAGTATTTTCAGAGGCCACAACAAGGGTGCATTAGATTGCACACTGTGTTTTACAATAGAACAACAACAGTGTTCAGTGAAAGATGATCACATGGCTGCATAAAGTGTAAAAAGTTTATCACAGTACTCAGTTAGTATGAGGTGCCAGCCAGGCTTGGAAAACAAGCAGTGAAAAAATTGATTTCTTGACTGTAGAGCAAATGAAGAAGAATCTTCTTGCTGAAGTTAAAGGGATTGCCCCACCCCAGACTTGCTTCATAGTATGCATAACAATGAGCTTGACTGTAGAATCTTAATTGGCTGGACTGAATACGGTTTATTTGAGAGTTCACAAATGGAAGCCTAATTTCAGTTATTAGACCAGTATTCACAAGTTGGTAAGCGATTTGGAAGATGTCACATCTGCATAAAAGGTGATGTTCCTTTAAGGTACGACAGTCAAAGTTCAGAGTCAGTCACAATTACAAGTCCTCGTGGTAAACAAGGAAAGAGGTGGTTTCAACCTTTCATGATAAAAGTTCACATCAAGAAGACCAATAGAATGGACATTTACCAGATGATCAGAGATGGATGTCGCCAGGTGAAAATGTGACAATGACACTGTGAGAGTCACAAACATGGCTTCCTGGATTGTGTAGGAACAAGTTTTGAAACATGGAGCCATACTGGTGTGTGTGGAGACATAGCGAAGGTTCCTTGCCATTGACAAGGGAGTAGTGCTAGATTCAAATAAACATTTGTAACACATGCAATAGAAATACAAAATGGTGACCACAGGTCTGCCATGTATGAGATCAGGGATATGTCCTAATTTCAGATCCGGAAGAAATAACCAAAGAGTTGTAAGAACATAATAGCTGTAGGCAGTGCGAAGGACTTTCCTAGCTATGTGATGCTCAGTGCATCCTTACTGTGAGCAGAAATTAATTCATTAACGTGAACATTTGTCAGGTCAAATCCCTTCACAATATCCTCAATATCGTACATGCAAATTGTTTTTAATGAGCAAAAGCATGTATACCATGCAACTGGGGAGTATGTTATTATATTTCATACTATCATGAACCTTTAACATATGAGCTTGAAGAATGGCGATGTCAGCCCTATTTCAAATAGATATGTCAGAGCCAAGTAGGCCTGAGTCTAAACCAGTTTTTTTAATTAAAAATAAACTGCCTAGTGCAGTTAGGGTGGGTTTACAGTAATTAAATGCATCACTAGCAGTCAGGATATGAAAATCCTAAGTGTGTGTATGTGGTGCATGCATGCTCTGAGACCCTGTATAGGGGTCATTAATGAGTATCTAGTATGCTGCCAGGGTATCCAATCACATCATTATTTAACAAAAGTGGGAAATGTTTGTTGTGAAACATATAACAAATCATTTCAAGTTTAAAAGGTGAGATTTAAAATCAATGGGTTGTGCGTGAGCGGCACATTATTAACTAGGGTACCTGGTTGAAAAGTGGCTATTAGACCACTTGGTGGGCCAGGGTTCTGTTTTGGGCACTCAGTATTAGGTGTCACAAATTATGAGGTATCATAAGGTAAAACCTTAAGGTCTAATGACTTTTATTGCCATATAAATTGGATGCAAACATCCCTGATTATCAATAAAATGTAAGAAGGGTCCAGATCAAGTCTAGCTGCTAGAACTGATCCAAAGCAATGATCATAACATTCAGTAGGGCCCCAATACCCTTCTGGATGATGAACATGTCTTTTAGGACTTTAGTGTAATTCCACAGGAAGCAATCAGTGGCGTCACCAGCCTGATTTGGGAGGCTAAAGCCCCAATGAAAGCTGAAGCCCCAATAATTTCCTCCATTCAGAGCATTGAATCATGGCTTCACTGTTGCAGAAATAAATAAACTGTAATTTAATTTAATGATGCAGTATTTCTCAAGCGTCACCGCATGGGACGGACTTTCATTTTTCTCCGTCTCCATAGGAATTTGTTATGTTCATGGAGAAAATGAAAGTCTGACTGAGTGAGCTTGTGCTGTGTGGGTGTGCAGGCTGGGGTTCAGTTTCATGGCATTGGTTGGCTGGCACTGAAGGAGAGGATCGGGAGGAGTGAGTTTGACCCGTCAGGATGGTTCACAGACTACGGAAGAGGATCCAGGAAAGATGAGAAGGCAGGGATTCAGAAAAGGAAGAGGATTCCGATTGAGAACAAACTGTGACTGACTGGCAGGCTTTACAGTAGGCAGCAGGTATGAATGAGCCAACTAGGACCGCGGGGTAGTGATTGACTGGGGAAGGGGGTCTTGCAACCAGCGACCATCTCCGGCTGCCCTGCCTGTAGCAACATTGTGCTATTTCACAGTCAAGCCAACCAGTGTACAGACACCTGGCGTGTTTTTCAACCACCGTGGTACACTGAGTAACAGCTGTGCAAGTCAAATTTAATAGTGTTGCAGTTGTTGGCGGTCATTGAAGGAAGCAGCAGTGAAGTCTCACTCTCTTCAGTTCTACTTTGAGATTTGCATTGCAAATGGTTGCACATTCAGCAGTTACTTTAAAACAATCTACAGGTTAAAAAAAACAAGTACACCTGAGGAATATATAATAAATAAGCTAGAAGATTATAATGTAATAATACTTTTCAGTTTACCTTCTTCTGACTGAGACAGTCGGGAGGAGATTGGGTTTCTGTCAGAATTAAACTGTTTTGTTGTGTTGTGAAATAGGGCTTAATTAAACTTTTAGAACTCAGACAGCAGATGCTACTGATTAATACTTTTTATACTTTTACTGCAGTGTACCCTGTTCTAAATTGGAAATCAAAGGCTCTCCCTCTGTCTCATCAAAAGCTACAGCTGAGACTAAGATAAATCAGAAAGAATAATAAGTGCTTTCTCAGGTGGGGGTTATATTGTGTGTTTAAAATGCACTATTCTCAACTTCTGACCAAACAAATATCTAAAGTTCAGAGAAAAATAAATAACAGCATTTTTCTAAACCTAAATTGCTTAATAGGGTTTCGTGTTCTGTGTTAGTGCTTGTAGCAAGCAAGGATAGCAAGCTCAGAGAAGAGACAAATCCACTCTCAAATCCTACGCCTAAGTATCTCATCCACCCACATTCCTAGCAACAGACACCTATGACCTGCAAGCCTAGTTCCCTTAATCCGAGATGGCCCTGCCTATTCCCTACCTTCTACTTATTCTGGCCTCCTCTTGGCTGCCTACTCATTCACCCTAATTTCTACCCTATTCCTTAATACCTCCTTATTTATTATCATTTAGGTATGAGCTATTACTTAGCGGAGACTACCTGGGATTGTTGTCTCTTCTCATTTCAGTAATGCTTATCATTATGTACCTTTGCATGTTAATTATGTTGACCGAATGTATAGGTCCATATTGATTGGCACCTTCACAATGTTTTTGCACCGCTGTCCACCGTAACAGTAATCTTATGAAGTGTACTGTATTGTATTAATGTCCAGGACCACTTTGAAAATGAGCTTGCTCAATGGTGTTTATGCCTGGTTAAGTAAAGTTGATTGATTGATTAACAAGACAGCCTGTGATACAGAGTACTATCTAAGCTATAACCCTGTTTTAATTTTTTGTTTGATATAGGGTGATTTAGGGTAGACTGTGAGCTAAATCATCAGTCATTTATTTTTTGATTTAAGACTCATTTTCTCAGTACTTGGCATAGTTTCCAGCCCTGGTGGTGTGTGTTAGGCTCAGTTCTGTCTGATAAAAGACTAGGAGCATTTTTCTTATGGTACTAGTTGGCATACTGTGAGCTCTGTGTGTGAGGATCGGTCTGTTGCATAAAAGTAAGTTTCCCTGTAGCAGACTCATTACTTCGTATACTTACAGCCCTGTGTGTGGGGCTCCTTATGTTGCATAAAAATGTTTCCTGTAGGATAATGGTGTCTTGCTGGTCTTGTATTTGCTCTGGGGACTGTAACCTTTCCAGCAGATCCGCTGGGATAATGGTGTCTTACTGGTCTCTTATTTTCTCTAGGGACTGTAACTTTCCCAGCAGATCTGCTGGGATAATGTGTCTGACTGGTCTCTTACTTGCTCTTGGGGTGTGTAACTTTCCCAGCAGATCTGCTGGGATAATGGTGTCTTGCTGGTCTCTTATTTTCTCTAGTGGACTGTAACTCCCAGCAGATCTACTGGGCTGATAGTATCTGGCTGGTCTCTTATTTATTCAGGGGACTGTAACCTTCCCAGCAGATCTGCTAGGATAATGGTGTCTGTTTTCCTCTGGGGTCTAGTAACCTTCCAATTTTCTTTGGGATCCTTAACCTTCCCAGCAGATCAGCTGGGATAACTGTTCTCTCTTTTCATTGCCCAACCTCTCAGTGGTCCAGTAACCAAACTTTTCCACAGCTACCTTTAAATAGATGTAATGATAACCAGATTTTCAAACATGTATTTCACTATTAAAATGCAGGAAAAGCCACCATTTGAAAGTATAAATTTCAAAATTTTCTGGGGCATGCCCACCCGGACCCCTAGCTTTGTTAAGATTTTGACTGTGGGGCATTAGCCCCCCAACTTTATACCTCTAGTGACACCCTGGATGCAATTAAATCATGTGAGCTTGTGAGGTAGTCTGCCTTAACAGTTTGTTTAGGTTTAGGTTACTGGTTCTTATCTGCAGTACAATGTGCAGTTTGGGCTTGTTGAAAGATCTGTACTTTTAAAAAGAACAATAAGCATACACTCAAGCATCTCTCTCTCTCTCTCTCTCTCTCTCAAAACCTAAAGGAAGAAAAGAAAACATAGTTAGTTTAGTACTACTCCATTTATTGGGGAATGGAAAAGTAATTTAACCTCCTTTAAACAGGTTCATTTGCTTGGCATGTAGCCATTTGTCAATGACTCTTATTGTGAGGCAGTCTAACTTGGTAAACTGCTGGACTGCATTTGTTTACAATGGGATAGGGCCGGTTGTTGGGCCTACCCATACATTGTGCAGCAAACAAGTGTACCTTTTGGATGTCTTGTTTGAGTTAACATATTTAATCTATGCATGCTCCATCAGCAGTGGCGGTACACAGGTCCAGAAGTAAATGTTCTGGGAGTCTCATGGACCATCTGGTCATGATTTCAAAATGGGGTACACTGTGTACCTGCAGATGGTGTCCCTCTTATTGCCGTAGAAGTAAAGGCAATAATGAATCCCAGTCCTTTGGGTTTTCTTCTGAACAAGTTTGGATATTATAACTTTAATCTGCCTGTTAGCCCATTCCACCTGTCCTGATGACTGTGGATGGTAAAGGATATGAAACTTTTGTTTTACCCATATCAGATCCAGAATTTCCTGCCTTACTTAGGCGTAAAGCCGCATCCACGTAATCAGGATTTATCTTTAGGGTAAAACCTATCTGATAAATAGCTGGTTTACCAAGACATTTGCAGTCACTTGGATGTTGTTCCAGGGACCTGATTGCCTCTGGGGTAACAAAGTAGTTTTCCTAGCTGGTATAGGATTGTTCTGTGCACAGATCAAACAGTTACTAATGTAGTGTTCTACATCATTTCTCATGTGTGGTCATCAGACAGAGGATTTCAATCTGTCTAGGGTTTTTATTGACTCAATGGTGCCCACCAGTTGGAGTTTCATGTACTCAGTACAGTAGATAAAATCTACTCTCAGGTGTTCAGGAATTACCTGTAACTTTCATGAGTGTTACGGTAGTGATACCAAATGAATAGGCCATCACTGGATAGGTGAAGTTCATTTTCATGTTCTTATCTGAGCTATTTCTGGAAGTTATTGCTCAGTCCTTTATAAGGAACCAATACTCTGCCCTTAGATGAGGGTCCTTTACAATATGCTCAAACCTTATGAATGTAGTTTGTATTTAAACTGTTTAAGTTAGTATTGTGATGTACACAAACTTGGTCTCCACCCCTGGGGAGCTGGAGGAATGCGGAAAAAGACTGCCTGGTAAGGTGCTGACTGGGGACAATGGAATCCCCATGGGAATGCGAGCAGGAGAAATGGAAGTATATGGAAAGGTGGAAGATAGTCCTGCTAAATGCCAGGAGCTTGGGCAATAAAATGCCTGAGCTCCAGGTGATGCTAACTGAGGGAGAGGTGGATGTGGCAGTGGTCACCGAGACCTAGGCCAGTGCAGGGCATGACTGGGACCTGAACCTGGAGGGTTACACCACGTTCAGGAAGGACGGGGGGAAGGGGAGGAGGGTAGCAATAATAGTCAAAAACTGCATTGGCATAGGAGAGTGGAGGAGGCAGAGGGAACTGTGGAGGCAATTTGGGTCACCTTAATAACAAATGGGGACAAGAGAGTAAAAATAGGAGTGGTGTATAGACCCGCGCTGGCGGAGGAGGAGCTGGAGGAGAGTCTGGTGGCAGATGTTGGGAGACACCTGCAAATTGGGCAGGAGAAGGGTGGTGGTGTTGGAGGACTTAAATATGTCAGGAATGGACTGGGAGACAATGATATCCTCAGTGGCCAGGGAACAGAGGTTGTTGGATGTCTTTCAGGATGCGTCCTAACTCAGCAGGTGGGGAACCGACCAGGGAGGCACAGATACTGGATGTGGTCCTGCAGACAGTGAACAGATTGGGGGCCTGGAGGTAAGGGACCCATTGGCGGGGAGCAGCCATGCCACGGTCTTGTTCTGCCTGGACCTAGGAGGGGTAGAAGGATGCACAAAGATGGAGGCAACCGACTTCAGGGGTGGATTTCAAGGAAATGGGAAGATCCTAACAAGCATTTGGATAGGATTGGGCGAACATGGACGCTGACAGTAGGTGGGAAATCATCAGGGTGGAGGTGCAGGATGCTACCAGCACCTGTGCAAGAGTAAGATGAAAATGTGGTAGGGCCAGTAAACCCTGCTGGTGGACCAGGGAGGTTCAGGAGGTGGTGAGGGGAAAGAAGGTGGCTTATAGGCATTTCAAGTGCTCAAGGAGTGAAAGGGATAGAGGAGTACGAGCTGATGGCCAGAAGGGCCACTAGGGTGGTGAGGGTGGCTACGGCAAGGAAGGAGGCAGAGCCGGCCAGGAAATTAGGAGAGGGAATAAGGGATTCTTTAGATACCTTGGGGAAACGAAGGATGCAGGGGCAGATTAGCAGGATTAAAACAGGGAAGTATGGGCACAAGATCTGGGGAGCAGGCTGAGGTACTAAATGAGTACTCGCCTCAGTTTTCCTCAAGGAAAATGGGGCTGCATCATACATGGGAAAGATAGTGAAATTGAGGAGGGACCCTTGCCGATCATCAGGTCTGGGGAGAGATGGGCCATCACTGGCAGGAGGAGGGAGCCAAGGCAGAGGGATGAGGTAGCGAGGTGACAATCACAGCAGAGAGAGTGAGGAAGCCCTCAGGTCCCTTAAGATAGAGGAAGCACCATAGTCAGATGAATTACATCCCAGAGTGCTTAAGGAACTGGCGGATGTCCTGGCAAAACCCTGGTGAAACTTTTCAGCATCTCTCTGAGGACAGGGTGGGTGCCCCAGGACTGGAAGGTGGAGCATATATGTGCCATATATGTGCCTATCCACAAGGGGGATCAAGGGAGGTGGCAGGGAACTACAGACCCGTCAGCCTGACATTGGTGGTGGGCAAGGTGATGGAGGGCATTGTCAAGGAGAGGCTGGGAGGACCTGGAAAAGTTGGGTGCCTGGATCGATAGACAGCATGGATTTATCCCAGGAAATCAAGTCAGACAAACCTTGTGGAGTTCTATGACTGGGTGATGAGTGCCTTGGACCTGGGTAGACCAGTGGACATCCTCTATCTAGACTTCAGCAAGGCATTTGACTCTGTTCCTCAAGTGGGCCTGTTGGATATGCTGGGAGAAATGGGGGTGGGGAACCAATGATCAGATGGATAGGCAATTGGCTCCAGGACTGGACCCAGAGGTTGTGGTTGCGGGACAGTCTCATCCCCAAGGAGGGTCATTAGTGGGGTCTCCCAGGAATCAGTACTTGGACCCTCCTGTTCAATGCCTATGTCTCTGACATAAGGACAGGTATCAGGAGTGAGATGAGTCTCTTCTTCAGGATAACTCAAAACTGAGGCAGTGGTGGATGGGGGAGGGAGGGTGGCCTACAGGGACCTGGAGGCTCTGGAAAGGTGGTCTAGAAAGTGGAAACTGAGGTTTAATGCAGGAAATGTGAGTCTGCATCTGGGGCCAGAAACCTGGGCAAGAGTACACCGGGGGTGCAACAAGTCTTTATGGTGCAGGGTTTTATTTAACTCTAAAAATTGATTAGCGTTTTGCTCATAAAAGTACTAAAACATTGTAAAAATGCATAGACACTTGCTTTATTGTGTTTAACAAACATAACACTTCTAGAAAACCTATTTAAATACTTTCAGTGCAGTTAGTATTGTCCCAGGAAAAAATACTAATCAATTATTTAAAACCCTGGGTTGAGAGGACCTGGGGGTGGTGGAGGATGTCAAGATGAACAACTCTGAGACTTGTAGGAGGGCAGCGGCCAAGGCCAACAGGATGCTGGTGATACGAGGTCCCTGCACCTAATTGGTACCCTTAGAGGTACACCGTGACAGCTAGCACTTAAGTATATGTTATACTAACATATAGGCTAAGGGCATCTACCATACAAGTAGATGTCAGGATATGAATGCATATTGTTGTAATACACTTTTGCTTGCTAATACATATATTCTTCTATGTATTTTCTGTGTATTTCTTACTTGTAAGATGCCAAGGCATCTGTGTCCTTGGAATAATTATGATATGTAAGTCAGCATTGCCACCTTTTGGTGATCTGTACTACTACACGGTTATGTAAGACTCTGTATAAGAACTCTTTTGTTCATAAACTGATGACTATACAAAATTGTATAATGTTATCTTCGACTGTGAGCCACCCTAATATAGCCAACAGGGTTCATCTCTGTAACTAAAATGTTTCTGTCTTACAGTAACCATAGTAATTATCATAGGTATATAATGTAATACGCTAATCTTGTACCTCGGAGATCCCAGGAGACACAAAGACCTCAAAGGTATAGGGAGCTTAGCACTGGCTCCTGGTTACGTAATGGTAAGAACTACTTAGAACAGCTGTGATTTTATCCTTTTAGTAGTAATAAACTTGTTTATTACTCTTATACAACGTCTCTGTGATTACTTGCATTCCCAATATTGCCAAGAACCTGAAAGTGAGGTTTAGACCTCCTAACAAATTGTGCATGTGCAGGCAATATTTGGTGTTTGTAAGTTTTCACTTGCTATAACTTTTCCTTTCCACAGGGGACAGTAGGTGTGCATCCTGTATCACCTCTCCCATTTTACACCACTTTGTAGTCACTTACAAAGTCTGTCTGTCATCCTTTCGGGTGTGGTCAATGCTGACTCGACTCACTCCATTACAGCTTTGATTTGTAAGTCTACAACTTTTACAGTAGCCCAGCTGTGTATAAGTGCTCCTGCTGTGGATCGATACACAGCACAGCGCCTTTCACAGTTTGATTTTGTCCCTCCCCCAGAGAATGGCCACCGTATCAAATATCTACACAGAACTGAAACTCGATGTCTCGAACTTCCTAACCTCCCATGGAGGTGGGCCGACTTCTACGGGACGCAAGTCAATCAGAAAACCCTATACTGAGATTTCAACCCAGTACACGGAGACAAGACAATCAGCCAATAAGCATCAAGCTAAAGGGTTGATGGTCACAGCTCTCTATGCTGCTCTGGAAGCCTCCAAAGCAGGTTTTGAACCGTTGATCTGCAAATTCATCTCTTAAGCAACAGATGGGTTTGCAGGAAACAGGAATATGTTAGACTGCAGCAGAACTTGGAGTCTGAGCTCCAAACTCTGCGGAATGAAAAGGATTCACTTTTGCATCATTCAGCTCAAGCTGGAGAATAGGAATTGTGTATGTTGGAAGCAGGAGTGTGAAAGTTTGAGACAGGATAAAGGGACAGGCATTGCAAATGAATGATTTGCTAAGTGCTGCAAATGCTCGGTTGAGTGAGGAGATGGAGAGCTACGGGACGAGATAAACCAGGTGCGTAATGACTTAGAAGTGGCTACTAGGGACAAGTAGAACTGAGCACCATGTATAGAGTGCTGCAAAAGCAAGATGAGGTTGATATGGATATTGCAATTGTGACTCATACTGAATGTCAAACCAAGATGGTGAAACTAGCCATCAGCAGGTGGTTTGGGCTGGTCATAGTTAAGCTGATGGGAGGCATAGCCCCTGCCTTACATACGTCATCTGAAGAGGTTGTCAGATGATGACATCTCTCAATACAACACCCAGTCACACCCTACTATGGCCCAAGACCTCATAGCCATCCACAACATGGCGGGTCCCCTACACCCTCACCATGTCATCGTCATCTATGTCGTGATGCCCATCATCGAGATGCCACCATGGTGGCCCCCATGATGGGGGGCAGGCAGGCCTGGTCCTGATGGCACCACCGATAGCCATTATTAATGTGGAAGATAGGCAAAGATAGAAGCTGATGATTGAAACTGCAATAGGCAATGTGCCTCTTCCTAAAGGAAGTAAGCGGACCATTAAACTCAGATTAGGCAGCTTCTGCAAAGATTGGCACTCAGGAGGGTACTGTCTGCACTGCGGCCGAGCTGCAGCTCGAACCACGTAGACAGCGCCCGGGACAATCTACCCTGCCTGATTGGCAGTAATCCCCTACAAATGGCCTACTCTGTTCAGCAAATTGCTGACAGCATCGGTCGGATTAATCCGTCCAACAACCTCAGCTGTCACTTGGAAAGGTGCATTCTAAATGCAAGATGCTTAGCCTCGCTGCATAATACCGGTCCAAATGCTACACCAGACCATCGATCCTAGTTTGTGGGCCAAACTCCCTGATGTCATCCGCCAAGATAGGAATGCCACCTTTGATGAGGTTGCAGCTGAGTTCATTTCTGCTCACAGCCCAGGAGTAGTAGGGTGATGCTTGCATACCCTGTAAAACAGAATGCAAAGGAAAGTCAGCGACTTACCACCAGAGACTTTGGATGGCCTACCGGTAGGAAAGCACCTGCACAGAAGCTGCGGATGTAGATCTTATTGAATATAAGACCTGTTCCTTAGGAGCATGATTTCTGCAATGCGAGACAAGTAGAGCCAACCACCTACCCCAATATGGATAGGTTTGCGACATCCTTCATAAAACCAAGAGAGTTTACCAACTCTATATGCGTGATCTGGGCTCGGTTCCAAGAAAATAGTCACTGTGGAGCCTGCTCCAGAGGCCACAATGCACTACACTGTGGAAGGGCAGGCCCAACACCAATAGGCCCAACACCAACAGGCTCCTCCAGCTGAGAACCAACACCCCAACAGGCCCAGCAACAGTAACTGCAACAGCAACAACAATGGGGTGGGAACCGGAATTGCATAAGTATAAGAAGCATAAGGGTGAAGGTAAATCACAAACAACAAAGAACAGGCCCTTCATATAGGGGAGACAGCTGAAGAAAACTGGAAATTCCAAGAGCTTCTGGGACAAGTGTGCTCTGTAGTGGATGCTGTTCGCACAGGCCCTGTGGTAGTTGCAGCCAGTGACCCAGATCCCAGACGGGTCATGGGGACACTGGTGGTGCAAACCTTCAGGCTCATGCAGGCCTGAACCCAGAAGCTTCTCCTATATTGCATCAGTGCAACATGGTGAAGTGATTCACAGGAGTCAGGCCCAACCTCTCCATGCGCAGCAGTACAGACTGACAATTACAGGTCCCAGTCTGGACTGTAAACAAGCTAGTCTTGGATACAAACAGAAGGCCCTGCACCGAGACCGAGGTCAGGGGCCACCTACTATAGTTTTGCTAGATACAGGTGCAGCTGTATCTGTGTTACATGATGAACATCAGACACATTCTCTTGGTCCACCAGACAGAGGACCATCACGTCAGGAGTCGATGGTACTAGGCTACCTGCATACCGCTCTCTACCCCTACTGGTAGAGCTAGGCCATCTAAAGGCCTCACACACTTTCCAACTAATAGTAATGCATGATCATCCTAGTATCATAGGAATTGAGTTCCTTTCACCATATGACTGTGTGGTAGACCTAGCTAACATGCTACTGATACAGATTCAGGGTCAATACTATACCATTTTGATTCCTGATTCACATGTTGTGTCAATGATATCTACTAATGACAAGGAGTATAACGTCATAGATTTGTTCAGAACTCATGAACTTTTGCCAAAGCTTCTCCCCATTTGCAATGACATTTGGAGGTGTCTGCAACATGCAAACATGACTGTGGTAGAATACACACTGTCATCAAGTGCCAGGCCCAGCACATGAGGCAAAGGCAATATCCTTTCCCAACTGAGGCCTTGCCATCCTTTAGAGAACACCCAAGTCACTCCTCAAGCAGGAGTAATCAGAACTATGTTTCCACTGCCAGCTCCCAGTGTGGCCCCAAAAAAACCCACAGGCGCCTGGAGACTTACTATTGACTACAGGAAACTGAATCAGGTCACCCCCAGTTACCTCCCAACTGTGGCTTCAGCACCTGATGTGCTATGACTCTTGACCCTGACCTGAAATGGTTCAGTGCCCTGGATATTTCCAATGGTTTTTGGTCATTACCATTGGCCCTTAAGAGTCAATATAAGTTCATCTTCACCTTTGAAGGAAGACAGTACACTTGGACTTGCTTGCCATAAAGGGTTCCATAATAGCACGTCACCTTTCCATCTGCACATGATGGGCCGCCCTCGAGTTTCTCTACTCCCCAATGTCTCTTGCAATATATGGACAACCTGTTGCTGGCAACAGCCACACAGGCACAACATCTGTATCTCTTGGACTAACTACTGACTCTCATCCAGACAGCAGGCTTGAAATGCAATCCAGCAAAAGCACAACTATGTCAAAAGAAATACTCTTTCTAGGTCTAAAAATAACTGACAAGGTGAAGCCCTTCCTGGAAGAAGGTATAGGGATTGCAGGACTTGCCATTGCCCACCAGCGTGGCAACTCTTGAAGGTTTCTATGTATGGTGAATTATTCGAGATTTTATTTGTGATTTTGCTCAGAAAGCTGCTCCTCTGAATAGGTTACTCAAAGGACATCCCATGGACTTGGGGCCCTATACACACCCAGGCTGTGACATCACTGAAGCAGGCCTTGGCCTCCACCCCAGCTCTGGTCATCCCCAATCCAGCACTACGATTCCATCTGGAATGTGCCACCTCTGACATTGCCATGTCAGCAGTGCTGGCCAGAAGGTGCATGGCATCTTGAGACCCATTGCATATGCATCACAGCTCCTGACCCCAGTGGAACAGAAATCGCCTTTGTAAAAGGAACCTTCTGGCCACCTATTGGGCTGTCAAGCACTTCCTGCATATCATTGGGTACTCTCCACTGATCATCAACACCAATCACACCCCAACTACCTTTCTGCTCTCAGACAGAGTGAAGGATTGGTCAGTCTCTAACACCAGACTGACACACTGGTCACTTCTTCTCCAGGATAGAGACATACAGGTACAACTGACAAAATTCCATCTATGCTGGCTCATGGACTCCTTTTCCAAGGAGAACCCCATGACTGTACACTGCAGTCACCTGATCTTCCAGATCCAGGTCCTTTCCTCCCTGCCAAGCCACAAATACTTGATAACACCTCTTTGTGTCATGTCTTTACTGATGGTTCAGCATCCTACTATCAGGAGAACAAATCACACGGATGGGCATTAGTGATTTACCCTTATGGGAACATTGTCAAAGCGCTGTACAGTAGCATCATCACAATATGCAGAGATGGCAGCGGTGGCCTGGCCCCTCGAGTTCATCCAGCATGGGACCGAAGATACCATTTTTACAGACTCTAACTGGGTTTGTTGTTCTCTTACAGAATATCTTCCTTTCTGGCAGAAGAACTCTTTCCTCTCCTCTGATGGCAGCCCAGTGAAGTACAAGGAATTGGTAATATACATACATTCACTGGCACAGAATTTGCACACAAACTCTATGTACATAAAGTCAAAGCTCATTCTCTCATGACCCCTACCATGCCTTTAATGACACAGCAGACACCTTGCCAAGGAAGGGGCCGGGGGACACCTGGATGATGGACCATCCAGAGGCCAATGTAGCCGTACATATTGCAGCACTCAGGAAGAAACCTGAACCCTTCTCCCCCTGGACATCTCAGCAGCCCAAAATATTGATACTGAACTCAAAGATGTTCAGATTCCTTGACAAGAGTAGCAAAGAGAAACTTCCCACACACAACCCCTACCGGAGGTGAAGGTAAGTTACACTTGTCACCAGATGACAAGCTCATCTGGTACCAACCAGATGATTCCACCACCAAGTTGTGGGTAGTCCCCAGACACCTAAGATCTGAATTCTTGCACCAAGTGCATGATGCACCCACTGGTGGACACCAGGGAGTGGAAAATACCCTCCAAAGGCTTAAGACCACAGCCTGGTGGCCTGGTGTCACCAAAGATGTCAAACAATACATAGACAACTGTCTCATTTGTGTGCAAAACAACCCTTATCCTACCAAATGAAATGCCAAACTCTTACCACAATGACATTCTGGTCCTTGGCATGCCATACAGATTGATTTTGTCGGTCCCCTGACCAACACCAGTAGAAATAATAAGTATGCTCTTGTGGTAACTGATCTCTTTTCCAAGTGGGTGAAGCTTTTCCCACTAAAACATGCACTGCGAAGACCACTGCCAAAATCCGGTGGAACAGATTTTCTCCAAGTGGGGCCTACCTCTCAAGGTAGACTCTGACAAAGGAACCAGTTTTACAGGTGAGTTGATGAAAGAATCCTTTGAACTCCTTGGAGTTCAACTGAAGTTCCACATACCTTACCATCCCCAATCCTCTGGTCAAGTAGAAAGAGACAACAGACGGATTAAGCAAATGCTTTCCAAATTCATTGAGGACAATCTCAAAACCTGAGATTCCCTACCAGTCTCCTTATGGCAATTAGGGTTTTACCCTCAGCTACCACCCAGCTCACGCCTTTGAGGTGATGACTGGAAGACAGATGAGATTACCTGAACACCTGTTGTTTGACCTGCACACCCCCAATGCAGAGTGTGTGTCTGTAGATCAATATGTGGAAAACTCAGAAAATACCTCACACATACACTTGTATGCTGCCAACTGCATGGGTAAAGTCCAGCAACAATCCAAAATACAGTTTAACAAACACGCACAGAAGAAGTGGATTGGCAGGTTGGAGATCAGGTAAGTACTTGATTTGCACATCCCACCCATTCCTTCTCCAACAAGTGGAAGGCCCATACCCCACTGTCAACAAGCCCAGTCCAGCAGTCTATCAAGTTAGACTCCTGCATAACAATAAGGCCTCATCCACACTACCAGGAAAATCCTCTGTAACATTACAGAGGGTCCAAACCGATACTGCAATGCTTTGCATTTACACTGGTAACATCACAGAAAGAGTTTTCAAAACCGTTGTTGAAAACTGATATTCTGGGCCTGTCTACACTATATAACCAAAATCCTGTAATGTTATTGGTGGTAGGGCAGATGCACTTTAATGTTTTCACCCTGCCTACACTGCACTGAAAATCTGTAATGTTTTGAAACTGGTACAGACTGAAAACGTTACAGTGCATCCACACTACCACCGAAAATGTTTTGAAAGCATTACAGGATTTTACTTGTGTAGTATGGACAGAGTTAAACAAAGCTTTGAAACCATTACAGAAACCATTGCTGAAATCACCTCACAACAGGTTTCTGTAATGGTTATGAAAGAGCTTTCTGTAGCGTTACCAGTGTAAATGCAAACCATTACGGTAGCAGTTTGGACCCTCTGTAACATCACAGAGGGATTTCAAGGTAGTGTAGACAGGTTCCTTCAATCTGTAATGGTTTCAAAACATTACAGATTTTCAGCGCAGTGTGGACAGGGCCTTAGTTGACTGACAAATGGTTACATGCAAACCAGCTGAAACTGTATAAAGGAGCATAACTACTTTCCTCAACCCATTTGGCAGAATAGTACTAATATACTAATCTTTGATCTTCCTTTTCAGATACACTGACAAGATGGCTAACTTGTTCCATTATCTCCTCATCTCAGGAGTTATCCCCTGCATCCAAGGCATGGTACTGAACCTCCTCTACACCTTGATCCTCCAGCACCTCCTCCAGAGGGAGTATCCATCAATATACCAGATAGTCTGATCATTGTCCAGGAAGGTTCCGATGCTTACCTCACTGCCTCGGTTGTTGCTCCTGATAAATCTACCCTACAAATTGGTGGCAAACCACATCATAAGGACAAATGCTCCTGTGGCCAAACTCTTCAAAAGAACTTTCTAGGTTGGCCCAATGCTAAATTATCCCCAATGGTTCTCTGCCCTTGTTACAAACTGCCTTAAGACATTCTAGTTTGTACAACATTACTGCCTTACTTGATCCTTCTTACTGTAATTCTTTGTCTAAGGATTCTGCTTGAAAATGTTGTGTTATACACCAGGCTTCTGCAGCCATGTACCTCTCTGTTTTACCGCCCACTGATAAACAGCTTTGGAATGCCCAAAGCATACCTCGTCCCTGAAGTGGTCTAACAGTCACTGCCCTCCCAGGTTCATTGATTAATAACTTCCAGTCTATGCATATATCTGTTTTGTTTAACCTAACTTACTGGAATATGAAATAATTTGGTATGTGTCACAATACTAACACTTCAGCATTTTACAGTTCATTATTGCTTGATAGTTTAGCTGCATTTCAGATTATACTCAAGACCCTATTGCCGGGGTCCATTCTACTGAACATAGAGGCAACTTCAGGAGAAAACCCTCTCCTGATGATCTAACTCATAAACGTAAGACACGTGAAGTTGACAGTTCTGATGTCGCAGGTGCAACAGGTACTGTCACAGGCCTCTTTGATACAGCTATATCTATTTGGTATTAAGCAGACATTGCTGCTATCAAAGTTCATTCTGCCAAGTTCTCCACTGGCTTGGTTAATGATATACTACCCTGTTATTGAATGGTGTGGATGGCCTTAGTCAGGAAGAAAGATATACTGTATACAACATGCATGACATTGCTAAGGCATTCACTGATTCACGAGATAAGATCAATGCACTCATACAACAAAACCATTAAGAAGCAGATAAACAATACATTGCTAGAGAAATCCTTTGCTCTGCCTATGGCTCATACATCATCACTACCATCAACAATCTCTTCCATGATCTAGAATCTGAAGGATCCTGATATCACGCATGACAGACGATCTCCAAATTGTATTGTCCATGATGTAAAACCCTGGCTGTATTGCTTTGTGTATGCAACAAGCTTTAACCATTCCTCTTTCTACAGCTAGGAATTTGGGGTTTGTGACAGACACCCTAATATTGGTCCTTGTTTTGCTGCTAAGAAATGTTCCGTAACAGATACCACGTTTGTTTCTTTTACTGTCTCTTTACCACGTTTGATCCCACTACAGCTTTGTTAGACAAGCTTGCACTGGTCCACTCGATGGGCATTTGGATGAAGATATCTACAGAGAATGCCTGGATCTATCACCTCTACTGGTTTTCCATCCTGGATGCCTGGGTGGCTCCAGACACTGACTGCTGTGCGAAGAAGCAATACATTTACTTGTGCCGATGTGATGTATTTGATGTTATTCAACCTGTTTGTGGTTATTCACCAGATAACATTGATTGGACTTTCACCATGGATGATGACATCACCAAGAATGCGCAGTTCTTGAATTCGACTTTGCTCCGGATAGCTCTATCAATCTTATCGTGAGGAGGTTCATCACCTGTCAACACAGATTCGAAGACAGCCTACACCTGCCCTGTCCAGTTGCAAAGTGGAGACTCCCTACTGTTTGCTCTCAGTATAATTCTGATGGGAGTACTGTGTGGTAACAAGCTTTAAAAGCTATACTTATGGATCTGTGACATGTGTTATTGAATGCCCCAATTTCTATTTTGTCCCCAACCAGAAGACTGTCATTGGACATACCATCATAACCCCGTCCCCCTCCTGGATGCAGACATCATTGATGGTAACCCTGATTATCTGCTCACACTGTCTGAATACTTACCATATTTTAATGTACACATAGACCCACTCACACTTACATTAAAATCACTTTTAGACAGCAGAGACACACACCTCATCCACATCAGCAATAATATGACCAAGGCCAATGAAGCTATCCTCTTATTGATTAATGATGGTGACATGAATGACGGCGTTGCCTAACACCTGGTTAGAGATTACTTTTAAAGGTTTTGTTATTATGCAAGCATTTTAATCTTTTATTTTGATTATTATGCTCTGCTGCCTACAGGCACACTGTGCCAACACCATGAGCAGCTCGGTTCCTTTACAAAGCTTGCACATCGGGTTTGTATAACGACCACTGCTCCCTGGCCTTTCCTAGATTTGCCTGTATTTCCCTTGGAGGCAACATGGGGGAATGTTACACAAGGTCCCTGCACCCTAATTGGTACCCTTAGAGGTACACCGTAGACAACTAGCACTTAAGTATATGTTATACTAACATATAGGGCTAGGGCATCTACCGTACAAGAGTAGATGTCAGGATATGAATGCATATTGTTGTAATACACTTTGCTTACTAATACATATATTCTTCTATGTATTTTCTGTGTATTTCTTACTTGTAAGATGCCAAGGCATCTGTGTCCTTGAGTAATTATGATATGTAAGTTGGCATTGCCACCTTTTGATGATTTGTACTACTAGACTTGAGTTATGTAAGACTCTGTATAAGAACTCTTTTGTTCATAAACTGGTGACTATACAAAACTGTATAATGTTATCTTGGACTGTGGAGCCACCTCTAATATAGCCAACAGGGCTCATCTCTGTAACTAGAAATGTTTCTATCTTACAGTAACCATAGTAATTATCTTAGATATATAATGTAATCACACTAGTCTTGTACCTCAGAGATCCCAGGAGACACAGAGAAACCTCGAGGTATAGAGAATGCTTAGCACTGGAACCCAGTTCGTATTGGTAAGAACTGCTTAGGGCAACTGTGATTTTATCCTTTTGGTAGTAATAAACTAGTTTATTACTCTTATACAACGTCTCTGTGATTACTTGCATTCCCAATATTGCCAAGAACCTGAAAGTGAGGTTTAGACCTCCTTACACTGGGATGCATTGCTAGGAGATCACCTCCAGAAGGAGGAAGTGATACTCCCCTGTATACTGCTTGGTGAGGCTGCACCTCCAGAGTACTGCATGCAGTTTGGAGGCCACACTTAAAGAGGGACATTGAACTCTGGAGAGGGTCCAGAGGAGGGCAACAAAATGATCTGGGGCTTGGGGACAGGACCTATGGGGAGAGGTTCGAAGAGCTAATTATGTACACATTGGAAGAGAAGGGTCTGGGGGACATGATAGAGGTCTTCAAGTACATGAAGGGGTTAAATAGGGAGAAGCAGTCAAGGTGCTCTGAAGGAAGGATAGGGGGCATGGATGGGATTGGGTCAGACATGGATGCTGATAGTAGGTGGGAAATCATCAGGAGAGAGGTGCAGGATGCTACCAGCACCTGTGCAAGAGTAAGGCAGAAAATGCGGTAGGGCCCGAAAACCCTGCTGGTGGACCAGGGAGGTCCAGGAGGTGTGCGGGTGAAGAAGGCAGCCTATAGGCAATTCAAGTGCTCAAGGAGTGAAAGGGATCGAGGGAGATGCAGGCTGGTGGCTAGAAGGGCCACTAGGGTGGTGAGGTGGCTAAGGCAAGGAAGGAGCAGAACCTGGCCAGGAGACTAGGAGAGAGAACAAGGGTTCTTTAGATACATTGGGGAAAAACAAAGGTGAAGTGGCAGATTAACAGGATTAAAACAGGGAGAGATGGGCACAAGACCCAGGGGAGCAGACTGAGGTACTAAATGAGTACTTCACCTCAGTTTTCCACCAAGGAAAATGGGGGCTGCATCATACATGGGAGGAGACAGTGATACTGAGGAGGGGGACCCTTACACGACCGGTCAGGTCTGGGAGAGGAGGCATCACTGGTAGGAGGGGGCAGGTCAAGGCAGGGAGAAGAGGTAGCAGAAGGGAAATCACAGCAGAGAGAGAGGGAAGCCCTCAGGTCTCTTAAGATGGAGAAAGCATCGAAAGCTCGATGAATTACATCCAGAGTGCTGAAGGAACTTGCAGATGTCTTGCCAAAACCCCTTGTGGAGCTTTTACCATCTCTCTGAGAACAGGGTGGGTGCCCCAGGACTGGAAGGTGGACATATAGTGCCCTATCCACAAGGGGGATCAAGGGAGGTGTTAGGGGACTACAGGCCTGTCAGCCTGACATTGGAGGTGAGCAAGGTGATGGAGGGCATTGTCAAGGAGAGGCTGGGGGGACCTGGAAAAGTCAGGGTGCCTGGACGATAGACATCATGGATTCATCCCAGGGAAATCGTGTCAGACATATCTAGTGGAGTTCTATGACTGGGTGATGAGTGCCTTGGACCTGGGTAGACCAGTGGACATCCTCTTTCTAGACTTCAGCAAGGCATTTGACTCTGTTCCTTAAGTGGGCCTGTTGGATATGCTGGGAGAAATGGGGGTGGGGAACCACATGATCAGATGGATAGGCAATTGGCTCCAGGACTGGACCCAGAGGGTCATAATTGTGGATAGTCTCATCCCAAGGAGGGTCATTAGTGGGTCCCACAGATCAGTCCTTGGCCCTCCTGTTCAACGCCTATGTCTCTGACATAAGGACAGGTATCAGGAGTGAGATGAGTCTCTTTGCAGATGACTCAAAACTGAGGGCAGTGGTGGATGGGGGAGGGGGAGGTGGACCTGAAGAGGCTCTGGAAAGGTGGTCTAGAAAGTGGAAGCTGAGGTTCAATGCAGGGAAATGCAAGGTACTGCAACTGGGGGCCAGAGACCGGGCCAAGTGTACACTCTGGGAGGGAGATGCTACAAGTCTCGATGGCTGAGAGGGACCTGGGGGTGGTGGTGGATGTCAAGATGAACAACTCAGAGACTTGTGGAGGGCAGCAGCCAAGGCCAACAGGATGCTGGGATGCATCACTAGGGATCACCTCCAGAAGGAGGGAAGTGATACTCCCTGTATAACTGCTTGGTGAGGCTGCACCTAGAGTACTGCATGCAGTTTTGGAGGCCACACTTAAAGAGGGACATTAAACTCCTGGAGAGGGTCCATGGGGACCTGGGGCTTGGGGACAGGACCTATGAGGAGAGGCTCAAGAGCTAAATATGTACACATTGGAAGAGAGAGGGACTGGGGACATGATAAAGGTCTTCAGGTACATGAAGGGGTAAATAGGGAAGGAACAGTTAGGGTGCTTTGAAGGAAGGAGGAGGGGGCCACTAGAGGGCATGGGTTTGGAAGCTGGAGGGGAAGATTCAGGGGAGAAAGAAGGAGGTGATACTTCACTGAGAAGGTGGTGGAGCCATGGAATGCACTGCCTAGGGGGCTGGTGGAGGCAGAGATGGTGGAGGGTTCAAGAGGGGTGAGACAGGTACAGGGAAGGGTTCTGGAAGCAAATCCAATGCAGCGAGAATATCCAGAACTGGGAAGGAGAAGCCAGAGAAGGTGAGGGGCAGCAAGGTCAGCTACCAGGGTGGGGGCTGACCAACGAGCAAACGAAAACCGTTAGGCCTATTCTGCTAGCATTTTAGTATGTTAGTATGTAACTAGAGGGCATGGGTGGAAGCTGGAGGGAGATTCAGGAGAAAGGATGAGGTGCTACTTCACTGAGAGGGTGGTGGAGCCATGGAATGCGCTGTCCAGGGGCTGTTGGAGGCAGAGGCGGTGGAGGGCTCAAGAGGGTTGGGACAGGTACAGGGAAGGGTTCTGGATGCAAAGTCCGGTACAATGGGAATATATGGGACTGGGAAGGGAGAAGCCAGAGAGAGAAGCAGCGGGCAGCAAGGTCAGCTCACAGGGTGGGGGTGACCAAGCAGAGAGAACACGAAAGACCGTTAGGCCTATTCTGCTGGCATTTTAGTATGTTAGTGTTGTGATGTACACAAACAAGTCTGTATTTCAAGCGATACTACAAAGTACCGAACAGAAGAAAAAATTACTCACCTTAGTAATGTTGTTTCTTCTAATGGAGTCTTGCTATATTATGACAATTGCAGTTTGTCCCACCATTAGAACTGCTTTAGAGGTGAAAGAGTTAACTCCCATTCTAAGAATGGAACTTTGAGCCGAGCTCGGTTAGAGAAGCTCTGTCTGGGTTATTTCAAACCTAAACTGTCAGATCTTCTGAGCAAAACTCACTAAGGTCTGTGTGGAAGCTGTAACCGACACTAGCCAACTGGCTACCTGACTATTAACACATATTCCTGGTCCCAACACAAAGACTCAAGTCAGGGACCAGAAGTATAATATAATATAAGCAATAATATGAGATAAAATAAAAACATCACACCCCAAAACCCCAAGAAGGGGTGGAAAACATTTAATGGGCATAACTAGGCCCACACTAGGCTGCCCACCCCATACCCAAGTAGAAGTTCTGAGAGGGGCAGGCTGGGGGAGGTCATAATAGCAAGACTCCATTAGAAGAAACAACATTACTAAGGTGAGTAATTTTTCTTCAAACAACATGAAGTCTTGCTATATTATGACAATAGCAGACTACACAGCAGTACCTCCAAGGAGGAGGGACAGAACCTACTTAGGAATAGGCTCTGAAGCACAGCTGTGCCAACCGAGCATCTCTCCTGGCCTGGACATCCAGGGAGTAATGCTTGTGAAAGTGTGAACTATTTTCCAGGTAGCTGCTTGCAATATCTCTAAGATAGGGATGTCTCTGGCAGCAGCTAGAGGCAGCTGTACCTCTGGTAGAATGAGCCCTCAGGCCAGAAGGGGAGCTTTCCCAGTTTCTGATAACAAATTGGATACAAGAGACAATCCACCTGGCAATTGATCTCTTAGTGGCAGGTCTCCCTTTCCCGACCTCACCATAAGTGAGAAAAGGTTGGAGGATTCGAACCTGTGACCCTTGAGTACGTTCTATATAGTAACTTAGGCCCTCTTAAAACTCATTCTTCCTGATGACGACATATGCGCCATAAAAACATACCTCTTTTTTCCTGATGACGCCATATGGCGCCCTCCCAAATCATGTGTTGTAGTGCTGATGACGCTAATTGGCTCATATCTTTCTCTTGGTGCAGCTCAAGCATTTGTTTACATTTGTTGAATTGAGTTGTACCAGCTAATAGGGACATCATACCCTCACTGATTTTACCTAATATAATATGTGTTCCCATTGGCTATTTTTGAGAAAACAAGCCTTAATACATAAATAAATAAATTTACTATTTTTGCATGTGCTGTGAAAATGTATTATGTTCATTCTGCCATTAGTTTGTATTGTAACAACAAATCATTTTATTTTAGTGTAACATGTTAGTTGATCAGGTTGACACTATAATTAATTTCATAACTTATAGTTTTTTTTATTGAGCAATCCGATTGGCCGTCACCACTTTGGTGTATTTTTTTTTTCTGGGGCATTTTTCTACAATAACGTTGTCACTGATATCGTAATTGTTATAACTTTTAGTCCATTTATGCCACTAAGTGAGCTGAATATTTCTGTATTTAAAATCGAGCTCTGCGATTGGTTGGATTCTCTGACATCATCAATTCTGAATTTAATTGGTATAAGGGATTGTCTAGATGCAGGCACCATCCCCTGATGAAGCCTTAGTTGTCGGGCAATCGGGAACCTGTATGCAGATCTTTGTTGTGCCTTCCACTATTCTATTCAATGTATTTGCCTGAAATGTTAGCTAAATCCTTATTTAGCATTCAAGCAAGGGCTCGTATTTTTTACATCCATCACTGGAGGAAAGTGGCTCTCTGGGCTCTGAAGTGTACAGTGATTTTTTGATGTTTCAGTTAGGGCTCACAGCCCTCACCTGCACCTGACCTACTAGCTCTGTAGTGCGTCACCATTTGGTCATATTGATCCTCACTGTTGCCATGCTTGCTCTATGCTTATTGTACACAACACTATTTCCATTAACCAGTAAGAGCACACACTGGTGCAGGAAGAGCATGGTGACTGGAAACTTAGATTCAAGATGGAGGTGCTGCTCTTATCCTAAAATACTCACTTCATTTCGGTGCCAAAACCTTGATTTGTAATCTGTATTTACTTTATTTGTTTTTATTTTTATTTATGATAAAAGTTTTCATAGTTGTCACTTTGTTCATTTGGGGATAATTTCTGGTCATCCTGTGTGATCACATCTTATGGATCCGGCTGGCATTCCTGATGGGAGAGAGAGTTTCTTGTGCATGTACTAGATGCGGTCACGTGAATTCAGCACCTTTGTTACTTTTTAAAGAGTTTATGTTCGGATTATGGCTATGTTAAAATCTATGTGGCATGTTGCTCCCTCGTTATGGATGATAAGTGGGTTAGGGTCAGTAGCATGTTTGTCTCATACTCTGCACTTGAGTTTTCTCCTAATACACAGTTGCTGATTGTTTAAAATGAAAAAATAATGGTGTTGCCTTCAACTTATCTGGCATCAGTCCAGCCCCAATCTCTGATGCATTGTAAGGCCAAATCAGTTTTGAATCCCTCCACAGTCACTGGTGTTGTCCATCGATTTATATGACGTCAGTCCAGACTCAACCTCTGATGCACTGTAAAGTATTCTTCAGGTTAAAATCCCTCCACAGCCACTTGTAAGATCTTGCTCCTTACTATGCATCAGTCGAGCCCCAAACTGTAGTGAATAGTGAAGTGCATTTCAGGTTCAGATCCTCCTCAGCTGATGGTGTTGTCCATCTACTTTACATGCATCAATCTTGACTAATCCCATAATGCACTGTAAAGTGCATTCATGTTCAAAACCCTCCACATCCACTGGTGTTGTCCATCAATTCATATGACATCAGTTCAGCCCAATCTGTGATGCACTGTAAAGTAGTCTTCAGGTTCAAATCCCTCCACAGCCACTTGTAAGATCTGTCTCCTTATCATGTGTCAGTCAAGCCCCAAACTGTAGTGAATAGTGAAGTGCATTTCAGGTTCAGATCCCTCCTCAGCTGATGGTGTTGTCCATCTACTTACCATGCATCAATCTTGACCAATCCCATAATGCACTGTAAAGTGCATTTCATGTTCAAACCCTCCACATCCACTGGTGTTGTCCATCAATTCATATGACATCAGTTCAGCCCCAATCTGTGATGCACTGTAAAGTATTCTTCAGGTTCAAATCTCTCCACAGCCACTTGTAAGATCTGTCTCCTTCTCATGTGTCAGTCAAGCCCCAAACTGTAGTGACCAGTGAAGTGCATTTCAGGTTCAGATCCCTCCACAGCTGATGGTGTTGTCCATTGACTTACCATGCATCAGTCCAGACCAATCCCATAATGCACTGTGAAGTGCATTTGATGTTCAAAACCCTCCACTTCCACTGGTGTAGCCCATCAATTCATATGACATCAGTTCAGCCCCAATCTCTGATGCACTGTAAAGTATTCTTGGGCTCAAATCCTCCACAGCCACTTGTAAAATCTCAGGCTCAAATCCCTCCACAGCCACTTGTAAAATCTATCTCCTTATCATGCATCCATCACGCCCAAACTGTAGTGAACAGTGAAGTGCATTTCAGGTTCAGATCCCTCCACAGCCAATGATGTTGTCCATTGACTGATCTGGTGTCAGTCCAGCCCCAACCTCTACTGCTGTAAAGTGCTGTTCAGATTCAAATCCTCCAGAGTCACTGATTTAGTCCATCTGTTCATCAGTCTTCAGTCCAACCTTTATCTCTGACACTCTGTGATGTGCATTACTGAGATGGATCCTCCTCAGCCACCATGGTGTAGTCCATTGTGCACATCAAGATTCATTCCAACACTACCCTCAGATGCTGTAATGTTCTATTCATGTTGAATCACTCCACAACCACTTTGAGTCCCTTGTGCTCATAATGCTTCAGACCATCCCTTACCTCTGATGCACTATGATATGATCAGTGACAGTGTATGACTTATACAGTCCATTCAAATGAAACATAGCACACAGTACACATGTTCACCAATGAGCATCACTCCATGGTGCAGGCATACCCACACTCCTTCCACCCACACAGTGCACCATACTAAATGTTGCAACATATCACATGTGTATGCAGGCAAACCATGTGACACAGCACATAGAACACAACCTTTACAGGTGCCCATGTCATCACCTTGTATGTGTACCCACAATGTTTCTGCATGGCATATGGCCACCATTACCAGGTGCAGGCAGCCCCACCTGCTTCCTGCAACTGAGTATACCCCAAGGACAGGTGCCAATTCATGATGCAAAATGACTGCAGTGCCTATGAGCATCATTCCTTGGTACAGGCACACCCACCCCTTCCCCATGACACAGTATACCCCAAATTCCAGTGCCTTTTCAGCAATTTTATCATCCTATAGGTATACCCATAATGTGTCTACAGTATCTGTTACACCATTATTACATGCATACAGCCCCTCTAATTTCCACAGAACATATGAAGTGCATCTGAGCCTGTATTATGAATGCAGGACCCCCGCCACTAACACACAGTGCTTCATCATACAGTCATTCCCTCACCTTAAACCATCCCATAATACAGCCCCCAAAAATAAACTATGCCAGGAAATTAAATGATACACAGATTTATGTAACATGATGTTTACTGAAAGACTGTGAACCTTACATGAACAACATCATGCTTCATTTACAGTACGATAAAGCAAACAGCACAAATAAAATATAGTTTCTATACTTATCATGGGATTTTATTACAAAAATAAAATAAAATAGTTTATTTCAATGAAATTACACATTTTAACTACAGCAAATATGCAATTAATCATAGAGACCTCCAGCACTAACAAATGTATCCATTTCCTGTGTCAGCTCACTGACCTACACTGGCAGTGTTCTTCCTAGTTACATCACTTGACCTCACAAAGCACTTCCTTCCTTCCTGCATCACTTCCTGATATGTCTTTCTAAGGTAATATGTAAATGTATTCTTACTAAACTAGGGAAATACAAAAATTGATAATCAGATTCATAAACTAAAATCAGTGGATAAGAAGAATTAAACACTGCAAAATTCCAACCAGTGGAGTGGAACAAAAACTCAAACTGTAATAACAAGAGATTCAGATATTGATTTCTGACTAAAAACAATGGTAAAAACTTGCAAAATTTATATTTAGACAATGACAGATGTTTACTGTATATCTTTAACAATTTTACAGAAATTTTATATTTTTGCATGACTATGTAAACAGAGCATAATTATATTTACATAATCATCAGAATTTATTAAAATATGAAAACACCCTCACACAACATTAAATCCAGTTAAATATACATTACCAAACCTGACTCATTTTCAAAACGTTTTGTCCTGAAAACTTTTCTTTTACAGTTTTAAAATTGGATGTATGGTTTTAAGATATGTAGGTTTAAGCACAGTGTGTTTGTATGAATGCTGCAGATCTAAAACCTTCAGGCACACAGGTGTTCTGGCAGCAGGCAGAGGCTACCTGAACATTCTAAGTGACAATAGGATAGAATGAGTTAACATCTAAACTGTGCAATCTCCTCGCCAGAGGAGGAATGTTCAGTGAAAAACACTGGAAGGAGATAGATTGATTAAGATTGAAATCTGAAACCACCTTAGGCAAAACTTCCCGTTAGTCCTGAGGACTACTTATCCCTGTGGAAAGAAATAAAGTCAGTTTCTACTGACAGGGCTTGCAACTCACTTATGCACCTGGCAGAGTGATAGCCACCAGGAAAACAGTTTTTCAAGTTAGTACTTAAGCTCTGCAGAAGACAGAGGTTCAGAGGAGGTTGCATTAACTGGGCAATGCAAACATTAAGTCCCAGGCGAGGGGGATCTCCTAAAAGGTGGATTAGAATTAAGTAATCCTTTAAAAACTTGGAAAATACAGGGTGAGCGGAAAGAGGAGGGCTTTCCTGCTGAAACAAAAGCAGAGACAGCTGCCAAATGTACTTTCAGGGTAGCTGGTCTCAGTCCCAAGGAATTAAGATGGACCATATAGTCCAAAACAATGGGCAAATCAGCAGATTCCAGGGAAAAATGTTTCCAGAACACCAAATGGAAAACCTTTCCACTTAGAATTGTAGAGTAGCCCTAGTGGAAGGCTTCCTAGAAGCCTTTAGGATTTCAAGAACACCCTGAGAAAGGTGTAGGTCAGCAAATTCTAACTCCTCAAGAGCCAGGCCTTGAGGTTGAGGTTGAGGTTCGGATACCAAACTCTCCCATGTGCACAGGTTAACAGGTTGTGATTCCTGGGGAGACACAGGGAAGATGGACTGCTAGTGACAGAAGGAGTGGGTACCAGGGCTGCCTGGCCCAATCTGGGGCAATCAGAATCACCCTGCAAGGCTGGGATCTGATTTTGACTAGCACCTTGAATAGGAGGGAAGGGGAAAGGCATAAAGAAACTTCCTTCCCAATCTAGGAGAAAGGCATCCAGGGGATTGAGCCAACACTGGGGCCTGCAACAGAACAGTGGAAGTTGGTGATTGTCTGAGGCTGAAAAAGATCTATCTGAGGGGTGCCTCATCTGGCAAAAACTATCCCAGTACTTGAGGATCCAGAGACCATTCCTGATGGCCCTGGGAAATCCTGCTGAGAGCATCTGCTAGGACATTGTCCTTTCCTGGAAGGTGAACTGCTATGAGGGAAGTGTTCAGGGAATAGGCCAGAGACCACAACTTCATTGCCTCGGTGCACAAGGCTGAAGACCGAGTGCCCCTGCTTGTTGATGTACCACATTGTTGTGGAGTTGTCTGTTCTGACTTGTACCACTTTGTTCTGAACAGATGCAGAAAACACTTGAAGTACTAAAAGACAGCTCTGAGTTCCAGCAAATTGATGTGGAGCAGAGATTCCTGAGGGACCACACTCCCTGAGTGGAGAGGTCGCCCATGTGGGCTCCCACCCCAGGAGGAAGCATCCGTAGTGAGGGTCAAGAAGTGAGACAGAGGAATGAAGGGACCCCAGTCTTAATTGCTCTGATCCTGCCACCACTGGAGGGCCTGGATCAGGGTTGGGTCACTGGGACCAACTTGGAAAGGGGTCTCTTCTCTGAGACCAAAAGGCTCTCAAGTGAAACTGAATGTCCCTCATCTGAAATCTTGCTCCTTGCACTACAGCTGTGGATGCAGCCATGTGCCCCAGAAGCTGCAAAAGTGTCTTGCGGTCGAGAGACCTGTAGAGGAAGGAGGAGGCCAGAGCCACCAAGTTCCTTACCCTCTAAGGGAGGGAAGGCTCTGGTCACTTTGTGTCCAATTTGCACCTATGAAGGTGAGCATCTGAACTGGTTCCAGAACTGATTTTGGAAGATTGAGCAAGAAGCCCAGGGAGGTGAGCAGCTGCTGGGTAACTTGCAGGTGAGATCTTACCTGTTCTGGGGACTGGCCTACAATGAGCCAGTCGTCCAGATAGGAAAAGACAGTAATCCTTTGCCTTCTTAAATGAGCCACTGCTACTGCCAGACATTTTGTGAATACCCTTGGGGCAGAGGTGAGGCCGAAGGGCATTGCTCTGAACTGGTAGTGACCTGAGGGCAGTTCCGAATCTGAGGTACTTTCGGTGGGAGCTTCTGATTGGGACGTGAAAATAGGCATCCTTGAGGTCCAGGAGGCTAGCCAGTCCCTGGCCTTAGAGAGGGTAAAATCATTGCCAGAGTTACCATTCTGAACTTTGGTTTCAAAGGTGTTTGTTCAGATATCTCAGGTCTAAAATGGGCGCCATTCTCCTGTCTTTTGGGGTAAGGAAATATCTGGAGTACAGACCCTTGCCCTGGTGTAGGGAGAAACTCTACAGCTCTGAGAGCCAGGAGGGTTGAGACTTCTGTTTCTAAAGTAAAGGTCTCTAAAGAGTTTGCAGGTGGGAAAGATCTGATTCTCATCTTTGGGAATGTTTTGAAGCTGAGAACCAGACCCTGGCCTACTACTTCAGGACCCACTTGTCTGAAGTTAGAGACACCCAGTTCTGAATGAGTAAGCCACCTGCCCCCCACAGGTAAAGGAGAATCGGCCCTGGGCACCCCATCAGGGTGTCTGTTTGGCAGGTGCTTTAGGCTGAGGGGTGGGAGCAGCCTGCCCACACCCCATCTGCCTCTCCTCTGAAGAACCCCTCTGAGCATAAGCGGAGGAGGCCTGGGTTTGGTAAAAGGCCTGTGAAAAGGCCTACCTCTACCCCTGGGGACCTGCCTCTGAGGAGTGGCTTGCCGCTCCTTAGCCTGAGCACTCTTATAGGTAGTCCTATATTCATCCATTTTCTTCATATAATTCTCTGTCTGCTCCCCAAACAGAATTTCCAACCACAGGAAAATCCATAGCCTTAGTCTGGGTATCCTGTGACAAGGTAGTACACCTGAGCCAGGCCAACCTGCGAAAAGCTACAGACATAGCCATGACTCTAGAGGATACATCATTAAAATCCACTGCAGCATGAAACTGCATCTTAGATGCCTCAATGCCATCAGCAGCCACCTGTTCCAGCTCATTAGCAAGCTGGCCAGAGGCCTGTTTTGGCCAAGGCCATGACAGTGTCCCATCTAGATTTTTGATACCTTGCTACATAAGCCATGTAATTTGCCTGCCTGAGTCCCAAGGATGCTGCCATGTATTGTTTTTAGCCATGGCATCAATCTTCCTGGAATCCTTGTCAGGAGGATGTGAAGCCAAAGGAATATTAGCTTTATCACAGGCTGCAGCCTGAACCACACCAACGTGACTGCATTGCTGTGAAAGGAATTCTGTATCAGGACCTGACAGAGTGTACCTCCTGTCCATCTTTTTGTCCACAGGAGGCACAGAATTAGGAGTTTTTAAAATTTTATTGTCTGTTTCCTAAATGATTTATGCAAGGAATAGACAATCTCTAGACTCTGGAATATCCATCATTTCTACAAAATCAGGTTCCTCTTGTTCATCCACAGCTTCCTCCAATGGAAGCTGGAGGGTTCAACAACTTTTTGTAAAACATAAAGTGAGAGGGGACTCAGAAAGCAAAGGGAGATTCTAAAGGTCTGTCTGGGGAGATGTCGGTTCAATGGGCACACCAGACCCTCATTCATACTGTTCATAATCATCCTCCCCTCCTCTGGTTCATAAAACTCTTCAACAACATATTCCTGAACGGTGGAACCGACTGAACCGACCTTTACCAGACAGTGGCGGTTCGGACGGAACGGAGAAAGTGACTGGACAATCTGAATAGCTCTTCTATCTCTGCAGCAGTTGGAGAAGGAATTTTGGGCTCCACACCTGCTGATTTTCTTGTTTTCTTTACTGGAACTGGCTCCTCCGAGCCAGCTTTACGTTGCCGAGAAGTCTCGCCCTGATCAGAGGCACTCCCTCCGGTTCGGTTGGCACTGAACCGGCTGGCCATCTGGGCCAGTGGACTTTTGGCCTCACATTCCTGAGCCTGCCAACTCTCTTATCCAGGGTGGCTGCGGAAATTTTAAAATCTGGCAGTCTGAATTGAGGTGGTCAAACCCCAGACAATATACACATGTGGTGTGTGGGTCAGCTTTGGCAAAGACTTCCCCACAGGCATCACAGTGTTGAAACCCAGTGGGCCGGTTTTCTTTTGGGTTTTCAGACATAATGCCAGCCTAACCAAAACTTGCCCTTTTAAGCGGCAGTGCCAGGCAAGACACCCTTATCGGTTCCCTACCGTGTCACGAAGGTCTTGGAAAAAACCGTAATGAAATCCGTTTTTAGAACCGATAAGAACTGGAACCGCACTCTAAAACCTTCAATTCAAGTTTTAAATAAGCTGATCGGTTCAAACCGAACCGATAACATTTACAAGTTCCACACAGAAAATAAACTGAAATTACTTATGATACCACAGACAGAGCTTGAACCAAACGGTTTTATGTTAAATAATAATATTCTCGGTTGATTTGAACCAAGAAAACACTGTTTAAACCGAGAAATGAACCGAGCAGTAGGAGAAATCTCGGAGTGACTGTTCAGTGAGGCGGAGTAAAGAATCTGACAGTTTAGGTTTGAAATAACCCAGACAGAGCTTCTCTAATCGAGCTCAGGCTCCAAGTTCCATTCTTAGAATGGGAGTTAACTCTTCACCTCGGAGCAGTTCTAATGGTGGGACAAACTGCAATTGTCATAATATAGCAAGACTTCATGTTGTTTGAAGTTTGTTTTCTTCCCCAAAAATTCAGTTTAGAAAAACAGAGAGTTAGAATCTGTAATAATAGAACAGTGTCTGCAGTGCTTTCTGTAATTATCTCAAGGACATTTCTTAAAGCTGCAGAACTTAACCCTCTCATAGAATGCTGATATCATTTCACATAAGGAAAAATCTCTTAACACAAGCTGCTTCTTTCTCAAGGACTTATCAGCTCTCTAAACCATTCACAAACATTTGTGGTAATAAGGAGGCTTCTCACCTCCTGCTTTTCATTTTATTTGCCAGGCATGTTTTAACATTGCCTGTGACTCATAGTATATGATGATGCAATTATTAGCCATGCACACTCTGTCATTACCGAATGTAAAATAATTCCAAACCCTGCAGTCTGACCCTCAGTGGTATGTGTAGCTGAGTCATCAGTCAAAACGTGACAAACAGTGGTGTCTTTTAACACTTTCTGAGGTTCTGTCAGAAAGGGCCCTAGGACAGGTAGGTCAGGGGGTTGGAGTGAACAATCATGGGTCTCTCCTGCAGATTGTAGGCAATGGCCCAACAAGGATGGAGTTTTGATAAGAAGGACAGTGCTGTCATGATCCTGTAGAATGAGATATCAGTGTGTAAGTCTGGCACTGGATACAGAGTCATCTTTTACTCTGTCTGACAACAGAAAGTTAGTTGGTAAATGATTGGAATGCAGCACAACGGGTGCATATCCAGTGATGTACATAAAGTATCTCACTGCCCAGTACATAGCCAAATGATTTCTTTCACAAAGGTTGTATTTCAGCTTCAGTGGGTGAGCATCTGGGATGCATAAGCAATGGGTCTGATGTGTCCATTGTATGTTTGGGCTAAAACTGCTGAGATTGTTATATCGGATGTTGCAGTTTCAATATACCCTAAAACTATCAATCAATCAATCAATCAAAATCTTTATTTTGCCAGGCAGAACATCATTGAGACAAGCTCATTGACAAGATGGACCTGGGGCAAAACAATTACAACAGGGTTAAGACATAACAGGTTGAGTGAATGTACATAACAATTACATAATAATAATAACAACATAATAAGATATAACCATTGCATGTGACAAGATACTTGCACCAGAACATAGCAATAGGTTCAACAGGAGGTAGCACCATTTAAATACAAGTTCATAGATACTGATATATGGACGTAAGGTAATGAGCTAAAGTTTATACAGTAAACATCATTGGAGGAGTCATAGTGAGCAGGAGGGCAGTTCCTCTAGTGTCAAAGTGCTAAGAAGATTGAGATGTAAGAGTCCTTTGATAAGTACTGTAAGCATGGCCTGGTAAGTGGGTGGGAAGAGGTAGAGGGCATAGGGCATAGGGATGGGAGGGAAGGTCAGATGAGATAGGAGATGGTTGGACATGATGGCCTAGAGAGGAAGGACTGTTCTAAGGGAGAAGCATGACAGATGCCACAGGCAATGGTTGGGGTTTAAGTCCAATATCTGAAGCAAAGACAGATCGTGATGTTGGGACCTTGATTTGGACAATGACAGAAGGAGGACTCAAATGACACCTCAGAGGTTGAGGTTTAAGTCCAGAATTTAAAGCAGTAACAAACCATGATGTTAAGACCTTGACTTGAAGCAATGACAGACCTTGGAGAAGGTCCTCAGAACAAGGATTTGAAGAGGAGAACATGACAGGGAAGCAAGCCTAAAGGTTTTCTGGGTCTTATTCCAGAGCGTGGGAAGAGTGAAGCTTATTGAGGCTCTACCAAAGTGCTTTTAACTTTAGGGATAGCCAGAGATAATATGGTAAGACTTCTGAGAGAATAGGTACTAGGGATGCAGGGAGTTAGGCAGCTTGTGAGGTACTGAGGTAATTTATGAGTGATTGCCTTATATGTCCATAGAATAGCATTCTTTTGCCTCCTGAAGCTAAGGCGCTCCAGCCTATGGAAGAATAGAGGATGCAGTGGTGCATAAGGGCATCCAAAATGAACCTAAGGGCTCTGTGGTATAGGGTATCAAGCTTAGAAGAGCTGTGCTAGTACTATGGCCATATAGGAAGTCCAATAGTCTAGGAGAGGCAAAAGGTAGGTTGGACTACGAGTTTTATAGCCTCCTGGGTTAGTGAGTGCTTGATCCTGAAGAAATACTGAGCCTTTGATGCAGTTTCCTGGTGAGTTCTTCAATGTGATCAATGAAAGACAATTTGCAGTCAATCCAGACTCCCAGGTATTTGAATTGTTCCACAAACTCAGAACTTCTTCCAAAGGATGCTTATGTGAGGAACCTTTATCTGGGTTTGTTTTTTTTTTGAGATGAGAGGCCAGTGGAGAGAAAATCATGGCCTTAGTTTTTTTGGCATTGAGCAGGAGTTTCAAGTTGAGTAGATTTATTTTAGAGGATGTTAAAATCATTCTGGTGGTCCAGAATGGCTTGAGCCGGAGTTGATCTGTCAATGTATAGCACTGTATCATCAGTGAACAGATGGATACTAGATGACTTTAGGGCAGTGTCAATCTGATCGATATAAATGGCAATGAGAAATGGACCAAGTATGGCCTTGGGGACACCTCTAAGAAGTATTTTTTTTGGCGATAGGTCTCCTTCAGCCTTGACCTGCTGCTCTCTGTCCACAAGATGGTTTGTGAACCAAATTAGAGCCAGGTTGTCCACCACAACTTTCTTCAGGGTCACCAGGAACAAATCATGTTCCACTGTGTTAAAAGCCTTGCTAAGGCCCAGAAACAAGGCGCATATGTATTGTTTGTTATCAAGTGCAGACTGCCAGTCATTTATAACTTTAGCAAGGGCAGTGGAGGTACTATGCATGGGATGAAACCGAATTAAATCAGGTTTAGTAGATCAAAACTTTCCAGATGAGATCTGAGCTGTTCATTTACTACCTTCTCAATAGTTTTGACAAGGCCGGGAGCAAGGAGAGTAACTATGTTAGGATTAACCAATGCTGGGACCATGATTAGTGATCCCAAAAGAAAGACAATGATATCAGTATTAGGATGCCTTTCACCTTCTTGCAAGAAGTGCCTGCTGCTGTTGTCCGTGCTGGTACAACCCAGACTGTTCCTGGCTTGTGCCTGCTATTGCAGCTACAGTATGGGATGATCCGGGCTCAATGGTGGGGGGGTTCTGCATCATGTGCAGGACGTGCTGGCACTATCAGGGGTATCTGCACAGTGGAGAAAAGTGGTGTGCAGGTTGCACATATTTCTCCAGCTATGGACTGCAGTTGAGTAGCCATCAGGGGTGGAGAAAGTAGTACTGAAACAGCTGTCAGCTCAGGTTCAGAAATCAAACCTGTAACCCACCCCCATGGTCTATGATGCAGAAAATATCACAGCCACGGGGCTTTCAGAATCAGGCTGTCCCTCCCCATGAAAAGTAAAGTGGGTTTCCAGCGGAAGGTTGCTGGATGGCAGCAACATTGTTTTTAATGTTACAGCTTAAAGTATTAATGCTCTGCATATGCCCAATAATGTCGAGGTTAGAAACAACAGCACATTTAGCCTTCTCAGGGAAGGCTGATGTTAAATTGCATAGGAAGAACCACAACACTTTATGTAATTAACTGCAATGTGTTTCTTAACCAAGGACGCTCTAGTAAACATTGTTAATAACAACAGCTGCTTCTGCAGCATCAGACACTGTCTTCATGACAGACTGCATACCAGCCTCATTCAAAAGTACGGCCAATATCATTTTAATGAGAATCTTCTGTCCATGAGAAACACTAGTGTTACTGATAACATTATTAATCATGCCAAAACCTCCAGTACATTTTGTTTGGTTATGGCAACAATCACAGGTCCCTGTGACTGCAAGATTGAACCTCTGTGATGTGGTGGTCAGCCATTCTGAATTACCTCATAGGCATGTTGGGTTACTGTGTTATGACCATCATCACATGACCATGAGCGGCCATCTTGGGGATGGTATGAAGATGCAACCTGATGACATGTATGTCCACCATTTTGAGACTCTAACAATTCTTCATTTTGTGAATCACAGAAACACAGGTGGCTAGCCTTTGTTCTAGTCCACCCTATAGCATACTGCTGAGTGTTCAAAATCAATCTCTTTAACATGAGAAGCAGCAAGGTCTTTGGGCATTAAGTTAGTATGCCCTGCCAATACCTCTGGCTGATGGTACAAGTTCACCATGTATGCCTTGCAATTTACAAGATTAACCTCAGATTTGGTATCACACAAATAATGCATAACCTGTTTCTCCACGTTTCTACACACAGTGGTAAGTTGGGCATTTTCCTTACTCTTGCATTCCAGCTCCTCAAATACATGAGTAAGCACACCGTGAAGTAATTTAACTTCAGTTCAAGAGTCTCACAGTCTCGCCCCACCCCACTTACCATTCTACCCCTCTCATCTTCCACCTACCATTCCACCCTCTCCTGTTCCTCTCCTCCTGTCTCCCACTCCCTATCACCGATCTCTTGTTGCTCCACCCACAGACTACCTAGCACTTATCTTTCTGTTCTTGCACTTATGACAATATCAAACCTTAACTGCCTATCCCTTTTCCACATCCCTCCCCTTCTTAACCCCTCACCCTTGCTCCACTTATGTCACCCCAGGATGGTTTTCATTTGTATCTGTGTCTTGTTAGCTATATATATATATATATATATATATATATATACTGTATATTAATTGTGCATTATTTGCCACTGACTGTTTGCTACTGTGCTAGTCTATACACATGTACTGTCTTTGCTACCAAGTTAACCTCCTGACCTGTATTGTATCTTACTTCTGTTTACTTCTATGTTAACTTCCTGACCTGTATTGTATCTTACCACTGTTTTGCTTGTACCATTGCTGATGCGGAACCTTTGTAAAAGAACCCTTGGTTCAAAGGTATTTGTAATCCTAGTAATAAATAAATAAATAAACTAGTCTGCTATCAAGAGAAACTTTATCACATTTGGTATTCAAAGCATACATTTTATGTCTACTGTTTTCATAACTACTTAGTAATGAATCACATTGTTTAGTCAAGGTCCTCTTTTGAAATTACAGCTCATTGACTTTCTCAGCAGACTTGGTATTAAGCACACTCATCTTTTGCCTGTATGCAGAGTAATCTGACTTCAGAGTATCACATTTTTATAGAAAATTCTAAGCAAGAGAATAGTGTTGCAATCAGCAAATTTTCAGGAATATTTCATTGGTACCATGTTTTAAGTCACTATAATGTTCAGAAACCACCTTCATGGGGTTGTTTCTGGTATTTGCCACACTGGCAAAATAATTTAAACCACCGTAGGCAGTTTGAATTTGTAAGGCACCCTTAGCTGTCTATCAAAAACTTTATTTGCAACCAAAGTTCATGACAGGACACAAACAGCATTTGGTGTATGTAGACACCTAGATGAGTAAAGACACATTAGGATTTGAAACCACAAATGAAAGCAGTATATCCGTCTGTTTGGATCCCTTTACAACTGTGTGTTCGAGGAGAGAAAAATAAAACAACTCATTACACAGAGTCTGAATATTTGGCAAGAAGTTTTGTTTTGTCTGCACTGTAGAACACACAACAGAACGAAGGTTTAAACAGAAGGCACTCTCAGCTCGTTACTGGAGGTTTTCGACCAGTGTTTTAATTTACAGAGAAAATTAAAATGTACCTTTAGCAAACACACAGACTCCTACTGGAGTTGCCATTTATGTTACGTAAACAATCTCAGATAGTAGAGTAAATAATAATACTAATAATACAGATTCTTGTGTCTTCAAAGTCTGCCAAGAAACATTTGTTAATAAGCAGGAGTACTAATAAAGTTTATTATACTACTTACGCCAAGCATGTGACATTGAAAATCACAAGGAGATGGGTTTCACCACTCTCCTGAAGAACGTACATAATCTCCAGAATTGCTAAGATCTCAGGTTCTGCAAGAACTTATTGTCTCTCTGAGATCATTAGCTCAAGCTGTGGACCCTGCAATATGAGCAGACTTGATAGACCAGATGACCTTCTTCTGCTGGCTTCTCTGTATGTTTGTATGTAAAACTAGGATATAAGAAGGCTATATACTACAGATATCAGTATAGCAACAGAGATTACAGCATAGTTACAGGTATGAGAAACATTATGTATTGGATAATGACATAGGAGAAATAATTACTAATGGGTATCATATGAGACAAATAATATGCTTCAGTTAGCATTATAGCTTAGACAAAAGAAATGCTCACTGGCTCTATTACACATTGCATATGTGCCTGAGTGTAAAACACACACTGCATATAATTATATGAGAATATAGTATACAATAATCACTGATGATCCTCAGAGTCATCTTATCAGTGATTAGGTAGATTATATATGGAATATCTATAAAAGAAAAACATAACACATTATAGTGAGTTATAATAATATACATAGAAACATAGAATTTGATGGAAGATAAGGACCGCTTGGCCCACAGTCTGCCCATTTCCATACCTAATGGATAAGCTGCAGATTCTAGTTAACCAGCAGTCTACTTTTTCTACCCCCACCCCTAGAACTGCCTTATGACTGTCCTATGCATGTTGAATTCAACCACTGTTTTGACTCCACAACCTCCTTCAGAAGGCGTCCATGCATCCACAACCCTCTCTGTGAAAAAATACTTCCTTACATTACCTCTGAGCCACCCCTCCTCTATCTTCAAACTGTGTCCCTAGTTCTTGCACACCTTTTTTTGAAAGGTGCTACCTCTTGACTTTGTTGATTCCTTGAGATACTTGAAAGTTTCTATCATGTCCCCCTCCCACCTTTCCTTGAGGCTATACATATTAAGCTCCTTTAGTCTCTCTTCATAGGTCTTCTGGTGCAGACCCTGCACCATTTTAGTTGCCCTCCTCTGGACAGCTTCCATCCTGTCTATGTCCTTAGGAGACTGGGTCTCCAGAACTGCACACAGTACTCCAGATGGGGTCTCACCAGCTGTCTGTACAGAGGGATAACAACTTCCTGTTTTCTACTGATGATGCCTCTCCCTATACATCCCAGTATCCCCCAGCCCTCCTTACTGCCCTCTCACATTTGCTTGCCCACCTTTAAGTCATCTGATATGACTACCCCCAGGTCCTTTCCATTTTTGTTGTTGTTAGTATCTCACCCCCATTGTGTATTCTTCCCAGGTGCATTACCTTGCACTTCTTAGCATTGAATCTAAGCTGCCATACATTTGAGCATTCGTCTAACCTTGCCAGTCCCTTCTCATCCTTTCCACTCCACCTTGTGCATCAACTCTGTTGCAGATCTTTGTGTCATCTGCAAAGACATACTTTTCCTTCAGTCCCTCTGCAATGTCAGCTTATAAAGACATTGAAGAGGACCGTCCTAATACTGAACCTCGCGGTACCCTACTAGTAACCCCCTTTCTTCAGAGTGGACTCCATTTACTATTACCCTCTGTGTCCTATTCTCCAGCCAATTCTTTACCCAGGCTATCATCTTGGGACCCACTCCCAGGCTGGCTAACTTGTATATTAATCTTTTGTGTGGGACTGAGTCAAATGCCTTGCTAAAGTCTAGGTAGGCCATGTCCACAGCCCCTCCCTGATCTACTACTTTGGTCACTCAGTCAAAGAAATCTATTAGATTCGTCTGGCATGACCTTCCTGCTGTGAATCCATGCTGCCTTGGGTCCCTGTGCCCTCTGGCCTCTAGGTACTCGACAATTCTTTACTCAGAAGTGATTCCATCATTTTCCTATCACTGAGGTTAAACTAACAGGTCTGTAGTTTCCTGCTTGCCCTGCTCTCACTTTTGTGAAGGGAATCACATCTGCCCTCCTCCAGTCCTCAGGTAACACCCCATCCTCCCATGATTTGTTAAAGAGGGTAGTCAGTGGTGGCACTAGTTCTATCCTTAGTTCTTTTAGAATTTGGGATGAATCTCATCAGGCCCATTGCATTGTCCATCTTCAGTTTTAAGAGTTCTTTCAGCACCTTTCTTCTGTAAATGGGCTGGTATCAACTTCTATATCCAGAGTATTTCTATTGTTTGTTTTAGGTACCTCCCTCTTCATTTGTAAATACTGAGCAAAAATATTTGTTTAGTATCTCTGCCTTTAACCATCACCCTCTGCCCACCCCACCTCCCTTTATCAAGCCTCCCTTAGTTTTCCTTCACTCCCTGATGTACCTAAAAAGGTTTTATCCCCCTCTTAACTGAGTTGGCTATCTTTTCCTCAGTTCGGGCCTTTGCTGTTCTGACTGCCTTCCCAGCTTCCTTTTGCTTTAACTGATACAATTCTCTGTCCTGCTCCTTTTGTGATTCCTTGTACTTTCTGAATGCTTTTTTTCTCTTGAACCTTCATTGCCACCTCCTTTGAGAACCATAGTGGTTTCTTACATCGTAGGATGCATGATCTAATCCTATGCAGGATGTAAACATTAACAAATATTAACAGCAAAGCACATTCCTGGCACTCATGCTTATATGATACTAACTAACATACTAAAAACCAGCAGAACAAGCCTAATGGTCTGTCATGTCTGCTAGGTAGCCAGCCACCTAGTGGGTGCTCGCTTTCCACCCCAGCCCCAAGAAGGTCTTCTTTGGCTTCAGTTTTCCCTTGTACCTGTCCCACCCTTCTTGAAGCCCTCCACTGTGCCCTCCTCCACCAGCCTCCCAGGCAGTGCATTCCATGGCTCCCCCACCCTCTCAGTGAAGTAATGTCTCCTACATTCCCCGCTGTAATTTCTCCCTCCAACTTCCACCCATGCCCCTGGTTGTTCCCCTTCTTTAGCCTGAACAGCTCCTTGGCTCCACCTTTGGTTATTCCTTTTATGTATTTGAAGACCCCTATCATGTCTCCCCTGTCTCTCCTCTCCTCAGGTGTGTACAGCCCGGCTCTTCCAGTCTCTCCTCATGGGCCTCCCCATGCCCTTAATCATCCAGGTCACCCTCCTCTGGACCATCTCCAGCAGTGCTATGTCCCTCTTGAGATGAAGTCTCCAGAACTGTACACAGTACCCAAGTTGCGCCTGACCAAGGCATTATACAGATGGAAGATCACCTCCTCCTCCTGGATGTAATCCCTTGGCTATGCAGCCCAATATCTTGTTTGTTTTGGCTGTGGTTCTCCTACAATTTTCACAGTTATTCATTTGGCGTCTACCACCACCCCTAGATCCTCTAAGCCCGATGTAGCTTGCAGTGTATTACGGGTGTATACATGGCCTGGCAGTTTCTGACCACAAATGCTGGTACCTTACATTTCCCACTACCCTAACCCCTCCTTATGTCTGAGACATAGGCATTAAACAGGAGTGGCCCAATACCAAACCTTGGGGACCCCACTGATTACCTTCCTGGAGGAGAAGACTATCCCACCAACCATTATCCTCTGTATTCATCCCATAAGCCAATTTTCTACCCACTTGAGCAACTGCCCTCCCACCCCCATCCCCTAGCTTTGTTATCAGACCATTATGGGATACTGAATCAAACGCCTTGCTGAAATCCAGGTAAAGGACATCCACCAGCCTATGTCTGCCCAGGGCCCCATCACCCAGTCATAAAACTCCACGAGGTTGGTCCGACATGAACTCCCCAGGACTAAACTATACTGTTTATCATCCCAGTGCCCTAACCTTTCCAGCTGCCTCCCAAGCCTCTCCATGATAATGCCTCCATTACTTTGCCTACCACAGATGTTAGGCTGACAAGCCTATAATTCCCAATCTCCTCTCTAGATCCCCCTTTGTGGATAGGCACTACATGAGCCACCCTCCAGTCTTGGGCACCCATCCTGTCTGCAGAGGCGATAAAGAGTGCAACCAGTGGAGCTGCCAGCTCATATGCTAGTTCCTTCATAACCCTCAGATGTAGCCCATCCAGCCCCGTGTTCTTATCAGGTTTTAGCTTCCAAGGGCCTCCCTCACCCTATCCACTGTGATTTCTCCCTCCCAGCCCTTCCTCTCATGCAACCACCCATCCCCTTCTAGGTCTGGCCCAGTCTGTACCCCAGCCTCTTTCAGTCTTCTGGACTCCATCTGACCTCTCGATTTTGTTGGCTCCCTTCCTCCCATTGGACTGGAGGGATCCCTGTCTCCTTCTGTAAAGATCAAGGCAAAGTACTCATTTAGCACCTCTGCCTGTTCCCCTGCTTCCTGAGCCACCCCGTCCCTAATCCTGCTAATCTATGTCCTTGCTTTCTCTTTTCTCCTATGTATCTATAGAATCCCTCCCCGGATATCCCTAGCCAGGTTTTGTTCCATCCCACCTTGGCTCCCCTCACCACTCTGGTGACCCTCCTGGCCATCAGTTAGGTACTCTCCCGCTCCCTATCCCCGTTGGTGCTTAAAAGCGTGGTAGGCAGCCTTATTTCCTCCTGCCTCCTGCACCTCCCTGGTCCACCAACATGACTTACTGACTCTACCATGCTTTTGCCTTACTTTTGTACAGGACCTAGTAGCCTCCTGCACCCCTTTCTTAATGGTCTCCCACAAGCTTCCAGTATCCATGTTTGGCCTAATCTTGTCCAAGCTCCCCGAGAGAATCCTACCCATGCCCACGAAGTCCACTCCCCTGAAGTCTACTACTACTGTATTAGTGCGGTTTTCTCTCCCCCCAGATACACAGCAGAAACCAGACCGTGGCATGGTCATCACCTGCCAGCAGGCTGCACACCTCCAGGCCCCTTATCTGGTCACTGTCTGCTAGACAACATCCAATATCCGCCTCCCTAGTAGGTTCCCCACTTGTTGGACCAGGAAGGCATCCTGAAAGACTTCCAGTCTCTGTTCCCTGCCTGAGAGAATGTCATAGTGTGTCCCAGTCTGCCCTGGCATATTAAGGTCACCTATGACCACCATCCTACCCCTTTCCAAGGTCACAGTGACCCTTGATGTTCTCAACCAGCTTATCCTCCAGAGCCTCATCTATTGCGGGGAGGCCTACACCACCCTTATTTTCAGTTTTTCCTCCCTCATCTGCAGGGTTACCCAAATTGCCTCCACACCCCTACAGCCTCCTCCACTCCACTAACCACTATGTCATTTCTGACCATCAGGGCTACACCTCCCCTCTTCCTCCTCTGTCTTTCCTGAATATTTTGTAGCCCTCCAAGTTTAGGGTCCCAATCATTTCTTTGGGTGGCCCACCTCTCCATAATTGCCGCCACATCTGTTGCTCCCTCAACCAGCATAGCCTGGAGCATGGGCATTTTATTGCCCATGCGCATTAATCAGACTGTCCTTCACCTGACTCTCTCCCCTTCTCCAGTCCCCCAAGCCCTATGCAGTCCCATTCCTGCAGAATTCTCCATGGATTTGCAATGCAGTCCCCTGCACTCTTTTCGCGCCCTAGACCTGGACCTTCAAGCATCACCTCTGGAGCCTTTCTTTACTTGACCCTCCACTTCACAAGTTTAATCCCCACCTCTCGCCTATACATCCAGCAAGCTTTAGTTTCAAGATCTCCCTCCCCCAGATTGAGGTGTATCCTATCCTGGCATATAGCCCTAATCCTCCCAAGTATTCCCCAGTCCCCCACCAGTCCATAATGCTCTGCCTTGCACCAGTCCCTGAGCCACTGGTTCACCCCCTCTAAGTTTTGCTTGTTCTCCCGGTGACCTTGGTACTGGCAGAATCTCAGAAGGAAATTGTGCTTCCTATAGAGTGGCAAACCCTGGCCAGTTCCCAGAATCTAACCTATATTTCTAGTTCACTGTTCCCTTCCAAGTCGTTTGTTCCCAGATGTACTAGGAAGTCTGGGGATACCCTGCATTCCAGTGCTATCGAATATAGCTGGAATTTGGCCTAGTGTATGGATAGTCCTGGGATACATTGAGCCTTGACTGGGCTGCTTTTACTCTATCACGCCCTCCCACTGGATACCCCTGGTCATGGAGTCTCCCAGCAGAATCACCTCACCCCACCCCACTTTATTATTTCGTTTGTTCCTTCCAGGCTCCTCCTTCTGTCATCAACCCCAGCTTGCACCTCCACCCCCCCAGCCTGGGGTCACACAGATGTATACCTTACCGTGCTCTTTCTTCTGCCTGTGACTCCCAGCTTGCTCCTCGCCCCCAATCTCCGGGTAGCAAAGTTTGCCCCCAGATCTACTCCCAGTCTCCCTCCTGAGCTGTTATCCTCAGATCCCCACCCAAGCATCCTTCTACTGCTTCCTCCCCACTCTGGACCTGCACTTTCCACCCCATCTGCTGTATTTCTCCCTACCCTACCCTCCTCCTCTCCCTACTCTCTACCTCTTCCGATTTTTGCTGTCTCAAAAGCTGGCCTGTGTCTAAAGAACTCTCTACTGCCCCCCCTTGGTTGGCTTCCGCAGCCTGGACACTGGCCTGACCCAACCCAAGTCCTGCCCCTTCCACCCTGGCTTCTCTCTACTCCCCAGTCCACTGCCTCCCTCCGACCTAGGCTCATGTCCTCGTCTAACCTCATATGGTCCTTTCCAACTTTACCTCCCCAACCTCCCCTCCCACCTTCCAGCTGTCTTCTGATCCCTTGACCTCCTCCCTAAAACCAGCCAGCTGAAAACACTCTGGTCACCCTCCAAACCTCCATGCCCAATTTAATTATGGCCACCCCACCCTGTACACCCAATCACCCTACCAAAGATGCTCGCTCTGGCAATCCCCAAGTCTACCCTCATTTTGGGTGTGAGCAATCGGTCCCCTACAGCAATAATACACTGTCAATCATACACAAGCCATCTACCAGCAATTATTACCACATGAATATCCAGGTTGCCTAATGATGGGTGCCTAAATCTCATGTTAATGCAATCTCATGTTAGTGCAAAACAGCAGTATCATGACACAATAGACCGGGAATACAGTGTAAGGTTTATGTGGAGGTGCATGTTGGACAATAAGGGCATAATCCAGGTGCAACACCCAACGTGTTCCCCTGACAGTGCAGCCATGGCTGACTTGTCTCACCCCATGCCACGGCATTCCTGCCACTGGTATGACCACTGCTGCACTGTTGGCATCCACCCATGGTGTTCTGTGTCACAGCTCTACCCTCCTCATGCACTCCCTGGGTGGGCTAGCCTCCTCCTGTCGCCCCATCCCGCTAGCCCTCATCCTGTTGCCCACCATACTGTTCCCCTTGGCCATGCGCTTCATTGGGCATGCTCTGGCCCCTTCACCTGGTGTTTGTCCATGCGCGCGTACCCTGTGGCATGGCCACACATTGCCACGTGTCCTTTCAATCTCACCTCCTGCCCATATTCAATCTGCAGTATGTGCACCTTCGCCATTCCTGTGGTCTGCATTCTGTAGTCGCTCACTGGGACTCTCACATGGAGTCGCCCTCATCACATAAATCCCCCAGTTGTCACTCAGGTTAGTCTGAAGCATTGCCGGTTTAGGCCAGCATTGCAGCTGTTGTTGGGGCCCTTAGGAAAGAAACAACCAACATGCACTTTAACCCACAAGCTGTATTCCGAGCTGGATGGCTCAGTTTGTAATGATCGACCAAAGAATTCAATCAGATGACACACATTGATTTGAGCTTTGTTGCAGGGAGCTACCCAGATGGTTACTCAGGCTACCCAGACCAGGTGGCAGGATTGACGTGATGAAGACCTCAGAGATGGTATGCTGGTTGCCTGGGGGAAGTAGGGGCCCACATGGCCTTTCCATGTAGGTCAATCCAGTTTGATGTTGTTGAGCAGGGCGAATCCTCAAGCGGTCTTTGTCTGATGAATCTCTGTAGCATAAGCAGCAATCTAGGTAGAGATAATGAGGCCCGACCAGGTGAACAGTTCGGATTGCAGTTGTCTTAGGTACTGGATGCAGCTTCCAGCTAGCATGACACATTCAAAGGTGTGGGAACCAAATTTCAACCCACACATACAAGTATAATAAGAATAGCCAGATACCACAGTTTGGATGACAGTTCAGTTACAATAAAACAGTGCCTCTTAGCAAACCATATGCTCTGCGGTTCTCTCCAATTCCTGACAGACTGATAGCTTCAGAAGCAAGTCTTCGGTTCACACCAGACAAAATTCACTCTCTCACAATTCAGGATTCTGGTCAAAATAACAGCAATTTCAGATAAAGTCCGATATTAGATTGCTTGCTTCTTCACATGGGAAGATGGTAGCAGGCAAGCCAGACACAGCCTTCCCTGCCCGATTCCCCACGCTACCATACAGGAGCAGCTGCGAATTTCTCGAGCTGTTCACTCTCTCAACTCCAGCTCTACACTGACTCACTGCTGCAGGCAGCTCTGGGATTTCCCAGTGATCCAAAAGGTTTGATTGGTTGATCCATCTGTCTGTCACAGAAAGAGCTCCCCTCCAGGTCCATTTAGATGCCAAACAGTAAAACTACAATTAGTATAGAATCTCACTCCCACAAGATCTCTGGGGACAGTCTCCATTTTAGGTCCACGAGGTACCGACTGGTCCAAACTGGCAATCCATAAACAAAATGGTGTCTCTTAGCAGAAAGTCCATTCTGCAAAGGAAGGCAGGTTAGATAAACTTCTATTATTATTACTAAAGTAGTTAATCAGCAAACAGTCACAGATCCCATTAGTCCTTCCTCTGCACACTTAGTGATGGCAGCATGAACTGGCTGTATCATGCAGCATGGGCGGGACTCAAGACACAAACCACTTAGTCCCCACCTGGATTAATTTATAACCCATTAGGTAGACACCTCTTAAAGAAACAGGCACAGAGGGCTAACAGAGCACTCTCATGCAAGCACATTCAAACCATTTTATACACGGAACACCAACCAGGAAGTGGGCATTAGGCAAGCCCAGGCAGTCATTTTAGGAACCCCATTTGTGCGGGGAATTACACTGCACCCTGTCTCCATACTTCATATTTCTTCACCGCTGCTCTCTACATATTTACATATCCTACACACCTGCTCTCTGCAGACTTACATTTCTACACACCCCTATTCTCTACATACTGACATATTCCTACCCCACTCTGCTCTCTCCATGGTTACAAACTCCCACCCACCTTGCTCTTTCCATACTTACATCTTCCTATGTGCCCTGCTCTCCATACTTACATATTTCTATATACCCTGCTGTCTCCACACTTACATATTCCTACCTAACCTGCTCCCCATACTTACATATCCTCAAACACCTTACTTCTTCCATACATTGCATACATATTCCTGTACACCCTGCTCTCCATATTAATATATTTCTACAAACCATACTCTGTCTACACTTACATATTCTGATATTCCCTGCTCTCTCCATACGTACATATTCCTTCACCTGCTCTCCATAGTACATATTCCTTCACACCCAGTCTCTACATCCCTACATATTCCTACACACCCCTCTCTCCAGACTTACATTTTCTACACACCCTCTTCTCTACATACTGACATATTCCCACCCATAGATGGAGATGGCAGATAAGACCATAAGACCCATCCAGTCTGCCCATTTCTTTTCTACCTTTTAGATGTGCCATTAGCTTTTGTTCTGTCAATGGCCTATCTATTCATACTCATCTATATTGCTCCCTTATGCCTATCCATGCCTGTTTGAAGCCCTGCACTGTATGCATATCCACCACTTCCTGGGGTAGACTGTTCCATGCATCTATCACCCTTTCTGTGAAAAAGAACTTCCTCACATTACCCTTAATCGGCCTCCCTCTAATCTCATGCTGTGTCTTCTTGTCCTGCTATTTTTCTTATATTGAAACATGTTAGACTCTTTAACCTTGTTAATGCCCTTAATGTGTTTCTCTCCCTCCTTTGTTCTAGGATATACATATTGAGCTCTGTTAATCTGTCCTCATTCGTTTTCTGATGCAGTCCTGCACCATTTTGGTTGTCCTTTTCTGGACTGCCTCCAATTTAGTTAATGTCCTTGTGAAGGTGTGGCCTCTAGTGCTGCATGCAGTACCTCTAGATGGGGCCTGACCAGTGTCTTGTAAAGAGGGATTGTACCTTCCTCTTACAGCTTGTGATGCCCTACTAATACACCCCAACATCTCCTGGCCTTACCTACTGGCTGGTGGTCTGCTTGGATGATTTCAGGTCCATCTGTGATGATGGCCGATGCCCAAGTCTCTTTCTCCCCCTTGTGACTGCCAGCAACTCCTTCCCAGTCTATAGGTGGCTTCTAGGTTTCTCTCCCTATGTGCATGATCTTGCACATCTTTCGCGTTAAACCCCAGTTGCCACTCTCCAGACATTTTGCCAATTTATCCAGATCTCTTCTCATTCTGCCCACCCCATCTGGATCATCTACTCTATTGCAGATCTTGGTGTCATCTGTAAACAGGCATGCTTACCCTCCAGTCCACCTGCAATGTCACTGATGAAAATGTTGAGAGGACTGGCCCCAGGACTCATCCCTGAGGTACCCACTTGTGACTTGCATCTCTTCTGACTGTATACGTTTACTCACTCTCTGTTTTCTGCCGTCAACCAGTTTGCCACCCAGTTGACCAAGTCTGACCCACCCCGAGCCTACCCAGCTTATTAATCAATCCTCTATATGGAACAGTATCGAAAGCTTTGCTGAAGTCAAGGTAGGCGACATCAACTGCTCCACCTTGGTCCACCACTCTGTTACCCAGTCAAAGAAATCTATGAGATTAGTTTAACAGGACCTTCCTTTGTAAACCCATGCTGTCTTGGATCCTGTGCTCCCTATGGATTCCAGGTGTTGCACTATCCTTTCCTTAAGGTGCCTCCATAATCTTGCCTACTATTGAGGTAAGACTGGTTGATCTGTAGTTCCTGCGCCTCCCTGCTACCACTCTTTGTGGAGCAGGATCTGCTCTACAGCCCTTCTTCAGTCTTCTGGGACCTCTCCTGTGCTCAGAGACTCACTAAACAGTTCTGATATTGGGCTCTGCTAGTTCCACCCTTAGCTCCTTTTGTGCCCTGGGATGTATGCCATCAGGTCCCGTTGCCTTGTCACCTTGGAGCTTATCGGGCTCTTGTAGGACCTTTCTTTTGTAAAGGGCTGGTGCACAATCTCCTCCTCCCTGTGTCCATGATGTTGAGCTGTGGGCCCTGCCTTCCTTCTCTTCAGTAAATACTGAGCAGAAGTATCTTTTAGGATAGATGCTTTTGCATGGTCCTCCTCCTCACCGCCCCCTTATCCCTTTGATCTTAGTAATGCCCCTCTCTGACTTTCTCCTTTCACTAATGTATCTATAGAAGTCTTGTCACCTTCCTTTACTGTTTGTGCTAGTGTTTTCCTCTGTTTGGGCCTCTACCTGCCTTGCTTCCTTCCCTGCTTCCTTAGGGAGTTTGGGTATGCCTCCTATCTTCATTCCGCTGCGTTCCCTTATGTTTCCTGAAGGCCAGCCTTTTGGCTTTGACCTTTCTGCTGCTGTTTTTGAGAACCAAAGTGGTTTCCTTCTTCTTTTGCACTTCTGTTTCTCTCTAACACAATGGGATGTTGCTTCCAGTGTTTACATCCATGTGTGCCCACTGTGCCTGTGCCCCTCACTGTATTTCTTTTTGCCAGGACTGAAGCAACTCTGTTGGCCATCTTATCAAAGTCAGCTCCTGTGAAGTCCCATATTTTTTGCCTTGGAATGGGATGTTTGGTTCTAGTGGCCAAATTGAATCATCCCATATATGTGGTCACTGGCCCCCAGCTGACCTTCTACCTGGAGATCTGTGATCCTTTCCCCACTAGTCAGTATTAGATCTAGAGATAGGCCCTGCCTCTTGTGGGTTGTTGTACCAGTTGTTTGGGGCCCTCCTCACAGGGAATCCATTATGTGTCTAGTTCTGGCAGATGTTCCTGCTGGTATTGACCAGTCTGTATCTGGCATGTTGAAGTCTCTCATTATCAGAACCTCCCTTTAGGTGTCATATTTTGTATATCTTCTAACAGTAATGTGTCTATGTCCTCCCCTGGTCTGGAGGCCTGTAGAGAACCCCAGTTCATATGGCTGTCCCATTTCCTGATTTCCAGGGTGACCCACAGTTCTTCTGACTTCTTATGTATATTCTGAATTTCTGTAGCGTTGATATTTTTATTGACATAAAAGGCAACTCCCCACTCCTTTTTGCACCTCAGCCTCTTCTAGACAGTACATAGCCAGGGACTGAAGTCTTCCAAGTGTGGTTACTGGTAAACCATGTCTCGCTAATAGCGACTATGTCAATTGTGCTTTGTTATTATTGCCTGCAGGTCTGGGATCTTGTTTCCCAGACTGCGAGCATTTGTGTACATGATTTTCCATTGGCTGTAGATTTCGGTGTGTTTGTTGTTGGGTCACCTTGCTCTCTCCATGCTCATATTCCTGCACACACCTGCTCTCTCTAAACTTACATGTTCCTACACAGCCTGCCTCTCCATGAAGTACATGTTCCTGCACACTCTACTCTCTCTATACTTACTTCCATACACACCCTGCTCTCCATACTGACAGATTCCTGTGCATCTTGCTCTCTCTATGACAATTCTCACACAAGTTGCTCTCTCCACACTTATTCCTACTCATCTTGCTCTCTCCATACCAATATATTCCTACATCCTGATTTCTCCATACTTGCATATTTCCAACACCTTGTTCTCATCATCATTACTTATTACCTACTCACCCTGCTCTCTCTATATTTACATATTTCTGCACACTCTGCTCTATCTCTATACTTACATATTCCTACATAACCTTGCTCTCTTTATACACATATATATTCTGAGGCACCCCTGCTCTACGCTATATTAAATATTCCAATACACTCTACTATATCTATACTTACATAATTCTACAAACTCGGCTCTCTGTATATTACATATTCGAACACACCTGCTCTCTCCATATTTACATAGTCCTATGCATCCTGCTCTCTCATAATTGCATATTTCTACACTCCTGCTCTCTCTGCCTTGCATAATCCTACACACACTGCTCTCTATATTTACATATTTCTGCACCCTGCTCTCTCCATGCCCATATTTCCTACATACCCTGCTGTCTCCTTGCTTATGTATTCCTACACATCCTATCCTTCGTGCTTACATATTTCTACACATCCAGCTCTATGGACTTACATGTTCCTACACATCCTGCTCTCATGATTATATATTCCTACATTTCAGCTCTCTCAGTACTTATATATTCCAACACCTTCTGTCTCTCCATACTTCCATATTCCCACACACCTACTCCCATACTCTATTCCCACAACACTGCTCTCTACATGCTTATATATTCCTACCCACCCTGCTCTCTAGACCTACATATTCCTACCCACTCTGCTGTCTCCATACTTTACATTTCTGCACACTCTGTCTCCCATACTAACATATTTCTATCTACACCTGCTCTCCATACTTACATATTCAGACACACTGTGCTCTCCATACACCTTGTTTCTACACACCCTGCTCTCCTCCACACTTACATATTCCCCCACCCACCCTGCTCTTCAGACTTACATATTCCTACCCACCCTGCTGTTTCCATGCTTTGCATTTCTGCACACCTGCTCTCCAGACTAACATATTTCTGCACCCTGCTCTCCATACTTACATATTCATATGCACCCTGCTCACCATACTTACATATTTCTACACACCCTGTTCTCTTCCACAGATACAAATTCTTGATCTGCTCTCCATACTTTCACTGTTGCACTCTAGTTATTACAGAATGAGAAACAGAAACAATTACAGGTTAGGGCAAAATACTGGTCCATCCACTCTAACCTGGTCCAATCTACTGTACTTCTACCCAGCTTACCATTTAGTGTGCTTAGTCCTATTCCTCTATTAGCAACCAGTCTGCTTTGTAGCTCTTCCCACTCTTACAACTCCTTATACCTATTCCATATTGTTAAATCCCAGTGCTACATCTGCTTCAACCACTTCCTGTCACCACCTCTCCATGAAGTATATCCTCACACCTCTGCTGAATTTAACCCTATCCAATTAGTATCTATGCTCCTTGTACAGATTCCTTTGCTGAGTCTGTACAATTGTTACAGCGATCCACCATGTTGATGCCTTCGATAATTAAATACATCTATCCTTAGAGTAGTACTTCAGCCTCCTCAGCCTTTTCTCATCAGGCCTGTGGGAGGGGTTGTGAGGATAACAGATGTACCAGACACTGGTTTCAGGTTCACACCACCATCTCTGTGTGATGGTTATTCAAAATACAGGAGATAACCTTCAGCAATGTCATATTCCTTCTTCAGTACATCAATTTGCAGCAACAGACTCTGCATGCTGGCTCCTTTTTTGCACTAGCCAACACCTAACATCCTGATCTCACTTATCTGCTGAGATTTAGCCTCCCCTCATTCGGCCTTGTTTGCTTGGGTGGTGGGGGCTCAAATAAAAAATAAAACAAAGGAAGCAAGACAAGGAACCTCAGTGCAGAAACACTGAAACAAGAGTTACCCCAAAGGACACTGACAATAAGCCAAGTTTCAAAAGAAACACAACATCATACATACTTCCACAATGCAAAGCATTAAGGATATATAAATTACCATGACGTTTCAGACTTGTTCAACTTACAGCAATTTACAAGCATTTTAAATAGTGCACTAACTTAGTTTTATAATACAGTCACTTAGTACTTTTTACCTTTATCAATACCACCTAGTGCCAAGGTATTTTCAACATTTAGAGGTTTCATACACATAAGGTATATACATCAAAAGTATTTTATGACATAGTGCCATTGCATGCTAAAGCCAACAATGAGGAACACAGCCTGTTGTTTACATCAGCTCAGAGGTGACCACAACAACCTCGCCTGTACAAGGACCTGAGCGGGAAAAGGAAAATTAAAGAGATGCTATAACATAGTCCAGAAAAGGAGGGGTGCCCATGGGTGGTCAAACTTATGGACTAGAATTGTAAAAGAATAGATAAGGCAAGAAACAGAAGAACTGTTGCAACAGGTTTAAGAAAAGGTCAGTCCTCAAAGAGTGGCAGAAGCGCCTGTCACAAGGTCTCCCCTGCTTACATATATCATTTTGGAGGCCTTCCTCTGCATTGTTTCAGCAGTTTCTGTATCATTTTTTAAATTCAATATACTTTATTAATTTTACTTTCAAACATACAGGCATTTTGTTAGGCCCATCAAACTTAACGTACATTATCAATAAGTAAATCATATGGCCTTAGGGTTACATTAGCCACCAATAACCATAACAACAAATAAATCAAAAACAAATCTACCTAACCTCTTTCAATTCCTCCCTTCCTCCTCCCCTCCCCAATCTAGATACAGCATTATTACAATACACTATGCAGTAGTCACCAGTATATACACATGGCGCTACAACATTTCCAGTTATCATTTAGCATCAAAGTTAATTGTGTAAACCTTATTCCATTTTCTCTCAAACTGTTGGGACAGTGTCTAATACTTGAAATCTATTTTCTAACCTCAAATTAACAGGAACTCATTGAGCCACTCCAAATAGGGAATAAGCTGAGTCTTTCCAGTGCTTCAGCGACAGCTTTTTAACTGAGTAGAAGATTAGGGATATGGTGTATCTTCTTCTGATACTAAAATTTGGGAGTAATCTCCCCAAGATACAAATTTCTGGCTCAAAACATTGTTCTAGGCCCAAAGGGGATCTAACTTTTCCCTTAATCTTATACCAGAGGGTTTTAGTTAGGGGCATTCTAAAAATATGAAGAATAGATCCTTCACTAGTCCCACATCTATTGCACCTTGAATCTTGGAGCTTGCCCATGGCCATTAGTTTTGCTGGAGTAAAATATATGTTATGCAATATGTAAAATTGGATAAGACATATTTCTGTATCATTTCTGCTCATGGACTGGTTTACAGCTACCTCACAGGTAAGATGCAATCCGTGAAGATCCTTGATAAAATCTCTTCTCCCCACTCCAGTTTCAACAGGGGTCCCCAGAGCTCAGTACTTGGCCCCATCCTCTTCTCCATCTTCCTAAACAACCTCGCCACAGTCTGTTTCCTCATCTTCTGTCCATATGTATGCCGTTGACACTATCTTGTACTCCTCTGTTAATTGCCCTATCGATGTAGCAACCATTCCTTGGCAAGACTTCCATCAAATTCAGCTGTGGTTTGCCTCACATCAGCTATTTCCAAATGCCAAAGACAGTCTCCATGACCTGTAACACAAGGCAAAGACTCTCTAGGCTTCACTCCCTCCCCTTTCCATACCACTGATGGGACTATCCTTGAGGACACCTCTTCTTTCAGATACCTTGTGCCTGGATGGACCAACACCTCAGTTTCTCTGGACACATTGATGCTATTCTAAAAATCTGCACCCCAGCTTGGTGCCCTATTTAGGAACCTGTAGTTGTATCCTCTCTACGGCATGGCGTAAAATAGTTCAGAAGATGATCCTCCCTATTTTTTGAATACTGTGATGTAGTCTATGGTGCCTCCCAAATCCTCCTGATCAGATTGAACTCTCTCTTTAACTCCTTCTGTCAGTTTGCCCTCAATACTCCACATACTGTCACTGCGACCTATATCATGCCTTGTCCTTTCCCCTCACGCTAACAGATGCTTTGCTAACTGTGCCAAACTTACATCTAAATTCTGGCTAGAGAACTTCCTCCTACTTCCTATCTCTCTCCTCCTCCCTCCTCTCACTCCCTCATATTTACTGGACATGCATTCTGATGATCCTCTGTCACACCACCCTAAATCAGTAAATCTGGTTTTCATATCAGCTTCCTAAAATCTGGAACTCCCACCCCCCCAAATTTATTATTCCTCCCCCATTCTCAAGCCTCTGCCATTCATAACTTTCTGTCAACTGCTCCTGCTTTAACCCTCCCTAATCATACACTTCATGCTAACATCTCATTTGCCTACTCCGTAAATCACTTACCTTGTCTCCCTTCTTTCACCCCTTCCCTCATTTCTCCCCCACTTTTCCTCCTCTGTGTCTATCAAATTTAAGCTCCTGGCAGGGTTCTCTACACCCTGAGGGGTTAGCTTTAGGTCATTCTCCCACTTCCCTATTTTTCTCCCCTCTGACCTTACTTCTTAGCACTTAAACAGATTTCAGTTTACTTCACCTACACTTCTGCACTTAGTCCTGTCTGGGTAATGCATGTCCTGTATACATAAATTCTCAGTCATGTTAAAATTTAATTTGTAAACTACCTTTCAAATGTATAAAAGATGCTCCATTTTAACTACTCATGTTTGTATTTTCACATTGCTGTCAAATACTATTGTATATCAATGTTGTCACATCCTATTGTACATCCCCCGGACACACTGGGAGACAAACAACTTGTTGTTCAGCGTGCCTTCCTGGTGAGACATTTCAATAAATAAATAAAATGTCAGCCCCTTTTCCTTTTGGCTAAGTAAGTACTTCCAGCTGCCTCAGCTTTTTCTCATGAGCTCTGTCTACATACCATGTAACAGTTTGATGGCCATCTGTTTCAGATGATGGTCTCTATTAAGATGAGGTCCATCAACCTGCACAGAGTGCTGTAGGCGGTGTCTTTCCAGGGATCTGTAGAGAGACATGATCATGCCCCAGCCTCCTACTTGTTAACCCCTACTAATGCATTCTGCTTGCTCTACAGACAGTCTCCCTTGTTGCAGTTGGCTGAGGATATTTTTAAATGATGTACCTGAAGGTCTCTTTCCTCTACCATTTGTCCCACTCTGACACCTCTGCAATTATCTGTTTTGGGTTCTTTGCAATCTGCATAACCTTGCAATTTTTCACTCTGATTTTGGGCATATTTTCCTGCTTCTGCAGATCCCTCTTCATTGCACTAATCTGCCTTATCCATGTCCACCTCTATTATATAATTTTGTTTATTTGTGAATATGTTGATCTTTATGTGTGTGTGATGTCTCCACTATGACATGTGAACATACTGGAAAGTACTGGTCCAAGTGCTGAACCCTTTGGCATCCCACTCGTCACCTTCCTGCATGAGTTCCATTTACCACTATCCTCAGTGTTTTCTCCCTCAGTTCATTGCTTATCCAATTGGATAAGTTTCCCACAATGCAGGTCCCTCAGCTTTTCCTTACATGATCTCCTGTGCTGCACTAAGTTAAAGTAATTGTTGAAGTCCAAGTAGAAGATATCCACAGCTTGCCCTTGTCCACCACTTGCAACACTGTGTTAACATAGTCAATGAGGTTTTTGTGGCACATCCTCCTTAGCAAAGCCATGCTGCCTTTATTATGTAGGTTGTTAGCTTCAGGAATTCCACAATCCGTTCCTTGATGATAGGCATAAGCAACTTCACCATGACAGAGATCACAGAAAATGGCCTGTAATTCCTATGGGTATCCCTTGTCTCCTCCACTATAAAGGGCAACTACATCTGCCATTCTCAAGTCTCCCAGGACCACCCATCATCAAAACCATTAAAAGATTTACCGATGCACCCCACATGCAAACAAACTTCTCAGTCCATACTAGGTGAAGCCCATCTGGGCATCGGTGCCTTATTTACCTCAGCCTCCTCAGTCTTTTGAGTACCTTGTCCCTGTAGTTTGCCTCATTTTCAAACTTTTGTTTGTTCTTGTCAGACTTTAGCTGAGCTGTTTGGAAGATGACCTTTCTGTCACCAAATATACTAAGCTGAAGTATTATTCAGTAGGTTCACTTCCTCTCATCTCTTGCCCCTACCACCTCTCATTTTTGTAGCCTTAGTATGCTCTTTCTGCTTAATATATCTCAAGAAGGAGTTATCATCCTCCTTTATCCCTCCACTATCTTGAGCTCTGCCTCAGCTTTGATCTTATTTCCTGCTGCTCCACTTCCCTTATCCTGTTCTGTGCAAACTTCCCTACTCCATCTGTCTGATCCAGTCTGTAAATTTGAATGTTGCCCTCTTAGCCACCTAGAGCTTCCCTACCTGACATCATGGGTAGAATCATATAAGTTTCATATGCCTCGTGCCTTTTCCCACCTTTTCTGCAACATTTGGAAACATGCAATACTGTAATACTGAATTCATAATGGTTTACCAATTTTGCTTCTACCCATCCAGTTGCCCTACCCTCAAATGTAATTTGCAGTAATCCCTCCATCCTCCCAATACTTACTCTCCTCACCTATGGCACTAGCATCTTGGTAGTGGGACACTGGGTCCCAATGCTTATACTAAGCCACATGGTACTGTGATCACTTGACATCCATGGGGGCTCGGACCTTTACTTCCTCAATAAAGTCATGGTTCAGGGGTACCAGGTCAAGGGTAGACCCATCTTACTATGTTTCCTTATTCAATGTACAGTAAAGAAGTCCTAAATGTTATCCATCAGTGCCTGGTGACATGCACTCTTTGCCCTGAGTATATCCTAGTCCATGTCAGCCAGTCTTTAGGTCTCCTATCAGAACCATGTTCCCATCTCAACAGACTACCTAATTTCCCTTTTCAACAACCTTTCTTCAGCCTCAATCTGGCTTGGGAGCCTCAAGCAACCCCAACATCATTTTCCTTCCCCTCCACCACTAGCCATACCTACAGTGATTCCATACACCCATGACCCAGATGGAGTCCCACTTCATTACATATTATGAACACATCCCAAGTTTTTCTATCTTTCAGACAAAAGCATAGACTGAGACAGAGAGGTCCCAACCATGATTAAGTGTAACCCACATTTCCATTATAGTTACAAATGTGGCCCTCTACAGTCAACACCTGCAGTTCCCTCATTTTGTTTGCAAGTCTCCTGTCATTTCTGTGGCTTACCCTGTATGCATCACTTCCTCTGTCTCTTCCCTGACCTTTCCATCTCCATCCTATTTGTTAACCACCCTTTGTTTGCTCCCTACCATTATTCCACTCTGCCTCTGTCCTTTAGTTGGTGGAGTGCTAATTATGTACCCTACACTTGTCACCGTACCCTGGGAATATAAACTTCAGCCTTGCCTGCTCCTAGTATAAATATCTAGCAATGATCAATCAGTCAATCACTTTATTTAACCAGGCATAAACACCATTAAGCAAGCTCATTTTCAAGGTGGTCCTGGGCATTAATACAATACAGTACACTTCATAGATTAAAATTATGGTGGACAACGATGCAAAAAAAAAGAAAAGAAAAATCATTATTAAGGTGCGGTCAATATGGGCCTATACATACCGATCAACATGATTAACATGCAAAGGTACATAATGATAAGCTTTACTGAAATGAGAAGAGACAACAATCCCATATAGTCTCCGCTAAGTAAGAGCTCATATCTAAATGATAAAAATAAGGAGTATTAAGGAATAGGTTAGAAATTGGGGTGAAAGAGTAGGCAGCCAAAAGGGGAGGGCCAGAATAGGTAAAAGGTAGAGAATAGGCAGGGTCATCTTGGATTATGGGAACTAGGCTTGTAGAACCCAGGTTTCTGTTGTTAGGAATGTGGGTAGATGAGATACTTAGGCGAGGATTTGAACCTGGGGCTTAGGGGTCATCGGCCTGAAACAGTTGCATGATTCCTTCAGATAATCTGTTAATAGAACTTTGAATGTGAAAATGCTTGGAAGTGAGGATAATTTTAATGAATCTTGCATAGTGTTCCAAAGTGACGGAAGTGAGAAGTTGATTGCTGCTGAGCCAAGGGTGTGTTTTTACTCTAGGAATCTGGAAGCAGATTAAGGAGAAGCGCCTCAGGACATAGGAACCTTTAGCCCATTTGAAGATTTTGAGATGTATGCAGGAGGATATCAGATAATGCTCTAAAAACCAGAGGAGAGCATTCCTTTTTCTTCTAGGTGAGAGTGAGGTCAATGATGACATCATATGTCTTCCTAGAGCATTTGCTTCTTCAGTGGGATGAAGGCCATCCTCTCTAAAAAGCCTCCTATCCCAGAAGTGTCCACAGTCCTCTACATATCTGACTCCTCTCTCTGCACTACTCTCTCAGCTATTGAACCGATGTATCTTCAGAAGCCTCTCATTTCCCTATAAGCCACATGGGCAGGATCTCCAAAAGGCTCTGACACTGCTATAACCCTTAGCTTGCCTTCCAACATCCAAAATTATCCTTTACCTCATAGCTGATCAGGTCATTGTTCCCCAAGTTGACAAATCACATCTGATACCTTCACTACAAGCCCAAGGATCCCACTGTCCCTACTGGTAGCCCTCCTTGTTATAACCACTAAAATGAACTATGTACAAACACATAGCCATACACATAATAGGATGCAGTACACACAGTGTTTTAAGGCACTCGCTGCAAACTTGGAGACCTGAGTTTGAATCCCACAGCTCACACTTGCATATTGTGTGACCCTGAGCAACTCACTTAACTTCCTTGTGCTCCCAGGTTGCACCTAGAAACAAGCTTTGGCTTTGTGTGCCTTTCTGGTTAACTTGTTTCTCCTTTCCCTATACACCAATGATTTATATACCAATAGCAAACATGTCTCTAAAGTCCAGATAGCCCATGAAAAATAAATAATTCAAATGAGGAATGGGGCTTACTTGTAGATGTCAGCAGTTATAAGTTTATAGGGCCTCAAGGGTTGTCTGCTATGGTACCCTTTGTGGGAACCTGGTCCTGAAGCCTCATAGAAGGTTGGCTCTGAACCAGGGTAACCTCAAATTTACTTTAAGGTTGTTTCAGCCAAAGTCACCTCAAAATACATCAGTAGGGTACTTGACAAAACTAGGTGGGAGTGATTTGACTGAAATAAAATGTGTTGCTCTGGCAGTAGAAGAGCTTTCCTACCCCATCTCTAGAATATTTAACTTTTCCTTTGCTACTCACAGTTCCCCTGAGAAGTGGAAATCCTCACTGGTTACATCAGTTTTCAAAATGGTGAACACACTATACTTGCCAATTACAGACCCATTTCTATTCTCTTTCCTCTTTCTGAGGCCCTGACCAACTTATCACATACCTCAATAAATACAGTGTCCAATGTGTACAGCAGCATGACTTCCAGAAGCAATGCAGTACCAATGTGGCACTGTGGAATGCACCAACTATGTTTATAAAGCTCTTGACAATGGTGATCTCATTAGAGGTATATATAAAGACCTTACTGTGGCCTTTGATCTGGTCAACCATAAGCTCCTACTTAAACTCCTCGGCCTGGGTTTGTCACAGAACATAGCTGACTGGTTTTACAGCTATCTCACCAATTACTCCCAGCATGTGAAGATCAATAAATCTTTGTCTGACACTAGAGGAGTAGCTACTGGTGTCCAAGAGATCCATCTTGGACTTTCTCCCTATTTGGGCTCTTCATAAATCAACTGCTTGATGCCAGTCAGACAGACAACATGCTGCTCTATCGTAATGATGCTGTCATCTACTCCAAAACCCTGACCATGACAGTTTCACAGCTGCTCTCTGATGTAACCTCAGATCACTAGAAAGCTGGTTCTCAGTAACAAACTGGTCCCCAATTACAAAAAACAACCACTGTTTCTTCTCTAGTCTCCCACTAAAGAGGAAAGTTTCATCCTTCATCATTCGAAATGGCCAGGGACAAAACCTTGAACACGTGGAGCCCTTCAAATATACTTAAGTAACTCTGGATGGCACATTGTCTTTGCCCACATGTTGAAATTCTAGTAGCCATAGTTAACAGAAGACTGGGCACCCTGTACCATAACTGCAACAGCCTCACTGGTGATGCCAGATGAATAACTAGGCCTGCTAATAGGTTGCATCTACAACCTGCCTAAGACCACAAAGATTCCTTAAAGAGCCTTCTGGCTCTGATGCCGGGCTACCTCAGTGGAAGAAAATAATCCTTGGTGACTTTAACCTCCACTGGGGCCAGCACACCATTAGTGATGTAAATCCAGCTTACTAGAGGCCAGCTTGACCTAACTGGATCCAAGAACCCACTAGGTTGAACATTAAGTCAGGAAACCACACCACAAAACCCAGGGAAGAGTACACAATGGGGGGTGAGATACTAACAACAACAAAAATGGAAAGGAATCTGAGGGTAGTCATATCAGATGACCTAAAGGTGGGCAAGCCATGTGAGAGGGCAGCAAGGAGGCTGGGGGATACTGGGATGCATAGAGAGAGCAACACCAGTAGAAAACAGGAAGTTATTATCCTCTGTACAGACACCTGGTGAGACCCCATCTGAGTACTGTGTGCAGTTCTGAGACCCAGTCTCCGAAAGACATAGACAGGATGGAAGCTGTCCAGAGGAGGGCACTAAATGTGCAGGGTCTGCACCGGAAGACATATGAAGAGAGAGACAAAGGAGCTTAATATGTATAGCCTTGAGGAAAGGAGGAGAGGGGACATGATAGAAACGTTCAAGTATCTCAAGGGAATCAACAAAGTCCAAGAGGGTAGCATCTTTCAAAAAAGAGGTGTGCAAGAACAAGAGGGCACAATTTGAAGATAGAGGGAGGCGGCTCAGAGGTAATTTAAGGAAGTATTTTTCACAGAGAGGTTGTGGATGCATGGAACGGCCTTCGGAGGAGGTTGTGGAGTCAAAATCAGTGGTGGAATTCAAGCATGCATGGGACAGTCATAAGGCAATTCTAGGGTGGGGTAGGAAGAAGTAGGCTGCTGGTTAACTAGGATCTGCAGCTTATCCAGTAGGTAGGGAAATGGGCAGACTGAGTGGGCCAAGCGGTCCTTATCTGCCATCAAATTCTATGTTTCTATGTTCTATGTTTCTATTAGACTGAATTCTCACTTCCAATCCAAGTAGTTTGAAACTGGCTGGGATGTTTGTGGACTCCATAAGTGACCATGCCCTCATATCTGGCATCTGGAAAACGACCAACCCAACCCTCCACCCAGAATTTTTGGGCTCGGGATTACCTCAATTTTGACACCTGTTCCTTTCTTGAAACCCTAGCAGTGGTGGATTCGACTCAAATCAAGCTAGCCTCCAATCTGGACTCAGTCCTGATTTCTTCATCAATAACTTCCTCTTGGCCGCCAATATGTATAGCCCTCAAAACAAATCAGAGCCAGGGAAAACACTCAAGCGCTGTCCAGAGACCTTAAAAACAAATGAGGGTGAGAGGCAAAGCTTGGGAAAAATTAAAATCTACAAATCTAACTAAGGATTGGGTGGAATAGAAAATTGAGAAACAAGTGTAAAAGGAACTAAAATTAGCTAGAGGACAGTACCTCTAGCACCTACAAACTAAAAACCTTTCAGACCCTAAAACATTTTGGTCTCAAATTAACTCTCTCCTAAAGGGGAACACCACCTATGAGAAACGTGACATAGTAGCAAATCATGCCCTCTATAGCAACCTGCAAGATGCTGCTATGTACTAAATGCATTCCTCACTGACCTGGACAAATTTAAAATAATCCCTCTGGGTCCCCTTCCCCAGAATCATTTACAAGAGGAAACCCCTTACCCTAATTTTCACTTCAAAATTGCAACCAAATCTGAGGCACAGAAATTACTAAAAAATAAAATCTTCTGGCTCTACTGGTTTGGCAAGCTGGAGCCCAGACTCCATGAGAATCACAGCCCATGTCATTGCCTCTCCAATCACTTGACTCCTAAACAGATCGCTGCTTGAAAGCAAAGTCCCACTGTATGGAAAGTTGCCTTGGTCACACCTATCCCTAAAGGCGAGAATATTGAGCTTGTTGAGAATTAACAACTAATATACCTCCTCTGCACTCTAAGTAAAGTGTTAGAGAGGATTGTATACCAGCAGGTCCAGGAATATGTTGAATGGAACAATTCACTAACTGAATGACAACATGGTTTTACAAAAATCATGGTACTAACACGGCCCAGATTAGCCTTTTATGGGATATCTTCACAGCTCAGATGATGGCCTTCTAACTGGTGTGGTCTTTACAGACCTCACCAAGGCATCTGACTTGGTGAATCATCAGTAGCTTATCATTAAACTAACATCTCTCGGTCTTGATGCCTGTCTCTTCAATGGTTCATGGACTACCTTGACGGCAGATTTAGGCATCTCTTGCCTTCCTAACCCTGTCTATGACTTCCTTGCTTATCCATAGTTTTCTTCACTCTAGCCTTTTCTCTGGGCTTTGCAGCAGGATTTAGCTGCCTCTACTATCCCTAGTTTTATGAGCTCCCACCTCTGATTCGTGTCCATATGAGGCTGAATTCTGGTCAGGAACCTTGTACCACTTCACCCATCCTTTGAAGTCAGCCTTTCTAAAGTCCAGGACCACTGTTCTGGATGCACCCCAATCACTTACCCATCTGCAACTGGAACAATACTGTCCTGTGGCCACTTCCTGCCAGTTGTTCTTCCATCTGCAGATCCTTCACCCACTCCCGTAAGTCAGCACGAGGTCAAGGGTGTTCCCTACCCTAGTTGTTTCACTGAACATCTGCATCAGGAAGGTATTCTGGAAGGCATCTAGCATTCCCTGTTCCCTTCTACACTTGATGGCGTACTCAATCCACTTCCAGCAGGTTGAAGTCCCTAATATGACCACCCCCTTCCCACAGTTCCTCCAGATTTGTCCTGCCAGTATCTTATCTATCTTTTCTGATTGGGAGAGCAGCCTGTACACCACTCCCAACCTTAGTGTCCTATTTTTGGGATCCTGGGTTTGCATCCATAGTGACTCTATCTTCCTCCTCCCCTCCCCTATACACTTTGGTTCTCTCTCACATAGAGTGCCACGCCTCCCCTTTCCACTTAGCTCTATCCTTGCAGAATAATCTGTATCCTGGAACTGCTAGGTCCTAGTCATGGTATTGGGTGGTCCATGTGTCTTGGTGATGGCCGCCATGTCTAGCCCTCCCTCTGTCATGAGAGCCTGTAGTTCTGCTATTTTATTCCACAGGCTTCTAGCATTTAATGAGGCAATCCTCCATTCCCTTCCTTTCTCCTCTCCCCTACCTCTCCTTTATGGCACCCCTGTAGTACTTGCCCCTAGTCTTATTTCACTATTATGGGGTAAGCCCATATGGTTTCCCATCCTAAGGCATCCAAGTACCTCTAACCCTCATGCTACCCCCTCTCCTTTTTCAAATTCTTCTCAATGTACTCACCAACCCTTTGCTTCAGTACTTTCTTTCCCTCCTCATTTAAGTGCAATCTATCTTTAGTGTACAGACTGCTGTCTTCTCAGATCACACCATACCCTCGTACCAGCCCATACCTTTTTCCTGACACCAGTTTCCAAGTCACTCATTAAACACCTGAATTCTCAGTTTTCTTGCTGTACTTGCTCTGGCAACTGGAAATACCTCTGAGAAAGTAACTGATCTTCCTGCCCCTAACAAACTGGTCCTAGTTCTTTAAACCTCTCTTCACTTTATCTACCATATCAGCAGCCAAGTCATTTGTCCCCAAGTGCAGAATTAGGTATGTTTTTTCCTGCCCCTTCTGGCATACTTTAGAACAGATTACCCGATCCCTTCCACCATCATTCATGGCATGGCCTCCACCCAAACCTGACTGTGCCTCTCCCTTGCCACCCTACCTGACCCCTCTTAGTATTGAGTCCCTGAAAATTCCACCCATTTCTCCCTCATCTTTCTTCCCTTCCTCCCACCTCCTCCTCTCTTTTCTCCCTTCATCCTCCTGCAGCTTGTTCCTTCCTTCGCCTGCTTTTCTTTCCCTAATCAGTACTCCTCTTGCTCATTCCATCTTGACACTTTCCAGTTACTCCTCCGTACTCACCCCTCTCCTCAGTCATTTTTCTCCTCATTACTATGGAATGTTCTTCCACTGTTCTGTCTCCCTCATCTGTCACCTCTGTCAAGGGCCAGTACCTGTTTGAGCCTGTTGTGTAACTATGCTCATTTATGCTGGCACCCATGCCCTTTGCTCCCCTGTCTCCTGTACTGGTGCCACCCCTTTAGTACCCAGTGTGGCCTGCTCTCCCACCTCCTGTCCCTACCTTCATCCCATCTCCTGTTCTTTACCCAATTACATTCTGAGCTTCCCATTTCCACTTCTCTATTTGGCCAAGACATTTCCCCTTTAGCCTTGGTAGCTCAGCCTCCAGCCTCCTCAGCCTTTGAGAAGCGGGCACTCCCCAGCCTCCACAGCATGCTCATGATATATGGCTACTCACAGTTATTGCACCCCACAATCATCTCTCCTCCATATCCTCCTCCTCCCTCCATCAGTTCACCCTTACCTTATGCTGCCACTGACCCTCCCCTGGTGCACCACCCTACTCTGTCCTTCCACCAACTTCCAAAGTCATTTCCTGATCCACTCCCTCCTTTCAGCCCTGTACCCTCTTGCTCCATGCTCCCACATATGTATATGTATAACGATCACGGAATGTAGATTTACATCAGAGTGTAGTGTGGCTGTGTTGTATATTGAAATAAACTGGCTAACAGTGTGTATGCAGTCAGCGGTACCATATGATGTCACAGGCTAATGGTATAAAAGAAGTGATGCACTGGGGTGGGGTGGGGGATGGCCCCTCCTGACCACCACAGACAATCAGTTTTCATCAGCAAATCCCCAAGAGACACTCAGCTGCACCAGCAAAATCCCCCAACAGGAACCTTTCCAAACTAAGTGCCAATTGAAAACAATAATAAACTGCAAAAAGAAACAACAACAATAAAATCAATGAAAATCAACAGATACTTCCCTGAAATGAGACCGATTCCTTCTCTTCAAGCCCTTTATGAGAATCACTAGAGAACCAGCTACCCACTCTGGACTCAGCCCCATCTCCAGTTAGCAGCAGCTGTGATGAGGCCCCAGGCCAGACAATTAGCACCCTTCCATCTTGCTGATGTTGTTCACATGTGTGGAGGCACTCACATGCAGCGACCCACAGCACCTCCCTACTCTAGTCTCTCCCAACTGCACTACCTCCAGGCCTCCACCCAGGGGCAGCCTGGCAGCCAGGATGGCTGGGTCCCCCACCGAGGAGACCTGCCTTTCAGCTGCTTGATCCATCTCCTGGCCTCTCCCACCACCGACCCCTGATGACCCGGGCTCATTCTTGAACTCAGGTCAGGCGTAGCCTGGTGTGGCATCCAGCTTCAACCCTCAGTGCCAACTGGCTATTAATAGTTAACATAATTAAGTTTATGGGTACTGTAGATATTTTAAGACCACAGGCATTTCATGGAATCCTGAGTAAAAACTGATGTCAAGGATGAGACAGGCCAGCTGCATGCAGCTATATGATGTTATGCAAGTTCGCTCTCACGGACATCCATTTCTGTCTGAAGATTCCATTAAATGGCTGGAGCATTGATTTTATTAATGAATAGTTCACAAATTGATATCCGTGGATCTCTGATACCAAAAGGTAGGCTCATTACCTGCTACGGAACATTTTCTCATTGGCTTTGAATGCTAGGGACCTGGCACACTTGCCTTCTCTTTCAACTAAGTTCATATTTGTACAGTTTTTCAAACATAAAGGTGCTTTAACATCTCCCATCTCTTGTGAAGCTTTACCACTCATCAACAATACAGAGTGTCTCAAAGCTCAATGTACTCCACGTACTTTTCAGTTTTCAAAATAAGTACAATAATATTACAGCAGAGCCCCTTAGCCAGTCCATGCATCCATTCCCTCATGACCCAGCATCAGGCTTTCAAGTTGGAGAAGGACTGGAAGAGGACATGTCTTTTCTGCAGATGACACCAAAATCTGTAATAGCATGGAGACTCAGTAGGAGGAATTCACAGGAGCCTTGGGAATGTGAGGAGAGGTCAAACATGGCAGTTGGGGGTCAGTGTCAAAAGTGCAAAATCATGCACCTAGGTATAGGAACAGCAAAAGCTGAGTATATGATGGGGAGGTACTCTCACTAGATAGGAGAGGGACCTGGGGTTATATCTGATTACCTCAAAGCGGAAGGGCAGTGTGACAAAGGATATACTATGTTACCTGGAAACTCAGTATCCTGACGCCAGGATACAGAGCTCAGATAACCAATACAGAATCCCGACAGCACCACTGCCCCCAACTCTAATGTTGGGCAACAAGGCAACAATGACATTTTTTATATGGGGGTGGTGCCCCAGCACCACCACCCCATAACTAGGGTTGCCAGGATTCAATTTTAATCTGAAACACTCGATGAACATGAATGAAGACAAATTTGCTGAGCCGATGTAAAATAAGAACCACAATTTCAGTCTAAAGTAAGCAGTAACTGAATTAAGTTGGAAGTGTTCATGGTGTAGCTTTAAATGCTTTCTTTCACTAAGTGCCCACAGTCTCACTACCTCACTGAAGTCTTCTGCAGGTTCATAGATGTTAATTGCTTAACTGGTCAAGTAGCAGGCTTATGGAGACACTTTAGAACACTGTTTGATGTATTCAGCTTGTCAATAGATTAGTTTCAACTGCAATTGTAATTAAGTAGGCCATTTAATTTTGAGTACCGAGGTTTTCAGTTACTCTCCTGAGCCCTCTGTCAACACAGTGGGTCTCAAAAGAAAGACCACTGATGAATAACGAACCCAGTATCCAGAGTTGGAGTTAACTGTTAAAAGAGTCAGGAAGCACACTGAAATACTGCAGTGCAAAGTATGAAAGACCCAAGTGACAGGACAAGATAAGAATCAGCAAGCGCTTGGGCAGTAAAACGTATCTGAAACTGAAGGAGATGCAAGAAAGGTCAGCCAAGCATCTATTGAAGCTTGCTTAGGGCAAATGAACAGAGTGAGGATGCGCATACTTTCCACATGACTTGGTAAGAGCCCTATGTTTTGAAGGAATACCAATGGATGCAGTTTAGATGAATGTTTTGTTTGCTTTGTTGAGAAAAATATGCTCCCACTGGTACAACCTGTCCTGAATGCAGACAGTTAGATGATAAATATCTCCCGAGGTGTTCTCCAGTCATAAGGCTGCACTAAAAGAAGTGTTACCGGTCAGATATTTTCACTTGTCACAGATGAGACACTGAAGTGGGCTGACTACTGGCTGTCAATATTACTGCTCTGTTCTACAGTGAGGTGACCAAAAATTGAAAGCCTGTCATTGAAATCATTTGTGCTCATTCAGTGCAATGCAAGAATCACTTCAAATCTGCTCCACGATGTAATGCTAGAATTTGGCCAGACTTGGGAAAACTGCATTTCTAGTAACAGTGATTCAGCCATGTATATGCAATGCCTTGTGAAGGATTTGAAAGAAGTCTATCCACACCTTTTGCATATCCCATGTATTGCACACCTGTTACATGTAGCAATAGATCACACACTAAAACACCAGAATTCTTCAATGTTAATGACTTTGTGATGCACTTTCTAGCAATATTTAACAAGCATTTGTCAATGCCGAATGTTGATTGCATTGGTCCGTTGAGCTCACTCACTGCCCCCTGTCACTCACTCACTCATTCTGTTTCTCCTGGTGCTGCAGGCTACTGTTTTGTACTGGGCTCCTGCCTGTGTTGGCACCCTTTCCATCCACAAAGAAATCCACAGCTATCCTGACAAAGCTCTGTTGAGGTGGCTCACCCTCTCTCACTCACTCATTCTGTTGCTCCTGGTGCTGCAGGCTGCCCGCTTGTACTGGGCTCCTGCCTCTGTTGGTGGCTTTTTCTGCCCACAAAGAAATCTGCAGTAGTCCCAACACAGGTCTGTTGAGCTTGCTCACTCCCCTCTGTCACCTCGCCTGCTCCGCTTGCTGGCACGCAGGCTGGCTTTTGCACTGTGCCCTGCCCACATTGCCGCCTTTTCTGCCCACAAGAAATCCACAGCAGTCACGAGCAGAGCTTTGTTGAGCTTGCTCACCCCCTATCTCACTCGCTCATTTTGTTTTCTCCCACCGCTGCAGGCTGCCCTTTGTACTGGGCCCGGTGCATTTCTGCCTTTTTCTGCCCACAAAGAAATCCTCAGCTGTCCCAACAGAGCTCTGTTGAGCTCACTCACTCTCCCTTACTCACTCGCTCATTCTGTGTCTCCCACTGCTGCAGATGCCCTTTATACTGGGTTCCTGCCAGCGTTGGTGGCTTTTTCTGCCCACAAAGAAATCTAAGCAGTCCCAACACAGCTCTGTTGAGCTCCACTCACTCCCCCTCTCTCATTCGCTTATTCTGTTTCTGCCGCACTGCAGGCTGGCCTTTTGTACTGGGCTCCTGCCTGCATTGCTGCCTTTTTCTGCCCACAAAGAAATCCACAGCAGTTACTGATAGAGCTCTGTTGGAGCCCACTCACTCCCCCTCTCACTCGCCTCATTTTGCTTCTCCTGGTGCTGCACGCTGCCCTTTGGTACTGGGCTCCTGCCTCTGTTGGCACCTTTTTCTGCCACAAAAGAATCTGCAGCAGTCCTGACAGAGCTCCGCTGAGCTCCCTCACTCCCCACTCTCACTCGCTCGTTCAATTTCTGCCGCCGCCCAGGCTGCCCTTTGTACTAGGCTCTGCCTGTGTTGCCACCTTCTTACCCACAAAGAAATCTGCAGCAGTCATGATAGAGCTCCTGTTGAGCTCACTCCTCCCTTCTCTCACTCAGTTGTTCTGTTTATCCTGCTGCTGCAGGCTGCCCTTTGTACTGGGCCCCTGCACGCATTGCTGCCTTTTTCTGCCCACAAAGAAATCTGCAGCAGTCCCAACACAGCTTCAGCTGGAGTGCGCCACTCCCTCTCTCGCCGCTTCATTCTGTTTTATGTGGAGCTGCAGGCTGGCCTTTGTACTGGGATCATGCCTGTGTTGCACGCCTTTTCCTGCCCACAAAGAAATCTGCAGCAGTCATGATAGAGCTCCTTGAGCTCGCCTACCTCCCCTCTCACTCGCTCATTGTGTTTCTCCTGGCACTGCAGGCTGCCCTTTATACTGGGCTTCTGCCTGCATTGGCACCTTTTTCTGCCCACAAAGAAATCTGCAGCTGTCCCAACAGAGTTTCTGTTGAAGTCGCTCACTCCCCATCTCACTTACTCATTCTGTTTCTCCTGGCACTGCAGGCTGCCCTTTGTACTGGGCTCCTGCCTCTGTTGGCACCTTTTTCTGCCCATGAAAAAATCTGCAGCAGTACCGATGGAGTCCTGACCTCACTCACCACTCATTCCATTTCTGCCGGGCGCTGCAGGCTTCCCTTTATTTGGGGTTCCTGCCTGCATTGCTGCCCTTTTTGCCCACAAAGAATTCTGCAGCAGTCACGATAGAGCCCGTTGAGCTCACTTACTTCCCCACCTCAGTCGCTCATTCTGTTTCTTCCGCTGCTACAGGTTGCCTTTTTGTACTGGGCCCCTGCATGCATTGCTGCCTTTTTCTGCCCACAAAGAAATCCACAGCAGTCCCAACAGAGTCTGCTGACCTCACTCACTCCCTCCCTCACTGCCGATCCTAATCTGTCCCAAATACTTATTTCCTCGACAGCTTATCATGTGATTCTGCACCAGAAGTGCAAAACACATTTCAGCCAGGATGTGAAAATGACAGCTTTACTGTTCATAAGAAGATGAAAGCGTGTTGAAAATGTGGTGTGAAATATTACTAATTTGTGAAGTTTCAAGGGTGCATGAAAACTGCACAACGATGCTCTGAATACAGTCATTTTACGGAATTTCATCACAAAATTTTCAACATAGGCATTTAAGAACCTTTCGCTCATGAACAGTGTCAGTGTGATTTTCTCATTGTGTCTCTAACACTGATTTCACAGCTGCTGCACTATTGTGCACCAAAAGAGCTAAAATCACATTTCAGCCAGGATGTGAAAATGACAGCGGCACTGTTCATAAGGAGGTGTATAAAATGGCAATGTTGAAAATCTAGAGTGAAAATATTGCAAAGCTGCATATGGAAACTGTGCAACGAAGCTCAAGCACACTCATTTATGGACTTTCATCACCAAATTTTCAACATAGGCATTTTAGGACCTCTGCTAATGAACAGCATCACTGTCATTTTCATAATTTGTCCTGAACACGGATTTCCCACAGCAACTCGCCTTATTCTGCACCGGAACCGCGAAACACATTTCCACCAGGATGTAAAATGACAGCTGTACTGTTCATAAGGAGGTGCAGAACAATGGCAATGTTGAAAATCTGGAGTGAAAATATTATACATTCGCGAACATACTAGCATGCGTGCAAACTGCATAATGCACACTCGTAAAACAATCATTTTCTGGATTTTTCCACTAAATTTACAACATAGCCTTTTTGAGAGCCCACCTCATGAACACTGGCAATGTTGTTTCATTAATCGGTCCTGAAAGGTGATTCCACGCAGTTACTGCAAAATCACCTTTCGGGATGATTAATGACATGACAGTGCCAGAATTCATGAGAAGGGGTCCCAAAACCCCATGTTGAAAATGTGGTGCCAAATTCCAAAAATGCCAGAGATATGCATCAAAGTTGAAAACCCTATTTATTCCATTATACAGCTTACTGGCATTTCCTCAGTTCAAGGTCAGCTTTGAAGAGTGCAGACATGTTCCCGGTCCACCGCTGCTCGTCGTGCTGGACTCCAGAGGTAAATATGGGGTGAGGGGGTGGGGAGGCCGGGTGCTCAGTGGATGGGCACGGGTTGTGGAGGGGCAGGGAGACCGTGAGGGACCATTTTCATTTTTGATAAAAAAACATTACGGGCCTGCTTTTTTTTTTTTTTTTTAAACAGGAGCATGTGGCACTTGAGGTGTGAGGTGGGCTCCAGCATGCCAACAGACTTTTTTGGGGGCAGCTGTAGCCGATGGGGATTGGGCACCTTCCAGCACACAACAAAAGCGGGGTGACATTATGACGACGGAATTGGGCACCCCAGCGGCACACAACAAAAGTGGGGATGTTACATAATGCTGACGGGGTGGGCTCACCCATCGGCAACATCACTCGGGCACTGAAGCCGATGGGGATTGGTGCCCCATCAGCAAACAAACACGGTGGGGGCAATATGCGTCGAGGGGACTGGGCACTTATTGTTTCAGAACATGGCAGCAAGCCACCAACATGTTCACCAACAATATCACTGTTACAAGGTTCCACCCAGCAATGACAGGTCACCTCATTGCAGCAGATGGCTTACGCTGCAATGACGAGGTGGCCCCTGATTGCAGCAGCTGAAATTCATAGGTTGTGGCACGCTGAACTATGTCAGCAGCAGTGTGCCACGGCATTGGGAAAGCGGCTAAGACTTTGTAAGGCTGTGGCAGCATTGACCACAACAGTGCCATGCCTCCACAACCTGCTTCTGGCAAACTGCCACAATATAGTTTCTTGCATGCACGCAAACAACATAAAATGCTATAGACAGAGAAGAGCCTTTTCAAAGTTTGCGCAAGTAACCAAGTCTGATAATCAAGTTTGGGTGTCCCACCCAGAGTTGTGCCAACTCGCTTGTTCTCGTGGCTGAAGCCGCTACTTTTATCATGCTTATTGGGACAGTGTTACTGATTTTTGATCAGTGAAGAAGTCACACCTCTAAGAAGGCAAGGAAATTAAGAAGAATTAAGAAATATGCTGATGATAGCATACAACGCAAACCTTACTGCAAACTAAGCTTTGTAACAATTTTCTTGGGCCAAATACATGAGGTGCACTCAGTTAGAAACAAGCAAGTCACTACACACTGTTAAAAAGTTAATAGCTGTGATCTAAAAATTGTGCCCGATGCTAAAACTGCAATCAAACAAGTGGACCTGAAATCTATGGGCTCCAAACAGGCAGCACTCAGCAGCTCTTAATGCCTTTGCCTCACAATTCCACCAAAAGTTAACAGCCACTACTGAAAGAAATGTCCCTGATGAACCATATGGTGTTGGCTCCTTTTCTCAAGCTGTCAGCTATTCAACCTTTTCCTGTACTGCATTCTATCCAGAAATGTAAAAGACAGCAGACTATAGTGTGGCACTTCCATTATGTAAGCAGTGGCGGGCTGCTCAGGGGCACACCAGGGCACGTGCCCTGGTCAAAAATGTTGTGCCCTGTTCGTGCCCCGTGCTCCACGCCCAGCCGCAGCCTCCCGAGTCCCCATCATGATCATCATCGCGAATCTAACTGGTAGCCCCAGCCCCCATGACAGTCGGACCGAGACCAACGCCCGCTTATTAAATTAGGTTAGGCAGTCCCCACCCGGCCACAGGGAGTCACAGCCCGAATTGCGCTGAGATACCCAGCCTGAGAGCCTGCTTGATTAAACCGTCCCTCCTGGGTGATTGGGTGAAGGCAAGCAGCGTTACATCGAGCGAGCGTTGCTGTGCCGAGTGCCGACGCCAAGTGAAATCCAGTCAGAAAAGCGCCAAGCTGTCACTGCAGCCTTAAACACGACGGACTAGGGAGACAGAGTCGAGAGCACTTTTGGAGCAACCGCTACTACTGCACACCGCTGATGAACGGAGACCATCCGATTCCATCCTGTCACTCATTTTCCATCCTAGGCTATTTCTAACTTAAGGACAAGGTACTGTACAATTAATTGATCCCTTTTTGGGTTTGGGACTTGGGAGCAAATGACTACACCCTTTTGTCCGGGTTTGCGCTGAAAGGGCTGTGGCTCATCAAATGTTAAAACTTAAAAGGATTAGCATGCACTGCACAAAAAAATAATGTATGTGTGTGAGCAAAGGAGGGTGGGACAACTTAGAGCTGGCTTGCCATGGAAAAAAGAGAGAAAAGGGAAGTATTGAAAAAATCTGAATGCCAACTTGACTGTATATGTAAATGTTTTAAACTTTACCATAGTTGCAAAATGTTCAAGAATCCTCTGAGTCTGTTCACTTAAAGGCCAACCAACTCAACATGACTGTTCCTATTTGTCTAAAAAAAAAAAAAAAATGTGCACAGTGACAACATTTCCATTGTTTTAACAATGTTGCTTGACATTTGTGAATGAGACGATAAGCCATTCTTTGTTAAAAGGTTTACAAAATCATAGCCAGCTCAATGCCAGCAAACAAGCAGTATGAAAGTCAGCCTCGTACACACACTGCCCCCAATGTAAGCATTCTTTCCTGGCCAGTGGATGTCATTTAATAACCGGATGCACATTTGTTGGGCTAACCAAAGCTTCCATTGCCTTTATTAAAAACAAGAGGTGCACATCAAACATTTGTATGTACTAAAACAAATGGACAGGCCTGGTGTTGTACCACTAGTGCATGCAAAAGGTACACATGTTCGAAACTGGACTCTTTCACTTAGGTTGTAGGAGATGAGGGCATGCAGCATGGGAGACAAACTCATCCTGTAGAGTGAGGCTGTACTATTCCTCCTAGTGGTATGCTGACTGAACAGCAACAATTTTACTGGCAAATTACATTACAGTCGCAATTCAATGTTGCTCTCATCTCTCCTTTTACCACCTTTCAGTGAAGGAATATTTCCTCATCTCTATTAAACTTCCCCATCTCCAACCTCATTGCATGCCCCCAGGTCCCAATGCCTTTTTTCATTTGAAAGACTCCTCCTGCACACTGTTAGATACTTGTACATCTCTATCATGTCACCTTTCGTCCTTCTGTCTTCCAGGGAATACATGTTGAGATCCCCAGGGTTTTAAATAACTGATTAGCAGTTTTTTCTTGGAACAATGCCGACTGTACAGAAAGTATTCATATAGGTTTTCTAGAAGTGTTATGTTCTAAACACAGTGAGGCAAGTGTTATGCATTTCACAATGTTTTAGCACTTTTATGAGCAAAATGTTAATCATTTTTGGAGTTAAATAAAACCCTGGATCCCGTGATCTCTCCTTGTAGGGCATCTCATGCAACCCTGCACTATTTTAGTTGCCCTCCTCTGGACTGCTTCCACCCTGTCTATGTCCTTTCTAGGGTGCAGCCTCCAAACTGTACACAGTAATCCAGGTAGGTGGGTCTCACCAGCAAGCGATTCAGTGGCAACATCTCTTCCTCCTCCTGCTGGATATACTGTCTCTTTGCATCCAGCATCCCACTAGCCTTACCGACTGCTTAGTCACACTGCCTGCCACTTTCAGGTCATCTGATATGATGACCCTAAGGTCCTTGCTGTTTAGTGACTGTCAGTACCTCCACCCCATCCTATATTCAGATCCTGGATTCCTATGCCTTAGGTACATAATTCTGTACTTTTGCCACTGAACCCCAGCTGCCATGCTCTTGACCATTCCTCAAGTTTCCCAAAGTCCCTACGATTCTCTCCACCCTCCTAAATATCCCCATAAAGGATTTTGATGTCATCTGCAAAAGGCATACCTTCCCTTCCTGTTCTTCTGCAAAGTCACTTGTGAAGATATTAAACAAGAATCCTGGTGCATGCAGAACAAGCTTGACTTACTCTGGGCAAAACTGGTAGCTGGCAGAGTCACTGCAGCTAGCAACCACAATGGCGGTTGGGGGAGCACACCTGTTCCCTGGGGTCTAGTGGTCCCTGCACCTCCACCCTCCAATCATTGGTCCCAGTAATAGTAAATACTTCTGTCCAGTGGTCCCCCCCCTATGATCACCAGCTCTAGTAATAATAAATATTTCCCTGCTGTCCAGTGGTCCCCCTGCCCTCTGATCACCACAACCTCGGTAATAGTAAATACTTCCCTGGTGTCCAGTAATCCCTCCCACCCTCAGATCCCCATCCCCAGTAAAAGTCAGTTCTCTGGTGTCCAGTGGTCTCTCCATCCTCCGATCACCAGCCCTAGTGATAGTAATACTTCCAAGGTCACCAGTGGTGCCCCACCCTCGATCGCTGGCTCTGGTAATATTCACACGCTCTCTGTCCAGTGGTCTCCCTGATCACCAGCCCTGGTAAAATTCAATTATCCCTGGTGTCATGTGGTCCCCTGCCCTCTGATCACTGGCCCCATATTAAATTACATATTCCCTGGTGTCTAGTTGCACTCCCCATCTATCAATGCTTGTCCCAGCATAAGCTTCCCTGGCATCTGGTAGCTCCCTCCACACCATAGGCATCAACTAACCCCTTACCTCAATCAGTGCTCACGGAAGTCATCCGGCACAGCCCTCCTCTCACTACCTCGGCTGGCTACAGCATGCGATGTCCGGGAGCATGTGTCCCTGTACTGTAAAGGAAGCATACGTACTGTCTACTGTAGACAGTATGCACGCTCCCATTACAATACAGGGGATGCACCTCTATCACCACATACAGCGGATGGCTGACATGGTGAGAGGAGGGCTGTGCTGGTTGCTGTACGGCCCCCATGGCACTGGTGACTGAGGTAGAGAGGGTGGCTGGGTCAGTTGGTCAGTTCCTGCGGTGTGAAGGGGCCTCTTAATGCCAGGGAAGCTTATACTGGGTCAGGGATCAGTGGGTGGGAGACACTAGGTGCCGGAGAATATGTGATTTAATAAGAGCCAGCAATCGGAGGGTGGGGGGACCACTGGACACCAGGAATATTAGCAAGGCCAGCGACTGGAAGGTGGGGGACCACTGGACATGAGAGAAGAATTTACTATTGCTGGGGATGGTGATTGGAGGGTGGGTGGGACCACTGGACACCAGAGATAACTGAATTTTACCAGGGATGGGAATCGGAGAGTGTGGTGTGCCACTAGACACCAGGAATATGTCCACTTTACAGGACCGGAAATCAGGGTAGGGCAGAGCAAGTCACAGGGTGCAAACCTGCTGTTGTTTCCCATGCAAATGTGCCCATAATGGCATAGCATCTTCATGGTTGTAGGCAACAGGAAAAGTGAAGCACAAAGCTATGAACTCCACTTTGCCCATTTTTCAGTATCTAGCCCCAGAAGTTTATAAATCACATTCATTTGATGCATATATGGGTGTTTTCAGAGAAATTAAGCCCCTCCCCAAAAAAACAACAACCTGGCAGGTTTAAACATTTTGAACACATTTCCATTAAAATGCTGTACTGATCTGAAGTGCAAATAAGGTAATGTTTTTTCCTTATAAAGATGCATGCCACAGATGGTTTTCATTATCTTTAATTGGTTTAGTTACCTCCCAAGACAAGTTACCAGAATATGGACTATTTTGTCTTCAAAGTTAAAATGTAAGCACATTTCAAGGAAGAGTCCCATATTTTGTCTTTTAAACTGATCTCTTCGTGTTTTAGTTAATTTTAAATCAAATATTTAGATGCCATTTTGTAAGTGCAGTAAGACACTTCAGCATGTGCCATTATGTAAGCAGAAAGGCATGACAGGCTGAGCATTATGTTGATAAAATTACTGGTGACCATAAATACCAACCGGATTACTGTTTTGTTAAAAATGCATATCAACCGATTTCAATGGGGGACTGGGAGCCAGCTCTGTAGGCATGCCGCACATCGATCCACAACACCCTCCCCGAGGCCTATAATGGCTGTCTCGCAGTTGCATCGCATTCCCTCTTGGGCCCCATAATAGGGCCTGCCGGCCTGGGCCTCAGGGCCTGTACCTGTACACCAGAAAATAGGGACTTCTTCTATACTACTGAACTGGCCGGGCCCATCGTGAAACTAAAGTCCTGGGTGTACCAAGGAGGGTACTGCACTGCACAATGTGCATCAGCATCTGAAAATGTGACTGATGATTCTGCTTGCTTGCTTGGGCTGCACTCATACCTTTCAACTGTCCTGATTTTCAGGGACGTCCCTGATTTTGGCTCAAAATTTTACTCTGTCCGACTGTCCCTCCTAAATTTGTGTTTGCATGGCTAAACAGTGGAAATTGTAAGCATAAAATAATGTCAAGCATTAAACTTACAGACTTGTTCTTCTTTAGAAAATGCATTTGCACTAAACCCCATATTCTACCACCAGCTTCTGGGTATATATCTCTAATTTTGAAGATTTTGGTCCATTGTCCCTGATGTTTTAAGCCTTGTCCCTGATTTATGAGGCAGGAGGTTGAGATTGAGGCTGCACTCATGGAATAGATGCAGACACTCACTACTTAAAAATAATGCCTTCCTACAATTGATCAGAGAACACAGAGCATAAAAAGTTGCCACCATATTTTATTACACCCATGCCATGACCATGAGACATCACATGTATATGGACTCCCAATACTTCAGGGGTAGGGGCAAGATGCATTCCTGTGGGTGAAGAATATTTAATTCAAACAGTGTATGCACAGTAACTAACAGCGATGCTAATCAAGCTAAGGGGGCATCAAAACCTCAGAAATTCTAATAATGAGCTTGACTCTATGGTATTGATCCTGTGATCCCAGGTGAATGTTGTTAGTGCTTGACCAGTTTGGCAGCTGGTTTAGAAGGAACAACAATGTCCAATCAGAAGGCAGAAATGAAAAGCTGGCACCAGTGATTTTAATAATGTAATTGTACACCACAGCTCAAAGTTTGCTTGACAACTGGCATGCCCCAATATCATTGCTGTTTTGTGAAAAGACAGGAGAAGATGAGATGAAGAGGCCAATGTTAGCCCTTGCTCTAGCACTTTAGCCTTTGTGTCCATTACTGGTCAAATTCCAGAAGACCAGCTCTCAAGCCAGGAGAAGAAAGCACTAGACAGACAGAGCTGTAGAGGATTTCAACAAGAAACTAAAGCTGCTTTCAAAGTTTCTGCAGTTACTTACAGGAAATGGTATGTGATTAAAGCTTGCTCTGTAGTTAGTGTTTTCTTCAGTTTTCACTAGCAAATGGGAAATAGGTAAGGAGGCAGTTGGCACCAATCGTATTTATTTATTTGGAATTACTTCATTTGGGATACCCAATGAGATGCAACATTTTTTTTATCGGTCCCAGGAAGACTGTGGAATTGTCATATCTGTGCAGGGATTTATTTAACTCTAAGAATTTTTCCATTTTATGCCTGAGCAATTAGGACAATCTGTTAATGCATTGGGTTCCCACACACTGCAGTGGTGGATTAAATAGCCTTACTGGTTCATGAGGACCCACATTTCCCAGCCCAGCTGTGACAGCAGCTTTAATGAATGGTATGGGTGATACACAAACATAATTCCTCCTTGCTTTAAACTAGCTGGCTACTCGCAGCTAGATCCTCGACCCACAGGGCTCATTGAACAGAGAGGAGTAGGGACCTGGGAGGAGCAGTGCGGAGCTGGGTTAGGGTAGCTACCTTGAGTGAGCTGGGCTCCATCTCAACGTTTTGAATCGCTTCACAACTCTACATTCTCACCAAAGTTGGGGGCTTGAATGGAGCACAGGCGGGTCCTGGCAGGCGCAGCGCTCATGCCATGCCAAGTCCCAGCATTCAATATCACTCCGAGACAGCCTATGTGCCGTGCCGATGTTCACTCACAATTAAAAACTGGATAATATTCAGTATTTACTGGGGCCCCACACCTTCCGTGGCTGTAAAAATGTTATCTTTGGAGGTCCAGGTTGTGCCGCTCCAGTTCAAAGAGATCTGATGGAGTGTGCAAGACTGCTATGACAGCAACAATAAAATAAATACTCATGTTTCCACTTTTTGGGATTGTACAAAATATGTGAGTCATATAAAACCAGGAAGGATAAAAGCTGACAGAAAGATCTAGGCTGCAAATAGCTTGGAGGAGGGAGCAGTGATAGAAAAACATGTATTGCTTGCTGGCTTGCTTAGCTTGGACCCTGGCTAGCATACATATGATGCATTGCTAGGCTGCCTGCTGCTGCTACTGAGGAGTTTCAAAGGAGCGCAAGCAGCAGAAGACAGCTTGAGTTCAGAAAATGGCTTAAAAGTCCACCAATCAGAGCCCCAAAATGTAATCCTGCTAATCGAAGTAGGGAGGCAGTCCAGGCTTGTGATTGTGATTTTATAGTAACCTGCACTGCTGTGTTTGTTTGTATGAAAATATGGGAAAAATTGAATGCAAACAGTCCGAGGTGAACAACTCTGTCATTTATTCAGTGTCATCTCAAGTGTTTTTCTGGTGTACAGGGCACAGTATTGTAAGGTATTGTTTCTATGAGGAGGCCTGACTTTTTCCTTCCAAATCTTGGGGAAGCTCATTAAGACTGTTTGAGAACCAAAAGCTGTAACCTATGCTAAACATCCTCATGTGTTTCTTTTACGTGTTGGTCCTCTATATTTGTGTTACTGTCACCCTCAGTTTTGCATATTGTGTTCAATCACAGTTACTGTTTCTTTCATATTTCTTGGATATTCCAGAAGGCTGATGTGCCATTCTATGCTTGTACATCTGAACAGCCTGGTATTCTCTTGTCTGTGTAGTGTCAGAGTGAATGGCCTCAAGTTGCTGGTGGCGTTGGTGTGTCTCGCCATCAACGGCTGGTATTCCTCTTGGCTGTGTAGTGTCTGAGTGAACGGCCTCAAGTTGCAGGAGGTGTTGATGTGTCTCATGCCATCAGTGGCTGGTATTCCTCTTGTCTGTGTAGTGTCAGAGTGAGCGGCCTCAAGTTGCTGGAGGTGTTGGTGTGTCTCGTGCCATCAGCGGCTGGTATTCCTCTTGGCTGTGTAGTGTCAGAGTGAATGGCCTCAAGTTGCTGGAGGTGTTGGTGTGTCTCGTGCCATCAGCGGCTGGTATTCCTCTTGGCTGTGTAGTGTCAGAGTGAGCGGCCTCAAGTTGCTGGAGGTGTTGGCGTGTCTCGTGCCATCAGCCACTGGTATTGTGTTTAGAAGCAGTGACACTACTCCATTAAACAGTGGTGTCACTGGTAGTAGTAGTTTGCTTTTAATTTGTGGAAGTTCAAACTGAAAATATAAACATTTGACTGAAAGGAAACAATGCTGTCATTCTAGATTATGGATATCCGGGATTCCTCACCAGAAAACGAAGGCTGATGAGTTGGATGATGACTGTAGTAGTTCACAACAGTCCGAATGCTCAAACACCATGCCTCAATGGGAACATAGTGATGACAGTATGCAGTCCGATAGTGATACTTCAGCATCAGACTCCCAGGATGATGGAAGTTTGAATCGCTGAGATTGTACAGCACAACTGAAAAAACCTCCAGGCCCTCTGATTTAAGCCAGAATAAAGACTGCATGCCTGTGCAACCAAAGCTGAGTGCATTTCCACAAAAGAAGTTTGGCCAAAAGTGGAGGACATTCAATCCCAACTGGTACAGCATTTTCCCTGGATTGAATACTCTCAGTCTGAAGATGCTGTATATTGCTTTGCATGTCGTCATTTTCCTCAAACCACTAAAAATGTCACCGTGTTCCTTAAAATGGTTTCCAGAACTGGAAAGATCGACTGGAAAGGATGGATCACTAACCCTGCACAACAACTCTGAGTCCCATAAAGCATCACATACAGCATGGTGTGACTTCAAGATGCATACAAAGGAAGGAAGGACCATACAGAATCTGATCAACGAGGATCACAGCAAACTTGTGAAAGAAAATCATTACATAAAAACAATAGCAGAGATATTGAGGCTGACTGCTACAGTGCATTTCACAGAGAGGACACAGAGAAGGTGAACAAAGTGTCAACTAGGCAATTTTCTTGAAATTCTGAATCTGATAGCAATGCGTGATGACATAGTCAAAAAAATTGTCAGGTGCAGAAATGCAAAATATACACATCACAGCATCCAAGACCAGCTCCTTAATATTATGGCACGGCTTGTGCGACAGCAAATTACAGAAGAGGTGGCAGCTGCTGGGGCATTCTCGATACAAGTGGATGAGTCAAGGACATTTCAAAGATTGAGCAAATCTCTCTTGTGGTGCGTTATGTGCATGGTGGCAAAATACATGAAGAATTCTCGGCTTTCAACAAGCAAAGGCCTGGATACAACATCCCTGACCAGGATAATACTGCAGACACTTGCAGATAACAGCATAGATATAAATGCATGCATAGCACAGTGCTATGATGGTGCCAGTGTTATGAGTGGGGAAGCAGCTGGAGTGCAGGCTAAGTTTCGTGAAGAAGTTCCAAGGCTATCTATATACACTGCTACAGCCACAGGCTGAACCTTGTAGTTGTGGATTGTGTCAAAAATATTCAGATGGCAGCCGAGTTTTCTCATTGTTACAAACCTTATACAATTTCATTAGTGGGTCAGCAGTTCATGCTTTCTTTATAGAAATTCAGAAAGAAATTATGCCTGCAAAGGTGCCAGTGGAACTCAAGCGTTTATCTGACAAGGTGGACCTGCCAATATGCCGATGCAACAGTGTGCATAAGACTTTGCCAGCCATCATGGAGACACTACATCACTATGTGGGGAGAGAGGCAATGCTGAGCATACAATTCAGGCAAAGGCACTTGTACATATAATAACTAGCACATTTGCCACTAATCTTGTTATGTTTGAACTGATACTCAAAAAGACCAGCATTGTTGCAAAATGTTTGCAATCTTCTGATCTGCAACTATCCTGTGCCGTACAAACTGGTAGATGCTTACAAGAAGAATTATCTGAAGCCAGACGTGATAGCCAATCTGAATCTGGTTTATGGTCTACAGTTTGGACAGAAGCACAAAAGCTGATCCAGGACAATGGTTTGCCTCAGGCTCAGCCAATTGAGAGGGCTCAGATTTGAAGAAGACCAGTTTCACATCAGGATTACATCACAATGAGCACAACTGGGCAACGCTGTTCTGCAAAGCAAGGATGATTTTAGGAAACACCTCTTTTTGCCAGCTCTTGACAGGATCATTGGAGAGTTGGAAGAGGTTTGATGACAAGAACTGTGAAATTCTAAAAGCAGTTGCTGCATTAACTCCAGGGAGGAAGGACTTTTGCAGGAAGAGAATGTACTTCCATGGCACACCACTATGGATTGAGCGTGCGAGATCTGTCAGCTGAGTTGTATGCAACAAAGAGGCTTCTGGAAAGGAACCCTGATGAGGATATAAACAGTATGCATGCTCTGAGTCATTATTTGATGCCATACAGAGATGCCTCTTTTGAACTATATCGCCTGCTTATCATTGCACTTACTTTCCAGTCACATCTGCTGGATGTGAACGTTCATTCAGTAAACTCAGAATGATTAAAACATACCTTCACAATAGAATGGCAAATGAGAGACTTAGCAACCTGGCAGTCCTTTCTTATTAATGAAGGCCGTACAGGACTTGGACATGGACAGTGGTGGACATTTTTGCCAAACTACATAGCAACAGAAGAATTACTTTATTATGAAAAATGACTATGTATAGAGTGGTATTGCATCATTGAAATGGTCAGATGCTTGTAGTTAAGTTTACTATTTAGTCTACTTTTTTTTTTGTTCTGTTCAAATGCTTTCAGGCACAAGAACTGGTGAGACTTTCAGGAGAACTTTAATTAATAAAACATTTTAGGGAGCACCAGCATGCTGTTTGAAAATGCAGTGCTCAAAACAAACCATAAACCAGTTCAGCATGTGGGAAATGTGACGAGGGGTGGAAGAGACAATAGAGCAGACAAGCTTCTTTACAAAGTTTGTATATGCATACTTAAATGTAAAATTAAAGCTCTAAAACATAACACTGAAATGGCATTTTTATTTCTGAAATATAGCATTCATTTTTTTTAGACTGTAAAAAAAAATACAGATAAACGCATGAGGAATTTACCGCATATGATTTTACATCTTGGTTTCTATGGGTGCCCTGGCTTAACTGTGGTGCCCACCCAGAGCCTGGTAACCAACAGAAGCTGGAGCCACCACTGATTGTAAGCTGAATGACTTCAAAGCTGAATTTGAGCAATACATGCTTTTTGAGTCACCTGCTGATGTAAATATAACAGCCATTGAATATTGGAGGAGCCAGACTCAATGGTTACCAACACTTAGCTCAGTTGCATTGCGGGCATTGGCAGTGCTTGTCATCTCTGTACATGTGGAAGATCCTTCAGTTTAATCAGGAAGGTACAAGACAAGTGCAGTATATGCCTGTCCAAGAAAGTCTGGGGCAGCTTAACATGCATACCATAACAAGGACATTACTTCGGCTTTTGAATGCTTCGTGTTTAAGATATAAAAGTGGTTAAAGAAATGAAATAACTAAAGCTCCACAATGAAGCTGTCAGTCAGACTGACTGCAGTCAGTACATGAATGTGTTTGTGTATTTATGTGATACATCACTGTTGTGTAAGGGTTTTAAATTATTTAATACCAGGCTTTCGAAATCAATAAGATTTTGTACAAATTAAATTAAAGTTTTCCAACAAATATGTTTCTTCACGCATTACTTCATAATTTGTATCAAAATAAATTGGGAACAATTATAAAATAAAAATCTATATGTTCGTCAAATAAAAAATAAAAAATGTAATCCTGGCAAACCTTCCCATAACTAAAGTAACTAACTTTACTAACTAGGAGGGGCAGACCTCAGAGTTAAAACTAACAGTTACGGGGAGGCCAAAGTATGTGGCGGACCAGCCCAGGAACCTGGGTCCTACAGTGCATGCTGACTGAGCTGCCTGTGCTCAGCCCTCCACACCAGGGGGCAACTCGGTCAGCTTCACATCCAATGATGTTTTCAGGAGTGAGGCAGCAAGCCATCACATCCCTTACTCCCCCATCCTGTAACACCATCGGGCATGTCTCCATCGACACAATCGCTATCGGGACACTGCACCTGTCAGGAAATAGTGCCTGGGCAGGTGTGTGTTGGCATAGTGAGCCATGGGACATCATAAGGTACCATGACAAAGCAGTGGGTAAGGTCAGTGGGATGCTGGGATACACAGAAGAAGCATCTCCAGAAGCAGGAGGGAGGTGGTGTTGCCACTGTATAGTTTACTTGTGAGACCCGCCTGGAGTATTGTGTCCAATTCTGGAGGCTACACCTAAGAAAGGATATAGAAAGTCTGGAGGCAATCCAGAGTTTGCAACTAAATGGTGCAGGGTTGCATCAAAAGCCCTATGAGGAGAAACTGAAGGATTCCAACATGTACACCCTAGAAGACAGGACAGCAAGAGGGACATGATAGAGATCTACAAGAATCTCACAAGGGTGAAAAGGTGCAGCAGAGGAGTCCCTTTCACATGAGAAAGAGCACCAGAACCACAGGAAATGCAATGAAATTGGAGGGGAGAAATTTAAGAGGGATGTGATAATTATTACTTCACTGAAAGAGTGAAGGATACTTAGAACAGACTGCCAGTGGAAGTGGTATAAGCTAAAACAGTAGGGGACCTGAAGCATGCATGGGATAAAACATAGGGAATACTGGTAATAAGGAAGCCAAGAAGGGCGGGTTGCCAGAGTCCAATTAGGGGCTGCAGATACAGATTAGGTAGGGGCCATCTTGTACACTGGATGGGCCAGTGGTCCTTTTCTGCAGACTAATTCTGTGTTTCTATTGTTCTAGGGCTTGGCATTTTAAAAGTAATCCCACCCACTCACAAAGAGATCCCACTTCTCAGAGTGTGACCATCCTTACCTATGGAAACCATGGTTTCGTAATTCTGCACCATCACTTCCCTGTGAAGCTCCTTCTCTTGCTTGCTTAACATCTTCCACTCTCTCATCTGAGAACGTGACAGCAACATCTTCAAAGGTTTCTGGTGCCTGAAAGAACACGAGGCATGTTTAACTGATCTTTGTTTCATTGCACACACTGAGATATCTGAAACATTTCAGCAAGCAGGAACAGGTAATGTTAAAATTTACAGCCTATAATACAAGGATGACTTGGTCACCAATTCACTACGGATAAATCAATTCTCCCTTTCACCATGGTGAATGATAGATTGATGATAGTTCAATGATCAGGGGTGAGATAGCAGGCAAGATGGAAGTTGCTGATGTTTAGTGGCACTAATACAAATGGAATGGTGGCTTGACAGTACGCTATGTTTTGTAACTCAACCCTACATAGTGGAGGGAGGTTGTTATCACATATGGCCAGTAGGGGAATGTTACCCAGACATTATCCTCTGTGGGTGAAGCTGATGTAAGAGGAGCTATAGAGAGTAGATAGGGTGCCCTCAAGATGCCAGCATTCTTGATGTTTTGCATTCTTGGGGCTAGGAGGTGATGCTCTTGGTGTGTGAAGAAGCAGCTAGAGGTCAGAAAGTTGGTAGAGAGCAGACACCCAAGTGTCCTTGCTGGGTATGTGTCCTAGGGTTGCATGCAAAGGGTCAGCCGAGTCAGTCAAGGTATAGGTGCTGGATGAACGGGAAGCCAGACACTGCCATAAAGATACTGGAAAGTCAGGGAAGTCTGGAAGTACTCCTGTATACCTGGCTGAAGCGGTAACACACCATGCTCACTAACAGGATTGCTGAAGGACTTGGGCAGATGGCTACAGGAGACCTTCGTGAACACTCATCTGTAATTTTGATCCTGAGAGTGGCAGAAGGTACTGGACATCTTGTCAAGGTAATGGCATTAGTGTAATATTAAGCGGGACCCGGAGGAACTGCAGGTAGTTGAGATGCGTCCATATCACTGGGACCGTGGGCTTTGCCCACAATTTTAGAGTTTTGAGGGACTACCAAGAGGGTGCAGGAGTCCCAAAGGATGTCCTCTTCAAGGGCCATCTCCTGATGTCTGAGTGCATGTCCCCTGAAGTTCACTGTGGCCATCCTATGGGGGGCAAGACATGTGTCCTGATACCATTACAGACCCAATAAATAGATGAAGCAGTTACTGCATAGAGACAGTAGAAGCCAAGTAGGAAGACTGTCTTCTGGGGATAGCCCCTTCCCCTGGGGAGGGGGAAATGAAGCCCAGTTCAAGTCTGGCCCTAGTGATGTCTTGGGGAAGACAGCCTTAGACCATTACATAGAGGGTCGGGGTAATGACGACTGCTGACATCCTGTGCATGGGAGCATGTGCAAGAGCATCTTGGGCAGCACTGTATGCCTGCTCTCTAAGTGGAGAAAACAAAGAAGCAGTAGTTGTTCCTGGTTTGGCTGGCCATCTCAGCCACTCACAGACCCTGCACCAAGTGAGTGGCTAGGCCATGCTGCAGGACACATGACTGCAAGTACCGGGAAAGCCAGGGTGTTGGAGCTGGAGGTGTTTGCCCATTCTTGGTAGTACTAGAGCAAGGAAAAAAACTAACTTCAAAAGAGAGTTCACCCTGATACTACTGGATGCCTTGCTGGCATGCCGAGTTCTATAACAGATATTGAGCTATGTGTGCAGGTAGTGCCACTAGAAGAAAGAGAGAAGCAGGTTCTCAGCACAGAAGAGGGGACAGGAATCTCTGCACACTGTGGTACTCAAGAACTACGGAAAGGCTGCATGAAGCACCTTGCATATCAAACCAAAAAGGATAGGGAGTGTCAGAGACCTTGTTCTGGGGTGTGAACTGCTAAGGGCAAGGAATGGATAGAGCCGCCACAGTAGGTGGCTGCTAAGCAGCTAGCATGTCACATAGACAATAGTTAAAATGCTAAATTACTTATAATGAATTGTGCAAAGGTGAAGGTCTTAGGCCCATGACTACTTATTGTGCAAATGAACTTTGACCTGAAGCCCCAGCAAAAGTCAAATTCTTGATGTCCAACTGTCCAGAGTATTGTGTTCAACTGTCTGAGGTCCCCACATCCACCAATTCCAATGGACAGTCAAGTAATCAATACTGCCAGTGCAGGAGGCTCCCAGTGAGCGTTTATTTTATTTATTTTGTTTTTGTTAACGGGTAAGTGCACTAGACATAGAATATTTTCAGGTACGACCCGGATGGTACAAGTTGGAATACAAAACATTAACTGTGCATACAGTACAAACAATGGATGAACAGAAAATACAAATCTAGTACAATGCTTCAATGGACAGAGATACCAGGTTACAGGAGGCATAAGATAACAAGGCAGAAATCATCAAGATGAAATACAATTATAAGAGAGCTGTTTCAAAATACATAAATGGAAGACTGGCCCAATGGTGCTGAGGGCTGAGGTGCTGGATGCCTTACTCGTGCTATGCCAGCGACCAGTGTTCAGGAATGAGCACAGGCCACCGGGGTCAGCAAAGGAGGAGAAGGATTGAGCATCTGATGGACTGCTCTCCTTCTCCAGGGAGGGGGTCCCCAGTAGTTGGCAACCATTCACCCCTGGCAGAGGCTGGGGACAGGGCACTCACACACTGCAGCAAGGGAGGAGTTAGGGAAGATGCTTGAGAGAATGCGGTGGATGCTGCGCGAGTCCCCCTGCCGGTGTCACCACATGTCCCAGTTCCAAGGAGAACACCAGGAAGGGAGTGCCACAGCACAATGGTGGAGGGCACCTCACAGGCTCTGCTCCCGGCCAGCCATGCCGCTGGCCCACTGGATCCGGACTTTGGTAGGGGTTGGGGAACACCACCAACCCTGCCAGGGGCAAGCCCTGGGAGTTTTGGGTCAGCACCAGATGGTGGAACCTGGGGACAGGGCTGGGGTGCTCTCTGGAGAATAGCTGGCACAGGAGGAGCAAAATAAGTCATAAAAAAAAACATAATTGGAGAAAACAGTGCATTGATAGGAACAAATAGGAATACAAATTATTTGATTAGTACTTGGTAGAATTTGAATGGAATTAAACTGAGGCCCATCGAGTCTTGTCCTACCTCAGTGGGGCAAATCTAATATTTTTATTTATTTATTATACAGATCAGATTTACAACCCTTTGAGTCAAGGACTCGTCCCAAAGGCTCCACATCAGTTCCAGTGGATTCAACACATAGACAGCAACACAAAAGCAATATGATAGGAGGTTACAGAAGTTTTGTGTTACATACCAACAGCTGAATAGCAAATAGTATTCATATATTTGCAGGTGTCAGAATAAACAACATAGAATCCCGAGCCATCCAGTGCCCAGATAAGAGTTACTGTTTACAATAGCAGTACAGAGGTCTATACAGTGTGAAAGCTAGGCTTCAAGGACAAATACAGTAAATTCAAATTGCAGTCTGAGATAAGGCGATTGTCGTCAAGAGTCTAGAAAAGGGGCCAGGGAGGAATGGGGCACCTATGGCTAGGATCCACATTCACAGCTGCGGTGGTGGTACCAAGGCTCTTGAGAGCTGCCTAAAAGGACCCATTTTAGTGAGTGAGGAGATCGAGGATGGAGGGCACTGAACCAATGTGGTGCCCTGTAATAAAAAGGATCTCTGGGCGAGGGATGTCCGCACCTCGGGACTCTGAGAGTGTCCTCAGTGGGCCTTGGGCAGAGGCAGAGGGGAAGCAAGGTGGAGGAAGGTGGACACCCCTGGGGAGAGACCTGAAGTATTTTTTTGTCCCAGGTGCTTGTCCAATTCACTTTTAAATTTGTCAAAATCAGTAATGCTTAATTAGTTCCTTCGGAAGTTTATTCCAACTAGCAAGTGTCCTTAAAGTGAAATATGTCATCTCTTTTTGTACTAGTCAAGGAGTTCACATTGTCTATTATGTGATCTTAATTTTGACACATATTTTTAGGTACAATACAAATATTTATTCATTAATGTATTGTCACTCAAAATATTATGGAAAAGGAAGGAGACATTCACCTCTTAGTCTCTAACTTGCAGGGCATAAGTTAAGTTGTTATAATCTGTTAGGGTAAGGCAGTGCTAATCTGGGTATCATTTTGGTGGAACATCTCGAACCCTCTCGATTAGGTCTATATCTTATTTGTGGTAAGGGGACCAGAAGGAGATGCATAGTAATGGTGAGGACGTGCATAATTTCTACAGAAATTTAGTATGCTTTGTTCATCCCAAGTTATGAATGATTTTTAATAATATTTATAATTTTGTTTGCCCATTGTACTATTGACCTGATATAGGATTTGTGTTTGAAGGTATTATCAATTATGATACCCAAGTCTTTATCAGTTTACTGTTGTGTATATTTACAGAATCAATATTGTAAGAATATAGAGGGTCATTTTTCCTAGATGTAGGACCACACTTTTAGTTTAGTTCGATTTTATTATCCTTGGACCATTTGTAAATTATATTAAGACTATTAGATTATTATGATTAGATGATTTATGTTTTGTGGGAGTGTCAACTTCATCAGCCAGTTTGGTATCATCAGCAAATTTAATCATTTTTGATGTTACACCTAGGTGGAGATCTGTAATAAAACAGGTGAACAGAAACAGACCCAGAACTGACCCCTGGAGAACACCACTAGTCACTTCCACCAAGGGAGATGTTTTGCCATGTAATCTAACCTGATGAGTCCTACCATTTAACCAAGTATTACCCCAAGTAATCAGATAGGGAAGGCATGGCATCATTGTACATTTTTTCAATAAGTTTATTGTGGGATACTTTGTCAAAAGCCTTTTGAAGTTAAGCAAGATGACATCGCAAGGTCTTCCTACATCTAGAATTGGGAAAGCCAAAGACTATAGGAAGCAAAGGAAAGTTGTGTAAGAGCAGAAAGACAGAGACAGAGAGAGAGAGAGAGAGCAGTAGAGTAAAGTGTGGTGCAGAAATAGAGGATGGAGGGTCTATGGTGGGTGAAAGCAAGTGCAGAGGGTGGAAACAAGCACATGGTTGTGCAGCCTTTTGAAACAGGCATGATTAGGAGCAAGACAAATGGTTAGGGGAAGAGGAGTTCCAGTACAGAAGGGCAGCATGCGAGAAGGCCCGTGTGCCCATCTAGGTTTTGCATCTAGGGATGTGGAGGGACTTTAGTCACTAGATCTAAGCCATAGGATGAGGTTTGTGGATGCAGCAAGGAGGCAAGGAATTTGGGGTGGTACTATACTTGGCAATGCCTTCTATGAGAGAGCCAAAGGAAAGCAGTCAGCATGCGTGAGGGAGGGCCATTTTAGGTCAGCATAAAGCTGATAGTGATGCTTACATTGAGGAGATGCAGAGGCATAGCAGCAAATATTATTACAGGTGGTATCCCAAGATATGGAGAGTGGCTTTGATGCACCTATGTAAGTGACCAAGCCAAAAGCCAGGGTCGGAAGCAGAATGCCTTGTGCAACACGAGGCCTAGCTAATGGGGTAAGGGCATAACTTGTATGGTAGGCACTCAGATTTTTGTATTTACTGACTTACAGGTAGCAGCAATTGCTGTTTGAAGTCCAAGAATGGGTCAAGGAGGATGCTTAGGTACTTGAAGGAACTAGTGCTGACCAGTTGGGAGTCATCCATGCAGGAGATTCTGGGGAGGTCATGGTTAGCTGGTAAAGGAACTGAAGAGCATGGAGTGTTTTATCCACATAAAGAACAAGTTTGTTTTTTGATAGCCAGGATTGGACGGGAGCAAATCTAAGGAGAGGAGTGATTTATGTCTGAAATATTCCTGGCGCTGGAATTAAGTACCAGGTCATCCACATACAGCAAGGATGAGCAAGCAGGGTTGTACAAGGAAATATCATTAACGAAAATGGTGAAAAAGGAGGAGTCCCAGAATGGATCCCTATGGAACACCAATATTAATGGTAGTGAGATCGACATGGCAGAGTTGTACTTAACAGTCTGCTTCCTGTCTGACAAGTAGCTTTTGAACCAGGCCACAGCATCTGGAGAAAACCAAGAGACTGAAGCTTGGTAAGAAGAAGGGAGTGGTTAACAAGGTCGAATGCCTTGGTTAGATCAATAAAACCACACCAGTCAGAAGTTCATTGTCCATGGCAGCATGGGTATCATTTGTGAATTTAAGGAGGGCCATTGCAATGCTTTGGCTTTACAGAAGCGGCTGGGAATCAGAGAGGAGGTTATGTCCATGTAGAAATGAAGTGGTTTGTTTGACTACCAGTTTTCTAGAATTGTGCTACATATGGAGAGGATGGCTATTGGTCAGTAGTTAGCAATATCTTTAGAATCCCTTTTCTTAAAAATGGGAGTGCTCCAAGCCAACCGTGAAATCTCCTAGGGACGTGCAGGGCATACAGACAGGTTATAGATTTTGCTAGGGAGGCAATGAGCGGGCGGCAAGTTTTAGGAGTCTGGCTGAAGACCATCTGAGCCAATACTAGTACTATCAGGGATGGAGAGTAGCATGGTTAGGGACATCGAGCCTAGTGATAGTTATAAATTGGAAAAGTGGGTGGAGTGCATGGATTCAGTTTCCACAAGGTGAAGTGGGACTGGTAAGGAAGACGAAAGTACCTAGTTAACCGAGAAGTGGAAATTGAAGGAGTTAGCAATGGTGGCTTGATTGTTACAGTGCACACCATTTAGTATCATGTCATTTGTAGCCATAGGCCAGTTTGGGAGTGTTCAGCTCCAAGGAGAGTCTTGATATAAGACCAGAATTTCTTTTGAATCCCCAGAGGCATCAAGTAATAGATTTTTACAGAATGAGCTTTGTGGCTAAACGAATGTTTTCTTTTGCAAGCATTCCTCCATGTCCTGTACTCATTATAATCAGATGGAAGGCCAGAGAGTCTAAACGCCTTCAGCTTTTGTCCCTGGCCATGATTTGAGTAAGTAGTATTTAGCCACTGTGTCTGTGTGCCACAGGCGCGTGTGATTAGGGTGCATGCAAGTCCTGTAGTGATCCAAAATGGCTAAGAAGTAGTCTGAGTGCAACCTGAGCATCATTGGCAGAATAGATGCAAGACCAGTCAATCAAAGAGAGATCAGTCAGGAACTGGGTCTGGTCAAAATTGGCAAGGTTGTGGAAGGTGATGAGTTTAGGGGTGGGGAGGATAGCCAAGAAGAATGGCAGATACAAACCTCTGTATAATTGTTTGGAGCTCCTATTGTACAGCACTGTATATGTATTTGTTTTACCTGTTCCTTGATTTGTACTCTCCCAGGTCGTGCCTGAAAATAGGCAGTTCTGTCTAGTGCACTTACCCAGTTACCAAAAGCAAATAAATAAATATTTCAGGAAGTAGTCACTTGTAGCATCTGCGAGAATACCAGCAGATACTATTCTGTCAATCTGGTTTGTCAGTGCCCATTCAATTAGAGTACTGGATTGGAGGAGACATGACCCTGGTGGGGTCAGTGATTAGCTGTGAAAGTTGTAGCCTTGGCCACAGTGTGAGAGTATTATTGACTTTGCCAAGCCAGTTTAGATTTAGCCCTAGAATAAAGACTTCATTTCATCCAATGGCCAAGTTCACCTGTTAGAGGAGCTCCTCCAGGCCACAAATGCCACCTAGAGGAGGTTACAGGTGCATACTATATTAATTTCTAGGTGCCTAGCATTAGGGTAGCATGAATAGATTCACAGTAGGGGAGGGCAGGTGAGTTAAGTGCAGAGAAGGTTGAGGTGTAATTTATAGAATATAGCAACACCACCACCTCGTTTAGAGGTCGCCTGTCACATCTGATAATGTTATAGTTGAGCACCCAGCAGGTAGTATCAGGGTGGAGAGTTTAAGCCATGTCTTGGACAGGCAAATGACAGCAGGGTGATAAAGGTGGTCCAAGTCTCAAATTCAGCCAGGTTACAGAGCAGACTCCAATGATTAGGCATACAACCGAACCCCTTGGTGTCCCTTCAATCTGTATCAGAGTAGGAGAGGTGAGCAGGTGGGCCAGGCTTTAATTCAATATCCCCTTCAAGGGTAAGAGCAATAAGGATAAGGTACCACATTTTGTGATGGATGAAGGGAGAGGCATGACTAGGTGGCTGGAAAGGCACTTCCATATGTATAAAGCATGGAATGAGTATAGGAGTCAGATCATGTTGCTTATTGTGCATTACAAGCACATTAGAGAATGTGAGTTACTTGGATCAGAGGTGAGGTAAGATGGGGCAAAACACCAGTGAGAGCCACAGAAGACATATCGTGACACTAGTCAACAAGGATAAGTATAGTTGGTAAGCCATGGAAAGCGTGAGAAAAAGTGTTAAAGTAAGGTGGCGGGGATAATCCTCAAAACACTGCAGGGTGAATGCTCAAAATGCTTAGAAGTTAACTGCAGCTTATTTTAAAACTGTCTAAATCTGCTTTGAAGAAACTAGTCTTAATGTAAGGTACCCTGTACTGGTGCTTCGCACAGGCTGCCACGGGGAAGTGAGGCAAGCATTAAATAACTCTCAATACAGGCATTTCCTGGGCCATGACAACCCCCATCCAAGGCAGTGATGCAGGTTGGTTGTAGTGAAGGGGTTGTATTTAAATTCTTCACAAAGTTTTAAAAATGCTCACCTGTCCATGCAGTGGAGTGCTCCTGCTTACAACACCAGTGACTGGCAAAGGAGCTATACATCACTGAAGCCACACAGCTACTCTTCTGACACCAGGTTTTACTCTTCCTTCCACAGGACCCCACTGCTGACTATCAGGGAACGTGGGTGAGTACTCAGAGGTCAGAATCAGGGAGGAGGAGGAGGAGGAGCAAACATCCCAGAGGGCACACTCGGGCAGCTACCTCCATTAATATAGCACCCTTCTGGGTGATCACAGGTGGCAGTGAATCCAAAGCAGCTTGGGGAAGCTGGCCAGGCTACGCACCTTATGACCTGAGAGAATGGGATGAAGAAAAGTGGAGAAACAAAAAGTAGAGCTCAAGCCTCAAATGGACAAATCATTCCAGACTATTGAATGCTTGACCCAAAGCTGCATTTATTCAAGATAAAACAAAGCCAACACCAGGAACCGCCAATATGAAGAAAAGTGGAAACGCTGGCCAGTAGCAGGATGATAGAAACACTGAACACAGAAACATAGAAATCACAGAGTCGCATTACAGCTCATTTTTCCAATGAGACTCCTCTTCCCGCAGATGATGGCAGTATCTGATACATCAATGATATCAATCCCCAGGCAGTGCATGGACACCTCCAGGACCGTTTTGCTGCTATTGATTATTCAATTTCTACTGCAGGCACAACCACCCAACTTGACAACTGGTGAGCTTGCGAGCCCTCAGATCTCTGCTAAGGAGGAATGACATTGTTATTAAACCAGCTGATAAGGGAGGTGCTGTTGTGGTCTGGCAAAGAAGCTATACATCACTGAAGCCACACAGCAACTCTTTGATACCAGGTTTTACTCTTCCCTTCCACAGGACCCACTGCTGACTATCAGACTGGAGGTCACCATCCACCATCACCTCAGCTACTGAAAACAAAGAGCTCCCTGCTTCTGCTAAAAGACTCATAGTTCAGCATCCCCGGACATCCAGGTTTTATCTCCTTCCCAAAATCAAAACCGTAACCTGGCCATCCAATTGTGTCTGCCTGCTCCTGCCCTACATCCCACATCTCCACATTTTGGGCAGCCTCATGAGACCACTTGTTGAGTCCCTGCCCTCCTGTGTTATGAATACTAACCATGCTCTCCAGTTATTTGACAGGTTCATATTCAGTGGCTCTCATCAGCTCATATTCACCATTTGACATCAAATCTCTTTATACAGTGATACCCCACGATGATGGACTGACAGCTTTGCAGCATTTCTTAAATAAGCAGAAAGTCCAGCAGCCACCCACACACTCACTAACTCATCTGGCAGAACTTGTTCTGAAACTCAATGCTTTTTCTTCTAATAACAGTTTTTCCCAGCAGGTCAGCAGAGTGGCCATGGGCACCAAGTTGGGTCCCAGCTTTGCTAATCTATTTGTGGGCTGGGTGAAGGAAATTTGTTTTCTCTCATTCACATGGAATGTACCTGAACTCTACAAATGCTACATAGATGATTGTGGGGCCACCTCCTGCTCCAAGGCACCTTCCAAGTCTTCCTTGACAAATTTACCATGGCCCATCCTTCCCTTCAGTACACTGTTGAAGTATCTTCCTCTACACTGCCTTTTCTGGCTATCCAACTGTCAGTGCAGAACACTGGACTGAAGACAGTTTATTACAAATCCACTGACTCTCACAGTTTCCTCCTCCACAGCTCCTTCCATCCTAAACATGTCAAGAATGGCCTGCCTTATTTCCAGTTTCTTAGACTTTGCAGATAATGTAGTGAAGATGATGATTTTGCTGAGCAGGCCCAAATAATGCATATTTTCTTTATCAACAGGATACCCTAAAAGCACAGTGAACAGAGCACTCTCCCAGGTCAGTAACATGCCCAGTAACCTCAACCCCACAGGAAGGATACTGTCATGCAAGAACAATGGCTAATTCCACTAGTGCTTCCTTTTCATCACAGTACACCTTCTTTTTACAGGATCATCACCAGTAACTTTCCTATTTTGCAAACTGACCCAGCCATTAGTGTTTCCTTTGTAGAACCACCTATTGCCTCCTACCGCTGGCCACCCAACCGACCAAATCTCTGGTAAGGAGTAGCCTACCTACTCCTAAGGGTTCCTCTCTACCAGGTACCAAATCTTACAACAGAACTCGCTGCTACACTTGCAAATCTATTTCCAGTGTGACTGAAATTTGGGGACCTACAGGTGTTTTTACATAGATACATAGATACATAGACAGTGTTGGCAGATAAGGGTCTATGGCCCACCCAGTCTGCCCATTTGAGCTTGTAAGTTCAGTTTGTTTTCCTAGAAGTCTGTTTCCCTTACCCTGACCTCTAGAATTCCTTTATGTCTATCCCATGCATTCTTAAATCCGTGATTGTTTCAGCCCCACCACTTCCTCTGGCAGGGTGTTCCACTTATCCACCACCTGTTCTGTGAAGAAATTCTTTCTCATGTTTCCTCTGAATCATCCTCCCTCCAACTTCATCCCATGCCCTCTAGTCCTGGAACATCTTTTTCGCTTAAAAATAGTGTTTTCCTGCACTCTGTTTCTCCCTGTAAGATACTTGTATGTCTCTATCATATCCCCTCTCCCTCCTCTCCTCCAGGGAGTACATGTTCAGTTCCTTCAACCTGTCTTCATAGGACTTGTGATGCAATCCATGCACCATCTTTGTTGCCCTCCTCTGAACCTTCTCTACCCTGTCTATGTCCTTACGTAGGTATGGTCTCCAGAACTGTACACTGTACTCCAGGTGGGGGCCTCACTAGTGTCTTGTATAGCAGATTATGACCTCCTTTTCCTGCTGGTGATGTCCCTGCCTATACATCCCAGCATCCTATTTGCTTTACCTGATGCCTTGTCACACTGTTTCCCTACCTTGAGGGCATCAGAGATGACAACCCCAAGATCCCTTTCCTGCTTGGTGCATGCTATATCCTCACCCCCAACTGATATATTGTGCCAGGGTTTTTGTGCCTATATGCATTATCTTGCACTTCTTTGCATTGAATTTCAACTGCCAAACCCTTGACCATTCTTCAAGTTTCTGCAGGTCCCTTCTCATTCTGTCTACACCCTCTGGTGTGTCTACTCTATTACAGAGCTTGTGTCATCAGCAACAGTGAAATTCTGCCTTCTAGATCCTGCACAATGTCACTGATGAAGATGTTGAATAGGACCGTCCCAGCACTGATCCCTGTGGTACCCACTGGTCACTCTTCCCTCTGTGGGTGACAGCCATTTACCACCACCCTCTGTGTCCTGCCACCCAGCCAGTTACCTACCCACCACACTACTGTCCTGCCCACACCCATATTCCCCAGTTTGTGTAATAGTCTTCTATGTGGCACAGTGTCAAAGGCCTTGCTGAGTCCAGATAGGCCATGTCCACTGCCTCCCCTGATCCACCTCCCTAGTCACCCAGTCAAAATTCAATGAGATTGGTCTGACATGACCTCCCCTGGTGAAACCATGCTGCCTTGGGTCCTGTAGTCCATTGACAACCAGATGTTCCACCAATCTCTCCTTCAGAAGTGCTTCCATGATCTTTCCCACTACCGAGGTGAGGCTGACTGGTCTGTAGTTCCCTGCTTCCTCTTTGTTCCCGCTTGTATAAGGGGACTCACATCTGCTGTCCTCCAGTCTTTGGGTACCTCCTGTTTCCAGTGATTGGCTAAACAGGATAGCCAGAGGTTCAGCCACCACCTCTTTTAGTTCATTAAGGACCCTGGTGCACCCCATCTGGCCCCATTGCTTTGTCAACTCTTATTACTTCCAGTTCCTTCAGGACCCTTTCTCGTGTAAAGGGACTTGTGTCCATTTCTGCACCATTCTCACCCCTTGTACTCCTTCAGACCCATTACCCCTCTTCCTCAGTAAAGACTGAGCAGAAATACCTGTTCAATATGTCAACTTTACTGTTGTCATCCTCCATGCACTCCCATCCTCCCCTTCAGTCTCCTATCCCTCCCTTTGTCTTTCTTTTCCTTATGTACCTGTAAAGGTTTTGTCCCTTTAACCACTGATTTTGCAATGTGTTCTTCTGTCTGAGCTTGGCTTCCCTTACTGACTTCCTGCCTCCTTTGTTTCTCCTGGTACTTCTCCTATCCCTTCTGCTTGTGTCTTTTTGTATTGCCTGAATGCTATCTTTTTGGCTTTCACTTTCTTTGCTACCTCTTTGGAAAACCATAATGGTCTCCTCTTCCTTTTCCTCTTGCTAACCTGCTTAATGCATAATTCTGTTGTTCTTATAATCCCCATTTTAAATACTGCCCACTGTTCCTCAACCCCTGATTCCTGTCCCATTCCCTTAATGCCTCTTTCAAGTATTTCCATTTTCCCAAAGTCTGCCCCCTAAAATCCAGGATGTTTGTTTTGTGTGGTTTGGTTCTGCTCTTTCTGTGATTTCAAACCACAATGACTGGTGGTCACTGTTACCGGGTGCTCCCCACTGTTACCCCATCACACTGTCCCTGTTTGTGAGCAGAAGGTCAGTATTGCCTTCTGCCGAGTTGGTTCCATGACCAGTTGCTTGAGGAAGGCACCCTGAAGGAGTCCAGGATAAATCTGCTCTAGTTGATGCTGCTGCTGGGATGCTCCAGTCCACATCTGGAATATTGAATGATTGGAACATCACCAAAGAGTTCTCATGCACCTCCACTAATGTGGTATATGTGCATCCTTTGCAGGAAGTGTGCAGTTATTTACATAAGAGAGACTGGTATACACCTGCCCTAACCATTTCAGGGAACATTACAGGGCAGGTGAGAATGGAACTAATAAACCCATTGTGTCCCACTTTATTTCCAGGGACCACAGTGCCAATGACCTTTCTGTTTGTGTCCTTCAGCAGGGCTTCTGGGATTCTGTCCATGGAAAACACGGAAACCAAAATGATCATCCGCCTTGGCTCCCAGCAGCCCTCTGTTTTAAATGATAGACTTATTTTCCACTGACATCTTTTCAGCCTCGCTTTTCCTAAAGTCTGTTTGTATTTGTACACATTTAACTTCTTTTCATTTTTCACCATTTGTCTCCATCTCTGTCTCCTTCTCTACATTTCTCACCTTTCAGCCTTCTTACAAGGCCCTGTTAATTAGTCCCACCTGGGATTTTTCCAGCTAATTTTCTCCTATTATGCCTTGTCTTTCTCATCATTGCCTCCCTTTGTTTCACAGATTCTCTCTCAAATCATGCCTTTTATCACTTCTCCCTGAGCTGTCTTCTTTCTTCTTTTCCCACTTATATATCCCTTTATTTTACCTCCTCTTCACTAACTTTGTTTGCTTTCTCTTTTAGATATTTCCTGAAGAAAACCTAAGGTCGAAATGTAGGTTTTAACTCCTTTTTCTATTTGCAGTGTGCATTTAATACAACCATTTTGTTTTACTTTCAGACCACATGCTGCATCGCAGCACCATGTCTTTGTTTTTACATTTGTGTGCTACATTTGCTGCGCACCACTATGCCTACTCCAAAATCTCTTCTGAATTCTTCTACGATGCTCCTTTATTTCACCTATGTCTGCACTCCTTCTCATATTTCTAAGTCTTCTTGAATTATTTTCTGCCATTTGCTCTAAGACTAAACTCTGCAGTCACTTACAGTATCTCTTCAAATGCACGCACCTGGGTATTATTTCTAAGTGTTTCTGGTCTGAAATTCCATCCTTGTTCATTTAGGTCTGTTTAAATCCTCCACTGTGCTTGCTCCCACCATCTCCTGTGGCATACTATTCCATGCAACCACCACCTTTTCTGTGAGAAAACATCCTCACATTTCCCTCAATCTGCTACCTTCCAATTTCATATCTGCCCCCTTGTTCTTGTGCTCCTGTATTACTAAAGTTGCCAGCAGCAAAAGCCATCCTGGTCTAGCTAGGTTGCTTGAGATTGCAGCTATGTATTGGAAGATTGGAAGATTTCTCCCCTTGCACCTTGTTTATGCCCTTGAGGTACTTGAATGTTTTTTCATCTCTCCCCAACCCCTCCTCTTCTCCAACAAGTACATACTGGAGGTCCTTAATCTCTCATTATATGTTCTCTGGTGCAAGTCCTGTACCATCCTAGTTGCTTTTCTCTGACTGCCTCCCTCTGTCACTGTCCTTGTGAAGGTGCAGATCAGAATCAGTTAACACCTATGAGCTATAGACAAACATGATATGTCATATGCTATTGTACAACATATAGCTAAAAGTAGGACTGTGAGAGTAAAACATGATGTTAAATTTATAGGATTGGAAAAGTAAGAGTAGGACCGAGGAAAGGTGATTTGAAAAGAAAAATAGGGCAACAGAAAGTTACTGGATTTTATGTCTAAAATCTAGAGAAGGTTTAGGACTTGATGAAAACATAGATCTAGCAGCCTTTTATAATAAATATGGTGTTCTCAGATTTAGGTGGTTGTCCAAAATAAATAATACATAGCATGTAGAACTAAATAACTAGTTTGATTTGTAATTGTATGCAATTAGATTTAAAAGGTAGTTGTGTTAAATGGACATTCTTTACTAAGTTGCAACTGTATTAACAATCTATCATGTTATTTATTTCCCAATGCTTTGTTGTAATTAGTAATTTTAACTTTAATTATTAACTAGATACCTTCTGTATTATGACTATAATAGTCAATTATAAATTAAATACCTAATGAATCAAGACACTAATTAATGGATAAGCATTTATCTCAATGCTATACTTGAAAATAAATGAAAGAATGTATTATGTTTTATTGTTTTGGTTAAAGTGGCACGTGTTTTTAGCACTATATAAGTAACTTAATATCAATCAATCAATCAATCAATCAAATCTTTATTCAGGCGGACATCATTGAGCAAAGCTCATTTACAAGATGGACCTGATAGGTCAAGGATCAAATTGAAGGTACAATAGCAGACATATACAGAACACTTATATTTAAACAGATACAGAAATATAAACATGTATACAAATGAAGGATAAGGATGATTCAACCTAACAGGACAAGGTAGGATACAGTAGAAGTACCCTAGAAGAAACCAGAATGTCAAAATCCAATAGAGGAGCCAACGAAGCATGCACTACATGGTAAGAGGTGGTTACAGGCTCCAGGGCAAACTAACGCAGACAAACAGATGTAATGATTTATGACTGCAAAATGATGATAAACAGCCTCTGATGAATGACAAGGAGGTTCTGGTGGGAGATTCAGAGAGGGGCTAAGGCTACTAGTAGTAGGTATGGAGGAGTGGTTGGGGTAGAAGTAAGTGCCAGGAATTGGTGTGGAGGTCTTAGTCAGGTGAAGCTAAGCTGTAAAAGATATGAAAGGGGGCTGAGATACAAAAAAGGGATCTCGAGGAGGGAAAAACTAAGGGAAAGATTTATGGAAGAGCTGTCAATAATAATTGCTGACTGAAAGGGGAGGTTGTGAATGTGACTGGACTAGGCCTTGTGATAGCAATTGCATTTCTCTGGGAAGAGACTTACGAGAGCTTTTAAAGGATTCTAGAGGTATAAAGTTGGTCAACTTTAGGGTCTTCTGTAGAGAATTCCATGCCAGTGCTAGAGAGTAGCTGATTGCAGACCTCCCATGCCGGATGTAGGCTTTGGGTAACTTAAGCATGATGAAGTTGTTGCTTCTTAGGGCACAGGACCTAGCTGTGGCCAGTGTAAAGCAGTCTAAAATATAGGATGGAAGTTTATTAGACAAGGCTTTGTATATCCATAGTACAGCATTTCTGTTCCTTCTGAGGTGTAGGGATGTCCAACCAACTGCAGCATAGAGAGACAATGATGAGTGTTGAATGGAAGATCTGTAATAAACTCAGAGTGCTCTGTGATACAAGGTATCTAATTTTCTTAAGTAGGAAATAGGACAGTGACCATAAAGGAAGTCTGCATAGTCTGATAAGTGAGATAAATGAGGCCTGGATTAGTCTCAGCTTTGAGTCTCTGGTTAGAAAATGTTTAATTCTGAAGAATAGGCCGAGCCTCTGGCTAAGTTTTTCAGAAGTTCTTCAATATGATGAGTGTAGTCAAGCCTGCTATCAATCCACACCCCAAGTATTTGAATTTATCTACATAATCCAGGCTTTCTCCAAGGATGGTGGATAAATGGGGAAGATTGCTTGGTGAGGAGGTGTTAGTATGGTTATTAGTGGAGAAGAACATAGCTTGTCTTCTTTGCATTTAGAGGAGTTTTTTCTCAAGTAATTGGTGTTGCAAGAAGGAGAATTCTGATTGTAAAATTTCACAGGCCACTGCAGGCTATGGGTTACTGACATAAAAAACAGTGTCATCTGCAAAGAGGTGAACATTGGCTTTGGTGAGATTAGTGTCAATGTTGTTAATGTAAATGGCAAAAGGATGGGGCCCAGGATAGATCCTTGAGGAACCTCTTAGAAGTGATTTTAATGAGAATAAGTCACTTCAGCTTTCACCTGCTGTGTTCTATCAGTGAGGTAACATCTGAACCACTTAAGAGAGGGTGGGTCTAAGCCTATGGAGTGCAGTGAAGAGAGTAGCAGCTCATGATCCACGTGTGTCTAATGCTTTGCTTAGATCAAGGAATACAGCACAGACACTGCTCTTTTGTCAAGCTCAGTTTGCCAGTCATTTGTGACTTTGGCCAGTGCAGAGATGGTGTTGCCTTCGGCCCTAAATCCAGATTGAGCAGGATTTAAGAGGTTGTTACGATGGTAGAAGACTTGGTTTGCTGGCCAAGGCACCTAGCTTCACCTGAGCTCTTCCTTCTAAGACTGCTTGAAAGGCAGAATAGAGAAACTTACCAGAGCAAGGGAAAAGGATTAAGACTTAGTTTGGCTACAGATTTACTGTGTGGTGGTGTTTTTATTTTTACTCACAGGGATTGCTACTGTTTGTTGCTAACATTTCATTGCTTTATTTTTTCTCTGATTCAAATTGTTGTTGCTGGTATACCTTCTTCTGCATTATTACAAGGTGTCATACAGGTGTAAGCTAACAGATTACTCCTGTAATCTTCTGATTCAAATTGTCTTTTGCAAGGTATATCTTCTGTTACTGCTTTATTTTTCTCTGGAGCAAAGTGTTTCTTACAGCGATATCTTCTCTGAAATTATTACAGGTGGTGCTTTACAGGTGTTACAGTTTTATCTAACATTAGGATAAGCTTTCAGGGTTACTGCATTTGTTGTTGACTGATTGTTTCTGCTCTTACCTCCTTGTTCTTTCGTCCGTGGTTCTTCTTTTAGGCAGGGAAGGGCCCAGCCACCCACCCCATCCCCAACCACCCCACACTACTCCTTTTATAGGGTACCACAGTTGTGACATTTCCTGTGGCAGAGCAGGAAGGGTGGATCAGTGGGCCTCCACAAGGAGATCTCATTTAGTAAGCACTTAGTAATTTAACTTGTTATAACAAGTTAAACAAAGCACAATTAAACCATTACTTGCATTTTTTTTCTTTTTTCCTTCTAATTACTCTGACTAGGTTACAAACCCAGCAACTTATTTGGAATGGATTTCATTAACTGCAGGTACTGTGGAACAATTTTCAGAAGGACAGTCTTACAGGATTTAGGACACTGTCCTACATGCTGGGCCTTTGGAGATCTTAGGGCTCAGCTCCGGCACCATGGGCAGAGATTGCATGCCTCAAATTTCATATTGAAGAGGAAATACATTATAAGAACCACCCACCATTTCCCCAGCATCCAACAGAAAACCTCGATCAAGAGAGGGTAGTTGGTCCAGGAGGTTGGCAGGTGGTTAGAGGAGCAAATCAGGTGCCCCATCACTTCTGCTCTCCAACACATTACCCAAAACCATATAAACACTACAACAGGTATCTGCCTCTATCTCTGAAATCAAATAAAGAGGCAGAAGACACTGCAGAGCAGGACACTGCAGCACAGGAGCTAGCACAACAAAACTCACCCAAATCAGGAACCAAAACAAAACAAGCACAAAGGAAATCCAAAAACTCTGATCATAGGAGACTCCATGATTCGGGAGTTGATACCCATCTCCAGCCAGGGTGATGGTCAGATGTCTCCCAGGTACATCAGCATGGAGAGACACTGACCGCATTGCTAAAATTGTTCACAAAGCAGGAGAAAACATTGATGTCCTAGTACACATAGGGACTAATGATCTCGCCAGCCGGGTCAGTTGTGGAGACCAAGGAACACCTGACTAGGCTGGGTGACAAACTATCATCTATTTCTGCCCGCATCTCCTTCCTGAGATCCTGCCAGTCTGGGAGAGGGAGCAGATGGACGGAAGGTCAGAGAAGGGAGATAGGGGAGCTAAACACGGGCTCAAGGGCTGGTGCCAGGAAAAGGACACAGATTTGTAGGGAACTGGCAACAGTTCTGGGAGCGAAGTTCTTAAATTTGATGGACTGCATCTGACTAAAGAGGAGCTGTCAGCAGTATTGGGGCAGAAGTTTGACGCCTTTGCAGAATATTTAAACTAGCAATGGGGAGAGGGGCAGCACCCCATACGCCGAATGGGAAGAACACCCCTCCCCCTCAGCTAGTGGTCAAACAGGAATTCAGCATGTTTGCAGTTCATTTGCATCACCAGGTAAGAAAAAGGTTTATCTCCCATACGACGACAGGTGTAAGGCCAAACTTCACCCAACAACCAACACACCAAAATCTGGCCAATGGAAAATCATGTACACAATGCTCACAGTCTGGAAATAAGATCCCAGACCTGCAGGCACAATGTCAGAGGCTAAACTGGACATAGTAGCAATTAGTGGGACGTGGTTTACCAGTAACCACACTTGGGAGACTTCAGTACCTGGCTATGTATTGTTCAGAAGAGACCCAGGTGCAAAAAGGGGGGGAGGTGGCCTGTATGTTAATGAAAATATCAAAGCTACAGAAATTCAGAATACACATAAGGAGCCAGAAGAACTGTGGGTCACCCTGGAAACAGGAAATGGGACAGCCATAAGAACTGGGGGTTGTCTACAGGCCCCAGACCAGAGGGAAGACATAGACACATTACTGTTAGAAGATATACAAAACAACACAGCTAAAGGGAGGTTCTGATAATGGGAGACTTCAACATGCCGATACAGATTGGTCAATATAGCAGAACATCTGCCAGAACTAGACTCATAGTGGATTCCCTGCAGGAGGGCCTCAAACAACTGGTACAGCAACCCGCAGAGACAGGGCTATCCTAGATCTAGTATTGACTAACAAAGAAGGATCACAGATCTCCAGGTAGAAGGTCACCTGGGAGCCAGTGACCATCACATGGTATGGTTCAATTTGGCTACTACATCTAAATCATCCCATCTCCAAGGCAAAAATATGGGGGCTTGAGAGAGCTGACTTTGATAAGATGGCCAACAGAGTTAAGCTAGCCCTGGCAAAAGAAACACAGGTGAGGGGTACAGGCAAAGTGGGCAAGCATTAAGGAAGCACTTCTGAAGCAACATCCCATTGTGTTAGACAGAAAAGGAAAAAAAGAAGAAGGAAACCACTTTGGTTCTCAAATACAGTAGCAGAAAAGGTCAGAGCCAAAAGGCTGGCCTTCAGGAAATATAAGGGAACACAGCGGATGAAGATAGGAGGCATACCAAACTGCCCTAAGGGAAGCAGGTAAGGCATAGGCAGGCAAAGTCCCAAACTGAGGAAACACTAGCACGGAACAGTAAAAAGAGGTGACAAGACTTTCTATAGATACATTAGTGAAAGGAGAAAGCCCAGAGGGGTATTGCTAGGTTTAATGGAGAAAAGGAGCATGTGAGAGGAGGAGCCCTGTAAAGGCATCTATCCTAAATAGATACTTTGCTCAGTATTTACTGAAGAGAAGGTAGGGCAGGGCCCACAGCTCAGCATCATGGACACAGGGAGAGGGAGGTAAGCACTACTCCTTCAAAAAGAAAGGGTCCTCAAGAGCTTGCTAAGCTCAGGTGGATAAGGCAATGGGACCTGATGGCATACATCCCAGGGTACTTAAGGAGCTAAAGGAGAAACTAGCAGAGCCATTAGCAGAATTGTTTAGTGAGTCTCTGAGCACAGGAGAGGTCCCAGAAGACTGGAGAAGGGCTCATGTTATCCCGCCTCCACAAGAGTGGTAGCAGGAGGAGGCAGGGAACTACAGACCGGTCAGTCTTACCTCAGTAGTGGGCAGATTATGGAGGCACTCCTTAAGGAAAGGATAGTACAACACCTGGAATCCATAAGGGCACAGGATCCAAGACAGCATGGGTTTACAAAGGAAGGTCCTGTCAAACTAATCTCATAGATTTCTTTGACTGGGTAACCAGAGTGGTGGACCAAGGGGAGCAGTTGATGTCGCCTACCTTGACTTCAGCAAAGCTTTTGACACTGTCCCACATAGAAGACTGATAAATAAGCTGGATAGGCTCGGGTGGTCAGAAGTTGGTCAACTAGGGTGGCAAACTGGTTGACGGGCAGAAAACAGAGAGTGGTGGTAAATGGTATACAGTCAGAAGAGATGCAAGTCAAAAGTGGGGTACCTCAGGGATCAGTCCTGGGGCCAGTCCTCTTCAACATCTTCATTAGTGACCCTGCAGATAGACTAGAGGGTAAGGCTTGTCTGTTTGCAGATGACACCAAGATCTGCAACAGAGTAGATGATCCAGATGGGGTGGGCAGAATGAGAAGAGATCTGATAAACTAGCAGAATGGTCAGAAGAGTGGCAACTGGGATTTAATGCAAAGAAGTGCAAAATCATGCACGATAGGGAAGAGAAACCCTGAAGCCACCTCTAGGCTGGGAGGGAGTTGCTAGCAGTCACAAAGGAAGAAAGAGACTTGGGCATCATCATCACTGATGACCTGAAAATCATCCAAACAGACCTCTAAAGCAGTAGGTAAGGCTATGGGGTGTTAGGGTGTATTAGTAGGGGTATCACAAGTCATAAGAGGGAGTATTAATCCCTCTGTACAAGACACTGGTTAGACCCCATCTGGAGTACTGCGTGCAGTATTGGAGGCCACACCTTCACAAGGACATTAACCAAATTGAGGCAGTCCAGAGAAGGGCAACCAAAATGGTGCAGGGACTGCATCAGAAGACATATGAGGACAGATTAACAGAGCTCAATATGTATACCCTTGAGCAAAGGAGGAGAGAGGTGATATGATCGAGGCATTCAAACACCTTAAGGGCATTAACAAGGTGAAAGAGTCTAACATGTTTAAATATAAGAAAATAGCAGGACAAGAGGACACAGCATGCGATTAGAGGGAGGTCGATTAAGGGGAAATGTGAGGAAATTCTTTTTCACAGAAATGGTGGTGGATGCATGGAATGGCTTACCACAAGAAGTGGTGGCTATGAATACAGTGCAGGGCTTCAAACAGGCATGGGATAGGCATAAGGGAGCAATACAAAAGACTATGAATAGATAGGCCATTGACAGAGCAAAGGCGGATGGCACATTAATAAGGTAGAAAAGAAATGGGCAGACTGGTTGGGCCTTGTGGTCCTTATCTGCCATCAACTTCTATGTTTCTATGCTCACTAATTTCTAGCATCTTGGAAAGCACTGGAAGAATGGATATGGGCCTGTAGTTGTTGAGGTCCATGGGATCCCTGATTTTAGGAGGGAAACACTTGGGCTGTTTTCCATATCGAAGGAATAGAGCCAGAGGTTAATAATAGATTAAAAAGATGTGTTAATGGAACTGCAAGCACATGAATTGCAATTTTAGAAAATAGGGTCAAGAGAGTCTGCACTCAGCTTTTTTAGTGTCCAAATGCAGCATTAGGTCCTCTACTTGCTTCAACAAAACTGGTTTGAAGGAGAAGGAAGAAACAGCCCTCTGAACCTCAGTAGACTGGGAGTTTAGTTGTGCCATTATAATATGGATGTTATTTATCTCTGAGTGACTTGGTGTTCAAGCCATGCAAGATGTTTTCTTGTGGCTCATAGCAACGTTATGCTTTTGGAACCGGTATGTTTCCACTGATGCACTTGGTCAAATAAATATTTTATACTTATATTTGGCTGGGACTGGGTGTTGATTTTTTGAATTCATTGAAGGTGCAGCCTCCAGAACTGCACACAGTACCCCAGATGTGACTTCACCAGCATTTTATACAATGGCATCACCACCTCCTGCCTTCTACTAGTGAAACCTCTGCCTATACACCCTAGCATGCCACTGGCCTTGCTGCGGCCTTTGTACTTTGTGACACCCATCTGATATGATAACCTAGGTCCCTTTCTTCCTTGGTGATCATCAGCAATTCTCCCATCCAGTTCACTCATCCCAGATGCATTATTTTGCACTTAAGATACATAGATACATAGACACTGTCAGCAGATAAGAGCCTATGGCCCACACAGTCTGCCCGCTTAAGTTTGTAAGTTCCCATTATGTTTTTCTGGAAGTCTGTTGTCCTTACCCCTGACCTCCAGAATTCCCTTATGTCTATCCCATGCATTCTTAAATCCTGTGATTGTTTCTGCCCTCAACACTTCCTCTGGCAGGGTGTTCCACTTGTCCACCACCCTTTCTGTGAAGAAATCTTCCTCATGTTTCCTCTGAATCGCCTCCCTCTATTCTTTATCCCATGCCCTCATGCCCACTTCTTTGAATTTAACCTCAGTTGCCACACCTCCGACCATTTTCAAGCTTCCCAAGTCCCTCCTCATTTTCTCCACCCCAACTAGAGTATCCACCCTGTTGCAGATGCTGTTGTCATCTGCAGACAGGCAGAACTTCCTCCAGTCCTTCCACAATGTCACTAATGAAGACACTAGACAAGACTGGCCCAAGGACTGATCACTGAGGTACCCCACTGGTCACCCTTCTCTTCCGGATTGATCCCATTTACCAGTATCCTTTGCCTCCTGTCCATCAGCTGGTTCCTAACCCAGTCAACCACCTTGTGCCCCACGCCAGATTACTCATCTTATTAACCAGCCTTTTATTTGGGATAGTGTCAAAGGCCTTGCTGAAACCGAGGTAGGTGATGTCTATTGTCCCCAATTTACTTCCTTTGTCACCCAGTCAAAAATCTATCAGAATCATTTGACACAACCTTCCTGCTGGTAATCCATATTGTCTCACATCCTAGGCACCATTCGATTCTAAGTGTGCCACTATTCTTTCTTTAAGCAGTGCCTCCATGATCTTACCCACCACTGAGATGAGGCTGACCAGACTATAGTTCCCGACTCTTATCTACTACCACTTTTGTGTAGAGGAACTACATGAACCCACTTCCAGTCCTTGGGAACCACATCTGCACTGAGCCACTTCGGTGAACATGGCTACCAGAGGCACTACTAGCTCCCTTAATATCCTCGGGTGTATGCCATCTGGCCTCATTGCTTTGTCCACCTTCAGTTTTGTGACCTTCTCCAGGACTCTCCACTGTGAATGGACTGGTGTTTACCTCTCCCACCTTTGTGTCCGATTCTCAGCTGTGGTCCCTGTCCTGTCCCTCTTCAGTGAATACTGAACAGACGTATTTGTTCAGTATTTCCACCTTTTCCAGGTCTCCTCCTAACACCCCTGTATCCCTCAGAGCCTTAAAATCCCCCTGGGTTTCTTTCTTTGCTGATGTATCTATAGAATGTCTTGACCCTTCTTCACAGTCTGTGCTAGTCTTTCCATGGTCTGCACCTTTGCTCTTACAGCCTTTCCTCTTCCCTTAGGTTCTCTAGGTACACCTCCCTGTCTTCCACCCTTTGAGTCTCCTTGTATTTCCTGAAACCCACCCTTTGGCCCTTACCCTGTCTGCTACCTCTCTCTAGAACCGCGGTGGTTTCCTCCTTCTCTGCCTTTGTTTACATCTTGATGCATTGGTTGTCACTGCCTCTATGGCTCCCTTCTGGTGTTCTCACTGTTTCTCAACTCCCCTTCTATCTTCCTTCTGGCCAGGGCCTCTTTGATACACCTTTACATTTTAGCAAAATCCACCCTTCTAAAATCTAAGACCCTTGCCCTCATGTGACTAGACTCTGTCTCTATCCCATGCTAAACCACACTATGTGGTGGTTGCTGGATCCCAGTTGCCCTTCCACCTGGACGTCTGTGGTTCTGTCCCCATTGGTCAGTACCAGGACCAGAACTGCCCTGTCTCTGGTGGGGTCAACCTCTAGCTGTCTGAGGCCTGTCCCTGTAGGGAATCCAGGGTGTCTCAGCTCCTGGGTGAAGCAGCTGCTGGGATGGTCCAATCCATGTCTGGGACATTGAAATTCCATAGCAGTGATACCTCATGAGTCTGATTCACTAGATCCCAATCCATCTCCTCCCTTTCACAGGGAGGTCTGTAGATCACCCTGTAAAGATTACTGTGCCATTACCTGGCTCAAGGGTGACCCACAGTGCCTCAGCCTCCCATGTCTACACTTTCCCTCTGTTGCTTTTATACATTCTTTTACATACCCTCCACATGGGAGTGGCCCATAGGGGCCACTCCCCATCCCTCTTGAATAGAGCACAACCTGGGAACATTTGCATGCCTCAGTCATGATTTGCTATGTACCAGGTCTCTCGTTATTGTGACTATGTCCAGATCTGCTTCTACTATCAAGGCTTCTAGGCTTGGGATTTTATTTCCCAGACTGTGGGCATTTGTAACCATGGCCTTCCATATTTTTCTGCCTGTCCTTTTCTAATTCTGTGTTTGCCCTGCTGCTTCCTTCCCCAACCCCATTTTCCATTTTATACTGCCTTCCTCCCCTGCCTTTACCTCTGTATCCGGTGCTGGTGTCCCTGACTGCAGCCTACATTCATGTTCATAATTTCTGGCCACTCTAGCTTGTGGGTTGGGCTACTTGAGTCTCCTTGCTCCTGTTGACCCCTCCCCGACTAGTTTAAATGCTCATCCAGGGAGCATTTAAACCATTCACTGAGGACTGCCATCCCCTCTTGAAAGATGCAGTCTGACCCTTGAACAGGGCTGTATCCCTTCTCACTGTACCAGCCCTTCAACCTCTTGTTGAAGCTGCTGACATGGAGATTCCTATCCTCCCTATACCATTAAGTGGCAACACCTCTGAAAATGTCATGGAGCTTGCTACCTTCTCCAGGCACCCTCACAACTCTGAAGTCCTCCCTGCGCCTGTTCATTTGCTCGCTTGTCCTTGCATAGGTCATTTTGTTCTCAGGTGGACAATGACCTCCAGACCCCTTCTCTTTGCCACTATATTAGTGATCTTCAGGATCCACTTCCCTCCCTCCAAGCAGTGCCTCCTGGAAGGCACTTAACCGCCCTCCTTCCTGCTATCATTTCCAAGAACCATCCGTCAGACAAGTGAGTCACCCAGCAGGAGTAACTTCCTTCTTCCTTTGAGGTCCTCTCCCTCATGCCACTGGGTCTCCTCTTGGAGGACCCCCACCTTCTCCCTGGTCACAGCCTTGAGTCTCCTTGTAGGACTCTCCCGTTCCTTCAGAACATCAAAGGAATTCTTAAGCTGGACTGTATGAGGGATGTGCTTCTGACCACCCTCCCGAACCTTCCCGAGCCCACCATAGTGCATCCTGCTCTTTGCCTGGGCGGCCTTGTGCAGTGGCTGGGGATATGGGGGCCTCTGGGTAGGGGTGAAGGATCCCAGTACTCCTGCCAGCTCGATCTGGAGACTGGCAATCTCTGCCCTCAGCCCAGTGAGATGCCTGCAAATGGGGCACAGCAGTACCCAGAAAGTTTGGTTGCAGACTGCTGCCCCACACCCTGTACACTGTACCACTCCTTGCATCTTCCTGTTTGATGTATTCCTCTCCCATTCACCCTGTTCCCTACTGTTAGTGCACCATCTAAACATATCTGTTTTACACACTTATTGTTTTTTTTTTTTACTGTTATTTGGTATTTAGTTCAACTGTACTGTCTCATGACCTGACGCTTAAGCATGAAGCTGTAGTTGGCATTGCTCACCATCCACCTATAAGGTGGACTACCCCAGGGAGGATGGGATGGGAGGAAGGCAGGCCCAACCCTCACTCCACTGTAGAGGAAAACAATCAGCCATTACTTGTAGACCTAAAGTAACATACAATGACTTTAATTACACTCTTTCACTCTCCTTGCAAAATAGCAACTCTAAAAACAAAACGACATTCCTGTAATCAACTCTGAACAAATAATACGTTCCTGTAAGTAAATATGAAACAAAATAATATGTTCCTGTCGTAAATATGAAACAAAAATAATATGTTCCTGTAAGTAAATATGAAACAAAATAATATCGTCTCCTGTAAGTAAAACAGCTAGTAGAGCAGAGAAAACAGAAACACCTTCAATGATTCCCTGTGTGATTTGTCTTTCACTTTCCTGGATCACCCTGAAAACAAACAGAAGCAGACAGCAGTGGTTGTGGACCCTCCACAGGCCCCACTCCAGCAAAGTGGCTCTCCTCTAAGCTAGATTCCAAATTGTGGTTGGAGTTGAGGGGCTCCCACCACCCCAGTCACAACAGGCAAGCACTGAGAAATGGAATACTGTAAACCTGCAAGAAACTCAGTGAGGGGCCGAGGATGCAGAAGAAGGCATGGCCAGTGCAAAAGGACGTTAAAGCAGCCACCCCAAAGAAACCTTAGACAAATACTTATGTTGTCTATTACAGCAGTTCGTGAGGCTACCTCTGTATGGGAGGCGGCTTGTAAAATAACCATACCTTGTTTGAACCATTGTGATTCTACGTTGTTCTACCCATACCTAGTTCCTGATTGTTTTACTTTGTAATTTCTCCACTGACTGCTCTCATCTCTACCTACCTTACTTAGCATTTATTTGCTTTAGGGCACACACCTTGGAAGCAAGTGCGCTGGGTGAAATCACGGTCAGCAGCGCATTGCAGAAAGCGCTACGTCACCGGTTCTGCTAGGATCTAGGTGGGGCTGAGTTTCATTATATCAAAGATTGACATTATTACTTTGAATTGTAATACTGTTCGGACGTTCACTTACATTTCTGTTCACCGTACATACGAACATCTGAAATTTGCCAGCAGATAAAGGCCTAGAGGTCTATCAAGTCTGCTCTAATGTGCAGCTAGCACCCCTTATTCTGCAGCTGCCCTCCCTTCCACCCTTCCCCTTCATTAACCTCCCTTGTCCTGTCCCATCCTCGTTTGAAGCAGTCCACTGTTCTACTGCATACCACTTCTGCAGGTAACGATTCCACCCAGCCACCACCCTCTCTGTAAAAAGTGTCTCCTCATCTCCCTCCTGAACCTTCCTCGCTCCAGTCTCATATCATGGCCCCTGGTGGCCCTCCTCCTTACTTTGAACAGCCCTCTGTACCCGTCTTGTTTATTCCTTTCATGTATTTAAAGGTTTCAATCATGTCCCCCTGTCTCCTCTCCTCCAGTGAGTACATGTTCAACTCCTTCAACCTCCCTCATATGATAAGTCCCCAGACCCTTGATCATTTTGTCGCCCTGCGCTGCACTCCTCCAGTAACTTAATGTCCCTTTTCAGATACGGACGCCAGAACTGCACGCAGTACTCCAGGTGTGGTCTAATTAATGACCTATACAGTGGCAGAATCACCTCCTCCCTCCTTGAGGATATACCTCTGCAATACAACCCAGCATTTTGTTGGCCTTTGCAGCTGCCTTCCTACACTGTGCCGAGTTGTTCATTGACCCTGTGATGAGCACACCCAGATCCTTCTCCTCCTCTGTCTGGGCTAGCTGCACTCCCCCCTAGCTGGTAAGTCCTCCTTGGGTTCTTCATCCCAAAATGCATCACCTTGCACTTTTTGGCATTAAAGCCCAGTTGCCGGGTGTCTGACCAGGTTTCAAGCTTTGCCAGATCATCCTGCAACCCTGCCATCCCCTAGGTCATCCACCGCAGCGCAACCTTGGTATCATCAGCAAACAGACTGATCTTGCTCTTGATGTCCCATGATATGTCTGCAATGAATATCCCAAACAACACTGGTCCCAACACGAACCCTGTGGGACACCACTAGGTACTGCCCTTGGATGTGAGGCTCCCACCCACCACCACCCTCTGTTGCCTTCCCTGCAGCCAGTTTCCTACCCATCTCACCAGCATTGCACCTGCCCCTGTGCCTACTTCCTTCCTTCCCAGCCTTCCATGTGGCACTGAGTCGAATGCCTTACTGAAGTCCAGATACAGGACATCCACTGCATGTCCCCGTCCAGTTGCCTAGTTACCCAGTCATAGAACCCACCAGGTTGGTTTGGCAGGATCGTCCACGATGAAGCCATGCTGTCTGCTGTCCTGTAGTCCTTTGGCCTCTAAGAGGCCACCAGCCTCTCCTTCAGGATAGTCTCCATTAGCTTACCCACGATGGATGTGAGGCTCACTGGTCTGTAGTTTCCTGGTTCATCCTTGGTCTACTCTTGTGGAGGGGCACCACATGAGCTATCCTCCAGTCTGAGGTACACCGAATGTAGTGAGGGCATTAAATAGGTCTACCAAGTCCTGCAAGGACCTCTGCCAGCTCCTTCAGTACCCTGGGGTGGATGCCATCTGGGCCTGGTGCCTTGTCCACCCTCAGTGCCTTCAAACCCTCTCGAACTCTGTCCTCCATGATTTCCCATCTGTCACCACTTCCCCCCTGCGTCTGCCATTTCACCCATCTTGGGTGTCACCCCCTCTTCTCTTTAGTAAATACTGAGCAGAAGTACTCATTTAGTGCTTCCACCTTATCATACCCTGCTTCCACCCAACCCCCTCCTTCCTAATCCTTACTATGTGGTCCTTACAGCTCCTTTTCTCCTGATGTACTTAAAGAAGTCCTTCTCCCCTTCTTAATGCCTTGTGCCAGCCTGAGTTCGTGAGATGCTTTGGCTCCCTTACTGCCCTTGTCACCTCCTTGATTCTGTCAAGTACTCTCTCTGTCCTCCCCCCTCCCTGTTTTCTTGTATTTCTAAAGGCAGCTCTTTTCTTCCTTACCTTTTCCATGACCTCCTTGCTCAACCAGCTCGGTTCTTAGCTCTAGCCTTCTTGCTCTGGGCTTTGCAGCAGTTTTGGTTGCCTCCACTATCCCCAACTTTATGAGCTCCCATCTCTGGTTAGTATCCATACTAGATTAGATTCTGGCCAGGCACCCTTTTACCACTTCCCCATCCTCCCAAAGTCAGCCCTCCTGAAGTCCAGCACTCTTGTGCCAGATTCCACTCCTTCCTTGCCCAATCCAATGTGAGCCATACTGAGTGGTGGTCACTCCTGACAGCGGTTCCTCCACTGTAAGTTCTCTCACAAAGTCCCCATTTGCCAGCACAAGGTCAAGGGTATTCCCTAACCTGGTTGGTTCACTGACCATTTGCAGCAGGAAGCTGTCCTGGAAGGCATCCAGCAGTACCTGCTCCCTTCTGTTCCTGGTTGTTGGGGTGCTCCAGTCCACTTCTGGCATGTTGAAGTCCCCACAATCACCACACTACCCTTCTCGCAGGTCCTCCTGATCTGTCCCGCTAGTTCCCTGTCTAACTCCTCCATCTGAGATGGTGGCCTGTACACCACTCCCATTCTAAGACTCTATTCTTGGAATCCTGGATTTGCACCCAAAGTGACTCTGTACTGCCCTCCTCCCCTTCCTCCCTTACACACTTCAGTCCTTCCTTCACATATAGTGCCACCACCGTGGAAGACCGGGGGTGTCAGGGTCAACACCCCACAGAACAAAGATTGATGTCATTACTTTGAATTGTAACTTACTTATTATTTATTTGGGGGTAACAGTGCCTTTTTTTTTTAAAGATATTGGAACAGCCCTTTCCTTTGCATCAGAGCCTTGGCAGTGGCTATACCTCTACTTTCCCAGAGGTTGTAGTTGGTTGGCAGGGAGAAACTGTTTAAATGACTGTTTTTGCAACTGAGGCAGTTCAATAATAATAAATTTACCGCCATGGAGAAATCAGATTTGGCTGATTGCAAGGCGTGTGTATGGGCGGAGTTAACTGACACGGTTGGAGGCATAATGACGTAATCCGCTGAATTTCAAAACAGAGGGCACTATGTGTCCCCTAATCTAAATAACGCCTTTACTTCTGTATGTCCCTGCAGTGCTCATTGAGCCTTCTGCAGATCTGCTTTTGTATGCTCATATTTTGTACCATTCTACTTTTGTAACCCCCAGTGTCATGCCTGACAATAGGCATTTGTTTGCCTAGTGCACCCTATCCAGTCAACAAAACTAAACCAACAAATAAACAACATACCCCACAAGTTCCTGTGTAGGTGCCCTTTAAGGGTCTAAATCAGCACTGTGCACAATAACATTATAGTACTCAGAGCGATACTCTGGACCAGGCACTAGTAAGGCCCCAACTGCTAGTGATGGGGAAGTTAAACTCACATTTATTATCTCAAAGTGTAACTGTTTAACAAATATTTATTGACGAACTTTGACTGCCTAATGTACTTTTAATTATGGAATTACAGAAACATAGAAGCACAGAATTTGATGGCAGATAAGGACTGCTTGGCCTACGTAGTCTGCCCATTGTCCCACCCTGTTTCAGATGCCACAGATCCAAAGTAGGAGGCAGTATAGTGCAGTGGTCCAAGGCTCTGAGCTGCAAATCTGGTGACATCCAGCAGACCAGACCTGGGTTTGAATCCCACTTGCTTACTGTGTGACCCTGAGCAAGTCACTTAACTCTCATTGTGCTCCCATGTACAGCCTGTAAAAAGCTTTCAGCTTAGTGTGCTATACCTGGTTAAACAACTAAATTAAAAAAAGTGATCTGCAGCTTACCTCTTTCCTGTCACTAGCGATCCCTTACATCTATACCATGCATTTTTGAATTCTCCTACTGTTTTTGTCCCTATCACCTCCACAGGTAGGCTTGTCCCATACATCCACCTCCTTTCTGTGAAAAATGCTTGCTCACCTTACCCCTGAGTTTGCCTTCCTCCATGCTCATGTCATGGCCTCTTGTTCTGAACGATGTTATCCTCCTTCGCCTTGCTGATACCGAGACGTATTTGAAAGTCTCTGTTGTTATGATTATTGATAATTTTAGTACCACTGTATATGTTTTGGCACCAAATACTTAGAATCATGAAAAGATACAAAGTCAATCAAGTCAGGACACAGACATGAAAACATAGTTAAAGATTTGAAAAGAGCCAACATCTTACCTCCAGCTTCATGATCCTCTTTTTCAGTTACCAACACCACCTCCTCACAATATGGAACCACACTGTTTAGAAATGAGAGAAGATGTAATGCTTCAGTGTTTGGAAGCCTTTGGACTTGAAAAATAATTACTATTCACATAAAAGTTCTCTGCAGCTTCCTTTGTACTCTGCTCTGTGCTCCTGTCTCTAACTGCTCTGGGAAACTAAACTACACTTCCTGTCCGCCTCTGGAATGTCTCCTACCAGTCATACCTGCTCATTAATATTCATAGCATGCAGCAGCAGGGGAGAGGCTAAGGAAAGGGTAGGGAAACATTGTAATACTTTAAAGTGGCAGGACGCACTGTAGTGTTTAGGGAAATGTGGTTGTGTCTCTTTGGTCATGGAGGCTATCAGTAACCCTCCCCAAATCTGCCCCTTTGTAAAAAAAGATATCCACCACATTTGGGTTCAGAAGACTGCAGACATTTTATTTAGAAATCAAGCCACACAATTACATACAAGCAGATTATTTTCATAGCTGACATTTTTACCATAATTCATTGGAAATCCAACCCAGTGGCAGGGAACCTCAGAGACATATGCTCCCATGAGCCAGTCCACACTAAAAATGTGCTTGCATTCTGTATTTTGTATTCTGTATCTTTGCACCCCGTGTTTAGCCTGTTTAATTCCCTCCCTGGGATGGTAACCTTATTTATGCAATACTATTGTGCTCTGTTGGGAGCTTTTTATGTTTGCTTGCATGCATATGCAAGAAACATAGTGCCATCATCCGAGTTTTTGGATGTGTGGCAGCCGTCTTCAATTCAGTCAGTGTTTTTGAAGGCAGCTGGCTTGTCCCTAATGCATGCTGCTGCTAACTATGACAGCAGTTGAAAATGCAGTGCTGTACAGTTGAAAGACAGAGCTACGCTTCAGTGGTGCGATAAGATATTGCATGCTCATACGCTCCCCCACACACACACATATGCATACTGCATGCTCGTGCCCCCCATGCACACACACTGTATAGCCGACGGGGTGCCCAATCCCCATTGGCTGTGCTGCACTCCCCTCAACAGAGTTCCAGATGCCACGTTGGGAGCCCACCCCAGCGTGACAACAGATCGTATGGCTGACAGGGGTGCCCAATCCTCCCTCTCGCCCCTGGCCCCCAAACAGCCTTCCAGCTGCCACACTGGGAGCCCACCCAACGTGACAAACATCCTGTGTCGTCTAAGTAAAAAACTGAAAAGAAAAACCTTCCCTCGCTGACTGTCCTGACCCAATCTCCTCCACCTGCGCCCACCCACTGCTCCACCCCGCCTCCCACACCCTCCTCACCCCATACTTACCTCCGGAGCTCAGCTTGACAATTCGTGTGGAAAGGAACATGTCTGCACTCTTCAAAGTCGACTGCGGACTGAGGAAATGCCGTAAGCTGTATAATGTAATAAATAGGGTTTTTTCAACTTTAGTGCATATCTCGCATTTTTGGGATTTTTCCTCCAAATTTCAACATGAGGGTTTTGGGACCCCACCTCATTAATTCTGTCACTGTCATGGTGTTAATCAGCCCTGAAAGGTGATTTCCACGGTCACTGTACAGAACCACCTTTTGGGACCGATTTGAAATGACAATGTCGTAGTTCATGGAGGTAGGCCCCAAAACCCTATGTTGAAAATATGGTGAAAATATTCCCAAAATGACTGTTTTATGAGCATGCATTGCGCTGTTCCTACATATGCTTGTAAGTTTACAAATTTTCAATATGTTCTTACCAGATTTTCAACAATGCCATTTTACCATACCTCCTTATGAGCAGTATAGCTGTCATTTCTCACATCTGACCCAAAATGTGTTTCCGTGCATGTAGAACACAAAGGCGAGTTGGCATGCAAATCAATGTTCAGGACAGATTAAGAAAATCACAGTGACACTGTTCATGGAGCAGAGGTGTTAAATGGCTATGTTAAAATTTGCAGAAACATCCATAAAATGACTGTGTTACGAGCCACCATTGCGCAGTTTCCACATACCCTCATAAGTTCATGGATTTCAAATATTTTCAGTCCAGATTTTCACCACTGGCATTTTTCCACACTTCCTTATGAACAGTACAGCTGTCATTTTTTCACACCATGGCCGAAATGTGTTTCGCACTTCCAGCGCAGAAATGCATGGTCGCTGTGAAATCACTGTTTGGGACAGATTAAGAAAATCACAGTGACACTGTTCGTGAGCGGAGGTAACAAAATACCTGTGTTAACAATCTGCTTGAAAAAATCCCCAAACAAGTTGCATTACAGGTGTGCGTTATGCATTTTCACATGCTTGTGACATCACCATTTTTAAAATATTTTCACTGCAGAATTTCAACATTGCCATTTTTGCACCTCTCATTGAACAGTACATCTGTTATTTTTCACATCCTGTTCGAAATGTGTTTTCGCATCTGTAGTGACAAATGGCATAATTGCTATGCGAAATCAGCTGTCGGCTAACAAACTGATATTGCCACTGTTCATAAGGTGGGGGTCACAAAAACCATGTTGAAAATTTGGAGGAAAATACCAATGAACGCCTGAGGAATTAGGGTTTCCTCCCCATAACGCCCCAGCCTGTAGAGATTGAGAGGCATCAGGGTGTGACTTGGGATTCTCACCTGTAATGCTCATACCATTCCACACCTTCCAGCCAGTGAGAGGCATCGAGGTGTGCCTTGGACTCTTCGGCCCAAAGTTCACCCCACTATTCTATAGAGGACCCATCTCACCATATTTCCTGATGGAATGGGGTGAGCATAAGGGCCAAAGACCCCAAGGCACACCGTGACACTTGGTGTCTGCAGGGTAGGTGTGGTGAAATGGCATGGCGTTATGCCTGACGACCAAAGGTACACCCCAGTGCCTGTCAGTCTCTACATGGTGGTGGTGGGGTTGGCTTCAGTTCAATACTTCACTGCCATTCCTATTATGCAGCTCTGTAACTCCTACACTACCAATGCCAATGCCAGCAAGCAAACATTCGGCATTGACAAATGCTTTTCTTCTTTTGGTTATAGAACTGTTTTAAACACTGTGGTTTTGCTCTCGTTTGCTCTGTATACTAGGTGTGACCCTGTTGCATTGCTTGTCTGCTACTCCTGTTTGTTTCCTGTGTTGGCTTGTTTTTGCCTACTGTACTCTCCCAGTTCATACCTGTAAATAGACATTTATTTGCATAGTGTACCCTACTGGGTAAGCAAAACCAAATAAAATGAATAAATAAATAAACTGGGGCCATCAATTCTGGAGAGGTCTTCCCACTTCCACCACCTGTGAAGATTATTCATGCTGCCTCCAGCTGCACCCTCCACCACTGACAGGAGGGAATCCACCCTTCCTCCCTTTCTTTCAATCCTCAGCTCCACAGTTTGGCCCTACAGGGGATAAGGTACATATTTTAGCTGATCTCCATTAGGCATCACTCCTGCTACAGGGACGCGCAAACTCCTCCTGTCGTCCTGCATTCCTTCAACCAAATCTCCTTGTCACCCTTAAAACTGGCTGCAGACTTTCCAGTACACAATGGATTCTCTCTGTTCTACAGTTAGAGAGAATAAATATGCTATCTCCAATGTAGAAACAGGTGGACTCTGTTCCTGTGATAAGGCACTAGACACTATGTCAGATTCCCCTAGTGTACCACAGCTGTGCTGCCTGTCCAGTATTACATTGACACACACATCCTTATTCAATACTGCCTTCCAGTATATACATTTACATGCACACCCTTCTTCAGTGCTGCCTGTCCATGTATCCATTTACAGGCACATCCTTATTCAGTGCTGCCTGTCCCATGTATACATTTACAGCCACATCCTTATTCAGTGCTGCCTGTCCCAAGTATACACTTACACAGACCCTTATTCAGTGCTGTCTGTCCCATGTATACATTTACACACACACCCTTATGCAGTGCTGCCTGTCCCATGTATACATTTACACACACCCTTATTCAGTGCTGCCTGTCCCATGTATACATTTACACACACACCCTTATTCAGTGCTGCCTGTCCCATGTATACATTTACACACACCTTATTCAGTGCTGCCTGTCCCAAGTATACATTTACACACACACCATTAATCAGTGCTGCCTGTCCCAAGTATACATTACACACACACCTTAGTCAGTGCTGCCCTGTCCCATGTATACATTTACAAACATTTTGTTCAGTGCTGCCTGTCCATGTATACATTTACAAACACATCCTTATTCAATGCTGCCTGTCCCATGTATACATTTCACACACACTTCTTATTCAGTGCTGCATGTCCCATGTAAACATTTACACACACACCTTATTCAGTGTTGCCTGTCCCATGTATACATTTACACACACATCCATATTTAGTGCTGCCTATCCATGTATACATTTACATACACATATTATTCAGTGCTGCCTGCCGCATGTATACATTTACACACACATATCCTTATTCAATGCTGCCTGTCCCATGCATACATTTACACACACACCCTTATTCAGTGCTGCCTGTCCCATGTATACATTTACACACACACTCCATATTCAGTGCTTCCTGTAACATGTATACATTTATACACATCCTTATTCAATGCTGTCTGTACAGTATATACATTTACATGCACACCTTAATCAGTGCTGCCTGTCTCATGTACACATTTACACATACACGCTTATTCAATGCTGTCAGACCCAAGTATACATTTACACGCATATCCTTATTTAATGTTGCCTGTCCCATGTATACATTTACACCACATCCTTATTCAATGCTGCCTGTCCTATGTATACATTTACACCCACATCCTTATTCAATGCTGCCTGTCCTATGTATACATTTAAACACATCCTTATTCAATGCTGCCTGTCCCATGTATACATTTACACCACATTTTATTCAATGCTGCCTGTCTAGTATGTACATTTACACACACATCCTTATTCAGTGCTGCCTGTCCCATGTATACATTTACACACACACTTTATTCAGTGCTGCCTGTCCCATGCATACATTTACACACACATCCTTATTCAATGCCTGTCCAGTATATACAATTACATGCACATCCTTATTCAGTGCTGCCTGTCCCATGTATACATTTACACGCACACCCTTATTAAATGCTGCTCTCTCCTATGTATACATTTACACGCACATCCTTATTCAAAGCTGCCTGTCCATGTACATATTTACACACACACCCTTATTCAATGCTGCCTGCCCCATGTAAACATTTAAACGCAAATCCTTATTCAATGCTGCCTGTCCCATGTATACATTTACATGACACCCTTATTCAATGCTGCCTGTCCCATGTATATTTGACACCCTTGTTCAATGTCGCCTGTTTTATGTATACATTTACACACACATCCATATTCAATGCTGCCTGTCCAGTATAGACCTTAACACTCCATCCTTATTCAGTGCTGCCTGACCCATTTATACATTTACACACACACCCTTATTCAATGCTGCCTGTACCATGCAAACATTTACAAAACTCACTTATATAATGCCACCTGTCCAATGTATACATTTAGAGCACACCCATATTCAATGCTGCCTATCCCATGTATACATTTACACGCACACCCTTGTTCAATGCCTCCTTTCCCTTGTATACATTTACACACACATCCTTATTCAATGCTGCCTCTCCAATATATACATTTACACACATCCTTATTCAGTGCTTCCTGTCCCAAGTATATATTTACATGCACATCCTTATTCAATGCTGCCTGTCCCATCGTATATTTACACGCACACATCTTATTCATTGCTGCCTCTCCCATGTATACATTTACATGCACATCCTATTCAATGATGTCTGTCCATGAATACATTTATATGCACAGCTTATTCAATGCTGCCAGTCCATGTATACATTTACAGGCACACCCTAATTCAGTGTTTCTTGTCCCATGTATACATTTCACTCACACCTTATTCAATGCTGCCTGTCCCATGTATACATTTACACACACCCTATTCAATGCTGCCTGCCCTTGTATACATTTACACACACATCCGATACAATGCTGCCTGGCCAGAATATACATTTACACACACATCCTCATTCAGTGCTGCCTGTCCCATGTATACATTTACACACATCCTTATTCAATGCTGCCTGTCCCATGTATACATTTACACACACATCCTTATTCAATGCTGCCTGTCCCATGTATACATTTACATGCACATTTTATTCAATGCTCTGTCCTGTATATACATTTACACGACATCCTTATTCAGTGCTGCCTGTCCCATGTATACATTTACACACACATCTTATTCAATGCCGCCTGTCCATGTATACATTTACACACATATCCTTATTCAAGTACTGCCTGTCCTATATACATTTACACGCATTATCCTATTCAGTGCTGTTTGTCCAGTATATATACATTTAGATGCACATCCTTATTCAATGCTGCCTGTCCCATGTATATATTTACACACACTCCTTATTCAATGCTGCCTGTCCACATGTATACATTTACACTGCAAATCCTTATTCAATGCTGCCTGCCCATGTATACATTTACATGTACACCCTTATTCAATGCTGCCTGTCCCATGTATACATTTACACACACACCCTTATTCAATGCCACCTGTCCCATGTATACATTTACACACACATCCTTATTCAATGCTGCCTGTCCAGTATATACATTTACACACACATCCTTATTCAGTGCTGCCTGTCCCATGTATACATTTACACAGACACCCTTATTCAATGCTGCCTGTCCCATGTATACTTAACACGCACATCCTTATTCAATGCTGCCTGTCCCATGTATACATTTACACACATCCTTATTCAGTGCTGCCTGTCCCATGTATACATTTAGCCACATCCTTATTCAATGCTGCTTCCCATGTATATACATTTACACACACACCTTATTCAATGCTGCCTGTCCCATGATACATTTACACACACACCCTTATTCAGTGCTGCCTGTCCCAGTGTATACATTTACACACATTCTTATTCAATGCTGCCTGTCCGGTATATACATTTACACACACCTTTATTCAGTGCTGCCTGTCCCATGTATACATTTACATGCACACCTTATTCAATGCTGCCTGTCCCATTTATACATTTACATGCACACTTATTCAGTGCTGCCTGTCCCATGTATACATTTACACACACATCCTTATTCAGTGCTGCCTGTACCATGTATACATTTACACACACATCCTTATTCAATGCTGTCTGTACAGTATACATTTACATGCACACCTTATTCAGTGCTGCCTGTCCCATGTATACATTTACACACATCCTTATTCAATGCTGCTTGTCCCATGTATACATTTACACACACACCTCTATTCAATGCTGCCTGTCCATGTATACATTTACACCCACATCCTTATTCAATGCTGCCTGTCCAGTTATACATTTAACACACATCCTTATTCAGTGCTGCCTGTCCCATGTATACATTTACACACACACTCTTATTCAGTGCTGCCTGTCCCATGTATACTATTTACACACCATCCTTATTCAATGTTCCTGTCCAGATATACATTTACACACATCCTTATTCAGTGCTGCCTGTCCCATGTATACATTTACACACACATCCTTATTCAATGCTGCCTGTCCCATGTATACATTTACACACACATCCTTATTCAGTGCTGCCTGTCCCATGTATACATTTACACACACATCCTTATTCAATGCTGCCTGTCCATGTATACATTTACACGCACATCCTTATTCAATGCTGCCTGTCCCATGTATACATTTACACACACACCCTTATTCAATGCTGCCTGTCTATGTATACATTTACACACATCCTTATTCAATGCTGCCTGTCCCATGTATACATTTACACACACATCCTTATTCAATGCTGCCTGTCCCATGTATACATTTACAACACATCCTTATTCAATGCTGCTTGCCATGTATACATTTACAGACACCTTATTCAATGCTGCCTGTCCCATGTATACATTTACAGCACACCTTATTCAATGTGCCTGTCCTATGTATACATTTACACACACATCCTTATTCAATGCTGCCTGTCCCAGTATACACTTAACACTCACATCCTTATTCAGTGCTGCCTGTCCCATGTTATACATTTACACACACACCTTATTCAATGCTGCTCTGTCCCATGTAAACATTTACACAAACACCTTATTCAATGCCACCTGTCCAATGTATACATTTACACGCACTCCTTATTCAATGCTGCCTGTCCCATGTATACATTTACACGCACACCCTTATTCAATGCTCCTTTCCTTGTATACATTTACACACACATCCTTATTCAATGCTGCCTGTCCATATATACATTTACACACACATCCTTATTCAGTGCTCCTGTCCCAGTATATATTTACATGCACATCCTTATTCAATGCTGCCTGTCCCATCGATATATTTACACACATACCTTATTCATTGTTGCCTTCTCCCATGTATACATTTACAGCACATCCTTATTCAATGCTGCTCTGTCCCATGAATACATTTACATGCACACCTTATTCAATGCTGCCTGTCCCATGTATACATTTACAGGCACACTCTAATTCAGTGTTTCTTTCCATCTATACATTTACACTCACACCCTTATTCAATGCTGCTGTCCCATGTAAAGTTTACACATCCTTATTCAATGCTGCTTGTCCCATGTATACATTTACACACACACTTATTCAATGCTGCCTGTCCCATGTATACATTTACATCATATCTTTATTCAATGCTGCCTGTCCAGTATGCATTTCACACACATCCTTATTCAGTGCTGCCTGTCCCATGTATACATTTACAACACACCCTTATTCAATGCTGCCTGTCCCATGTATACATTTACACACATATCCTTATTCAGTGCTGCCTGTCCCATGTATACATTTACACACACATCCTTATTCAATGCTGCCTGTCCCATGGCTACATTTACCACACATCCTTATTCAATGTGCCTGTCCAGTATACATTTACACGCACATCCTTATTCAGTGCTGCTGTCCCATGTATACATTTACACGCACACCCTTATTCAATGCTGTTTGTCCAGTATATACATTTAGATGCACATCCTATTCAATGCTGCCTGTCCCATGTATATATTTACACACACACTTATCAATGCTGCCTGTCCCATGTATACATTTACACGCACATCCTTATTCAAGCTGCCTGTCCCATGTATACATTTACACACACACCCTTATTCAATGCTGCCTGTCCCATGTATACATTTAACGCACATCCTTATTTAATGCTGCTCTGCCATGTATACATTTACACGACACCCTTATTCAATGCTGCCTGTCCCATGTGTACATTTACACGCACACCTTATTCAATGCCGACCTGTCCCATGTATACATTTACAGTTATCCTTATTCAATGCTGCCTGTCCAGTATATACATTTGACACATCCTTATTTCAGTGCTGCCTGTCCCATGTATATATTTACACAGACACCCTTATTCAATGCTGCCTGTCCCATGTATACATTAACACGCACATCCTTATTCAGGGATGCCTGTCCATGTATACATTTACACACACGTCCTTATTCAGTGCTGCCTGTCCCATGTATATATTTGCATGCACACCCTTATTCAATGCTGCCTGTCCCATGTATACATTTACACGCACACCCTTATTCAATGCCTCCTCTCCTGTGTATACATTTACACGCACATCCTTATTCAATGCTAACTGTCCAGTATATACATTTACACACACATTCTTATACAGTGCTGCCTGTCCCATGTATTCATTTACACACACACACACTTATTCAATGCTGTCTGTCCCATGTACACATTTATATGCACACCCTTATTCAATGCTACCAGTCCCATGTATACTTTTACACACACATTATTCTTCAGGGCACCTGTCCCATATATACATTTACATGCACATCCTTATTCAGTGCTGCTTGTCCATGTATATTTGCAGCACACCTTATTCAATGCTGCCTGTCCCATACATATTTTACACGCACTCTTTATTCAATGCTGCCTGTCCCATGTATACATTTACACGCACACCCTTGTTCAGTGTCGCCTGTTTTATGTATACATTTACACACACATCCATATTCAATGCTGCCTGTCCAGTATAGACCTTAACACTACATCTCTTATTCAGTGCTGCCTGTCCCATTTATACATTTACACACACACCCTTATTCAATGCTGCCTGTACCATGCAAACATTTACAAAACACCTTACATAATGCCACCTGTCCAATGTATACATTTAGACGCACACCAATATTCAATGCTGCCTATCCCATGTATACATTTACACGCACACCCTTGTTCAATGCCTCCTTTCCTTGTACATTTCACACACATCCTTATTCAAAGCTGCCTGTCCAATATATACATTTACACACACATCCTTATTCAGTGCTTCCTGTCCCAAGATATATTTACATGCACATCCTTATTCAATGCTGCCTGTCCCATGTTATATTTACACGCACACCCTTATTCATTGTTGCCTCTCCCATGTATACATTTACACGCACATCCTTATTCAATGATGTCTGCCATGAATACATTTACATGCACAGCTTTATTCAATGCTGCCAGTCCCATGTATACATTTACAGGCACACCCTAATTCAGTGTTTCTGTCCCATGTATACATTTACACTCACACCTTATTCAATGCTGCCTGTCCCATGTATACATTTACACGCACACCCTTATTCATGTCGCCTGCCCTGTATACATTTACACACACAACCGTATACAATGCTGCCTTGCCAGAATATACATTTACACACACATCCTCATTCAGTACTCTTTCCATGTATACATTTACACCTCATCCTTATTCAATGCTGCTGTCCCATGTATACATTTACACACACATCCTTATTCAATGCTGCCTGTCCCATGTATACATTTACACACACATCCTTATTCAATGCTGCCTGTCCCATGTATACATTTACACACATCCTTATTCAATGCTAGCCTGTTCCATGTATACAGTTACACACACATCCTTATTCAATGCTGCCTGTCCCATGTATACATTTACATGCACATTTTATTCAATGCTGCCTGTCCAGTATGTACATTGACACACACATCCTTATTCAATGCTGCCTGTCCCATGTATACATTTACACACACACCATTATTCAATGCTGCCTGTCCCATGTATACATTTACACGCATCCTTATTCAATGCTGCCTGTTCCATGTATACATTTACACACACATCCTTATTCAATGCTGCCTGTCCCATGTATACATTTACACGCACATCCTTATTCAAGTTGCCTGTCCTGATATACATTTACACGCATCCTTATTCAGTGCTGCCTGTCCCATGTATACATTTACACGCACACCTTATTCAATGCTGCTTGTCCAGTATATACATTTAGATGCACATCCTTATTCAATGCTGCCTGTCCAGTATACATTAACACTCACATCCTTATTCAGTGCTGCCTGTCCCATGTATACATTTACACACACACCCTTATTCAATGCTGCCTGTACCATGTATACATTTACACAAACACACTTACATATGCTGCCTGTCCCATGTATACATTTAGACCACACCTTATTCAATGCTGCCTGTCCCATGTATACATTTACACGCACACCCTTGTTCAATGCTTCCTGTCCCATGTATACATTTACACACACATCCTTATTCAGTGCTTCCTGTCCCATGTATATATTTACATGCACATCCATATCTTTGGATTATATACTGTGGGGTGTGCTGTATATTTGGATCATGCTATAGGTGTGTACTAGTATCTCTACATTGTATATGGTGGGGGTATTGTATTTTGGAATGGATGCTGTAGAGATGCACAAATATCTTTGGACCTACTGTAGTAAAGGGTGTGTAATATTTATTTTTATTTTTGTCTTTGGCCAACTAGGTACTCAGGCACAAGTACCTGTTTTCGAGTGACCTGGGAGCACTAGGCAGTTAAGTTACTTACTCAGAGTACATAGTATGGAAGTGGAGCATGTGAGAATCAAACTCAGGTCTGGTATGGATGCATCATGCTTATTCACCTTGTTCCTGTAACCTCTAGGCTATACTGCCAGGCCACTAATACTTTGGATTAATGCTGTAGGAGGGTTAGCTAGTATCTTACGTTGTATGCTGTGGTGGTGTGTACTAGTATCCCTGGATTGTATGCTGTAGTGGGTGTGAGCTAGTATCACTGGATTGGATGCTGCCGGAGGGGTGGCCGTATCTTTGGATTATGCTGTGGGAGGTTGCACTAGTACCTTTGGATTGTACTGTGAAAGTATGTGCCTAATATATTTTAGATATGCTGTGGGAGGCTAGTAACATTCGTTGTATGCCATGAGGTGTGCATGTATCCAGAGTGCTATACTGTGATAGGGTGTACTAATATCTTTGGATATATCAACTTATTACACTTTGTTCCGGAACCTCTGACTATACACCAGCTCACTAATATCTTAGCATTGTATGCTATAGGGTTATGCGCTAGTGTCTTTGCATCATATGCTATGAAGTGTGCTAGTATCATTGAATTGTATGCTGTTGATGGATGTACTACTATCTTGGTTGTATGCTGTGGAGGGTGGCTAGTATCTTTGGATTGTATGAGGCAGGTGCTATCTTAGTATCTTTTGATTATACAGTGTTGGATGCGCTAGTATCTTTGGTTATATCTAGGAATGTCGCTAGAATCTTTGAATTGTATACTGTGGGTGGGTGTGCTAGTATCTGGATTGTATGCTGTGGGGTGATTGCTAGTATCTTTGGATTCTGCTATGGGGTGGGTACTAGTGTCTTTGGATTGTATACAGTAGAGTGTGTACTAATATTTTTGGATAGTATGCTATGGTGTGCACAAGTATCTTACCATTGTATACTGTGAGGGTGTGCAAGTGTCTTTGGATTATGCTGTGGGAGTGTACTAATATCTTTGGATTGTATACTGTAGGAGATGCTAAATATCTTTGGATTATATGGGAATATGCTCTAGCATCTCTTTGGATTATACTGTAGGTGTACTAGCATCTTTGGACAGTTGCTGTGGGGTGTGTACTAATGTCTGGGATTGCTGGGAGGGTATGCTGTATCCACTGGATTGCTATGCTGTAGGAGGGTACTAGTATTTATTTTTATTTTAGTCTTTGGTAACAGGTAAGGCCCACTAAGCACAAATCAGGTTTCATGGGTGACCTAGCCACTAAGCAGTTAAGTGACTTGCTCAGTCACATAGTATACAAGTGGGCATGGAAATAAACTCTGGTCTGGTCTGGTGGATGTATCAAGCATATTCACACCTTGTTAGTCCGTTACTTCACTAGCCCACTGTACTGGATCTAAATGTGCATGGGGGTGTGCTAGTATCTTACATTGTATACTCTGGGGTGTGTGCTAATATCTTTGGATTGTATACTGTAGGTGGCTCCAATATCTTTGGATCTATGCTAAGAAGTTGTGCTAACATCTCTGGATTATATGGTATGGGGGCACTATTTTGGAATGGATCTGTCAGAGGGTGCACTAGTATCTTTGGATTGTATACTGTAGTAAGGGCGCTAATATTATTTTTATTTTGTCTTTGGTAACAAGCTAATCTTACAGGCACAGTGCCTGTTTCAAGTGACCTGGAGCACTGGGCGGTTAGGACTACTGCTCAGAGTCACATAGTATGGAAGTGGGCATGTGAGGAAATCAAACTCAGGTCTGGTATACTGGATGCATCCTTATTCACACCTTGTTCCATAACCTCCAAACTATCTGCCAGCCCACTAGTATCTTTGGATTGAATGCTGTAGGAGGGTTAGCTAGTATCTTTGGATGGTATGTGTGTGGGCGGTATGTACTAGCATCTCTGGGTTGTATGCTGTGGTGGGTGTGGCTAGTAACTTTGGATTGGATGCAGCTCCGAGAGGGTCGCAGTATCTGGATTGTATGCTGTGTTAGGGTTCACTAGTACCTTTGGATTGTATGCTGGGGTGTGCCCTATGTTTGAATGTATACTGTGGGAGGGCTAGTATCATTGGATTGTATACTGTGGGGGTGTACTAGTATCATAGATTGTATACATGATAGGGTATACAAGTATCTTTGGATATATCAAGCTTATTCACACTTTGTTCCTGCAACCTCTAGGCTATCTGCCAGCTCACTAGTATCTGCATTGTATACTATGGGGTTGTCGCTAGTGTCTTTGCATCATATACTATAGGTGTACTAGTATCATTTAATTGTATGCTATTGGAGTAGATGTACTACTATCTTTAGTTGTATACTGTAGGAGGCAAACTAATATCACTGGATTGTATGCATAATTGAGTGTATATTAATATCTTTTGATTGTGCCCAGTTATAAGTCGCTAGTATCTTTGGATTGTATGCTCTAGGAATGTCGCTAATATCTAATTGTATACAAAGTGGTGTGCCAGTATCTTTGGATTGTATGCTGTGGGGTGATTACTAATCTTTGGATTCTATGCTATGAGGGTAGGTACAAGGTCTTTGGATTGTATGCAGTGGGGGTATGTGCTAGTATTTTTGGATTGTATGCTATAGGGGTATGTAGTATCTGGATTGTATACCGTGAAGTGTGTGCTAGTGTCTTTGGATTTAGCCACTGGGGGTGTGCTATCTTTGGATTCCATGCTGTGTGAGTGCCTAAACCTTTGTATGCTGTAGAATATACTCTAGCATCTTTGGACTGTATCTGTGGGGGTGCACTAGCATGTGGATTATTGCTGTGAGTTGTGTGCTATCTTTGGATTGTATGCTTTGGGGGTGTCGCTAGTATCTTTGGATTGTTGCTGTGGGGCTTGTGCTAGTATCTTTGGATTGTATGCTCTGGGGTGCTAGTATCTTTGTATTTTACTGCTGGGGAGTGTGCTAATATCTTTGGATTTATGCTGCAGGGGTGTGCTAGTACCTTTGGATTATATGCTGTGGGAGCTGTGCTAGTATCTTTGGATTGTATGCTGTAGGTGGTGTCGCTTGTATCTTTCAATTACTGAACGGGTGTAGGTGTGCTAGTATCTTTGGATTGTATGATGTGGGGTGTACTCTAGTATCTTTGGATTTGTATGCTGAGGGGATGTGCTAATATCTTTGGATTGTATGCTTTGGGGATTGTGCGCTGGTATCTTTGGATTGCAGGCTGTAAAAGGTGTGTGCTAGTATCTTTGGATTGTATGCTGTATGGAGTCTGTCGCTGGTATCTTTGGATTGTATGCTGTGGGGGTGTGCTAAATATCTTTGGATTGTATACTGTGGTGAGTGCACTAGTATCTATAGATTGTATGCTGTTGGGGTAGTGCTAGTATGTTTGGATTATAGCACAGCAGGGTAAATACTAGTATCTTGATTTTATGCTGTGGAGGTGTGCCAGTATCTTTGGATTGTATACTGTTGGGGTGTGCAAGTATCTTTGGATTGTATGCTGTAGGTGGTGTGTGCTAGTATCTTTGGGTTGTTTTCTTTAGAGTGAGTGTGCTAGTATCATTGGATTGTATGCTGACAGGGTGTGCTAGTATCATTGGATTGTATGCTGTAGTGAGGGTGTGCACTAGTATCTTTGGACTGTATGCTGTGTGGGTGTTTCAAGAATCTTGGATTGTATGCTGTAGGAGGGTGTGCTAGTATCTTCGGATTGTATGCTGTGGGGGTGTGCTAGTATCTTTGGATTGTGTGCTGAGGAGGCGCTAGTATCTTTGGATTGTATGCTGCTGGGAGGGTGCCTAGTATCTTGGACTGTATGCTGTGGGGGTGTGCTGGTATCTTTTGATTGTATGTTGTGGAGAGGTGTGCGCTAGTATCTTTGAATTGTATGCACTGAGGGTGTGCACTAGTATCTCTATGATTGTATGCTGTGGGGTGTCGCTAGTATCTTTAAATTGGATGCAGTGGGAGGGTGCGCTAGTATCTTTGGATTGTATGCTGTGGAGGGGTACGCTAGTTTCTTTGGATTGTATGCTGTGGTAGGGGTGCTTCAGTATCTTTGGATTGTATGTGCGGGGTGCGCTAGTATCTTTGGATTGTATGCTAGTGGGGTTGTGCTATGTATCTTTGGATTGTATGCTGTGGGGAGGTGTGCGCTAGTATCTTTGAACTGATGCAGTGAGGGGTGTCCTAGTATCTTTGGATTGCATGCTGGGAGAGCGGGTGTGCTAGTATCATTGGATTGTATGCCGTAGGAGGGGGAGTGCACTTGTATTTATTTTTTATTTTAGTCTTTGGTAACCAGGTAAGGCCCACTAGGCACAAGTGCCAGTTTTCATGGGTGACCTGGCAGCACTGGGCGGTTTAGTGACTTGCTCAGAGTCACATAGTATGCAAGTGGAGCATGAGAGAATCAAACTCTGGTCTGGTCTGGTGGATGTATAAAGCATATTCACCCTGTTCCTCTAACCACTATGCTACTGCTAGCCCACTCAGTATCTTTGGATCGATATTGCATGGGGGTGTGCCCTAGTATCTTTGGATTGTATGCTCTGGGGTGTGTGTGCTAGTATCTTTGGATTGTATACTGTGGGGGGTGTGCTCTAGTATCTTTGGATCGTGTGCTATGGGGTGTGTGCTAGTATCTCTGGATTGTATGCTGTGGGGGGTGCTATTATTTTTGGAATGGATGCTGTCAGAGGGGGTGCACTAGTATCTTTGGATTGTATGCTGTAGTAAGGGGTGTGCGCTAATATTTATTTTTAATTTTTGTCTTTGGTAACCAGCTAAGGTCCTCCAGGCACAAGTGCCTGTTTTCAGGGGTGACCTGGGAGCACTGGGTGGTTAAGTTACTTGCTCAGAGTCACATAGTATGGAAGTGGAGCATGTGAGAATCAAACTCAGGTCTGAGTATGCTGGATGCATCATGCCTATTCACACCTTGTTCCTGTAACCTCTAGGCTATACTGCCAGCCCACTAGTATCTTTGGATTGAATGCTGTAGGAGGGGGTTAGCTAGTATCTTTGGATTGTATGCTGTGAGGCAGTGTGTACTAGTATCTCTGGATTGTATGCTGTGGTGGGTGTGAGCTAGTATCTTTGGATTGGATGCTGTCGGAGAGGGTGCGTGAGTATCTTTGGATTGTATGCTGTGGGAGGGTTTGCACTAGTACCTTTGGATTGTATGCTGTGGGGGTGTGTGCCCTAGTATGTTTTGAATGTATGCTGTGGGAGGGGGCTAGTATCATTGGATTGTATGCTGTGGGGAGGTGTGCACTAGTATCCTTGAATTGTATGCTGTGATAGAGGTGTGCTAGTATCTTTGGATGTATAAAGCTTATTCACCTTGTTCCTGTAACCTCCTAGGCTATACTGCCAGCTCACTAGTATCTTTGCATTGTATCATCTATGGGGTTGTCTTGGCTAAGTGTCTTTGCATCATATGCTATGGGGTGTGCTAGTATCATTGAATTGTATGCTGTTGGAGTGGATGTGCTACTATCTTTGGATTGTATGCTGTAGGAGGGTGAGCTACGTATCTTTGGATTGTATGCTGTGAGGTGGTGTATGTTAGTATCTTTTGATTGTATGCAGTGATGGGGTGCGCTAGTATCTTTGGATTGTATGCTCTCGGGAATGTGCGCTAGTATCTTTGAATTGTATGCTGTGGGTGGGTGTGCTAGTATCTTTGGATTGTATGCTGTGGGGGTGATTGCTAGTATCTTTGGATTCTGTGCTATGGGGGGTGGGTGCTAGTGTCTTTGGATTGTATGCAGTTGGAGAGTGTGCTAGTATTTTTGGATTGTATGCTATGGGGGTGTGCGCTAGTATCTTTGGATTGTATGCCGTGAAGGGGTGTGTGCTAGTGTCTTTGGATTGTATGCTGTGGGGAGTGTGCTAGTATCTTTGAATTGTATGCTGTGGGAGGTGCGCTAGTATCTTTGGATTTTATGCTGTAGGGAATGTGCTCTAGCATCTTTGGATTGTATGCTGTGGGGGTGTGCACTAGCATCTTTGGATTGTTTGCTGTGGGGGTGTGTGCTAGTATCTTTGGATTGTATGCTTTGGGGGTGTGCGCTAGTATCTTTGGATTGTTTGCTGTGGGGCTTGTGCTAGTATCTTTGGATTGTATGCTCTGGGGGGTGCTAGTATCTTTGTATTTTATGCAGTGGGGGTGTGCTAGTACCTTTGGATTGTATGCTGTGGGAGCTGTGCTAGTATCTTTGGATTGTATGCTGTGGGTGGTGTGCGCTTGTATCTTTCGATTGTATGAATTGGTGGGTGTGCTAGTATCTTTGGATTGTATGATGTGGGGGTGTACTCTAGTATCTTTGGATTGTATGCTGTGGGGGATGTGCGCTTATATCTTTGGATTGTATGCTTTGGGGGTTGTGCGCTGGTATCTTTGTATTGCAGGCTGTCGGGGTGTGTGCTAGTATCCTTGGATTGTATGCTGTGGGGTCTGTGCGCTGGTATCTTTAGATTGTATGCTGTGGGGGGTGTGCTAGTATCTTTGGATTGTATGCTGTGGTGGGTGTGCACTAGTATCTTTAGATTGTATGCTGTTGGGGTAGTGCTAGTATGTTTGGATTGTAAGCTGTGGGGTGTGTGCTAGTATCTTTGGATTTTATGCTGTGGAGGTGTGCTAGTATCTTTGGATTGTATACTGTTGGGGTGTGCAAGTATCTTTGGATTGTATGCTGTAGGGGGTGCGTGCTAGTATCTTTGGGTTGTTTTCTTTGGGGTGCGTGTGCTAGTATCATTGGATTGTATGCTGACGGGGTGTGCTAGTATCATTGGATTGTATGCTGTAGGTGGGGTGTGCACTAGTATCTTTGGACTGTATGCTGTGGGGGTGTTCTAGAATCTTTGGATTGTATGCTGTAGGAGGAGGTGTGCTAGTATCTTTGGATTGTATGCTGTGGGGGGTGTGCTAGTATATTTGGATTGTGTGCTGTGGAGGTGTGCGCTAGTATCTTTGGATTGTATGCTGCTGGGAGGGTGCGCTAGTATCTTTGGACTGTATGCTGTGGGGGTGTGCTGGTATCTTTTGATTGTATGTTGTGGAGAGGTGTGCGCTAGTATCTTTGAATTGTATGCACTGAGGGGTGTGCACTAGTATCTCTGGATTGTATGCTGTGGGGGTGTGCGCCTGTATCTTTGGATTGGATGCAGTGGGAGGGGGTGCGCTAGTATCTTTGGATTGTATGCTGTGGGAGGGGTGCGCTAGTTTCTTTGGATTGTATGCTGTGGTAGGGGGTGCGCTAGTATCTTTGGATTGTATGCCTCGGGGGGGTGCGCTAGTATCTTTGGATTGTATGCTGTGGGGGTTGTGCTAGTATCTTTGGATTGTATGCTGTGGGGAGGTGTGCGCTAGTATCTTTGAACTGTATGCAGTGAGGGGGTGTGCTAGTATCTTTGGATTGCTTGCTGGGGGAGCGGGTGTGCTAGTATCATTGGATTGTATGCTGTAGGAGGGGGAGTGCGCTAGTATTTATTTTTTATTTTAGTCTTTGGTAACCAGGTAAGGCCCACTAGGCACAAGTTCCAGTTTTCATGGGTGACTTGGCAGCACTGGGCGGTTAAGTGACTTGCTCAGAGTCACATAGTATGCAAGTGGAGCATGAGAGAATCAAACTCTGGTCTGGTCTGGTGGATGTATCAAGCATATTCACACCTTGTTCCTCTAACCACTATGCTATACTGCTAGCCCACTAGTATCTTTGGATCGTATTGCATGGGGGGGTGTGCCCTAGTATCTTTGGATTGTATGCTCTGGGGGTGTGTGTGCTAGTATCTTTGGATTGTATACTGTTGGGGGTGTGCTCTAGTATCTTTGGATTGTGTGCTATGGGGTGTGTGCTAGTATCTCTGGATTGTATGCTGTGCGGGGTGCTATTATTTTTGGAATGGATGCTGTCAGAGGGGGTGCACTAGTATCTTTGGATTGTATGCTTTAGTAAGGGGTGTGCGCTAGTATTTATTTTTTATTTTTGTCTTTGGTAACCAGGTAAGGTCCTCCAGGCACAAGTGCCTGTTTTCATGGGTGTCCTGGGAGCACTGGGCGGTTAAGTTACTTGCTCAGAGTCACATAGTATGGAAGTGGAGCATGTGAGAATCAAACTCAGGTCTGGTATGCTGGATGCATCATGCTTATTCACACCTTGTTCCTGTAACCTCTAGGCTATACTGCCAGCCCACTAGTATCTTTGGATTGAATGCTGTAGGAGGTTTAGCTAGTATCTTTGGATTGTATGCTGTGAGGCGGTGTGTACTAGTATCTCTGGATTGTATGCTGTGGTGGGTGTGAGCTAGTATCTTTGGATTGGATGCTGTTGGAGGGGGTGCGCTAGTATCTTTGGATTGTATGCTGTGGGAGGTGGTGCGCTAGAACCTTTGGATTGTATGCTGTGGGAGGGGGTGCGCTAGTGTCTTTGGATTGTATGCTGCGGGGGTGTATGCGCTAGTATGTTTGGATTGTATGCTGTGGGGGGTGTGTTAGTCTCTTTGGATTGTATACTGCGGGGAGGTGTGCGCTAGTATCTTTGGATTGTATGCTGTGGGGGTGTTTGCTGGTATCTTTGGATTCTATGCTTTGGTGGGTGTGTGCTAGTATCTTTGGATTGTATGCTGTGGGGGGTGTGCTAGTATCTTTGGATTGTGTACTGTGGGGGGTGTGCTCTAGTATCTTTGGATCGTGTGCTATGGGGTGTGTGCTAGTATCTTTGAATTGTATGCTGTGATGGGGTGTGCTAGTATCTTTGGATTGCATGCTGGGGGAGCGGGTGTGCTAGTATCATTGGATTGTATGCTATAGGAAGGGGGTCTGCGGTAGTATTTATTTATTATTTTAGTCTTTGATGAGAAGGTAAGGCCCACTAGGCAGAAGTGCCTGTTTTCAGGGGTGACCTGGGAGCACTGGGTGGTTAAGTGACTTGCTCAGAGTCACGTAGTTTGCAAGTGGAATATGTGAGAATCAAACTCAGGTCTGGTATGCTGGAAGTATCAAGCTTATTCACACCTTGTTCCTGTAACCTCTAGGCTATACTGCCAGGTCACTAGTATCTTTGGATTGTATGCTATGGGGTTGTGCGCTAGTATCTTTGCATCATATGCTATGGGGTGTGTGCTAGTATCATTGGATTGTATTCTGTAGGATGGGGTGAGCTTGTATCTTTGGATTGTTTGCTGTGAGGTGGTGTGTGTTAGTGTCTTTAGATTGTATGCAGTGATGGGATGTGCTAGTATCTTTGGATTGTATGCTGTAGGGACTGTGTGCTAGTATCTTTGAATTGTATGCTGTGGAAGGGTGCGCTAGTATCTTTGGATTGTATGCTGTGGGGGTGTTTGCTAGTATCTTTGGATTCTATGCTTTGGGGGTGTGCGCTAGTATCTTTGGATTGTATGCAGTGGGGGTGTGCTAGTATCTTTGGATTGTATGCTGTGGGGGTGTGCAAGTATTTTTGGATTTTATGCTGTGGGGGTGTGCTAGTATCTTTGGATTGTATGCTGTGGGGGGTGCTGCTATCTTTGGATTGCATGCTGTGGGAGGGTGTGCTAGTATCATAGATACATAGATACATAGACAGTGTTGGCAGATAAGGGCCTATGGCCCACCCAGTCTGCCCATTTGAGCTTGTAAGTGCAGTTTGTTTTCCTAGAAGTCTGTTGCCCCTTACCCCTGACCTCCAGAATTCCTTAATGTCTATCCCATGCATTCTTAAATCCCGTGATTGTTTCTGCCACCACCACTTCCTCTGGCAGGGTGTTCCACTTGTCCACCACCCGTTCTGTGAAGAAATTCTTTCTCATGTTTCCTCTGAATCGTCCTCCCTCCAACTTCATCCATGCCCTCTAGTCCTGGAACATCTTTTTCGCTTAAAAGTAGTGTTTTCCTGCACCCTGTTCCTCCCTGTAAGATACTTGTATGTCTCTATCATATCCCTCTCTCCCTCCTCTCTCCTCCAGGAGTACATGTTCAGTTCCTTCAACCTGTCTTCATAGGACTTGTGATGCAATCCATGCACCATCTTTGTTGCCCTCCTCTGAACCTTTCTACCCTGTCTATGTCCTTACGTAGGTATGGTCTCCAGAACTGTACACTGTACTCCAGGTGGGGCCTCACTAGTGTCTTGTATAGCGGAATTATGACCTCCTTTTCCTGCTGGTGATGCCCCTGCCTATACATCCCAGCTTCCTATTTGCTTTACCTGCTGCCTTGTCACACTGTTTCCCTACCTTGAGGTCATCAGAGATGATAACCCCAAGATCCCTTTCCTGCTTGGTGCATGCTATATCCTCACCCCTCAACTGATATATTGTGCCAGGGTTTTTGTGCCCCATATGCATTATCTTGCACTTCTTTGCATTGAATTTCAACTGCCAAACCCCTGACCATTCTTCAAGTTTCTGCAGGTCCCTTCTCATTCTGTCTACACCCTCTGGTGTGTCTACTCTGTTACAGAGCTTTGTGTCATCAGCGAACAGTGAAATTCTGCCTTCTAGGTCCTGCGCAATGTCACTGATGAAGATGTTGAATAGGACCGTCCCAGCACTGATCCCTGTGGTACCCCACTGGTCACTCTTCCCTCTGTGGAGTGACAGCCATTTACCACCACCCTCTGTGTCCTGCCACCCAGCCAGTTACCTACCCACCACACTACTGTCCTGGCCACACCCATATTCCCCAGTTTGTGTAATAGTCTTCTATGTGGCACAGTGTCAAAGGCCTTGCTGAAGTCCAGATAGGCCATGTCCACTGCCCTCCCTGATCCACCTCCCTAGTCACCCAGTCAAAAAATTCAATGAGGTTGGTCTGACATGACCTCCCCCTGGTGAAACCATGCTGCCTTGGGTCCTGTAGTCCATTGACAACCAGATGTTCCACCAATCTCTCCTTCAGTAGTGCTTTCATGATCTTCCCACTACCAGGTGAGGCTGACTGGTCTGTAGTTCCCTGCTTCCTCTTTGTTCCCACTTTTGTATAAGGGGACTACATCTGCTGTCCTCCAGTCTTTGGGTACTTCCCCTGTTTCCAGTGATCGGCTAAACAGGATAGCCAGAGGTTCAGCCACCACCTCTCTTAGTTCTTTAAGGACCCTGGGGTGCACCCCATCTGGCCCCATTGCTTTATCAACTCTTATTACTTCCAGTTCCTTCAGGACCCTTTCTCATATAAAGGGACTTGTGTCCATTTCTGTACCATTCTCACCCCTTGTACTCCCTTCAGACCCATTACCCTCCTCTTCCTCAGTAAAGACTGAGCAGAAATACCTGTTCAATATGTCAGCTTTACTGTTGTCATCCTCCACGTGGCCCCCATCCTCCCCCTTCAGTCTCACTATCCCTCCCTTTGTCTTTCTTATTTCACTTATGTACCTGTAAAAGGTTTTGTCCCCTACCCACTGATTTTGCAATGTGCTCTTCTGTCTGAGCTTTGGCTTCCCTTACTGACCTGCCTGCCTCCCTTTGCTTCTCCTGGTACTTCTCCCTATCCCCTTCTGCCTGTGTCTTTTGTATTGCCTGAATGCAATCTTTTGGCTTTCACTTCTTTGCTACCTCTTTGAAACCATAATGGTCTCCTCTTCCTTTCCTCTTGCTAACCTGCTTAATGCATAATTCTGTTGTTCTTGTAATCCCCATTTTAAATACTGCCCACTGTTCCTCAACCCTGATTCCTGTCCCATTCCTTAATGCCTCTTTCAAGTATCTCCTCATTTTCCCAAAGTCTGCCCCTAAAATCCAGGATAAGTGTTTTGTGTGGTTTGGTTCTGCTCTTTCTGTGATTTCAAACCACAGTGACTGGTGGTCACTGTTTCCCAGGTGCTCCCCCACTGTTACCCCCATCACACTGTCCCTGTTTGTGAGCACAAGGTCCAGTATTGCCTTCTGCTGAGTTGGTTCCATGACCAGTTGCTTGAGGAAGGCACCCTGAAGGGAGTATCATTGGATTGTATGCTGTAGGAGGGGGTGTGCTAGTATCATTGAAATGTATGCTGTATGAGGGGGAGAGCTAGAATCTTTGGTTTGTATGCTGTAGATGGGGTGTGCTAGTATCTTTGGATTGTATGGGGTGTGCGCTAATATCTTTGGATTGTATGCTGTGGGGAGTGTGCTAGTATCTTTGGATTGTATACTGTGGGGGTGTGCGCTTCAGTATCTTTGTATTGTTTGCTGTGGGGTGTGCTAGTATCTTTGGATTGTATGCTGTGGGGTGTTTGCCTTTAGCATCTTTGGATTCTATTAGCACAGGGGGTGTGCTAGTATCTTTTTAATTGTATGCTGTAGGGGTTTGCTAGTGTCTTTGGATTGTATGCTGTGGGGGTGTGCTAGTATTTTTGGATTTTATGCTGTACGGGTGTGCTAGTATCTTTGGATTGTATGCTGTGGGGAGGTGCTAGCATCTTTGGATTGTATACTGGGGGTGTGTGCTAGTATCTTTGGATTGTATGCTATGGGGGTGTGCTAGTATTTTTGGATTGTATGCAGTAGCGGGTGTGCGCTAGTATCTTTGGATTGTTTTCTGTGGGTGTGTGTGCTAGTATCATTGGATTGTATGCTGTGATGGTGTGCTAGTATCTTTGGACTGAATGCTGTAGAAGGGGGTGTGCTAGTATCTTTGGATTGTATGCTGTGGGGGGTGTGCTCATATCTTTGGATGGTATGCTGTGGGGGTGTGCGCTGGTATCATTGAAATGTATATTGTGGGGGTGTTCTAGTATCTTTGGATTGTATGCTGTGGGGGTGTGCTAATATCTTTGGATTGTATGCTGTAGGAGGGGTGTGCTAGTATATTTAGATTGCATGCTTTGGAGGTGAGCACTAGTATCTTTCAGATTGTATGCTGTGAGAGTACATTAGTATCTTTGGATTGTATGCTGTTGGGGTCATTCAGTATCATGGATTGTATGATGTGGGAGGTGCACTAGTATTTTGGATTATGCTATGGGAGATGCGCTAGTATCTTTGAATTGCATACTAGGGGTAATGTGCTGTATCTTTGGATTTATGCTGTGGGGGTGTCGCTGGTAACTTTGGATTGTATGCAGTTGGGGGGGTGTACCAGTATCTTTGGATTGTATGCTGTGGGGAGGGTGTGATAGTATCTTTGGATTGTATGCTTTGGGGGGGTTGCGCTAGTATCTCTGGACTCTGTACTGTGGGGGTGTGCTAGTATCTTTTGATTGTATGCTGTGGGGAGGTGTGCGCTAGTATCTTTGATTTGTATGTTGTGAGGGGTTTGCGCTAGTATCTCTGGATTGTATGCTGTGGGGTGTGTAAGCTAGTATCTTTGGATTGGATGCTGTCGGAGGGGGTGCGCTACTATCTTTGGCTTGTATGCTGTGGGAGGGGTGTGCTAGTATCTTTGGATTGTATACTGTGGGAGGGGGTGCGCTAGTATCTTTGGATTGTATGCTGCGGGGGTGTGTGCGCTAGTATGTTTGGATTGTATGCTGTTGGGGTGTGCTAGCATCTCTGGATTGTATGCTTTGGGGAGGTGTGCGCTAGTATCTTTGAATTATATGCTGTGAGGGGGTGCGCTAGTATCTTTGGATTGTATGCTGTGGGGGTTGTGCTATATCTTTGAATTGTATACTTTGGGCGGAGTTTCTAGTATCTTGGAATTGCATGCTGTGAGGGGAGTGCACTAGTATCTTTGGATTGTAAGGCTGTTGTGGGTGTGCTAGTATCCTTGGATTGCAATGGTGTAGAGGGGCACTAGTGATCTTTTGACTGTATGAGCTATGGGAGGGGTGCGCTAGTATCTGAACTGCATGCTGTGAGGTGTGTGTGCTAGTATCTTTGGACTGTATTCTGTGGGGGGTGTGCACTAGTATATTTTATTGTATGCAGTGGGGGGGTGTACCAGTATCTTTGGATTGTATGCTGTGGGGAGGGTGTGATAATATCTTTGGATTGTATGCTTTGTGGGGGTTTGTGCTAGTATCTTTGGACTCTATGCTGTGGGGGTGTGCTAGTATCTTTAGATTGTATGTTGTGGGGAGGTGTGCACTAGTATCTTTGAATTGTGTGCTGTGAGGGGTGTGCGCTAGTATCTCTGGATTGTATGCTGTGGGGGGTTTAAGCTAGTATCTTTGGATTGGATGCTGGGTCGGAGGGGTGCGCCACTATCTTGGATTGGATGCTGCGAGGGGGTGCGCTTTCTATCTTTGGATTGTATACTGTGGAGAGGTGCTGCTAGTATCTCAGAATGTATGGCTACGGGGGTGTGTTCACTAGTATGTTTGGATTGTATGCTGTAGGGGTTGTGCTAGTATCTTTGGATTGTATGCTTTGGGGAGGTGTGTGCTAGTATCTTTGAATTGTATGCTGTGAGGGGGTGTGCTAGTATCTTTGGATTGGATGCTGTCAGAGGGGGTGCCCTAGTATCTTTGGATTGTATGCTGTGGGAGGGGGTGCACTAGAACCTTTGGATTGTATGCTGTGGATGGGGGTGCGCTAGTATCTTTGGATTGTATGCTGCGGGAGGTGTGCTAGTATGTTTGGATTGTATGCTTTGGGGGAGTGCTAGTATCTTTGGATTGTATGCTGTGGTGGGTTGTGCACTAGTATCTTTGAATTGTATGCTGTGATGGGGTGTGCTAGTATCTTTGGATTGCATGCTGGGGGAGCGGGTGTGCTAGTATCATTGGATTGTATGCTATAGGAAGGGGGTGTGCTCAAGTATTTATTTTTTATCTTATTCTTTGGTGACCAGGTAAGGCCCACTAGGCACAAGTGCCTGTTTTCAGGGCTGACCTGGGAGCACTGTGTGGTTAAGTGACATGCTCAGAGTCACATAGTATGCAAGTGGAGCATGTGAGAATCAAACTCAGGTCTGGTATGCTGGATGTATCAAGCTTATTCACACCTTGTTCCTGTAACCTCAAGGCTATCCTGCCAGCTCACTTGTATCTTTGGATTGTATGCTATGGGGCTGTGCACTAGTATCTTTACATCGTATGCTATTGGGTGTGTGCTAGTATCATTGGATTGTATGCTGTAGGAGTGCGTGTGCTAGTATCTTTGGATTGTATGCTGTAGGATGGGGTGAGCTAGTATCTTTGGATTGTATGCTGTGAGGTGGTGTGTGTTAGTATCTTTGGATTGTATGCAGTGATGGGGTCCGCTAGTATCTTTGGATTGTATGCTGTAGGGAATGTGCGCTAGTATCTTTGAATTGTATGCTGTGGGAGGGAGCGCTGGTATCTTTTGATTATATGCTGTCTTGGTGTTTGCTAGTATCTTTGGATTCTATGCTTTGGGTGGTGTGCGCTAGTATCTTTGGATTGTATGCAGTGGGGGCTGTGCTAGTATCTTTGGATTGTGTGCTGTGGGGGTGTGCAAGTATTTTTGGATTTTATGTTGTGGGGGTTGTGCTAGTATCTTTGGATTGTATGCTGTGGGGGGTGCTAGTATCTATTGATTGCATGCTGTGGGAGGGTGTGCTAGTATCATTAGATTGCATGCTGTAGGAGGGGGTGTGCTAGTATCATTGGACTGTATGCTGTAGGAGGGGTTGAGCTAGAATCTTTGGTTTGTAGGCTGTAGATGGGGTGTGCTAGTATCTTTGGATTGCATGCAGTGGGGGTGTGCTAGTATCTTTGGATTGTATGCTGTGTGGGGTGTGCGCTAATATCTTTGGATTGTGGGCTGTGGGGGTGTGTGCTAGTATCTTTGGATTGTATGCTGTCGGGGTCTGTGCGCTAGTATCTTTGGATTGTATGCTGTGAGGGGGTATGCGCTAGTACCTTTGGATTGTATGCTGTAAGGGGGTGTACTAGTATCTTTGGATTTTATGCTGTGGGGGGTGTGCTAGCATCTTTGGATTGTATACTGTGGGGGTGTGATTGTATGCTGTCGGGGTGTTTGCTAGCATCTTTGGATTCTATGCTTTGGGGGTGTGCGCACTAGTATCTTTGGATTGTATGCTGCCGGGGGTGTCCTTGTATCTTTGGATTGTATGCTGTGTGGGTGTGCTAATATTTTTGGATTTTGTGCTGTTGGGGTGTGCTAGTATCTTTGGATTGTATGCTGTGGGTGGTGCTAGTATCTTTGGATTGTATACTGTAGGGGGTGTGCGCTAGTATCTGGATCGTATGCGCTGGGGGTGTACTAGTATCATTGGATTGTATGCTGTAGAGGTTGTGCGCTAGTATCTTTGGATTGTTTTCTGTGGGGGATGTGCACTAGTATCATTGGATTGTATGCTGTGATGGTGTTCTGGTATCTTTGTATTGTATGCTGTAGAATGGTTGTGTTAGTATCTTTGGATGGTATGCTGTGGGGATGTGTGCTAGTATCATTGGAATGTATATTGTGGGGGTGTTCTAGTATCTTTGGATTGTATGCTGTAGGATGGGGTGTGCTAGTATCTTTGGATTGTATGCTGTGGGGGTGTGTGCTAGTGTCTTTGGATTGTGTGCAGTTGGAGTTGTGCACTAGTATCTTTGGATAGTATGTTGTCGGGGTGTGCTAGTATCTTTGGATTGTATGCTGGGGGTGTGCGCTAGTATCTTTGGATTGTATGCTGTGAGGGGGTGTGTGATACTATCTTTGGATTGTATGCTGTGGGGAATGTGCTAGTATCTTTGGATTGTATGCTGTATAAGGGGGTGTGCTAGTATCTTTGGATTGTATACTGTGGTGGTGTGCTTGTATCTTTCGATTGTATGCTGCAGGGTGTGCGCTAGTGTGATTGGAATGTATATTGTGGGGGTGTTCTTGTGTCTTTGGATTGTATGCTGTAGGAAGGGGGAGTGCTAGTGTCTTTGGATTGTATGCTGTTGGGGTGTGCTAGTATCTTTGGATTGTATTCTCTGGGGTTGTGCTAATATCTTTGGATTGTGTGCTGTGGGGGGTGTGCTAGTATCTCTGAATTGTATGCTTTGGGAGGTGAGCGCTAGTATCTTTGAATTGTATGCTTTGAAGGGAGTGCACTAGTATCTTTGGATTGTATGCTGTTGTGGGTGCGCTAGTATACTTGGATTGTATGATGTAGGAGGGGGTGCACTAGTATCTTTGGATTGTATGCTATGGGAGGGTGGTGCACTAGTATCTTTGAATTGCATGCTGTAAGGGGTGTGTGCTAGTATCTTTGGATTGTATGCTGTGGGGGGTGTGCGTAAGTATCTTTGGAATGTATGCAGTGGGGGGTGTACCAGTATCTTTGGATTGTATGCTGTGGGGAGGGTGTGATGGTATCTTTGGATTGTATGCTTTTTGGGGGTTTGCGCTAGTATCTTTGGACTCTATGCTGTGGGGTGTGCTAGTATCTTTTGATTGTATGCTGTGGGGAGTAGTGCGCTAGTATCTTTGAATTGTGTGCTGTGAGGGGTGTGCGCTAGTATCTCTGGATTCTATGCTGTGGGGGGTGTAAACTAGTATCTTTGGATTGGATGCTGTCGGAGAGGGTGCGCTACTATCTTTGGATTGTATGCTGTGGGAGGGGGTGCGCTAGTATCTTTGGATTGTGTTCTGTTGGAGGGGATGCTCTAGTACCTTTGGAATGCATGCTGCGACGGTGTTTGCGCTAGTATGTTTGAATTGTATGCTGTGGGGGTTGTGCTAGTATCTTTAGATTGTATGCTTTGTGGAGTTGTGCGCTAGAATCTTTGAATTGTATGCTGTGAGGGGGTGTGCTAGTATCTTTGGATTGCATGCTGGGTGAGCGGGTGTACTGGTATTATTGGATTGTATGCTGTCAGAAGGGGTGTGCACTAGTATTTATTTTTTATTTTAGTCTTTGGTAACCAGGTTAGGCTCTCTAGGCATAAGTGCCTGTTTTCAGTCATGAGCTGGGAGCACTGGGCTTTTAAGTGACTTGCTCAGAGTCACATAGTATGCAAGTGGAGCATGTGAGAATCAAACTCAGGTCTGGAATGCTGGATGTATCAAGATTATTCACACCTTGTTCCTGTAACCTGTCAGCTATATTGCCAGCCCACTAGTATGTTTGGATTGTATGCTGTAGGAGGGGGTGAGCTAGTATCTTTGGATTGTATGCTGTGAGGTGGTGTGTGCTAGTATCTCTGGATTGTATGCTTTGGGGGGTGTGAGCTAGTATCTTTGGATTGTATGCTGTGGGAGGGGGTGCGCTAGTATCTTTGGATTCTATGCTGTGAGAGGGGGTGCGCTAGTATCTTTGGATTGTATGCTGCGGGGTAGTGTGCGCTAGTATGTTTGGATTGTATGTTGTGGGGGGTGCTAATATCTTTGGATTGTATGCTGTGGGGATGTGTGTGCTAGTATCTTTGAATTGTATGCTGTAATGGGGTGCGCTAGTATCTTTGGATTGCATGCTGGGGGAGCGGGTGAGCTAGTATCATTGGATTGTATGCTGTAGGAGGGGTGTGCGCTAGTATTTATTTTTTATTTTAGTCTTTGGTAACCAGGTAAGGCCCACTAGGTGCAAGTGCCAGTTTTCAGGGGTGACCTGGGAGCACTGGGCGGTTATGTGACTTGCTCAGAGTCACATAGTATGCAAGTAGAGCCTGAGAGAATGAAACTCAGGTCTGGTCTGCTGGATGTATCAAACATATTCACTCCTTGTTCCTCTAACCTCTAGGCTATACTGCCTGCCCACTTGTATCTTTGGATTGTATGCCATGGCGGGTGTGCCCTATTATCTTTGGATTGTATGCTGTGGCGGGGTGTGCTAGTATCTTTGGATTGTAAACTGTTGGGGTGTGCTCTAGTATCTTTGGATTGTGTGCTATGGGGTGTGTGCTAGTATCTCTGGATAGTATGCTGTTGGGGGTGTGAGCTAGTATCTTTGGATTGGATACTGTCAGAGGGGGTGCGCTTGTATCTTTGGATTGTATGCTTTGGGAGGGGGTGCTCTAGTATCTTTGGATTGTATACTGTGGGAGGGGTGCGCTAGTATCTTTGGATTGTATACTTGGATGTGTGTCGCTAGTATGTTTGGATTGTATGCTGTGGGGGGTGTGCTAGTATCTTTGGATTGTATGCTGCGGGGAGGTGTGCGCTAGTATCTTTGAATTGTATGCTATGAGGGGTGTGCTAGTATCTTTGGATTGCATGCTGAGGGAGCGGGTGTGCTTGTATCATTGGATTGTATGCTGTAGGAAAGGGTGTGCGCTAGTATTTATATTTTATTTTAGTCTTTGGTAACCAGGTAAGGCTCTCTAGGCACAAGTGCCTGTTTTCAGGGGTGACCTGGGAGCTCTGGGCGGTTAAATGACTTCCTCAGAGTCACATAGTATGCAAGTGGAGCATGTGAGAATCAAACTCAGGTCTGATATGCTGGATGTATCAAGATTATTCACACCTTGTTCCTGTAATCTCTAGGCTATACCGCCAGCCCACTAGTATCTTCCGATTGTATGCTGTAGGAGGGGTTGAGCTAGTATCTTTGGATTGTATGCTGTGAGGTGGTGTTTGCTAGTATCTCTGGATTGTATGCTGTTGGGGGTGTGAGCTAGTATCTTTTGATTGGAAGCTGTTGGAGGGGGTGCGCTAGTATCTTTGGATTGTTTGCTGTGGGAGGGGGTGTGCTAGTATTTTTGGATTGTTTGCTGTGGGAGGGGGTGAACTAGTATCTTTGGATTGAATGCTGCGGGGGTGTGCTAGTATCTTTGGATTGTATGCTGTGGGGAGGTGTGCGCTAGTATCTTTGAATTGTGTGCTGTGATGGGGTGTGCTAGTATCTTTGGATTGCATGCTGAGGGAGCAGTTGTGCTAGTATCATTGGATTGTTTGCTGTAGAAAGGGGTGTGCACTAGTATTTATTTTTTATTTTAGTCTTTGGTAACCAGGTAAGGCCCACTAGGCACATTTGCCTGTTTTCAGGGGTGACCTGGTAGCACTGGGCGGTTAAGTGACTTGCTCAGAGTCACATAGTATGCAAGTGGAGCATGTGAGAATCAAACTCTGGTCTAGTGCGCTGGATGTATCAAGCTTATTCACATCTTGATCCTGTAACCTCTTGGCTATACTGCCAGCTCACTAGTATCTTTGGATTGTATACTATGGGGTTGTGCGCTAGTATCTTTGCATCATATGCTATGGGGTGTGTGCTAGTATCATTGGATTGTATGCTGTAGGAGTGGGTGAGCTAGTATCTTTGGATTGTATGCAGTGAGGTGGTGTGTGTTAGTATCTTTGGATTGTATGCAGTGATGGGGTGCGCTAGTATCTTTGGACTGTATGCTGTAGGGAATGTGCGCTAGTATCTTTGAATGTATGCTGTGGGAGGGTGCGCTAGTATCTTTGGATTGTATGCTGTGGTGGTGTTTGCTAGTATCTTTTGATTCTATGCTTTGAGGGTGTGCGCTAGTATCTGTGGATTGTGTGCAGTGTGGGTGTGCTAGTATCTTTGGATTGTATGCTGTGGGGGTGTGCTAGTATCTTTGGATTGTATGCTGTGGGAGGGTGTGCTAGTATCATTGGATTGTATGCTGTAGGAGGGGGTGTGCTAGTATCTTTGGACTGTATGCTGTAGGAGGGGGTGAGCTAGAATCGTTGAATGGTATGCTGTAGAAGGGGTTGTGCTAGTATCGTTGGATTGTATGCAGTGGGGAGTGTGCTTGTATCTTTGGATTGTATGCTGTTGTGGGTGCGCTAGTATCCTAGGATTGTGTAATGTAGGAGCGGTGCACTAGTACCTTTGGATTGTATGCTATGGAAGGGGGTGCGCTAGTATCTTTAAATTGCATGCTGTGAGGGGTGTGTGCTAGTATCTTTGGATTGTATGCTGTGGGGGGTGTGCGCTAGTATCTTTGGATTGTACGCAGTGGGGGCGGTGTACCAGTATCTTTGGATTGTATGCTATGGGGAGGGTGTTATAGTATCTTTGGATTGTATGCTTTGTGGGGGTTTACGCTAGTATGTTTGGATTCTATGCTGCGGGGGTGTGCTCGTGTCTTTTGATTGTATACTGTGGGGAGGTGTGCGCTAGTATCTTTGAATTGTGTGCTGTGAGGGGTGTGTGCTAGTATCTCTGGATTGTATGCTGTGGGGGTGTAAGCTAGTATCTTTGGATTGGATGCTGTCGGAGGGGGTGCGCTACTATCTTTGGATTGTATGCAACGGGGAGGTGTGCGCTAGTATATTTGTATTGTATGCTGTGCGGGTTGTGCTAGTATCTTTGGATTGTATGCTTTGGGGAGGTGTGCACTAGTATCTTTGAATTGTATGCTGTGTGGGGGTGTGCTAGTATCTTTGGATTGCATGCTGGGTGAGCGGATGTGCTAGTATTATTGGATTGTATGCTGTCGGAAGGGGTGTGCGCTAGTATTTATTTTTTATTTTAGTCTTGGGTAACCTGGTTAGGCTCTCTAGGCACAAGTGCCTGTTATCAGGGGTGACCTGGGAATGCTGGGCAGTTAAGTGACTTGCTCAGAGTCACATGGTATGCAAGTGGAGCATGTGAGAATCAAACTGAGGTCTGATATGCTGGATGTATCAAGATTATTCACACCTTGTTCCTGTAATCTCTAGGCTATACCGCCAGCCCACTAGTATCTTCCGATTGTATGCTGTAGGAGGGGGTGAGCTAGTATCTTTGGATTGTATGCTGTGAGGTGGTGTGTGCTAGTATCTCTGGATTGTATGCTGTTGGGGGTGTGAGCTAGTATCTTTGGATTGAAGCTGTCGGAGGGGGTGCGCTAGTATCTTTGGATTGTATGCTGTGGGAGGGGGTGTGCTAGTATCTTTGGATTATATGCTGTGGGAGGGGGTGCGCTAGTATCTTTGGATTGTATGCGGGGGTGTGTGCTCTAGTATGTTTGGATTGTATGTTGTGGGGTTGTTCTAATATCTTTGGATTGTATGCTGTGGGGATGTGTGTGCTAGTATCTTTGAACTGTATGCTGTAATGGGGTGTGCTAGTATCTTTGGATTGCATGCTGGGGGAGCGGGTGTGCTAGTATCATTGGATTGTATACTGTAGGAGGGGGTGTGCACTAGAATTTATTTTTTATTTTAGTCTTTGGTAACCAGGTAAGGCCCACTAGGCACAAGTGCCAGTTTTCAGGGGTGACCTGGGAGCACTGGGCAGTTAAGTGACTTGCTCAGAGTCACATAGTATGCAAGCAGAGCCTGAGAGAATGAAACTCAGGTCTGGTCTGCTGGATGTATCAAGCATATTCACACCTTGTTCCTCTAACCTCTAGGCTATACTGCCTGCCCACTAGTATCTTTGGATTGTATGCCATGGGGGGGTGTGCCCTAGTATCTTTGGATTGTATGCTGTGGGGGGGTGTGCTAGTATCTTTGGATTGTATACTTTGGAGGGTGTGCTCTAGTATCTTTAGATCATGTGCTATGCGGTGTGTGCTAGTTTCTCTGGATAGTATGCTGTTGGGGGTGTGAGCTAGTATCTTTGGATTGGATGCTGTCGGAGGGGGTGCGCTTGTATTTTTGTATTGTATGCTTTGGGAGGGTGTGCTCTAGTATCTTTGGATTGTATACTGTCTGAGGGGGTGCGCTAGTATCTTTGGATTGTATACTGCGGATGTGTGTGCGCTAGTATGTTTGGATTGTATGCTGTGTGGGGTGTGCTAGTATCTTTGGATTGTATGCTGTGGGGAGGTGTGCACTAGTATCTTTGAATTGTATGCTGTGAGGGGTATGCTAGTATCTTTGGATTGCATGCTGGGGGAGTGGGTGTGCTAGTATCATTGGATTGTATGCTCTAGGAAGGGGTGTGCACTAGTATTTATTTTTTATTTTAGTCTTTGGTAACCAGGTAAGGCTCTCTAGGCACAAGTGCCTGTTTTCAGGGGTGACCTGGGAGCTCTGGGCAGTTAAGTGACTTCCTCAGAGTCACATGGTATGCAAGTGGAGCATGTGAGAATCAAACTTAGGTCTGGTATGCTGGATGTATCAAGATTATTCACACCTTGTTCCTGTAACCTCCAGGCTATACTGCCAGCCCACTAGTATGTTTGGATTGTATGCTTTAGGAGGGGGTGAGCTAGTATCTTTGGATTGTATGCTGTGAGGCGGTGTGTGCTAGTATCTCTGGATTGTATGCTGTGGGGGGTGTGAGCTAGTATATTTTTTGATTGGAAGCTGTTGGAGGTGGTGCGCTAATATCTTTGGATTGTATGCTGTGGGAGGGGGTGAACTAGTATCTTTGGATTGTATGCTGCGGGGGTGTGTGCGCTAGTATGTTTGGATTGTATGCTGTTGGGGGGTGTGCTAGTATCTTTGAATTGTATGCTGTGATGGGGTGTGCTAGTATCTTTGGATTGCATGCTGGGGGAGCGGTTCTGCTAGTATCATTGGATTGTATGCTGTAGGAAGGGGTGTGCACTAGTATTTGTTTTTTATTTTAGTCTTTGGTAACCAGGTAAGGCCCACTAGGCACAAGCGCCTGTCTTCAGGGGTGACCTGGGAGCACTGGGCGGTTAAGTGACTTGCTCAGTGTCACATAGTATGCAAGTTGAGCATGTGAGAATCATACTCCGGTCTGGTGTGCTGGATGTATCAAGCTTATTCACACCTTGATCCTGTAACCTCTAGGCTATACTGCCAGCTCACTAGTATCTTTCGATTGTATACTGTAGGGTTGTGCACTAGTATCTTTGCATCGTATGCTATGGGGTGTGTGCTAGTATCATTGGATTGTATGCTGTAGGAGTGGGTGTGCTAGTATCTTTGGATTGTATACTGTCGGAGGGGGTGAGCTAGTATCTTTGGATTGTATGCTTTGGGGGTGTGCTCATATCTTTGGATGGTATACTGTGGGGGTGTGCACTAGTATCATTGGAATGTATATTGTGGGGGTGTTCTAGTATCTTTGGATTGTATGCTATAGGATGGGTGTGCTAGTATCTTTGGATTGCATGCTGTTGGGGGTGTGCTAGTATCTTTGGATGTTATGCTGTGGGGTGCACTAGTATCTTTGGTTTGTATGCTGTAGGCAGAGGTGTGCAAGTATCATTGGATTGTATGCTGTGGGTGTGTGTACTCGTATCTTTGGATTGTGTGCTGTCGGAGGTGTGCTAGTATCTTTGGATTGTATGTTGTGGGGATTGTGCTAGTATCTTTGGATTGTATGCTGTGGGGGGTGTGCTTAGTATCTTTGGATTGTATGCTGTGAGAGGGTGTGTGCTACTATCTTTGGATTGTATGCTGTGGGGAATGTGCTAGTATCTTTGGATTGTGTGCTGTGGGGGTGTTCTAGAATCTTTGTATTGTATGCTGTATAAGGGTGTGTGCTAGTATCTTTGGATTGTATGCTGTGGGGTGTGCTCGTATCTTTGGATTGTATGCTAGAGAGTGTGCGTTAGTGTTATTGGAATGTATATTGTGGGGGTGTTGTAGTATCTTTGGATTGTATGCTGTAGGAAGGGGGAGTGCTAGTGTCTTTGGATTATATGCTGTTGGGTGTGTGCTACTATCTTGGGATTGTATGCTGTGGGGGTGTGCTAATATCTTTGGATTGTATGCTGTAGGAGGGGGTGTCCTAGTATCTTCGGACTGTATGCTGTTGGGGGTGTGCTAGTATCTTTGAATTGTATGCTTTGGGAGGCGAGCACTAGAATCTTTGAATTGTATGCTGTGAGGGGTGTGCACTAGTGTCTGTGGATTGTATGCTGTTGTGGGTGCACTAGTATCCTTGGATTGTATGATGTAGGAGGGGGTGCACTAGTATCTTTGGATTGTATGCTATGGGAGGGGGTGCGCTAGTGTCTTTGAATTGCATGCTGTGAGGGGTGTGTGCTAGTATCTTTGGATTGTATGCTGTGGGGAGGGTGTGATAGTATCTTTGGATTGTATGCTTTGGGGGGTTTGTGCTATGATCTTTGGACTCTATGCTGCGGGGGTGCTAGTTTCTTTTGATTGTATGCTGTGGGGAGGTGTGCGCTTGTATCTTTGAATTGTATGCTGTGAGGGGTGTGTGCTAGTATCTCTGGATTGTATGCAGTGGGGAGTGTAAGCTAGTATCTTTAGATTGGATGCTGTCGGAGGGGGTGCGCTAGTATCTTTGGATTGTATGCTGTCTGAGGGGGTGCGCTAGTATCTTTGGAATGTATGCTGTTGGGGTGTGTGCGCTAGTATGTTTGGATTGTATGCTGTGGGGGGTGTGCTAGTATCTTTGAATTGTATGCTGTGAGGGGGAGTGCTAGTAACTTTGGATTGCATGCTGGGTGAGCGGGTGTGCTAGTATCATTGGATTGTATACTGTAAGAGGGGGTGTGCGCTAGAATTTATTTTTTATTTTAGTCTTTGGTAACCAGGTAAGGTCCTCCAGGCACAAGTGCCTGTTTTCAGGGGTGACCTGGGAGCACTGGGCAGTTAAGTGACTTGCTCAGAGTCACATAGTATGCAAGTGGAGCATGTGAGAATCAGACTGAGGTCTGGTATGCTGGATGTATCAAACTTATTCACACCTTGTTCCTGTAACCTCTAGGCTATACTGCCAGCTCTCTAGTATCTTTGGATTGTATGCTATGGGGTTGTGCGCTAGTATCTTTGCATCGTATGCTATGGTGTGTGTGCTAGTATCATTGGATTGTATGCTGTTGGAGTGGGTGTGCTAGTATCTTTGGATTGTATGCTGTAGGAGGGGGTGAGCTAGTATCTTTGGATTGTATGCTGCGAGGTGGTGTGTGTTAGTATCTTTGGATTGTATGCAGTGATGGGGTGCGCTGGTATCTTTGGATTGTATGCTGTAAGGAATGTGCGCTAGTATCATTGAATTGTATGCTGTGGGAGGGTGCGCTGGTATCTCTGGAATGTATGCTGTGTGGGTGTTTGCTAGTAGCTTTGGATTCTATGCTTTGGTGGGTGTGCGCTAGTATCTTTGGATTGTATGCAGTGGGTGTGTGCTAGTATCTTTGGATTGTATGCTGTGGGGGTGTGCAAGTATTTTTGGATTTTATACTGTGGGGGGTAAGCTAGAATCTTTGGATTGTATGCTGTGGGAGGGTGTGCTAGTATCATTGGATTGTATGCTGTAATTGGTGGTGTGCTAGTATCATTGGACTGTATGCTGTAGGAGGGGGTGAGCTAGAATCTTTGGTTTGTGTGCTGTAGATGGGGTGTGCTAGTATCTTTGGATTGTATGCAGTGGGGGGTGTGCTCGTATTTTTGGATTGTATGCTGTGGGGGTGTGCGCTAATATCTTTGGATTGTGTGCTGTAGGGGGGTGTGCTAGTATCTTTGGATTGTATGCTGTGGGGGTGTGTGCGCTGGTATCTTTGGATTGTATGCTGTGAGGGGTGTGCGCTAGTACCTTTGGATTGTATGCTGTAAGGGGGTGTACTAGTTTCTTTGGATTTTATGCTGTGGGGGGTGTGCTAGTATCTTTTTATTGTATACTGTGGGGGTGTGCTAGTATCTTTGGATTGTATACTGTGGGGGTGTTTGCTTGCATCTTTGGATTCTATGCTGTGGGGTGCGCTAGTATTTTTGGATTGTATGCTGTATGGGGTGTGCTAGTATCTTTGGATTGTATGCTGTGGGGGTGTGGTAGTATCTTTGGATTGTATGCGGTGGGGGGGTGCTAGTATCTTTGGATTGGATGCTGTCGGAGGGGTTGTGTTAGTATCTTTGGATTGTTTGCTGTTGTGGGTGCTCTAGTATCCTTGGATTGTATGATGTAGGAGGGGGTGCACTAGTATCTTTGGATTGTATGCTATGGGAGGGGGTGCGCTAGTATCTTTGAATTGCATGCTGTGAGAGGTGTGTGCTAGTATCTTTGGATTGTATGCGGTGTGGGTTGCGCTAAGTATCTTTTATTGTATGCAGTTGGGGGTGTACCAGTATCTTTGGATTGTATGCTTGTGGGGATTTGCGCTAGTATCTTTGGACTCTATACTGTGGGGGTGTGCTAGTTTGTTTTGATTGTATGCTGAGGGAAGGGGTGCACTAGTATCTTTGAATTGTATGCTGTGAGGGGTGTGCGCTAGTATCTCTGGATTGTATGCAGTGGGGGTGTAAGCTAGTGTCTTTGGATTGGATGCTTCGGGAGGGTTGCGCTAGTATCTTTTGATTGTATGCTGTGGGAGGGGGTGCGCTACTATCTTTGGATTGTATACTTTGGCAGGGGGTGCGCTAGTATCTTTGGAATGTATGCTGCAGGGTTGTGTGCGCTAGTATGTTTGGATTGTATGCTGTGGGGATGTGTGCTAGTATCTTTGAATTGTATGCTTTGAGGGGGTGTGCTAGTATCTTTGGATTGCATGCTGGGTGAGTGGGTGTGCTAGTATTATTGAATTGTATGCTGTTGGAAGGTGTGTGCGCTTGTATTTATTTTTTATTTTAGTCTTTGGTAACCAGGTTAGGCTCTCTAGGCTCAAGTGTCTGTTTTCAGGGGTGACCTGGGAGCACTGGGCGGTTAAGTGACTTGCTCAGGGTCACCTAGTATGCAAGTAGAGCATGAGAGAATCAAACTCTGGTCTGGTCTGCTGGATGTATCAAGCATATTCACTCCTTGTTCCTCTAACCTCTAGGCTATACTGCTAGCCCACTAGTATCTTTGGATCATATGGAATGGGGGGTGTGCCCTAGTGTCTTTGGATTGTATGCTGTGGGGAGGGTGTGCTAGTATCTTTGGATTGTATACTGTGGGGGGAGTGCGCTAGTATGTCTGGATTGTATACTGTGGGGGTGTGCTAGTATCTTTGGACTGTATGCAGTGGGGGTGTTTATTAGCATCTTTGGATTCTATGCTTTGCGGATGTGCGTTAGTATCTTTGGATTGTATGCTGTCGGGGTGTGCTAGTATCTTTGGATTGTATGCTTTGGGGGTGTGCTAGTATTTTTGGATTTTATGCTGTGGGGTGTGCTAGTGTATTTGGATTGTATGCTGTGGGGGGGTGCTAGTATCATTGGATTGTATACTGTAGGGGGTGTGTGCTGGTATCTTTGGATTGTTTTCTCTCGGGGTGTGCGCTAGTATCATTGGAGTGTATGCTGTGATGGTGTGCTAGTATCTTTGGATAGTATGCTGTAGAAGGGGGTGTGCTAGTATCTTTGGATTGTATGCTTTGGGGGTGTGCTCATATCTTTGGATGGTATACTGTGGGGTGTGCACTAGTATCATTGGAATGTATATTGTGGGGGTGTTCTAGTATCTTTGGATTGTATGCTATAGGATGGATGTGCTAGTATCTTTGGATTGCATGCTGTTGGGGGTGTGCTAGTATCTTTGGATGTTATGCTGTGGGGTGCACTAGTATCTTTGGTTTGTATGCTGTAGGCAGAGGTGTGCAAGTATCATTGGATTGTATGCTGTGGGTGTGTGTGCTCGTATCTTTGGATTGTGTGCTGTCGGAGGTGTGCGCTAGTATCTTTGGATTGTATGTTGTGGGGATTGTGCTAGTATCTTTGGATTGTATGCTGTGGGGGTGTGCGCTAGTATCTTTGGATTGTATGCTGTGAGATGGTGTGTGCTACTATCTTTGGATTGTATGCTGTGGGGAATGTGCTAGTATCTTTGGATTGTATGCTGTGGGGGTGTTCTAGAATCTTTGTATTGTATGCTGTATAAGGGTGTGTGCTAGTATCTTTGGATTGTATGCTGTGGGGTGTGCTCGTATCTTTGGATTGTATGCTACAGAGTGTGCGTTAGTGTTATTGGAATGTATATTGTGGGGGTGTTGTAGTATCTTTGGATTGTATGCTGTAGGAAGGGGGAGTGCTAGTGTCTTTGGATTATATGCTGTTGGGTGTGTGCTACTATCTTGGGATTGTATGCTGTGGGGGTGTGCTAATATCTTTGGATTGTATGCTGTAGGAGGGGGTGTCCTAGTATCTTCGGACTGTATGCTGTTGGGGGTGTGCTAGTATCTTTGAATTGTATGCTTTGGGAGGCGAGCACTAGAATCTTTGAATTGTATGCTGTGAGGGGTGTGCACTAGTGTCTTTGCATTGTATGCTGTTGTGGGTGCGCTAATATCCTTGGATTGTATGATGTAGGAGGGGGTGCACTAGTATCTTTGGATTGTATGCTATGGGAGGGGGTGCGCTAGTGTCTTTGAATTGCATGCTGTGAGGGGTGTGTGCTAGTATCTTTGGATTGTATGCTGTGGGGAGGGTGTGATATTATGTTTGGATTGTATGCTTTGGGGGGTTTGTGCTATGATCTTTGGACTCTATGCTGTGGGGGTGTGCTAGTTTCTTTTGAATGTATGCTGTGGGGAGGTGTGCGCTAGTATCTTTGAATTGTATGCTGTGAGGGGTGTGTGCTAGTATCTCTGGATTGTATGCAGTGGGGGGTGTAAGCTAGTATCTTTAGATTGGATGCTGTCGGAGGGGGTGCGCTAGAATCTTTGGAATGTATGCTGTGGGGGTGTGTGCGCTAGTATGTTTGGATTGTATGCTGTGGGGGTGTGCTAGTATCTTTGAATTGTATTGCTGTGAGGGGTGTGCTAGTAACTTTGGATTGCATGCTGGGTGAGCGGGTGTGCTAGTATCATTGGATTGTATACTGTAAGAGGGGGTGTGCGCTAGAATTTATTTTTTATTTTAGTCTTTGGTAACCAGGTTAGGCTCTCTAGGCTCAAGTGCCTGTTTTCAGGGGTGACCTTGGAGCACTGGGCGGTTAAGTGACTTACTCAGAGTCACATAGTATGCCAGTAAAGCATGAGAGACTCAAACTCTGGTCTGGTCTGCTGGATGTATCAAGCATATTCACTCCCTTTTCCTCTAACCTCTGCGCTATACTGCTAGCCCATTAGTATCTTTGAATTGTATGGCATAGGGGGTGTGCCCTAGTATCTTTGGATTGTATGCTGTGGGGGGGTGTACTAGTATCTTTGGATTGTATACTGTGGGGGGTGTGCTCTAGTATCTTTGGATCATGTGCTATGGGATGTGTGCTAGTATCTCTGGATTGTATGCTGTTGGGGGTGTGAGCTAGTATCTTTGGATTGGATCCTGTCGGAGGGGGTGCACTAGTATTTTTGGATTGTATGCTGTAGGAAGGGTTGTGCGCTAGTATTTATTTTTTATTTTAGTCTTTGGTAACCAGGTAAGGTCCTCCAGGCACAAGTGCCTGTTTTCAGGGGTGACCTGGGAGCACTGGGCAGTTAAGTGACTTGCTCAGAGTCACATAGTATGCAAGTGGAGCATGTGAGAATCAGACTCAGGTCTGGTATGCTGGATGTATCAAACTTATTCACACCTTGTTCCTGTAACCTCTAGGCTATACTGCCAGCTCTCTAGTATCTTTGGATTGTATGCTATGGGGTTGTGCGCTAGTATCTTTGCATCGTATGCTATGGTGTGTGTGCTAGTATCATTGGATTGTATGCTGTTGGAGTGGGTGTGCTAGTATCTTTGGATTGTATGCTGTAGGAGGGGGTGAGCTAGTATCTTTGGATTGTATGCTGCGAGGTGGTGTGTGTTAGTATCTTTGGATTGTATGCAGTGATGGGGTGCGCTGGTATCTTTGGATTGTATGCTGTAGGGAATGTGCGCTAGTATCTCTGGAACGTATGCTGTGTGGGTGTTTGCTAGTAGCTTTGGATTCTATGCTTTGGTGGGTGTGCGCTAGTATCTTTGGATTGTATGCAGTGGGTGTGTGCTAGTATCTTTGGATTGTATGCTGTGGGGGTGTGCAAGTATTTTTGGATTTTATACTGTGGGGGGTGAGCTAGAATCTTTGGATTGTATGCTGTGGGAGGGTGTGCTAGTATCATTGGATTGCATGCTGTAGTTGGTGGTGTGCTAGTATCATTGGACTGTATGCTGTAGGAGGGGGTGAGCTAGAATCTTTGGTTTGTGTGCTGTAGATGGGGTGTGCTAGTATCTTTGGATTGTATGCAGTGGGGGGTGTGCTCATATCTTTGGATTGTATGCTGTGGGGGTGTGCGCTAATATCTTTGGATTGTGTGCTGTGGGGGTGTGCTAGTATCTTTGGATTGTATGCTGTGAGGTGTGCGCTAGTATCTTTGGATTATATGCTGTGAGGGTGTGTGCGTAGTACCTTTGGATTGTATGCTGTAGGGGGTGTGCTAGTATTCTTTGGATTGTATGCTGTGGGGTGTGCTAGTATCTTTGGATTGTATACTGTGGGGTGTGCTAGTATCTTTGGATTGTATACTTGTGAGGTGTTGCTTAGCATCTTTGGATTGTATGCTTCGTGGGGGTGTGCTAGTATCTTTGGATTGTATGCTGTAGGGGTGTGCTAGTATCTTTGGATTGTATGCTGTGGGGGTGTGCTAGTATCTTTGGATTGTATGCTGTGGGGGGTGCTAGTATCTTTGGATTGGATGCTGTCGGAGGGGGTGTGCTAGTATCTTTGGATTGTTTGCTGTGGGGGGTGTGCTAGTATCTTTGAATTGTATGCTTTGGGAGGTGAGCGCTAGTATCTTTGAATTGTATGCTGTGAGGGGAGTGCGTTAGTATCTTTGGATTGTTTGCTGTTTTGGGTGCTCTAGTATCTTTGGATTGTATGATGTAGGAGGGGGAGCACTAGTATCTTTGGATTGTATGCTATAGGAGGGGGTGCGCTAGTATCTTTGAATTGCATGCTTTGAGAGGTGTGTGCTAGTATCTTTGGATTGTATGCGGTGTGGGGTTTGCGCTAGTATCTTTTATTGTATGCAGTGGGGGTGTACCAGTATCTTTGGATTGTATGCTTTGGGGGGATTTGCGCTAGTATCTTTGGACTCTATACTGTGGGGGTGTGCTAGTTTGTTTTGATTGTATGCTGTGGGGAGGGGTGCACTAGTATCTTTGAATTGTATGCTGTGAGGGGTGTGCGCTAGTATCTCTGGATTGTATGCAGTGGGGGTGTAAGCTAGTGTCTTTGGATTGGATACTGTCGGAGGGGTTGCTCTAGTATCTTTTGATTGTATGCTGCAGGGTTGTGTGCGCTAGTATGTTTGGATTGTATGCTGTGGGGATGTGCTAGTATCTTTCTATTGCATGCTTTGGGAGGTGAGTGCTAGTATCTTTGAATTGTATGCTGTGAGGGGTGTGCACTAGTATCTTTGGATTGTATGCTGTTGAGGGTGTCTAGTATCCTTGGATTGTATGATGTTGGAGGGGGTGCACTAGTATCTTTGGATTGTATGCTATGGGATGGGGTGCGCTAGTATCTTTGAATTGCATGCTGTGAGGGGTGTGCGCTAGTATCTTTGGATTGTATGCAGTGGGGGGGTGTACCTGTATCTTTGGATTGTATGTTGTGGGGAAGGTGTGATAGTATCTTTGGATTGTATGCTTTGGGGGGTTTGCGCTAGTATCTTTGGACTCTATGCTGTGGGGGTGTGCTAGTTTCTTTTGATTGTATGCTGTGGGGAGGAGTGCGCTAGTATCTTTGAATTGTATGCTGTGAGGGGTGTGCGCTAGTATCTCTGGATTGTATGCTGTGGGGGGTGTAAGCTAGTATCTTTGGATTGGATGCTGTCGGAGAGGGTGCGCTAGTATCTTTGGAATGTATGCTGCGGGGGTGTGTTCGCTAGTATGTTTGGATTGTATGCTGTGGGGGGTGTGATAGTATCTTTGAATTGTGTGCTGTGAGGGGATGTGCTAGTATCTTTGGATTGCATGCTGGGTGAGCGGGTGAGCTAGTATTATTGGATTGTATGCTGTCAGAAGGTGTGTGCGCTAGTATTTATTTTTTATTTTAGTCTTTGGTAACCAGGTAAGGCTCTCTAGGCACAAGTGCCGATTTCAGGGGTCACCTGGGAGCACCGGGCGGTTAAGTGACTTGCTCAGAGTCACATAGTATGCAAGTGGAGCATGTGAGAATCAAACTCAGGTCTGGTATTCTGGATGTAACAAGCTTATTCACACCTTGTTCCTGTAACCTCTAGGCTATACTGCCAGCTCACTAGTATCTTTGGATTGTATGGTATGGGGTTGTGCGCTAGTATCTTTGCATCGTATGCTATGGGGTGTGTGCTAGTATCATTGGATTGTATGCTGTAGGAGGGGGTGAGCTAGTATCTTTCTATTGTATGCTGTAGGAGGGGGTGAGCTAGTATCTTTGGATTGTATGGTGTGAGGGTGTGTGTGCTACTATCTTTGTATTGTATGCTGGGGGAATGTGCTAGTATCTTTGGATTGTATGCTGTGGGGGTGCACTAATATCTTTGGATTGTATACTTTATATAAGGGGTAAGTAGCTAGTATCTTTGGATTGTATTGTGTGAGGGTGTGCTTGTATCTTTGGATTGTATGCTGCAGGGTGTGCGCTAGTGTCATTGGAATATAAATTGTGGGGTGTTCTAGTATCTTTGGATTGTATGATGTAGGAAGGGGGATTGCTAATGTCTTTGAATTGTATGCTGTTGGGTGTGTGCTAGTATCTTTGGATTGTATGCTGTGGGGGTGTGCTAATATCTTTGGATTGTATGCTGTAGGAGGGGGTGTGCTAGTATCTTTGGACTGTATGCTGTTGGGGGTGTGCTAGTATCTTTGGATTGTATGCTATGGGATGGGGTACGCTAGTATCTTTGAATTGCATGCTGGGAGGGTGTGTGTGCTACTATCTTTGGATTGTATGCTGTGGGGAATCTGCTAGTATCTTTGGATTGTATGCTGTAAGGGGTGCAGTAATATCTTTGGATTGTATGCTTTATTAGGGGGTGTGCTAGTATCTTTGGATTGTATTGTGTGGGGGTGTGCTTGTATCTTTGGATTGTATGCTGCGGGGTGTGCACTAGTGTCATTGGAATGTATATTGTTGGGGTGTTCTAGTATCTTTGTATTGTATGCTGTAGGAAGGGGGAGTGCTAGTGTCTTTGGATTATATGCTGTTGGGGGTGTGCTAGTATCTTTGGATTGTATGCTGTTGGGGTGTGCTAATATCTTTGGATTGTGTGCTGTAGGAGGGGGTGTGCTAGTATCTTTGGACTGTATGCTGTTGGGGGTGTGCTAGTATCTTTCTATTGCATGCTTTGGGAGGTGAGTGCTAGTATCTTTGAATTGTATGCTGTGAGGGGTGTGCACTAGTATCTTTGGATTGTATGCTGTTGTGGGTGTGTTAGTATCCTTGGATTGTATGATGTAGGAGGGGGTGCACTAGTATCTTTGGATTGTATGCTATGGGATGGGGTGCGCTAGTATCTTTGAATTGCATGCTGTGAGGGGTGTGTGCTAGTATCTTTGGATTCTATGCTGCGGAGGGTGTGCGCTAGTATCTTTGGATTGTATGCAGTGGGGGGGTGTACCTGTATCTTTGGATTGTATGTTGTGGGGAAGGTGTGATAGTATCTTTGGATTGTATGCTTTGGGGGGTTTGCGCTAGTATCTTTGTACTTTATGCTGTGGGGGTGTGCTAGTTTCTTTTGATTGTATGCTGTGGGGAGGAGTGCGCTAGTATCTTTGAATTGTATGCTGTGAGGGGTGTGCGCTAGTATCTCTGGATTGTATGCTGTGGGGGGTGTAAGCTAGTATCTTTGGATTGGATGCTGTCGGAGAGGGTGCACTAGTATCTTTGGAATGTATGCTGCGGGGGTGTGTTCGCTAGTATGTTTGGATTGTATGCTGTTGGGGGTGTGATAGTATCTTTGAATTGTATGCTGTGAGGGGATGTGCTAGTATCTTTGGATTGCATGCTGGGTGAGCGGGTGAGCTAGTATTATTGGATTGTATGCTGTCAGAAGGTGTGTGCGCTAGTATTTATTTTTTGTTTTAGTCTTTGGTAACCAGGTAAGGCTCTCCAGGCACAAGTGCCTGTTTTCAGGGGTGACCTGGGAGCACTGGGCGGTTAAGTGACTTGCTCAGAGTCACATAGTATGCAAGTGGAGCATGTGAGAATCAAACTCAGGTCTGGTATTCTGGATGTATCAAGCTTATTCACACCTTGTTCCTGTAACTTCTAGGCTATACTGCCAGCTCACTAGTATCTTTGGATTGTATGGTATGGGGTTGTGCGCTAGTATCTTTGCATCGTATGCTATGGGGTGTGTGCTAGTATCATTGGATTGTATGCTGTACAAGGGGGTGAGCTAGTATCTTTCTATTGTATGCTGTAGGAGGGGGTGAGCTAGTATCTTTGGATTGTATGCTGTGAGGGTGTGTGTGCTACTATCTTTGTATTGTATGCTGGGGAATGTGCTAGTATCTTTGGATTGTATGCTGTGGGGGTGCACTAATATCTTTGGATTGTATGCTTTATTAGGGGTGTGCTAGTATCTTTGGATTGTATTGTGTGGGGGTGTGCTTGTATCTTTGGATTGTATGCTGCAGGGTGTGCGCTAGTGTCATTGGAATGTAAATTGTGGGGTGTTCTAGTATCTTTGGATTGTATGATGTAGGAAGGGGGATTGCTAGTGTCTTTGAATTGTATGCTGTTGGGTGTGTGCTAGTATCTTTGGATTGTATGCTGTGGGGGTGTGCTAATATCTTTGGATTGTGTGCTGTAGGAGGGGGTGTGCTAGTATCTTTGGACTGTATGCTGTTGGGGGTGTGCTAGTATCTTTGAATTGTATGCTTTGGGAGGTGAGCGCTATTATCTTTGAATTGTATTCTGTGAGGGGTGTGCACTAGTATCTTTGGATTGTATGCTGTTGTGGGTGCACTAGTATGTTTGGATTGTATGCTATGGGATGGGGTGTGCTAGTATCTTTGAATTGCATGCTGTGAGGGTTGTGTGCTAGTATCTTTGGATTGTATGCTGTGGGGGGTGTGCGCTAGTATCTTTGGATTGTATGCAGTGGGGGGGGTGAACCTGTATCTTTGGATTGTATGCTGTGGGGAGGTGTGATAGTATCTTTGTATTGTATGCTTTGGGGGGGTTGCTCTAGTATCTTTGGACTCTATGCTGTGGAGGTGTGCTAGTTTCTTTTGATTGTATGCTGTGGGGAGGAGTGCGCTAGTATCTTTGAAGTGTATGCTGTGAGGGGTGTGCACTAGTATCTCTTTATTGTATGCTGTCGGGGGTGTAAGCTAGTATCTTTGGATTGGATGCTGTCGGAGGGGGTGCGCTAGTATCTTTGGATTGTATGCTCTGGGAGGGGGTGCGCTAGTATCTTTGGATTGTATGCTCTGGGAGGGGGTGCACTAGTATCTTTGGAATGTATGCTGTGGGGGTGTGCGCTAGTATGTTTGGATTGTATGCTGTGGGGGTGTGCTAGTATCTTTGAATTGTATGCTGTGAGGGGGTGTGCTAGTATCTTTGGATTACATGCTCGGTGAGCGGTTGAGCTAGTATTATTGGATTGTATGCTGTCGGAAGGGTTGTGCGCTAGTATTTATTTTTTATTTTAGTCTTTGGTAACCAGGTTAGGCTCTCTAGGCACAAATGCCTGTTTTCAGGGGTGACCTGGGAGCACTGGGCGGTTAAGTGACTTGCTCAGAGTCACATAGTATGCAAGTGGAGCATGTGAGAATCAAACTCAGGTCTGGTATGCTGGATGTATCAAGATTATTCAAACCTTGTTCCTGTAACCTCTAGGCTGTACTGCCAGCCCACTAGTATGTTTGGATTGTATGCTGTAGGAGAGGGTGAGCTAGTATCTTTGGATTGTATGCTGTGAGGTGGTGTGTGTTAGTATCTTCGGATTGTATGCTGTGGGAGGGGGTGCGCTAGTATCGTTGGATTGTATGCTGTGGAAGGGGGTGCGCTAGTATCTTTGGTTTGTATGCTGCGGGGGTGTGTGCGCTAGTATATTTGGATTGTATGTTGTGGAGGATGTGCTAATATCTTTGGATTGTATGCTGTGGGGAGGTGTGTGCTAGTATCTTTGAGTCACATAGTATGCAAGTAGAGCCTGAGAGAGTCAAACTCTGGTCTGGTCTGCTGGATCTATCAAGCATATTCACACCTTGTTCCTCTAACCTCTAGGATGTACTACTAGCCCACTAGTATCTTTGGATTGTATGCCATGGGCTGTGTGCCCTAGTATCTTTTTATTGTATGCTGTGGGGGGGTGTGCTAGTATCTTTTTATTGTATACTTTGGGGGGTGTGCTCTAGTATCTTTGGATCGTGTGCTATGGGTTGTGTTCTAGTATCTCTGGATTGTATGCTGTGGGGGTTGTGAGCTAGTATCTTTGGATTGGATGCTGTCGGAGGGGGTGCGCTTGTATCTTTGGATTGTATGCTGTGGGAGGGGGTGCTCTAGTATCTTTGGATTGTATACTGTGGGAGGGGGTGCGCTAGTATCTTTAGATTGCATGCTGCGGGGGTGTGTGCACTAGTATGTTTGGGTTGTATGCTGTGGGGGGTATGCTAGTATCTTTGGATTGTATGCTGTGGGGAGGTGTGCACTAGTATCTTTGAATTGTATGCTGTGAGTGATGTGCTAGTATCTTTGGATTGCATGCTGGGGGAGCGGTGTGCTAGTATCATTGGATTGTATGCTGTAGGAAGGGGTGTGTGCTAGTATTTATTTTTTATATTAGTCTTTGGTAACCAGATAAGGCTCTCTAGGCACAAGTGCCTGTTTTCAGGGGTGACCTGGGAGCACTGGTCGGTTAAGTGACTTCCTCAGAGTCACATAGTATGTACGTGGAGCATGTGAGAATCAAACTCAGGTCTGGTATGCTGGATGTATCAATATTATTCACACCTTGTTCCTGTAACCTCTAGGCTGTACTGCCAGCCCACTAGTGTCTTTGGATTGTATGCTGTAGGAGGGGGTGAGCTAGTATCTTTGGATTGTATGCAGTGAGGTGGTGTGTGTTAGTATCTTTGGATTGTATGCAGTGATTGTTTGCGCTAGAATCTTTGGATTGTATGCTGTAGGGAATGTATGCTAGTATCTTTGTATGTATGCTGTGGGAGGATGCGCTAGTATCTTTGGATTGTATGCTGGGGGGGTGTTTGCTAGTATCTTTGGATTCTATGCTTTGGGGGTGTGCGCTAGTATCTTTGGATTGTATGCTGTGGGGGTGTGCTAGTATCTTTGGATTGTATGCTGTGGGGGTGTGCTAGAATTTTTGGATTTTATGCTGTGGGGGTGTGCTAGTATCTTTGGATAGTATGCTGTGGGAGGGTGTGCTAGTATCATTGGATTGTATGCTGTAGGAGGGGGTGTACTAGTATCTTTAGATTGTATGCTGTGGGGTTGTGTGCTAGTATCTTTGGATTGTATGCTGTGGGAGGTGTGCGCTAGTATCTATGGATTGCATGCTGTGGAGGGTGTGCTAGTATCTTTGGATTGTATGCTGTGGTGGGGTGTGCACTAGTATCTTTGGATTGTATGCTGTGAGGTGGTGTGTGCTAGTATCTTTGGATTGTATGCTATGGGGAGGTGTGCTAATATCATTGGATTGTGTGCTTTGGGGGCTGTGTGCTAGTATCTTTGAATTGTATGCTGTGGGGGGTGTGCTAGTATCTTTGGATTGTATGCTGTGGGGGTGTGCTAGTGTCTTTGGATTGCATACTGTGGAGGGGTGCGCTAGTATCTTTGGATTGTATGTTGTGGGGGTGTACGCTAGTATCTTTGGATTGTATGCTGTGGGGGGTGTGTGCTAGTATCTTTGGTCTGCATGCTGTGGGGGAGTGCTAGTATCTTTGGATTGTATTCTGTGGGGGGTGTGCACTAGTATCTTTGGATTGTATGCTGTGGGGGTGCTAGTATGTTTGGATTGTATGCTGTGCGGGGTGTGCTAGTATCTTTGGATTGTGTGCTGTGGGGGTGTGTGCTATTATCTTTGGATTGTATGCTGTCGGTGTGGGTGCGTTAGTATATTTGGATTGTATACTGTGGAAGGGGGTGTGCGCTAGTATCTTTTGATTGTATGCTGTTGGGGGTGTGCTAGTACCTTTGGATTGTTTGCTGTGTGGGGGTGTGCACTACTGTCTTTGGATTGTATGCTGTGGGGGGTGGGCACTAGTATCTTTGGATTGTATGCTGTGGGGGTGTGTGAGTATCTTTGGACTGTGTGCTGTGTCGGGGTGTGTGCTAGTATCTTTGGATTGTATGCTGTTGGGGGTGTGCTAGTATCTTTGGATTGTATTCTGTGGGGGGTGTGCGCTATTATCTTTGGATTGGATGCTGTGGGAGGCGGTGCGCTAATATCTTTGGATTGTATGCTGTTGGGGTGTGCTAGTATCTTTGGATTGTATGCTGTGCGGAGGTGTGCACTAGTTTTCTTTGAATTTAGTTCAGTGAGGGGGTGTGCTAGTATCTTTGGATTGCATACTGGGGGAACGGGTGTGCTAGTATCATTGGATTGTATGGTGTAGGAGGGGGTGTGCGCTCGTATTTATTTTTTATTTTGGTTCTTGGTAACCAGGTAAGGCTCACTAGCCACACGTGCCAGTTTTCAGGGGTGACCTGGGAGCACTGGGCGGTTAAGTGACTTGTTCAGAGTCACATGGTATGCAAGTAGAGCATGAGAGAATCAAACTCTGGTCTGGTCTGCTGGATGTATCAAGCATATTCACACCTTGTTCCTCTAACCTCTAGGCTATACTGCCAGCCCACTAGTATCTTTGGATTGTATGGTATGGGTGGTGTGCCCTAGTATCTTTGAATTGTGTGCTGTGAGGGGTGTGCGCTAGTATCTCTGGATTGTATGCTGTGGGAGGGGGTGCGCTAGTATCTTTGGATTATATGCTGTGGGGAGGTGTGCGCTAGTATCTTTGAATTGTATGCAGTGAGGGGGTGTGCTAGTAATTTTGGATTGCTTGCTGGGGGAGCGGGTGTGCTAGTATCAATGGATTGTATGCTGTAGGACGGGGTGGGCACTAGTATTTATTTTTTATTTTAGTCTTTTTTAACCAGGTAAGGCCCACTAGGCACAAGAGCCAGTTTTCATGGTGACCTGGGAGCAGTGGGCGGTTAAGTGACTTGCTCAGAGTCACATAGTATGCAAATAGTGCATGAGAGAATCAAACTGTGTTCTGGTCTGCTGGATGTATCAAGCATATTCACACCTTGTTCGTCTAACCTGTAGGCTATACTGCCAGCCCACTAGTATCTTTGGATTGTATGCCATGGGGGGTGTGCCCTAGTACCTTTGGATTGTATGGTGTGGGAGGGTGTGCTAATATCTTTGGATTGTATACTGTGGGGCTGTGCTCTAGTATCTTTGGATTGTATGCTATGGGGTGTGTGCTAGTATCTCTGGATTGTATGCTGTTGGGGGTGTGTGAGCTAGTATCTCTGGATTGGATGCTGTCGGAGGGGGTGCGCTAGTATCTTTTGATTGCATGCTGTGGGAGGGGGTCGCTACTATCTTTGGATTGTATGCTTCAATGGTGTGTGCGCTAGTATGTTTGGATTGTATGCTGTGGGGAGGTGTGCGCTAGCATCTTTGAAATGTATGCTGTGACAGGGTGTGCTAGTATCTTTGGATTGCATGCTTGGGGAGCGGGTGTGCTAGTATCATCATACTGTATGTTGTAGGAAGGGGTGTGCGCTAGTATTTATTTTTTATTTTAGTCTTTGGTAACCAGGTAAGGCCCACTTGGCACAAGTGCCTGTTTTCAGGGGTGACCTGGGAGCACTGGGCGGTTAAGTGACTTGCTCAGAGTCACATAGTATGCAAGTGGAGCATGTGAGAATCAAACTCAGGTCTGGTATGCTGGATGTATCAAGCTTATTCACACCTTGTTCCTGTAACCTCTAGGCTATACTGCCAGCCCACTATTATCTTTGGATTGTATGCTGTAGGAGGGGGTGTGCTAGTATCTTTGGATTGTATGCTGTGAGGCGGTGTGTGCTAGTATCTCTGGATTGTATGCTGTGGGGGTGTGAGCTAGTATCTTTGAATTGTATGCTGTTGGGGGTGTGCTAGTATCTTTGGATTGTATGCTGTGGGAGGGGGTGCGCTAGTATCTTTTTATTGTATACTGTGGGGGGGTGCGCTAGTATGTTTGAATTGTATGCTGTAAGGGGGTGTGCTAGTATCTTTGGATTGCATGCTGGGGGAGCGAGTGTGCTAGTGTCATTGGATTGTATGCTGTAGGAAGGGGTGTGCGCTAGTATTTATTTTTTATTTTAGTCTTTGGTAACCAGGTAAGGCCCACTAGGCACAAGTGCCTGTTTTCAGGGGTGACCTGGGAGCACTGGGCGGTTAAGTGGCTTGCTCAGTGTCACATAGTATGCAAGTGAAGCATGTGATAATCAAACTCAGGTCTGGTATGCTGGATGTATCAAGCTTATTCACACCTTGTTCCTGTAACCTCTAGGCTATACTGCCAGCTCACTAGTATCTTTGGATTGTATGCTATGGGGTTGTGCGCTAGTATCTTTGCATCGTATGCTATGGGGTGTGTGCTAGTATCATTGGATTATATGCTGTAGGAGGGGGTGAGCTAGTATCTTTGGATTGTATGCTGTGAGGTGGTGTGTGTTAATATCTTTGGATTGTATGCTGTGATGGGGTGCACTAGTATCTTTGGATTGTATTCTGTTGGGAATGTGCGCTAGTATCTTTGGATTGTATACTGTGGGAGGGTGCATGAGTATCTTTGGTTTGTATGCTGTGGTGGTGTTTGCCAGTATCTTTGGATTCTATGATTTGGGGGGGTGCGCTAGTATCTTTGGATTGTATGCTGTGGGGGGTGTGCTAGTATCTTTGGATTGTATGCTGTGGTGGTGTGCTAGTATTTTTGGATTTTATGCTGTGTGGGGTGTGCTAGTATCTTTGGATTGTATGCTGTGGGGGGGTGCTAGTATCTTTGGATTGTATACTGTGGGGGGTGTGCGCTAGTATTTTTGGATCGTATGCTATGGGGGTGTGCTAGTATCTTTGGATTGTATGCTGTGGTAGGGTGTGCTAGTATCATTGGATTGTATTCTGTATGAGGGAGTGTGCTAGTATCTTTGGATTGTGTGCTGTAGGAGTGGGTGAGCTAGCATCTTTGGATTGAATGCTGTAGAAGGGGGTGTGCTAGTATCTTCGGATTGTATTCAGTGGGGGGTGTGCTCATATCTTTGGATTGTATGCTGTGTGGGTCTGCGCTAGTATCTTTCTATTGTATGCTCTGGGGTGTGTGCTAGCATCTTTGGATTGTATGCTGTAGGGTTGTGTGCGCTAGTATCTTTGGATTGTATGCTGAGAGGGGGTGTGCGCTAGTACCTTTGAATTGTATGCTCTAAGGGGGTGTTCTAGTATCTTTGGATTTTATGCTGTGGGGGGTGTGCTAGTATCTTTGGATTGTATACTGTGGGGGTGTGCTAGTATCTTTGGATTGTATGCTGTGGGGGTGTTTGCTAGTATCTTTGGATTCTATGCTTTGGGGGTGTGCACTAGTATCTTTGGATTGTATGCTGTGGGGGGTGTGCTAATATCTTTGGATCGTATGCTAGGGGGGTGTGCTAGTATCATTGGATTGTATGCTGTAGAGGGTGTGCTAGTACCTTTGGATTGTATAATGTGGGGGTGTGCTAGTGTCTTTGGATTGTATGCTGTGGGGTTGTTTGCTAGTATCTTTGGATTCTATGCTTTGGGGGTGTGTGCGCTAGTATCTTTGGATTGTATGCTGTGGGGAAGGTGTGCTAGTATCTTTGGATTGTATGCTGTGGGGGGTGTGCTAATATTTTTTTATTTTATGCTGTGGGGAGTGTGCTTGTACCTTTGGATTGTATGCTGTGGGGGTGCTAGTATCTTCAGATTGTACACTGTGGGGGGTGTGCGCTAGTATCTTTGGATTGTATGCTATGGTGGTGTGCTAGTATCATTGGATTGTATGCTGTAAAGAGTGTGCGCTGGTATCTTTGGATTGTTTTCTGTGGGGGTGTGCCCTAGTATCATTGGATTGTATGCTGTGAGGGTGTGCTTGTATCTTTGGATTGTATGCTGTAGAAGGGAGTTTGCTAGTATCTTTGGATTGTATGCTGAGGGGGGTGTGCTCATATTTTTGGATTGTATGCTGTGGGGGATGTGCTAGTATCTTTTGATTGTATGCTGTGGGGGGTGTGTGCTAGTATCTTTGGATTGTATGCTGTGTGGGGGTGCTGGTATATTTTGATTGTATGCTGTGGGGGGTGTGCTAGTATCTTTGTATTGTATGCTGTGGGGGGTGCTAGTATCTTTGGATTGTATGCTGTGGGGGGTGCTAGTTCCTTTGGGTTATATGTTGTTGGGGTGTTTCGCTAGTATCTTTGGATTGTATGCTGTTTTGGGGGTGTGCTAGTTTCTTTGGATTGTATGCTGTGTAGGGTGTGTGCTAGTATCTTTGGATTGTATGCTGTGGGGGTGTGCTAGTATCTTTGGATTGTATGCTGTAGGTGGTGTGTGCTAGTATCTTTGGATTGTATGCTGTGGCGGGTATGCGCTAGTATCTTTGGGTTGTATGCTGTGGGAGAGTGTGCTAGTATCTTTGGATTGTATGCTGTTGGGGGTGCACTAATATCTTTGGATTGTATGCTGTGGGGGGGGTGTGCTTGTATCTTTGGATTGTATGCTGTGGGGGGTGTGCGCTCGTATCTTTGGATTGTATGCTGAATGAACTTCCAGAAACCATCCTAAGCCTTAGCAAAATCAATCAGTTCATGAGGCATCACAGAACCGTGATCACCCCTATTACCGCCTGCCACTGCCCCGACTTCTCCCTAATTACTTATCATTCAATGCTACATCAAGCTGCCTGTGTCCCCCTAGCATTTCGACATCTCTGTCGTTAATGGTACAGGGCTACTTCAAGATGCCTATTTTTTTTTCACATGCTGATATCTTCCTAGTAGTGACAAAGCTGATTCTGCTGCTTTAAATGTAGTTGTAAATGACTTCATGAACCTTTATACCCAAGTTGTGACTTATATAGCCTTTGTAAACTTGAATGCCCAATTCTTGTGTATCAAGAAAAAAAGTTTCTGGCACACACAGTCATCTTCAGAGGGACTCACAAACGATTCTGAGGCAAATCCTTTATTTCAGTATTTATTGCACCCAAGACAAACTTATCCAGCTGACAGGATTTATGGAAATCATAAACATTTCTCAAAGGCTGAGGACATTTAGAAAAAAAAGCATGCTTATATAGATCCAAAGACCACTTGTGACCCATGTGAAAGGCACCCACTCCAAAGGAGGCGTTTCAAGTTACCCAACCTTATTTAACTTACAAAGTGCCAGTGCTGATTGCATTAAAAGTACTACTAAACTTTATTTATACATTAAAAGCATCCAATCAGTGCTTAAAACCATGTGTAAACATAAATATGAGACACATCTTACTATTAATAAATAGTGCAAAAACATACAAAAACAACACAGAATTGAGGGTTCTAATAATCAGAGATCAATGAAAACATATGTAAAAAAACAGCACCATAATAATTATTTCTGGTAGCCCCATTGACACACATATTTCAAGATATAAAGTCCTAGTTCACAGACATAACTAACTATAGAAATGAGTAGAACAATTATTAATATCGGGGGACAGATGCAAAAAAGTGGAAGCCCTTTTAGCATTTCTTAAGGTAGGGGCATAGTTCTAAATGGGCATTTAAACCTGGACTTTTTGTAGCCCAAAGGGTCAAAATCCAAAAATTTTCTCCAAGCAAAACTTTATCATAGTCCCTACCCCTTGGATTATGGAAAACTTTATCTATCGCCATAAAACTAAAGGAGTGGCAGGCACTGTTAGTGGCTTCCATAATATAGACTGCTGCAGCATAAGTTGGGTCCCTTTTTTGGATAGTCCAGATGTGCTCCCCGACTCTGGTCTTAAAGCTCCTAGTGGTTTTGCCCACATAGAATGCCTGGCAACTACAAGTTGCCAGGTTGATGACCCCTTCAGGACTGCACGTAATGCATTGTCTGATTTCATATATCTTCCTTGTGTTACAGCTAGGGAACACTCTTCCTTGTAAGACATTGTCACAGTTAACACATTTTCCGCATTTAAAACACCATTTAGTTTTATTAGGCCACATTTCTGGTTGAATGTTTTTAAAGTGACTGTGGGTCAGTAAGTCCCTAATCATAGTTGCTTTCTTATAGCACATTCTTACAGCTTTCTGTGATAAGTCTTTTAGACCTGGTTCTACCCCAAGGACATGCCAGTGCCTCTTGACAATTAGTTCTAACTCCCTAGCCTGTGCAGAAAACTGTAACAAAATGAAATCTGGCATCTGTCACTTCCTCCATATTTCTATCAGCTAGTAGAGAATCCTTGTCTGACAGCCATGCTGTCTCATAAGCATCATGAATCAAATTCTTGCTGTACCCCCTCTGGGTTAGGCTGTCTGTCAAAGCAGCAGCCCCTTCCTCAAACCTCTCTAAAGTGGAGCAGTTGTGCCTTGTCCTTAAAAATTGGCCAACTGGGCTATTCCTGGCCACATGTAGTGAGGGGCAACTATTAGCCAAAAGTATAGTATTTCAACCCATCTCCTTGCGATAAATGCTGGTGGTCAAAATTCCCACGACACTTTTCAATCTTATTAAGTAATCACCTCCTTACTACCAGGAGAGGTGAATCTAAGATTCTGGTTCATACCATGCAGGAAGATAATAAACTCATTTAGACTAGACACATCCCCTTTCCAAAATTCAGTACATCATCAATGTATCGCTTCTATAACAGTAGTTTTTCATAGAATGCATTAATGGTCCCAGAATAGATAGTCTCCTCCTCCCACTTCCCCATATAAAGATTAGCTATGGATGAGGCACACGTTGCCCCATCGCAGTTCCCTTGATTTGGAGAAAAGTTTCTTTATTGAAGACAAAGGTATTAAGCTTCAACATGCATTCCGAAAGTTTAATTAAAAACTCTGTAGCGGGAGGAAAGAGTTCCTGTAGTCCCATTCAAAGAGTGAGCTGCTGCACCCAATGCCCCTTTGTGTGGGACATTGGTATACAGGGATTCAATGTTCAAGGCCACAATCAATACATTGTCTTCCAATTTAAGATTTGTAATCAAATTCTAAACTGCCAATTGTCGCAAATTGCACCTTAAAACATTTTTTTAATAAAAGGGAAGCGGGCACTGTTAGTTTAAATGGCTCTAATTCCTGCACAGAGACTTTTAAAAATCCCTCAACCTGGTGCCCTCCTCCAAGTGCAGCTGTTACTATTTTTAAGGAGTTAGTAGAAACAGATTTGGAAGCCTTTTTTGCAACATCCCATTCATGTTTCTTTAACAATCTGAGTAAAAAAGAAAGGGAAGCGGTCACGTTCTTACAACAAGATATGGAACTAGTGATAAAACAAGCTGATAAATGGGGCTCAGTAGTTTTACTAAGTAAAGATATGTATCTGAGAGAAGTATACAGACAACTGGGAAATGCAACTTTTTATAATACATTGAGAATTGACCTTACAGCTGACTTTAAGTTCCAAATTGATGAACTGGTTACTATAGTATTTAATAAAGGGGTGATGGACAAACATGTAAAAGAGTACCTGATGGTTCTGAATCCCACCAGACCCACTTTAGATGCTTTACCTAAGGTACATAAAATGCTGGATAACCCCAGGATGACAGATTGTTAATGGAATTGGCTCACTAACAGATTCCCTTTCTAAATTTTGTGACTCCTACTCAAAACCCCTGGTTCAGCAGTTGTCCTCCTATCTTAAGGATACAAAGGTGGTTTAGAATTTGATTACAAATCTTAAATTGGAAGACAATGTATTGATTGGGGCCTTGAACATTGAATCCCTGTATACCAACGTCCCACATGAAGGGGCATTGGGTGCTGCTGCTCAGTCTTTGAATAGGACTACAGGAACTCTTCCCTCCCCCAACAGAGTTTTTAATTAAACTTTTGGAATGCGTGTTGAAGTTTAATACCTTTGTCTTCAAAAAAGAAACCTTTCTCCAAATCAAGGGAACTGTGATGGGGCAACGTGTGCCCCATCCATAGTTAATCTTTATATGGGGAAGTGGGAGGAGGAGGAGACTATCTATTCTGGGACCATTAATGCATTCTGTGAGAAACTACTGTTATGGAAGTGATACATTGATGATGTACTGATTTTGTGGAAAGGGGATGTGTCTAGCCTCATTGAGTTTATTACCTTCCTGCATGGTACAAACCAGAATCTTAGATTCACCTCCACTGGTAGTAAGGAGGTGATGACTTACTTAGATCTTAAGATTGAAAAAGGTTGGGGGAATTTTGACCACCAGTGTTTATCACAAGGAGGTGGGTGGCAATACGAAACATAGAAACATAGACTTTGATGGCCGATAAGGACCACTTGGCCCACCCAGTCTACCCATTTCCCTACCTACTGGATAAGCTGCAGATTCTAGTTAACCAACAGCCTACTTCCTGCAACCCCCTACTATAATTGCCTTGTGTCTGTCCCATGCATATATGAATTCCCCCACTGTTTTAGACCCAACAACCTCCTCAGGAAGGCTGTTCCATGTATCCACCACTCTCTCCGTGAAAAAAAAATTCCTCACATTACCCCTGAGCCGTCCCCCCTCTATCTTTAAATTGTGCTCCCTTGTTCTTACACATCTCTTCTTCTAAAAGATGCTACCCTCCTGGACTTTGTTGATTCCCTTGAGGTACTTGAACATTTCTATCATGTCCCCCATCCCTCCTTTCATCAAGAGTATACATATTAAACTCTCTCAGTCTCTCTTCATATGGTTTCTGCTGCAGACCCTGCACCATTTTAGTTGCCCTCCTCTGGACTGCTTCCATCCTGTCTATGTCCTTGCGTAGATGAGGTCTCCAAAACTGCACACAGTACTCCAGATGGGGTCTCACCAACTGCCTGTACAGAAGGATAACCACTTCCCTTTTTCTACTTGTGATGTCCCTTCCTATGCATCCCAGTATCCACCTGGCTTTCCTGACTGACTTTTCACATTGCTTACCCACCTTTAGATCATCTGATATGACTACCCCCAGGTCTTTTTCAATTTTTGTTGTTGTTAGTACCTCCCCTGCTATTGTGTACTCTTCTCCTGGGTTTTTGTTTCCCAGGTGCATTACTTTGCACTTCTTTGCATTGAATCTAAGTTGCCATATGTCTGACCATTCCTCCAACCTTGCCAAGCCCCTTTTCATCTTTTCTACCCCCTTTTGTATTGTTTCAACTCTGTTACAGATCTTTGTGTCATCTGCAAAGAGGCATACCTCTGTGTGACAAGGCAGCAGGTAAAGCAAATAGGATGCTGGGATGTATAGCCAAGGGCATCACCAGCAGGAAAAGGGAGGTCATAATTCTGCTATACAAGACACTAGTGCGGCCCAACCTGGAGTACAGTGTACAGTTCTGGAGACCATACCTATGTAAGGACATAGACAGGGCAGAGAGAAGGTTCAGAGGAGGGCAACAAAGATGGTGCATGGATTGCATCACAAGTCCTGTGAAGACAGGTTGAAGGAACTGAACATGTACTCCCTGGAGGAGAGGAGGAGAGAGGGATATGATAGAGACATACAAGTATCTTACAGGGAGGAACAGGGTGCAGGAAAACACTATTTTAAGCGAAAAGATGTTCCAGGACTAGAGGGCATGGGATGAAGCTGGAGGGAGGGACGATTCAGAGGAAACGTGAGGAAGAATTTCTTCACAGAACGGGTAGTGGACAAGTGGAACCCCTGCCAGAGGAAGTGGTGGGGCTGAAACAATCACGGGATTTAAGAATGCATGGGATAGACATAAAGGAATTCTGGAGGTCAGGGGTAAGGGGCAACAGACTTCTAGGAAAACAAACTGAACTTACAAGCTCAAATGGGCAGACTGGGTGGGCCATAGGCACTTATCTGCCAACACTGTCTATGTATCTATGTACCTTTCCCTCCAGATCTTCTGTATTGTCACCTAAAAAGATGTTAAAGAGGACTGGACCCAGTACTGAGCCCTGAGGTACTCCACTAGTAATCCCCTTTCTTTGGAATGTGTTCCATTCACTATTACCTTCTGTGTCCTGTTGTGCAGCCAGTTTGCTACCCAGGCTAGCACCCTGGGACCCACTGCCAGGCTGGCTAACTTGATTATTAATCTTTTGTGTGGGACTGTGTCAAATGCCTTGCTAAAGTCTAGGTAGGCCATATCCACAGCCCCTCCCTGGTCTATTACTTTGGTCACCCAGTCAAAGAAATCAATTAGATTCATCTGACATGACCTTCCTGCTATAAATCCATGCTGCTTTGGGTCCTGTGCCCCGCTGGCCTCTAGGTACTCAACAATTCTTCCTTTCAGAAGTGATTCCATCATTTTCCCTACCACTGAGGTCAAATTTACAGGTCTGTAGTTTTCTGCTTTTGCCTTGCTCCCACTTTTGTGAAGGGGAATCACATCTGCCCTCCTCCAGTCCTCAGGTACTGCCCCATCCTGCCATGATCTGTTAAAAAGCATGGTCAGTGGTGTCACTAGGTCCTCCCTTAGTTCTTTTAGGATTCTGGGGTGAATCCCATCAGGCTCCATTACTTTGTCCACCTTGAGTTTTAGGAGTTCTTTCAGGACTCTTTCTTCTGTGAATGGACAGGTGTCAACCCTTCTACCCAAACTGCTTCTATTGTCTGGTTTAGGTAACTCCTCCTCATCTTCTTTTGTGAATGCTGAGCAAAAGTATTCATTCAGTATCTCTGCCTTTTCACTGTCTCCCTCTGCCCACCTCCCCTCTGCTTTATTAATCTTCACTATCCCTCCCTTAACCTTTCTATGCTCCCTAATGTACCTATAAAAGGTTTTATCCCCTTCTTAACTGAGTTGGCTATTTTTTCCTTGGTTTGGACCTTTGCTAGTCTGACTGCCTTCCCACTTCTTTCTGCTTTAATTGATACTGTTCCCTGTCGTGCTCCTTCTGTGATTCCTTATACTTTTTGAATGCAGCCTTTTTCTCCTTAACCTTCTCTGCCACCTCTTTTGAGAACCATAGTGGTTTTTTACTCTGCTTTGTTTTCTTTATTTGTTTCACACAAAGGCTTGTTGCCTCTATGATGGCAGTTTTGATTTTTCTCCATTGTTCTTCCACCCTTCCTTTTTGGTCATTTGCTAGTACATTTTTCAGGTATTCACCCATTTTGCCAAAGTCAGCCCTTCTAAAGTCCAGTATCCTTGTTTTTGTATGGCGTATCTCGATGGTTGTGCTCATTGTGAAGCACACTGTGCAGTGGTCGCTTGTTCCCAGATGTCTACTGACTTCTAAATTTGTGATCTTCTCTCCATTTGAGAGTACCGAGTTTAGTATTGCTCCCTCCTGAGTGGGTTCCAACACTAGCTGTCTAAGGCCTGCCCCTTGCAAGGCATTGAGAATGACCCTGCTCTTGGATGTGGCTGCAGTACATGTTATCCAGTTAACATCTGGCATATTCAGGTCCCCCATCAACAGTATCTCCCCTGTTTCAACCATTTTGAGAATGTCCTCTATCTTTTTGTTGTCCATTACCTCCCCTTGAGACGGGGGTCTGTATACAACCCCTGTGCAGACTGTGATGCCATTCCCTGTCTCCAAGGTGACCCAGAGTGCCTCTTGTCCTCCCCCTTTACTTTTTAGTTCTGTAGCTTTGATCCCTTCCCTTATGTATAGAGCTACTCCACCTCCTCTTTTACCTTCCCTGTCCCTTCTGTAGATTGTGTACCCCGGTATGTTGACATCTCAGTCATGGTTCTCAGTGTACCATGTTTCCATGACTGCCACAATATCCAATTGTTCATCTTCCATCAGGGCTACTAGCTCAGGAAGCTTGTTTCCCAGACTACGGGCATTGGTACTCATTGCCCTCCATTTAATGTTTGCTTTATCCTTTTTTTCCCCATCTCTGCTCTTATTGTCCTTGTCTATTTTTCCATTTACCCCTGTCCTGCCCTGTGTTGAGCTCTGTACCTCAGTGTTTACCTTACTACCTGCCAAGTTTTGTGGGGGGAGGCTTGAAATTTCCTGCCTTTTATCAGCACCTCTCACCTTGGCTAGTTTAAAAGCTTGCCAAGGAAGCATGTAAACCTATCACCTAGGAGCTTGGTTCCCTTTGTGGACAGATGCAGACCATCATCCCAGTATAGACCTTTATCTCTCCAGGTGGACCCCCAGTCCCCAATAAAGCCAAAGCCCTGTGCTCTGCATCAGTTTTGCAACCATTCATCAAACTACATGATGTGCAGTACCCTAGCCTCACTCCTGCCATGGACTGGTAGTACCTCTGAGAAGGTTACCATGCTTGCTACCCATCTGAGGCCCCTCCCCAACTCCACAAATTCATTCTGCACTGCACTGATCCCATGTCTAACTAGTTCATTTGTCCCAAGGTGGACTATGATATCTAGTTCCCTCTCTTGTGATGCTGCTTCTGCAATCCTGAGGATTCACTTCCTGTCCCTCTAAGCCATGGTGCCAGGCAGGCACCTTACTTCCTTCTCCTCTCCCTTTCTCAGTTTTACCCCCTAACAATAGAGTACCCTATCAGAAGCTGTTTCCTTCCCCTGTGGTGTCCCTTGCCACTCTTTTGTGGGTCTCCCTTGTGGATGTCCTCAGCATTCTTCTGGGTCTTCACTGAGGGTGCCATCATAGAGGAGCCTTGCTCTGTCAGAATAGCATATGATTTGTGTAGAGGTACAACTAGGGGGCTTCACCTCTGGTCCACCACCTGCACCCTCCCAGAATCCACTGTGGTCCAACTGTTCTTCATACTTGGCAACCTCTGAGGCAGTGGTTGTGGCAGTGGTGCTCTTTGGAAGGGGGAGGCCTCCTTAGTCCTTGCTAGTTCTGCCTGGAGGTGGGCAACCTCCTCCCTCAGAGCTGACAGTTGCCTGCAAATAGAACAGCAACGCAATTTCCAGAATGTCTCCCGGAAAACTGCTGCCCCACAGCCAGTGCATTGCACCACTCCCCACATGTCCCTCTCCCTTATAATATACAATATGTAATATATATATATATATATATATATATATATATATATATATATATATATATTATTTGTGGTGTACTACCCTTTTTGCACTGTGCTGGGTTATTAAGGATATGACAGTTCTTCCCCAAGACCTGTTGAGGAAGTGATGTCAGAACTGTGGCTATAAAGGAAATGCCACGCCTGGGGGTTGGGGTGTGGGATAGGGTGGGTGGATAGTCCACAGCCACTGGTGACTGTTTGAAACAATCAAATACACAACTGCTCCACCACCCTGGTGAGTATTGCCCTTTATAGTAATTCAACTAACACCACAATTTACTAGACCACGGCTCCTGCACAAACCACTCTACTGAGTCCAGGGATAAAAATGAACTCACTCCTCAGCCAGCAGGACACTTTTAAAATGTTGCAAAAATATCCTTCCAAATCCTTGGTCTCAGCCCCAACAATCAAGCAAATTCAGTTGTATCTCACTCCCTCTGGTTATAAAATTACTACACTTTTAATGGAATCCTGCAATTTTCTGCTTAATGCCAATAAGAAAAAAAAAATGAAACTTTTTGTAGAAAGCGTAGCTCCCCTTCTTAACAAGTATTATGCCCTACCAGGTTTCCAGGTCCTAAATGGAGTTATAGTTTGTTCTTTGCAGTGTAGCAAGGTTCTCAGCTTCCAACAGACAAATCAAAGTCAGTGTGACTGGCTTCTAACTGTGAAGGGTGCCTAAGACAGCACAGTGATGAAACCCCACCCAGAGCCAATTGATTGACTAGTGACACCTGTTATGTAAGCAGGCCTTTCAATGTAGGCAGTCTGCTATGTCTGATTCCAATACACAAAATCTTTCAGTAAAACCAGGGATAAAAACTTAACTTCTCAGCCAGCAGGACACTTTTAAAATGTTGCAAAAATATCCTTCCAAATCCTAGGTCTCAACCCCAACAATCAAACAAATGCAGTTGTATCTCACTCCCTCTAGTTATAAAATTACTACACTTTTAATGGGATCCTGCAATTCTCTGCTTAATGCCAATAAGGAAAAAAAAATGAAACTTTTTGTAGAAGGCGTAGCTCCCCTTCTTAACAAGTATTATGCCCTACCAGGTTTCCAGGTCCTAAATGGAGTTATAGTTTGTTCTTTGCAGTGTAGCAAGGTTCTCAGCTTCCAAAAGACAAATCAAAGTCAGTGTGACTGGCTTCTAACTGGCTAATAGTTGCCACCCACCACATGTGGTCAGGAATATCCCGGTTGGTCCATTTTTAAGGACAAGGCACAACTGCTCCACTTTAGAGAGCTTTGAGGAAGGGGCTGCTGCTTTGACAGACAGCCTAACCCAGAGGGGGTACAGCAGGAATTTGATTCATGATGCTTATGAGACAGCATGGCTGTCAGACAAGGATTCTCTACTAGCTGATACAAATATGGAGGAAGTGACAGATGCCAGATTTCATTTTGTTACAGTTTTCTGCACAGGCTAGGGAGTTAGAACTAATTGTCAAGAGGCACTGGCATGTCCTTGGGGTAGAACCAGGTCTAAAAGACTTATCACAGCAAGTTGTAAGAATGTGCTATAAGAAAGCATCTATCATTAGGGACTTACTGAACCGCAATCACTGTAAAAACATTCAACAAGAAATGTGGCCTAATAAAACTAAATAGTGTTTTAAATGCAGAAAATGTATTAATTGTGACCATGTCTTACAAGGGAGAGTGTTCTCTAGCTGTAACACAAGGAAGACATATGAAATCAGACAATACATTATGTGCAGTACTGAAGGGGCCATCAACCTGGCAACTTGTAGTTGCCAGGCATTCTATGTGGGCAAAACCACTAGGAGCTTTAAGACCAGAGTCAGGGAGCACATCTGGACTATCCAAAAAAGGGACCCAACTTATGCTATGGCAGTCTATATTAATGAAGCCACTGGTAGTGTCTGCCACTCCTTTAGTTTTATGACAATAGATAAGGGTTACCATAATCCAAGGGGTGGGGACTATGATAATCTAGTTTTGCTCAGAGAAAATTTTTGGATTATGAGCCTTCAGGCTACAAAAAGTCAGAGTTTAAATGCCCATTTAGAACTATGCCCCTACCTTAAGAAATGCTAAAAAGGTCCTCCAGTGTTTTGCATCTGTCCCCCGATACTAATGATTGTTCTACTCATTTCTATGGTTAGTTATGTCCATGAACTAACACTTTATAACCAGAAATACGTACGTCAATGCTTCCAAACTGGTGCTGTTTTTTTACATTTGTTTTCATTGATCTCTAATTATTAGAGCCCTCAATTCTGTGCTGTTTTTATGTGTTTTTGCATTATTTATTATTAAGTGTAAGCTGTATCTCATATTTATGTTTACATGGGGTTTTAGGCACTGATAGGATGCTTTTAATGTATAAATAAAGTTTAGTAGTACTAATGCAACTAGCACTGGTGCTTCATAGGTTAAATAAGGTTGGGTAACTTGAAACCCCTCCTTTGGAGTGGGTGTCTTTCACATGGATCACGTGTGGTCTTTGGACCTATATAAGCATGTTTTTTTTTTTTTCAAATGACCTCAGCCTTTGAGAAAGGATTAATGGAAATCTGAAACATGTCAGGCTGGACAAGTTTGTCTTAGGTGCAATAAATAATGAAACAAAGGATGTGCCTCTGAATTGTCTGTGTGCCCCTCTGAAGAAGTTTGTGTGTGCCATAAACTTTTTTTCTTGATAGACTTTGTGTTTCTGTGCCCCGCTTCCCAGTGCACACTCATTCTGTTGTCAATTCTTGTGTACCATTGTATATTTTAGCTTTGTTAATACCTAGATATGGCTACCTACTAAGAGTGTCTAAATGATGCTGTGTTATTGATATGGAACCTTTGTAAAAGAGCTGCCTCAGTTCATAGGTGTGTATCCGAACAAAGAAATAAATTAATGAATAAATAAATAAATAAAAATCTGTCCTCCCAGAACCCAGTGCACATTCTCCCATTAATACTCTGTGTCTGTGAAAAAAAATGTTTAAAAAAATCAAACTTTTGCTTTCATTTTCCTTCTAATTACTTGGACCAGGTTACAAACTTTGCAGCTGCTCAGACCCAGCTAGTGACTGCTCTCTCAGCATAAGGAGCAGTTGGAAGACTTACCCAGAATTCCTGGCTGCTGTATGTAAATCAGTATTTGTACTGCTGTACCACTACTGAAATTATGGTCATCTAATAGAAAGCTCTCAGATGGAAGCAACAGCTCAGACCACTCAGAACAACAGCTTGTCTTCCCTTTGATAAATTTTGTACTCTTTTGTTCTGTCCACTGACATGCACATGGATACCATTAGCTACCATCACTACAGGACACTCTTTAATTGTCATGTCACCTGGAGGCAGGGCTGCTGTCCCATATGCTGGGAGATATGTCACCTCAGGGCTCAGATCCACAAGGCATGGGGTGAGATCAGCCTCCTATGTAACCACCTACAGGGAAACATTTCTTTTAGAAGTACACCTCCACATCGCCGACACCAAACCAGAACATCTCTCTTTCCCAGAGAATGACCAAGCCTTGGAGATGGCAACTTAGTACAGGAAAAAGGGACAGCACTATGGCATCTCTCCCAAACAAACAAAGCATTCTAAACACAGGAAACAGGTACACACCTCTTACATCTGTACCATCCAAAAGGACAGAGGATGTCTTGGGCCAGCAAAAAACTGAATGAAACAGGATAGCAAAACAACATCATAAACAAAATTTCAAGAATAGCAGGAAAAAACTCAAACTCATAGGGGACTCCATGATTCGTGGTGTGGACCCCCACCTGAAACAAAACAAATGTGCAGATGTGCAGGTCAGATATCTCCCAGGAGCATTCACTTGGAAGGACACTGACCAAATAGTCAACATAGTTAAGAGGGAAGAAGTGGGCTCAAACATCCTGGTCCTCCTAGGGACCAATGACTTTGCTAGCCAGTCAGTCGAGCAGGTTAAGGAGCACATTGCACAGCTTGGAGAGAAATTGGTTTCATTTTCATCCAGCATTGTATTCTCTGAGATTCTACCTGCTTGAGAAAAGGGGAAGGAACAGGCCGAAAATCAGAGAGAAAGAGATAAGTGAGCTCAACACATGGCTCAAGGACTGGTGCCACACAAAGGGGCATCACTGTGTTGGAAACAGGGGCAACTTCTGGGAAAGGGAGTTCTTCAAATTCAATGGCCTCCTCCTGACTAAGGAGGTAGTCAGGGCACTAGGCCAGAAATCTGATGTCCATGTGGGACATTTAAACGTGCGGGAGGGGAGATGATGGTAGCTCTAGGAGAAGCACACATAGAGCCTGCCATCTCTCCCCCTCCAGCTAGCACCACATCTGCACACTCCAGGATAGCAAAAGCAGATAGCAGGAAACATGAAACCCTTTCCAACTCTGCAGATCACCAAAGCAAAGGAAAGGAAGGAAACAAAACTATAAAAAAAAAGGCAAAGGGACAAACAATAAGATCAAGGGGGGGCTTGACAAACAAAGTGACACATCAAAAATGGTCAGCACTATGCCTCAATGCACACAGTCTGGCTAACAAGATGACTGACCTCACTGACACAATAGCTGAGGCAGGACTAGACTGAGCTGCCATGACTGAAACATGGTTCACAAACAATCATGGTTGGGAGGTGACTATCCTGGGGTATAACTTGTTCAGGAGAGATAGGAATGGGAAAAAGGAAGGGGGTAGCTATTTATGTTAAGGATACCATCAATGGACAGCCAATGAGATCATCATATGTACAGCAAAGCTTGCAACCTGATCAGTTGCCGACTGGCCATGGAAGGGTGTGGAGGGCTGTGCCAGTTGCTGGCACAGGTCGGGTTGAGGAGAGTGCAGGGGAGGGGGTCCAGCCTACCAGGGTGTGGGTGTGGGGGGCTGCTACACTATGCAAAAATTGCGACATGGGTTTTGCTCCAGTTGGGGATATTGGACCGGGGTGGCATATGTGATTGGGATTTGGGGATTGGGGATGGGCAGGGGAGCCTTTACTTTGGCAAAGGGATCATTTACTAACTGGGCATCTGGGAATGGGTTGGGTGGGGGATCCTCTAATGTGGCAAAGGGATGCACCTTATACCTGGGCATCAGGGAATGGGATGGGGTGGGGGTCCTCTAATATGGGCCAGGGGTTTATTATCCATACATTGGCAGTGAACAATGAGCCAGGGGGGCAGACGCCTGGTGCATCCTGCTGGGCACAGGCATGCAAATGAGCCCATAATGGACATGTGTGAGACCTGTTTGCTCCATGCATGTCTAACAGGCTCATTCACATTTCCTGGATGAATATCACCTTTAGGGGCACAGTGCATCTGGGGAGCACTGGCGCATAGTCAGCCAATCCCTGGGATGCACCAGAGCATTGTTGTTCGCCCCCCTTTGTGCCACCTGCCCAGGTTGCAATATTCAGACAGGATGTGTGATCTGGTGGGATTGCGCATCTTGTTTGAATATGCCATTTGGTTGTGCCAGAGCAACTTTTTGGGCAGCAGATCTAGATGTGCCGTGCATGCCACCCTTTTTGAATAGGAGAGGCCTATGTTTCTTTGAAGGTTTTATCAAGGCATTAGCTGTTTTTTTAAAGGACTTAATGGATCCTGGATGCAGTCCTGTTAGACCGCGATCTCTCCAGGGATTTAGTAGTAGGGGATCCACTGGCGGGAAGTGATCATGCCAAAGTCTGGTTCTCCCTGGACTTGGGGGGGTAGATTGCACAAAATCAATGGTAGTTGACTTTAGGGGTGTGGATTTCAAGGGTATGGAGCAGACCCTTAGGGGCTGCCTAGATGTGATCAGGATAGATATGGACACTAACAGCCAGTGGGAAATTATTAAAAAGGGGCTCCTGAAAGCTACCAAAGCTTGCACGAAGGAGTGACATAAGTTTGGTAGAGCCAGGAAGCTGAGCTGGTGGACAAGTGAGGTTCAGGATGTGGTAAGGGGGGAAAAAGGCTGTTTCTAGCTGATATAGGCATTTGCATGGGGTTGTAGGCAAGGGGGAGTATGATATGATCACCAGGAAGGTCACCAGGGTGGTGAGGTTGGCTAAGGCGAAGACGGAGAGGAGGTTGGCTCAGGGGATTAGAAGTTGTGAAAAAGGGTTCTTCAGGTATATCAGGGAAAGGAGGAAAGGGAAGGGGCAGATTAGTAGACTGAGGTTGGGGAGTAGGTGGGTGGAGGCGGCAGGGCAACAGGCGGAAGTATTAAATAACTATTTTGCCTTGGTCTTCACTAGGGAGGACAGCGGGGTGGCACTGCACGGGAAGGGGCAAGGTGGACCTGTAGATGGGGGGGCATGGATGTTGAAATCCACATTGGTAGGATGTGGGAAGCCCTCAAGGCCCTAAGAGTGGAGAAGGCACTGGGCCCAGATGGTCTTCATCCCAGGATGCTTAAGGAATTGGCTGATGTCCTGGCCACACCTCTGTCAGACCTCTTTAACTCCTCCCTTCAGTCGAGATGAGTGCCTCGACACTAGAGGATGGCCAACATCATGCCTATCCACAAGGGCGGCTCGCGAGAGAAGCCAGAAAATTACAGGCTGGTAAGACTGACATTGGTGGTGGGCAAAGTGATGGAGGTCATCTTAAAAGAGAGGCTGGAAGTGTTTCTGGAGGCATGGGACCACCTGAATGTTGACCAGCATGACTTTGTTCAGGGCAGATCGTGTCAGACCAACCTATGGAGTTTTACAGTCAGGTGATGACAGCGCTGGACCATGGCAGGCCAGTGGATGTCCTCTTTCTAGATTTTAGCAAGGCGTTTGACTCAGTGCCACATCTGGGGCTTCTGGAGAAGCTGAGGGAAATGGGGGTGGGGGTATGGATGGTTAGGTGGATAGGGAACTGGCTAGCAGGGCATTTTCAGAAGGTGATGATTGGGAGGAGGTTTCATCTCCCAGGAGGGTAATTAGTGGGGTCCCACAGGGATCGGTGCTGGGATCACTCCTGTTTAATGCTTATATCTCAGACATCAGAAATGGTATCAGGAGAAAGATGAGCCTCTTTGCCAATGACTCGAAGCTGGGGCGGTGGTGGATGGGGAGGAGGGTAGGTTAGCCCTGCAGGGAGAACTGGAGACTCTGGAGGGGTGGTCATGCACCTGGAAACTGAGGTTTAATACTGAGAAATGCAGGGTTCTCCACCTAGGGGCCAGGAACCCAGCTCATGCGTACACCTTGGGAGGGGAGCCACTGCAGGCTTCGAGGTGGGGAAAGGACCTCGGGGTGGTTGCAGATGCCAAAATGAACAACTCAGAGCAGTTTTTATTTTATTTGTTTGGATAGAATCATAATTACAATCCTTTCAGTCATAGAATCTTTTTCAAAGGCTCTATGTCAATGTAAAATGACTGCGGCCAAAGCAAATAAAAAGCTGGGGTACATAGCCAGGGTGATAACCATGAGAAGCCAGGAGGTGCTCCTTCCACTGTATAATTGCTTGGTTAGACTGCACTTTGAATACTGCATGCAGTTTTGGTGTCCTTACTTAAAAAGGGATATTAATCTCCTGGAGAGGGTCCAGGGGGGATGACCAGGATGATACAAGGTCTGGGGGAGAAGTCCTATGGGGAGAGACTTGAGGAGCTCAACCTGTACTCCCTGGAGGAGAGGAGGGACAGACAGGATATGATCGAGGTCTTCAAATATCTTAAGGGGGTAAATAGGGTAAGCCAGGATAGGGTGTTCCAACTGAGGGAGGAGAGGGCACCCAGGGGGTACCAAATGAGGCTGGTTGGGGGAGAAAAGGATACACTACTTCACTGAGAGGATGGTGGAACCCTGGAATGCTCTGCCTACTGAAATGGTGGCTGTAGCAACTGTGGAGGGGTTCAAGAGTGGCTGTGATAAGTATAGGGGGAGGGTACATCTCAGAACCCCATCAGGGGATGGAGTGGAGAACATGGTGGGGAGGGTGGGGGAGGCCACAGTGGTGCTCAGAACAGACAATGATCCCTGGGCACTCGATAGACCACGTGCCTACTCTGCTGGCTTCTTAGTATGTTAATTGGGAGGCAGCATAGTGCAGTGGTCTGAGGCTCTGAGCTGCAAATCTGGGGACATCCAGCAGACCAGACCTGGGTTTGAATCCCACAGCTTCCACTTGCATTCTGTGTGACTCTGAGCAAGTCACTTAACCTCCTTGTGCTCCCAGGTCGCTCCTGTAAAAAAGCTTTCAGCTTAGTGTGCTATACCTGTGCAACCCCCCCTACTATTGTGGGTTCTTTGGAACCTTTCCCAGAGCTTGCTTAAATGCTCCATGCCTGGCTGGTGTTCGGCGTAAGGCCGCTAAAAGTGGGAGTTGTGAGTGCTTTTAAAGCCTCCAGTACTGTCTCTTAAGAGCTGCCTGTTCGCAGGTTTTACTGGTTCGCATAGGGTACTGGGGTTTCCCTGCTCGAGTCCCACCCTGGACTGCTGTCTAATCACTCCATTGTTGCAGTCGCTAGGAGCGCTAAGGAAGCCCATGTGAAGAATGTGGTTGTCCCCCTGAGATATGTATAGTGTTGGTAAAATGGCAGGTTACCTAACATTTTTTTTATTGCAGCTGGGACTTTGTGTTGTGCTCCTCCATATTGGACCTGAACTGTGTGAGAAGGAGTCCAACGGGGGCTGAGGGGCATTGGAAGTGACCAACCAGGAATCTGGACCCTGGCTGGAGCCAGCTAACCAACTGGGACACAGTTTGTAATTCCTGGATGTGGCATTATGGGTCATGGCGCCTTTTCGCACCACTGAGGGCTAGAACAAGTGACTGGCATGTGTAACCAGCCAATGAGATCGGGTGGCACCCAAGCTGTAAGGATTGTCCCATGCTGCTAGAAGCAGAGGCGTTGTGACTGTGAAGGAGAAGGGAGCTCTGAGCTTCTGCGCCATTGAGTGTTCATGTGGGAAGCGCGTGAAAGGCCTGAGGCAGCTGTTTTGCATTTGTCCGTATTCCATGAGTTAAATCCACAGGCTTGCAGTCAGAGGAGGCTGTGTACAAGCACAGCTACCTACCAGGCTTTACCTGAAGAGGACTGGAGAATCTGCTGAATCGCACTTGGTCTGTCAGGACGTTGACGCTGCAGTGAAACGCCCGCATAGCTGAGAGTTTGGTCGGGTCCTGGAAGCAGCTGCCTGGTATGGTACCCCTCTGTTGCTTCCATGTAAATGTGTCAGGAGGCCATTGAAGTTCAGGTTCAGCCCTGCAAGTGGTGGAAGAGTGGCTCTCTGTAGGGGTTGTGAGTACTGGATCAGGGTAGCTCCCTGTTAAAGCTTATAAGCAAATGCAAAAATCATTTCGTTGTATTGCTGACTGCACCAATTGAACTTTCTGGCTTCATCTGATCTGCTTAGGAAATGAGTGCTTGCTTGTGTCTGGGCCCCAACCAGCTGCATCGAGGAACTAGCCATTAGGGCTTGGGTACCCATAGACAGTAATTGATAGGGTAGGCCTGTGCACAGAGCCATAGGTAGATTTTCATATACTGTAGTGGTAAGCTAATCGCCCTGATTCCCCCTGATCCTTGTTATTCCCCCTCAAATAAATCAGATTGCCTGTTTTGCAAAAGTACACTGGCTAGTCTGCACATTAATGGTGCAATACTGCACATTGAATGTGGTGTAACTGTACCTTACTTCCTAGGGGGTCCCCGGAGAGAACTGACTGGATCGAACAGGGGAGGTAAGTGTATATGGTGAGGGCACTGAAATTGAACTGTGTTGGCCACTAGTGGGAAGAAAGGGGGGTTGCAGCAACCCAGAGGGCTGTGACTGAGTCAACCTCAACTGTTCTACCCCCGACCTCTGGGTGGAAGCACCTGCCACGGATCTGGGCCTCTCACCCTGCTACAGTTAGGGCAGGCAGGTATAGTAGCTCTTGTGATAGCACCCCAGGGGGGCTACAGCTTGAAGGCACTGCTGGGATCAGCATCCCCTAATGGCCAAGTGGGTAAAGTGCATAAAAAATGGAAAAACCGATGGGCAAACTGGAGGGCGATATTATGGCAAAAATTAAGTTGGATCCTATTAAGACATTGGTACACAAACTGATGGGGTGGGGTGAAGCCGAAGAGCTGGACTCCCAGAGAATTGTGTTACTCTTAGACATGCCTCTGGGAACTCCTACAGCTGACATTATTTCTACTGCAGAGCGTGTTAAGTGTTTGGGCAAGGTGGAGGTGAAGGGGCGTATGGCTGACCTGCTTGATCAGACCCTGCAGGTGCTACTTTTGTGTGGTGTGGCCATCGACCCTGAGAGGGTACCTCCCGTGATTTACCCGGACGGTGCCCCACAGGGATCGAGGCTTATTCACATTCGGAGTGGGTCAGTCACTCCTGGGGGATCCCCCCAGACTAATAGTTTCAAAGATAAACTGCTTAAATTGCTGGCTGTGGAAGGGAGGACTACCCAGGAGTTACTGCAAACATTGGATCTCTCTAGTGACACCACCCCCCAGGTTTCCTCAGGTACCTCTCCCTGTCCCCCCAAGAGTTCTATTTTGGCTCCACTGCCCCTGGTGGTTCTCCCTATACAGCTCGATTCTTACCGAAGGCTTCAACTTTTTTCTGGCACAGTGCCGGTGCCGACAGGGGAGGATGACTTGGAGGCGTGGATGGACTACGCCACCCCTTTAGTTCAGGAGTGGTAATGCTCTGAGGGGGAGAAGAGAAAGCAATTGATGGAGAGTCTGCGGGCCCCCACTTTAGAAGCCATTAGGTTCTTGCGGGCCACTAACCCAGAAGCCACTGCAGCAGAGTATCTTGCTGCTTTGGAGGGAGTGTTTGGGAGTACAGAGACTGGGGAAGACTTATTATGGAAATTTAAGTCTGCCAAGCAATGGAGAAATGAGAAACTGTCTGCCTTTGTTACTAGGGTGGGGCGAGCTTTGCAAAAGGCCTATTGAAAAGGGGGGATCACAGCCACGGCCTTGAACCAGATCAGGTTGGAACATATTTTGAAGTCTGCTAGATTTTCTAGTGTGATATTGTTAAAACTTAAGTTACATGATAGACGGGCTGCCCCGCCTGAATACTGTCAATCAATGAGGGAGATTAGAGAAGTGGAGACTGATGAGGAGGGGTGGAAACCCTATGTGGGAGCTGTGCATCCCAGCCGAACCCCTGAGTCTAGTGCCCCAAGGGAGACCCACCTTTCAGGGAGGCCTGATGCGTCCCCAGAATTTCAAGGTGATGTGGGGATGCATGCCATTTCCTCTGCCCCCCCAAGTAGAAAGCGAGTTAAGGGCCGAGGTTAGAAACTTACGAGAATTGGTGAGGGATTTGAAGCAGTCCACTGCTCACCCTGTTAGGTTTGAGGAACCTGAGTCATTTAGAAATCCATGTTCTAGCCCTGGGGAACCCCCTCACCCCCCGGAGGGCCCCCAGCAGACAAAGTAGTCCCCTGACAATAGAGACCCCCAGGACCCCAAGTTTTGCTACCATTGTGGGGAGGATGGACATTTTCAGCCTGAGTGCCAACTGCCAGAGAATTTAAGGAAGGTCAGCAGCAAACTGATCACTTGGCATCGTAGGACCCACGTCCGACCCCCCAGGAAGGGGTTTGTGACCAGGGCCAATGCCCAAGCAACTGTCAAGGCTGTGCCTCCAGAATGGTCTGATGTGGTTGAGCCCTCGATGGAGGCCCCAGTGTGAGTAAATGGAATTCCCACCCGAGCTGTATTAGATAGTGGCTCCCAGGTAACCATCTTGTTTCATTACTGGTATCAGACCCACCTACCCGAGGTGCCACTACAACCCTTGGAGGGCCTACATGTATGGGGGCTAAGTGACAAGGCTTATTTGTATTTGGGATTTATCCGAATCTGGTTGTCATTTCCTACTTCTGTGGCTGGGGTGGATGAACAGGTGGAAATCTTGGCTTTAGTTGGCCCCCACGCTGGACTGTATGACGGAGTACCCCTGTTGATTGGGACAAATGCTCATATGTTTGGTCGATTAGCCCAATTGTGTTCAGAAAAACAAGTGTTTAGGAATGGGCGAGCCCTAGGAATACCTGCTGTGATCCAAAAGGTCTCAGAAACTCAGAAGAAGGTTAGCCAGGAGGAACCTGAAGGCCCGGTGGGTGTAGTATGGAAGAAGGACCTGGTGCCGGTGATACTTGCCCCAAATGCCCAGTATGTTTTGCAAGGGGAAGTCCGGCTGAGAACAGATGTTAAGAATAAGTTATTGATGTTGGAAGCACCGGCCGAGGGAAGATTGCCTGAGGGACTGCTGGTCAAACCCAGTATCTTGCCAGCTAGAGCCCATGCTTACGTTAAGAGGGTGATGGTTCAAATTCATAAAGTGTCCGACAAGGAGATTCGAATAAGAAAAGGGTGCACCCTGGCCAGTGTACATTGTGCAGACACTGCAGTGCTGCCCAGTAGTAAGGGTTCAAGGAAAGATGACAGAGTAATGCCTGACTTGTTTGATTTTGGTGAGTCCCCATTGCCTACTGAATGGAAAGTGAGAATCAGTGAGAAGCTAGCCACCAGAGACCAGGTATTTTCCCTAAAAGAATGGGACGTGGGATGTGAGCAAGGGGCTGAGCACCACATCCGGCTGCATGATGAAAGGCCTTTTAGAGAAAGATCTCGGTGCCTGGCCCCGGCTGACATAGATGATGTGAGGTGGCATTTGCAAGAGATGCTCACTGCAGGTGTGATACAAGAGTCCAGGAGTCCCTATGCTTCCCCCATTGTAGTAGTGAGAAAGAAGAATGGGGCAGTTCAGATGTGTGTAGATTATCGTACTTTGAATCGGCGGACCATCCCAGACCAGTATACCATGCCACGCATACAGGACACCTTGGATTGTTTGAATGGCAGTAAGTGGTTCTCCGTGTTAGACCTCCGCAGTGGCTACTATCAGATCCCAATGGCCCCTGAGGACCGAGAGAAGACTGCATTCATTTGCCCTCTGGGTTTCTATGAGTTCATCCGGATGCCTCAGGGGATCTCAGGTGCTCCAGCTACTTTTCAGCGCCTGATGGAACGTGCTGTGGGGGACATGAATTTGCTCGAGTGTTTGGTTTACTTAGATGATGTCATAGTGTTTGGCCGCTCACTGGAAGAGCATGAATGCCGGCTGTTTAAGGTCCTGGATCGGCTGGAGGATTTTGGTCTCAAGCTATCTATAGACAAGTGCCAATTCTTCCAAACTTCTGTGAAGTATGTGGGCCACATAGTATCCACTGAAGGCATAGAGACTGACCCCAGCAAAGTGAAGGCTTTGACTACCTGGCCCCAGCTGAAGAATTTGAAAGAGCCGCAATGGTTCTTGGGGTTTTGTGGATATTATAGGCGGTTTGTCAAAGATTATTCTTGAGTGATCTGCCCCCTCCTCAACCTTACTCAGGGGTACCTCCCCACGCACAAGAAGTATAAGAAAGGTGTGCACTCTGAGACAGAGAAGAAGTATTTTCAACCAACTAATGTGTTTGGAAACTGCTGGACTACTGAGTGTGAGGAAGCTTTCTATGACATCATATATCAACTTACCCATGCCCCCGTGCTGGCCTATGCTGACCCGGCCAGGCCATACGTTCTCCATACTGACGCCAGTCTACAAGGATTGGGGGCTGTGTTATATCGGGAGCACTCAAATGGGCTGAGACCTGTAGCTTTTGCTAGCAGAAGTCTGACTCCTTCAGAAAAAAATTATCCATTACACAAATTAGAGTTTCTGGCTCTGAAGTGGGCCATTGTTGATCAATTTCATGACTATTTGTACGGTGCCAAGATATTGGTAAAGACTGATAACAATCCTCTGACCTATGTGCAGACCTCAGCCAAGTTGGATGCCACTGGCCATAGGTGGCTCTCTGCATTGGCCACCTATAAATATGCTGTTGAGTACAGAGCAGGCCTAAACCATATAGATGCGGATGCTCTCTCTCGGAGGCCAATGCCACAAACTGACTGGGTCAGGTTGTCAGAACCTGACATAAGAGCCCTTTGCCAAAAATTTGACAAGGAGGAACAGGTATCTCCTGAGGTTGTAGACTGCATGGTGGATTGCTTGGGGCCATCCGAGAACTGCATACCTGCTGCTTACTGTCATTTTTCTGCTTTAGACACTAGTTTGCTGCCCCAATTCGACAATGATAGTCTTCAACGGGCTCAATCCTGAGACCCCATGATAAAACTGGCTGTGGAGGCTTTGCAGTCTGGGAGGGACGTGTCCAAGTTGTGTTCCACTGGTCTGAGAACTGTCTTGTTATACAAAGAAGGGTCAAAGTTAAAACTGATTAACCGACTACTATACAGAGAGACTGTGGACAAAGAGGGCCAGGTAGACAAACAACAACTGGTGCTGCCCACTGCTTTTAGAGAACTGGTTTTGAGGTCCCTGCATAATCACATGGGGCATCTGGGCATAGACCGAAATCTTGACCTGGTACGGACCAGATTCTACTGGCCAAAAATGAGTGCAGATGTGGAGCAGTATGTCAAGACCTGTGGCCACTGTTTTCAAAGAAAGGCCCTATCTCAGAGAGCCGCCCCTATGGCCAATATCACTACCAGTGCCCCTATGGAGCTGGTCTGCATTGATTTCCTGAGTTTAGAACCAGATCTAAGAAACCTCAGTAACATATTGGTAGTCACTGATCATTTTACCCAGTATGCTCAGGCTTTTCCTACCAAAGATCAGAAAGCAACTACGGTGGCTAAAGTACTTGTTGAGAACTTCTTTGTCCACTATGGAGCCCTTCAGAGAATTCATTCCGACCAAGGGAGGGATTTTGAGAGCCGCCTGATTAAAGAAATACTATCTCTGTGGGGGTACAAAAATCAAGAACCACCCCATACCATCCTCAGGGAGATCCCCAACCTGAACGGTTTAACCGCACATTGCTTGATATGCTGGGCACACTGCAACCCAAAGACAAGCCTAGATGAAGCCAGCAGATTAGCACCCTGGTTCATGCCTATAACTGCACCAAAAGTGATGCCACTGGATTTTCCCCGTACAGGCTGATGTTTGGGAGAGAAGCTCGACTGCCAGTGGATGTGTGTTTTGAGGTTTCCCCTGATGGGGTGCAAGCAGAAAATCATCTACAGTATGTACTGAAGTTGAAGGCCCAATTGAACCATGCCTACCAACTGGCCCAGACCATGGCTGCTGAACAAAACCTGGCCAATAAGGAGAGGTATGATAAGAAAGTGAAAATGATGGAGCTGACAGAAGGGGAAAGAGTACTACTGAGGAATTTGGGACTGCATGGCAAACATAGGATTGCTGACAGATGGCATCACCTCCCTCATATTGTTGTGGGGAAACTGGCAGATCTACCTGTATATAAAGTGCGGCCTGAAAACAGTTCAAAAGATGTGAAAACTATACACAGAAATCATCTGCTGCCAATCGGGCAAATCTTGATTGATTTGAACCTCCCAATGCCCCCCCCCAGGCCTATGACTAGATCTGCTGCCAAGAAAAAACCCAGACCACTCGATTCTTCAGAAAGCCAAATAAGAGAGCCTTGTCCAAACCCCTCTAATGAAGATGATCGTTACTCTGTGTCTGAAGACAATGAAAATAATATTGAATACTATCCCTCTTATGAACTGAGCCAGCTGTTTCGGGGCAATCCCCTCGTTAACTCTGGAGATGAGGTTGGGCTTTCTGGACTGTCTGAGCCCCCAGCTTTGTCTTCAGAACCAGTGCTTCCAGAGGATGAATTGGGTAGCTGCAAAGCCCAAGGGGTGAGGTCCTTGAGCCTGGCTGAACTGTCTGACTTTTCAGAAGGAGAGAGTGATGTGGGGGAACAAGCCAGTGATATGCCGGAGCCTGAATATTTTGAATGCCCTGATGGTTCTTCACTATTGCCTGAACAGTCCCCAGTTGAGTTGAGTAGTGTGGGTCCTGATATAGAGGGTCATACCCCCAAAAGTACCATGAGCACTGGGTCCCTTTCCCCTGTGGGGGTTTCCCCTACAAATCTCAATGAGGCTGAAATGGAATCGGGACCAGTGGCAGGGTTTTCCGAGATCTCTAGATGCTCCAGCTGGGAAGTATGGCAGGTAGTAAAGTTGAGTTATGAGTCTCTGGGTCAGCCTGTGGACCTGCCCTTAAATGTGGTCCATAAAGGAGTGTATGTGTCCCCGAGCTCCTTGCCTAAGTTAGCCTTAGGGGATAACTCCAGCCTGTTAGTATTGCCCTTCGAGTGTGGTACCCCTGCTTTAGGTAGCCCACAAGTAGCTGATAGGGAGGAGATCCCTCTGTCCAGGTGTCATGGGCAGGAAATAATGACCTGGTCTAAAAAAGGGAAAGGTTGTGCGTGTGGGTAATAGTGCATAAACCATAGTAGACGATGAATACAATATCAATGCATGTAATCTAAAGTGTGACATAATGTTGATTAAGCTCTTGCCTTAAAGTAATTTAAGGGTAAGTACTTGACACAGATGCCAAGTTTTTTCCAGGCCAGGAAGGGTGTAACCTCCTACTAATGGGGGTTCCTTGGAGCCTTTCCCGGAGCTTGCTTAAATGCTCCATGCCTGGCTGGTGTTCGGCATAAGGCCGCTAAAAGTGGGAGTTGTGAGTGCTTTTAAAGCCTTCAGTACTGTCTCTTTAAGAGCTGCCTGTTCGCAGGTTTTACTGGTTTGCATGGGGACTGGGGTTTCCCTGCTTGAGTCCCACCCTGGACTGCTGTCTAATCACTCCATTGTTGCAGTCGCTAGGAGCGCTAAGGAAGCCCATGTGAAGGATGTGGTTGTTCCTCTGCGATATGTATAGTGTTGGTAAAATGGCAGGTTACCTAACATTTTTTTTATTGCAGCTGGGACTTTGTGTTGTGCCCCTCAATATTGGACCTGAACTGTGTGAGAAGGAGTCCAATGGGGGCTGAGGGGCATTGGAAGTGACCAACCAGGAATCCGGACCCTGGCTGGAGCCAGCTAACCAACTGGGACACAGTTTGTAATTCCTGGACATGGCATTATGGGTCATGGTGCCTTTTCGCACCACTGAGGGCTAGAACAAGTGACTGGCATGTGTAACCTGCCAATGAGATCGGGTGGCGCCCGAGCTGTAAGGATTGTCCCGTGCTGCTAGAAGCAGAGGCGTTGTGACTGTGAAGGAGAAGGGAGCTCTGAGCTTCTGCACCATTGAGTGTTCACGCGGAAAGCGTGTGAAAGGCCTGAGGCGGCCGTTTTGCATTTGTCCGCATTCCACGAGTTTAATCCACAGGCTTGCAGTCAGAGGAGGCTGTGTACAAGCACAGCTACCTACCAGGCTTTACCTGAAGAGGACTGGAGAATCTGCTGAATATCGCTTGGTCTGTCAGGACGTTGAAGCTGCAGTGAAACGCCTGCATAGCTGAGAGTTTGGTCGGGTCCTGGAAGCAGCTGCCTAGTATGGTACCCCTCTGTTGCTTCCATGTAAATGTGTCAGGAGGCCGTTGAAGTTCAGGTTCAGCCCTGCAAGTGGTGGAAGAGTGGCTCTCTGTAGGGGTTGTGAGTACTGGATCAGGGTAGCTCCCTGTTAAAGCTTATAAGCAAATGCAGAAGTTGTTTCATTGTATTGCTGACTGCACCAGTTGAGCTTTCTGGCTCCATCGGATCTGCTTAGGGAGTGAGTGCTTGCTTGTGTCTGGGCCCCAGCCAGCTGCATCGAGGAACTAGCCATTAGGGCTTGGGTACCCATAGACAGTAATTGATAGGGTAGGCCTGTGCACAGAGCCATAGGTAGATTTTCATATACTGTAGTGGTAAGCTAATCGCCCTGATTCCCCCTGGTCCTTGTTATTCCCCCTCAAATAAATCAGATTGCCTGTTTTGCAAAAGTACACTGGCTAGTCTCGTGTTAATGGCGAAATACTGCACATTGAATGTGAACAACTGTACCTTACTTTCTAGGGGTCCCCGGAGAGCTGACTGGATCGGAACCGGGCTGAATAATATGGTGAGGGCACTGAAATTGAACTGTGTGGGCCACTAGTGGGAAGAAAGGGGGTTGCAGCAACCCAGAGGGCTGTGACCGAGTCAACCTCGACTGTTCTACCCCCGACCTCTGGGTGGAGGCACTCGCTATGGATCTGGGCCCCTCACCCTGCTACAGTTAGGGCAGGCAGGGGTAGTAGCCCTTGGGATAGCGCTCTGGGGGGGCTACACCTGGTTAAACAACTAAATAAATAAATAAAAAATTAATATGAAAGTGCAAACTTTGCATCTCATAAGTTCAGTCTCTGGAACACATCTCGAAATGAGTTTTGACTCAGTGTCTCTTTCTCAGCCACCAAATTTGTAATACAAATAAAATATAAGTATTTCCCCTAACAGGGAAAAGTCAAAGCTGGATGTTTTAGCCTGTCACTTTAAATATTTAGCAATCCCTTCCTCCTACTCCTCCCATGCTGCTGCACACTATGAATATTAATGAGTTGTTTTGAACAGTGGGAAGCACATTTAAGAGGCGGACAGGAAATTCACTTTACAGACAGGAAATTACCTTTATATTCTGAAAGCTGCTAGAGAAAGGAGCACAGAATTGTTTTTTGTGAATAGATAGCCTTTGTTCTCCTAGTCCCAAACTCTGAAGAGCAGCAGTTGCTTACTATTTAAACAGTGCAGTTTGCAGTGTTAGAGACCGAAAAAAAGGATTATGCAGTTGGAGGTAAGGAATACTGAGGAGGAGCTGCAGAGGGAACTGATTTCCTGTGGTTAGATAGCCTTTGTTCTTCTAGTCTCAAACTCTAAAGAGCAGCAGCTGCTTGTGTTTCTGAACAGTGCAGTTTGGAGACTGAAACAGAGGATCATGAAACTGGAGGTAAGGAATGCTGAACTATTGTGTAAACCAACCAAAGGAACACTTTAAAAAGACAAAAATGGTGTCAGATGGTATTTATAAATTTGTGCAGAAAATCAGTTATATGAAGGTGTCAAACTGAAAACTATAAATGAATCATTGTGACAGAGTTGTTTATTTCTTACCAGGGTAGGTTCACTGGAACCTTTTTGACCAACTGTTTTTCCCTCCTTTTTACTTTCTTTGACCTAAGTATTCTGGCTATGTTTGGTAAGACCCTCAATAGACTCCACGTGAAGAATGGAGGCAGTGTAGCACAGTGGTTTAAGGCTCTGAGCTGCAAACCTGGAGACCTAGGTTTGAATCCCACAGCCCCCACATGCATACTGTGTGACCCTGAGCAAGTCACTTAACTTCCTTGTGTTCCCAATTCGCACCTGTAAACAAGCTTTCAGCTTAGTGTGTCTCTCCTGATAAAAAAACAATGTAATTATTTCTTTTGATCTGGGCATTACTCTCCCCCGGACACCTATACACTGTAGCCTTCTCCTGTTTTACACTATTTTTATTGACCAGGCACAGCCCCCCCAACCCACACTCACAGTAGCATACATTCCTTTGCTGTTTCTGCACTCTGCCTTTTAGAGCTGAATTAATCCATCCCTGACTTTGTAATCTCCCCCTCCCTTTTTTTACTGTACCTCATAGAATTTGTTTGCAGAAACGGACTGATAGGCCCCTCCAGTCTACCCTATGTTTCACTACCTGTTCTGACACCTCGGACCCTATTTGGTCACTGGCACCCATCCCGCCTCCATTTTCTCTACATATTATGCCCCATACCTATCCCACGTCTGCTTGAAGTTTTCTCCCCACCACCTCTGCTGGCAGGCTGTTCCAGGTGTCCACCACCCCTTCTGTGAACAAATGTTTCCTCATATCCCTCTTTAACTACCCCCAGCTTCATTGCATGCCCCCCTGTGTTCTTGTGCTTTTTTTCCCCTGAAAGAGACTCCCCACCAGCACATTGTTCACCCCTGTGAGGTACATATCTCAGTCATGCCCCCTCTTACACTCCTCTCCTGTAGGGAGTACATGTGAGATCCTGCAGTCTGTCCCCCTGTCAGGTACATATCTCAGTCATGTCCCCTGTCGCTCTCCTCTCCTCTCCTGTGGGGAGTACATGTGAGATCCTGCAGCCTGCCCCCTGTGAGGTGTATATCTCAGTCATGTCCCCTGTCACTTTCCTCTCCTGCAGGGAGTACATGTGAGATTCTGCTGCCTCTCCTCATATGGCTTTTTGTGTAACCCCTGCTCCATTCTGGTAGCCCTATTATATCAACTGCTTACACCCTGTCAGTGTCCTTGCTGAGGTGCGGCCTCTGGAACTGGACACAGTACTCTGTGTTGGGTCTGATTAGTGAGCAATACAGTGGCAAAACCACCTCCCTTCTTCTGCTAGACATCACCCTTCCTGTGCATGCTAGCATCCCACTAGCCTTGCCATCTGCCTTGTCACCCAAACCTGCCACCTTGAAATCATCATGTATGAGTACTCTGAGGTTTCTTTCTTTAATTTTTTAATTTATTGTGGTCTCAGATTAACGCCTTTGAGAACAAGCTCATTATATAGGTTCCATGTCAGAGATTTAACTAACAGTGATTAAAGCTACAAAGAGATAAGCAGTAGAACTGTGAGTGTAGGTAATTGAACAATAGGACTCAGAAATACAATACAAAATTATAGGCAAGATGACATGGTCAGAGGAAGAGACAGGCTAATAATGGCACTATGGATAGCAAAGTGGGAAATAGGAAATGCAGGGGGAGAGGTATTTTATTTATTTATTACATTTTGATAACCGGGTATGCCCACTGGGCCCCGAAGGTCCCTTTTTCAGGGGCGACCCGGGGATTACATGGGAATGCATGCAGCAAAAGTACGTTACATAAAACACATCGAAACATAGCATGGGGTAATACATAGTAGCATTTCAGCAGGTTACATATCCTGGGTAGGCTATATAGATGGGTGTAGATATTGGAGGTATTTCCCTGGGAGGGGAAGGGGGTAGGATTACTCTTAGGGCCTCTTTCTTTAGCAATTGCATTTGGAGGTGACCATCATATGAGCCTTCAGCCTTGTGCAGAAGGTGTTGGTCCTGGACACCTGGGGGCAGGGAGTTCCATAGGATGGATGCTGTGATGGTGAACGACTTGCCCCCCCACCTTGGGTCTAACCCTGGGCAGTGTGAGGAGTGTCCGGTCCATTGTTCGGAGGAGCCTAGGGTTACTCTTTTAGGCAATGAGCCCAGTGAGGCTGAGAGGAGGGGAGGGGCTGAGTAATTTATGGGTATGGCAGAGTAGGGGGTACTGGAGCCGGGCATCCCAGGAGGGCCAGTTTAGTTGGGATAAAGTGTCACAGTGGTGGGTCCTGGGGCCGGATAGGGTGGCAAAGCGAGTCACCTTGTGATAGAGAACTTGTAGTCTGTTCATGTCTTGTCCGGCTGTTCTCTGAACCACTGGGGCCGCATAGGTGAGGGTCGGGAGCAGGACACTGGTGGCGATGGAGGCCCTGGCCGTAGGTATCAGCTGGTCTTTCAGCCTGTACAAGGTCCCGGCTTTGGCGTGAATATTTTGGGTTACCTGGTCAATGTGTTCCTTGAGGGTGAAGCACTGATCCAGGGTAAGGCCAAGGTATTTTATAGATTCAACCACCTCAAGTCCTTTGCCTGACGCGGTCGTCAGTCGGAGGTGTTGGCTTCTGTCCCGGCCGAGGGTTCTTGGGCCAAACAGCATGGCCTTGGTCTTGTTAGGATTTATGATCATTCTGTTGGTGACAAGCCATTTCTCTGGGGATCCCAGGTCATCCTGTAGCCCAGAGCTGAGATCTCCCAGATTAGAGGAGGGGCGGTAGATGACAGCATCATCCGTGTACTGTACCACTGAGCTACCCCCACAGTGTTTACTGAGATCATTGGTGAAAAGAGAGAAGAGAAGAGGGCCAAGGATTGACCCTTGGGGTACCCCTTCAGTTAGTGTGAGAGTCTTTCCATTTTACCCTCTGTGACCTCCCGGTGAGGTAGCTGTTGAACCACGACAGGGAGTGGCTGTCTAGCCGAACCTGGCTCAGTTTGGAAAGCAGTAGGTTGTGGTTAACAAGGTCAAATGCCTTGGAAAGATCAATGAAGACTGCCCCAGTGGGGGTCTCCTTGTCCATAGAAACATAGACTTTGACAGCAGAGAAGGACAGCTTGGCCCACCTAGTCTGCCCATTTCCCTACCTAGAGGATAAGCTGCAGATCCTATTTAACCAACAGCCTATTTCTTCCTACCCCTCCACAAAAATTGCCTTATGTCTGTCCCATGCATTCTTGAATTCTTCCACAGTTTTAGACCCCACAACCTCCTCAGGAAGGCTGTTCCATGCATCCACCACCCTCTCTGTGAAAAGTCCAGTTCTCTGAGAACGTCTGTGGAGAACTTGATAAGCGCGGTGTCAGCCCCATGATTGGTTCTGAATCTGTGCTGGGAGGGCGCAAGTAATTGATGGAGCTCTAGATAGTCACGGAGTTGTCTGTAAATTAATCTCTCTTGGATCTTACCAAGGCTACAGAGTAGGGAGATAGGCCTGTAGTTGTTGGTAGACTCCCTTGAACCTCCCTTGTGGACAGGGACTACATGGGCCATTTTCCATTGTTCAGGGATGGCACCTTCAATAAGGGATCAATTGAGGAGCCAGGTAAGGGGCCTGGCAAGTGCCAGGGCCCCTTCCCTTAGTATTCGAGGGTGGGATGCCATCAGGTCCCACAGTGCCCGTTGTTTTGAGGGACTTTAATAAAGGGAGGACTTCGTTAGGTTTTACTAGCCCGATGTGGAAGGTTGGGCGGTCCAGTCTGTAGGGAAGGGGGTCAATCGAGACTGGGAGGTAGGGTGGCAGGCTCGCTTTGATCAGGTCCAGGTTCGTGAACTGGCGGTTGAGAGCCATAGCGATGCTAGTGTCATTGTTTTGTTAGTTGACCGTTGACCTCTATGGGGCAGTGAGCTGTCTTGCCGCTTCCCTTTATTAGCCCATTTATATGTGCCCAAAAGAGTCTAGGGTTGCCTAGGTTCTTTTTCTGTAGATATGTGAGATAGTCTTGTTTGGCCACTTTAATGGCCAGTTTGCACCTATTTCTAAGCGACTTATAGCAGGTTAGGTTAGCCGATAGGGGGGAGAGCTTATTTTCCAAGCTGTGTCCCGGGTTTTCATAAGTGATTTCACATGAGGGGTGATCATCTTGTAGCAGCTCCCCTTGGTGCGGAATTTCTTCTTAGGGGCCAGGCAATTGGCCACCATAGTGATGGCTCCCTGGAAGAAAGCAGCAGCCTTATCCAATAAGGGGAGTAGTTTGATTGGACTCCAATCAATGCTGTTTAGGCAGCCAATCAGGTGTTCAGGTTGTAAGTTTGAGAAATCCCTTGCCACCAGGATTCATGGGTGGACACTGGGGGCCCTGTATTTCCAGGTGCATAAAATTGGGGAGTAGTCTCTCAGGGCATCTGCTAAGGTGCCTGCCGCCTTTATATTGGAGGGTTTGCTCATAAGGACCCAATCAAGCGTGGCATGATTTCCTGTTTTATAATTCATTTAGGTTGGCCCTGCAATGACCTGTTCAAGGTTAGCTTCCTGAACCAGCCCTATTAGGGAATGGTTGTCTTGAGGGGCCCAATTTAGGTTGAAGTCCCCCAGAATGATTAGCTCAGAGGTGACCTCTTGGGAGATGTCCCTTAGGACCGCCTCGAGAGATGAGCGCGCATTAGTTAAGGGGTTATATACACATCCAGTGTTGAGATGCTTACATGGACCAAGAGTGATGCGTACAAAGATTGATTCACCTTCCGTGCAAGTGGGCTGTTGCAGGTTGACCTGCACTGAGTTAAGGGTGTCTTTTGTGTAAATTAGGACACCTCCCCTCCTTTTCCTCAGTCTTTCTTTTCTGTGGGAGAGGTAACAAAGGGCTACAACCTCATAGGAGAGAATATGAAGCTTGAGCCAGGTTTCAGATACAGCCAGGATGTCTGGGTTGTACCGATCCAGCCAGGCTTGAAGTTCCTGCATCTTTGGTCTAAGGCTACATATATTCATATGCGCGATCCGGAGGCCCTTGGTGGACGCCCAGTGCGGGTCCAGCGGGGAGGAGACCAGGAGGTTGTAAGGTGGGGTCCAGGATTAGGTTGGATGTCCCCGGCCATGAGCAGGAGGGTAGAAAGGAGGCAAAGAGATGGGAGGCTACTGAGGGGTAAGGACTTGGTGCAGAGTCTCCGTTTGGTGGTGAGTAATGTTGAGTACAAAATGCCTTTCCTGCAGAATACATGGGCAATCAGGAGCGCCTCCATGTTTTTATGGGGGGGTAGCAGTGCCAGGAATGTCGAGGGGGAGGGTCAGGTGTAGGGGGACTTCTTGAGTCTTGTTCTCCTGAGCTAATAGTCATGTCTGCCCAGTGGAGGAAAAGGAGGTACAGGACGGCCAGGAGGAGCCCTCTGTTTGGGCAGCTGAGATGGGGGGTCCTAGCATGGGGGGCATTATGCTGGTCTAGGAGGCTGGGTGGAGAGGAGGGATAGCTGGGTGGAGGGGATGGTTTTGCCCCTAGGTAATAGTTACCCTGCATCAAGGGGGCTCCACTTATGAGCAGTAACCAATCTCATAAGGGCACTGAGTCCCTGGCAGGTCTGATCAGGGGTGTGGCCGAGATTTCAACAGGGCACCGCTAGTCAGCAGGACCCAATCTTGTGGGGACACTGAGTCACAGACATCTTATCCCTGGGATGGGTGCATCAGAAATTTGGAGGGCAGGTGATCTTAGGAGCACTTGTTACTAAGAGGTCCTCCAGAGAGTGATTTGATCACCACTACCCTTTAGGTAGGCAGGTGGGTTGGGTGCAGAAGCTATCTGAGAAGCCGTAGCCAGGCAGACTCATATCAATCAATAGAAGGGAGGCTGTCTAGCTGGAGGTGCAGTGTTAGCAGGGTAATCAAGCAGTTACAGGTGCAATTAAGCGTGTTGCAATCCTAGCCCCTAAGGTAAAGTTAATACACGTTTATACATCTCGAGGGGAAAATAAAATATAAGGCAGATTATGCAAGAAATTACTGGATTGCTTATGCCGCTTAAAAAATTTGTAGATGATGCAGATTCTGTATCGGCTAGCTGCTTTCAGCCCCCCTATAAATATCTCTAACACAAAATTCAGGTGGGAAAATAGACAATCATACAGGCTGTGCAATTAGTTTAGAGAATTAGATAGACCCTGTAGTCAGGATGCAGAGAGCTTGGAGAGAACAGTTATGTCCAGTAGGGGCAGTGCTCAATTGTTATTGTGTCCCAGATTGGCTGTTTTACTCAGCAAGGCAGAGAGAGAGGGGGTGTTCCCTGAGATGAGCTGTCCCAGCCCTGATTTGCTGCCTATAAGAAGTGGGTGTGGCATGGGAGCATTTAATGGGAGGAGGGGGCTGAAAAATCAGCCCCAGTCCACACCCCCAGCAATCGGTGCAGCGGAGACGAAAAAGATTGAGGGTCCTGGTCATCGGGGCAGGTCCACCCGGTAAGTGCTTACTTGCCGGTGCCTCGATCCCGAGGTACAATAGCTTGCCGGTGAGTAGAGCAAAAGTACTGGCATTTAGCGATCCAGAGGTAGTTTGTGTAATACGTGGGGGGGGGAGTCAAGCAGCCCCAGCCACCCTCTAACCCCCTGCTGTCGATCAGTTGGAATAAGCTGGTGGTCAAGCTTACAGCCTTTTGTCCAGGCAGCTTGAGCATCACCAACTTGGGCTACCAATGGGCAGGTTGCCTTTTTTGAATTTTCACGCCTCCAATAGGTCCCAGCAGAGGCGCGGCACGGTGATTGTCTGGTTCAGGTCGCAGGTCTACAAGCGCGAAACAGAGGTGGGCGAGTAGGTCCCAGTGAAGAATCAGCCCCAGTCCACAACCCCGGCAGTCGGTGCAGCGGAGACGAAAAAGATTGAGGGTCCTGGTCATCGGGGGAGGTCCACCCGGTAAGTGCTTGCTTGCCGGTGCCTCGACCCCAAGGTAGAACAGCTTACCGGTGAGTAGAGCAAAAGTACTGGTGTTTAGTGATCCAGAGGTAGTCCGTGTAATACGTGGGGGGGAGTCAAGCAGCCCCAGCCACCCTCTTCTCCCCCTGCTGTCGATCGACACAGGCAGGAGGGAGCGGGGGGTGAGTGAGAAGCAGTAGAAGTCAGTGTTAGCAGGATGAAAGGGGTAGAGTGGGGGATTTATAGGGGCTCCAGGGAAGCCACACTTGAGCTGCATTAAAGGGAAACGTCCATATGCTGCTGGGTCCCACCTGCACCTGAAGCGGGACCCGATTAACAAATGTAAAAATAGAAGCAAATGTGACACTTACAGGTTACTATTTTATTTTAATTCATATCTGGTTGATTCTTTGCCCTCCCCACTGGCATTTTAGGTCTGAACACCCTCCCCGTCATGCCCCCAAGCACCAGTGGCTGTCCCCGTAATGACATGCCAGGCAGGGAGCAGCCAGGGTGTCTCCATAGGCTTCTCATAGCCTAAGATTGCTGAACAGCTCCGGTTTGGAGCCCGTGTACCTCCATGACATACGAAGACCAGGTACAGACAGCTAGTGTGCCTGTTAGTCTGTACCTGGTCTCGGTATTGCAAGAATACCAACAGATTCAAAACTGGAGTGATCTGAAGCTACCGCAATACATATAATCTGTCTGTTTGAGTCTGTTGGTATTCTTGCAATACCGAGACCAGGTGCAAACTAACAGGCACACTAGCTGTCTGTACCTGGTCTCCGTATGTCATGGAGGTGCACGGGCTCCAAACCGGAGCTGTTCAGTGATCTTAGGCTATGACAAGCCTATGGAGATACCCTGGCTGCTCCCTGCCTGGCAAGTCATTACAGGGACAGCCGTGGGTGCTTTTTGGGCACGACAGGGTGTTCAGACCTAAAATGCCGGCGGAGAGGGTGCAGGATCAACCAGATATGAATTAAAATAAAAGAGTAACCTGTAAGTGCCACATTTGCTTCTATTTTTGCATTTACTAATCGGGCCCCACTTCAGATGCAGGTGGGGCCCCGATGGCACGTGGATGGTTCCCTTTAAAGAAACTTCCACCAAGAAGGCATTGTCAAATGTTAGGGGTTGGTGGGGAGGGGAGAGATGGAGTAGGCGGGTTGGGGGAGGGGGGAGTTGAAAGATGTGAGAAGAGTGGGCTGGATTGCAGAAGGGCACAGATCAGGAGAGAAACACCAAGTGCAGGGTACCGGGCCAAGTGGCAACCGAGGAGTGATGCCTGGGCATGAGATTAAACAGCAATTTAGGAGTTAAGGGAAGCAGTCACAGCTGGCTTTAGCAGTGAGATGTTTTCGAAGCTCACGTTTGAAGGGTCCTAAAGCTGTTATTGAGGAGATGACAGGAGGGAGATCATTAGTCCATTTGGGAGCACGGTGGGCAAAAGCTCTTTGACCAAGGGAGGTGCGGCACCTAGGAACTGTAAAGACCATGGTATCTGAGCTTCTGGTGGTGCGTCCATTTTCATGGGGGGTGAGGAGCTTCTGTACACCCAAAGTCATCTGGCCCAAACACACTTTCTTGGCCAGCAGGCACATGTGGTACTTGAGCCTGCCAGTGAACCGGAGCCAGTTAGCTTGGTCATATAGGTCACATGTATGTGGGAACCATGTGGAGCCAGTAAGGAGCTGACAGGCTTTATTTAGAGCAACTGTAATATGGCGGAGAGCAGTGTCTGTGGCAGAGGCATAGACTACGATGCCGTAGTCAACAAGTGAGACTACAAAGCTGTGGACAGCGAGGTTTAGGGCCTCCGGAGTGAGACTTTGCTTATGTCTGTGGAGCAATCCAATCCGGATGTTCACAGCCTTAGCAACATTTTCGATGTGGTGGGCATAAGACGTAGTGCTATCTAGTGCGACCCCCAAGTATTTGAATTGCTGGACGAGATACAAAGTTGTACCAGACATGTTAGTCATGTTGACTGGGCGTGAGTGATGTCTAATCTTGCATGATAACTGTCAGTACCTGCCCCCATCTTATACACAGCTCCCAGGTTTCCCTGCCCCTGGTGCCTGACATTGCACTTTCTGCCATTGAAACCTAGCTGCCACTCCTTAGACCACTCTCTAGGTTCCCCAGAGCCCTTTCCATTCTCTCCACTCCTTCCTGAGTGTCCACCCTGTTGCAGATTTTTGTGTCATCCCAAAGTGACACACCTTCCTCCTAGTTCCTCAGCAATGTCACTTATGAAAGAATTGAAGAGGACCTGTCCCAGTATCAATCACTGTGGTGCCCCGCTAGTCATGCTCTCATCCCCCAGGTGTCTGCCATTTACCATCACCCACTGCCTCCTAGCCTTCAACCAATTTAATACTCAGCTTACCACTTTCTCCCTAACCCTCTCATGCTGTTTAATTTTTTTTATTAGCCTCCTGTGTGGCACTGTGTTGCAGGCCTTACTGAGGTCCAGAAAGGCCACATCCACTGCCCTGATCCACTTCCTTGGTCACCCAATCGAAAAATCTATGAGATTTGTTTGCCATGACCTCCACACTGTGAAACAGTGCTGTTGATGTTCCTGCAGCCCATATGCCTCCAGGTACTCCATCAGCCTCTCCTTCAGCAAGGTCTGAATTAATTTCCCCACCACTAATGTGAATCTGACTGGCCTGTAGTTACTAGCCTCCTTCCTACTGCTGCTCTTGTGCAAAGGGACCACATCAGCCTTTCTCCGGTCCTCTGGAACTACCCCCCATTTTCAATGAGGTGCTGAACAATGTTGCTGGAGAGGTGGCTAGCACCGTGTTTAATTCTTTTAGAACCATTGGGTGAATCCCATCCAGTCCTGTCTCTTTGTTCTCCATTTGGACCTCCAGTCCCTTCTGGACTCTCTCCTCTGAAAATGGACTTATGTCCACTCGCCCCTCTCACCAGTTCTTGCTGATACATGCTGGTCCATCCCACCTACTGTAAAGAATGAGCAGAAGTATTCATTTACAATTTTAGCTTGTTCCTGATCATCTTCTGCACAGCACCCCCACCCTCCTGATTCTCACTATCTCACCCCTTGCTTTTCTCTTTTCACTTATGTACCTGAGGAAAGTCTTGCCCCCTTATGTTGACCTCTTTGTGATCCTCTGCTGTATTAGTGCCTTAGCTGCCCTCACCCTCCCTTCTGCCTCTCCTTTGTTTTTCTAGATATATTCCTGTCCACATCTGTGTAGGTGTCCTTGTACTTCCTAAATGCTGGTTTTTTTTTTTCATCTTTACCACCTCCTCTGTGAGCCAAAGTGGCCTCTTCCGCCTCTTTCCCTTGCTTACTTCCTTCAAACATCATGCCATTGCCTTAGCTATTCCGTCTTTGATCTTTTTCCATTGGGTTTCCACTCGCCCTCTGCAATCACTCCCAAAGAATTTACAGAGGCAGCCCATATGCCTCCAGGTACTCCATCAGCCTCTCCTTCAGCAAGGTCTGAATTAATTTCCCCACCACTGATGTGAATCTGACTGGCCTGTAGTTACTAGCCTCCTTCCTGCTGCTGCTCTTGTGCAAAGGGACCGCATCAGCCCTTCTCCGGTCCTCTGGAACTACCCCCCCATTTTCAATGAGGTGCTGAACAATGTTGCTGGAGAGGTGGCTAGCACCGTGTTTAATTCTTTTAGAACCATTGGGTGAATCCCATCCAGTCCTGTCTCCTCTTTGTTCTCCATTTGGGCCTCCAGTCCCTTCTGGACTCTCTCCTCTGAAAATGGACTTATGTCCACTTGCCCCTCTCCCCAGTTCTTGCTGATACATGTTGGTCCATCCCACCTACTGTAAAGAATGAGCAGAAGTATTCATTTAAAATTTTAGCTTGTTCCTGATCATCTTCTGCACAGCACCCCCACCCTCTTGATTCTCACTATCCCACCCCTTGCTTTTCTTTTTTCACTCATGTACCTGAGGAAAGTCTTGCCCCCTTATTTTGACCTCTTTGTGATCCTCTGCTGTATTAGTGCCTTAGCTGCCCTCACCCTCCCTTCTGCCTCTCTTTGTTTTTCTAGATATATTCCTGTCCACATCTGTGTAGGTATCCTTGTACTTCCTAAATGTTGTTTTTTTTTTTTCACCTTTACCACCTCCTCTGTGAGCCAAAGTGGCCTCTTCCGCCTCTTTCCCTTGCTTACTTCCTTCATACATCATGCCGTTGCCTTAGCTATTCCGTCGTTGATCTTTTTCCATTGGGTTTCCACTCACCCCCTGCAATCACTCCCAAAGAATTTACAGAGGCAGTCACCCATTTCTGTAAAATTTGCCCTCCTGAATTCCAAGACCCTCATCTAAGTGTATTTTTTCTCTTGCCCAATCCATATAACAAACCATACAGTACGGTGAGGGCTTGAACCCTGGGGACTACCCACTGTGATCGCAGCAATTCTGTCCCTGGTCAAAAATACCAGGCCCAGCACTGCCCCTTCTGTAGTGGGTTCCATAACCAGCTGACTGAGAAATGCCCCCTGAAAGGAGTAGAGGATGGCTCTGCTTCTTGTTGTAAGTGCAGCCAATGCTTCAGTCTACCTACTGTTAGCTGCTGTTGTTATCCCCATTTCCCATTTGTTTCCACATCCTTCCATCCTGGTAGCAATAACCTGAGTGAGTACTGACCCCCTCCTTGTGTGAAATGGAGGTACACCCTAACTAGCCCACCTGGAATATTGTACCCAGTTCTGGAGTCCCCACCTAAAGGAAGACAGGAACAGACTGGAGACAGTCTGGTGTAGTGTAACAAAAATGACTCGGGGACAGTATGGCAGATCTTATGAGGATCAGCTTAGGGCACTGAACATGTGCTCACAGGAGGCATGGGGGGGTGACATAATAGAAACCTTCAGGTTCATGAAAGGAATAAACAAGGTAGACTGGGGAACTGTTTAGCAGGAATGGTGTGTGAAAAGCAGAAGAGGCAGTTTTGAAGAACCAAGGATTAGAGCCACCAAATAACTAGCAGATTGTAGTAAAAATAAATCAGAAGGGTTTATGATAAGTGAGGCATTTGCCTCTAGAAAGACTACCATCTTGTCTTCAGTGATGATCTCAAGTATCTTCCTCACTATAGAGGTCAAGCTAATCAGACTGCAGTTCTCTGGATCATCCCTGCTCCCACTTCTATGGAGGAGGACAACATCAGCTACCCTGCAGTTGGCTAGGACCACCCCAGGGAACCGGTGAACAAATCCTCTGGAGGTACGTACTGTGAGTTCCTACTCCAATCCTTTTAGCAACTGCTTCAATTCTTTTAGCATCTTAGTATACTACCTCTCCAGATTGAGAGACTTGTTCATCCTCTATGCTCTTAGCCCGTGAAGCACCCTTTCACCTAGTTCTGGTCCAGATTCCAGCTTCTATGTACTCTCTGTATTCCGCTGCCCTACACACTAAGTTGACCCTCTCCATCTACTGTGAACATCAAGCAGAAGTATCCATTGAGGATACCAGCCTTCTTCCCATCTTTCTTTACCCAGTCCCTCCCTGATTGCAGTCCCACTGTAATCTCTTTGGTTTTCCTCTTCTCTTTGCCCAAAGAAATCCATGTTGTTCTCTTTACTGCCATCATCTGTCCACACTCTGTGTCTGCCTTTGCCTTCCTGGTGACGTCATGGGTCTCCTTTAGATTTCCTAGGTATACCTACCTGTTGCCCTCAGACTGATCCTCTTTGTACATTTTGAATGCTAACATTTTTGCTCTTACTGCTTCTCTAGCTTCTCTGGTATACCAAATCGGATTTATTTATTTTTTGTTTTTTCCCCTTCCTGCTTCAGACAAGTTTCACTTTGATGTTCCACTCTCTCTGTTCCTTGCATTCCCTCAGCGTGTCATGGAGGATCTCCCCCATGTCTTTAAAAACCATTGTCCTAAAATCCAAGACCATTGTCTTTAACTTAGGGGTGCTGGGTTTCTAGGACCATTAGTGTACCACACTGAGTTATGATCATTCATCTCCATGGGCTCTTTTACTCTGATCTTTCCTACTGTGTCCTGATTTTACAGTACAGAGGCAAGAATGTGTCCATCTCTGGTTAACTCCATCACCCATTATACAAGGAAGCCATCCTGCATTAAATCTACAAGAGCTGGTTCCTGGCACTCCTAACCCCCCAACATTTCCCAAACTGGTAGGAGAGCCTCCATCATGATTGTGTTTCCATAGTGGTTGCCTTTCTGATGAGGTCCTCTAGTGCACTGCAGCCATCCTCAATCTGATGTGGTGATCTTTAGGCCACCACCACCCCCACTCTGAGGTTCTTACCTGCTTTATCTATCAGCTGAACCCAAATTCATTCCGCCCCAAGATTCTTATCCTCTATTGCTTTTATACAGTCTCAGTGTATAGTGTAACCCCTTCTCCTGCTCTTTTTCACAACCCTTCAAAATAGGACACATATTGAGATAGCAAGGTTCCCGCTGAGATTTTGTTGCCACCATATCCATGATAAAAACTATGTCCAGCTGGGCTTCCATCACCATTGCCTGTACGTCTCACATTGTATTCCCATGATGCCTGATGTTCAGACAGACTGCCTTCTACTAGCTAGGTCTTTTTTTTTTTTTTTTTTTTCAGAGGAGACACACTAAGCTGAAAGCTTGTTTACAGGTGTGACCTGGGAGCACAAGGAAGTTAAGTGACTTGCTTAGGGTCACACAGTATGCAGGTGGGAGCTGTGAGATTCAAACCCAGGTTTGCAGCTCAGAGCCTTAAACCACTCTCTCTCTCTCTCCTCTCTTTGCTGACTCCACTTCCCCACTTTCCTTTTGTCCTTATGCCATCTTTGCTTCCCCCTTGTCTTCCCTGCATTATAGTTTATATCTATCTTCACTTGTGGGAGAGCTAGCAGAGCCTCTTAGTCTTTTAGACTGTGGATCTTACCTTTGCCCATCCCAATTCAGTTTAAAAGTTGCATATTCTCAATGTGTGCTGTGAAACCAAGACCAGATGAACATGTCTCATTTCCTTTCAGGTACCAGATGCCTTTGAAGATGCTGCTGCTGCTTTTTCTGAAGAGGAATGGAAGATGTTAAGCAAACAGGAGAACGGGCTTCACAGGGAAGTGATGGTGCAGAACTATGAAACCATGGTTTCAGTAGGTAAGGATCAGCCTAGTCTCAGAGGAGGGGTTATTATTCTGAGGGTGATGGGCTTACTTTTAACAACTTCAAGTCTGATGGCATGTTGGGACAAAGGATGACAAGAGTGGCTTAGGGGATCCATTATAACATTCCTGTACCCTTTTGAAAAATGCTGCATGTGAAGTACATTGACAAATAGAAACACACAATTTGCTGACAGATAAGGACTAGCTGGCCTATCTAGTCTGCCCAATTTTTCTTGCCTATAATATCACTGCAGATCCTACTTAATCCCTGGCCCATTCACCCCCTTCCCATAAGATTCCCTTATGTCTATCCCATGCATTTTTAAACTCCACCACTGTGGGCTTAGCCTTCCATCTTTATTTTGGGACATTCTGTGTTATCAGAGGGAAGGACTTCATAGGAGATAAGAACATATAACTTGATAGCAGAAGAAGGCCATTTTGTCTATCTGTTCTGTCCTTATCATTGCCATACTGACGAGAAAGGGTCCCCTAGTGGTCACTCGTGTTCTCTGTCCCCTTTTTATCCTCATTGCCCCCACTATATTTATGTGTCTTTCCCAATTATTTTTGAACTCTGCCACTGATTTTGAACAGACAATGTCAGTGGGCAATCTGTTCCATCTGTCCACCACCCTCAGCATAAAAAGTACTTCCTGGCATTCTTTTTTAACCTACCCCCCCACCAGCTTCTTCATGTTACCACTAGTGATTGTGTTTATGCTGAAGGTGAACCATTTACTGCTGTCAACTTTTGTATCATCCTATAGAAACATGAATGTTTGTATCATGTCCTCTCTCTCTGTCTCTCGCACCTGGTTTGCAGTGAGTACATCTTAATGGGCATCAGCCTTTCTTTGTAGAGTGTATCTTGATGTCCCAGAATCATCTTGGTAGCCCTTCCGTGGACTGACTCCACTCTATCCCTATCTGTCCTCATGTAATGATAGCAGAACAGCATGCAGTACTCTAACTGGGTGTCACAGACTGGTTCTATCCCAGAGCTCACTGCTACCAGATTTCACAACACTTCAGACATTGAATGGGTTAACCTGGTATACTGTCACCACCCAGCTGCAAGTATCACTCTGGGTATCTCTAGGTCCAAATTCCACTGCACTACAGTTCAATGCTCTTTCCCAAAAAGCAAGTGACCCACTCCTTTCATCACAGCTGAGAAAACTTAGAAAGAGTAGAAAACATGTCGGCAGAAGGAGACCAAAGGTCCATCCAGTCTGCCCATGAGTCCCCAAGACCAACTAAGGTCCCAGGACCTAGCCCCACCTTCTGTTTTGTGCCCCCTACTCCTCCCCCTGGGATTTATTTTACTTTTGCTGTATCCCACCCCAGTTTAAATGATGTCATGATCTTTGCCTCCATCACCTCAGTGGGCAGCCTATTGCATGGTTCCATGACCCTCTCCGTAAAGTAGTGCTTCCTAAGCTCCCTCCTGAAGCTCTTCCACTTAATTCTTCTAGTGTTGGAGGTGGTAACTCTGTTGAACTGATAAAAGGAGGACACCTTATTTATTCCTCTCAGGAACTTGTATGTTTCAATCATGTCCCCTCTTTCCCTCCTAGTCTCCAGTGAGAACATAGTCAAAGCTTCAAGAACCTCTCATACGAGAGTCCCTGGAAGGCTTGGATCATCTTGACCACCACTCTGTGAATGGCCTCCAGCCTGTTCTTGTCCTTCTTAAGATGTGGATTCCAAAACTGGATGCAGTACTCTAGATGTGGCCTTACCAGGGACCTATAGAGTGGGAGTATTACCTTCTTGTTTCTACTTTCAAATCCTCTCCCAATGCACCCTAACATTCTGTTGACCCTAATGTAAGCTTTACTACATTGGCTGGTCTGTTTAAGGGTATCACAAATGATGACTCCTAGATCTCTCTCCCCCTTTGAGGCACTGAGCTGGACCCCATCTAGCCACAATGCAGTCCTCGGGTTCCCTTTACCCAAGTGCATCACTTTGCACTTTTTTGCGTTGTTCCTCAACTGCCAGACTTTAGACCATCTCTCCAGGCTCTGCAGGTCCTTGTTTGGTCCCCAACTGCCTCCTCACAGCCCACCCTTCCACCTAGCTTCTTATCATCTGCGAACAGGGCAATTTTGCCCTGAATACCTATACTGATGTCACTGACAAATGCATTAAACAGATGTTTTCTACCTCCAGATGCTCATGGATCTTTGACAGTTTTTCTCCCTGATTAATTTCCTCATTTTGTCAAAATTAGCTTTTCTAAAGTTTAAGCTTATGTCCTGGATTGAGATTTCACTGCCCCAAGGCCAAATCAAACCACACCAAATTGTGGTTGCTGTTGGCCAGTGGTTCCCCAATTCCTGCAACCCTTACTACCTCTGAATATGTGAGGACCACATCCAGGATGGTGTCCGGCCTAGTTGTAGCATTGACTAGTTGTTTAGGGCATCTACCACCTTTTGACTTCTAGAAGAACAAACTGCTGAGATGCCCCAGTCCACATCAGGCATGTTCAGGTCCCCCACTACCACTTTTCCCCCTTCTGTGTTACACCTATGACTTCCCCTATGAGCCCCTCATCCCTGTTCTCAGGCCGTCCCGGTGGTCTGTATACCACTCCGACTAACCTGAGTTGTACCCACGGGGATTCCACTCCCTCCTTTTTGTTGATTTCAACTGAGGTGGCATTTATTCCATCCCTTACATATAGTGCTATCCCCCACCCATGCCTTCCATCCTATCCTATCTGAAGAGGGCATAGCCTGGGACTGAGAGGTCCCATTCATTTTTCTCTGAGGCTCAAATCTCCATGATGGCCACTAGTTCTACATTGGACTCTGCCATCATTGCCTGCAGGTCACTTATTTTGTTACCCAGGCTTCTGGCGTTGATGCACATCCCTCTCCATAGATCAGTAGCTGTGCGTTTCTACTTATTTTTGGTTCCGCCTGCTGGTCCGAGGCTGCCTTACTCTCATCCAGTCTCTTGTAGTCTCCTTGCATATCCTACGTGCTCTTCTCGATCATGGGAAAGAAATTCCTTCTTGTGGGGGAGTGAAAACTAATTCCTATCAGAGATGCAGTTGTCAATAAGATCCCTAGTGTTTGACTGCCCTACCTAATTCAAATGATCAAGATAAATGCCAGGTTTCTGCTCCACTGTACTCTCCTTCTCTGGATAAGTGAAGTCAATTGAACCAAAAAGCTTTCTTTCCCACAATTTACCTCATGAGCCTATGAAGTGATATCCTTTTCATGACACCATCCCTGTAGCCAAGTATTGAGTTACTCAGTCTCCTTGTTTCTGATCTTCTTTACCCACTGTGAGCACCTCTGAGAGTGCCAGGGAGGCTGCTTGAGCCTCCACCCATTCTCCCTGCTTGATGAAGTTCTGATTGGTCTCTTCCATCATCTGAGCTGCTGAGTCATTGGTTCCAAGAAGAACAAGTATATCATTTCCTTGCTCCTGTTTGTCCACTATTGTCCCTGTGCATTCAGTGTCTCACTGCTCTGATGCCCAATGAGGCATTTAATCATCACTTCTCTAATCATTTTTTTATTCTATTTCGGTCCAGTCACGGCTCATGGCACCTTCTCTCAGGCATCCAATCCTTGTCCTGCCCTCCTGTGAATCCCTCAGTCTGCACTTCCCCCCCCGCAGTCAGTACCCCCGGTTTCATCCACCCAGAGAGGGTAGCCCTCGCCTCGTTGGACTGTCTTACTAGTCAGACTCTGACTGCAGGTGGGCCCCAGAGGAAGGAACTGGAAGGCCAGCCGAGGAGAACCTGGCAGAGTGCATGGGAGATTAGTGCCATCGCCTGTCCCATGAAGCCGGTCTTTTCCTTGTTCTGCACTCTAATCATTGAGTTCCCCACCCCTGCATGGGCATGCCTCGATGCTCTGTTGTACGGCAACCCTGCCTGCATTGGCCATGCTGCACTCATGCTGCCCGGCTTGCTGCGGTGACCCCAGTCTCCACCGGGGGTCACTGGCACTTCGAGCCGACCCAACCCATTCACCTGGGGAGGAGAGCAACACAAGGGCACTCATTCCTCAACCCGCCCCTTTGACCCACTAGCACCCGAGTCCATTCCCGAACCCGGGTTGCCAGCATAGCATGAGGTGTGGCATCCAATGCCTCAACCCTCAGCACCACCGGGCTGGCCTATCACTCCTCTAATCATTGAGTCCCCAAAACAAGAAGATGCTTGCTCCTTCTATTGTCACATTTGTTCTTGCTGCCTTCTGATGCCTTTTCTCCATTCCGTCTAGTCTCCTTGCCTGACTTGCGGTCTCTTCTCACCATGTCTGGATCCTGTACCTTTTCCAGTGTGGCAAAGTGGTTTGCTGCTGGGATAATATTGGTTCCAGAGGCTCCTGCATGGTCTTTCCTTGTGATTCCCCCCAACCACCACCCTGGGCCAGTGGATCTCTGGGGGAGAGGACGAGGAGTGCTTGAATTCCAGTAAAACTGATGCTGCAGTGTGGTTATCTCTTTCCCCGATGAATCCAGTAGAGTCCTAAGGTCATTAAGATATCTACGAATAGGACAATGACCCATCTCCAGAGCAGACCCTGGAAGATGAGTGCCCCACACCCCTGACAACTTACCACCTCCATTCAGAATATGAGTGCCTCTTTCATTATTAAATTAATTAGAAGGTGCCCCTCACCTCAGCGGTAATGAGTGTAGGTGTTTGAGGGAGAGTTAGTCTTCTACCACTTTTTCTTGCTGATAACTTTTATTCCTTCATTTCCTGTCCTTGTACAGGAAATTCCTGCTGTCAATCAGATTCGATACCTATAGAAATAGGGCTAATCCTGGGTGGGTAGGAAGTGTTAGTGACAAGTGCCTGCCTGTTCAAGTGTTCTGCTGTCTAATGCAGTTGGCTTCTTGACTCAGATGGCAGTTTGTGGAAGAGCAGGATGAAAACAGCTTTCATCTGGTGCTCCCACTTACAGAGCAGGATGAAATAAACTAAGTATGGTGCCATTTAAGGGAGGGTAAAGGAGCTGCCAGTATTTAAAGCTCCCTGCTAGATTTTAAATGTTATGGGTTTGCTAATGCAGCTACCGGACCAGTTGATGCTTAGTGACATAGTCCTGTTGCTGCTGCTGTGATCCCCGATGTTCACAGAATGGACGCTTGTATGTTAGAAAAAGAAAGGCTGCACCCTCCACTTGAGTTCTCCCCTGTACAGTCCTGAAAAGGGAAAATAAAAATATACAGCTCCATACAGGTGCCTGCCTGTTCAAGTGTTTTGCTGCCTAATGCAGTTGACTGTTTGACTCAGACAGCAGTTTGCGGAAGAGCTGGATGAAAACAGGTTTCCTCTGGTGGAGCACCAGAACAGGGCAAAATAAACTAACCCGGGTGCCCTCCGATGAACACCATTTGGCTTTGCATTAGATGTGGTAACTGTAGCCTGTCTCTTTGGAAATAGATCACAGACTTGCCAGTTTACTCCTGATTATCTATCCTTGAAGGCACTTAGTCACAAAAGCATGAAGTATGTAAAAATAACATTTAATACCTCACAATATTTACATATGTTGCAGGATAATACACAATTGTCACAGACTTGTTCTCTCTCAGAACTCAGTTGCACTGCTACCAGTTTTCACAATTCTTCAAATTCCTGAAAGGGTTATTATGGTATGCTACAGTATACTTAGCATGATTCTCATTTGGGGTATCTGGAGGTCCAAATCTCACTAGAGCCACTGCTCACACAGTAAATGCACTTTCCAAAGAGCAAGTGACCCACCCCTTTTGTCACAGCTGAGAACACTTTGCATTAGATATGGTAACTGTAGCCTGTCTCTTTGGAAACACGTCACAGACTTGCAAGTTTACCCCTGGTCATCTATAGCTGAAATCACTCAGTCACAGAAAGCATGAAGTATATAAAAATAACATTTCGTACTCCATGATATTCACACATGTTGCAGGACAATACATAGTACAGACTATGGTGAGTACAGTATTTCTACAGAGATAAACATAAATGCATTTGAAGAGGTAGAGGTCATAGAGAACAAAAATGGAGATACTAGGGGTGTAGGGCTATGTAAGTTTGAAGAGCACAGGGGTGCAAGAATATTTAAGTATGGAGAGAATGGGATGCAGGAATATGTAATTATAGTGAGAACAGTGGTGCAGGAATATTGAAGTATGGCCAGAACAGGGATACAGGAATATGTAATTATAGAGAGAATGGGAATGCAGGAACATGTAAGTATGGAGAGAACAAAGGATATAGGAATAGGTAAATACTGTATATTGAGAACAGAGGTGCAGAAATATGTGAGTATGGAGTAAACAGGATTAAGAATATGTAAGTATGGAGAGAACAGGGGTGCAGGAATATGAAAATATGGAGAGAACGGGTGCAGAAATATATAAGTAGGGAAAGAACATAGGGTTGAGGAATATGTAAGTATGTTGAGAACAAGCGTGCAGGAATATGTAAGTTTGGAAAGAACAGGGTGTGTAGGAATATGTAAATATGGAGAGAAAAGGGGTGCAGGAATATGGAAGTATGCAGAGAGCAGGAGGTGCAGGAATATCCCAAGTATGGAGAGAACAGGGGGGTGCAGGAATATGTAAGTATGGAGAGATCGGAGGGTTTAGGAATATGTGAACGGGTGCAGGAATATGAAAGTATGAAGAGATCAGAGGGTTTAGGAATATGTGAACAAGTTGCAGGAATATGTAGGTATGGGGAGATCAGGGGGTTTAGGAATATGTAAGTATGCAGTAAACAGGGAGTGCAGGAACATGTAACTGTAAATCGAACAGGAGGCCGAGGAATATGTACATAGGGAGAGAACAGTGGGTGCAGGAATATGTAGGTAGGGAGAGAACAGGTAGTGCCAGGAATATGTAAGTTGAGAATGGAGGCAGGAATATGTAAGTATGGAAAAAACATATGGTACAAAAATATGTAACTGGAGAGAACGTAGTGTTCTGGAATATGTAAATATGGAGAGAATATGGAGTGCAGGAAAATGTAAGAATGGAGAGAACAGGAGGTGCAGGAATATATGTGTAGGGAGAGAACAAGGGGTGCAGTAATATGTAGGTAGGGAGAGAACAGGCGGTACAGGAATATGGAAGTTGAGAATATGGGGCAAAAATATGTAACTATGGAAAGAACATATAATGCAAACATATGTAACTATGGAGAGAACATGGGGTGCTGGAACATGTAAATATGGGGAGAACATGGGATGAAGGAATACGGAAGTATGGAGAGAACAGGGGGTGCTGCAATACATTTGTTTGTTGTGTTTATTTAAAATCTGGTAAGACCTTGGGCCAAGGGCCCATTTACAAGTGTAACCAGAACATATAATGGAGTACAAAACATACATGTGACAAATAAAACAGGTAATACAACCATAAATATACAAATACACAGTCAACTATGTCTGTCCAGAGATACAGGAACATTGACAATTAAGAGTGAGGTAGTGTTTCAAAGCATGTTTAAATCTTTTAACCGTATTACATGTATCAGATAAAGACAGAGGTAGAGAATTATAAAAAGATGGAAATTTGTAAACCATTTTTGTAACAGACATATTACCAGATTGATCTATTAATTTCTTTTTTTAGTGTAGTTATGATTTTCTTTATAGATCTGCTTTTTGGAAATGGATGCAAAACATGGCTTTCTGGTCACATGCCCAGGCAGGTCTTATAGGAAATATGGCCAAATGCTCAGTGTAAGTTTCCCACAAGCTCATTGGAGCTACAGACCCTGGCAGATTTGAGGGTGCAATTTGAAACCCCTCCGACATCCTGCAAAACAGGTCATAAAGCCGGACAAGAGCTGTTTCAGGTGTGAAGACAGGTCAGTTAGCTTGAGTGATGTCTCACACACACACACACACACACACACACACACACACACACACACACGGTAGGGGGCAGTGGGAAACTTTCACTCAGAGTGAGGCCACTCCTCACAGCCAAAGGAAGTAAATTAGGGAGCTGAGGGTCAGTTCTCTTTGGGACACTCGACATCTGTGCAAAGGGGCCCTACTGCAGGTAGAAGTATAGCTTAGAAAAGTGTCTCATATAGCTAGCAGTAGGTAAATAGGTTTCTGGTAAACTTCAAGTACCTGAAGGTAATCAACAAATTCCAGGAGGATAGCATCTTTCAGAAAAAGAGATGTGCAAGAACAAGGGGGCATAATTTGAAGATAGAGGGGGGATGGCTCAAGGGCAATGATAGGAATTAATTTTTCATGGAGAGGGTGGTGGATACATGGAACGGCCTTCCTGAGGAGGTTGTGGGGTCAAAAATATTAGGGGAATTCAAGAATGCATGGGTCAGACATAAGGCAGTTCTGGTGGGGGTAGGAAGAAGTGGGCTGTTGGTTAACTAGGATCTGCAGTTTATCCAACAGGTAGGGGAAATTGGCAGACTGGGTGAGCCAAGTGGTTCTTATCTGCCGTCAAAGTCTATGTTTCTATGTCTATGGTAAGAAAAGTTCATATTTTTCTATACATCAACTGTCTGTGTAACTTGCTTTATTTTCTATTTCCTAGTAGACCTTTTAAACCTTTTGTCTAACTGTAATTATAGATCGAGGGAGCGCTCCTGACCAATTTGAGTGCTCCTTTCCCCTGCGCATGAGGCACTCTTATTCTGTGAAGAACATCTCATGTGCAGATGCCCTGGAAACGGGCATGTTCTGGGAATTTTTTTTTTTATATATTATTGATCACTGTTGATCAGTAATATATTAATATGTCCCACAGAGCCACTCGTTGCTGAAAATGAGTGGTTTCAATTGCCTTCAGCTTGAGCCAGAACAGCTCAGCTTCACTTTGCTATTCTCGCTCAGCTGATAGTGCGTGAAATCACTCATTTTCAGCAACGAGTGGCTCCGGGGGACATATTAACACATAATATATCCTGTTTGTAAATACTTGTAGTTCTTCTATTAAAGAATCCATTTTTGATAGAACCAGTGACTGTTTATTTAAAAAGGTAATTTTCTATTTCTGCTGAACTCTGTTGGCAGTCCATTTCCAAAAGGCACTGTACCAGCAGTTATTGTGTTGAGCTTCCTGACCTTGAACAAGGAAAAAGGATGGTTTTCTGGTTCCAGGTAAAAATGCTAAATAATGACTTTATATGTGAATTTGCCAATTGCTGTTGAGGGGGTTGGGAAGACTTGGGAAACAGTTTAGAACTGAAGGGGTAGAAATTGTTTGATTACAAATCAGCAGGGATGATAACAGCTGGATAAGAAGGAGAAAAACAATAAGAACTGTTAAAAGAAACTGATTATTGTTATAGTGGATGTGAGATTGACTGGGAGTTGGAGCACATGAGGTTTGAATTCCTGGGGTCTTCATTCAAGCAGTGTGCGAGCAGCCAGGTGTCTGTGGCATGTCTTGAGAGAAGTGAATTACCATAGCCATGATGAGAGGCGATATAGGCAAGAAAAGGGGTTTTAGCAGAAGAGAGGTGTAGGGATAGAGAGTGATAGTAAATGTAGTATTGCAGAAATGGTATTAAATCAGTCAAGGATTCAAAAATGAAAATATCCTCGGCAGCAGAGAGGTTTAAATATTGCTCATGATAGCCATCATTTTTGACATGCATTAATAATAAAAATATTCTACAAATACATCTGAGGAATGCACTCTCATCCAAGGACATCCGGAATACATTTGTAATAAAAGTAAGTAAGAAAGTAAATTTTTAATTATAAAGTACATTATCCCCTGAGGCTATAGGCGCTGTATAAAAATAATACATGGAATACATCATCCCAAAGTTTAAACAAAATAGGAAATCATGTATAACAAATAATATCTGTTACATATGATCCAATCTAATAATAACTGAATTAACTAAGACTCATTAAGAATTTCAGCAATTCAGTAGTTCAGAGAAAATGCCTCCTTAAGTAGGTGGGATATTAGAACCCTTTGAAAGGCTTCTGCTGAGGGGACCTGTCTCAAAGACCTTGGAAGCAAGTTCCACAGAACTAGACTGGCAACTGAAAAAGCACGCTCACTAGATGATTTCAGTAAGGCCCTGGGAACTGCCAGGAGGGTCTCCTCAGAGGAATAAAAAAGTGCGGACGTAGACGGTAGGTCAAACAGGTAGCTAGGATCCAGGCCATGCAGGGCTTTATAGATTAGTAAACTGACCTCGAGGGTAATTCGACACCTTACCGGCAGCCAGTGAAGACCACAAAGGACTGGCATGATATGTAAGCATGAAGAGAACAGTGGGTGCTGGAATATGTGAGTATGGTGAGACCAGAACATAGGGTTTAGGAAAATGTAAGTATGGAGAGAACTGGGGTGCAGGAATATGTAAATATGGAGAGAAGAAGGGTGCAGAAATATGTAAATATAGAGAGAAGAGGGGTGCAGGAATATGCAAGTATGGAGAGAACATGAGGTTTAGGAATATGTAAGTATGGAGAGAACAGGGTTGCAGGAATGTGTAAATATGGAGAGAAGAGGGGTGCAGGAATATATGAGTATGCAGAGAACAGGGGGTGTAGGAATATGTAAGCATGAAGAGAACAGGAGTGCAGGAATATACAAGTATGGAAAGAACAAGAGGTGCAGAAATAATGTAACCATGGAGAGAACTGGAATGGATATTAACTGCAGGTACTGCGGGACACTTTTCAAAAGGGCAGCTATACAAGATTTAGGATGCTGTCCTACATGCTGGACCATCTGAGATCTAAGGGTTCAGCTCCAGGCAGCATGGGCAGAGATTGTGTGCCTCAAATCCCATATTCAGGAGGAAATATATTACAAGACCCTCCCGCCATTTCCTCAACATCCAACTGAAGCACCTCGACCACAGAGGGTAGTTGGTCTGGGAGGTTGGCAGGTGGTTAGGAGGGGCAAATTGGGTGCCCCATCGCTCAGTGCTCACCAGCGTATCACCTCCGCAAACCATATAAAAACTACAAAAAAGTGCAGTATCTCCCTCTATCTCTGAAATCAAACAAAGGGGAAGAGGACATTGCAGCACAGGAGCTAGCACAACAAAACTTGCCCAAAACAGGGACCAAAACAAAAAAAGCAAAAGGGAAATCCAAGCCACTTCTGATCACGAGAGACTCCATAATTCAGGGAGCTGATACCTACCTCTGGCAGGGGGTGATGGTCAGATGTCTCCCAGGTACATCAGCATGAAAAGACACTGACTGCATTGCTAAAATCGTGCAGGAAACAGGAGAAAACATAAATATCCTGGTACACATAGGGACTAATGATCTCGCCAGCTGGTCAGTTGTGGAGACCAAGGAACCCTGATCAGGCTGGGAGACAAACTGTCATCCATTTCAGCTGGCATCTCCTTCTCTGAGATCCTGCCAGTCTGGGAGAGTGGGGCAGACAGATGGAAGGTCAGAGAAGGGGAGATAGGGGAGCTAAACCTGTGGCTCATGGGTTGGTGGAAGGAAAAAGGACACAAATTTGTAGGTAACTGGCAACAGTTTTGGGAGTGAAAGTTCTTTAAATTCGATGGACTGCGTCTGACTAAGGAGGGAGTTAGTGCATTGGGGCAGAAGTTTGATGTCTTTGCAGAATATTTAAACTAGCAAATGGGGAGAGGGTGCAGCACCCGATACATTGAATAGAAAGAACATCCCTCCCCCCTCAGCTAGTGATCAAACAGGAGTTCAGCATGTTTGTAGTTCATTTGTATCACCAGGTAAGGAAAAAGGTCCGACTCCCCATACAATATGCAGGTGAAAAGCTGGACCTTGCCCCACAACTAACGCACCAAAATCTGGCCAATGGAAAATCATGTACAGAAATGCCTACAGTCTGGGAAACAAGATCCCAGACCTGGAGGCAATAATGACTGAGACTAAATTGGACATAGCAGCCATTAGCAAGACATGGTTCACCAGTAACCGCACTTGGGAGACTTCAGTACCCTGCTATGTACTGTTTAGAAGAGACTGAGGTGCAAAAAGGGGGGAGGGTAGTGGCCCTTTATGTCAATGAAAATATCAAAGCTACAGAAATTCAGAATATACATAAGGAGCCAGAAGAACTGTGGGTAACCCTGGAAAATGAAAATGGGACAGCCATATGAACTGGGGTTGTCTACAGGCCTCCAGACCAGGACATAGACACATTACTGTTAGAAGATATACAAAACATGACACCTAAAGGGGAGGTTCTGATAATGGGAGACTTCAACATGCCAGATACAGATTTGTCAATACCAGAAGGAACATCCACCAGAACTAGGACACATAGTCAATTCCCTGCAGGGGAGGGCCTCAAACAATTGGTACAACAACCCAAAAGAGACAGGGCTATCCTGAATCTAATACTGACTTAACACGGAAAGGATCACAGATCTCCAGGTAGGTCACCTGGGGCTGAGTGGCCATCATATGGTATGGTTCAATTTGGCCACTAGAACTAAATTATCCCATTCCAAGGCAAAAATATGGGACTTCAGAGGAGCTGACATTGATAAGATTACCAACAGAGTTAAGCTAGCCCTGGCAAAAAGAAATACAGGTGAGGGGGTGTAGGCAAAGTGGGCAAGCATTAAGGATGGAATACTTGAAGCAACATCCCATTGTGTTAGGGAGAAAAGCAAGAGCAAAAGGAGGAGGAAAACACTTTGGTTCGTAAAAACAGTACCAGAAAAAATCAGAGCCAAAAGGCTGGCCTTCAGGAAATAAAAGGCTATGCAGCGGGACGAAGATAGGGAGGTATACAAAACTTCCCTAAGGGAAGCAGGGAAGGCAATAAGGCAGGCTAAGGTCCAAACCGAGGAAATACTAGCGTGAACAGTAAATGAAGGGGACAAGACTTTCTATAGATACATTAGTGAAAGGAGAAAGTCCAGAGGAGATATTGCTAAGATCAAAGGGGATAAGGGGGAGTGTGTGGAGGACCAAGGAAAAGCATCTATCCTAAATAGATACTTCTGCTCAGTATTTACTGAGGAGAAGGTAGGGCAGGGCCCACAAATCAGCACCATGGACATGGGGGAGGGAGGGAGGTGTGCACAAGTCCCTTCACAAAAGAAAGGGTCCTACAAGAGCTCGCTAAGCTCAAGGCAGACAAGGCAATAGGACCTGATGGCATACATCCCAGGGTACTAAAGGAGCTAAGGGTGGAACTAGCAGAGCCAGTAGCAGAACTGTTTAGTGAGTCTCTGAGCACAGGAGAGGTCCCAGAAGACTGGAAGAAGGGCTCATGTGATCCCGCTCCACAAGAGTGGCAGCAGGGAGGAGGCAGGGAATTACAGACCAGTCAGTCTTGCCTCAGTAGTGGGCAAGATTATGGAGACACTCCTTAAGGAAAGGATAGTGCAACACCTGGAATCCGTAGGAGCACAGACTCCAAGACAGCATGGGTTTACAACAGGAAGGTCCTATTAAACTAAGCTCATAGATTTCTTTGACTGGGTAACCTGAGTGGTGGGCCAAGGGGGTGCAGTTGATGTTGCCTACCTTGACTTCAGCAAAGCTTTTGATACTTTTCCACACATAGAAGATTGAGTAATAAGCTGGGTAGGCTTGGGGTGGGTCAGAAGTTGGTCAAGTGGTTGGCAAACTGGTTGGTGGGCAGAAAACAGTGAGTGGTGGTAAACAGTATACGGTCAGAAGAGATGCAAGTCACAAGTGAGATACCTCAGGGATCAGTCCTGGGGTCAGTCCTCTTCAATATCTTCATCAGTGACATTGTACATGGGCTGGAGGGTAAGGTTTTCCCATTTGCAGATGACACCAAGATCTGCAATAGAGTACATGATCCAGATGGGGTGGGTAGAATGAGAAGAGATCTGGAAAAACTGGCAAAATGGTCAGAAGAGTGGCAACTGGGGTTTAATGCAAAGAAGTGCAAGATCATGCACATAGAGAAGAGAAACCCTGAAACCCTATAGGTTGGGAGGGGAGTTGCTGGCAATCACAAGGAAAGAAAGAGACTTGGGCATCATCATCCCAGATAACCTGAAATCATCTAAGGGAGACCACTAAAGCAGTAGGTAAGGCTAGAGGGATTTTGGGGTGTATTAGTAGGGGTATCACAAGTCATAAGAGGGAGGTAATAATCCCTCTTTACAAGACACTGGTTAGGCCCCATCTGGAGTACTGCGTGTAGTACTGGAGGCTGCACCTGCACAAGAACATTAATAAAATGGAGGCAGTCCAGAGAAGGGCAACCAAAATGGTGCTGAGACTGCATCAGAAAACATATAAGGATAGATTAACAGAGCTCAATATGTATACCTTAGAGCAAAGGAGGAAGAGAGGTGTTATGATCGAAACATTCAAACTTCTTAAGGGCATTAACAAGGTGAAAGAGTCTTAAGATGTTTCAATATAAGAAAAATAGCAGGACAAGAGGACACAGTCTGAGCTTAGAGGGAGGCCGATTAAGGGGTAGTGTGAGGAAGTTCTTTTTCACAGAAAGGGTGGTGAATGCATGTAATGACCTACCTCAAGAAATAGTGGATATGAATACAGTGCAGGACTTCAAACAGGCATGGGATAGGCATAAGGAAGCAGTACAGATGAGTATGAATAAATAGGCCGTTGGCAGAGTAAAGACCTATGGCACATTCATAAGGTAGAAAAAAAATGGACAGACTGGATGGGCCTTATGGTCCTTATCTGCTATCAACTTCTATGTTTCTATGAGAGCAGGAGTGCAGGAATATGTAAGTATGGAGAGGACAAGCATCGGGAATATGTAAGTGTAGAGAGAACTGAGGGTGCAGGAATATGTAAGTGTAATAACCCCCAAATGGGGCTTACCTTAAATGTCTCTCATTTCTGCCTCTGGTGTCCTCCCATGTTTCCCTAATTTATCTCCACCTGGCCCAAGTCCATTTATGTCCCCAGGTTGCCAGAATAGCCCTGCACTAGATTTTATCCCAATTGGGCTTAAAATTCTAAGTGCTGTCCGCCGCTGTTTTCTATTGCACTCCTGTGCTAGTGGATGAATCGCACATGAGCTGTAGCCCTTTAATTTGCCAACCACCGGATTTGCAGTCAAACAAAAGGGTATTTCTTGGTGCCGGTGCCCCTACTCATCTAAATGGGGATCAGTGACCTCAGCAAGGTGAGTGAGAAGCCTCTGTGCAGCTTAAAAAATGTAAAAGACAAAGAACCTCTGTGCGCAAACACTGAGGCAAGGGTTACCCCAAAGGGCATTTGGCTGGGGAAGCCAAGTTTCAAGAAAGTACAAAATCACACATGCCCACACAATGCAAAGCATAATGGGCTGCATATGCAAATCACCACAGTATGTTATGCTGGTTCAACTTTAAGCAGAATTGCATGGTGCCGAAAGGCCTCTCACACAGTTTGCAAAGGGTGCTAACAGATGAAATAGACACATGTTTCATCCTACCAGGATTCATCAGTATGCTTAGTCTGTTCCACACCCCAGTGGAATGAACCAGCTACCCTAAGACAGTGTGTCTTGGTTATGTTATGGTGAACCCATAAAAATAAAAAACTATTTAAAAGACAAAGAACCTCTGTGCGCAAACACTGAGGCAAGGGTTACCCCAAAGGGCATTTGGCTGGGAGGCCAAGTTTCAAGAAAGTACAAAATCACACATGCCCACACAATGCAAAGCATAATGGGCTGCATATGCAAATCACCACAGTGTGTTATGCTGGTTCAACTTTAAGTAGAATTGCATGGTGCCGAAAGGCCTCTCACACAGTTTGCAAAGGGTGCTAACAGATGACTTAGACACGTGTTTCATCCTGCCAGGACTCATCAGTATGCCTCGTCTGTTTGACACCCCAGTGGAATGAACCAGCAACACAAGACAGTGTGTCTTGGTTATGTTGTGGTGAACCCATTAAAGTAAAAAAACTATTTAAAAGTCAAAGAACCTCTGTGCGCAAACACTGAGGCAAGGGTTACCCACAACATAACCAAGACACACTGTCTTAGGGTAGCTGTCTGCCAAGATAGGAGCCTGTGTGGCTCATCTGCCGATCTGCACTAGATTCACCGTCTGCCAAGATAGAAGGAGCCTGTGTGGCTCATTTGCAGACCTGCACCAGATCCACCATCTGCTGAGACAGAAGGAGCCTGTGTGGCTCATCTGCAGACCTGCACGAGATCCACCATCTGCTGAGACAGAAGGAGCCTATGCGGCTCATCTGCAGACCTGCACCGGATTCACCATCTGCCTGGAGAGAGACCAGCTTGGGGAATCAGCCCATGTGGAGAAGCCAATCACAGGTTGTGGACACCTACAGGGAAAGGCCGTGAAGTGGAGTTGAGTCGTGTTGGCCACAGTCCCCACCAGCATCCTGGAAAGCCAGGAGGTCCATGGTGTCTTCAGCCAATTCTTCAGTCTGTTTGGGTGCAGTGAGTACAATCAAGGTAGCCCCCTGCAACAACCAAATAAATAACTGTATTGTGTCTAGGAACAAACGGAGCCAACCAAGGCAGGATGGGGTGCTCGTGATGATACTAAACAATTCTAGAGCAGAAAGTCACGGGACTGACCAAAGGCACATATTCCAGTGAAGAGTCCCCCAATTGTAGGTATTAGGACTTAATCCTCATTTTTATAAGCCACACAGTCAGTGGAATTGACTCCCCGGGTCAGAAAAAAGATACAATTACTCTAACGTTTCACCTATGAAAAGACTTTGTCAAAAATACTGCCCCCATGGGTTCAGACCCATATATAGCACCCCATTGTGTCACATGTTTAAATAGCATTCACAACACTTAAAAGTGATGATCACAATAATAAAAAAATGTGGGGTTTTACCATATTAGTGTAACCCCCCCCCACCAGCCTCCCCTTGTTTAACTAGCAGGGCTGCTCCTCTTACCACATAGCGTCTAGGGGCAAAAGAGAGGGGTGGGGGTTTACAGAACATTTTATTTACACATCTTTCTCTGAGCCTGCTATTACAGACAGGCAACCCAAGTGTGGCAACTACCTGGCACACACCTGGTGGGACCATTTACCATGGCCAGCAACCCAGGTCCCTGGGAGAAAATGTTTGCTCCTAATTGTGCTAGGTTTGTACTTCTGGATGGGGCAGTCAAGTAAATCCAGACACAGTGGAAGCAATAACAGTACTGTCCAAACCAGGTTGGGATTCTAGAGTGTGGCTTTTATTCACATACACAGAGAATAATGACAAAGCAAAGATGGACTTCCACAGGGTTACTCATACTGGTAATGCAGATTACTTAGGTGCAGACAATCCTGAACTTCCCATTTAACATTGGCATACTGAACACACACAGCGAACTCTCAGATTCTGAAATGGAGATTGGCACACACGGCCAGTTACTGGTACATTTCCCATCGACTACGCACACACGGCCAGTACTAGGACACTTTCCCATATTTCATGAGGAATACTGGTGGCACACACGACCACCAAAGAGCACATACATGCTCAAAATCTTCCAGCACCCACTATACTGAGGTGAACTGAAAACAGAGAATTCAAAAGCTGTGTCTGAGTAACTATTTCCATCAGGCACTGGCCAAATGCACTGACTGAAAATTGAACTGGTGCCCAAACTGAACCTGGAGAGGTAAACTGGTTACTCCAGATTGGGGGGGGGTCTCCCACCTTTTGCTTCCAAGTTTATACTCGACCATTCATCTGGTTAATAACACCCTCACAGAAAACTTGTAGATGCTATCTTGAAATGGTTTTCACACTTAACACACTACATGACTAAAAGTTCTGTACTTGGACAGTTTCTTTAGACTCCATCATAGGCAGACACTTTTTAAGACAGACACAGTCTAGGTGACAGGGTCCCTTTGTCAGAAAAAATTCACCAAAAGGAATGCAGGTGCCCCTTCTGGGCTGACACAAAAGTACTCACAGTTTCTGAAGTTGTCACAGGCAGCTTCACTAGACTGAGTGAGGGGATTGCCCCTAAACCCTGAAGATTGACTCCATCCCTCTTGGGATGGGGCAAAGGAAAACCCACTTGGCAAGGTCTCCACCACTTCAATCACTGCCTTCTGTGTTCTTCTGCTAGAGTGAGAACAAACTACCCAAAACACAGTGGTAGCACTCTGTCGGAGCTGTGTGAGGAGCTGCACAGCAAGCTGCAGCCTCCTCTTGGAACTCCTACTCAGGACTCACTGAACATTCTAAAGCTATCTCTGTAGAGCTGGCAACAAATGTGGCTTATGCCACTGCGAGAGTTCTAAGATTACATCACCCTGTAGCTCAGCTGAGACTGACACTAGAGCTTGACAGTATGAAATCCATTTAACTGGCATTTCACTAGCTGCCTTTCCCTGCCTGACACTGGTTCTAAGTGGGATTCTAGTAACCCCTGGGAATAAGAGGGTTACACAATTATAATAATACCCTCCTGGTGAATGAATCATGTATAGTATTGAAACATATAAGTGAAAAGGTGCTAAAGAGATATTACATTACATACATAAAATGCTATATGTCTTATACTGCAAGGCATATTTAAAGGCTTCCTCCATAAATTGGTCACTTTTTCAAATAAACTATTTCTGTAAATGATTACTGGAACATAGTTCCTTCCATTCTACCTTCAGATTTAGACAAAGAGCAAAAGGGAGGAAAAAGTATGAAAATTAGCTTCTTTAAAAGTTTTTATTACTGGAGTTGCAAAGACACTCAGAGTTGCAGCTTTCACTTGCTCCATAATAAATAGAACAAAGTGTTGGATTGGTAACCTAAACAGATAGGCAATAGAAATACAAGGTGTACTTTCGCTGAACAAGCAGAGGAAGATGTTCTTGTGTATAGGACTAGAAGGTGTCTGGGGTGGGAGCAGGGTTTAGCCTGGATGAAAAGGGAGGCCTATTGTGCACTTGTACACATAATGCCTTTACTGGACCACTAGCATAGGGTCAAATATAATTTTACTTACTTATGCTGGAACAGGGACCCTGTTAGTTGAACAATCACTTTGAGTTGTTAAAATCACGATGATAGATGGGTATAAAACCTTTGAAACAATCGCCCCCATTCAAGTCAATGGGGTGTGCACTCGCAGCCTTCATTTAGTGACATTAAAAACCGGGGCTACATGTGCCGGTGTGGGGGCATGGCTGTAGGACAAGGAACTGGCTCCATTTTTTTGCAGGTGGGTCTAGGAATAAAATTTTGAGGGCATAACTTTTTAATATAAATGAAACTGAAGGAAAGGTGTGTACATTTTGACTCCTGGCCAGGTCATCAGTTATTGTTTCTGTTTCAGTGAGGAGCTGCTACAAAACATGGAAGCTGCTGTTCAAACCATTTTCCTTATGTGCTCCTAAAGTGTATATCCAAAAAAGCTCTCTCCTGCTTAGAAGGCCCTCCTTCTCTCCCCCTCTTGGTCCCAATGTCACATGCTCTGCTCCTAAAACTTTTAATTCATGTTCATCTTTTACTACATTAGACATGTGTACTGCCCACACACATTCTTGACTGCCATTTTTTATATCTTGTATGTGTTCCCCCACCCTCTCCTTCATCTTCCTCTTTGTCTTTCCAACATAGAAAGACCCGTGTTTACAAGTAGACAAATAGATATCATAGGTAGTGTCATAGTTGGCAAATTAATTGCTATTAAACAGTTTTCCATCTCCTGGGCTTCTGAACATGGCACACTCTTTGACGACAGGACAATACTTACAATGTCCACATTTCTTACAACCCTTTGGTAGTGGAGAGAGCCAGTTTCTAGTCCTCTCTTTCTGTGTTTAGTGTGCAGAATGGACTAACATATCTCTGAGGTTACTAGCCCTCCAATATGCCATCCTTGTAGGTGTTTTTAATGTTTCTTTAAGCCTGTAGTATGCACCAAGGTACGTACCAATTTTTGTAGAATACATCTGTTACCTGCCATGATCTAATGCTATATGTACTGACAAAACTGCTCTGGTCTTGGCCCCCTTTGTTATTAGTACCGGCTTCTTTCCTACTTGGAAGGGGATCCCTATCCATTTGCTCAGCTGATATTCTTGCTTTTTGAATAATTGAGTCTGCATACCCTCTTGATTTGAAGTGAGTTTCTAAGTGATCCATTTCATCTTTAAGTTACTCTGGTTCACTACAGTTTCTCTTTGTTCTGTAAAACTGTATTGTGTCACCTGATTTGCCTTTTAATTCCTCAGGATTAATTGTGGCTAAAGACCATCTGGTCTGGTATTACAAATATTCTGCTGCTTGGAAGTGTTTTTTATCTGCTTTAATAACAATCTTCTTTTCATCAAGGGCCCCATTCAGCTGCAACGCTAGCCATCCCATGGCAATGCTTCAGGCCTGCTCTCTATTCCATTCTGGGTACCCAGCAGTTGGTTGAACTGATTAGGTCAAAGACTAAATGGTAAATTCTGTCTGTTTGATTACAGTACAATAATAATTAAGCTAAATGTTCACCCCTCCCTTGTTCATGCCCTCCTTTAATAAACCAGATGTACTGTTTGATTTTAATTTGGGCTGTGAGCATCTTATTACCTAGCTTATCAGTTACTGAGTAACCCAAACAGTACTGTGAAATTGCACTGTTGTTGCTGAAAACTCAGGGATTTATTTAACTCTAAAAATTGATTAGTGTTTTGCTCATAAAAGTGCTAAATCTTTGTGAAAATGCATAGCTCTTGCCTCATTGTGATTAACAAACACAGCACTTCTAGAAAATCTATATAAATACTTTCTGTACAGTTAGTATAGTCCCAGGAAAAAAACTGCTAATCAATTATTTAAAACCCTGAAACTGCTTTGTTTGCAGGAGGGCACAGGGTACATGCCAGAAGACCAGACCCTCTTGGTACATGTGGTGCCCATGAGAATATTATTAGTGCTCTCAGCTAATTGTACATTGAATGCCATATACTGTAGTTGTGAAACTTGGTGTGCAAGGCCACTAAGCAGGGTTGTGGGTAGGTGTAGCTTCCCAGAGGGCTGTACCAGTTTTAACCATTACCCACATAAGTGTTACTCTGGGTAGCGGCACCATTATTATAGTTCTACTATTGGTAGGGAAGCCACAGTATCTGCTGAATCTGAACCCAGGCTCCTTAAGCTGCAATCAGAGAAGCAGGAAGGGGTAGTATCCCTAGGTATAATGGCACCAGGGTTCATCTCTGGAGGCACCGCTGGGATTACCACCCCTAGTGGTCAAACTATAGAAATTCCAGTTGAACCTCACATGGAGACTGGCATTAAGATGGAGAAAGTCACTGATTCAGATGTTGAAATTATTGCTAATGAGATGGCTGTGCATCACCTGCTTGGTTGGTGTGAAGTAGAAGAGATCAATCCCCCAAAAGCTTTGTTGCTCCTAGATATAGCCTTGGGTACAAATAAAACAACTGTTGAAGAGGCCCTCTCAAAAGTAAAATGCCTTGGCTGAGCTGTTGTAAGAAGTCAACATAGTGATTCGACTGCCCAAACTTTTATGGCCTTAGTGGAGTGTAGCAATCCAGGTGAGAGTAAGAGAGTGTCCTCTGCTATTCACTTTGATAAGTCCCTGATGAGCTGGAAAGTGGTTACCATGTATAGTGTGACACCCACCTCCAAGGGGTCCCCTAAATCTGAAGAACTAAAAGGATAATTTTCCAAACTGCTCCAGGCTGTGGGTCAAACTCTCGAGGACTTAAAGTTGTTTGAGACTCCTGGAGATACCCCTCCAACAGTACCTGCACTTGCAACAGTACCTGCAACTGCACTTACAACTGCACCTTCTCCTGCACCGGTTCCAGTGCCAGCTCCAGCACGTACCCCAGCACCTGTACCTATGCCCTCAGTTAGTCATGACTCTTACCGCAAGCTGCAAATGTTTTCTGGCACCCTTCATGGGAAGTTTGCCCAATGGGGAAGATGACCTGGAGACATGGATGGACTATGCCTCACTCCTTGTGCAAGAAAGAATGGTAGTGCAGTGAGGCTGAGAAAAGAAAGAGGATTATGGAGAGTCTCAGGGGCCTGGTCTTGGATGCTGTTCAGGTTTTCCAAGCCACTGACCCTGATGCACTTGCCTAAGAGTACTTGACCACTTTGGAAGATGTGTTTGGGAGCACAGAATCTAGTTAGGACCTCTGTTTGACATTTAAACTTACTCACCAGTGGCAGGCAGAGTTATTGACTGCTTTTCTGGATTGGGTAGAGCAAGGTTTGCAGCATGTATTTCGCCATGGATGTGTGGGCCCCAAGGATTTGAATCAAATGCAACAGGAGCATATACTTGAGGCTGCTAACCAGTCTACTATACTGATACTTAAGCTGCGATTGGAGAAGAGAGACAACCCACCTTCCTACCGGTTATTAATCAGAGAGGTCTGGAAAGCTGAATGAAAAGAAGATAAATGGTGGGGATACTATCCCGTCTCTACAGCTGTTGCCCACGTCATTGATGGGTCTCAGGCATTTAAGGATCAAATGCACATATTTCATAAAATGCTTGGATTCACATCCCTGTGTCATGATTAGTGTTTCCTGAAAATATCATGCTGTTTGGTTTTGTGGTTTTCTTTAAATCAGCATCTGTTAATGTGCTTTGCAGTAACTGTGAAAACAGTGAGATTGTTTCTGTCCCTGTCAGTGAGCAATGACATTGTACCTGTCCAGCCTGCTGCTTCACCAGTTAAACCCCTGATTGACTGAATAAGCTGTTGCAGTTCCTAGTTAGAGCAGTCTGTAGAGCTAATTGTTTTCACTCAAAGTTTATTACTAACCCATCTGGTTTGTGTTTAGAGAGATTAGCTTAAAATTATTCTGTTCTTATAAACAGTTGATCATTTGGGGTTCAGTGCTAAACTGAAGTGGTATGAATGAATGTCTGTGAGAAATGACTTTGTTTGTATCACAGATCTCAGTTCTGTGTCAACAAAACTATGCATTCTGTTCTGGCTATATAACATAGGGTTGTTTAATGGATTAAAATAAATCTACATTCCATTAATTCATAGAATCAGTGTGTCTTTGATGTAGTCTCAGTAAATATGTTCATGTGATAACAATGTTGTTTACATGTCAGAGTGACAAACCTGTGTCTGCCACCCTCTGTTATTTCAGGAACATGTACTGTATGAACTCATAAAATTCAGTTCTTTGAAGGTTTCTGTGTGAAAATACATCATGTATGTGTATAACTAGAAATACCATATGGCATCCTGATTCCCCTGTCTCCTGCCTGACAGTTGAGGCAGCAGCTCTGTGCTTCCCCCTTTCTCCTGCCCCCAAATCCCCATGTCTCCTGTCCTCATATTAGGCTGCTGCAACCTGCTGCCCACTATCTTCACCACACAGTTAGGGCTGCTGCACCCTTCTGCCTCCTGCACAACTAATTTAGGCTGCCGCACCCTGTTACCCTCTGTCCCCCACCCTATAACACAAGATGAAAGTATTTTTTTGTATTTTCTATTGGGTAGTTTTGGGCAATGTACCAAAGGATCTGACTCTAGTGGCAGGGAGCAGCATGGTGCAACAACTCTAACTGTGGAAGCAAGAGGCTCTACGGTGCAGCAGTACACAGTGGTGTCAGGGGGCAGAGGACAGTATGGTGCAGAAGCCATGACTGTGATGCAGGACACAGTGGGGAATCAGGGTACAGCAGCCCTGACTGTATGACAGGGTGCACACGGTGCAGCAGCCCTGCCCATTTGGGGTAATAGAAGTGGGTAGCAAGGTGCAGCAAAAGCCCGACCATTGGTTGCATGGGGCAGCTTGGCGCAGCAAACCAAACTATGAAGACAGAGGCCCTGGGAATCTAGGGCTTAGCAGAGCACAGCAGCCCTGTCTGTGGAGTCAGGAAAAGGGGGCAACAGTGAGTACTGGCCTTGACTGTGGGGGTGGAGGACAGAGGGAAGTGGGGTGCAGCAGCCTCAACTGAGAGGCAGGAGACAGAGGTATCAGGATGCCATGTATTATTTCTAATTATACACATACATGATGTATTTTCACACAGAACCCCATAAAGAGCGGAATTTTATGAGTTCATACATTACATGTTCCTGAAATAGTGTGGCAGACACATTTGGCAATCTGACATAAAAACAAAATTGTTCTCACATGACCCTATTTATTAAAGCTACGTCAAAGACACATTGCTTCTATGAATTAACAGAATGCAGATTGATTTTCTATCCATTAAACATCCCTGTGTTATATAGCCAGAATAGAATGCAACGTTTTGATGACAGAGAACTGACATCTGTGATACAGACAAGGTAATGTCTCACATACATTCATTCACACCACTAAAATTCAGCACTGCACCCCAGATGATCAACTGTTTATGAGAACAAAAAGATAGATTTTAAGCATATCTCTCTTAAACACAAGCCAGATAGGTTTATAACAAACTGTGAGTGAAAACAATTAGCTCTACAGACTGCTCTAATTAGGAACTGCAACAGCATATTCAGTCAGTCGGGGATTTAATTGGTGAAGCAGCAGGCTGGACAAGTCTGATGTCATTGCTCACTGACAGGGACAGGAACATCTTCACTGTTTCAGTTACTGTAGAGCACATTAACAGATGCTGATTTAAACAAAATCACAAAGCCAAACAGCATGCTATTTTTAGGAAACACTAATCATGACACAGGGGCATGAATTCAAGTGAATTCAAGCTTTTTTTTTAAATATGTGTTCATTTGATCTTAAAGTTCAAGGGTGTGATGTGCAACCAACGGAGCATGAAGAGACTGTTACAGATTCCCAGCAGATGAAGGATTTGTTAAAAGAATTGAGAGAGCTAAAAGCAAGTGCTCAAAGTGCTATAGAGCTGCTAAAAGATCAGGCCACTTAGATTAATGCTGCTGAAGTGACTAGTGAGGCCCAGTTCTCTGCAACCATGGCCAGTGTTCAAGTCCCTAAAGAGAAGGCCAACAGTGACACGCTGTAGGAGTTGAGATCCCTTGTAATTGACCTTGTTAAATCTTCCAACCAGAATGCACCCTGACGAAGGCCTGGTGAGTATGAGTGTCCCTATAGGTAACAAGACGAGCCCAAGCCTGGGAAATACCCTAGTGGTAAACTAACCAAAGACTCTGCTCATTCACAAAATCCTAGGCCTGATATCTTCTGCTATCACTGTAAGGGAAGATGGTCATACTAAGAAAACATGCCAGTCAACTGAAGACTTAAAGGTGAACACTAAATTGTTAAATCAAGTTAAACAAAAGAATCCCAAACTCCCTACCAAGTTGTCATCCAAGCCTTTTGTTGCCAAGTAATCTGTTAACACCCATGGAAGTACCTCTCCTGATTGGTCAGAATTGGTAGGCCCTTCTATGGATACCACATACATGTGATAGCTCCCTCTCTGCGCAGGAGACTCCTGGGTTTTGGATTGAACTCCCCCTCTCCCTCCTGGGAAACAAAATCTCCTGCTTAAGTAACATTGTGTCCAAAATATCCATTCATGTTTGTTTTTGGCAGATAAAAACACATATAAAGTAAATTAGTGATGAGCAATATAAGTGATAACGTTGTACAACTAGCTGATTCTTTTTAGTGCATATTCTTGACAAAATGAAATATATTAAATGCTTTTATTCTTATTTTTTGAAGCCACTTAAGGACAAACTCATGATATTACAGCATCTCCCTGCTAGTAGGCCAGTCTCCCCTACTAATTTGACCCAAATCTCCCTCTTAAGAAAGTTGGACATATCACATGTATGATACCACTGTGTATACAGATGGAATCCCTGCTTGAGCTGTTCTAGATACTGAGTCTCAAGTTACAATAATTTTCAAAGACTGGTGTGATCAGCATTTATCTGACCAGCCACTACAACCTCTCAATGGACTGCATGTATGGGGCCTGAGTAATACATCGTATCCATACTTTGGTTATCTGGGAGTGTGGCTTTTTTTCCCATCCTTTGTGGAAGGTGTGTGAGACCCTGTGGGGACATTAGCCCTGTTCTGCCATCCCACTGGGCTATATGATGGCATTCCTCTGTTAACTGGGACCAATGTGCACATGTTTGGCCACCTTGCTCAGTTATGTGAAGAAAGTCAGAAAAAGAAGACTGGAAGAGCCCTGCATGTTCATGCCATGATCCAAAAGGCCTATAAGAAACAAATGCACCCTGAAGAAAGTGAAAAGGGTGAGCCTGTGTATATTGTTTGGAAAACCAATCCTTCTGCTATCATATTACCTCCTAATGCTGAATGCAGTATCAGTGAAGAAGTGCAGTTAAGAAAAGACGAAACCAACCAAATACTAATGCTGGATGCCCCAGAAGCAGACAAACTGCCTGAAGGACTGCTAGTTAAACCCAGTATACTCCCTTTTCATGCTCACACTTACACCTGAAGAGTGGTGGTCCAGATACAGAATGTTACAGACGGGGATATCACGGTGCACAGAGGCTGCACCCTGGCCAAAGTCTGCTGTTCTGACACTGTTGTGTTGCCATCCAAGTGTAAAACTGAAAGAGAATGGGAAGTATCACCTGACATGTTTGACTTTGGAAATTCACCTATCCCAGACAGCTGGAGAAACAAAATCAGTAAGAAGCTGGCCCAGAGAACCAAGGTATTTTCCCTGAAGGAGTGGGATGTTGGATGTGTCACTGGTGCTGAACTCTATATTCAGCTGCAAGATGAGAGACCTTTTCATGAAAGATCCAGATGCCTAGCTCCTGCCAACATCGACGATGTGATGTGTCACCTGCAAGAGATGTTGGCAGCTGGCATAATACAAGAATCACAGAGCCCATATGCCTCCCCAGTTGTAGTGTGGAAGAAAAATTGCTCCATCTGAATGTGTGTGGATTACAGAACCCTGAATAAAAGAACTGCACCTGATCAATATACCATGCCATGCATACAGGATGCGCTAGACTGTCTAAATGGGAGCAAGTAGTTTTCTGTCCGTGATCGCTGCAGCAGATATTACCAGATCCCAATGACTCCAGAAGACAGAGAGAAAGCAATGTTCATCTGTCCTTTAGGCTTCTACGAATTTCTACACTTGCCTCAAGGAATCTCAGGTGCACCTGCAATGTTCCAAAGACTTATGGAGCATGCAGTGGGAGATATGAACCTTCTTGAGTGTCTGGCATACCTCGATGCTGTCATTGTCTTTGGAAAGACTCTTGAGGAGCATGAGGCTCGCCTATTCAAAGTGCTCGACAGACTTGAGGAATTTGACCTGAAACTGTCAATAGACAAATGTCAGTTTTTAAAATCTCAATAAAATATGTAGGCCACATTGTGTCTCCCGAGGGTATACAAACAGACCCCAGTAAAGTGGAAGCATTAACCAGCTGGCCAAAGCCCAAAAACTTGAAAGAACTTCAAAGGCTTCTTTGATTCTGTGGTTATTATCACCATTTTGTCAAAGATTACACCAAAATAATACACCTATTGCTGAACTTAACTCAAGGGTACCCACCTACTCATAAGAAATTCAAAAAAGGAATCACAAAAAAACTGTAAATACATATTTCAGACCCCATGAACCAGTTGGTCAGAGATGGGCCCTTGATTGTGATGCAGCCTTTGATGACATGATCTACAGATAAACTCATGCTCCTGTACTTGCCTGCTCTGATCCTTCAAAACCATATGTGCTACACAAGGATGCCAGCCTAAGTGGTCATGGGGCTGTACTTTCCCAAGAATACATGGAGGGGTTATGCCCGGTAGCTTTTGCTAGCAGAAGTCTGACACCTTAAGAAAAAAATAACCCAGTACATAAATTGGAATTTTTCATGCTCAAGTGGGCAATAGTTGACCAGTTTCATGAATACCTATATGGCACAAAGATCCTGGTCAAAACTGACAACAATCCTTTAACATATGTTTAAACGTCTGCCAAACTAGATACTACTGGACATAGTTGACTTTCTGCCCTCTTAACATATGATTATACATTACAGTACTCTCCGGTCTTAAATCACATTGATGCCGATGCTCTCTTTCAAAAACCTGCCTCAAATCCTCAGTGGGTGCATATTCCTGAACAATCAGTAAAATCACTATGCCACAAGTTCGATCTGTATGAAACTCCATCCTCAGAGACTGTTAACTGCCTGGTAGATTGCTTGGGGGCTCCAGATACTTGTATACCAGTTTTCTACTGTAATTTTGCAGCCTTAGATATAAGTTCTTTACCACAGCTAACTCCAGCTGATTTTCAGAGGGAACAGCACTATAATCCCATGATCAGACAAGTTGTTAACACCTTAAGAAAAGGGAAGATGTTTCTAAAATGCAGTCCAGTGCCCCAAAACTGCTTTACTCCTAAGAGAAGGGCCTAAATGCAAGCTACGTGAGCAGCTATTGTATAGAGAACTAATTGATAGCCAAGGAAAGATTGTCAAAAAGCAAGTAGTACTACCCACCAAAATCAAAAGTGTTGTGTTAAAAGCTTTACATGACAACATGGGGCATTTAGGCAGTGAAAGAACTCTGATTCTAGCCTGTGGATGCTTCTACTGGCCTAAGATGAGCCTAGATATAGAACAATATGTTAAAACTTGCAGTAGATGCCTTCAGCAAAAAGCCCAGCCCCAGAGAGCAGCCCCATTGGTCAATATAACAACAAGTGCACTGATGGAACCCGTTTGCATGGATTTTCTTAGTTTGGAGCCAGATTCTAAAGGCATCACAAATATATTAGTAGTCACTGATCATGTCACGAGTTATGCACAGGCTTATCCAACCAAAGACCAAAAGGCCTTGACTGTAGCCAAAGTTCCCATGGAAAAATTCTTCATGCAGTATGGTGCCCCTCAAGAAATCCATTTGGACCAAGAGCAAGATTTCAACAGCAGACTTATTAAAGAACTGTTGTACATATGGGGTGTAAGATAGTCTAGGACTACTCCAGATCATTCTCAGGGAGATCTGCAACTGGAAAGGTTTAATCGAACTGTGCTCAATATGCTTGGCACCCTGCATCCTAACAATAAGCCAAGGTGGAGCCAACAAATCAGTGCCCTTGTACATGCCTATAATTGCACAAAAAACAATGCTACTGGGTTCTCAACATATCACCTCATGTTTGGCAAGGAAGCTCGCCTTCCAGTAGATATATGTTTTGGAGTTTTCCCTGAGGAGGCTCGATCACACTACTTACAGTATGTCAGAATGTTAAAAGCCCAACTAAATCATGCATAGCAGCTTGCAAGCACCATGGCAGCAAAGCTTGTTATAATAAACGTGTCAAACCCCAAGAATTCCAACCAGGTGACCGGATACCAATGAGAAACTTTGGACTTCAAGTTAAACACAAAATAGCCAACTGCTGGAGTCACATTCCATATATTGTAGTCATTAAACTAAACGATTTGTTTGTGTGCAAAGTGCATCCAGAAGGGGACCCTAGTGCTGTCAAAACCAGTCACAAGAAACCACTTTCTGCCTGTTGGTCAGATTGTGATCCATAGAGCCCAAGAATCTGAGACACTCAAATGCCCTGTGACCAGATCTACTACCAAAGCTAAGCAGCAAAGTCAGCAGACCTCTGCTGATCAGCCTTCTATTCCTGTGAGTGATGTCTTCAACACTGTAAATTCTGAGAATATTGATTTTGAAAGTGAGGATGAAAGTGAATTTTGTACCACCTTCTACTCATCCCCTGAACTTAAAAATGATTCCCGGGATTTCCCTCTGTTAATCAAAGCAATATCTCTGAACATCCAGTGGTTTCAACTGACTCCGTTCTTTCAATTGCAATTGAACCTCCAGAAAGTAATGTCAGTGTGAATTCTGAAGATGCTGATTCCCGTTGCATGGTGGAGTTAACTGAATTCAATGCATATGAACCTATAGAAACAAGTAGTGAACCTGCACGTGAACCCGAGTGTTGCTGAACTAAGTAGGCTAAGTGAGCTGTTTCATTCCAAAGAAAGTGTTGTTCCAGAATCCACAAGATGTGTCCTGGATGATTCCAGTCTTGTAGATGTACCTCTGACAGATGAAAATAAACCTACAGAGCCAGAAAGTAAATGTGACATTCAAGTTAAGGAGCCTGAGTGACAGTGGTGTTCAAGACAAGGAGCCCGTAACTAGTAAAGAACAACAAAAAAGTGCAGTAGAACCCATTTCTTCTGAAGCTCTTTAATTGCTGGACAATGAACTGGGACTGATCACCCTGACTGCTGAAGCAGACATGTAAATACCAGTGCCAACTTTACCCCATCATTCAACAAGGGCTGTAAAACCCGTATTAAAGGTCATGTATGATACTCCAGGAGAACAAGTTAACTTGCCCATGAATGTTGTACACAAAGGACTCTGTTATGCCCAACTCTTTGCCCAGAATTGTGTTCACTGCCTCAACTAAAATCGAAACCTGCACCCAATCTAAAGTTTCCACCCAGTGTAGAAGGGAGTATAAGCATGAAAAGAGGGGAATAAGGTAAACTGCAATGGTAAAAGGTGGTAAGTAATGATATAATTAAAACATGTGATTTTTAACTGTCTGATGTCACAGTGTGATTCTGACCTCCATGATAGAGCAGTGTGGATTTAAAATGTCATGACGTTGTCTTTAAGTTAGCATAGGATGTCCAACAACTAAGTGAGATTTATGTTATAGCATGCTAAACTGTACATAGTTACTATGTGCCTAGCTAAGTTTATATATACTAAAATGCTGTTCAGGTATTGTTTATCATAGAGTGCTAGCCCAATGTTGTACAAAATAAGTAATATATACTGTATAGCAAAGTGCGTAACTATAGTAATGCGTTGTTATGCATGCCAGTCTTTTACAGACTTGGCATGGACACCAAGCTTTCTTGGGCAGGAGAGAGAGAGAGTGTAATGCCCCCTCCCAAATGGGGCTTACCTTAAATGTCTCCACTTTCTGCCTCTGGCGTCCTGCGTTTCTTCCATTTATCTCCACCTGGCCCAAGTCAATATGTTTCTCCAAGGTCCACAGAAGATCCCTGCACTTGAATTTAGCCAAGTTTGTGCTTAAAATTCGTACCGGAATCCACTGCTGTTTTCTGATGCACTCCTGTGCTAGTGGGCGGATTGTGCAAGCACCTTCAATTTGCTGACCACCAGATTTGCAGTCAAACAAAAGGGTGTTTCTTGATCTTGGTGCCCCTGCTTATCTGAATGGGGACTGGTGACCTCAGCAATGCAACCGAGAAGCCTCTGTGCAGCTTACAAAATGTAGATTTACTTGGGACATAAATTGGGGCTAATAAATATGCATGCAGCTCCTATGAATATTAAAAAGTAGCTGCCTGCTGCCTAGGGGGACTGTGCTTCAGCAGCAGTGACAGGGGAACTATTGAAAATTAATGTTAAAGAATGTCAGCATTCAACAGGGCACAGATGAGGCTATTGAACAGTGGGGTTTTTATAAATAAAAAGTATTTAATCTGGCTGCACCAGAATTTTGTAGGTGGGGCACTGAATAGACTGCTTACAACTGTATCTAACGGCAGCCGTGTTTTCAGATGTCAGCCAATTGGGAGCCAAAATTAAACAAAGAAACTTGCTAGAGAGAGTGCCAGAGACTTTCTGGGGAAAACGGAGGTATAAATCTTGACACCTAAATGCTGTCCAATTAAAAGACTGAAACTGTGAATTACAATTTGGCCAGCCAAATGGATTTCTTGAACTCTGCCTTCAGTTTGGAGAGCGACTGTTAGAATGAGCCAGTCCGAGGAGAGCTTTCAGAGAGTGAGGAGGCTCAGGAGTCCCGCTTGAGCCACCGAGACAGAAGGAGCCTGTGCCTGAAAGCAGAAACAGAATTGTGTTCAGCTGCCAGGCTAAAAGAAAGAGGCCATTTTGCCAGAAGTATGGCAGTTTGGATTCAGTGCAAAATAATGCATCTGGAAAACTAAAACCCAGGGGAAGAGTACACAATGGGGGGGGGAGTAGTAACAACAACAATTGGAAAGGGACCTGGGGTAATCATATCAGATTACCTTAAGGTTAGCAAACAACGTGAGAAGGCAGTAGGGAGGGCTGGGAGTATACTGGGATGTGTAGGGAGAGGCATCACCAGCAGAAAACAGGAAGTTGTTATCCCTCTTTACAGACTGTTGGTGATACCCCATCTGGAGTACTGCATCCAGTTCTGGAGATCCCATCTCTGCAAGGACATAGACAGGATGGAGGCAGTCCAGAGAAGGGCAACCGAATGGTGTAGGGTTTGCAAGAGAAGCCATATGAGGAGAGACTAAAGGAGCTTATTATGTATACCCTTGAGGAAAGGGGGGGCATGATAGAAACTTAAGTACTTCAGTGGAATCAACAAAGTCCAAGAGGGTAGCATCTTTCAGAAAAAGATGTGCAAGAACGAGGGGACACAATCTGAAGATAGAGGGGGGGGACGGCTCAGGGGCAATGTGAGGAAGTAATAGTGATCATAACTCAATTGATTTTCCCTATCTGTGTATGTTTCTATAAACTATAATAATACTAAAATATATTTGTATAAAAACGCTGATCTGCAAAGCATAATTGCTTCACTTACAGAAATTAAATGGGATAGTAAAATGGTAAGTTTTGATCCCGAGGGTAGCTGGAATTTTTTCCAAAAAACTATTTTGGACTAAAGGGATAAACATATCCCATTCATAGTTACGCAAACCAATAAGAAATCTAAGCCTAAATTGCTGTCTACTCAAATCCAATGGGCCTTACGGCATGAATTAAGAAAATATTCTGCATATTTAAAATCTCAAACCACCGAACATTGGACTGCATATATAAAACTCCAAAAAAAAAAAGTAAAAATATGATCAAAAAAGGCTTGGGAGTTAAATTTAGCAAGAAATGCAAAAAAAGATAACAGTAAAATGTTTTATTCATATATCAAGTCTCTTAAAAAACTACGCATTTAGGGGGACCTCTTCTGCAAGATTGTCAACTTTATCATGAACCTGGTGATATGGCAAATATTCTAAATGAAACATTTTGTGAGGTATTTAGTACAAAATGTGATGGATCTGATGCAAACATATCAGTAGATAATATTCCACTTATTTCTATATCTGTAGATATGTTTAGGGACAAACTCTTATTGTTAAAAAATAAATATTCCCCCGGGCCTGATGATATGTGGCCATTTTCTATATCTTCTTGCAGATTATACCCCTTGCCCATTATGTTCACTGTTTGAATATTGCTTGAAATACAGTTTTGTACTGAAGGAGTGGAAAACTGCTCATGTAATCCCTATCTTTAAAAAGAGCTCTTGATCTGACTGGGAAAAGTATCGTCCCATTAGTTTGACATCATCTGTCTGTAACCCCTTTGTTACCCAGGGTTACTAGAATCCCAGTAAGACCTAGTGGTAGGCAGGGAAGGCAGCTTGTGAAACTCCAGTTTAATGAGTTTCACACTGTCTCACTCTGTTCTCAGTCTCAGCTGAAACTGAGAGATGACATCACCATAGAACTGTCACAGCTGCATAAGCCACATTGGAATATGCAGCAGAACGAGTGAGATAGACCGTTGGGAGTTTTCAAAGCCAGTTCCTGTTTACCTTCTGTGGGAGAAGAAGTCTCCTGTTTGTTTTGAAGGAGAAGTTCAGTGTCCAGTGTTCAAGTGGTGGAGACCACTGTCCAGGTCTCAGTGCCCCTCTCCCTCCGGGGGAGAGAGAAAAGTATCCTCATGTAGATTCCAGAGGCAATCCCGTAATCTCTGCTAAAGGAAGAAAGCTGCCTTTTACAGTTTCTTTTGGTCTTAAAAGTAGAAGGAGTTGTACTTCGCCTGTGGGGCACCTGCAATGAAAGGGTGAGTTTGCTCTAATTTGAGAGGCCAAAAATGTGTTTCTTCAGTTTGGAAAATGTGAAGAAAGCTGGGATTTGGACTACTATTTGGGAGGCCTATAGTACTAGGACAAACAAATGTAGTAGGTTCAAAAGCTAAAGTCTGTGTGGATTCAAGTAATGTTGTAGAGGGGGTGCTACAGTCCATCCACCATTTAATTTACAATTTGGAAGTTTCAGTTTCTCCAGAGAAATGGCCGGGTATGGGCTGTGGGAGCTGGAGGTGGGCAAACTCCCCATCTTTAGTAACCAGGTCCACCTCTACGGGTTTGTACTGTGATTGCTACTTGCCTCATGCACCTGGCCAGTGATGAGGTAGGTACCCAGATGTGGGTCGCAACTTGGGAAAATCTCTCAGAGTCGCAGACTCTAAGTGGTGTGGGGAGCCACAACTTGGGAAAAGAATTCTCCTTGTGAGATGGGAGTCAGAAGAAAGTAAGAAGGAAATCTCTCTAGGAGTCGCAGACTCTAAAGTGGTGTGGGGAGCAACAAGTAAAGTGGGTTCATTCTCCCAATGAACAATCAGTCAAGTGGCCGGCAGGGGAGCCGGGCCAGTCGGGCTGTGTATCCAAAGCACATGCAAGTCCGGGCTGTGTGCCTAGTGGGTCCAGAGCCTGAAATTAGTAGAAATGGGTTCATTCTTTAAGTGGACTGCCTTGTAGTCTCTAATCTGCATTATCAGTAAACGTAGCCCCATGGGGGTCCATCTATGCTTTGTTGTGTTCAGCTAGTTGTGAATAAAAGCCACACTGAAAAATCCCATTCCTGGTTCTGGACATTAGTTATTGCTTCCTGTAGTTGGATTTACTTGGGTGCCCCTGTGCAGAGTAGCCAAACCTAGGTCCCCTTGTGCCAGGTAACCTCATCCTCCCCAAACCCAGGTCTCCACCAGGTATTGCTGCCAGTGCCAACAGCATGCCACCTGTCATTTTGGTAAAAAGGCAGGGGTGAGGGGTTACAAAAATGGAGGCACTGCTTTGGATTTGTTTGGGAAGGAAGGTGCTCAGGCAAGGGGGCTAGCGTTTTGGCTATCTGGCAGTGGGTAGCCCAAAAAAACTGAAGCAATTTCCCTAGCGTGTTGCTGTGTGCTGTGAATCTTGTGCTGCTGTTTAAAAAATGCCAACTGTTTACCAAGGAGCTGTAAAGCCAAAGAGTGTGCCCTTGTCCTGCATCAAAATTGTTTACAGCGTTTTTGTCAGCTTTAAAAATGAACTGTGGTAAATAAAAGCGTGGAAAACTAGGGGTAACGACAGAGAAATTATGCCCTGGATGTTTGAATGCTTTTAAAATGAATTCTTGTGAAGGAAAGTGTGGAAAATCAGGGGTAGCAACAGAGAAATTATGCCCTGGATGTTTGAAATGCTTTTAAAATGAATTCTTGTGAAGGAAAGTGTGGAAAACTAGGGGTAGCAACAGAGAAATTATGCCCTGGATGTTGGAAATGCTTTCTGTGTAAATGGAGAGACAGTAGAGTTAATGGCAATGTTACATGGTTGAAATGGGCTCCCGGCGTGGAGTCAGTTGAAGAAACAAAAAGTGCATTTTACAGTTTAAATTTGCCTGCTCGACGATCGCCGTGAGGAGAGGAGCCCTCACAAGGAAGAAGAAGCTCATTTGCATGGCATCATATGGTTGGTCAGATTGCCATTTGTCCCACCCCTCAGCCAGCTCTTCTGAAACTGCCTCAGCATTCGAGAGGGAGACAGAGTGTAGTGCGTGTACTGGCAGTGGAGGAGTGTAGCGGAGGATTCAAAGTGCTGTAAACATTCAAAAAATAGACTTTTAAGTTTAAAATCTGGCTCAACCCGCAAATCAATCGTGGAAATAGTGAATTTGGTGGTTAAAATGACGATCGCTATTTTTCCCCACCGTTTGTATTCAGAGGCCTTCAAGAACTGGCTGCAGGCCATTTTACCCCATCGCAGGAAGTTGCTACTGATAACAGTAAGTAAATGTCCCGTAAACTGCTCAAACAGTGATTTTCAGTAATGCCATATAAAATGTGTGTGCAGCAGTGTAGTCGCTTTGCAAAATAACGCCTGTGTAAAGTCCTGCCAGCAAGTGCAAGTCTGTAAAGCCATTGAATGTGTACATGGAAGTAAAATAGCCTCAGTTTAAAGTTTGCAGCCAGAGAGAGACTGTGGGTTGTAGCAAAATGCAACACTAGTAGAAGCAAGCAATCCTGAGCTAAAACCTGAAGCTTTTAAGGGACTGTGAATAAATAAATGTTACCAGCTTGTGAAAAGTCCAAGGAAAATCCTGTAAATGTGTGTGTGAAGCCAGAACAGAGCAAGTTGTGCAGTTTGAGTAATAGTTATCGGTAGCTGGTGTAAATCGGGTGCGCAGTGGCTTGACCCAGATTCTAAATGTTGATGCACAGGAGTGCTGCCTCCGCCATTACAGGGTGGGGTAGTAAAGTAAACACAGCAGCAGAGGAGCCATTTTAAAGCTACAGTGTGTGTTCATTAAAGTGGGACTTTCAGTTACAGTGAACTTTTGTTTATTTTTCTGCAGTTATGGCCTCAGGACCAGCTCGTTACCCGGATCATGCCCCGGGTTGCAGTAACCGCAGCAGTAAATAGATTGAGAGATATTGAAAAGTGGTGCTATGGAGGGCAACTGCCTCCTGATGTGGCAATTCCTAATTATCCAGTGCATGTATGCCAGATATGCTTGAGTGCTGGAAGAGACGTCTTCATGATTCCGCACTGTGCTGGATGCCTACAAAAATATGGCTTGTATAAAGCGCCTCCAATTTGTTTGGCTCCCACATGGACAACAATTCAGGAATCTGCAGTTGGCAGCACACAGCACCAGGCGGAGCCTGTGGAGGAAGGTCCCTCGGGGGGAGTGTGGCACAAAGCTAGAGGGTGCAGAGTTAAAGACTGAACCTGAAGTTGAAGTTTTGGATGCTGGATCTCAGAAAGAAAGTTCAGATAAAGCATCACTAGACCCCTGGGTGGGGGGGCCTAGCCCAAGTCTCTTAGGTGAAGATGAGATGCGGGAGGCCTTTAAATGGGAGGTGTCAACCTCCGCGCTTAGTGATGAATGGATAGTCTCAGGGGTGAGAACGACTGCTCACTCCTGGGCTCAGATCCTCAGTGAAGAGGAAGATGAGGGGGAACCTATGTGGCCTTGTGAAAAAGGAACAGGTACACAGCCTCAAGATCTTGCCTCGGAGGAATGTATTGAAGAAGGTGGTGATGCCACTGCCCTGGCTTTACAGGAGGAAGAAGTCTCGGATCCATTTTTAATTTCTTTGAGGATGCAAAGCTGGCAGAACCAGGACTGGCCACCCCCAAGCCAGGCCAGCGGTCTCAGATTGACCAAAGCAAGTAAAGAGGAAAGACTGGTTCGTAGAAAGGCAAATGAGATCTATGAGATGACCTTTCCTGCCTTTCCTCGGAAAGTCTGGGAGGAGATTGAGGACTGCAGGAAATCCTGGATCTGGGATGAAACAATGAAAAATGTGCATCCTGGAGCCAACCAGCATGTAAAGAATAGACTGTTCCATGAAAAGTATACCCAGTGGAAAAGAGGCAGAACACTGTTTATGGACAGAGTGAGAATAGTGGATGGAGAGGGACGTGAAATCTCCCACTGTGTGAGTTATGTGCGCCCAGACGGGGTAATAATTCAAACCCCTGACCCCCAGTACTATTGGCCTCAGTGCAAGGACCTCCTAGCAATTAAGCCCATGCCTACAAAATGGAGAGCCGAGCAGTGGTAGTCAATACTGCCATACCAGACTGTGAAGTGCCCTTATTGATCCGCCAATATGAATAACCAAGGACTCAGGTGCCCCACATTCATCAGTCTACAGTGTACTGTCCTGTCCAGCAACCATCTAATGGCCCACCAGATGACTTCAGATCCAGAGAGGACACCAGCCCAGCTGTTTCCTGTTCATTGCCTGGTAATCGGATGATGTCGGACCAGCTGTTTTTTTTTCTGTTTCTGTTCTAAGGTTCCATCTCCATTGATGACATCAACCCAGCTGTTTTCAGATGTGCCCTCCTGTGGTTCCCGGAAGATGTCTGCCCAGCTGTATCAGAAGAAATGCTGCCAGGGAGAGTCTTCGGCTGCGGACCAGGTTCATGCAGATTCTTGTACTACAAATGGCTGGTAAGTCCGAAACTTTCCTATCTTTATGACATTGCAGTATACACCCTACACTACAGACTTCAAAAATGTGTGAACTGTCTGCAAAGACTCTCCCCTTCGGGACTTTGGCCTGTTAGAACTGTGCTTCACTGGGCTCCGGCCCAGGAGAGACTCTTTATTGGACTAGCCTTCGGGCCTTGTGGTCACTAGTTGGGACTTTTAGGGCGCTCCATCCCCCCAAATGTGTATTGTAAATAATGTCATTATTGTACTCTAATGTAAATACTGTTTTTCTACCTTTTTCTAAAAAAATCTTTTTGGGATTGTTCAGTGTTTTGTATGGTAGGGGTTTTAGATAGACTGTGTATGCAGATTAGGAGCGTGTGTTTTATCTTTCTTTTTCTTACAGGTGTTCCTGGGAAGACAAAAGAGAAGACAAGAAGAGGGGGAGGGGCTCATTGGAGTTCCTCGTCAGTGCTTTATTTTGTAGAATTTAAAGTACTGTGGTGTTATTGTTATGGTTACTGTATTAACCCTTTTCCTTCCACAGGTGTGGTTGTGGGGGTAGGGAGGAGGCAGTAATTGGTATTTTAATGGTGTGGTTGCAGGTTGCCCAAGGTTGGGGAGGTCCCCGGGTTGTTTTTGTTTTTGGAATATTATGTTAGAGGCAGATAGGTTTTCCCTAGAGGGTTAGGGGGATAGACAGGCTGTGGTCCTGAGTGGCCATTGGGACTGCAGTACTGATCTATCAGGGCTATGCTCTGGAAAGTTCTTCCAGAACCACTAGGTGTCCATAGTAAGTGGATAGTGTAGAGGCTGATATGTCAGCTACAGGCCTCTAAGCCCTTAGTGTTGCCTGCCTGTGCTTGCACATGGTAGGAGGGGGCCTGATCACCCCCCTTCGCAGGTAGCACATAGGGTGGGATGGCCTAAGGCCGGGTGCATAATGACTGGGGACAGTCATTTTCCTGGTCAAGGGCAAGTGTAACCCCCTTGTTACCCGGGGTTACTAGAATCCCAGTAAGACCTAGTGGTAGGCAGGGAAGGCAGCTTGTGAAACTCCAGTTAAATGGGTTTCACACTGTCTCACTCTGTTCTCAGTCTCAGCTGAGACTGAGAGATGACATCACCATAGAACTGTCACAGCTGCATAAGCCACATTGGAATCTGCAGCAGAGGGAGTGAGATAGAATGTTGGGAGTTTTCAAAGCCAGTTCCTGTTTACCTTCTGTGGGAGAAGGAGTCTCCTGTTTGTTTTGAAGGAGAAGGTCAGTGTCCAGTGTTCAAGTGGTGGAGACCGCTGTCCAGGTCTCAGTGCCCCTCTCCCTCCGGGGGGGAAGAGAGAAAAGTATCCTCATGTAGATTTCAGGGGCAATCCCCTAATCTCTGCTAAAGGAAGAAAGCTGCCTTTTACAGTTTCTTTTGGTCTTAAAAGTAGAAGGAGTTGTACTTCACCTGTGGGGCACCTGCAACGAAAGGGTGAGTTTGCTCTAATTTGAGAGGGCAAAATGTGTTTCTTCAGTTTGGAAAATGTGAAGAAAGCTGGGATTTGTACTACTATTTGGGAGGCCTATAGTACTAGGACAAATAAATGTAGTAGGTTCAAAAGCTAAAGTCTGTGTGGATTCAAGTAATGTTGTAGAGGGGGTGCTGCAGTCCATCCACCATTTAATCTACAATTTCGAAGTTTCAGTTTCTCCAGAGAAATGGCCGGGTATGGGCTGTGGGAGCTGGAGGTGGGCAAACTCCCCATCTTTAGTAACCAGGTCCACCTCTACGGGTTTCTGCTGTGATTGCTACTTGCCTCATGCACCTGGCCAGTGATGAGGCAGGTACCCAGATGTGGGTCTCAACTTGGGAAAATCTCTCGCGGAGTCGCAGACTCTGAGTGGTGTGCGGAGCCACAACTTGGGAAAAGAATTCTCCTTGTGAGATGGGAGTCAGAAGAAAGTAAGAAGGAAATCTGTGGGTGGCAGTGGAGCCGGGCCAGTCGGGCTGTGTATCCAACGCGCATGCAAGTCTGGGCTGTGTGCCTGGTGGGTCCAGAGCCTGAAATTAGTAGAAATGGGTTCATTCTTTAAGTGGACTGCCTTGTAGTCTCTAATCTGCATTATCAGTAAACGTAGCCCCATGGGGGTCCATCTATGCTTTGTTGTGTTCAGCTAGTTGTGAATAAAAGCCACACTGAAAAATCCCATTCCTGGTTCTGGACATTACAGTTATTGCTTCCTGTAGTCGGATTTACTTGGGTGCCCCTGTGCAGAGAAGCCAAACCTAGGTCCCCTTGTGCCAGGTAACCTCATCCTTCCCGAACCCAGGTCCCCACCAGGTATTGCTGCCAGTGCCAACAGCATGCCCCCTGTCGTTTTGGTAAAAAGGCAGGAGTGAGGGGTTACATGTCTGTAAAGTGCTAGAAAGTATCATTAAAGATCTTATTGGTGAGACTCTTAATGCAGTAGATACTAAACAACACGGATTTATCAAAGGTAGAGGATGCATAAGTAATTTAATGTGTTTCTATGAAAAGGTTAGTAGGAACACTGATAATGGCACCCCCTGGGATATAATCTATTTTGATTTTAGTAAAGCATTTGATGTTATGGTCCACCAGGCAATAATTTTTTAAATGATTGGACACTAACATTAACAGACATATCAGTAAGTGGATAGAAAAGTGGGTGACACACAGATCCCAACGGGTTTTAATAAATGGCCACTTATCCAACTCAAGATCAGTAACCAGTGGGGTCCTTCAGGGGTCAGTCTTGGGACCATGTCTCTTTCAAATATTTATTGCAGACCTTACTAAAAACTGTTTCTCTGATTCAATTAAATATGCAGATGATATTAAACTTGGTAGCCCTTGTGATAATGAATATGATATTTCTAAAATTCAGCATGATCTATGCAGTATATCTGACTGGTCGAACTATGGGGAATGCGATTGAATGCCTCAAAATGTAAGGTCATGCACATTGACTTCAATAACCCCTCAGCTGTGTACTTATTTAATGAGACTCCATTGGAAGACACAACTAATGAAAAAGACTTAGATATTTATATATCAAATGATCTAAGATATAATAAGCAGATTAATGAGGGCCTTAACAAATGTAATCAAATTGTATGGTCTGTCAAAAGAAATATTAAATCAAGAAGTCAAGAAATTATGTTACCACTTTTTTTAGCTTATGTTAGGCCACATTTGGAATATTCATCCCAACTCTGGAGTCCATATAAAAAAGGGGAAATAGCTTCATTGGAAAAAATTCAAAGGAGATTTACTAAAAACATTTAGGGTATGTTCAGCATTTCATATGAAAAACGATCGGAACATTTAAATCTTATGTCCTTATCCCTTAGACATCTTCAGGATGATCTCTTATATATGTTTGATATCATAAATGATCTATATCTATTTTCAGAGATGGGTTTTGTATTCAAGAATAATATACACAATACCAGAGGTCACCCATTATAGATAAGTAGGACTAGATTTCATCATATGAATAGGAAATATTTTTTCACCCAAAGGATTATTAATCCCTGGAGCAACCTTCCTTTTGAAGTCATTAGTAGTACTAACAAAACAATATTTAAAAATCATCTTGATAAATTTATTATTAGTATTAATAATTTTGGATATTATAGCTAATTTTGGTGCTATTATGGGCCTCACAGTCCCCTTGCACCTAACCACCTTAGTATGAAACTTAGTATGAAGTATTTTGTCACAGAGGACACGTGATGTGTGTGGACACATGGAACCACCTTCCTGAGGAGGTTGTGGGGTCTAAAACTGTGGGAGAATTCAAGAATGCATGGGACAGACATGAGTCAATTCTTGTGGGGGGTAGGAAGAAATAGGCTGTTGGTTAACTAGGATCTGCAGCTTATCCAGTAAGCAGGGAAATGGGCAGACTAGGTGGGCCAAGCAGTCCTTATCTGCTCTCAAAGTGTATGTTTCTATGTGTGGGTCATCTGCAGACCTGCAGGGGAAAGGCCTATACATACCTGCCTGCTGAACTCTGGACTGCCTGAAGGCAGAAAAGGAATTATGTTCAGCTGCCAGGCTAAGAGAAAGAGGACACTTTACCAGATAAGTGCTGTTTTGCCAGAAATGGTTAAATTAAGGGACTGTTGTGTGGACTTCACGTTTAATGGACTCTGTTGCCATTTGGAGCCTGTGGATGTTGCATGTGTCTCCTGCCACGTTCAGTAAAGGGGGAGACCTATTGCCAGTTGTTCTTGTTTCTTTTCTGAACAAGGTTAAGCCAGACTGAAAACTGTAGGCTAAGTGAGTTTGCCGAACTGTATCCAAAGCTGAACTTCATGTACTGGACTTGTATCAGTTGTGGCCCCAGGACTGTTCCTGCACCAGATTCACTGTCTGCATTGTTAAGAGATCTAAACCTCACTTTCAGATTCTTGTCGATATTGAGAATGCAAGTAATCACAGACTCATTGCATTAGATTAATAAACAAGTTTATTACTACCAAAAGGATAAATCACAGTTGCCCTAAGCAGTTCTTACCAGTACGAACCAGGAGCCAATGCTAAGCGTTCTTATACCTCAAGGTTTCTCTGTGTCTCTTGGGGTCTCTCCTGAGGTCTCTGAGGTATAAGGCTTGTGCATTACATTATATACCTGTGATAATTACTATGGTTACCATAAGATGGAAACATTTCTAGTTACAGAGATGAGCCCTATTGGCTAAATTAGAGGTGGCTCCACAGTCCAAGATAACATTATACAATTCTGTAAAGTCATCAGTTTGAGAACAAAAGAGTTCTTGTACAGAGTCTTACATAACTCAGTGTAGTAGTACAAATCACCAAAAGGTGGTAATGCCATCTTACATATTATAATTGCTCCAAGGACACAGGTGTCTTGGCATCTTACAAGTAAGAAATACACAAAAAAATACAAGCAGAATATATGCATTAGCAAGCAAAGCGTATTACAACAATATGCATTCATATCCTGACATCTACTCTTGTACGATAGATGCCCTTAGCCCTATATGTTAGTATAACATATACTTAAGTGCTAGCTGTCTATGGTGTACCTCTGAGGGTACCAGTTAGGGTGCAGGGACCTTGTGTAACAGCATGCAGAGAGACGAGCCTTAGGGAGTCAGCCCCTGTGGAGAAGCCAGTCACAGGTGGCAGCCACCTACTGGGAAAGGCCATGAAGTGGAGGTGAGTTGCATTGGCCCCAGTCCCCACTGGCATCCTGGAAAGCCAGCAGGTCCATGGTGTTTTTAGCCAATTCTTCAGTCTGTCTTGGTGCAGTGAGTACAATCAGGGTAGCCCCCTACAATAACAAAATAACCGTATTGTGTCATCCAATTTGCCTTATAATTCCTAGGAGGGTTTAATTGTGGCTACAAATCATCCAGTCTGGGATTACAAATGTTCTGCTGCTTGCAAGTGTTGTTTATCTGTTTAATAACAATCTTCATTTCATCAAGGGCTCCAACTAGCTGTAGTGCCAGCCAACACACGGCAATACTTCAGGCCTGCTCCTTATTCCATTCTGGGTAATCAGCAGTTGTTAGTTAGTTAGTTAGTTAGTTAAAATTGTATTTTTGTACAGGATAGAACTTTAGGACCAATGGTCCTATTTACAAAATTGTCCTGTATACATATAAACATACTAGAAACCAACAGACAATAAATTCATGTTAGAACATAGAATCTACATATATTGCACAGAAATATAACAGTTAAAAATCAAATACAGATAATGAAATCCAAAATTAGGCAGTATTATTAATGACAGCTGCATTCTTGAGTTATGCTCCTGTTTAATTGGGCTTTAAACATAGATACTTTGGTCAAATTCCTAATTGTTGGTGATGGTTCATTCTAGATTCTGGCCGCATGATACTGGAAAGTCATGCTGCCATACCGGGTGTTAATTTTGGGAATTTATATGCCCCATGGGCTACCTCCCTCGTTCCATAATGTTGATTAAACTGATTAAGTCAGAGACTATATGGAGAAATGATAAATTCTGTCTGATTACAGTACAAAAATAATTAAACTAAATTTTTACCCTTCCCTTGTTCATGTCCCCCTTTCATAAACCAGATTTATAATTTGATGCTAATTTGGGCTGTGAGCTTATTATTATTACCTAGCTTGTCAGTTACTGAGCCACCCAAATTGTACTGTGAAATTGCATTATTGTTGCTGAAAACTTCATTTGCAGGAGGGCACAGGGTATATACCAGAAGACCAGACCGTCTTGGTAAGTGTGGTGTCTGTGAGCATATCATTAGTGCTGTCAGCTAATTGTGCATTGAATGCCATATACTGTAGTTGTGAAACTTGGTGTGCAAGGCCACTAGGTGAGGCTGTGGGTAGGTGTAGCTTCCCAGAGGGCTGTACCAGTTTTAACCAATACCCACGTGAGTGTTATCTGGGTGGATGCACCATTATTGTAGTTCTCCTTTTGGTAGGAAAGCCACAGTATCTGCTGAATCTAAACCCAGGCCCCTCAAGCTGCAGTCAGAGAAGCAGGGATGGGTGGTAGCCTTAGGTATAATGGCACCAGAGTTACATAAGTATGGAGAGAATAAGGGGTGCAGGAATATGTAAGTATGGAGAGAACAGGGGTGCAGGAATATGTAAGTATGGAGAGAACAGGGGTGCAGGAATATGTAAGTATGGAGAGAACAGAGGCTGCAGGAATATGTAAGTATGGAGAGAACAGAGGGTGCACAATATGTAAGTATGGATAGAACTGAGGTGTAGGAATATGTTAGTATGGAGAGAAAAGGGGTGCAGTAATACATTAGTATAGAGAGAACAGCAGTGCAGGGATATGTAAGAATGGAGCGAACATGGAGTGCAGGAACATGTAAGTACCAAGAGAACAGGAGTTTGGGAATATGTGAGTGTGGAGAGAACAGGTGATGCTGGAATATGTAAGTATAGAAAAAATGGTGGCTGCAGGAATGTGTAAGAATGGAGAGAACAGTGGGTGCAATAATTTGTACTTATGGAGAGAACGGGGTACAGGAATATGTATATACAGAAAGAACAGGGGTGCAGAAATGTGTAAGTATGGAGAACATGGGAGTTCAGGAGTATGTAAGCATGGAGAGAAAAGGGGTGCAGAATATATAAGTATAGAGAGAAGAGGAGTGCAGAGATATGCAAGTATGAAGAAAACTGGGGATTGTAGGAATATACACAGTAGTTATAGAAATTAATAATTTGACTTCAGAGGTGGCTGTTTTTTATCCATTATTTTGCGATGAAGTGTATTGTGGTTATGGACCATCATTAATCAGTTTTTGACTTTAAGTAACAATTGGTACTATGCATATTCTTGGAAAAGTCTTTTGTTACCTTTATGTAGCTCTGACTATAAATAACATTTGTATTGTATTGTGATTTTTAATGTACAGGCTTCAATGTTCCAAATAAGCAATTGTTATTGCTGACCGAGAGGGATGAAGAACTCCCTCTTGTTGATGTGAAGGTGGAAGAGGGGGACGCGGGAGTCCCTTTTGTTAATGTGAAGGTGGAAGAGGAACTCCCCTTTGTTGATGTGAAGAAGGAAGAGAGGAATGACAAATGCCCATTTATTGATGTAAAGGTGGAAGAGAGAGATGAGGAATTCCATTTTGTTGATGTGAAGGAAGAAGAGACAGATAAAAGACTCCCTTTTGTTGTTGTCAAGGTGGAAGAAGTGGATGAGAAACTCCCTTTTGTTGATGTGAAGGTGGAAGACAGGAATGACAAGCTACCTTTTGTTAAAGTGAAGGTGCAAGAAACTGCAGAGCAGAAGGATCACCTTGAAGTCATTCCCACCAGTAAGTATGATAGATGGCTAGATGATGTGTTTATATGGGTTCTTTTTTCAGCTATGATTGAGAAGAAGTTGGGAAGAAAATAAAAAAAATGTAGAGTTGGAAGAGGGAGAGCTATAGAATTACAAGTTGGCTATAATATCAGAAAGCTTGAAAGGAGTAAAGCCAATGAGTATTTTAGAAAGGAACATGTCAGTGTTATAACTGACATGTTAGATGGTGGACATGACAGAAGACTGGAGTCACACGGGGGTCAATCTTCAAAGCCCTGAGAATGCTGCAAGCCCCTGGTGTGCCGAGCGTGTGGTGCTCACAGCTTGTGTATTCTTCCAGCCAGCAATCGGGATTTTCAATCCCGAGCACCAAATACTACAAGTTAGACCAGCTTTTCCCCTGGTCTAACTTGCACCATTTGGGGGAGCCATTCACAAGGCTTACGCCAAACCTTTTGTGTAAGCTGCTGCAAAATGAGGAAACTGTCACAGCTGCATCTGATGTACTAATATCAAGTTTGTTGTGTCAAAAGAGTTTGGCACAGCTGCACCAAAGAAACAGGATGCGACAGATGGCTTAATGCAAGCCCTGCATCACCCTTAACACAAACCCTGCGTCATCCTTAATGCAAGCCCTGCATCACCCTTAACACAAGCCCTGCATCACCCTTAACACAAACCCTGCGTCACCCTTAACGCAAACCCTGCGTCACCCTTAACGCAAGCCCTGCATAACCCTTAACGCAAGCCCTGCATAACCCTTAACGCAAGCCCTGCATCACCCTTAATGCAAGCCCTACGTCACCTTTAATGCAAGCCCTGCGTCACCCTTAACACAAGCCCTGCATAACCCTTTAAAAATCAAGTCATGGTCTTGATTCCAGGTGTGGGTGAGTGGGCAAGAGTCTGTATAGATACATAGACAGTGTCGGCAGATAAGGGCCTATGGCCCACCCAGTCTGCCCATTTGAGCTTGTAAGTTCAGTTTATGTTTTCCTAGAAGTCTGTTGCCTCTTACCCCTGACCTACAGAATTCCTTTATGTCTATCCCATGCATTCTTAAATCCCGTGATTGCTTCAGGCCCCACCACTTCCTCTGGCAGGGTGTTTCACTTGTCCACCACCCATTCTGTGAAGAAATTCTTCCTCACATTTCCTCTGAATCGTCCTCCCTCCAACTTCATCCCATGCCCTGTAGTCCTGGAACATCTTTTTCGCTTAAAAATAGTGTATTCCTGCACCTACAAGTATCTTACAGGGAGGAACAGCCCTCCCTGTAAGATACTTGTATGTCTCTATCGTATCCCCTCTCTCCCTCCTCTCCTCCAGGGAGTACATGTTCAGTTCCTTCAACCTGTCCTCATAGGACTTGTGATGCAATCCATGCACCATCTTTGTTGCCCTCCTCTGAACCTTCTCTATCCTGTCTATGTCCTTCGTAGGTAAGGTCTCCAGAACTGTACACTGTACGAGGTGGGCCTCACTAGTGTCTTGTACAGTAGAATTATGACCTCCCTTTTCCTGCTGGTGATGCCCCTGCCTATGCATCCCAGCATCCTATTTGCTTTACCTGCTGCCTTGTCACACTGTTTCCCTACCTTGAGGTCATCAGAGATGATAACCCCAAGATCCCTTTCCTGCTTGGTGCATGCTATATCCTCACCCCCCAATTGATATATTGTGCCAGGGTTTTTGTGCCCCATATGCATTATCTTGCACTTCTTTGCATTGAATTTCAACTGCCAAACCCCTGACCATTCTTCAAGTTTCTGCAGGTCCCTTCTCATTCTGTCTACACCCTCTGGTGTGTCTACTCTGTTACAGAGCTTTGTGCCATCAGTGAACAGTGAAATTCTGCCTTCTAGGTCCCGCGCAATGTCACTGATGAAGATGTTGAATAGGACCAGTCCCAGCACTGATCCCTGTGGTACCCCACTGGTCACTCTTCCCTCTGTGGACTGACAGCCATTCACCACCACCCTCTGTGTCCTGCTGCCCAGCCAGTTACCTACCCACCACACTACTGTCCTGCCCACACCCATATTCCCCAGTTTGTGTAATAGTCTTCTATGTGGCACAGCGTCAAAGGCCTTGCTGAAGTCCAGATAGGACATGTCCACTGCCCTCCCCTGATCCACCTCCCTAGTCACCCAGTCAAAAAATTCAAAGAAGTTCTTCTGACATGACCTCTCCCTGGCGAAACCATGCTGCCTTGGGTCCTGTAGTCCATTGACAACCAGATGTTCCACTAATCTCTCCTTCAGTAGTGCTTCCATGATCTTCCCCACTACTGAGGTGAGGCTGACTGGTCTGTAGTCTCTGCCTCTTTGTTCCCACTTTTTGTATAAGGGACTACATCTGCTATCCTGTAGTCTTTGGTACCTCCTGTTTCTAGTGATCGGCTAAACAGGATAGCCAGAGGTTCAGCCACCACCTCTCTAGTTCTTTTAAGGACCCTGGGGTGCACCCATCTGGCCCCATTGCTTTATCAACTCTTATTACTTCCAGTTTCTTCAGGACCTTTCTCGTCAAAGGGACTTGTGTCCATTTCTGCACCATTCTCACCCTTGTACTCCTTCAGACCCATTACACTCCTCTTCCTCAGTAAAGGCTGAGCAGAAATACCTGTTCAGTATGTCAGCTTTACTGTTGTCATCCTCCACGTGGCCCCATCCTCCCCCTTCAGTCTCACTATCCCTCCCTTTGCCTTTCTTTTTTCACTTATGTACCTGTAAAAGGTTTTGTCCCCTCTACCCACTGATTTTGCAATGTGTTCTTCTGTCTGAGCTTTGGCTTCCCTTTCTGACCTCCCTGCCTCCCTTTGCTTTTCCTGGTACTCCTCCCTATCCCCTTCTGCCTGTGTCTTTTGTATTGCCTGAATGCAGTCCTTTGTCTTTCTACTTTTCCTACCTCTTTGGAAAACCATAATGGTCTCCTCTCTTCCTTTCCTCTTGCTAACCTGTTTAATGCATCATTTTGTTGTTTTGTAATCTGCATTTTAAATACTGCCCACTGTTCCTCAACCCCTGATTCCTGCCCCATTCCCCTTAATGCCTCTTTCAAGTATCTCCCCATTTTCCCAAAGTCTGCCCCTCTAAAATTCAGGATACGTGTTTTTGTGTGGTTTGGTTCTGCTCTTTCTGTGATTTCAAACCACAGTGACTGGTGGTCACTGTTCCCCAGGTGCTCTCCCACTGTTACCCCCATTACATTGTCCCTGTTTGTGAGCACAAGGTCCAGTATTGCCTTCTGCCGAGTTGGTTCCATGACCAGTTGCTTGAGGAAAGCACCCTGAAGGGAGTCCAGGATAAATCTGCTCCTAGTTGCTGCTGCTGGGATGCTCCAGTCCACGTCTGGAATATTGAAGTCTCCAACCAGTACTACCTCACCCTTGTCTGCCATCCTTTGGATGGCTAGCATCAGCTCCCTATCTGTTTCTTCCTCCTGGGCTGGTGGTCTATAGACCACACCTGTGTGGATGGCTGTCCCCATTTTCCTTTCCAGCTTAACCCACAGTATTTCTCCCCCATTTTGTTCCTCCTGGATCTCTGTGGCCCTTATGTCATTTTTCACATACAGTGCCACTCCTCCTCCCTTCCTGCCTGCCTGCCCTGTCTCTTCTGAATATGTTGTAGCCAGGTATGGCCATCTCCCAGTCATGGTTATCATTACACCAGGTTTCAGTGATGGCTACAATGTCCAGGTCTGACTGCACCATGACAGCCTCCAGATCTTCTATCTTGTTGCTAAGGCTCCTGGCATTTGCACACATGGCTTTTCATGATTTGACCTCCCTAGACTGTTTTGCTGTTCTACTCCAGCCCCTTCCTTGGTTGTCCTTTATCCCTGGTTCTCCTTGCTGTCTGTCCTTCTGCTGAATTTTGCCCATTTTCTGCCTATCTACCTCTTGGGTGCTAATCTCCATCTTTTGCACACTGCTTTGTAAAGATAGGCACTCCCTGGTTCACTGGTTCCACTGCTAGCTGTGGGAGGTGAGCAAGTAGGTACCCTCCTTGCTGGCCTGCCCCCCCTTTGCTAGTTTAAGTATGTTAAACATTTGGTCATTGAGAAAGGAGGAACATTAATGCCACAAGCCCCTTATGTGCAGAGTGTCACAAATCTACTCCAGAGGTCAGGCCCTCTGCTCCCACAGTGCCCAGCCTTGAAGTGCGATTTGTGATCAGGGGACAAACAGGGACACCCTCCTGTTTGTTTTGGGTTCGAGCAAACTACCAGTCTCGAGTCCTGGGGTCAATTATGAACCCTTTTTAGCTAGCACACCCAGGTAACGGGTCCAAATATCACGCTGTCCTCGGGGAAAGCAGCACAATACTTGACCCAGCAGGCATACAACCAACCTGGTTCACAACCCCCTGCCGACTCAGTTAAGACTCTGGTATTTACTTGCCTTGCTGCATCTTTACACAGATCATTGTTAGCTTGGCTGCATGTGGTAACACACTAAGCAACTTAACAGTTATGTCAGAATTATCAATACTGTTCCACCATTCACACTCAAAATAATAAAATGTCTCAGCAGGTTTTAAGGAAAAACAACATTTACTAAAATTAAAAATGGTAAGTAAATACAGTACATGAAGCAGACAAGTATACATTAAGATTACAGTCAGAAAGAAATGGAACATTTCAAGTTAAAGTGCCTTCCAACTGATCTAGCTAATTCTACCTCAGTGTTCAGTTGGCAAGGGGTTCACACTTGAATTACCAGTCTTGGCAGAAGGGGTCTCTCTTGAGTCCAGGAACAAGGGTCCCTTAGAAGTCCAAAACAAAAAGTGTCTGTCTTGGAAGACAAAACACAGAAGTATACAGTGTTCCCCCAGCATCTTGACAATATCAGGTGGAAAAGTGTCCCACCCGCATGGGAGGTCACAGCTCTGTGATGATGCTGGCTGTGAGATCACTCTCATTCCTGCATACTAAATTAGTCACATGCCACTGCAGAAGGCCAAGTATTCTAATTATAAAAAAAGTCTGTTTTCTCCCAAGCGAATCTCAGAGCATTGTTTTAGCTCAGGTTTAGAAATGCTCTATTTTGATGTTTCAGAAAAACATCCTGATGGGCTATTTCACAACATTCTGGGATATTTCACATAGGCTTTCCAAAACCAGTGTCCCTCTTGATATGCTGTAAAATGCAACAGTTTCAGTGATTAAAGCACCAGATCTCTGAGAACATGAGTTGTTTAACAGTTACACAGGTGTTGGCAGATACGTGTTAAAACAAGAAAAGGAAACTATAGCCATCCAGCTCCAGCAAGCTGCTGTCTTTGGGATCAAAAGGTCAGGTCCCTTTAAAATCTAGTCTTTTCCCATGGGCCTGCTGTCCATGCCATGTCTCATAAGCAGAAATCCCATAAGAAAAACAGAGACATCAAGATGATATACAAATAAGAACTGTCAGTTGGATGTTCTTGCCACACCAAGCATGTGGCACTTGTGGCTTGCTGCGTTCTTCTGGCCAGCAATAGTGATTTTCAGTCCTGAGCACCAAATACCTCAAATCAGACCAGCTGTTTCTTGGTCGAATGTGCGCCATTTCTGGGACTCACGTTATGGGGCTTGCACCAAATCTTTGGTATGAGCTGCCGTAAAATGAGGAAAAGTTGACACTACACCCAATGTACTAAAATCAGGTTCAGTTGAGTCAAAGGAGTTTGGCACGGCGGCATCAAAAATGTGTGTGATGAGGGCTTAACGTAAGCCCTGCATCACCCTTTGAAAATCACTGGTCTTCATTCCAGGCGTGGGTGAGCAGGCAAGTGTCTGCATTATAAACATTTGGTCATTCAGAGATGGGATGTGAGAAGTGCACAGAGGAGTGAGTGGATTGTATTTAAGTCTTGGAAGTGATGATGACTCAAGCAGTGATTTAAAGATGATAGTGAATCAGTCAGTCACTTTATTTCAATATAGTGCATTTCTCTTAAAATGTTCATAGCACAGTACAATATTTTTAAACTACAGAAAAAGTCTACTTTGAAATACTGTCGCTATGAGAGGAGAAGCCAGGCAGAAAAAGGTTTAATCTGCAGAGGACTCTAGGAGGTGACAAACCAAATGGTATTACCAAAGATGGCAAAAAACTAGGACTGTGCCATTTGTACTCAGAAAATTGGGCATAGGTAGAAGCAAACTCTTGCAGCTGTCCTCTGATGGGGGCCCACTTGGAAATGATAGACACAGTAAAGTACCTTGGTGTCTGGCTTAATCAAGAGATCACTTTCAGATGCATACTGAGCACGCTCTAGAGGCTCAAATCCTACCATACTAATGAAGCATGTGTGTTTGTGCCAGCAGTGTGCTCCTCCCTATGCTACTGAAACATATAGAAACATTGAATGTGTTGGCAGAAAAAAGGCCATTCAGTCTATCCAGGCTGGTGTACCCTACAGAGTACTTGAGTGTTGGCCTATTGCCCATCCATCCTTCTTCTCAAATAGCATCCATATCCTTTACTGATCTTACACTGTGCCTGTTCCACCCCGGTTTGAATCCCTCACTGTATGTGTCGTACTACGTCTTTAAGGAATTTGTTCCATCTGTTCACCACTCTTTCAGTGAAAAAGTATTTTTGGACCTCCCTCCTAAATTTTACTCCAGCCAGCTTCAGAGGATTCCCCCTTGTGTTCATGTTGATGTTTAAAGTAAACAGTTTTTTCCAGTTTACCCCATTAATCCCGTGGAGCTACCTATATGTATCTATCATGTCCCCCATTTTCCTGCTGTCAATCACTCATCAGACCTGCAGGGAAACAGCACCATTGATTATTGATTTTATTTTCTAAACCTTGTTCAACTTCTTGTCATTTTATGTTACCGTCAAAAGAATCTTTATTTAGATTTTCCACCTCCACTTACAGAACCTACAGGAATGACGATTACGTGGTTTGTGTTTGCCATTTGGGCCTGTCTCACAACGTGAGGACTTGTGATATCTGCCAGAGATTTAACCAGGCCACAAGGAGATGCCAAAAGAAAGCTCTTAAAACCTTCATTACTGTCACAGCCATGGAAGCTGCTATCAAGGCTGTGGTCTCCAATCCAGCTTCTCACTCAACGGCTGCTGCCTAAAAGTCTTCCCAGCATTCATCAAACCTTTCACTTATGCGGTCATCAATGTCAAAGAACACAGACAAAGAAAACTTGTTGAATCACTGTAAGCAGGGGAACAAGGCTCCTGCTTCACCAGTGAAGTCAAGGTCTCCGTTAAAAGAGAGTAAGTCCCCGTCATCGCGTGCTCCAGCAGTGACAACTGCTGCCCCAATCGATCATTAGTGAGATATCAAGGTCGGGGTCTGGCTCTGCTATACCTACTATGGACAGTCTGCAGCCTCCATCAATGGGTTTTGCCCCCTCAGTGATGGTAGTCCTGGACCTTTATCAGGATGCAATCTGCTCCCAGATCATGCTATTATCTCGGAGTAGAAGGACAGCACTCTTCAAAGTTTGTTGGAAAGTCAATCTTTGACTTGCAGGACCTTCCCTCGGACAAGCTCCTACATATTGAGTTCTTTCATAGAGCAACTTGTCCCAGGTCAACCCAGGAGAAAAACCTTGCTCAATCATGATGAGGTTCCTTCATTATGCAACTAAAGAAAAATTTCAGTTGGCAGCCTAGCGCAAAAAAATGGTGCAGTGGGGGGGAGCATAGGATTTAGGTTGATCAGGACTACACTGCTACTCCCCCATCTGTGTGCTAACAGACAGGTGTGTGTATTAAATTCCAGACACCTTTTCCTGCAAACCCTCAGCCCCATTTACTGTATCCTCCCCCTTGTATGCCTGTACTTTCTCCTTGCCCTTTTCTCTGCTACACCCTCTCCCTCAGCCTGCTCTGATCCCCGCTGCCCCCTGTTTTCTCACTCTCTGTGCTCCCCCTTTTCCTGATTTCAGGACCCTGCCTCTTGTCCCCTCCTTCCCATCCCTAACTGCCCCATCATAGCTACAGCCCCCCCATTGCTCCCCTCCTCCACCAACAGACGTAGAGGGTTGAAACAGTTACTGAGCCTAATGCCTGACCCCAAGACTCCCCTTTCATTAGCACTTGGGATCAGTACAGTATAGAGGGCTTATCGTTCCAAGAGGAGGAAGTAGGGAACGAGGGCGAGGGGTGGGCATCATGGCTAAACCCCCTCAACATGGTAGGCCAGTGGCATAGATTGAATGCTCTTTATGGGCAGACTAGATGGACCCTTGGTCATTATTTGCAGGCAATGTTGATGTTTCTATAGGACCAAAGACTCCTGAAATGACTTTTATGATTTGCTTTTGCAAGTGTGATGCTGTATTTTTCTCTTTGTTTTCATATTTAAAATAGTGCTAATACAATATTTCTGTCTATATTAAAAAAAAACAGCTGTTGGTCAGTCTGGTGGCACAGAGGGCTGAGGTACTGTCAAATGCCTCACTTCTCACCATGCTGGTGATCTGAGTTCAGGAACCAGCTTAGGTCACCGGTGGTCAGCAGGGGGGGAATGGCCTAGAGAGGAGTGAGCACCTACCTGATAGCCTCCCCTCTGGGACTGGGGTAGTGGGCCTTCCTGACTCTTGGCTACACCAGGTGAAGGCATGGTGGCAGTGCATATGTACTGGAGTCAGATGTAGGTCAGGGGGTGGAGGGAGCCTCTGTTCCAGAAAGCATGCATGTCTCCATACTGGTGTGGCTTCAGGAGTTAGAGGGAATAAAACATGGTACAAAACCAAGCAGACCAGGCTGCAGGAAGCCCTGCCTGGATGCCTGGACCCACTTTTCCACTCTAGCTGGTAAGGTAATTCTGAATATGTGTACTCCAGATGGGGAGATATGGCCCTGGGGGGTACAGGTTGAGTAGGGAGGATAGGGACAGTCTGAGGTGTCTGCAGACATCTCCTGATACAGATCACTGTGTGCTCCGGTTAACTGTAATAATCGATGCATTTTGCCGCTTTGTCAGTTGACTATGACTAGGCTTCGGTCGGAGCTGCTGTGTTCATTTTCACAATTTTTACCAGCATTCAACTGTCGATCTTTTAGTATGTGTATGAATAATTAGAATAAAAGAAGGCTTAACATACAGATCAAAAGAAGCAAATTGAAAATAGTATGGGAAGCAATTATAAGAAAGTTACAAGTTCTGTAGATTTAGTGATCTCATGAAATTCCCAAATCCGGGAAATTCTTTGTTTTTACCAGTGTCCAGGCAGTCCAAATTCCATGATTTTTCTGGGTTTTCTGGTTAGAAACAAAACCTACTGGTCTTGAAAGATGTATTCATGGGAATAATGGGGGGGGATGGGGGCATTTTGGAGAATTTCTAGCTTGTCAAAACAGATCCAGAAACAAATGGTTTGATACCTTTTATTGGACCAACATAGAAGTAACAAAAAAAAAAACAGTGCCTTAAGCTGTTCGGACCAACCAGGTATTTTTTCAGAAGCTTATGCCAGTTGCTTGGAAAACCACATATTATTAACACCAGATCATGCATAAAAAAAAAAAAAGAAAGAATTCTCATTGGTTTAACATACCTTTTTTTTTTTAAATTGAAAGAACCAGTTTATGCTAGCTGGCTTCTGTGAAGCCTTCCCAAGGTCAAATGTCAACAGAGGCAGATAAGGGGCAGGATTCACAAAGATTGTGAAATGCCCGCAGCTGCAGCAAAATGTCAGTGCCAAGGGTGGCCACTTGCGGAGCCGCAGGAGTCCCGCAGCAGTGGGTATCCACAAAGGTGGAGCTGGATTATGACTGGCTCCACGATTTATGGCTGCTTGCGGGTGGTGTTGCCTGGGAGATAAGCGCAGCTGCAGAATATTGCTATGGCAGGTGGGAGCAACCATAACACCTTCCGCAACTGCAGCGGCTGTGAATCGCTATCACCGCCACTGAGGGGATTTTGGGTCCGCAACTGTGGCTGCAGAGTGTGGGACTTAGTTCCCAAACTCTTTGAGAATCCTGCCCAAGATGTCTAGATGTGGTGCCTTTGCAAAGGAGTCTATGACTCAATGGTTGTAAATCTGACTGTGAAATAAATAAATAAGAGAAATCCTTCGAGAGGCCAGACAGTTTCACTAAATTATATTATGAATGAGTGAGTGTGTTATGTGAATACACTCTTAATTAAAAACAGTACCTTTAGATTAATACCCACTTAAGTACATGTTAAAATGTGATAGTATTCCATGTTAAAAAAAAAATATATATAAAACAGAATTTGTCTATATATGGCAATAAGATGGTATAAAAGAAAGGTTTCCCTAGTGTGAACAAACTGTTTCACACATTCATACAGTACTAAACCTATCTGGATACATTGTCTTAACTATGTATTCAACCAGTTAATACTGTAAATCCATGAACAATAAAACTTTCAGTGCTGTAACAAGTTTTTTTAATGAGATAATATCAATTGTCAGTATTAGTGCCAAATAAAAAATAGGCCTACCAGGGACCCTCTAGTAAATGAGATCATGCATGCTATCATGTTTAGTGTTCAATAATGTGTCTATATAATCAATCTAATACATGTACTGCAATGGTCTTTGGAATCTGAATGAAAACCTAATGGAATTACCCCTTCCAGGATAAAGATACCTAGTTGGAAGGAAGTGTGTATGTGTGTGTGTGTATATGTATGTATATATATATATATATATATATGTATATGTATATGTATATGTTTATATCAACCAAGAGTCCTAACAGACTGTAACATCATTATGTCATGTACCTGAATATAACCTTGCCCCATAACCATAACCCCAACCCCCACAAAATAAACATCATCCCCCTACCCCCTCACACACAGTTTTTTTTGGTGCACACCAAAAAACAAAAACACACTGAAGTCCTATAATATGTCCATCCTTTGTACTAAAGGTCTGTGTAAGTTTAAGTAGGGTAATGTGTCATAAAACCCAATGTTCATGTTTTCTTCTACCATACTAAGAAGTAAATTATAAAATGGGCAAGAAAAATTCCCCTAAGCTGATTTTTTTTTTTTTTTTTTTAATTTGTTTAACCAGGTATAGCACACTAAGCTGAAAGCTTTTTTACAGGAGTGATCTGGGAGCACAAGGAGGTTAAGTGACTTGCTCAGGGTCACACAGTATGCAAGTGGAAGCTGTGGGATTCAAACCCAGGTCTGGTCTGCTGGATGTCACCAGATTTGCAGCGCAGAGCCTTAGACCACCGTGCTATACTGCCTCCTTTTCAGACCGAGTCTTTAGCCATGTGTAAATCTCACAACAAACCCATGGATAAAGTCCCAGCTGACCAGTGCTGACCTGATAACATCTGTACACATAGGTATCAAGTTTACGAACATTCGCAAGTTAGAAAACTGCAATTTTTTTTTTAAAGTTAACATGTACCTCTCCGAGACAGCGGTTTGCTCAGCTTAAAAAAAATCTATTTAGATATGTGCCACACCTAGTCTGACATTTCTGCTGGCCCTAGAGTTGAAGCTTTGCTGAGCAGTTTTGTGTGCCACAGCAATCATGAAGGTATTTCAAAATGTGGTGTTTCTAACAGCAGTGCAGAATTACCGTTGGTGCGGTTACTTTGGAATGTTACTTTATGATCAACATTGCACATAAAGTAAGAACCATAGAAACATAGACTTTGACAGCAGATAAGGACCGCTTGGCCCACCTAGTCTGTCCATTTCCCTAGCTACAGGATAAGCTGCATATCCTAGTTAACCAACAGCCTATTTCTTCCTTCTCCCCACAAGAATTGCCTTATGTCTGTCCCATGCATTCTTGAATTATCCCACAGTTTTAGACCCCACAACCTCCTCAGGAAGGCTGTTCCATGTGTCCACCACCCTCTCTGTGGAAAAAATACTTCCTCACATTACCCCTGAGCCGTCCCTCCTCTATCTTCAAACTGTGTCCCCTTGTTCTTGCACATCTTTTTCTGAAAGATGTTACCCTCTTGGACTTTGTTGATTCCACTGAGAACCCTGTCTAAAAATGTGTCAGGCCTACTGTAATTTCTCTGACGGTCCTGCCTTTGACAAGATCCTAAACCGTTTATTGTCTGATGTCCTTAATCATGAAGCTACCACGCCAGAACTGAGCAACCGTGAAGTTGAGAAGCTGGGACTAGTAGTGACCAGTGTTATGGCACAGCATCATGTTCACTGTGTGGGAATCTCTGGTACAGACTCTGGTGATGGTGTAGTTTAACGGGACATGTTCACTGTGTGGAATCTCTGGTACACACTTGGGCAATGGTGTAGTTTAATGGGACATGTTCACTGTGTGGGAATCTCTGGTACATACTTGGGCAATGGTATAGTTTAACGGGACATGTTTACCATGTGGGAATCTCTGGTACACACTTGGGCAATGGTGTAGTTTATTTTATTTTTATTTAGACAGCAGTTTGGAAAACCTTTGAGCCATAGGCTCATTTACAAAGGTACCTGTCACAGGGACATGTTCACCATGTGAGAATCTCTGGTACACACGTGGGCAATGGTGTAGTTTAGCAGGGACATGTTCACTGTGTGGGAATCTCTGGTACACACTTGGGCAATGGTGTAGTTTAACAGGACATGTTCACCATGTGGGAATCTCTGGTACCTTGGGCAATGGTGTAGTTTAACAGGACATGTTCACTGTGTGGGAATCTCTGGTACACACTTGGGCAATGGTGTAGTTTAATGGGACATGTTCACTGTGTGGCAATCTCTGGTACACACTTGGGCAATGATGTAGTTTAACGGGACATGTTCACTGTGTGGAATCTCTGGTACACACTTAGGCAGTGGTGTAGTTTAACGGGACATGTTCACTGTGTGGAATCTCCGGTACACACTCGGGCAATGGTGTAGTTTAACGGGACATGTTCTCTGTGTGAAATCTCTGGTACACACTTGGGCAATGGTGTAGTTTATTTTATTTTTATTTAGACAGCAGTTTGGAAAACCTTTGAGCCATAGGCTCATTTACAAAGGTACCTTGTCACAGGGACATGTTCACCATGTGAGAATCTCTGGTACACACGTGGGCAATGGTGTAGTTTAACGGGACATGTTCACTGTGTGGGAATCTCTGGTACACACTTGGGCAATGGTGTAGTTTAACGGGACATGTTCACCATGTGGGAATCTCTGGTACCTTGGGCAATGATGTAGTTTAACGGGACATGTTCACTGTGTGGGAATCTCTGGTACACACTCGGGCGATGGTGTAGTTTAACGGGACATGTTCACTGTGTGGGAATCTCTGGTACACACTCGGGCAATGGTGTAGTTTAATGGGACATGTTCACTGTGTGGGAATCTCTGGTACACACTCGGGCAATGGTGTAGTTTAACGGGACATGTTCACTGTGTGGGAATCTCTGGTACACACTCGGGCGATAGTGTAGTTTAACGGGACATGTTCACTGTGTGGGAATCTCTGGTACACACTCGGGCGATGGTGTAGTTTAACGGGACATGTTCACTGTGTGGGAATCTCTGGTACACACTTGGGCGATGGTGTAGTTTAACGGGACATGTTCACTGGGTGGAATCTCTGATACAGACTCTGGCAATGGTGTAGTTTAATGAGACATGTTCACTGTGTGGGAATCTCCGCTACACACTTGCTCAATTGTGTAGTTTAACGGGACATGTTCACTGTGTGGAAATCTTCTGGTACACACTAGGGCAATGGTGTAGTTTAACGGGACATGTTCACTGTGTGGAATCTCTGGTACAGACTCGGGTGATGGTATAGTTTAACAGGACAAACATGCTACCAGTTAGTGACACCACTGTATCTGTTTCTCCTCTCTTACCCAGTATGATAGACCCCCCTGCTGCTGATGTATGGTTGACCCAGTCCTCATGCATGTTCTCACAGCAGCACAGGGAGAATGGGGTGCTGAATGAAATTTACATGCAGGCCCCTCCTGCAGTTGCGGCAGGTCTGCCCAAACTTTCACCCCATGTCAAATCAGTGACGTGCTGCTGACTCCACTCTTACTTGTCAAACAGTGTCACAGCTGGGACTACTTTACCATAGGTGGAAGAACAAATCCTGAATTTTCTTGAAATTAACAACAATATGTTATTTTTCTACATTTAAAATTTTTTTTTGCTGTCTTCCATTTTATAATTTCAGTAATGCACTCAAGGGGGTGTGTTGTGAGATTTACACACCCCTCTGGTGGCTTACAGCACTCTGCCAGTGACCTCATGTCTCACCACACCTGAGGCATGTGTAAATCTCACAACACCCCCTTTGTCATGCATTATTGCTTAAATAAGCCTGGCCTAAAAAGCCTATATCTGTTGTGTGTTTTTTAATGTCATTTTAAGACCTTTACCAACATATCTGAAATAGAGTAATCAGTCTGAGAGAAGTGCTGCCCCACTGTTTTTTCAGTCATCTAATATTAATAGTATGTCTGTGTGAGTTCATTCTAGTGCAGGGATTAATTTAACTCTAAAAATTGATTAGCGTTTTGCTCATAAAAGAGCTAAATCTTTGTGAAAATGCATAGCTCTTGCCTCACTGTGTTCAACAAACACAGCACTTCTAGAAAATCTATATAAATACTTTCTGTACAGTTAGTATAGTCCCCAGAAAAAAACTGCTAATCAATTATTTAAAACCCTGTAGTGTGGAGAGGTTGCCCTGTCTCTCCCACATACCCTGTTTGTGGACATCTCTTGCATTCAGTGAAATAAACAACATTCTGTGAGGCACATGTATATTTCCCTGTATCCTGAATTGTCTGTTTTGTGAAGTAACTACAAAATCTGAAGTGGAAATGTTGTCACATGTGATACATCTGGGGTGTTCGCAGGGTTGTGTACCATTTAGGGTTATGGTATTCTGTTCTGGTGCAAGTTTACTCCTAACAATCAGGTTGACTAAGTCATGTGGTGTTTAAAAGATAGCAGTGGTAGTTCTTGAAAAAAATACAATTTGACTGAAAAACCAGTGGGGCAGCACTTCTCTCAGACTGATAACTCTATCTCAGACATGTTGGTAATGGTCTTAAAAAAACAATTCAAAAATATACAACAGAGACGGGCTTCTGAGGTCAGGCTTATTTTACTTCTCAATATGGTAGAAGATGGGATGAACATTGATTTGGGCTTGATGACACATTACCCCACTTGAACTTACACAGACCTTTAGTACAAAGGATGGACATATAATGGGGCTTCAGTGGGTTTTTGTTTTTTTTGCTTTATATTGTATGGATATAGGATCCCTTTTAACTGGTTATCAATATTTTGGATTCACACCAAAAAACTGTGTGTGTGTGGGGGGGTGTATATGAGGTAAGGCTTGTATTCAGGTACATGACATAATGATATTACAGTGTGTTAGGACTCTTGGTTCATATACACAGCATATATATATATATACTTCTTTCCAACTACTGTAGTTATCTTTATGGGGGGGTAATTCCATTTGCTTTTTAGTCAGATTCCTAAGAGTGTCACTGTACATATACATAGATACATACATAGATACATACATAGACAGTGTCGGCAGATAAGGGCCTATGGCCCACCTAGTCTGCCCATTTGAGCTTGTAAGTTCAGTTTGTTTTCCTAGAAGTCTATTTCCCTCACCCTGACCTCTAGAATTCCTTTATGTCTATCCCATGCATTCTTAAATCCCGTGATTGTTTCAGCCCCCACCACTTCCTCTGGCAGGGTGTCCACTTGTCCACCACCCGCTCTGTGAAGAAATTCTTCTCATGTTTCCTCTGAATCGCCCTCCTCCAACTTCATCCCATGCCCTAGTCCTGGAACATCTTTTTCGCTTAAAAATAGTGTTTTCCTGCACCCTGTTCCTCCCTGTAAGATACTTGTATGTCTCTATATATCCTCTCTCCCTCCTCTCCTCCAGGGAGTACATGTTCAGTTCCTTCAACCTGTCTTCATAGGACTTGTGATGCAACCCATGCACCATCTTTGTTGCCCTCCTCTGAACCTTCTCTACCCTGTCTATGTCCTTACGTAGGTATGGTCTCCAGAACTGTACACTGTACTCCAGGTGGGGCCTCACTAGTGTCTTGTATAGCGGAATTATGACCTCCCTTTCCTGCTGGTGATGCCCCTGCCTATACATCCCAGCATCCTATTTGCTTTACCTGATGCCTTGTCACACTGTTTCCCTACCTTGAGGTCATCAGAGATGACAACCCCAAGATCCCTTTCCTGCTTGGTGCTGCTATATCCTCACCCCCAACTGATATATTGTGCCAGGGTTTTTGTGCCCCATATGCATTATCTTGCACTTTTGCATTGAATTTCAACTGCCAAACCCTTGACCATTCTTCAAGTTTCTGCAGGTCCCTTCTCATTCTGTCTACACCCTCTGGTGTGTCTACTCTGTTACAGAGCTTTGTGTCATCAGCAAACAGTGAAATTCTGCCTTCTATATCCTGTGCAATGTCACTGATGAAGATGTTGAATAGGACCGGTCCCAGCACTGATCCCTGTGGTACCCCACTGGTCACTTCTTCCCTCTGTGGAGTGACAGCCATTTACCACCACCCTCTGTGTCCTGCCACCCAGCCAGTTACCTACCCACCACACTACTGTCCTGCCCACACCCATATTCCCAGTTTGTGTAATAGTCTCTATGTGGCACAGTGTCAAAGGCCTTGCTGAAGTCCAGATAGGCCATGTCCACTGCCCTCCCTGATCCACCTCCTAGTCACCCAGTCAAAAAATTCAATGAGGTTGGTCTGACATGACCTCCCCTGGTGAAACCATGCTGCCTTGGGTCCTGTAGTCCATTGACAACCAGATGTTCCACCAATCTCTCCTTCAGTAGTGCTTCCATGATCTTTCCCACTACCGAGGTGAGGCTGACTGGTCTGTAGTTCCCTGCTTCCTCTTTGTTCCCACTTTTGTATAAGGGGACTACATCTGCTGTCCTCAGTCTTTGGGTACCTCCCTGTTTCCAGTGATTGGCTGAACAGGATAGCCAGAGGTTCAGCCACCACCTCTTAGTTCTTTAGGACCCTGGGTGCACCCCATCTGGCCCCATTGCTTTATCAGCTCTTATTACTTCCAGTTCCTTCAGGACCTTTCTCGTGTAAAGGGACTTGTGTCCATTTCTGCACCATTCTCACCCCTTGTACTCCCTTCAGACCCATTACCTCTCTTCCTTAGTAAAGACTGAGCAGAAATACCTGTTCAATATGTCAGCTTTACTGTTGTCATCCTCAACGCTGCCCCATCTTCCCCTTCAGTCTCACTATCCCTCCCTTTGTCCTTCTTTTTCACTTATGTACCTGTAAAGGTTTTGTCCCTTTAACCACTGATTTTGCAATGTGTTCTTCTGTCTGAGCTTTGGCTTCCTTACTGACTTCCCTGCCTCCCTTTGTTTCTCCTGGTACTTCTCCCTATCCCTTCTGCCTGTGTCTTTTGTATTGCCTGAATGCAATCTTTTGGCTTTCACTTTCTTTGCTACCTCTTTGAAAACCATAATGGTCTCCTCTTTCTTTCCCTCTGCTAACCTGCTTAATGTATAATTTGTTGTTCTTATAATCCCCATTTTAAATACTGCCCACTGTTCCTCAATCCCTGATTCCTGTCCCATTCCCTTAATGCCTCTTTCAAGCATCTCCCCATTTTCCCAAAGTCTGCCCCTAAAATCCAGGATACGTGTTTTTGTGTGGTTTGGTTCTGCTCTTTCTGTGATTTCAAACCACAATGACTGGTGGTCACTGTTACCCAGGTGCTCCCCACTGTTACCCCATCACACTGTCCCTGTTTGTGAGCACAAGGTCCAGTATTGCCTTCTGCCGAGTTGGTTCCATGACCAGTTGCTTGAGGAAGGCACCCTGAAGGAGTCCAGGATAAATCTGCTCCTAGTTGATGCTGCTGCTGGGATGCTCCAGTCCACGTCTGGTATAGCCAAGTCTCCAACCAGTACTACCTCACCCTTGTCTCGCCATCTTTGGATGCATAGCATCAACTCTATCTGTTTCTTCCTCCTGGGCTGGTGGTCTGTAGACCACACCTGTGCAGATGGCTGGCCCCATTTTCCTTTCCAGCTTAACCCACAGCATCTCTCCCCATTTTGTTCCTCCTGGATCTGTGGCCCTAATGTCATTTTTCACATACAGTGCCACTCCTCCTCCCTTCCTGCCTGCTCTGTCTCTTCTGAATATGTTGTAGCCAGGGTATGGCCATCTCCCAGTGATGGCCACAATGTCCAGGTCTTGACTGTACCATGACAGCCTCCAGATCTTCCATCTTGTTGCTAAGGCTCTGGCATTTGCACACATGGCTTCATGATTTGACCTCCCTAGACTGCTTCACTGTTCTACTCCAGCCCTTCCTTGGTTGTCATTTATCCCTGGTTCTCCTTGCTGTCTGCCCTTCTGCTGAATTTTGCCCCTTTTCTGCTTATCCACCTTTTGGACACTAATCTCCATCTTTTGCACACTGCTTTGCAGAGATAGCCACTCCTCTGGTTCACTGGTTCCATTACTAGCTGTGGGGGGTGAGCAAGTAGGTATCATCCTTGCTGGCCTGCCACCTCCCTTTGCTAGTTTAAATGCTTGTCAATGTAGCATTTAAACTTATCACTGATATAGTAGATTGATTACATACTGACACATTATTGAACACTAAACATATTAGGATGCATGCTCTTATTTACTAGGGGGTCATTGTTTTTTTTTTATTTGCCATGAAAACTAACAATTGATATTATCTTGTGAAAAAAAAATCTTGTTACAGCACTCCTATATTATGAGTCACTATCAGCAATTTAGAATAAAACATGTTTTCTGTGGAGAATAAAATTCAGTCATTGAGGCCACTGATGTAATGTACTCTGGGAATGAGTTCCATAATATAGCTGCCCTGTCACTAAAAGAATGACCATGTACTGTCTTCATTCTAACTTTTGGAACTGACAAAATATAATGATTTCTGAGCAAAGATCACAAGGGAGAAGATAAACATACAATTCCTTTAAATAGCAAGACCATCGCTTCATTGGGAGGCAGGTCATTCTGCAGGTAAATGCCAGAGGGCAGCGTGCTTCAGCCAGGAAGGTCGGGGAGGTTTCTGGCATGCCATGACCCTTGCAGGTGGGCCAGAGAGCTTGCTGAGTAAGGCCATTAGTGGGGCAGCTAGCACCTCCTGGAGTTCCTTTAGTAGCCTTACTCCTACTGCTGGGTAATGCTGTTATGCCAAAGCTGATGGACATGGCTCACTCTAAGGGTGGAAGGGAGGCACCAAAGTAATAACACTGGGAGAAGCATCCTCCAACATCTGTGTTGGAGAACTTTCCTGCATAGGGTTTATCCCTGATCAACATGGCATAGCACTGGGAGAAGGAAAGGGGGTGGGTAGGAAAACTGGGAAAAATGTTAGGATATCTGTTGGTGTACTCTCCTGAACTAGGTTTATCCATGATCAACAGGGTATATCTTGGGGCAATGGAAGGGGGAGAGAAAAACTGGGAAAAATCCCAGGATATTTGTTGGTCTGTTGGTGAACTGTCCCACACAGGGTTTATCCCTGATCAACTGGGTGTATCTCTAGCTAACAGAAGGGGTGGGGGAAAAAAAATTTCCCTGACATCTGTTGGTGAGGGTTTAATCTTGATCAACAGGGTATATCTTGGGGTAACAGAAGGGGTGGGGAGATAAACTGGGAAAAAATCCCCCAACATCTGTTGGTGAACTCACATGAACAGGGTTTATCCCTGATCAGCAGGGTATATCCCTGGGTAACAGAAGGGTAAGGAAGAAAAACTGGGAAAAATTCCCCCAACATCTGTCAGTGAACCCACCTGAATAAGGTTTATCGCTGATCAACAGGTTATGTCTCTGGGTAACAGAAGGGGTGGGGAGAAAACTGGCAGAAACTGCCCCAACATCTGTTGAACAAGTCTGAACTGGGTTTATCCATGATCAACATGCTACAGTGTATCTCTGGCTAACAGAATGAGTGGGGGAAAAAAATCCCATGACACCCATTGGAGAACTCACTTGAACAGGTATATTCCTGATCACCAGGGTATATCTCTGGCTAACAGAAGGGGAGGGGAGAAAAACTGACAAAAACTGCCACATCTGTTATCTAACTTTCCTGAACAGGGTTTATTACTGAACGACAAGGTGAATCTCTGGGTAACTGAAAATAAGAGAATTTTTTCAATTATCTTTTACAAGAAGCCAATGAAGTTGTACTAAAATAGAACAGATGTGATCAGATAGCTTCTGCCAGAGAATTGGCAGAGAACACCAGGATGAAGGAAATGCTGTTGTGACTGGACTTCTCTACTGGGACCAAAGAAGTAGACCAGAGAAAATGGTCCATGTTGGTACTTTTAGATCTGTCATCAGCGTTTGACACTATTGACCATGGGGTTCTGCTTGAGCACCTGAGATTCATCTGTGGACTCTCTGGATTGGTCTACAGATGGTTTACATTGTACCTCACTGGAAGATCTCAGAGGGTAGTGTCGGGGGTCTTTTCCTCTGATTCGATCCCTCTGTCATGTGGGATCCCTCAGGGCTCAGTGCTATCCCCTATGTTGTTTGCAGCATATATGCTTCCCCTTGGAGACAGTGTAAGACGGTATGGGCTGAGGTTTCATTGCTATGCCAATGATACCCAGCTATAGCTGTCTTTTGCTCCTGACTAGGAAGGAGCTGTCTCAGTATTTAATAACTGTCTCGAAGAAATCCAAGTGTGGATGGGGTCCATTTGGTTGAGGTTGAACCCCACGAAGATGGAGGTGATGGTTTTGAATCCAGGTATTCTGATGGGGGGCTGGGGGCAGGCTATCCCCTGGGATTATTCCTAGGGGATAATGAGCTCCGGGCCTCTGAACAGGTGCGAGACTTGGGGATGTTGTTAGACTCGGGGCTGACACTTCCTGCTCAGGTGTCAGCCATCATAAAGTCTTCTTTTTACCATCTTAGAAACATCGGCAGGATTAAGCACCATGTTCCATCCGTAGCCCTGCCTAAATTGATCCATGCCTTTGTGACCTCACACCTAAATTACTGCAACTCGCTTTACTTTGGGCTACTGGGGGTTGATATCCGTCACTTGCAGCTGGTGCAGAACTCAGCAACCTGGTTCTTGATGGGGATTTCGAGATCTTCCCATATTTTGCCGGTGCTGCAGGATCTGCACTGGCTGCCAGTTCAGTGGTGGATCTCCTTCAAAGTTGGGTTACTGACATATAAAGCCCTACATGGACTCGGCCCTGACTACCTGAAAGAGCTTCTGATTCCTTATCTCCCTGAGCGACCACGCCGCCCGGCCGACGAGGTGTTACTAGAGATTCCGAGTTTGATTTTAAAATCTACAGGAGCCCAGGCATTTATGTTTGTGGCCCCGACCCTTTGGAATTCTCTACCCCGTCGGATCAGGGAGTGCGTGACTGTGGGTGGTTCAAGCAGGCTTTAAAAAACGTTTTTGTGGGATAAAGCTTTTAATGGTGGTGGTGACTGACAAGTATGTATTTATAACTGTGCTGATATTGTTTTGTTTTATATGTTTTAAATTGGTTTTATTGTTATGCGCCTTGGTTATGAAAGGCACATTATAAATAAAGAATAATTATTATTATTATTATTATTTCTGGGACTAAAGAAGTAGAACTCTACTACTGGGACCTTCAATTTAGGGTAAAAAAAAGTTAGTCCGTTGTCTGAGTTGGCTGAAGTGAATTATCTGAGCAGTTATCTAGGTGTTAATCTCAGGGGCTGAAGGGGATTGTTATCTGTGCAATTTAACTAAGTGTAGAGAGATCTGTTAAGTCGGGGGAGTGGCTTAGCTAGAAGGAAGCCAGGTTAAAGACAGATTTAAACACTGCCCTAGATAGCTTATGCCAGAGAATTGGCAGATAACACCAGGATGAAGGAGCGGCTGTTGTGACTGGTCTTCTCTACTGGGACTATATTGCTCTCCTTCCTTCCCCTCCACCTAAAGCCAGTTCGACTTTTATAGGCACAGGATTGGACTGACAACCGGAACTTCCTGTTTGAGAGCAGGAAGTCAGTGATCACAGAGCCACCAAAGACTCACCTTCCTTGAAGTACAAGAGTAGCTCTCCATCCCTCCGTAGCTACTGGAGATCTGCCTCTGAGTAAGTAAGGGGACTACTGAGAAATATAGGATCTTGTTCTCTCAGAACAGGAAGATCAGGAGCTTAAAGGGCACAGAGGTATTAAGTAAGTAGGGAGAAAAAGAGGAAAGAGTAAGGATTCCAAACAACAGTGAAGGGGCCAGAAATAAGACATGATGGGAGTGGTGCAGTGCAGTGGCTGTGGAGCAGCAGTCTTCCGGGAGCCGTTCTGGAGGATGCGGTGTTGTCCTATCTGCAGACACCTCTCTGGGCTGAGGGAGGAGGTAGTTCATCTCCAGGCTGAGTTGTTCAGGATTTGTGGGACCTCCTTTCCCATCCAGGGACCACCAGGGCCACTGCTGTTGCCTCAGAGGTTGCCAAGAAGGAGGAACGGTTGGACGACAGTGGGCTCAGGGAGGGTGAAGGTGGTGGAACAAAGGCACATCCCTCCAGTTGTACCTCTCCACAATTCATATGCCATTCTGGCAAAGTGTGGTTCCTCTATTGAGGCACCTGCAGTGGAGACCAAGGAGGATACTGGGAACCTCCACAAAAGAGACCCACGGGAGGGTGGCATGGGACCCCACGGGGAAGGAAACAACTCCTGGTGGGGGACACCATTGTTAAAAAGGTAGAACTGGGGAGGAAGAGGAGAGGGAGGTAAGGTGCCTGCCTGGCGCCATGGCTTGAGGGACAGGGAGCGAATCCTCAGGATCGCCAGAGCAGCTGCACTGGGGAGGGAGCTGGATGTCAATGTCTACCTAGGAACAAAATGACCTGGCTAAGAAAGGGATCAGAGCAGTGCAGGAAGAGTTTGTGGAGTTGGGGAGGGGCCTTAGACAAGTAGCATGCACGGTAACTTTCTCAGAGGTGCTGCCTGTCTATGGCGTAGGTGAGGCAAGCATGCTGCACACCATGGGATTCAATCAGTGGCTGAAAAACTGGTACAGAGCCCACAGATTTAGTTTTATTGAGGACTGGGGGTCCACCTGGAGTGATGGAGGCCTATACTGGCATGATGGTCTGCATCTGTCCAGGAGAGGAACCAGGATCCTAGGTGATAGGTTTAAATGCTTCATTGGCAAGCATTTAAACTAGTCAAGGGGGAGGCACTGGAAAGGAGCAGGGAAATCCTAGCCCCTCCCAAAACGTCAGGGTTGTAAGTGAGGTAAACCCCAAGTTAGAGATGTCAATAGGGAGAAGAGCAGGAGTAAATGGAGAAAGTGACAAAGGCAGTAAGGACAGGGATGGGGCAAAAAAGGGTAAGGCCATCAAGAAATGGAGAGTAGTGAGTACCAATGCCCTTAGTCTGGGAAACAAGCTCTCTGAACTGGTGGCCTTGATGGAAGAGGAATGCCTGTATATCATAGCAGTCACAGAAACATAGTACACAGAGAACCATGACTTGGATGTTAACATACCAGAGTACACAACCTACAGGAGAGACAGGGAGGGGAGAAGAGGGGGAGGAGTAGCTCTCTATGTAAAGGAAGGGATAAAAGCAACTGAACAAAGGAGTAAACAGGGAGGAGAGGAGGCACTGTGGGTCACCTTAGAGACTGGAAATGGCACCACAATCCACACAGGGGTTGTATACAGACTCCCATGTCAGGGGAGGGAATGGACAAGGATATGATAGAAGGATTGCAGAGAAAGGGGAGATACTGTTGATGGGAGGCCTGAATGTGCCAGATATTAACTGGAGCACATTTGCTGCAGCCACATTCAAGAGCAGGGCCATTCTCAATGCCCTACAGGTGGCATGCCTCAGACAGCTAGTTTTGGAACCCACTCATGACGGGGCAATCTTAGACCTCATTCTCTCAAATGGGGACAGTGAGAGGATCTCTGGCCTAGAAGTGGGTAGCCATCTGGGAACAAGTGACCACCTAACAGTGTGTTTTATGATAAACTCAGCTACAGAGTCAAGCCATACAAAAGTGAGGGTACTGGACTTCAGGAGGGCTGACTTTGGCAAGATGGGAGAGTGCCTTAGAAAAGCACTAGCAAACAGGCTAGAAGGAGGGGTGGTGCAACAATGGGGAAACATAAAAACTGCCATCAGAGGCAACAAGCCTTTGTGTGAAGCAAATAAACAAATCAAAACAAAAGAAAAATCCACTATGGTTCTCAAAAGAGGTGGCGGGGAAGGTCAGGGAGAAAAAGACAGCATTCGGGAAGTATAAGGAAAGGCAGAAGGAGCAGGACAGAGAGTTGTACCAGTTAAGGCAGAAAGAAGCAGGGAGGGAAGTCAGAATAGCAAAGGCCCAAACTGAGGAAAAGACGGTCAACTCGGTTAAGTAGGGGGATAAAACCTTTTATAGGTACATCAGGGAGCGTAGAAAGACAAATGGAGGGATAGTGAGGCTGAATAGAATGGATGGTGGGTGGGCAGAGAGGGACAGTGAAAAAGCAGGGATACTGAATGAATATTTCTGCACAGTATTCACAAAAGAGGAGGAGGGAGAGGTGCCTAATCCAATTAACAGAAGCACTCTGGATAGGGGGGTCGATCCCAGTCCTTTCACAGAGGAAAGGGTTCTGAAAGAACTCCTAAAACTCAAGGTGGACAAAGCAATGGGACCTGATGGAATTCACCCCAGAATTCTAAAAGAATTAAGGGGAGAATTAGTGAAACCACTGAGTAGCCTTTTTAGCAAATCATGGGAGGATGATGTGGTACCTGAGGACTGGAGGAAGGTGGATATGATTCCCCTTGACAAAAGTGGGACCAAGACAGAGGCAGGAAACTACAGACCTGTCAGTTTAACCTCTGTGGTAGGGAAAGTGATGGAATCACTTCTGAAGGAAAGAATTGTTGAGTACCTAGAGGCCAGTGGGGCACAGGACCCAAGACAGCATGGGTTCACAGTGGGAAGGTCATGTCAGATGAATTTAATTGATTTCTTTGACTGGGTGACCAAAGTAGTAGACCAGGGAGGGGCTATGGACATGGCCTACCTAGACTTTAGCAAGGCATTTGACACAGTTCCACACAAAAGATTAATAGTCAGATTAACCAGCCTGGGAGTGGGTCCCAGGGTGGTAGCCTGGGTAAAACATTGGCCAGACAACAGGACACAGAATGTAATTGTAAATTGAGTCCTCTCTGAAGAAAGAGGGATTACTAGTGGGGTATCGCATGGTTCAGTACTGGATCCAGCCCTTTTTAATGTCTTTATAAATGACATTGCAGAGGGACTGGAAGGAAAAGTATGCCTCTTTGCAGATGACAGAAAGATCTATTACAGGGTTGATACACAAGGAGGTGTGGAAAGGATGAGAAGGGACTTGACAAGGTTGGAGGAATGGTCAGAAGTATGGCAGCTTGCAAGAGAAGTGCAAAATAATGCACCTGGGAAACAAAAACCCAGGAGAAGATTTTTTTATTTTTATTTTATTGAAATCCAGGATTACAAATACCTTTGAGCAGGAACTGCTCATTTGCAAAGGTTCCACTTCGAAGGAATGGGGGTATACATAAATACAAAGGTCAACATAATAATACATAGTTACACAATAAAAAGAAGTAAGAAACTGAGGCTTAGGAAATTCCAGTAATTCAAAATGTGCCAAATGTTAGGTAGCATGATATACCAGCCAAGGGCAATCTTAGAAATAAGCACTGCAGGTGAGAGGAAAGGGGGTATGCAGGCAGGAAGGCCATTGTCAGAGGGTAGAGGGTGAGGGTAAGAGCTCTAAAGGGAGGAGGAGAGAGGATAAAAGGAAATGCCCGGGGGAGGAAAGGGAGAGGGGGCAAGGGGGTAGGCAGGTAGAAGGGGGTAAGGCGGGGAGAGGTAGCTGTTAAGACTGAAGTGGAGGGCAGTGAGCGGTGGGCCCCTGATTAGGCGAGGCAGTCACAATGACTAGTTGAAATGAGATGAAGTCAGAGTTGTCTCTTAAAAGGGCCAATAGCAGCAGCAGTAAGAGTTTCTTTGTTGAGAGTATTTTACCACTGTGGTGCTCTGTGGGCAAAGGCCCTCTGGCCCATGGTAGTCCGGCATCTGGGGACAAGGAAGGTTAGTTGCTGTGATCTTCTAGTTCGTTGGGTGCTGTGGTGGTCAATGAGGAGCTTTTCAATGCCCGGGGGCATGACCCAGAGGAGGACTTTTTTGGTTAAGAGGCAGGTTTGATACTGTATCCGGCTGATGTGAGGAAGCCATCCTGCCCAAGTGTACAGGTCACATGTGTGTGTAAGTCGGTCAGCCCCAGTTAGCAGCCTGCATGCATTGTTGAGTGCAACTGTAATTCGGCAGAGGCAGAGCCATAAATTGCTAGCCCGTAATCGATGATGGAGGTGACAGAGCTGTTGATAGCCAACCGGAGAGTGTCAGGAGTCATGCAGTGTCTGTGCCTATAGAGCAGGCCTATATGGATGTTGATGGCTTTGGTGACAGAATCTGTGTGCCGATGGTAAGAGAGTGAGCTGTCCAGTGTGACACTGAGGTATTTAAAATCAGAAACGTGTTCAAGTAAGGTCCCTTTTAGGATGGTGAGATCACAGGATTTATACTTGCTCCTGGCATTGTAGAAGGTCATAACCTTTGTTTTGCTGTAGTTCATGACCAGTTTGTGTGACTTGAATCATTCTTCAATGCACATGAATTCAAGCTGTAATTGTTTCTCAAGGAGCTCTGCATTTTGGTGAGTTGGTAAACATGACTGCGTCATCGGCGTAGAGCAGTAATTTCTGGTGGCAGACACTGGGAAGGTCATTGAGGAAGAGGCTGAAGAGTAGTGGCCCTAGGATGGACTCCTAAAAGGACTGGCTTTTCTTCCAAGGTGACACTGGCAATCCTAACCCACTGGACCCTCTCTCCAAGGTAGCTTGAAAACCAGAGCAGCGCTTCATTGGAGAGCCCAATGTTTGATAATTGCTTGAGTAGGAGTGGGTGGTTCACAGTATCAAAGGCTTTCGTAAGGTCAATGAATACTGCCCCTACACAGTTTCCTTGATCGAGTGTGGTATGGATGAAGCCCGTGAATTCTAATAGTGCAGTGGTGGTACTGTACCCTTTTTGGAAACCATGTTGCTCAGGACACTGGATGTGGTATTTTTCCAGGTACTTGACTAGTTGGTCTGAGGCGATGTGCTCCAGGGCCTTAGACAATGGAGGGAGGGAGGATGGAGATAGGTCTGTAGTTGGAGTGCAGTGATTTGTCTTCACTTTTGTGTACCAGTGTGATGGTCACCTGTTTCTGGGACATCCTTAGTGATAGATTGAGGACCTTTGTCAGGGGTTCAAGGACTCCTTCAAGGACAAGTGCTAACAACTTCAGGTCAAAGGAGTCACCGCTGTAGCCTGAGTTGTGAATGGCCTTCTGAATATAGGTTCTGGTTTCATGCACTGGGATCTCCTTGAAGTAGAATTTTGGGGCAGGGTGTAGGAGAGGAGTAGTTGCAGGAGGGTTACTACCAGAGGGGGCATTAAAGAAATTAGAAGGGATGACACTATCCAAGTTGGAGAACGCATTGTTAAAGGTGTTGGTGATTGTGTACAGGTCAGATGTCGGTGTTCCATTTATGTTGAGCATAGTGGGTGGTGACTTAGGGTCCTTGCCTGTAAGGTCTTTCAAGTTACTCCAAAATCTTTTTCCATCACCCCAGGAGTTGGAGAGATCTTCCTTGAAGTATTTGCTTTTGGCGCTCCTAACTGCCTGCGTGCAGTCATTTCTGGCAGCTTTATACTTATGAATATCCCCAGGTTTGGATGTTGCATGGGCACGGTGCCAGAGATGATCCCTATGTTTGAGTAAAGTGATTAGATTGGGGGTTATCCAAGGGTTAGCTCTGCCCCCGACTTTCAGCTATTTGAGAGGTGCAAAGATATTGTAGGCCGCAGTGAAGTGGCTGATGAAAAGGTCTAAGGCTTGGTTTACATCAGTGGCAGAGTTGATTGGTGTCCAGGTCCAGGTGGCTTAGGTGTGTCTTTAGTAGCTCAAGGTACCCCTGCTTTAACACTCTGGTGTGGATTATTTTAGGAGGGGGCTTAATGAATTTGTTTGTCCAGGTACATGTGACTGGTGAGTGGCCACTGATCCCATCAGGGAGCACTGAGACTTTTGAGATTCATTCAGGGTGATTAGTAAGGATCCAGTCCAGAAGTGTGTGCGACCCTGTCCTATAGTTGCATCTGGTGGGGGTGGTAACAAGCTGGGTGAGGTTCTGTGATGTGACAGCATCCTTGTAGTTTCTGGCCTCCAGCGATAGCCAATTTATGTTGAAGTCACCTAGTACTATGAGTTCAGAGTTATGGTGTAATCCCTGTAGACTTTCCAGTATGCTCATAAATCCATTGTGCTGATCTTTAGGGGGTAGGTACACAGAGGCAATGGTGAGCTCTTTGTTGTGCGCCCCGAGTAGAACTTTAATGGTGAGAACCTGCAAGGGTGGTTTAGGGTTTGAGAACAGGAAAACTTGACCCAGATAGGAATTCCTCAGGTAGATGGCACAGCCTCCACCTCATTTGGAAACCCTGTGCTGCCTGAATATAGAGTATCCAGGGATGGTGACTGCAGCGTCTGGTATCTGGGGTTAAGCCATGTTTCGACAACAGAGAGTACACCAGGGCTATGTTGCTGGACCCAGGTTTGCAAGATGTCTAGTTTATTAAGGAGGCTGCTGACATTGATTGAGGCTAATGTGAGGGACCCCTTCCACCTTTTTGTGGCATGGGGTGCTCGGCCGGTAGGCCCCGGGTTAGGAAGAACATTTCCAGATATCAGAAGTAGTATCCTAAGAAGGTACGCTTTAATCATTTTGCAGACTAGTTTTGTCGTAGGGAATCTAGCCCTCTTGGCCTTGCTGGTCTGCGTTCACCCGTGATATTGCGGAGCATAATATATAAAGCCACGTTCTCAGAGGTGCCACATGATTGGTGAAAAGTAATCAAATCCACAGGAAATGGTGAACTACCGGGGACCAGGAAACTGTTATTGTAGCTCAAAGACCCAGAATGTGATGAATTCCTGAAGGGGTTAAGTTCCTGAAGGTGATGAACATTGGCTTGGGGCATATGCAGGATGTAAAAATCCTTTGTTAGTATCTAGCCTTTGTTCTCCAAAATGGTTGTGAATAGACCTCAAAGACAAATATACATCCTTTAAGAACAAGTCAGACGGAAATGTGGATTCAATGCAGTACTCCACAACTCAGTGCTTGTAGAACAGATTTACTGACCTTACTTTTGGCTTTGATGGCTTTCAAAAAAGTTGATTTATGATGAGAATCATACCGCTCAACCGCCTGCCTTGTAAATCAGGGACAAGGCTTAAAAAAATCAGGGACAAAGGACCAAGATCAGGGACACATCTTAACAATTGATGATATCAACTCAGGAAGGTGGTAAAATAAGTGGCTTATTGTAAAATGTATTTTCTGAAGAAGAACAAGTCTGTAACTGTATTGTTTGGAATTATTTTGTGCTTACAATACACACTATTTAGTTATGGAAACACAAATTATAGGCAGAACAGCAGAAAATTTTGAGGCAAAATCAAGGACGTCCCTGACAATCAGGGACACTTGAGAGGTATGATGAGAATGCCAGTACCTGGTGGTGATGTTTAGTAGTTTCTTAGTCCAGGAAATGTTCATAGATGTTATGTCCAAGAATGGTCCAGTTCCTCCAAGCAGAAACACATGAAAATCCACAAAAACTAATCTACCGACAGAGACAAACGCACACAGCCAGCCACACAGGCTCTGGTCTACTCTTGGCTAGTGGACACAATGGGGGGGTAGTAACAACAACAAAAATGGGAAGGGACCTAGGGGTAATCATATCAGATGACCTTAAGGTTAGCAAGCAATGTGAGAATGCAGTAGGGAGGGTTGGGGGGATACTGGGATGTATAGGGAGAGACATCACCAGCAGAAAACAGGAAGTTGTTATCCCTCTGTACAGAAAGCTGGTGAGACCCCATCTGGAGTACTGTGTCCAGTTCTGGAGACCCCATATCCACAAGGTCATAGACAGGATAGAGGCAGTCCAGAGGAGGGCAACTAAAATGGTGCAGGGTCTGCAAGAGAAGCCATACAAGGAGAGACTAAAGGAGCTTAATATGTATACCCTTGGGGAAAGGAGGGAGAGGGGGACATGATAGAAATTTTTAAGTACCTCAGTGGAATCAACAAAGTCCAAGAGGGTAGTATCTTTCAGAAAAAAGAGATGTGCAAGAACAAGGGAACTCAGTTTGAAGATTGGGGGGGCGGTTCAGGGGCAATGTGAGGAAGTATTTGTTCACAGAGAGGAAATTGGTAGAATATGATAATTATATGATAGTCCAAAAATTGTATTCTGTATATTTAAATATGCGATTTATTATATGTTTTTTGATGTTGTATTTATTCATTTGTACAGCGCCCAGATCCTCTGGGATTGGGCGTTTTTTAAATAAACTTTGTCTTGCCTTGCCTTGCCTGGATGCATGGAACAACCTTCCTGAGGAGGTTGTGGGGTCTAAAACTGTGGGAGAATTCAAGAATGCATGGGACAGACATAAGGCAATTTTTGTGGGAGGTAGGAAGAAATAGGCTGTTGGTTAACTAGGATCTGCAGCCTATCCTGTAGGTAGTAATAAAAATTTAATTCAATTGACAAGCAAAAGAATAGGAGACTTGACTGAGGTAAGCTCATTTCCAGCGAGGGCCTTAGTACAATTATTACTAATTACAGCATATATATATAAAAAAATACAGCACATTTACATATATAAATATACATACAGTATAAACTAACATCACAGCAATTATTAAATTATGATTACCTACTTATGATCTATATAATAGATCTATATAAACAACACAGGTCACAATTCATTCACATACATATAGAAAACCTTCATAATAATGCATAATATTCATGGTGGATCAATATTAAACCTTCTATTAGCTTCAATTTTAGACCATCTTTTTATTTCTCCCATGCAAAAACTAGAATTAGTTGGCCTAAGATAATGTGGCAATGAATTCTATATATACGGAACCAAAAACAAGAAACACGCTGTATCCAGGTCTATCCTTCTTCTGGGCAGTTCATATTCCATACCCTCCACAGAGCACAGTCCTCCTCTAATAGTCCTAACCTGGAGTTCATCAGTAATATATTCGGGAACCTTACCCCTGATTGAATTAACCATATACAATAAAGCATGAAAAGACCTTCTGTCATTTGGATGCATCCAATTCAGAGGCTGATATAGCTCACTTCTATGAGTTCTCTTTGGAATATTCAAAACAAACCTTGCTATTTTATTAAAAAGAACATCTATCTTAGATAACTGAGTAGAGGTTGCCACCGTATAGACTATGTCTTCATAGTCCAAAAGTGGTATCACTACAGTTGTAGCTACATACTTCCTGACTTTCTCATTCATGCAATTTGATTCTATATAGTGCACCCAAACATCTACCAACTTTATTATATATTCTATATGGGTAACCCATCCAAGTGATCTATCTAGGTACATTCATAAATATCTGTAACATTGTACTTGTTCAGGAACAATTTTATCTCTAGTTACTATATTCAAACCTAGCTCAGAATAGGTTACATTATTCTCTTTAGAGAACAATATAACTTTTTTTTAGTTCAAAACAAGCTTACACTCACCATAAAATGTCTGTAACTCATCAAACACACCCTGCAAAATAGGTTCTATTTGCATTACCGATGTACCTTCCACATAAATAATGGTACCATCTGCATATAAATTACATTGTACACCAGGATGGGTTAAAACACGATCATTCATATAAAAATTAAATAGTATTGGGCCCAAAATAGATCCCTGGAGCACTCCAGAAATGATTGCCCTAAGGCCAGATCCCCAGCCATTAATTGATACCATTTGTTTCCTTCCAAATAAATAAGCATCAAACCACCTAACTACATTCATGGATATACCCAAAGCAGGTAGTCTGGACAGGAGGATGTCATGGTTTAGAGTATCAAAGGCCTTTGATAAATCAACAAAACTTGCCCCACTGACATCCCCCTGTCCAGAGCACCCACACTGTCCCCAGTAACTTTCAATAGGGCAGAAGTTGTGCCATGTAAAGGTCTAAAACCTGATTGGAATTTATTAATCATCCTTCCTTCTTCCAAAAATATCTGCCGTTATTTGGCTACCAACTTTTCAAACACTTTAGCCACTATCAGTAATAATGAAATAAGCCTATAATTGTCTAACAAAGCTCTAGAGACCATTTTTAAAAATGGGAATTACCTTAGCCAGCTTCCACATTGCAGGAATCTCTCCACATGTAAGAGACATGTTAAAGATACTGGCCAAGGGATATGAGATAACTGGAGCAGCATATTTCAAAAGAATACTAGGAATCCCATCTAAACCTTCTGCTTTCCTAGTATTTATTCTGAATAATGCATCTTGTACATCTAAAGATGATACAAGTTCAAAAACAAACTCCTTACCCTTTTCAATCTCAACTTATATATGTTTATTGGGGGTTTTAGGTGGGAAATGATTTGTTACACCTTGTGATGAAGCCACTGTACCCATGGTTATGAACTAGTCATTAAAACTATCTGCCACCTGTAAACCCAATGGGATTTTCACATTCCCAATCTCAAAATTGTCCAGGTAATCCAAATGTTGTTTAACCTTTTTTAAGACTTTCCAAAATTTCCTCAGGTTATCAGTCAAATTAGTTGTTAATTCTCTATTATAATAATCTTGTTTAACTTTCTTAAGTTCATAATTACAATGATTTCATAATTGTTTATACTTCTACCAGTCTATATAATTTTTTGTGAGTTTAGCCACCTTCGATGCCCTATCTCATTGTTTCTTAATTTTAAAAAGGTAAGATGCATTATTAGACTTTAATTTTCTTGTTTTAAGTGGTGCATGCCTATTACAAATTGTCAAAAAATCATCATGAAACATTATCCAGGTGTCATCAACAGTGGGGACCAATTCTACCTCTCCCAGTTATATTATTCCAACTCTAACATAAATTTTATATAATCATAGTTTTTAAATGATCTATATTGAACTATTTTCTCTGGCTTTCTTATTTTTTTCTTGATTTCTTACACCATCTATCACCTGGTGATCCAAAAAAGAGTCTGGGAGAACACCACTAGTCACAAACTTCTCTGGATCCATTGTAAACAATAGGTCCAAAATTGTAGAAGAACTTGGATGTTTACTATTAATTCTGGTTACGTTTATTATTAATTGGGTCATACCTAGAATGGTACCCATCTCTACGATGCTATGATTAGTCTCTACTGTTTTCCAATCTACATTAAGGTCTCTAATCAAAAGAATCTTGTGGCTATTTCAGGTATTCCTCCAAAAAATCCTGCAATACATGAAACACTTCAAGACTGGCTTTTGGTGGTCGATACATACCTAATAATAATAAAGGCTTATTAAAAGGGAAATTAAATAATAATGGAAGAACTTCATAACCACACCAATCCTGTTGAATCATAAGTGTTGACACATGTAGGGAGCGAAGGGCATAAATGATAACTCCCCCTCCCCCGGTTCGGTCTTTTCTCCACAAGTTATAACCGTTTATATGTACCATATTATCCATAATCTTATAATTCAATCATGATTCTGTGACTATAATCACATCTGGACTATATTTAATAGTCCATTCCCTCAGATGTTCAATCTTTTTTAATAAGCTACAGATGTTAATATGAATTACACACAGCCCTTCTTCCTTCAAAACATTGCAGTAAGATCAGATTTCAAAATATCACAAGAATTTAAATCAACTTCAAGATCTAAATCAGGGGGCTTGGATTAGGATGAACATCCCCACTTACAACCAAACTAATCACCAGCGCAATTTTACAAACATTATATACTTGCCCTTTTATTGTTGCTTTCTTAAAATATTTGATTGTGGGTTGATCAAAATAAATTTTATTTTGTCCCCACCCTGCCAATAATCCTTTAAATATAATTATCCACTTTATTAGGTCAATTTCCAAATTTTCTCAATAGTCCTGCTGAAATTATGGGCAGACTAGGTGGGCCAAGCGGTCCTTATCTGCCGTCAAAGTCTATGTTTCCATGTTTCTCTGTTCAAGCAGTTAGTGCGTCAGTAACTGCTTTAGCATCATGTTAACTGCAAAAAGTGTCAGTGGCCTGGGTAGGAGCCTTATTTGGAGGCACCAGGCACACTGCAGTAATCCAGTAGCAAGGCCACACAGAATATACTGCAGTGTCTATGCGAATGAGGGATCCCTTATGCATAAAGGGCGCAGTGGTATATTCAAAGGTTTCAACAACACTAAACAGCTGTCACTGCATTGTGGTTTAACATTGCTGAAATCCTACCCTTACAGTAACTTCGCACAAAGACTGCACCCCCACTCCCTGATCACCTTTTCCCTGTATTTCTGAACAAGTCCTGGTAGTCTAGAGGACCCATAGCCTTATTACCAATTACCTATATTTTCTAAGTCGTGATTGTTTAATGCCCCCCCCAAACAATCAGCAGACCCTCCTCCCGACCCGCCCACTCAGGACTTCCTTGCCTGCATCTGTCTCACCATGGTTACTGTCAGTATCACACATACACAGCATGTCAGATGGCATCTGGCACAACCCATCACTCACCACTTCAACCAGCCACCATCTGACAGACATGCCAGATTGCAGCTACTGATTTTTCTATATGCGTGATCTGGTATGTCTGTTAGACTGTGGCCAGACAAGGTGGTGAGTGGTTGGCTGTGCTGGTCACTGTCTTACAGCCATGGATCCATTGTACTGATGGGGACTATAGCAAGGGGGACAATGGGAAGGTGGGTCCTGTGTGGGTGGGTCAGGAATGGGGTCTGCCAGTTGTTTGGGGGGGCACTAGACAACCAACATTTTAACAGTTCCAAATCACACTGCGATGATAGCTACTTACCACTGCTGAAACCTTTGACTATACCACTGTGCCCTTTGGGAATAGGGGTTTGTTCATTGTTTGAGTGGTTGGGAACCACTAGAAAATCAGAGCTTTTACACAATATGGGGGATGGACAATCAGGATGTGTATGGTCTATTAGAATACCAGGGCTTGTTCAGAAAAAAAGGGAATGGGTGCTTGAGGGGTCTACTAGACCACCATGGCATTTAGAAAATACAGGGAATGCATGAGCGAGAGGTGTGAGGTCCATTAGAATACCAGGGCTAGGCCAGCCCTTTGGTGCAATGTAAAAGCTACTGCTCACAATGCCAATGACCCAGATTTGGGAAACAGCCTGGATCACTGGGGAAGAGGATCGAGGATGCTTACCTTCTCCCAGGGTGAGGGTGCTATGATCTGCTGCAGCAATGCCAACAGGACATGGGGAGGGAGGGATGCATCGTGCTGTGTATCACGTGAATGTGCCATCACACGCTCATGATGGGACTGTAGTCCCAAATGCTGGCGTCACTGTGAGGAGGGTAGAGTGGCAGTTCATGAGGGGAACAGAAGATCAGAAAATTCCCTGGCTGGCAGGATGATTGCTGACCTCTGCATGCCCTGCATCTGGTGGCTCAGGCTCTTATAGTGTCCCTGTGAGGAGGGTAGAGTGGCAGTTCATGGGGGGGAACAGAAGATCAGAAAACACCCTGGCTGGCAGGATGATTGCTGACCTCTGCAGGCCCTGCACCTGGTGGCTCAGGCTCCTGTGGTGTCCCTGTGGGGAGGGTAGAGTGCAGTTCATGGGGGAGGAGGACTAAACCGGGAGTGTGGCCCTTTGCGCCCTAGTGGCTCAGGCTCCCTACAGTGTCCCTGTGAGAGGGTAGAGTGGTAGTTCATGGGGGAAACAGAAGATTGGAAAACACTCTGTCTGTCAGGATGATTGCTGACCTCTGCAGGCTCTGCTCCTGGTGGCTCAGGCTGCTATAGCGTCCCTGTGAGGACAGTAGAGTGGCAGTTCATGGTGGGGAACAGAAGATAAGAAAACACCCTGGCTGGCAGGATGATTGCTGACCTCTGCAGGCCCTGCACCTGGTGGCTCAGGCTCCTGTGGTGTCCCTGTGGGGAGGGTAGAGTGGCAGTTCATGGGGGGAACAGAAGATTGGAAACACCCTGGCTGGCAGGATGATTGCTGACCTCTGCAGGCCCTGCACCTGGTGGCTCAGGCTCCTACAGTGTCCCTGTGAGGAGGGTAGAGTGGTAGTTCATGGGGGGGAAACAGAAGATTGGAAAACACTCTGTCAGGATGATTGCTGACCTCTGCAGGCTCTGCTCCCGGTGGCTCAGGCTGCTATGGCGTCCCTGTGAGGACAGTAGAGTGGCAGTTCCTGGTGGGGAACAGAAGATAAGAAAACACCCTGGCTGGCAGGATGATTGCTGACCTCTGCAGGCCCTGCACCTGGTGGCTCAGGCTCCTACAGTGTCCCTATGAGGAGGGTAGAGTGGCAGTTCATGGGGGGAACAGAAGATTAGAAAACACTCAGGCTAGCAGGATGATTGCTGACCTCTGCAGGCCCTGCTCCTGGTGGCTCAGGCTCCTATGGTGTCCCTGTGAGGAGGGTAGAGTGGCAGTTCATGGGGGGAACAGAAGATCAGAAAACACTCGGGCTAGCAGGATGATTGCTGACCTCTGCAGGCCCTGCACCTGGTGGCTCAGGCTCCTACAGTGTCCCTGTGAGGAGGGTAGAGTGGTAGTTCATGGGGGGGAAACAGAAGATTGGAAAACACTCTGTCTGTCAGGATGATTGCTGACCTCTGCAGGCTCTGCTCCCGGTGGCTCAGGCTGCTATGGTGTCCCTGTGAGGACAGTAGAGTGGCAGTTCCTGGTGGGGAACAGAAGATAAGAAAACACCCTGGCTGGCAGGATGATTGTTGACCTCTGCAGGCCCTGCACCTGGTGGCTCAGGCTCCTACAGTGTCCCTATGAGAAGGGTAGAGTGGCAGTTCATGGGGGGAACAGAAGATTAGAAAACACTCAGGCTAGCAGGATGATTGCTGACCTCTGCAGGCCCTGCTCCTGGTGGCTCAGGCTCCTACGGTGTCCCTGTGAGGAGGGTAGAGTGGCAGTTCATGGGGGGAACAGAAGATCAGAAAACACTCAGGCTAGCAGGATGATTGCTGACCTCTGCAGGCCCTGCACCTGGTGGCTCAGGCTCCTATGGTGTCCCTGTGAGGAGAGTAGCATGGCAGTTCATGGGAAGAACAGATCAGAAAACACCCAGGCTGGCAGGATGATTGCTGACCTCTGCAGGCCCTGCACCTGGTGGCTCAGGCTCCTCCTGAGTCTGGATCCAGACCTTGGTGGGTCGAGGAACTCCCGCCACACTGCCATAGAGGGCAAGCCATGGGGACTCATTGAGTGATAAGTCCTGGGAGAAGCTGGAGTGACAGGGCTGGGAGGTTTGGTGGGAAGGAGGTCAAGCCAGGGGGGACAGGAGAAAATGTGAAATAAAAAAAAAAAAAGTTTTGTTCAGAAATAAAGGGAATGGGTGATAGGGGTGATGGGTCAACTAGACCACCAGTGCTTTTAAAAAATTACTGAATGGGCAATGGGAGGCACTAGACTGAGGGCCTGCTCAGAAATACAGGGAATAAGTAATCAAGGAGGCTGGAACTCACTAGGCTGCCATGGAGTTTACAGATTATTGTTATTTATAACATGTAATGGCTTGGAACTCCTGATGGTAGTTTGTGTAACCCCCTCCTGATGATCTATAATGGAATGGAACACCCATTGGTGGTAAATGTACCTCATCCCCCGATTGCTGCTATTAGTGACCAGTAATAGAAAGAAACCCCGATTGGTAGTTAGTGTAACCCCACCTCCTTGATCGCCCCTAGTGGTGACCTGTATGGGTATGGAACCCCCATTGGTGGTAAATGTACTCCATCCCCTCAATCACTGCTCCTGGTAACCTGTAATGTAATGGAACCCCCATTGGTGGTAGATGTACTCCATGCCCCAGTTGCTGCTTCTGGTGATCAGTAATGGTATGGACACCTTGTAGTTTTTAACAAATCATGGGAGGATGGGATGGTACCTGAGGACTGGAGGAGGGCAGATGTGATTCCCCTTCACAAAAGTGGGAGCAAGGCAGAAGCAGGAAACTACAGACCTGTTAGTTTAACCTCAGTGATAGGGAAAATGATGGAATCACTTCTGAAGGAAAGAATTGTCGAGTATCTAGAGGCCAGAGGGGCACAGGACCAAGGCAGCATAGATTCACAGCAGGAAGGTCATGCCAGATGAATCTGATAGATTTCTTTGACTGGGTGACCAAAGTAGTAGATCGGAGGAGCTGTGGACATGGCCTACCTAGACATTAGCAAGACATTTGACACTGTCCCACACAAAAGATTAATATACAAGTTAGCCAGCCTCGGAGTGGGTCCCAAGATGACAGCCTGGGTAAAGAATTGGCTGGAGAATAGGACACAGAGAGTAACAGTAAATGGAGTCCACTCTGAAGAAAGGGGGGTTACTAGTGGGGTACTGCAGGGTTCAGTATTAGGACTGGTCCTCTTTAATGTCTTTATAAGTGACATTGCAGAGGGAATGGAAAAGAAAAGTATGTCTCTTTGCAGATGACCAAAGATCTGCAACAGAGTTGATGCACAAGGTGGGGTGGAAAGGATGAGAAGGACTTGGCAAGGTTAGAGGAATGGTCAAATGTATGGCAGCTTAGATTCAGTGCTAAGAAGTGCAGAGGTAATGCACCTGGGAAACAAAACCCAGGGAGGAGTACAATGGGGTGAGATACTAACAACAACAAAATGGAAAGGGACCTGGGGTAGTCATATCAGATGACCTAAAGGTGGGCAAGCAATGTGAGAGGGCAGCAAGAAGGGCTGGGGAGATACTGGGATGCATAGGAGAGGCATCACCAGTAGAAAACAGGAAGTTATCCTCTGTACAGACAGCTGGTGAGACCCCATCTGGAGTACTGTGTGCAGTTCTGGAGACCCAATCTCCACAAAGACATAGACAGGATGGAAGCTGTCCAGAGGAGGGCAGCTAAAATGGTACAGGGTCTGCACTGGAAGACATATGAAAAGAAACTTAAGGAGCTTAATATGTATAGCCTCAAGGAAAGGAGGGAGAGGGGGGACATGATAGAAACTTTCAGGTACCTCAAGGGAATCAACAAAGTCCAAGAGGCTAGCATCTTTCAAAAAAAGAGATGTGCAAGAACAAGGGGGCACATTTGAAGATAGAGGGAGCAGCTCAGAGGTAATTTAAGAGTATTTTTCACAGAGGGTTGTGGATGCATGGAGCGGCCTTCCGGAGGAAGGTTGTGGAGTCAAAAACAGTGGTGCAATTCAAGCATGCATGGGACAGTCATAAGGCAATTCTAGGGGGTGGGGGTAGGAAGAAGTAGGCTGCTGGTTTACTAGGATCTGCAGCTTATCCATTAGGTAGGGAAATGGGCAGACTGGGTGGGCCAAGTGGTCCTTATCTGCCATCAAAGTCTATGTTTCTACTGTATGTTAGTTAATGTATCCCAAACCACCTCAATTGCCACTCCTGGTGGCCTGTAATTTTATAGAACCTTTATTATTGGTAAATGTACTTCTTACCCCATTTGCTGCTCCTGACTGCCTGTAATGGAATGGAACTCCCCTATTGGTGGTAAGTGTACCCTCCTCCATCACCCCTACTGGTGACCTGTAATTTTATTGAAACCTTTTTGGTGATAAATATATTGCCATCCCACAGTCAGTGCTCCTGGTGACCTGTAATGGAATGGAAACCCTGTTGTTGGTTATTGTGCCCCATTCCCCAATCACTGCTCCTGGTGATCTGTAATAATATGGAACCCCACTGGTGTTTGGTGTACTCCATCTCCTGATCACTGGTTCTGGAGAGCTGTAATTTTATGGTACCCTTAAGAGTCATAAATGTACACCCCCCCCCATTGCCATTCCTGGTGACCTGTAATAGTATGGAATCCCCCATTGGTGGTACGTGCACCTCTAGGTCCCTAGGCACCTTTCCTGGTGACCTGTAAGTTTATGGACCCCCCAACTGGTGTTAAGGAATGCCATCACTCAATCACTGCTCCTGATAACCTGTAGTATAATGGAACCTATTGGTGGTAAGAGTACCCCATCCCCAATCACTGTTCCTTGTGACTTATGATGGCTTTGGAAACCCCTGTTGGTGGTTAGTGTACCCCCTGATTGTGGCTACTGGTGATCTGTAATAGAATGGAACCCTCATTGGTGGTTAATACACCCCCGATCACCCCTAATGGTGACCTGTACTCTTTATTAAACTATTACTTTTGGTAAATCCCCCCCATCACTCCTGGTGACCTGTAGTATTATGGAACCCCTTTTGGTGGTAAGTGTACCCATCTCCCGATTACTGCTCCTAGTGACCTGTAATGGAATAGTACTACTATTGATGGTTAGTGTACCCCACAACCCCACTGCTGTTCCTGGTGGACTGTTATGGTTTGGACTCCCCATTGGTTAGTGTACCCTCCAGTTAATGCTTCTGGTGACCTGTAGTGGACTGGAACCCCCACTGGTGTTAGTGTACCCCCACCCCCAATTGCTGCTCCTGAATACCTGTAATGGTATGTAACCCCCATTAGTGGCTAAGGCACCTCTACCCCTCAATCTCTGTTCCTGATGACCTTTACAGTAATACAACCCACGCTGGTGGCCAGTGTATCCCATCCCCACTTCCTACCCCCTGACTGTCCAGAAGGCCCCCTCCCATCCTACCTACACAGAACCTTCCAGCCCACATCCCTGTGCCCCCTCGCACCGATGCTGCCATTCACCATCAGGAATGGTGACAAGCACAGCTCCTTCACTCACCACTTTGGCTGGCTACTGCTTGAATGACAGGGAGCATGTGAGTGTCTATTAGTCAGGGTATCTTCATACATGAACAGTGCAACAGCAGCTGGTAATAGTGCTGTAGAGAGTAGGAGAAACTATAATACAAAAACTAGACCACCAGTGGCACAACATGCAGTAGGGACACTGGTGGGGCATGTGGGAGGAGTGCAGGTCGTCTTGGACAATGATGACCTGGAAGGTGTTCTGGGAATTCAGCTATGACCAGAACTGCAGAAGGTTCCACACCCTGAGAGTGCAACTTGAGGCAATAGGAGTACAAAAGGATCAGTCACACAGCTTGCAGGTGAAAGCTGATGGAATGCAACAGCCTGATGCTGCCCACATCTCCCAGATGTTCAGCACTGTCAGTAGTACTTCTGGGCCAAGCCCTTTTACAGGGTAGTACTTAACCATCTCCACAGGGAGAGAGCGACAGGAGGGAGCCCTGAAGGAGAACTTCACAGTATAATGATAAGACCAGCTGACTGGATTAATCTCAAGGTTGCTTACCTCAAGTCCCAAGGAGAAGACCAAGTCCAAAGTGTGTCCATGTTGGTGAGTTGTGTAAGTAACAACTTGTTTCTCTCAACTCGAAAAAATATTTTTCAAAGCTCGAGAGTTCATCATCGACCAAGGCATTGAAGTCACCCAGAACAAGCCATCTGGATGACTCCAACACCTTCTTGGTGATGAAGTCTGCAATATCCTGCAGGAAGCCTTCCTTTTGTCCCAGAGGCCAGTACATCAAGAGGATCCTGCATCCTGCAGCTGGACTCCCACGCACAAACATGCATTCAAGCAAGGTTTCCTCAACTGTGTTCACCATGAAGTTCAACCCAGATCTAAAACAGATGGTCCCCCTCCTTGATCACTCCTCAGGCAGTGAACCGCAGAGAATCCAGCTGGGATTGCTGCCGCCAACACAGGGCCTGCATCATCACCTTGCCAGGTCTCCATGGTGCAAGACAGGTTGATAGAAGAACCCAAAATTAAATCTGCCTTAGTGGCTGTCTTATTCCTCATTGATCTAGCATTGCATAACACTGCCTAAAGGTGACAAAGTGAAGCAGCCAGCTACCTGCCCACTCAGTCTAATGTGATCCCTGGGTATGGGAGCCAAACACATCTCACCTGCCTCCAGTTCCCATTTTGCTGCAAGGTGTTTCCTAAGCCTGACCATCCTAATACCCCTCTATTAGTACTTCCCACATCTCACTGCTAACCACATTGTCTCCTCACAATCCCCACCTCCCTGTACCTATGATAGGCAACCCTGGGCAGGGGGGATCATGAAAGGGATGCAGACCAAGCAGCCAGCAGGGGAATAACTTAGCCTCAGGGAATCACATCTGGGCCCTAAACACATTTCTAAGGCTACTGGCATAATTTAATATTATATCCCATTTTTCCTCACTCACAGCAAACTTTCCTCCACCCAATAACAATAAATAAAACCTCTCTCATTCACTCCTAGTCCCTAATCACACAACCCCAACACATTCACCCACTATTACATAAAACCCTACACACCCATGAGCCACTTACCCCTAACCTACCAGCATACAAAACCCCATCTCAAAATAACTTCTCACCAATTCCCCAACAATAGTAAGGTAAAATAATTATTTAAAACAAGAAGGAGAAACCACAAGTCACTCAGTTTATAGGACACTAAACAAAGTTCCAGAAGAGAATAGTGAAAAGTCCAACAGTTCTTGCCACAAAATGTACAACCCTCTTCTCCCACAAGAGGAACACTTTTCTTTGAAAAATAAATATCATTATGACTCCTGGGTGGTTCTCTCACCACTATCCAGGACGGTATTAAGAGTATGAGTCGGTCAGTTGTTTGACGTCCAAGGGCTCTCTCACCACTCTCAGCCAGGCTTCAGTAGCTTCCAGGGTGAAATAGTCCTTATAATCCAAGAGCCACAATTCCCTGATGATATGCAGGGTTAAGGTTTCAAGGGGCAGATCACACACCCCTGTTGCATTCAGATAACCACAATAAAACACATGTGTCTGATTCAGCTGCATTCGCTCCTTCCCTGTTCCACAGCAGCTCCAGGATGTTCAGTTGCAGTCTCTCTCCAGCATGCTGGTCCGGGCACACCTCTACTCCACTCCACAGTGCCGCTCCAGCTCCACTCCCTAAACTGCAACCTCTCCTCTCTGAGCAGCAATCCCAGATATGCAGATATATAAAGCTTTGGATGGCTCACTCCAGAACGCCTCATCCAAAACCACTATAAACTGGTGAATCATGTTTTTCTTAGCAGGCACCGCAAAACACAGCAGTGCTTAATAGCTTAATAGCTCTATTTTGCTCGTGTAACAGTTTAAGATTTTCAGGCATTCATGGCATTATGAACTGAAGTGAAATAGGATTTTGCATAAAAACAATAAAACTAACGCCTACTATAATTCACTTCACGGCCCTAACAACTAATACCACCTCTAATGAATAATTTTCCAATAACTATTTAAATATAAAATTAACACTAGTAGTTGTGAAAAGAAGCAGAATACTGCTTCTTGTGGATTGTCTACTCTATAACCTCTTTAGCAGGTTATCATTTAAAAAGTTTAGAGCTCACAGCACTGTTTTTATTTATCAAGTCTAGGATTACAAATACCTTTGAGCCATGGCTCTTTTACAAAGGTTCCACATCAGAGAAATACAAATTATGGGGAACATCAAGACAGGCATTACAACAATGTGGACATTACAAGCAGAGTACAGATTAATACCCTTCAAGGGTAGCATTGTAACAGGGCAGCCAGCGGCATTTGTCAGAAAAAAATAGACAACAGATAAGAAGTGCCAGAGTCATAGGGAAGAGGGGAGGGGAGGGGAGGAGAAGGAATGTGGGAAGGGTGGCGAGAGGGTGAAAAGTGCAGCATTGGGTATACCAAGATGTGAGGGTAGAATCTAGTAAGGAGGGGAGGACAACTAGAGCAGAAGGAGAAGTGGAGAAACAAGGTTAAGTTGGGCAGTCACAGGAGCTGTTGGTAGTGAGATAGTCCCAGAACCTAGTTTTAAACATACCAATAGTTGGGGCAGAGGAGATGGTTGGGCTGAGGCCATTGAACCAGAGTGGCGCTTGATAAGCAAAAGAGCATTGTCCCTGTGAAGTGTGACAGTGGGGGGGACTTTCAGTAGCTGTAGCGTGGATCTCCTAAGGCACCATTTGTTAATTCGGTGTTGTAACAGAGTTGAGACCCCAGAAGGTGCAAGGCCAAGGTAGATTTTTTTTCACCATGGAGCAGGTGAGAAACTTTATGCTGTTTGATAGTTGGAGCCAGCCGGTCTGAGTGTACAGGTCACATGTGTGGGTGAGACGGTGAGCACCAGTGATGAGCCAACATGCTTTATTTAAGGCAGTTGAGAGGCATCTAAGGGCTGTGGTTGTGGCCGAGCCATAAATGATGAGACCATAGTCTATTACAGAGATCACAGAGCTCAGGACTGCAACCTTCAAAGCTTCTGGCGTGAGGCGTGGTCTGTGTTTGTAGAGGAGACCAAGCCATGTATTAGCAGCTCTAGCTACATTATCTACATGAAGTCCATAGGAGAGATTAGGGTCAAGCTGTATCCCTAAGCATTTGAAGGACCCCACCTGATCTAGAGTGTTCCCCCTGGGTGGTGGAGATAGCCAAGTGGTGTAGATTGTGTGGGTTATGAGAGCTGCAGAAGAGCATAGATTTGGTTTTCTTGTCATTGAGGACCAGTTTATGATTAAGAAACCATGTCTTTACAGAACTGAAACCGAGTTGAAGGTTGTGTTGAAGAGTTGCAGGATCTTTGTGAGTGGAGAATACAACAGCATCATCGGCACATAGTGTGATCTGCTCAGAGCAGTGGTAAGGGAGGGAGTTTAAGAAAAGGCTAAAAAGGAGGGGTCCCAGTATGGATCCCTGTGGGACACCCGAGCGAACAGGCAGGGTGTTAGAAAGAGCGTCTGCAATTTTTACTCTCTGTGACTGGTTTTCTAAGTAGCTTTTAAACCAGAGAGAAGAGTCAGGTGATAGCCCGGCATTCAGTAGTTAGTGTATTAGTAGTCCATGGTGTCAGGCCTTGGAGAGGTCAACGAAAATGGCCCCTGTGAGAAGACCACTGTCAAGGGATTTGTGTAAAGCTCCAGTGAACTCAAGAAGGGCTGTGGTGGTGCTGTGACCTTTCCGGAAGCCGTGTTGTTGTGGACAAGGTATATTGTATTTATCCAAGTGGTCGGTAAGTTGATCAGCCACGATGCGCTCGAGTGCCTTAGAGAGTGGGGGCAGTATGGAGATAGGGCGATTAATTTGAGTGAATCGTCTTGTCCCCACGTTTATGGACGGGATGTTATGGTGGCTGTTTTCCATAGGACTGGGAATTTTCCACAGCTGAGAGAGAGGTTTAGGATTTTTGTTAATGGATGAATGACCTCATTGAGGGTGAGCAACAGAAGCTTAATGTCCAGGGTGTCACTACCAGATCTAGATTTAGAGATAGCTGCAGTAATATAGCAGCGAGCTTCATTCAATCTTAGCTTTCTGAAGTAGAAGAGGGGATGGTTAGACTGAGGAGCTGAGGTATTTGGGGAGTAGGCCCTGTTTTTGAAAAAGTCATGGGGTAGAACAGCACTAAGGTCTGAAAAAGCTGTGTTAAAGATGTTTGCGATCACCTTGGGGTCAAGGGTTGAGGATCCATCAACCATTAACATGGCCGGAGAGGTTTTTGGCTGCTTCTCTGTGACATCTTTGATATTGTCCCAGAAAGCACAACCATTTCCTCATGTATTGGTGACAGCGTCTTTGTAATAGGTGGATTTCATTAGCCGTATGGCTTTTGTGCTAGTATTTCGTGCTTGTTTGTAATTTTGGATGTCCAGTTGTTTGCCAGTGGCCCTGGCAACTGTCCAGAGGTGATCCCTTAGTTTCAGCTGTGAGAGCAGAGCCGCGGTGACCCATAGGTTAGAGAGAGATTTTGTTTTGCGCCTTTTAGCAGGGACAAAGAGGTTGCAGGCTTTGTTGAAAATTGAGATGAAGTGATCAAGAGCCAAGTTAACATCTGTTGCTTCATAGATGGGTAGCCAGTCTTGTAGAAGCAGGTGTTGTTTGAGATGTGGAAGTTTTCCATGAGGAAGGACTCTGCTAGCAATAATTTTGGGAGGGAGCTTAAGGAATTTGTTAGACCATGCTCACATGACTGGGGAGTGGTCACTGAGTGAGTCTGGGAGAATGGTCATACGAGAAATCCTTGTGGGATGAGTGGTGAGGACCCAATCCAAGAGGGTACTGGTGCCAGTCTTGTAGTTAATCCTAGTAGGGGAGTTTACCATTTGCTTGAGGTTAGCAGCTGAGATGGAGTTTTTATAGGCACTGGCACTCGATGCTAACCAGTTTATGTTGAAATCCCCTAGTAGAATAAGTTCAGCTTTGGGAGGATGAGAGTTGATAAAGTTTAGGACGTCGTTGAATCCATGTTTAGGGTCCCTGGTCGGGATGTATACGGAGATAATAGGGCTTTATGGTTGGGACCTAGGACGATTTTTATTGGCAGAATCTGGGCTAAGGCAGAAAGTGATGGAGTTGCTACAGGGTGCCAAGACAGGGAGTCTTTGATATAGATTGCACAACCACCGCCTTTTTTGGATATCCAGTCCAGCCTGTGGACATTGTAGCCCTGTATTGTTACTGCTGAGTCAGGAACTTTAGGCATCAGCCAAGTTTCCACCACTGCAAGGATGTCAGGGTTGTGTTGGCATGTGAAGGCTTGGAGTGCATCCAGCTTTGGTAGTAGGCTGCAGATATTAATGGTTGCAAGGATAAGGGCACCTGGAGTTTGTGTGTGGCCTGAGCATCTAGAGTCAGGATTGGGATGGATGCTGCCTGAGATGAGAAGGAGGAAGAGTAGGAGTTTTAAGGAGCAGAGTTGCAGCTCTTTGAGAGATAGTTTTGATTGTTGTTTCCTGGAGTAGAAGTTGCAAGGTTCCAGGCGGTGCCCCATATGGACTGCAAGGTGGTACAGTGTAGACAGGTGGCCACACTTGTTGAGAGTAGTGGTCGGGTTAAGTAACCAGGAATATCCAAACGGTGCACCAAGCAAACGTCTCGAGTGGAAGTGGAGAGTTTCCTTGGAGTAGCAGTGGAAACCAGAGTAGAGGGTGGGGGGGTGGGGTGGGGGTGGCTAGGACCAGGAGAGATAGGGGGCCAGGCAAGGAGGAGAAGAGGCGAGAGAAAGGCAGAGAGAGCCCACATGGCTTACGTACTAGATAAAGAGATAGAGATATAGCACATAAATTCAACTAGAGACACAGAGGGAGATACAGTAGTTAGAGGTGTGTTCAGCAGGAGATAGTGTGGGCCACTTGGAAATCAGCTTCCACTGGTACCAAATCCAAAAGTCAGGGCTAGTACCTTGCAGTACAGAGGATTTCTGATAAACTGTTTAGGTTCCAGAAATTGAGGGGTCCGTGGCCTGGTCATGGCACGCTGGATCCCTGAAATAAAGTAGAAAAACAGGATTTTTAAAGGCTGGAGAAGTAGGCTATGTCCAGTTCTGTAAACCACATCTCCAGACAGACAAGAAAAAAAAAAGGGGCAGACTGGGTGTGCCAAGCGGTCCTTGTCTGTCATCAAATTCCATGTTTGGATGTGATATAGACAGACTGGAGATAGTCCAGAGGAAGGCAACTAAGATGGTGCTGGGTCTGCATCAAAAGCCGTATGAGGAGAGACTAAAGGATCTCAACATGTACACCTTGGAAGAAAGGAGGGAGAGTAGGAATATGACAGAGACCTTTGAAATAGCTCACAGAGGTAAATAAGGCAGAGGAGAGGAGTGTTTTGTGGAAAAAGGGTGTTCAAGAAGAAGGAGGACATAATATGAAGCTGAAGGGGTAGATTCAGGAGAGATACGAGGAAGTACTTCTTCACAGAAAGAGTGGTGGATTCCTTCCAATGGAGGTGGTGGGGTGAAATGGTGGGTTTCAAGAATGCATGGGATATGCACAAGCAGATCATAGTCGAAAAGAAGGGGGAGTGAGAAAGAGTTGTAAATCAGATAGGGCCTTCCATGAGAATGTAGGTAGGAAAAAATGGGCAGTCTGGGTTCAGCATGCAGCCCTTATCTGCCATCGAATTCTATGTTTCTATTTCTTGTACCTTTAGAAAGCTGGTCTTTTTTTCTTCACAGGCTTTGCCATCTCCTCAGAGAACCATAATAGTCTCCTTTGCTTCCTGCCTTTTTGTATCACTTTCATGTAGAGGCCTTTTGCCCGAATGAGACCCTCCCTTATTTGCTTCCACTGCTCCTCCACTCCCCTAGCTATCCCTCCCCTTGAGTCATTTTCTTAGGCATTCACCAATTTCTTTGACATCTGATCTACAGAAACCCAGTGCCCTAATTTTTGTGTGGCTTGCCTCAGTTCCTTTCTGTTTGTTTAAACACACAGTATGGGGATCACTGGTACTACCAGCTTGTGACATTTGCAATGCTGTCCATGTTTATTTATTTATTTTTAATTTTTTTTATTTTATTTATTTATTTATTGATTGTAGAAATCAGATTTACAACCTTTGAGTCAAAGACTAGGTTTACAAAAGTACCTCGTCAAAAGGGGAGACAACAAAAGTGTGAGGTTAGGACAGGAAATGACGAAACAGGTTAGATACATAAAAATATACACTTGAGAGAGCAGACAGCGAGGTGCATGGATTAAACTTGTGAAGGTACTAACATTGGTAAGAACAACAAGAGACTCAATTTGACAGCAAGTCACAAGTTAATAGGTACTAACATTGGTAAAACAATAATAGATACATTATTCATAATTGAGCATGTCCAAGCTAATATGTAGATATACAAGACCGGTGGGCGAGGGGCTTGAAAAAGGTTAGTAGGGACCGGCATAGAGGCAGTAGGGACCAGCGTGGGGCAGCTACAAGCATTTACAACATCGGCTGTCTATAATATGCTGGCGAAGGGCAATTTTGAAGCGGCCAATACCAGGGATCTTGGAGATAGTTTCAGGAAGGGAGTTAAACCAGGACGGGGCTTGGTGATGGAAAGATCTTTGGTAGCGAGAGGTCCTCGCTCTGGGAACATTGAAGGTGGCTGCGGCGGTGTACCAGGTTGGCAGGGACCTAGCAGCCCGCCTGCAAGGTCCAGAGACCCCAGGAGGCAGAGACCTGACAAGGATTTTTGGCCAGTAGGCAGGTTTGATAAATCAGTCTTTCCTCAAGAGTGAGTATTTTGTGTGAGTATAGCAAACAGGTGTGGGTTCTGCTGTGGGCACCGTAAGGAGCCTACATGCTTTATTGATAGAGGTCTGGACTTTGGATAAGGCAGAGGCATCAGCAGCAGCGTAACAGGGAGACCGAGTCGCCAGCGATAATACCGGATGAGGTGATGGCTAGTTTAGCATGGGTTCAGGGAGATAGTCTTTGTGGCGGTAGAGAAGACCGATCCTGGAGTTCATTGCAGATGACAGAGCTTTAAGGTGGGTGTGGAAAGTAAGGCCGGAGTCAAAGGTGATGCCCAGGTACTTATAGGATGTAACCTGCTCCAGAGGGAGGGACGTGCTGGTGGTGATGTGGAGGGGGAAGTCTCTGGCATTGTTTTGCCGATGAGAAAATAGCATGGACTTAGTTTTCTTTAGGTTCAGGACTAGGCGGTGATTATTGAACCACTTTTCGTTTGGAGGAAGGCGCTTGTAGCATGCTTTGGAGTGGGAGTGGGTCAGGGTGTATGCAAGGATAACAGCCATCAGCATAGAGTAATATTTTACTGGAACAGGAGCTGGGGAGGGTGTTCAGGAATAGGCTGAAAAGGGTCGGGCCAAGGATGGAGCCTTGGGGACACCCAGTATACCGGAAGGTAGGAGGAGAGGGTCCCATTTAGTTTGACTCTTTGGGACCTGTTGTGTAGGTAGCTTGCGAACCACTTCAGGGGCCGGCTACAGACCTAGTGTGTACTGAGGGAGTTTAGTAGCAGGGGTGGCACACCGTGTCAAGGCCTTGGACAGGTCTATAAAGACCGCCTTGCAAGATGACCTTGTCTAGTGCTGAGTGAATGTGGTGGGAGAATTCCAGAAGGGCAGTGGATGCTATGGCCAGGGCGAAACCCGTGTTGCTCCAGACAAAGGAGGTTGTAGTTAGTAAGATATTCCGAGAGCTGAGTGTTTACTATTTTTTCTAAGGCTTTGGATAGGGGGGGGAAGGATGGAGATGGGCCTGTAGTTATTAGGCAGAGTGCGGTCCCCCGACTTATGGATGGGGGTTACTTCTGCATGCTTCCAGGCCTTAGGGAATTGGCCGAGGCATAGGGATTTGTTAATGATAAGCGTCAGCGGGGTGAGCATGACATCCAGCATGAGGTGAAGTATCCTGGAGTCAAGAGGGTCATTGGTAGGGTTCTGAGAGGTGAGGGCCTTTATTAAGAAAGGTTTGGCATCGTGGGGTGAGATCATTCGGAAGTGGAATTGCGGCCTGGGAATGGGAGCGTGGGAGGGTTTGGCAACCGGGTCAGAAAAATGGGCCGGGAGGACGGCGCTTAAGTCAGTGAAAGTTTTATTAAGGCAGTTAGCAATACAGGTGGGGTCAGATCGAGACAGTCCCATTTATGACAATCTGGGATGGAGGGGGTCTTACCATTTAAATCTCTAATGTTGTCCCAGAAAGCTCTGGACGAGCCCCAGGTGGATGTCAACGTAGCCTGGTAGAATTTGGCTTTAGCTTGCTTGATTGTCCAGGAGCATTGATTCGGGTGCCCTGTAGGCTTGCCTGTCAGCAACCCCGCCGGAGTCATTAGCTAAGTGCCAGAGGTTATCTCTTTTTCAGTTGTTGGATCAGCGCAGGAGTGATCCATGCGGCAGTCCGCTTTTTATCCTCACGAGTTGAGGGGTGCATACAGATCACAGCGTGGTTGAAGGCCTGGAGAGCTAGGTAAGGGCAAAATTAACGTCAGGAGCACTGGCCAATGGGGACCAGTCGATTTGGGCGAGGTGACGCTTGAGGTTGGGCAGACCTCCGGGAGAAACCGCGGTGAGGGGTCCTACTGTAACCAGGGCTGAGGGTGGGGAGGACCAGAAGCAGATGATTGGGGAGTGGTCACTGAGTGAGTCCGCAGGACATCAACGGAGACGCACTTTATGAGGTCGGTTAGAGGATGACGCCCAGGAGGGAGCTAGTTCCTGTTACTTTGTTAAGTCTAGTGGGCTGAGTGACCAGTTGGGACAGGTCAAGGGCTGCAAGCTCATTCTTCAGATTATCTGCTGAGGGGCTGAGCCAATTTGAATTTAAGTCACCCATAATTAACTGTTCAGCTTTCGGGGGTAAGGTAGCCAGGTAGTCAAGGAGAGAGGAGGCTGCAGAGTCTTTGTTAGTCCCCGGGGGTAGATAAGCCGCAGTTAGATAGAGTGGACCGCGTCCAGGGCAGGGGGTGATTTTTAAGGTAATGGCTTGTGCCCCATGGTTAAGCTCGGGGGTGGGGAGGGCAAGCCCGAGGATCGAGTTGCGCAAGTAGATAGCACACCCCCCTCCACGCCGGCCCATCCTATCGGCCCTGAAAATGGTAAAACCAGGAAGGGAGATGGCAGAGTCAGGCGTGAGGGAGGAGAGCCAGGTTTCGGCAAGCATGAGAATATCCGGGGAGTGTTGGGTGACCCAACATTGGAGGGCTGCAGTTTTCTTAGGGAGACTGCATATGTTAATAAAGGCGATTCGAAAGCCTTTGCCATCAGTGGGCAGAGGCGTGGCAGGGATGACAGGCCCGGGGTTTGGGTTCACATTGCCGGAGAGCAGGAGCAGCAGGAGAATTAGGCGCCTTATGCAGGGTTTGTAGCTGGCAGAGGGGTGCAAATGTGGCTCGACGGACCCCACCAGGGAGGAGCAGGGATAGGAAGGAGAGAACAACTGAGGGCGTAGAGGAGAGTGTCCACTTGTGAATGGAAACACAATACTGTGAGTAGCACAACGGTGGTTGGTGGGTGGGGTGGCATGGTAATCCAGGGTACGGGAGGGATTCAGGGGAATGGGTTGAGGGATAGGTTTGGGGTAGTCCGATAGGGGAGCCTGGAGTTCAGAGTGGGGGCAGTGTGCTTTGGTTGGGGGCAGGTTGATGAGGTGTATAGATGGGCAGAGAGAGAGCGTAGGGTGCTGTAGCAGGAGGAGGGCCAGCATAGTAAAGACCATGCTTGAGTGAGACATTTCCCAGTAAAGAGCAAGAAATGAGGGCAGGCTCCCTCTAGTGCTGGAACGATATAACCAGCAAATGGGAAAGTAGGCTGATTGGTTTTTGAGCCTCATGTGACGAGGAAAATATACTCTATATAAGAGAGAGCCGAGCAAGGGTGGTGGTGGGGGCGGCGGGGTTTCTCCAGAGCAAGCACTGACTGCTTAAACAAGCAGAAACAGAGCCTAGCGAAAAAGGCGCCAAAACCGCATTTCAAACAGCAGAGCCGAGCCGAGCAGAGTATCCAACAGGTAGGCTGGCTCACTGACTGTGTCGCGATTCGTTATCTTTCTTTTTAATTTTGTATTTTTTCAGGCAGAGGTTTACCTTGGCACCGACGCTCCTCGGGGTGGGGTATCCTGGCAGTAGGGAAAGTCAAACAGGAGGGCAAGTCCAGATTCAGCCCCGCGACCAGCGTCTCCTCAGGGGTGGGGGTGTCCTGGTGGTGGATTACAGGCTCAGGAGGGCACTTCCAGATGCAGCCTCATGACCTCCAGCTCCTCGGGGAGGGGATCAATCTGTAGGAGAAAGAGGCAAAGGTTAAATAGGCAGGCAGGGGGAGTACCAATTGGGGCGGGCAGTGCAGGCAGGGATTTGATTGGAAAGAGCGGTGCAGGGGCTAATGATGCAGAGGTGAATGGATTAAAAATGAACAAAAATACAGGGGTTTCAATGGAGAGAGAGAGGAGCGGCTGGCAAAATTACAGGCAGAGACAACACAGTATACATATGCAGCAATTGAAACTACTAGACAAAACTGTGAACATTAGCAAGCAAAGCACAGTAGAATAAGAACATCCTCAAACAAATTAATCCAGTCCCAAAATAAATGCATACAGGGTACTAATTACCGCATACAGGGTACTAATTACATCGGATTTCTCCAGAGCAAGCACCGACTGCTTAAACAAGCAGAAACAGAGCCTAGCTAAAAGGCGTAAACCGCGATTTCAAACGGCAGAGCCGAGCCGAGCAGAGTATCCAACAGGTAGGCTGGCTCACTGACTGTGTCGCGATTCGTGTTATCTTTCTTTTTTAATTTTGTATTCTTTTCAGGCAGAGGTTTACCTTGTGACCGACGGCTCCTCGGGGGGTGGGGGTATCCTGGCGGTAGGGAAAGTCAAACAGGGAGGGCAAGTCCAGATTCAGCCCTCGCGACCAGCGTCTCCTCGGATGGTGGGGGTGTCCTGGTGGTGGATTACAGACTTCAGGGAGGGCACTTCCAGATGCAGCCCTCGCGACCTGCAGCTCCTCGGGGGAGGGGGGATCGATCTTGCGACCGACGGCTCCTCGGGGGTGGGGTATCCTGGCGGTAGGGAAAGTCAAACAGGGAGGGCAAGTCCAGATTCAGCCCTCGTGACCAGCGTCTCCTCGGGGGGGTGGGGGTGTCCTGGTGGTGGATTACAGGCTTCAGGGAGGGCACTTCCAGATGCAGCCCTCGCGACCTCCAGCTCCTCGGGGGAGGGGGGATCCCCCTGTGAGTGCCATGTCCAGCACTGCCCCACCTCTGTTAGGTTCCTTTACAAGCTGCTGAGAAAAGCTCCCTGTAGGGAGTCTAGGATGGCCCTGCTCCTTGCTGAAGTGGCAGTTGGTAAGTTCCACCCCACATCCGATGATTGAAATCTCCAACTATCAATACTTTTCTCTTTCCTGCTACCTTGATGATGGTCTTCCCTAGGGACTTGTCCATCTTCTCCGCTTGTGTTGGTGGCCTGTAAACTACTCCCATTTGAATAGCAGTCCCACAGCCTGTCTCTAAGGTGACCCACAACACCTGTAGACTCCTCCTCACCTCGATGTTCTCACACTTTATTCATTCCATTACATACTGGGCCACAACTCCTCCCTTTATGACAGCCCTGTCTTTCCTAAAAAGTGAATAGCCTGTTATGGCCTTGTCTTTGTCATGGTTCACGGTGCACCATGTTTCCATGATGGCCACTAGATCCAGGTGGTCTCTGCCATGATAGCCACCAACTCATAGATTTTGTTTCCATATCTCTTGGCATTAGCATGCATGGCTCCTTCTCCCACCCATATTTTGATCTGAGCTTTTCTACCCTGCTTGCCCATACTGCCAACTACTGTTCCTGCTGACCCACCTGTTTTACTTACCTCCCCTTTACCCTTTTATCTGCTTTGATCCCCTATCCCAGTTTTTATTCCTGACTTTTTTGTCTTTGTCTCTGTCACTGACTCCCTATGATGCTGCTCTTAGGGTAGTGTCACCCCTTGGGATTTCCTTTCTCAGTCTTCTTACTATTCACACTGCCATGATCTACAGACCTCCAACACAGGGGGAGAGTCTAGATAAAGCACTTGTGGAAACCATTGACCAGAAGGCAAAAAATGGAGAGTTTCTGCTGGCGGGGGACTTCAGTCAATATGATGTAGATTGGAGACTGAACACTCCATCAAAATATAACTTGAAATAAGGCAAGGTAAAGGTAAAAATATATCCCAGAGTTTTTATTTGCAACAAAGTGCAAAACCTACAGAGGAGCTCCCCTCACTCTCAACTAAATGGGCTTTAGAAAAAGGAGGCAACTCATAATGAAGGTACTTGGGACCATCTCTGCCTCCCTTCCCTTGGTGGAAGACTGCAGATCTTTTAAGCAAGATAGGCCTAAATAATGTCAGGCGCCTGGGTACCCAGCTGAAGAGCTTTTATGATTGAGCATAGGGACTCCATCTCAAAGGTTGTGTGCCAGACAGATTTGTTTAGGTGTTTCAGATCGAGAATGGGTTTGAAGCCCCCAACTTCTTGGAGACCACAAATTAAATTGAGTAGAACCCACAACTTTCCTCATGGGGGAACTTATACAGTTGCCCCAATCCATTTGAGGTGATTCAAGATTTGATACACTGTCTGTCTCTTCACTGGGTCTTTAGGCGCAGGGCATAGTGGGGAAACACCCCTTCATTGGTACTGTCACAAATTCTGTTGTGTAACCTAGTTCCAGGATTTCCAGCAGCCAGTTGTCTGATGTCCCTGAAAGGGATGAAAACCACCTCGAGAGTGCCTCTGATGCTGGTCCGTTGACCCTTAAGCATCAAACTAGATATCTGATGCTGCTTTGACAGAAGATGATGTCCCTTGTCACCTTGGGTGCCCTTTTAGATACCATCAAAGCCTAAGCTGAATAACAGTCCTTCCTGAAAGGCAGAGTTAAACAGTTTGGCCCTCGATGCCTGGGCTGCTATCCAGTTCTGGAGCCATACAATTTGCATGGCTCACATAATGTGATAAATGGTGCATAATGACATTTGTAAATTGTCCACTGTGTCATCCCCTGAAAAGGCGGACACCATTGATACCAGCTGTAAGATGGTTTCCCCTTGAGTCTGGGAGAATTACACTACACAGAGCTGAAATCCAGGAGTCAGGGCTCTGGAAACAATGAGAAATGCATAAGAGGTACAAAGATTTACTCTATTGGAACCAACGGCTCTTCTGCATGCAGCATCCACTTGCTTATTGTGCGTATTGGTTAACACCAGAGATCCTTCAGTTGGTATAGTTGTGTGCTTACCAGAATTATGTACAGCTTTATCTGCAAGGGGAGAAGTTTCTCAGTTCTGGGAGTTCTCCTCCAAAATAGGATAACATCTCACCCGTGGTCTGGGTAAATGCTTTCTCTGGTTCATGCCTGCCCATTCCTGTTTAATAATCTAGTCACAGTACACAAAGTTTGGAAGGCTCTTTGGTACAGTGGAGGATGGAGACAAAATCAGATTCACATCCAGAGCTTCCCTAGGCTGTAGTAGTAGTAGTGGTGGTGGTGGTGGTGGTAATGGTAGTAGTAAAATATTTTATTCATTATAACTGAGTAGAAGGCTCAGTTGAGACAAGCTCATTTCCAGTGAGTTCCTTATGGTACAAAAAAGTACAAGAAATTTCAAATAACATACGTTGTGTAAAAGTTAAGTATTTAAGTACATAGATACAAGGACATTTACACAGCTGAAGTTTTATATAAACACAACTAGATCATACAAACATCATATGCACACTGTTTTTAGAAACCATCTAATCCTTGGGTCCACCGAGAATAACATTTGTACAATACAAGCATGCTTCACTCGTCATGATATATCAAGTAATGTGCAGATCTGGGCCCCCATATTCAGAATGGGTGGGATGCATGGCACATCCGGATGCCCCAGCATATATTAGGGCATTGTAAAGTAAACTTTTATTTATCCAGTGCCTGTCCTGGGGGCTCTGGGCTCTTTACATTAAATAAATAGACAAGACAACATTTAATAAACACATTTAAAGCAGAGCCAGCTGTACTAGAGCATAATAAATAACTAAAAGCTGTAAAACCCTAATGCTTGTTTGAACAGGTGTGCCTTACGTACTTGCTTAAAACTGTCCACAGAGGGTGATTCTCTAATCGGACAAGGTAGTGCTTATCATAGGGCTTGCCCGGTGACCTCAAAAGCATGGTCACTGGATGTTTTAAGCTGAGCTCTAGGAATGATAAGGAAGTTCTCCATGGATGAGCGGCGTGAACGTGCCAGGTTGGCTGGTGTCAGAAGGTCAGACAGGTAACCATGACCCAATCCATATAGGGCCTTATAGGTGAGAAGACCCACATTGAAGGCAAATCTCCACCTAGCTGGCAGCCAGTGCAGTTTACGCAGAACCGGAGTTATATGAATGGACCTAGGAAGGCCCATCAACAGTCTTGCTGCAGCATTCTGCACAAGCTGCAGCCAACGGAGGTTACCCCCAGTGACCCCAAAGTATAAAGTTTTGCAGTAATGGAGTCTGGATGTCACAAAAACATTTACCAGTGCGGGCAGGTCATCAGATGGTATTAAGAGCTTAATCTGGGTGACATTCCTCAAATGGTAGAAACTATTTTGGATGATGGCAGACACTTGGGCCTCCAACATCAGTCTGCCATCAAGGATGATGACCAGATTCCACACCTTATTGGACACCACCAGTGAGGTGGTACCCAGGAATAATCCTGTCCCTACTCAGATGGTGACCATATTCTGTCAACGAGCTGGCTCAGTCACTAGCACTTCTATCTTGTCCTGGTTCAGCCTCAACCAGTTAGAGGACATCCAATCCTGGTTATTAGGTAAGCATTTGTTTAGCATGTCCACAGCATCCGATGTTCCGGGGCAAAGACATATGCAGCTGAGTATCTTCTGGATAGCAGTGAAAATTTAAACCATAATGCCTAATGATATCACCCAGGGGTAGCATGTGTATAGCAAACAACTTGGGCGACAAGCTCAAACCCTGAGGAACTCCGCAGGACAGAAGCTGTGGGCAGGATGAGAAATTTCCCAACACTACTCATTGCTTCCTACCTGTCAGAAAGGACTCAAACCAGCTGATGGCTTTGCCGGTGAGTCCACAGAGCTCCAAAAGGTGATCAAGTGGCACCACATGGTCTACGGTATCAAAAGCTGAGGAGAAATGTAAAAGAAAGAGAATTGACCATTCTACTCTATCCCTCACCCTGAGGAGATCATTCTGCACCCTGATGCTGTTTCAGTGCTATGCTTCTTCCTAAATCCAGACTGGAGTGGCTCATAGATATCAAGGGTCATCAAGTGGGCCTTGAGCTGTGAAGTCACCACTTTCTCCACAACCATCCCCAAGAATGGAAGATTGAAGACAGGTCGGTAATTCACCAAGATGTCCAGGTTGAGCGATGGTTTCTTCAGGAGGTGCCTCATCAATGCCTCCTTCAAGGCATTGGGGATTAGCCTCTCTTAGAGTGAGCACCGTACAATCTCAGCAAACACTGGACCAACGGACTCCACATATCCCACCAGGAGACATACTGGGCCCGGGTCCAGTTCACAAAAAGTGGGTTGCAGCTTCGAGATGACCTCGATGACCTCAGCCATCTACACTGACCGAAACTCCTCCCAGACAAATGGAGTTCTCATCTGAATGCCAGACTCCACACTGTGGGATTGGTCATATCCCAGTGGAGAGATCCCTGACTTAATGAGGGACACCCTGTTAGAAAAGAACTGAGCAAACTCCTCACAACAAATGATTAAAACTGCTCTTTTTGGTTGCAGACAGGCTGGGTTTAACTGCCTGTCTCCAGTCTGAGAGAGCAAAGACAGTCTGTACTTTCCTGCAGTGATCTCCCTGGACAGGAACGCTGCCTTCTTATGGTTGATTGCCCTTTGATACTCACCATAGTGAGTTCTGAAAGCCAGTTTGTCATCCATGGTCCCAGATTTTCTCCAGCAATGCTCCAACTTCCAACCCTTTGTCTTCTTCTCCTTGAGAGCCCCATCAAACCATGGGGATCTCAAGTGAGAAGACATGGGTCGTATGCAGACTGGTGCAACGTTATTGAGCGTCTTGGTGACAATACTGTTATAGGCCGCCACCGCCTCATCCAACCCTACCGCACATGCAACACACTAGATAAGTCCATCACCACCATAAGTCCCTCAGGGGGCAATCCTTTCAATGGGCAGTAGTGGACCATCTCAGCAGGGGGGCCCCGAACAAGAACTTGATAATCGAATAAGAGCAGCACCAGTGCATACAAGTCTATAGGGGCAGTTTTGCAATGTCCCCATAAGATGAGCAGCAGCTTTCATTTCCCTCTAATATTGGCTAAAGTTATGAAAAACAGCATTGCAAAACTGCCCCCATAGACTTGTATGGGCCGCGCACCCATGCTGTCCTTGCTGAAACATCACAAAACTTCTGAGCTTGGGGCTGGAGCATGCAAACCTGGAAGTTGGAAGGGATTGACTGTCTGGGGCTTTGGAGGCAGGTACGATCCCTTCACAGACTAAATAGAATAAGTTAAAAAGTTTAATTTTACTTGTAATCCGCTAATGTGGGCATAAGGTATTGGACTAGGAAGCCCAATACCTTCTGTGAGGCTGTTATTAAAGAGCAGTAAAGGATTTGCACAACTCAGCCCTGCCACTGACAGTTGGTATACCAAGCTCACCCCCCCAGCTCTGGGGTTCAACTTGGGGTGTGTATGTGTGACCGAAACTGACATGTTAGATTGCATTACACAGTTAAGGCAATATGAGCCCAATGTTGAGGGTCTTATCACCTCCTGCAGGTCTTATAATGTTTGAAAATCATACGTTTTCGTTAAGCTATGGTGCCACTGGCTTGAGGAATAATGAATTCAGAATTCCCTGGACAAAGATATGCCAATCCAGGTAGTCTATAAAAACCGTTGCCTAATAAAAAAAAAAGATTACTATGTCGATCCTCCTTACCCCCCCCCCGAAGAGAATAAATCACTGAAGATATGGGAAAAATGTGTTGATTCCCATTGACAATGTTGAAGCTAACAGAAGAGGAAATGACAGTAAGTATGAAGGAATTTTTTCTTTGGATCCCACTCCTAGACTGATCAATTTCTTTCGGTTTCATGTGTAGCACAGTGATGAACGCCTTGCTGAAGTTCAAATAGATAGTGTCCACTGTCCTCTCCTAATCTATTTCACTGGTCACCTAGTCAAAGAAATCAGTTGGATTCATCTGGCATGATTGTCCTACCCTCATGGTTCCTTGTTGCCTTTGGTCTTGTAGCCCATTTGTTGCAAGATACTCTACTAACCTCTCCTTTACCACAGTTTCCATTCGTTTCCCCACAAACTGATGTGAGTTTGCCTTCTCTAGCTTGGCAGAAGACACCAGGAGAAAGGACTGCTGTGTGACTGGACTTCTCTGCTGAGACTAAAGAAGAAGAACTTTTGTACTTGGACCTTTAATTTAGGGTAAAAAAAACTAACAAAACAAAAAAAAAGTGTGTGTTTGTCTGAGTTAACTGAACTGAATGGTTATCTGAACAGTTATCTAGGTGTAAATCTCAGGTGATTGAAAGGACTTAATAGCTGTGAGGTTTAAATTGCTTGTAGAAAGATCTAGTAAGTAGGGGGAGTGGCTTAGCTAGAAGGAAGCTACATTTAAAGACTGCCTTAGAAAGACTCTGCTAATAGCTTGGCAGAAGACACCAGGAGAAAGGACTGCTGTGTGACTGGACTTCTGTACTGGAACTAGATTGCCCTCCTTCCCTCCCCACCCAAAGCTAGATCTATTTTTATAGGCACAGGATTTGACTGACAACAGGAACTGCCTGTTTGGGAGCAGGAAGTGAGTGATCACAGAGCCACCAAAGACCCACCATCCTAGAAGGACAAGAGTTGCTCTCTGGTCCCCTCTAGCTGCTGGAGGTATGCCTCTGAGCAAGCAAGGGGTCTACTGAGAAATATAGAATATTCTTGTCTCAGAACAGGACAATCAGAAGCTTAAAGGGCACACAGTCAAAAAGTAAGGAGAGAGAGAGAGAGAGAGAGAAAAACAGAGGAAAGAGTAAGGATTGCAAACAGTTAAGGGGCCAGAAATAAGACATGATTGGAGTGGTGCAGTGTAGTGCCTGTGGAGCAGCAGTCTTCCGGGAGACGTTCTGGAGGATGCGGTGTTGTCCCATCTGCAGGCACCTCTCTGGGCTGAGGGAGGAGGTTGCTCATCTCCAGGCTGAATTGGCCAGGATTGTGGGACCTCCTCTTCCATCCAGGGACCACCAGTGCCACTGCCGTTGCCTCAGAGTTGCCAAGAAAGAGGAGGCGGTTGGACCACAGTGGGCTCAGGGAGGGTGAGGGTGGTGGAACAGGGCACATCCCTCCAGTTGTACTTCTCCACAATTCCTATACCATTCTGGCAAAGTGTGGTTCCTCTATGGAGGTACCGCAGTGGAGACCAAGGAGGATGCTGGGAACCTCCACAAAGGAGACCCGCAGGAGGGTGGCAGGGGACCCTGCAGGGGAAGGAAACAACTCCTGGTGGGGACTCCATTGTTAGGAAGGTAGAACTAGGGGAGAGAGAGGTAAGGTGCCTGCCTGGCACCATGGCTTGGAGGGACAGGGAGTGAATCCTCAGGATTGCCAGAGCAGCTGCACAGGGAAGGGAGCTGGATGTCATTGTCCACCTAGGGACAAATGACCTGGCTAAGAAAGGGATTAAAGAAGTGCAGGAAGAGTTTGTGGAACTGGGGAGGGGCCTTAGTCAAGTAGCATGCACGGTAACCTTCTCGGAGGTGCTGCCCATCTATGGCATAGGAGAGGCTAGGGTGTTCCGCACCATGGGATTCAATCAGTGGTTGAAAAATAGGTGTGGAGCTCAGGGATTTGGCTTCATTGGGGACTGGGAGTCCACCTGGAGTAATGCAAGCCTATACTGGCATGATGGGCTGCATCTGTCTGGGAGGGGAACCAGGATCCTAGGTGATAGGTTTAAATGCTTCATTGGCAAGCATTTAAACTAGCCAAGGGGGGAGGCAGTGGAAAGGAGCAGGGAAATCCTAGCCCCCCCAAAAAATCACGGTAGTAAGTGCGGCAAACACCAACATAGAGGTGTTGATAGGGAGAAGGGCAGGGGTAAATGGAGAAAGTGACAAAGGCAAGAAGGACAGGGATGGGGCAAAAGGAGTAAGGCCATCAGGAAATGGAGGGTAATGAGTACCAATGCCCGTAGTCTGGGCAACAAGCTCCCTAAGCTGGTGGCCTTGATGGAAGAGGGATGCCTGGATATCGTAGCAGTCACAGAAACATGGTACACAGAGAACCATGACTGGGATGTTAACATACCAGGGTACATAACCTACAGGAGAGACAGGCAGGGGAGAAGAGGGGGAGGAGTAGCTCTCAATGTAAAGGAAGGGATAAAAACAACTGAACAAAAGAGTAAACAGGGAGGAGAAGAGGCACTGTGGGTCACCTTGGAGACTGGAAAGGGCACCACAATCTGCACAGGGGTTGTGTACAGACCCCATGCTAGGGGAGGGAATGGACAAGGATATGATAGAAGGCATTCTTAGAATGGCAGAGAAAGGGAAGATACTGTTGATGGGAGACCTGAATATGCCAGATGTTAACTGGAGCACATTTGCTGCAGCCACATTCAAGAGCAGGGCCATTCTTGATGCCCTACAGGTGGCAGGCCTCAGACAGCTTGTTTTGGAACCCACTTGTGAGGGAGCAATCTTAGACCTTGTACTTTCAAATGGGGGCAGTGAGAGGATCTCAGATCTAGAAGTGGGTTGCCATCTGGGGACAAGTGACCATCAAACAGTGTGGTTCACGTTAAACTCAGCTACAGAGTCAAGCCATACAAAAGTGAGGGTACTGGACTTTAGGAGGGCTGACTTTGGCAAGATGGGAGAGTGCCTCAGAAAAGCACTAACAAACAGGCTAGAAGGAGGTGTAGAGCAACAATGGGGAATCATCAAAACTGCCATCACAGAGGCAACAAGCCTTTGTGTGAAGCAAATAAACAAATCAAAATGAAAGAAAAAGCCACTATGGTTCTCAAAAGAGATGGCTGTGAAAGTCAGGAAGAAAAAGATAGCATTCCAGTAGTATAAGGAAACACAGAAGGAGCAGGACAGAGAGCTGTACCAGTTAAGGCAGAAGGAAGCAGGGAGGGAAGTCAGAACAGCAAATGCCCAAACTGAGGAAAAGATAGCCAACTCAGTTAAGAAGGGGGAGAAAAAACTTTTATAGGTACATCAGCGAGCGTAGGAAGACAAAGGGAGGGATAGTGAGGCTGAATAGAATGAACAGTGGGTGGGCAGAGGGGGACAGTGAAAAAGCAGGGATACTGAACGAATATTTCTGCTCAGTATTCACAAAAGAGGAGAGGGAAGTGCCTAATCCAATTAACAGAAGCACTCTTGATAGGGGGTCGATCCCAGTCCTTTCACAGAAGAAAGGGTTCTGCAAGAACTCCTAAAACTGAAGGTGGACAAAGCAATGGGTCCTGATGGAATTCACTCCAGAATTCTAAAAGAATTAAGGGAGGAACTAGTGAAACCACTGGCTACTCTTTTTAATAAATCATGGGAGGATGGTGTGGTACCTGAGGAGTGGAGGAAGGCGGATGTGATTCCCCTTCACAAAAGTGGGACCAAGACAGAGGCAGGAAACTACAGACCTGTCAGTCTGACCTCTGTGGTAGGGAAAGTGATGGAGTCACTTCTGAAGGAAAGAATTGTTGAGTACCTAGAGAAACGAGGTAAGAAACCACTATGGTTCTCAAAGGAAGTGGCAGTGAAGGTTCAAGAGAAAAAGAAAGCATTCAGGAAGTACAGGGAATCACAGAAGGAACAGGACAGAGAACTGTATCAGTTAAAGCAAAGGAGCTGGAAAGGCAGTCAGAACAGCAAAGGCCCAAACCGAGGAAAGATAGCCAACTCAGTTAAGAAGGGGATAAAACATTTTATAGGTACATCAGGAGCAAAGGAAGACCAAGGGAGGGATAGTGAGGTTTAATAAAGGGGAGGGAGGTGGGCAGAGGGTGACTGTGAAAGAGCAGAGATACTAAACAAATATTTTTGCTCAGTATTTACAAAGGAAGAGGGGGAGGTACCTAAAACAAACAGTAGAAACACTCTGGATACAGAAGTTGATACCAGCCTATTTACAGAAGAAAGAGTTCTGAAAGAGCTCTTAAAACTGAAGGTGGACAAAGCAATGGGGCCTGATGGGGTTCATCCCAGAATTCTAAAAGAACTAAGGATAGAACTAGTGACATCACTGGCTACCCTCTTTAACAAATCATGGGAGGATGGGGTGGTACCTGAGGACTGTAGGAGGGCAGATGTGATTCCCTTCACAAAAGTGGGAGCAAGGCAGAAGCAGGAAACTACAGACCTGTTAGTTTAACCTCAGTGGTAGGAAAATGATGGAATCACTTCTGAAGGAAGAATTGTTGTATCTAGAGGCCAGAGGGGCTGGGACCCAAGGCAACTTGGATTCTAGCGGGAAGATCATGCCAGACAAATCTGATAGATTTCTTTGACTGGGTGACCAAAGTAGTTGATCAGGGAGGGGCTGTGGACATGGCCTACCTAGACTTTAGCAAGGCATTTGACACAGTCCCACACAAAGATTAATATACAAGTTAGCCAGCCTGGGAGTGGGTCCCAAGATGACAGCCTGGGTAAAGAATTGGCTGGAGAATAGGACACAGAGAGTAATAGTAAATGGAGTCCACTCTGAAAAAAGGGGGGTTAGCAGTGGGGTACCACAGGGTTCAGTATTAGGACCGGTCCTCTTCAATGTCTTTATAAGCGACATTGCAGAGGGACTGGAAGGAAAAGTATGTCTCTTTGCAGATGACACAAAGATCTACAACAGAGTTGATGCACAAGGTGGGGTGGAAAGGATGAGAAGGGACTTGGCAAGGTTAGAGGAATGGTCAAATGTATGGCAGCTTAGATTCAATGCTAAGAAGTGCAAGGTAATGCACCTGGGAAACAAAAACCCAGGAGAAGAGTACACAATGGGGGGTGAGATACTAGCAACAACAAAAATGGAAAGGGACCTGGGGGTAGTCATATCAGAGGACCTAAAGGTGGGCAAGCAATGTGAGAGGGCAGCAAGGAGGGCTGGGGGGATACTGGGATGCATAGGGAGAGGCATCACCAGTAGAAAACAGGAAGTTATTATCCCTCTGTACAGACAGCTGGTGAGACCACATCTGGAGTACTGCGTGCAGTTCTGGAGACCAATCTCCATAAAGACATAGACAGGATGGAAGCTGTCCAGAGGAGGCAACTAGAATAGTGCAGGGTCTGCACCGGAAGACATATGAAGAGAGACTTGAGGAGCTTAATGTATAGCCTCGAGGAAAGGAGGAGAGGGGGACATGATAGAAACTTTCAAGTACCTCAAGGAATCAACAAAGTCAAGAGGTAGCATCTTTCAAAAAGAGGTGTGCAAGAACAAGGGGCACAATTTGAAGATAGAAGAAGTGGCTCAGAGGTAATTTAAGGAAGTATTTTTCTCAGAGAGGTTGTGGATGTATGGAACAGCCTTCCAGAGGAGGTTGTGGAGTCAAAAACAGTGGTGGAATTCAAGCATGCATGGGACAGTCATAAGGCAATTCTAGGGGGTGGGGGTAGGAAGAAGTAGGCTGCTGGTTAACTAGGATCTGCAGCTTATCCATCAGGTAGGGAAATGGGCAGACTGGGTGGGCCAAGCGGTCCTTATCTGCCATCAAATTCTATGTTTCTAGAGGCCAGTGGGGCACAGGACCCAAGTCAGCATGGGTTCACAGCGGGAAGGTCATGTCAGACGAATCTAATAGATTTCTTTGACCTGGTGACCAAGGAGGTGCTGTGGACATGGCCTACCTAGACTTTAGCAAGGCATTTGACACAGTCCCACACACAAGATTAATAGTCAAATTAACCAGCCTGGGAGTGGGTCCCAGGGTGGTAGTCTGGGTAAAACATTGGCTGCACGACAGGACACAGAAGGTAATTGTAAATGGAGTTCACTCTGAAGAAAGAGGGGTTACTAGTGGGGTACTGCAGGGTTCAGTATTGGGTCCAGTCCTTTTTAATGTCTTCATCAGTGACATTGCAGAGGGACTGGAAGGAAAAGTATGCCTTTTTGCAGATGACACAAAGATCTGCAACAGGGTTGATACACAATGAGGCGTGGAAAGGATGAAAAGGGACTTGGCAAGGTTGGAGGAATGGTCAGAAGTATGGCAGCAAGGATTCAATGCAAAGAAGTGCAAAATAATGCACCTGGGAAACAAGAACCCAGGGGAAGAATACACAATGGGTGGGGAGGAAGTAACAACAACAAAAAAGGAAAGGGACCGGGGGGCAATCATATCAGATGACTTTAAGGTTAGCGAGCAATGTGAGAAGGCAGTAGGGAGGGCTGGGGGTATACTGGGATGTATAGGGAGAGGCATCAGCAGCAGAAGACAGGAAGTTGTTATCCCTCTGTACAGACAGTTGGTGAGACCCCATCTGGAGTACTCGTCCAGTTCTGGAGACCCCATCTCTGCAAGGACATAGACAGGATAGAGGCAGTCCAGAGGAGGGCAACTAAAATGGTGCAGGGTCTGCAAGAGAAGCCGTATGAAGAGAGACTAAAGGAGCTTAATATGTATACCCTTGAGGAAAGAAGGGAGAGGGGGACATGATAGAAACTTTTAAGTACCTCAGTGGAATCAACAAAGTCCAAGAGGGTAGCATCTTTCAGAAAAAGATGTGCAAGAACAAGGGGACACAATTTAAAGATAGAAGAGGGGTGGTTCAGGGGCAATGTGAGGAAGTATTATTTCACAGAGAGGGTAGTGGATGCATGAAACAGCCTTCCTGAGGAGGTTGTGGGGTCTAAAACTGTGGGAGAATTCAAGAATGCATGGGACAGACATAAGGCAATTCTTGTGGAGGGTAGGAAGAAATAGGCTGTTGGTTAACTAGGATCTGCGGCTTATCCTGTAGGTAGGGAAATGGGCAGACTAGATGGGCCAAGCAGTCCTTATCTGTCATCAAAGTCTATTTTTCTGTGTTTCTCCCTGTTGCCACTCTTATGGATTTGAGACCACATTTTCTCTCATCCAGTCCTCTGGAACCAAGCCTGTTTCCAGTGACGTTTTGAATAAGGTCGTTAGTGATGTAGTGAGTACCTCTCTGAGTTCCTTTAGTGTATTTGTTTGTATCCCATTTGGTCCCATGGCCTTGTCTACCGTCAGATCTGAATGTCATTTCAGGACTGTCTTCATTAGCAATGGACTCATGTCCACCTCATCCATCTTATTTTTTCCTGCTGCTCCCTGTTCACCCCTCTCCCCAGTGGAAAGACTGAGCTGAAGTTCCTTTTTAGGATGCTTGCTTTGTCATGATCCTCTTCTGCACAGTCTCCCTCGGTCATTCTTCTTATCCTTATAATCCCTTCTTTTGTTTCCCTATTCTTGTTTATGTACCTGAAGAGAGTCTTATCCCCTTTAGCCACCCAGTGTGCTATCCCTTCTTCTGTCTTTGCTTGCCTCACTGCATTACCTGCTTCCAGTGTTTTACTATGTACACCTCTTTGTTTTCCTCCCTCTACATTTCTTTGTACCTACTGAATGCCAACCTTTTCCCCTCATCATTGTGGCCAGTTTTTGAGAATACCATGGCAGTCTTTTTCTTTTTGCTTTTACCCACTTCCTTCATACAGAGGCTGTTTGCCTTAATTATTCCTTCCCTAATTGTTTCCACTGTTCCTCTACCCCTCTCTGGGAATCCTCATATACTAGGCAGCTTCTGAGGCAGTCCCCGATTTTCTTTCTTTTAAAATATGCCCTCCTTAAGTCCAGGGCCCTGATCTTTGTGTGGTTTGCTTTGGCACCTGTCTTAAAGCAGCAGTACAATGTAAACAAAATCTGTTTTTTCAACAGTTTATTCCCTGTGCTGTGCTGAGCATTCCCTGGTACTCTTTCCTGCCGGCAATGTACTATCACTGAGTAATTAGCTCAGTTTCCTTTAATTTGCTTACATTTCTGCCACCTGGCATGCTGCACTGGATCCCCCTCTGATGCCAACTGCAGATGTGTATGACTGCAATACTACACAGGGACATTAGGACAGTTCAGCACAGGATGTCACTGCAGTAACCAAAAGATGTGATGCGACCTGAAGGGGAGCTCAGCTGAAAATGAGTCAGCCGCCATATTTATTGTGGCATCACAACAATTCAAATAAATTGCAAATATTTAAAAAAACTAAAGATGACCGAAAAAAAATATTTACAGATATGGAAACTGGAACTATGACAGCATGCTTCCAGCCAAACGGCAGAATTTCGATAAATCACTTCCTGATTAGGTAGTATTGCTGCTTTAATGTTGAACCACACTGTACATTGGTCACTAGGAAACTGCCTACTGTGACGTCTGCAATTCTGTCTGTTAGTAAGCACAAAGTCTAGCTTGGAGGAGTGGTCTGGGGAGGCAGCTAGGTTTCTATGCCAAAAAGAGCAAGGTTATGCACCCAGGGTGGTGAAACCCTGGAGTTGTGTATAAGATGGGAAGGAGGAATCACAGTGGTGTCTGGTCAAAACCATGACAGCAAATATGCATGGTTAAACAATGCACAGTCATAACAGCGCCATGTAGTTTCAGAGTTTGTATATCTAATCAAGCGAAGGTTTGGACCACATGGTTTTGTACTATGTGACACGGTTATTGACCACACTCTTTGACTGTGTGGTCTTGACATTGCGCCAACCACAGTCACCAAACAACAAAGAGATCTCTGGGTCATCATATCCAATGTCCTCAAGGTGGCTGGTCAGTGTGACAAAGCAGTGGGAAAGGCAAGTAGGATGCTGGGGTGCATTGGAAGGGGGATTTCTAGCAGGAGAAAGGAGGTGGTGCTGCAGTTGTATGGCTCACTAGTGAGGACTAACCTGGAGTAGTATCCTCCTAGAGGCTGTACCTCTGCAAGGACATTAACAAGGTGGGGGTGGTACAGAGATGGCAACCACAATGGTGAGTGGGTTGTTTGAGAAGCTTTATGTGGAAAGCCTGCAGGAATACTTCCTGGAGTAGAGGAGCATGAGAAGGGACATGATTGAAACCTACAGGTACCTCACAGTTGTGAACAAGATGCTGGTGGAAGGTCTGTTTCAGAGAAAAGAAGGCAACAGAACATGCTGGGGGGGGACGTTTAGGAGGGATGTGATGAAATATGTAACTCCTTCACAGAAAGCATGGTGGATGACTGGAGCAGCCAGGCAGAGAAGGTAGTAGGGGAAGAGACTGTGGGGAGCTTCAAGCATGCTTGGGATAGGCATAGGGCCATATTACGTAGAGGAGTGGGGAGGGCAGGACACCAATGACCACATATAGTCAGTGGTATCAAAGCATCGATGTTTCTATGATGCAGACCTTCACCCTTGTAGAGGTCCATAGCTACACAGGCTGACCCCCAGTCTCCAAGTAGCATAAGCCCTCCTTCCTGCACCATTCTTTGAACCATTGTTGAAAATCCTGGTGAAGACTGACCTATTCTCCCCTCAGTTGTACACAGGTAAAATTTCAGTCAATGCTACTGTACACACTACCTGCTTAAAACCCTTAGTCAGCTGCAGGAAATTACCTTGCACTACTCCTACCCCATCCCTTGCCATGTCATTTGTCTCCAGGTGGACAATGACATCTAGCTGCCACCTGTGATCTGTTGGCCTAGCAATCCACTGCATTAGCTCACTATCCCACTGAGCCGAAGTGCCAGGAGGCACTTTACCTCTTTCTATTCTGCAGCTCTCTTCCAAGTCTGTCTCCCTAATAGTAGAGTCCCCTACCAACAGCTGCTTCTCCCTCAGCTGAGATCCTCTTCCTCCCACCTTGGGGCCTCCCCTTCTGAGGACCCCCACATCTTCCCTAGCCACTACCTTGGTTGCCTTATCTCTGCTGTCCTGTCCCTCCAATATGATGAAGGAATTTTGTATTGCAACAGGCTTAGGAGCTGGTATCCTAACCAACTTCCCCACCCTTCCAGGCCCCACAAAGGTCTGGCCTTTATGTCTCTGTCTGGGCATACTGTGATGCAGTGGGGGCATCCTTGGTGGCCCCTGGATGGGGCAAAGGGTCCTTTGCTTCCTAGCAGCTTGTCTTGGAGTCCAGCGACCTCTGCCTTCAAATCAGAGAGGTGAGTGCAAATGGGTTATCACCATAGTCTCAAGAAGGTGTCCCAAAAGGCTGTAGTTCCACATCTGTTACCCTGTACCACTCCCATGTCATTGCCTATTTAACACGTTTTTCTATTGAGTCTATCTTGTCTGCTTTTGCCTTCATCTATGCTTATTAACTACTTCCCCTTCCTTAGAGTATCCAAAATGGATTTATTACCTTACCTTATCCCTACTGGGCCAATATGTCACAGACAGAACCATGCATGGAATACTGTGTGGAACATATAGCACAGAGTACTAGCATGATGGGGCACAAAACCCCACAAGGCACATATGTTGCACACAGTTTTGTACCCTGTCATGCATGGGCGGGGAGAAGAAGTGATGCAGAGGTCAAGACCTCTGTTGGGAAAGTGGTCCACTGAGCTGCCTTCATGGCTCAGTGGGATGAGTCATGGCAGTGCAGGGTCACTACGAGTCTGTAGACCGGGGCTCAAATCCCAGTCCCAGACTTTTGCAAAACTGATTGTGTGGTTTCTTTTTTTTCTCCCCAGGTGTGTTTCTCCCTGTCCTTGTGATGACTCCCCCGGAGTTGATTATGTTAATGGGGGGTGGGGTGCGGGGAATGAAATGACCCACAGAAAACAAAGAAGCCACTGGTTTCTTTTACCGAAATGTGTTTCGGCAGTTTGTCTCAGTGGCAGCAATATATCTGCTGTATTTACATTGCTGTGCTGCTATGTTTTATGACATAATGAACCCATGCCTAACTTATCTAGGGTGTTGCCTATTTTCACTTCTACCAGAATTCTTGTTAGCTGCACTTCCCCAGTACTCTACTGCCTCCTTTTTATGTCTGGCTACCTTCTTGTCTTCCTCACCCTCCTTAAAATGGATTTATCACCTTATCCTAGATAGGGTGTCTCCTGCTTTCCTTCTGCTTGCAGCTACCTGTACTTAAGTCCTGCTGTTTAATATAGGATAAGTGTACACAGAACTGTGTTTTATCCTATCTGTTCTTGTGTCTCTCCGGCAGATCCTCTTGCAGGCTGTGGCTGATCTGCAGACACCTGCTGATGCCTTAAATTCAATCACTTTGAAAAAACTGTATTAATGTACCAGTTAGGGTTCAGCTTAAAATTACAGAAGCAGGGAAATGCTGTGTTAGGGTTTCCAACCCTAACTCCCCACCTCCCACCCTCTAAGCATCAAAAAGAAAACAAGTTATGGTTTGACTGTCCTAAATCTTGGCAAATCAGGGACTGACTCTTCTTTGGGGATCTCAACCCTAACACTCACCCTACGACATGATCAAATAATATCAGATGTGATCTGTTTTCTTCAGGCAGGGCCCACAATTTGTTGGCAGTATGTGTGGAGGCACAGTTCTGTACGTTTGAAGACAATATCAGAGTGGGATGAGTGTGAGGGCTGAAATCCTCTAGGAAGAGCCCTCCTCTGATTCACCAAGACACAGGATGGTCAAAACCATACTGTTTTTTTCCCTTTTCCTGCTTCGGGATAGTGGGTGGGGAGTTAGGGTTGGAAACCCTAACACCACATTTCTCTACTTTTACTGCTTTAATCTGAATCCTAACTGGTGCATTAACATTTTTTTTTTGTAAAGAACGTCCTTGCTTTTTGAGATGGTAGATATGAATCCTCATTTGGACCTGTGTGAACTCATCTACTGTGTGTCACTGTACAAGTGCAGGGCACTGTTGGCCCTGTACTTCCATGCCTCCATAGATGCACACATCCATTTGAGTGTGGAAATGCAGGGCCCAGCTTCTGTGCCTCAAGGAAAGCAATTTATCTGTTTTGCTGTAATTGTTTTTTGTAGGGCTCACATGAAGTGTGCCTTTTAACTCATGGTGGTTGATTGTATATAGGCAAAAATGTGTTTTTGATTTTTGTACCCATAACTAGGCGCATTTTTGGTGGTTTGGTATCAATGTTTCTATGGTTCTACTCCAAGGGAAGAAACACAGTTGGTGCATTTTTGATGATGATCAGGCATTAACCCTTAGGCTGCCAACAGAATTAGAACATATAGGAATTCTGGACTGATATACCAGTCCATGGCACAGCAAGGATTAATTGTGGATTTGGCACCATGGTGAAGTTTTTAGATAATTTATGGGTGCTGTGCATAGCCCAGGAAATTTGGAGGGGGGGATGGTATTTGTGCTAATCTTGCAGTACTCATTGAGACCTTTTATGTTGACATATAGATTGTCCCTTAACTTCAAATAGTAACAGAGTTAGGCCTTTTAAAGTTGCAATTTTGTTCTCTAGGAAAAGTTATTTTTTTAATTTATGCTTTTTATATGGTCCGTTAATTTTGGGGGGTGTATTATGTGTCAGTCTGGAAGTACAAATTGATATATTTTATTTGATATATAGATTGTGTCTTGACTCTGAAATTTACAGAATTTTGGCTTTTGAAATGTGAAAAAAATGAAGCCTAACTTTTTATTTCATTTGAACTTATCTTTTGTGAAATTTTCTTCAACTCACAAAGAGGATTGGTTTATATGAAAGAATAATGTGAGAAAAACTAAATTGAAATTCTTCTTTCATATAAAGGCATCTTTTGTAAGATTTCCATGAGCACTGGAAGCAATAGTTAAGAAAACCTGGGGTATTCTACATGCAGAACATAAACTGGAGCAATATGTTGAACAGTTTCCATGTATGGTTTTCTGTAGAAGCAAGAACATAGCAGAGAGAATCACACACAGTTTGCAACCATATGCGAAACAGAACACATGGTTGCCACCCTTACCTAAGGGGTGTCACCATTGTGGCATGTGTAAATACTGCAGTGTGATACTGGTTGGTGACAGCTTTGAGTTTACCTCCACAGGACAGGTTCTTTCTATTGCCCATTTTATTAATTGTGATGCCACGTACTTGCTCTGTAAGGCTGAGTACTCTTCTGGTAGGGTTTACATTAGTAAAACCAAAAGAAAAGTAAAGGGTACGAGACCATATGCGTGGGTTAGCTAATGCAAATATGAATATGTGTTGGCACATCATGTTTTAACAACTGAGTCTCCTATGGATCATAGACTTTTATGGGTATAGAAAAAGAACAGTCTGAACATAGGGGGTTAAATTGATCCCCTCTTATCAAAAAGAGAGGCATTTTGGGTCTATCAGGCAAGGGCTACTAAACCCACAGGTTGGATATCATTGTATTTTTTGTAAGTTACTCCACATCAAATGTTTCTATCCATGTCTTTTATTATTATTACTTTTTTTAGTCTTTGGTAACCAGGTAAGGGCCACTAGGCACAAGTGCCTATTTTCAGGGGTGACCTGGAAGCACTGGGCATTTAAGCAACTTGCTCAAAGTCACACAGTATGCAAGTGGAGGTTGTACAAATCAAACCCGGGTCAAGTCTGCTGGATGTACCAAGCTCGCTCACAGCTCATTAATCTAACCTCTAGGCTATACTTTGAGATCTGTGAGCATGGCTCACTGCTATTTATCTATTTAGATGTGCTATTCATTGTACTGTACTGTTGTGTTAGGTACTTAAGTGTATTGCACTATGTATTGTCACTTTAAATCCGCATTGGAGAAGCTTGCCCATCATATCTCCTCCCTAATCTGTGAGACATGATAGAAAAGGGAATGATAGGCTTGAACAGTTCACTTTTGACAAATCTTCAGGTTTGGAAACAAAATGTTGAGCTTTTTTTATGTACCTGTGTGCTAACTGCTAAATAAATGCCAAAACCGTAGCGCATGTATCAGAACAGTTTTCTTTTTGTGTTGTGAGTTGCTTGGCTTTCCTTTTGTCATTTGTAGTTCACTGTGGTGCACCATGTCTGCTGATCTGCCTTTTCCTTCTCTGCTTGAAAAAGATTTCTTCATATGAGAGAAGAATGCGAAAAAAAAAACTAAGTCCAAATTATTCTTTCATGAGATCTTTGTGCGCTCATGAGAGAAGAAGCCTGTAGATAAAAAAAGAATGTGAAAAAAGTCCACAGTCCTCTTTTGTATGGCCCTAATCCTCTTTTGTATGTCCTATTCTTCTTTCATATAGTTGTATGAAATAAGAAAATCATCTCTTGAAAGAAGAATATAAACTTTAAAAACACATTTCTGGGTCATTAAAAAAAAAAAACTAACTGTAGAATGGAGATAAGTAGGCCCAGTTTATCAAGATACATATGTTGGTGTCTCTGCAGAGCATCATTTCTATGGGTTAAAAAAAAAAAAAAAAGTAACAAGATGGCCACCTTACGAAAGAATTGTTTTCTCACGAGAGGATTAACCCCTCACAAAAGAGAATCCTCTTTTCCAAGGCCAAACCCTTCTTTTGTATCAAATATCTATCCAAAACACCCTCCTGAGCATGCTCAGAACCAACATTTTAAACTGTATAACTCTGGAAAGGAGTAATATTTTTTTCACCACACCAGTGACAGGCACTATTCTAGAACAGGCCCTTTTCACCCTGAATATTTGAAACCAAAATCAAAATTGTCTTGACTACAGGTTGTGACACAAAATAGCAAAACAAAACCCCACAAAACTTTTTTTTTTCACTATCTGAATCTTAGAATCTACACATCTGACTGGAATGAGACTTGACAGTTTGAGAGACCTTTCTCCCCCCCCGACTGTGTATGCAACTTTTGTGCAATTCCTTTGAATGGTGGAAAAGCATTTAAAGTGCAAAACTAGGGGTTTAACATGAAACAGCCTACTCAACCATACAGTAGCTGTAACAGTGCTATCACACTACTGTTGTTACAGTTTACTATTACTACAGCATTGGCACTCATGGTGGCTGTACATACATGCTAATGAGTCCATAATAGTTGTATGAATGGCTCTTAAATCCTTGCATTCCCCATGGTCTCATTAACATATTAGGGCAGAATATGGCCCACATAAACCCTGGTGCTCTCCTTTTTGGGCTGTACTAGCCCCATTAGGCTCCTGTGAGCCATATTCTGTCTGGAGCTGTGTCAGCGCAATGCATAGTCATGATGCACTGCGTTGACCTGGCCCCGTATTCAAACAGTGCATTCATATAAAACCCCAGGCAGACACTGTGTTTATAAGAATATTTAATGAGTGATGCTGACAGTTTAATTTCTGTAAATTTCAATGCACATGATCTTTAAAATGGATTTATTACCACATCCTAGCTAGGGTGTCTCCTGCTTCTGTGCATGCTTGTAACTGCATACACTTAAGTCCTGCTGTTTCACTTCTTTGTTGTTAACCAACTACCTCTAGTTATTCACTCTACTCCTTATAGAATAAGTGTACACAGTAATGTATTTTATCCTACCTGTTCTTGTGGTTCTCCAGAAGAACTTCTTGTGGACTGTAGCCAATCTGTGGCCACCTGCAAATTCCTTATATTCAAGACAGCTACAGAACTGGCACTCATGGGGGTCTGTGCATACATGCTAATGAGTCTGTAATGGACGTGCATATGGCCCATACAGTCTTGCATGACCAATGGTCTCGTTAGCATATTAGGGATGAATGTCAGTGTCAGTGGCTCGGCAGGTAGCACACTCACCTCTGAGACCAGAAGATCAGAAGGATGTGGGTTATATCCCCACACCAGGCACTTGGGTTAATATCCCAATATTGGCAGTGCAGCATGAGAGGGGTGCTGCACTCCTGTGGTGCCGTCTTTCAGATGAGACATTAAACCAAGGTCCCATTTGCCTGTTCTGGTGGTAGTTCAGGTGGATGTTAAAGATCCCATGGTACTTATCGAAAAGAGTAGGGGACATTTGTATTAATATACAAAAACAACCAACTGACATAATTTAAACATCTTTTTGCAAGTAATAATAAAACATAATGTGCAAAGTAAAAAAACAAAAATCAGTATTATCATCATATAAACAAAGGTCAAAACCCAGTAACCCTAAGGTGAGAAAAAAAACTAGTATTCTTTTCTGTTACTATACTCATGATGTTCTTTTTTTTTTGAAGAGGAGAAAGAAAAAACACAGTTACTCAGCTTCTTTACATTAAACATATTTTTCCTTATACCTAAGGTCACCTTTATCAGTTAAAGCAGAAAGAGGCTGGGAAGGCAGTCAGAATAGCAAAGTCCCAAACCGAGGAAAGGATAGCCAGCTCTGATAAGAAGGGGATAGCCAGCTCTGATAAGAAGGGAGATAAAACCTTTTATAGGTACATTAGGGAGCAAAGAAAGACCAAAGGAGGGACACTGAGGCTTAATAAAGGGGAGGGAATGTGGGTAGAGGGTGATAGTGAAAAATCAGGGCTGTTGAATGAATATTTCTGCTCAGTATTCACAAAGGAAGAGGAGGGGGAGATACCTAAACCAAACAAGAGAAACACTGAAGATGGGGGTCGATACCAGTCCATTTACAGAAGAAGGGGTTCTGAAAGAACTAATAAAATTGAAGGTGGACAAAGCTATGGGGCCTGATGGGATTCACCCAAGAATTCTAAAAGAACTAAGGGTAGAACTAGTGACACCGCTGACTACTGTCTTTAACAAATCATGGGAGGATGGGGTGCTACCTGAGGAATGGAGGAGGGCACATGTGATTCCCCTTCACAAAAGTGGGAGCAGGACAGAGGCAGGAAACTACAGACCAGTTAGTTTGACCTCAGTGGTAGGGAAAATGATGGAATCACTTCTGAAGGAAAGAATTGTTGAGTACCTAGAGGCCAGAGGGGTACAGGACCCAAGGCAGCATGGATTCATGATGGGAAGGTCATGTCAGATGAATCGAATAGATTTCTTTGACTGGGTGACCAAAGTAATAGACCAGGGAGGGGCTGTGGACATGGCCTACCTAGATTTTAGCAAGGCATTTGATACAGTCCCACACAAAAGATTAATACACAAGTTAGCCAGCTTTGGAGTGGGTCCCAAGGTGGTAGCCTGGTTAAAAAGTTGGCTAGACAACAGGACGCAAAGGGTAGTAGTAAATGGAGTCCACAGTGAAGAAAGGAGGGTTACTAGCAGGGTACCACAGGGTTCAGTACTGGGACCAGTCCTTTTTAATGTCTTTATAAGTGACATTGCAGAGGAACTGGAAGGAAAAGTATGTCTCTTTGCAGACGACACAAAGATCTGCAACAGGGTTGATTCACAAGATGGAGTGGAAAGGATGAGAAGGGAATTGGCAAGGTTGGAGGAATGAAGCCAGAAGGGGAAGGAAGGAAACATATTGAGAAGCCAGAAGGGGAAGGAAGGAGACATATTCAATTCAGTGCTTTAGAGTAACTGGTAATTGCTATTTTTCTTTTAAACTTAGATTGTGGGCTTTTAGTGACACTATACTTTCTTTGTTGTCTTTACTTATAATTGTTTTTGGGCTGTTGAAAATTTAAAACATAGTGGTGGTGTAATTCTGTGCTGTCTTTAATAGCTGCAAATTTTCGACCCTCCTCCTTCCCCTTCCCCAAACTCTTAATTAGATGCCCTGTTAAATCTGATTGACAGGAGCTAAACACAGGGTATAGTAAGGGGTGTGAAGTAGGAGGGGCATAAGGGGGAAGAAGCCCACCCTCAGCATGACAAGTGTTTTGATTCATTTATTTATTTATTGGTTTCTTTTTCTTTAAAAAAAAAAAATTTATCTGAGGATCAGTGGCAGGATTTTTAGGACAGTAAATTAATAAAAAGGGAACTAGGAGAGCTTCAGTAGCAGACAAGTAGTGGAATTGCAGTATAATGTGGGGAGTGTTGCAATGCAGTGGCTGTGGGGCAACCATATTCAGGCAGACCTTCTGGACACTGAGGTGCTGCCCTTTCTGCATGCATCTCTCTGGACTGCGGGAGGAGGTAGCCAGACTCAGAGTGGAAGTAAACTGGGTCAGGAGTACCATCACTCCTATCCAGGGACCACCCAGTCCAATGCAACTGCCTCAAAGGATGCCGAGAACGAGGAGCACTTGGATGACAGTGGGCTCAGGGAGGGTTAGAGCGGTCAGGCAGAGGCACATCCCAGATCTTATTCCACTCAAGAACTCATATGCCACACTGGCGAATGAGGACAACCAAATAGAGGTACCCAGAGAAGTGGATGGAAAGGATGTGGAGGTTAGCCAGGGAGGTGACCTCAGTGGGGAAAGCAGTGGACCCCAGAGGAGGAGGAGGAAGCGAATCCTGGTGGGGGACTCCATCATAAGAGGGATCCAGCTAGGAACACGGGGGGGACAGGGAGGTGAGGTGCCTACCAGGTGCCACGGCATGGTGGGATGGAAGGAAGATCCTGGGGATCACTGGGAAGGCAAGATGGGAGGGTGAGCTGGATGTCATTATCCACCTAGGTACTAATGACCTGGCAAATGGAGAGCCAAAGGAAGTTCAGGAAGAGTTTAGGAAACTGGGGAGGGGTCTCAAGCAAGTAGCTATTTCTGTCACTTTCTCAAGTACTACCTGTGAGGCAAGGAGAGCATGGGAGTGCATGCCAGGAACTTTAACTCATGGTTGAAGAACTGGTGCTGTGAGGAAGGGTTTGGATTCATTGGTGACTGGGGACCCACCTGGAGGGATGGAGGTTTGTTCAGAGCCTGACGCCTGCATCCATCCTGGAGGAATCCAAGACTCATGATAAGTTTAAATGCTACATTGACGAAGCATTTAAACTAGCAAAGGTGGTGGTAGGCCAGCAAGGAGGGAACCCCACTTGCTCACCCCCACAGCTAGCAGTGGAACCAGTGAACCAGAGGAGTGGCTATCTCTGCAAAGCAGTGTGCAAAAGATGGAGATTAGTGCCCAAGAGGTGGATAAGCAGAAAAGGGCAACATTCAGCAGAAGGGCAGACAGCAAGGAGAACCAGGGATAAATGACAACCAAGGAAGGGGCTGGAGTAGAACAGTGAAACAGTCTAGGGAGGTCAAATCATGGAATGCCATGTGTGCAAATGCTAGAAGCCTTAGCAACAAGATAGAAGATCTGGAGGCTGTCCTGGTGCAGTCAGACCGGGGCATTGTGGCCATCACTGAAACCTGGTGTAATGATAACCACGACTGGGAGATGGCCATACCTGGCTACAACATATTCAGAAGAGACAGAGCAGGCAGGAAGGGAGGAGGAGTGGCACTGTATGTGAAAATGACATAAGGGCCACAGAGATCCAGGAGGAATAAAATGGGGAGAGATACTGTGGGTTAAGCTGGAAAGGAAAATGGGGACAGCCATCCGCACAGGTGTGGTCTATAGACCACCAGCCCAGGAGGAAGAAACAGATAGGGAGTTGATGCTAGCCATCCAAAGGATGGCAGACAAGGTGAGGTAGTACTGGTTGAGACTTGTATTCCAGGCGTGGACTGGAGCATCCCAGCAGCAGCATCAACTAGGAGCAGATTTATCCTGGACTCCTTTCAGGTGCCTTCCTCAAGCAACTGGTCATGGCACCAACTCGGCAGAAGGCAATACTGGACCTTGTGCTCACAAACAGGGACAGTGTGATGGGGGTAACAGTGGGGAGCACCTGGGAAACAGTGACCACAGTCATTGTGGTTTGAAATCACAGAAAGAGCAGAACCAAACCACACAAACACGATCCTGGATTTTAGGGGGCAGACTTTGGAAAATGGGAGATACTTGAAAGAGGCATTAAGGGAATGGGACAGGAATCAGGGTTGAGGAACAGTGGGCAGTATTTAAATGGGGATTACAAGAACAACAGAATTATGCATTAAGCAGGTTAGCAAGAGGAAAAGGAAGAGGAGACCATTATGGTTTTCCAAAGAGGTAGCAAAGAAAGTGAAAGCCAAAAAGATTGCATTCAGGCAATACAAAAGACACAGGCAGAAGGGATAGGAAGAAGTACCAGGAGAAGCAAAGGAGGCAGGGAGGGTCAGTAAGGAAGCCAAAGCTCAGACAGAAGAGCACATTGTAAAATCAGTGGGTAGAGGGACAAAACCTTTACAGGTACATAAGTGAAAAAGAAAGACAAAGGGAGGGATAGTGAGACTGAAGGGGGAGGATGGGGGCGGCATGGCGGATGACAACAGTAAAGCTGACATATTGAACAGGTATTTCTGCTCAGTCTTTACTGAGGAAGAGGAGAGTAATGGGTCTGAAGGGAGTACAAGGGGTGAGAATGGTGCAGAAATAGACACAAGTCCCTTTTACACGAGAAAGGGTCCTGAAGGAACTGGAAGTAATAAGAGTTGATAAAGCAATGGGGCCAGATGGGGTGCACCCCAGGGTCCTTAAAGAACTAAGAGAGGTGGTGGCTGAACCTCTGGCTATCCTGTTTAGACCGATCACTGGAAACAGGGAGGTGCCCAAAGACTGGAGGACAGCAGATGTAGTCCCCTTATACAAAAGTGGGAACAAGAGAAGCAGGGAACTACAGACCAGTCAGCCTCACCTGGTAGTGGGGAAGATCATGGAAGCACTACTGAAGGAGAGATTGGTGGAACATCTGGTTGTCAATGGACTACAGGACCCAAGGCAGCATGGTTTCACCAGGGAGGTCATGTCAGACCAACCTCTTTGAATTTTTGACTGGGTGACTAGGGAGGTGGATCGGGAGGCGGTGGACATGGCCTATCTGGACTTCAGCAAGGCCTTTGACACTGTGCCACATAGAAGACTATTACACAAACTGGGGAATATGGTGTGGGCAGGACAGTAGTGTGGTGGGTAGGTAACTGGCTGGGTGGCAGGACACAGAGGGTGGTGGTAAATGGCTGTCACTCCACAGGGAAGAGTGACCAGTAGGGTACCACAGGGATCAGTGCTGGGACCGGTCCTATTCAACATCTTCATCAGTGACATTGATGCAGGATCTAGAAGGCAGAATTTCACTGTTCGCTGATGCACAGAGCTCTGTAACAGAGTAGACACACCAGAGGGTGTAGACAGAATGAGAAGGACCTGCAGAAACTTGAAGAATGGTCAGGGTTTGGCAGTTGAAATTCAATGCAAATAAGTGCAAGATAATGCATATGGGGCACAAAAACCCTGGCACAATATATCAGTTGGGGGGTGAGGATATAGCATGCACCAAGCAGGAAAGGGATCTTGGGGTTATCATCTCTGATGACCTCAAGGTAGGGAAACAGTGTGACAAGGCAGCAGGTTAAGCAAATAGGATGCTGGGATGTATAGGCAGGGGCATCACCAGCAGGAAAAGGGAGGTCATAATTCCGCTATACAAGACACTAGTGAGGCCCCACCTGGAGTACAGTGTACAGTTCTGGAGACCATACCTACGTAAGGACATAGACAGGGTAGAGAAGGTTCAGAGGAGGGCAACAAAGATGGTGCATGGATTGCAGCACAAGTCCTATGAAGACAGGTTGAAGGAACTGAACATGTACTCCTGGAGGAGAGGAGGAGAGAGGGGATATGATAGAGACATACAAGTATCTTACAGGAGGAACAGGGTGCAGGAAAACACTATTTTAAGTGAAAAAGATGTTCCAGGACTAGAGGGCATGGGATGAAGTTGGAGGGAGGACGATTCAGAGGAAACATGAGAAAATATTTCTTCACAGAATGGGTGGTGGACAAGTGGAACACCCTGACAGAGGAAGTGGTGGGGGCTGAAACAATCACGGGATTTAAGAATGCATGGGATAGACATAAAGGAATTCTGGAGGTCAGGGGTAAGGGGCAACAGACTTCTAAGAAAACAAACTGAACTTACAAGCTCAAATAGGCAGACTGGGTGGGCCATAGGCCCTTATCTGCCGACACTGTCTATGTATCTATGATCAAATGTATGGCAGCTCAGATTCAATGCAAAGAAGTGCAAGGTAATGCACCTGGGAAACAAAAACCCAGGGGAAGAGTACACAATGGGGGGTGAGATACTGACAGCAATAAAAATGGAAAGAGACCGGGGGGTAATTATATCAGATGACCTTAAGGTGGACAAGCAATGTGAGAAGGCAGTAAGGAAGGCTGGGGGATATTGGGATGCATAGGAGAGGCATCAATAGTAGAAAACAGGAAGTTGTTATCCCTCTGTACAGACAGTTGGTGAGACCCCATCTGGAGTACTGTGTGCAGTTCTGGAGACCCCATCTCCGCAAAGACATAGACAGAGTGGAGGCTGTCCAGAAGAGGGCAACCAAAATGGTGCAGGATCTGCACCAGAAGACATACGAAGAAAGACTAAAGGAGCTTAATATGCATACCCTTGAGGAAAGGAGGGAGCATGATAGAAACTTTTAATTACCTCAAGGGAATCAACAAAGTCCAAGAGGATGGCATCTTTCAGAAAAAGAGATGTGCAAGAACAAGAGGGCACAATTTGAAGATAGAGGGGGGACGGCTCAGAGGTAATGTGAGGAAGTAATTTTTCACAGAGAGGGTTGTGGATGCATGGAACAGCCTCCCTAAGGAGGTCATGCAGTCAAGAATAGTGGGGGAATTCAAGAATGCATAGGACAAACATAAGGCAGTCCTAGTAGGGGGTAGAAGGAAGCAAGCTGTTGGTTAACTAGGATCTGCAGCTTATCTGTTAGGTAGGAAAATGGGCAGACTAGGTGGGCCAAGCAGTCCTCATCTGCCATCAAATTCTATGTTTCTAGGTTTCCTTAAAGCACACATCCTGTGTATACATGTCGGTTCATAATTTACATTATACATTTCGGTATTGTCTTTAATCATCCTATAAACAGATCCCTCTGCTTCATTTTTCGCCCTCTGCTGTTTCTTGCATTGTTATATAATTCTGTTCTTCCTCCACTCCCACCAATTCATTCTTAACTGTGGTTCTGTTAACCTGTCCATTCCATTCCTTCCCACAATTGATTGCATATCTCCATTCCCAACATATTTTTCTCATAATTACAGATTTTATCTGTTTCATCCTGAATTTTAAATATGTCTTGCACTACTACATCTTTTTGTTGCAATACCCTAAGCCATTTTTCTTTCCAAATAGACAATTTGATGTCTGCAAAGACTACAAATATAGTTCTCTTTCTCCATGTTTCCATTCCTCTGACAATTGCCCTACAATTGACACTTTGTAAGTAATACTCGCAAATATCTCCTCATCCCATAATGCTGCTAAAGACTCCCCCAAACCTTGGATACATGTGCATTCAAACTACGAATGCTGCATTGTTTCTATTTGACCTGAACAAGTTCCTGCTGCACACATTCTTTCATCTTGTTGTTATGTTTTTGGTTTCCCTTAGCATTTAGTTTCTGATGTCCACATAGCTATATGACATCCTGCATTTTAAAGGTATCCTAGTTTCACTAATACTATCTAATACTACAGTATTATCTATGTATGAGTCTATTGCAAATACAGGCTCTTCCAGATAACATTTTTCAACTAAAGTCCTACAAAATGTCTGTTTATCCATAGTCAAAAAACATCGTAATTCAATGTTCCACATTTTTATGTATTTGTGTTTGTAGATAAGAAGGTAAAGATTTTTCCGATACATGTCACTTTTTTCTTCTCCATCCTGTAAAAAAGCTCCTTCCCAACGTTTCATGCATGCTGTACCTAGTCCTTCTTTTCCTAGCAGTAGGGGCCTAATATTGCTGAAAAAGATAATTCCCAATAAAAAAAACCTATGGCTGCATCATGCTCAACCCCCCCTTCCAGTTCCTCTATGTATGTGCCCTTTTCGCAGGATTCAATCTACTCCCCCTTAAGAATAACAAAAGAGGCCCATTATTGTAGTATGTATACTATATGGTAGTGGGTATATACTGTATGTTAAATGTATAAAAAATATCAGTGCTATATATGCTTTTAGCAAATGTACTTTTTTTTTTTTTTTTTTCCTAGCCATTTTCCATGACTTCCAAGTCTGTGGATCCTATGAGCATCTTCATACGCTTGGTCCCAATTTGTCAGTTCTGTGTCTCTTGTACTAAACAGAATGCCCAGTATCTTGACCTTTCCTTTAGTGACTGTTATTGAAAAGTTATCCTGTATTGAAGCTTTTCCTAGTGCTTAAACTTTACTTTTTCCCTGTATTTATTTTTATTCCCATGCTATTTAAACTTTCTAACAATTGTAGTGCATGTTTCCCTGATTCTAAGTCCTGTACTGTAATGGTGCAATCAACTGCATATGCCAAAACCTTTTTAAAGCTCTGTCCCGTATTATTGCATATAGGCTTAATACATGCGGTTCCCTCTATTAACCTTAAGACGGGGTCTATTCCAAAGACATATAACAATGGACTCATAGGGCAACCTTGCCTTACACCAAATTTAAAGTAATAGGAATTCCTAAGTGACCATTTATTAAGGGTGTCACCTGGGCATTTTTAAACATAATTTAATATTATCAATAAATTGTTCTGGTATGTTATAGTGCTTTAACACTGCCCATAGATAATCATGTTTTACTGCATCAAATGCAGTTTCTTGATCCAGAGTTAATATGTACCCTTCCAGCTCCATTTCCACCCCCTGTGCAACCAATTCTCTTATAAATATTACCTGTTATTGTATGTTTCACTCTGGCACAGCACGTTTGTTGTGCTGTAATTACCTTTTTTGCTACTTTTCCCAGCCTGGCTATCAATATTTTAGTTCAAATCTTATAATCTGTTGTCAACAAACTTAAAGGCCTCCAGGTTTTTATATCTTGTGGATCCCACTTTTTGTAAAGAAATATCATAATACCCTCATTCATACTGGGTACAAGCTTCTCCTCACGTTGTATCTCTTGGTATACTTCTTGCAGCCAGGGGGTTAATTCCTTAATGAATTCTTTATAGAATTCATTCAGTATTCCATCTTTTCGTGGCATCATACCTGTTGATAATTTACTAATAGCTAACCTGAGTTTCTCTGCCCTTATAGGTGCTATTAATTCCTGCTTTTCCAGTGCTGTTATTTCTGATACTGCTATATTTTCAAATAAGGAAGGCTGCAGTAATGAGTTTCCTTTCTGAAATGTTTTACATATATGCTTTTGAATTACCTGTTGTATGTCCACCTGATTATCCACTATATTACCATCCATTTGTCTTAATGACGTGATTATTATTTTTTTCGCCCCTTGTAAAGCCACTCCATAAGGATTAACTTTTTCCTTCTTTCCAGTTTTGTAAACTGCTGATGTCTTGCCGTCTCACCCTCTCTTATTTTGTGATATTCATACATCATCTCTTTTATTGTATTTAGCTGTTCAATCATATCTCCTCCTGTAGCCCACATCTGTGTTAATATATTTAAATATTGTGCCAGGAATCCAAGATATTGCATATATTTGTTGTTAGCTTTTGTCTTAGTAATCTGCATTAACAGATCTTTAAGGTTTCATTTGGTGTCTTCCCACCAGTCTAATGAACTTTCATATAGAAAGCTGATGTCCTGCCTTACCCTTAATAAATCTTTTATCTCCTGTTTATGTTGTTCCTGTAAAATAGATGTGTTCATTTTCCAGCAATGCCTCCCTGTGGTAATTTTATGGTGGTTACCTATTTGAGCCTGTAGTGCCATATGATCTGATGTTTCAAGTGGCATAATTTGTACCTTTATCACCTTCATTCTATCTGAGATTAACCAAAAGTCTATCCTAGTGGAAAGCCTCCCTTTGTATTCCGGAAGGACATGTATGATGTCATGTATATCTTTTAAAAAGTCTTCATCCGTTATACTCTGTAACATATTGGTGTCACTGTAAATTTTCTGTTTTCCTACCCCAGTCTCTAGGATTCAGTCCGCAATTAAAATCTCCCTCCCATTATATCAGTTTTGATGTATGCAACAGGGGCTTTATTTATTTTCTTTTTTAACAATGATGATCTATTTGCTTTTGTCTGAGGGGCATAAAGGTTAATTAATCTGTATGTTATGTTATGTATCACCACATCTACCATGAGAACCCTTCCTGGGCAAATGTCCAGGACTTTTAAAATAGTTATCTGTATTCCTGCAAACAGAATACCTACCCCTGAACATTGTTCTTCCCCAGAGGCCACAGAGAAGGTCCTCACCTCCAATACTTTTGAGCATTTGCAATCTCCATTACCATATGCAGTCTGATGTCTTGCACAAATATTAGTTGCCTTCCCCCGGAAGTTAAGCTAGGAAATGCAATTTTGTTCTTTCTACAGATTTTATACTATTAACATTTGTAGTTGTTAATGTAAGGCTAGCATGCATTGGTTTTATAAATGTAAATATAAAAATATAAAAAATAACATTCTTCTTTCATTTTCTTTTCTTCAGTTTAGGTTTCTCCCCCAATCCAGTGTCTGTGTTAGTCTCAGGGTGAGATGATGCTACTGAAGACACATCTGAGTCTCCACCCTCCTTCTTCCTTCCCTAAGTCCATTAATACTCATAGGCATTCTGAATCAATGGTTCTTCCCATCCTTCAGTCTGAAGTTGTGGAGGGTTATTTAATGTGCAGATTTAGACCTCATGACTCTCTGAAATGGAGGGTCTTCAACTGCTTCCGGAGGTGGCATATTTATTACTGTCTGACCTTCCTCTTCAGGGATGCTCAGCCTCCAATGGACCTTGTTCAAGGGTGTACTGTCTTGCTGTGTATTTGTAGGTTCTGAGTTAGTTATGTTTTTCTCAGAACCTTCTTCAATATTTTGCACTTCCATGTGCTGGGGGGGGTACATCTGATGTTTCCTGCACATTTACCCCAGTATTTCCAGGCACAGTTTTCCTGGGGCACACTTCTCTCTGGGGTTTTGGATCAGATTAATTAATCTGTGACATCAATTCGTGCACTCGTAGCTTTTCTTTTTGTGCAGTAGCTACTTGCGCATCCTTTTCTTCTCTCAGTGCCTGGTTCAAACTATTATGTGAGGCCCAGACACAATTTCTAAAAGTGTGACCATGCTGCTTACAGAAATTACATTTAATTGGTTGTCTACACTGTGCACCAATGTGTCACACTTCTCCACAGGGGCCACATTTCTGTTTTTCACAGCTATTACTCAAATGACCTCATTCCCCACACTTATAGCAGGCTCAGGGCTGCCCTGCATAAAATATGACCCCTCTGTCTCTCCCTAAAAAGAAGCAGTTAGGGAGATGCTTTGTCACTCCATCTTCTTTGTTTTAGGGTGACTTTATATTTCCATCCCCCTGTCCATAGGTGTTCATCATCTAAAATGGGTTTAAGGTACCCATTTATCACACAGAGTTGTTTAAGCCAGTACGTTATGTCTGCCACGTTCACTTCTTCATTCCGAAAGAGCACCGTTATTCTTTTAAACATGGGGTTAGTCAATGGAATGGCTAAAAAAGGCTTCCAGATAGCTGTATTTTTAAGCAAGTGGTATTGTTTCTAAAAGTGCCAAAGTCCAGCAGGATGTTTAAGGCTTACATCATATTTTGTATCCCCAGGCATGTGGATGAGGGTGTATATTTTGTACACATAGTACTTCATATTGTTCTTGAGTAATGCTCTTGCTATAAGTAGCCTGTCAGGAATGTCATTCATATCTCCTCTGTATTTGAACCTTACTGCATTTCATTTTGTAGCAGGCTCAGAGGCATTTCTTGTATTATCTGGAAAAAGTCTTTCCCTAGTGTTTGTACTCCACGCGGTATTAGCCCCAGCTCTCTCTGTAGGAGGGTCAACTACTGCTGAGATATGTGGGGGTAGAGTCCCATTCACTGTTAAGGGCCTTCAGAACTTCCATTTCTTCGGGGGAGGGAGGTGGAAGGTTTACAGCTGTAGTCTGAGACTGTTTTCCCCTTCCATTTCTCTTATAACATTTATCATGTTTGTTTGATGTTCCTCTAGCCTGTTGCTGCATGTTACTTTCTGCAGTTTTCTGGCCAGGGGTTATTTGTGGAGGGTAGTGAGCTGGTATCCTGCCCAGTGTGCTCTGTTTGGTATAAAGGCCTAGTATTTTTTTGTGACAACATAGGGATATTCACATCTCAACCAGAACCATCTGTTTTTCCACCCATCCTGCTGCCTCCAGGGATTTAGACACCCATTCTGCAGATTCCACTGAAGGACCTGCCATTTGATCAGATAGCTCTCTACCTGTTTATATCACTGTTTGCATTACACCCTTTATATTGCTTCCCTTGTCCTTTTCCCTTTATTTTGTGAATCCTTAGTCGATATATTTTTTCTGTGCCTCCTGTTGTGACTCCAGTTGTAAAATGTATATTTTTTTTGCTGGCGTATAGTATTTTCTCCTACCACCTCCCCATATCCTCATTTTCCTGCATCATAGTCTGCACATTGGTACTACTTGACACTTTCCCTGGATTAGCTCGCTCCCCAACTCTACTTTTCTCCTGCTTCCCGCTCCCATCCGAGTCCTCTGCTACAGCAACTAAAGTTATCTGCATCCTCAGAGAGCTGGTTTGGTGATTCTGGTCTAGTCCTCTGTCTTCCACGTCCATATCGGCTCCATACAAGCTATGATCCATTTCCACTGCTCCAGTTGTCCCTCCATTCTTCTTGGTCTGCCCTGGTCATCTTCCCTTGCTCCTGCAGCACTTTCTCCAGTTCCTTCCACTGAAGCAAGAACTTTCTTTGGCTATGAGTTCACAGATTTCACCCGCCAACTGGTTATTCGCTGCATCACTCAACCCCTTTCCTTCATCTCCCAGGTTTGTAATTTCTTCTTCTGCTAAGATATATTTTTCCTCTGCAGTATTTTCCTCTTCCATCAGAGTCTCTTGTGGTACAGAAACTGGGGAGGAGACCCACTCCTTGGCCTCAGGGACGTCCTTCTTCTGCTGCACTCTGAGTCGACTAGCCATCACAGCACCAGCCACAGCTCCCCTGTCATCAGTAGATGAGTAGGAAAATTTCCTGTTACCCTGGCCAGATTTTCCCCATCCACTAAAAATACCACCAACAGCTTAATCTGTTTCAAGGTCAGTTGGCATTCATCTGTACCCCCCTCACCCTAGGTTGTGCCTGAAAATAGGCAAGAATTTGTCCAGTGCACTTACCTGGTCAACAAAAACTAAATAAAAAAATAAATGAATATGACCCACAAGAGTCCTAGTGCTATCCTGTTTGAGCTGTACTAGCCCCATTAGGCTCCTGTGTGCCATATTCTGTCTGGAGCTGTATCAGTGCAATACATAGTCATAATGCATTGCACTGACCTGGTCCCATATAAAAACAGTTGGTGCACTCTTGTTGGACTGCAGTAATTGAATGTTTACCCCACTCCGCCTGTGCACTAATTGTCTGAATGTTTACCCTGAGCTGGCTGTGCACTAATTGCCACACAGTGCTCCTGTCAGCCCAGTGCACATGGCTGGCTATAAATATGGGGTGTTAAACCACTTAACATGGTGGTTCCCAAGTCCACAAGACATTGGCTACTGGAATTAGTAACATCATGTAAGCAAACCAGTTCAGCATTGATAACTGCTTGTTTAGTTTGATGGGTTATTTGCAGTTGTACTGTCTGGCTTTAGTGACTTGTTAACTGTATCGTAAAAAAAGCATTGAACCCCCCCACTTTGTGTGTGTGTTTTGATTACTGCTTGGATGTGCTTACATTTAGAGCTTGTTTGTGTTTCCTGTGCATACTTTAGTCTGCTGGACTGTGTTAATCTGCAGACTGCTGCTGGCTTCCCTGAGACCCCATGAAAAGGACATGCTGTATCTCACTGTGTTATCCCACTTAGAACAATTCCAAATAAATATAGAATAAACATGTGATTTTTTGTTTTGTTTTGTTACTCAGTGGAGTTACAATTTTGTATAATGCAGATAGTCTCCAGAGCCAGTCAGAATACAGTTGCAGTTTACTATGACTAGCTGTGAGGACTATCTGCATTATAAAAATGTGAATTTGTTTTTTTACTTACTGGAATCACATTTTTATAGCACAGTCACTAGAGCCAATCAGAATACATTTGCATTTTGGCATTCCTCAGTTATTCCAACAGTTCACGGCTGGAGAGGGCTGGTGGCAGACATACAGTATACCATATGAAATCCCTAACTACTAAACTCCACAACAAATAATCTGTTCATACCTTTGTGGAGGACTTGGGTGATATTTTTCTTGGCGTGTAACCCTGACTTTGTCCCCTGAGACTCTCTATGAACCACTATATGGGACTTCTGGAGAAGGAGTGGGGACCTGGTTGGTTTTGGGAAGGTGGGCAATTCTGTGATGATTGCCTCATGGCCATGGGGAGTTAACAATTCCAATATAATTTGGGAGCACTATGTCGCTACAGTTCACTTTCAGTCATTGACCGATAGCTTATAGTTTAGTAGAGAAGACTATAATAGGATTTCCTCAGAGTTCAAACTCATACTTGAGAAACATTTGTAACCTTAATCTGATGTATGTTAAATATGTCTGTGGTTGAATTAACTTTGTCTGTACTTGCCACCTCTACACAATAAAAAGAAATAAAAAACAATTACATTTGCATTGTATTGTGACTGACTCTGATGACCAACTGTATTACAAAAATATAATTCTTGCTTTTCGCTCAGGGGTAGGGTTAGCTTCAGTTGCATAGTCTCATCTCCATACTCACTCCCACCCCAAAGCCCTTGAATGAATAGTATCAGACCAACTGGTGGACTTCCTAAACAATTAAGATCCAGTGCCCTCAACAGCATGGCTTCCAGAAGGCCCACAGCTCTAACACTGCACTACTGGAATACGAGTACTTTATCCATGCAGCACTGGACAGAAGCCGTCTTGTGAGGTCAGTATACATGAACCTTACAAAAGCTTTTGATACTGTCAACTACAGTATCCTAATCAACAAACTCTGTTCTTCTAGGTTATCTACCGACACAGTTTGGTGGTTTAAAAGTTACCTTGGCAAAAGATCCCAACAAGTAAAAATCAATGGGACCCACTCATATAGTAGGCAGGTGATGATCACTGTCCCTCAAGGTTCTATCCTGGGCCTGCTTTTATTCAGCTTGTCCCTTAATTCCCTCCCCCTGGCCTGCCTTGATAACATCCTGCTATATGCAGATGATGCGTCTATCTTCTCCAGTAGCTCACACCCACACCTACTAGAATCCAAACTCCAAAATAGCTTTGCAGTAATAGAGGACTGGTTTACTCAAAACAAGATTCTTCTGAACTACAAAAAAACTAAAGTTATGTTGTTTGCGAACAGCCAGAGCAAATACAGAGTCAGCTGGCCATCTTGAACAACAAACAGGAGTCACTCTATCAAGTCAGTACTTCTAAATATTTAGGTGTTACGCTGGATAGCTCCCTCTCCTTTACTCCCTATATAGACAATGTTGTAAAGACAGCCAACACCAGAATTGGTCTCCTCAATAGACACAGACACAGTATGACCCCTGCAGCCTTGTCTCTGTCTGTCTAGCTCTATAATTCCTGTTATAGACTATGGGCTAATTGTGTATAGTGCAGCAACTCATACAGCCCTAAAAAAGGTCAGACCCACCCTCAACAAGTTTTGTAGGCCCACCCTGGGGGCACACAGGCTCACTCACACCTGAAAACTTTACTCTTAAGTGGCTTAATCTTTGGGGGAGGAATAAATACCAGACCTGTCTGCTTGGGGAAAAAGCTCTTCTCTGTCAAACTCCTCAACCCATTACAGACATCCTTAAACCTGCATCTAACTCATGCCAGATCAAAGGAAAAATGCAAAATGCTCTACATATCCCTTTCCATCACACAGCACTTGCAGAGAGATCCTATGCTTACAAGATACCACACTGGTTCAAGTGAACTACCCCCAGAAGTAAGAAATGTGTGTAACCTCAGAACTTTTCAAGAAATCCTTACTCAAGCACCTGACAGTACTCAGCTCCTGCAACTGCAGATTCTAACCTCCAGCCACCCCTCTTCTGTCTCTCCACTCCCTGACCACCTTGCCCCCTATTCACCGATCCCCTTTTTCTTCCGTCATTCCCCCGTGGCAGGATATCCCACTGTTAGTCCTTGTTTGTACATAATCCTGTTTTAGTTATATGTTTTTTTATAGAATTTCTACTTATGAAACATGAGTGACAGCAAGGCCCATGGGGAATTAAATCTAGCTGTTTAAAGGGGTTTGACATCTGACCTGAAGGCCTCTTGCTTGTTGGAGCTAAGATGGTTAGGGTTTCTTTTTCTTATTTTAACACATATCTGCCAAAACCTGTGTGACTATTATAAAATCATGATCTTACTTCGAGAGGGCTCTTGCAGTAGGTAATTACATATAGGACTGAAGCCGGCAGGTGTCAGGACCCCACAGAAGAATTTCTAGCTAGCAGTCTCTGACGGGGGACTGCCCCCATGTCAGGTGACTGGCTTCAGGCAGTGTCAGTATAAAGGGGCAGTCCCCCATGCCCGTCTTCCAGTTCTTTACCGCCGTCTGCTTGTCATAGTCCTTCACGGTTAAGTTCCTCTGCTCGTCAGTCAATTGTCGGTTTTGTAAACCAAATTTGTTCTCGTTTTTTTGACATTTACTCACTTAAACGCCATGTATGTCGTCCCCTACACCATCCGATTTGCATAAAAACAAGTGCGACTCATGCGGTGCCCAGCTCCCGCGTAAGGATGGTCACTCCCAGTGCCTGTTCTGCCTAGGCCAGGATCACCCCATGGAGGAGTGTCAGCACTTTAACGCCGCCACCAGTAAATTGAGGCAGCAGTCTCTGGAGGCCCATATTTTGAAAAAGAAGATGGCCTCCATGGAGAATGAGCTGAAGAAGCTAAGGCAGGCCTCCACTTCACTTAAGAGACACTGTAAGAAGACGGAGAAGCACCGGGACTCCACTTCCATGCCTAATGTGACTCCGGCTGGAGTCGCCATATTACAGGTAATGTTCCCCCCAGGGGACTGACCCTCAATGGCCGTCTTGGTGGCATCTGAGGCGGCGGCGGCCCTCTCATCAGGATTATGCTCTGGGGTCTCCGGGGAAAAAGGAGACAACCACTCCCAGGAAGGCAGTTGTCTCGCAGCCCTCTGGGTTGAGTGGGTCTGGTAAGTCAGACACTGGTGTCACCAACGTCCGCCCAGACAGGGCTGAATGAGTCATTGGCTACTTCGGGGGTGTGCATGGCCCCCAAGCCACCCGCCAAGGCTGCCTCTCCCACGCAGCCTTCAGGCGCTGATTTCCCATTAGTCAGATGCTGGCTCCTCCAACGCCCGCTCTGATCCCTGCGGTAAGGTGGTCGTCAGCTCCTCCGACGAACGCACGGTGAAAGAGCTGACGCCGGACCCCATTGACCAGTCTGCCATTTCTGGCTCATTGCAGCACCTGCCGCTGCGTACCGAGGCTCCAGAATCTCCCCTGCTAGACCCTGGGGATTTCAGACATCCTCCCCCGTTCAACACAGAGGACGTCGGTACACTGCCATCTGGTCTTCCTCCCTCAGGGCTGGATCCCCTGACACTGGCCCCTCAGACTCCGGCTCCGACGCCGGCCTACTCGATGCCAGGCAACATTCCTTTACCGGATGCCGTCTCAACACCCGCTGTGCCACCTATTCCTGGCCTGCCCACTGGGCCTCTTCCAGGGCCTTCTGCACTGACAGAGCCCCTGGTTCCTGGGTATCCTACTCCATTCTGTCCAATGCCGTCCTACCTGGGACCACAGTATCCCGTGCCACAGTACCCGACACCAGCCTATCCGACACTGCAGTACCTGAAATCATGTTCTCAGAAAGTTAAGGCTTTGATCACTGAAAAGGTTGCATTTTATGGGGTATCAAGAGGGAAGCTGTTTTTGACAGGCCTATGTAAAATATCCCAGGATGTTGTAAAGTGGCTCTCTGGGTATATTTCTGAAACATCAAAGGGGATTAATTCTAACCTGCCATAAACCATGCTCTGTAGTTCCCTAGTAAGAAAACAGATTTTTTTAATTGGAATATTGCTGAAACTGCAGATTTCAAAAGGGTAGTGAGCTGAAACATTTGGCCTTGTGCAATTGCATGTTACTAAGTAATTACGCAGGAATGAGAGTGACTTCACAGCCAGCATCATCACAGAGCTGTGACCTCACAAGCTGGGTGGATCATTCTTTCCTCTCTGATATTGTTAAGCCTGACTGAGAGGACTGCCACTTCAGTTTCTGAACTCCTAAGAGAGACTTCTGCAAAGATTGGAAACTAAAGCCTGAACGAGTTTGCTAACTGAAACGAAGGAAGAATTTAATCAGTTGCAAAACACTTTGTTTCTGTATATATAAATTCTGTTTTAGTGTACTGTATATATTTACAGGTTTTTTTTAATTTTAGTAAACTTAGTGTTTCCTAAAAATGCTGCCTGAGACTCATTCATTTTGGATGTGAATGGTGGAACAGTATTAGTAATCTAACACAACTGTTCTATGCCTAGGGTGTCATCATATGCAGCCAAACTGTGATGGATCTGTGTAGTGATCTGGCAGGTTAAAGGAAAATACAAGAGTCTCAAATGAGTCAGCTGGGGGTTGTGAACCAGGCTGGTGTATGCCCTGTAGGGAGAAGGCCAGTTCAGGTTGTTGCACTGCTTTCCCAGGAAGAGGGTGTGATAACTTGGATCCTTTACCTGGGTGTACTAGCCAAGAAAGGGTTCATATTTTATTTATTTATTTAGTTTTTGACCCTAAGACTCAAAACTGGTATTGTGTCCTGACCCAAAGCAAATAGGAGGGTATCCCTGTTTGTCCCCTATCACACATCACACATTGCACTTACAGGGGTTGGTGCTGTGAACCCAGTGGACCTGGCCCCAGAAGTGGGTTTGTGACATCCCCTCATCCTCTTAACTCCCCCTAATGTTTCCTTCTCTTCCTAACCATCACCCCTCTGTCACTACTCATTCCACCCCCTGTAATTGTCTCCCCTCTCACCATCCCCTTCCAACACCCCTTGCTCACTCTCCCCAATCATCACTGACAAGGACACCTGTCTATGCCATATTTTTTCTACCCTTACCCCAGCCCTCTCCCCCTTTATTCCTTGTTGTAGACAGCCCTGACTGCTCCACTATCTTCCCTCCCCACCTCTCCTCACTGCACTAGTCCTGTGACCCTGCGCTCATAGCTTATCAAAACTCTCATAAATATTGTCTGTACTTCATTGAATGAATTAATGCACTTGTTTCTTGTATATAGTACAGTTTCTTTTTGCATAGATTTTTCCTCTCTGTAACCCTAGGATTTCACCAACAATTATAAATTAGGTGTTGTACTTGACTGTGTCTATACCTTATGTTTTTTTTTGTACATACCAATTTTTTGAACCTTACCTGAAGTGGAACCTTTGTAAAAGAGCTTTTAGCTCAAAAGTGTAATTCCAAGTAAAATAAAATAATTGTACTCTGTCTGACTTTTGTGACTGCATTTTAAAAATGTGATTTTTGTTCTTTTATTGGGGGTAACTGCAGTTGCTTTGTATTCTGACTAGCTCTGATGACTACTTGCATTAAACATGTTGCAGACTGATACTGTATTCAGCCCTACTCTGACCATGATTACTGTCTGCATTTTGAAAATGTAATTTTAATGTTTTCTCTTCTTGAAGTTGTCCTTGTGATCCTGTTTGATTTGCTTAATAATCTTTTGTCCTGCATCATTACTGTTTTTGCTTAGCATGCCCCTCCTGCCATGTCTTATTACCTGCCTACATACTCCCTTGTGACCAGGTGTCAACCAATGAGAAGCGGGGATTGGTCAGACTCATTTATTAATAAAAACAATAAATTGGAATGTTTCAGAAATAATAATTTAATCCAAAGTCTAGTATTTTAATTTGGGAAAGTCTGAAAATACATTTCTGAGGTTAAATCTCAGGAACTTTTATGGAGTTCTCAAAAAGATTAAGATAACAACAACTGACATGTGTTTCCTTATTGTAAGAAATGCTAATGAAATATCTATTTTAAGTCAGCAGGAAGTTTGAGTGCAGTAAGAGCTGGAGCCAGCAATCATCACTTGAGAATTGCCAGCTTAGTCACACAGCAGAGAAACCCCATCAGTATCCTCAGCACAGAAAGAGTTTCCATGATGAACAGCTCATCACTGTGCAACAACAGATTCAGGAAGGAGAGTGGCAATTTAAATGTACCAAATATCGAAGGAGTTTAAGCAAGGTAAATGCAGTTAAATGTACTGACAAGAGTTTTACTGTGCAGCATAAAACTATAATACACCAAATTCATGAAGAACTATATAAATGTGATCAATGTAACAAGAGTTTTGGCAAAAAGAGTAAACTGATAAGACATCAACAGATTCACTCTGGAGAGAGACCATATCAGTGTGTTGAATGTGACAAGAGTTTTGGCCAGAAGTGTCACCTAGTAAGGCATCAACGAGTTCACTCTGCAGAGAGACCATATAAATGTGTTGAATGCGACAAGAGTTTTTGTGAGAAAGGTGCCCTGACAAAACATCAGCGAATTCACTCTGGAGATAAACCATATAAATGTGTCGAATGTAACAAGAGTTGTAGCGATAAGAGTGAACTAATAATACATCAGCGAATTCACTCTGGAGAGAGACCATATATATGTGTCAAGTGTGACAAGAGTTTTGGGCAGAAGGGTACACTGAGATTACATCAGAGAATTCACTCTGGAGAGAAACCATATAAATGTGTTGAGTGCGACAAAAGTTTTTCCCGGAAGGCTACACTGATACTACATCAGAGGACTCACTCTGGAGACAAACCATATAAATGTGCTGAATGCAACAAGAGTTTTTCTCACAAGAATGACCTGATAAAACATCAGCAAAAACAATACAAATGTATTGATTGTGACAAAAGTTTTCACCACAAGAGTGACCACATGAAACATCGGCAAAGTCACACTGGAGAGAGACCATATAAATGTGTTGAATGCAGCAAGAGTTTTCGCCGTAAGAGTTACTTGAGGGTACATCAGAAAATTCACTCTGGAGAAAGATCATATAACCAAGAGAGACTATATAAATGTGCTGAATGTGATAAAAGTTTTCCCCGGAAGGGTACATTGATATTGCATCAGAAAATTCACTCTGGAGAGAAACCATATAAATGTGCTGAATGCAACAAGAGTTTTGCCCAGAAGGGTAATCTGCTAAAACATCAGAGAATTCACTCTGGAGAGCGACCATATAAATGTATTGAGTGCAACAAGAGTTTTTGCCAGAAGTCTGACATGATAATACATCAGCGAATTCACTCTGGAGAAAGACCATATACATGTGTTGAATGCAACAAGAGTTTTGTCCAGAAGAGTAATCTGCGAAAACATCAGCGGATTCACTATGGAAAACCCCAGATCCAGATGCAGTACCCAATGTCTGGCTAAAAGTACTAACATCTCTACACCATGATTTGGCCACCTGTAAAAACTATTTATATGCACATCCCAAGTTGACATCCAATCTGGCTAAAAACATGGAATACCACACTTCTTATCAAATCTGAGCCTGCTAGTCTCCCCAAGAACTATCGCCCAATAACCTGTTTGCCAACAACATACAAACTTTACACTGGAATTGATGCAGAGTCTACAATCATTTAGATTGCAATAATCTCATGGCAATAGAACAAAAAGGCAATAAAAGAAAATCATATGGTACAAAGGACCATCTCCTGTTGAACAAAGCCATAATGGAGAGCTGCAAAAAATGCCAAAACCTTAGTGTAGCATGGATTGACTACAACAAAGCTTTTGGCAGCATCCCACACTCGTGGATCATTGAGTGTTTACAGATCTACAAGATACATCTCACACTGATAAACTTCATCACAACCACTATAAACCACGAGAAAGGTCAAATCACCATCCCAATTATAAGTATCCAATGAGGGATATTTAGTTTATTTATATACTTACTTATTGAAATATTTCACCAGGAAGGCACACTGAACAACAAGTTGCTCATCTCCTGATGTGACCGGGGAAGGGGTACAATTGGATGAAGAATTAGACATGCAGTTTAACATTTAACATATCTGAGAAATTAAACATTCAGTTACATTTGTAACAAGACATACAGTTAAAAAATATAAATAATCATACAGTCACATTTGTGACATAACATACAATTAACTATATATCTGTGAAATATGCATTTAATTACAAGTGGCATATCTGATGAACATAGTACATAGTGGTGAAGGGAGAGGAGAGCATGCTGAGAAGCAGGCTCGAGGGGGTGGAAGGTTTAATAGGTGATGTGAGTAATAGAGAGGAGCAGAGGCATAGGAGGACAGTTAAGGAGGGTTAAAGCAGGAGCCGTTAAATGAGAGAAAGTTATGTAAGGCAGAGGCAAGGGAGTGGGAGGAGGAGGAGTGCCATATGGAGGGAAGGGAGTTCCAGATTTGTGGGAAATAATGGGTAAAGCCTGACTGACCGATGAGAGTGGTACAACGGGGGACCAACAAAGTGCGAGTGTCACAGAATCTGAGGGAGTGGAAGGGGGGAGGTGGGGAAGAGAGTGAGCATGAGAGATAGAGGAAAGTCTCCTAACCAAAATTTAGAAGTGAGTTTGTCACAATGAGTTAGGCGCCTGTTGGCAAGCAGGGGAAGGGACATGGTGTGGTAGAGGTCACAGTGATGAGTGCGTGATGGAGCATCAAGCGCAAATCGACAGGAGGAGTTTGGAGTGTCCAATCTGGTGGGGGAGGATTTGGAAGCAGCACCATAAACTACATCACAGTAGTTGAAAATGGGAAGGATCATCTTCTGGACTAGTTAACACTGTGCTGTAGGAGGGATGCAACTACAGTTCCTGAATAAGGCTCCAAGCTTGTGGCACAATTTTTTCAGGATGGCAACAATGTGGCCAGAAAAGTTGAGGTATTGGTCCAACCAAACCCCAAGGTATCTGAATGAGGAGGTGTCCCCTAGGATTGTCCCATCAAGGGCATGGAAGGACGGTAAAGAGTGGAGCCTAGAGAGTCTCTGCCTAGCGCCAAAGGTCATGGAGGTAGTCTTTTTGGCATTTAGAAATAGTTGATGTGAGGCAAACCATAACTGAAAACTGGTGGAACTGTTTTGCCTTGCCCTCAGTCCCTTAGGTAGCCTAGTCAATAACCTAGGCTATGGATACAACTTGAACCCCAGAAACAAAAACATTCAACAGCTAACATCTCACGTATTTGTAGATGACCTAAAGCTTTATAATTCATCTGATAAACACTTGAAAGCACAACTACAAATTGTTAAAACCTTCTCTGGTGATATACGGATGACATTTGGCCTAGACAAATGTGCCAAAGCAACATTTATAGCAGGAAAGTTAACTCATAAAGAAAACATTAATCTGGTGGATGGTTGTAGCATAAAAGAACTCAAGCAAGAGGGAGTGTATAAATACCTTGGAATAGATGAAGGAGCAACAACACAACATGAACAAATGAGAGCAAAAATAAGCAAGGAGTATTTCAGAAGGTTGAAGCTTATACTGAAGATGGCTCTGACAACACAAAATAAAGTGCAAGCTATAAACCAACTTGTCCTTCCAGTGATGTGATATACAGTTTTGGTGTGATAGACTGGCCACAGAAAATGTTGAACCAGTCAGATATAAAAACAAGAAAACTGCATCATGCTCTCCAGTTAATATGCAAAAACCAGTGCATGCCAAGATTATACATCCCAAGGTCGGAGGGAGGCATGAGTCTCCTTGAGATTAATTACTCATATATATCCACAATAGCAGGGCTACATACATACCTACTGACATCTGTGGACCCAAACATAGTCAAGGTCCTGCATCATGAGGAAAACAAGGCTAAGATGACTTCACTCATCAGATTAGAAGAAGCCTTCAGGAGGGTAGCAGAGATGGATGTTAATCCACTAGTAGATAAGGAACAGCCAGCAACAGAAAGTGCAAAGAATCAGAAAAAGGAGTATAAGGACAAAGACCAACAGAAAAGGGAAAAAAAACTGGAAAGCCCATAATTATAGTGGAAAATACAGGGAGCTACTGGAAGAGCCACAGATCGATCAAGCCCTGACCCATGAGTGGTTAAAAAGAGGTGAATTTAGGTCACGAGATGAGAGATTGATAACAGCAGCCCAAGATAGTGGACTATGCACAAGATGAATCAAACAATCCATAGAAAAAACAGGAGAAACAGACAAGTGCAGGTTCTGTAGTACAGAATTAGAAACAGTTGTGCAGCTGTTGGCTGGATATTCACGGTATTCATCCATGGTTTCTGATCGAAACCTCTATAAATACTTTTATACCTTTGTCAATTATTTTCAATAAATCCTTACAAGAAAGTATTGTACCAAATGATTGGCGTTCAGCAATAGTTACTCCCATATTTAAAAAAGGCAATAGAGGTTCTGTGCAAAATTATCGTCCAATTAGCCTGACCTCAGTGGCTGGTAAATTAGTGGAACGAGTAATGAAGTCTCTAATAGATCAAGATGGTAAAAAATTTGGAATTTACAATTCAAATCAGCATGGGTTTACTCCCAAGTATTCCTGCACCACCAATCTGATATCATTTTACAATAATATAAGTACTCTACTAGATGTGGGTATCCCTACTGATGTAATTCTTTTGGACTTTAGTAGAGCATTCAATGAAGTCTCACATGAAAAACTAATTACTAAAATTCACAATCTAGGTTTGTCACCTGATATTGTCAACTGAACTTTAAACTGGCTGACAAATCATTCTCAGAGAGTCAGAATTAATGATATCTTGTCTGATTCAGGTAGTGTGACAAGTGGTGTACCACAGGAGTCGGTCTTGGGACCAACATTGTTTAACCTCTTTATCAGTGATTTACAAACAGGGCCAAATAACTTCATGGTTAAATTTGCAGACAATACTAAATTGGGGGCAAGGTTAATAATCAAGAAAATATTTCTGCATTAAAGAAGGATTTGGAAAAATTAACACCCTGGGCAAATGAAAATCATATGCAGTTTAATCAAGACAAATGTTTAGCAGTGCATTTCGGTGTAAATAATCCAAAAATGATATATCATATAAATGGACTACCACTCCACTCATCAAACTGTGAAAAAGATTTAAGGATATATGTTAATAATAAACTTGCATCAAATGATCACTATGTTAGAACTGCTTGCATGACCAACAGACTTTTGAGGCAAATAAAACGCACTTTTGTTAATCGCACTGAACAATGCCTTATTCCATTGTATAGGGCATACATTAGACCGTATCTAGACTATGGCTCCCATTTCTGGAAGCCAAACCAAAAAAAAAGACATAGCAATTATTGAACAGCTTCAAAGGAGAATAACTAGAATGATTCCAAGATTAACAAACTTGGATTATCAGAACAGATTAAAAGCTACTGGTCTCTTCTCTCTTCAAACTAGAAGATTAAGAGGTGATATGCTTATGGTTCTTAATTTAATAAATTCACCAGATCTAATGGAAAAATGTGGTCTAACACTCTCCAAAAGGAAACATGTTCCAAGACTGCATAATAAACAGCTTGAAGTAAAAACTTATAAAACCAGCAAGAGGGGAAACTTTTTTCCAATAAGAACATCCATTGTGCGGAACACCTTGCTACAAGAATTGGTAGAGGCAACCAGTGCCACTATCTTTAAAAACAAATTAGATGTTTGGTTGAGGGATAATAGATAAATAATGTCCCACATAGTGTGGGGAACAGTCTTGATGGGCTCTGGCCTTCTTCTGTTCTTTCATACCAAGTAATACCAAGTAAGTAATACTCATGCCAGAAGTCCTGTATACTGAAAGACACAATAATGTAGCAAGATTGATTCACTAGGAACTGTGCAGACACTATAACATATAGGTAGCAGAGAAACACTGGAAACATAAACCACAAAGAAACACAGAGAATGAAGAAGTAATGATCACATGGGATCATCCAATACCAACTGCCAAGAAAGTGGAAGCAAGAAAACCAGATATTGTAAGACAAGAAAAGAGAAAAAAAGTAGCATTGCTGATTGGAATAGCCACCCCCTAGTGACTGCAGTGTCCTGCGTACAGAGAAACACAAAATCATGAAATACCAAGATATGCAGTCAGAAACCAAACTGATGTGGAATAAGGACACACAAATTGTTCCAGTAGTGCTTGGAGCAGTGGGACTAATCAAAAAGAGCTTTCAGGCACATTTAAATATGCTACCAATACTTGTGACACCTTATGAACTTCAAAAGGAAGCCATTTTGGGGACGTTGCGTGTGCTGAGAAGAGCGCTCTCAGCAAACATCAAAGATTAATACAGTACTAATTTCTTGAGTTTTGAATATGCCCTGGCTAAAGAATGGGGTCCATTCTTGCCACGGTATTAGAAATCCCTAAACATTTGGAGACACTAACCCCGGGAGAGAAAAACAAGTTGGACAGAACAACAAGACAACTTTTCAATTGGCATATATCTTAAAATGTTTAAATGCTTGGTTGATTCAGTTACTGTCACGCTCTTTTGCCCTACTGATTGCCTACGTTAGCCCTGATATGAGGTTGTCAAACACACTTATCACCTAAATGAATTCAAAAACATCTTTAAGAGAGGGTATGTATTAATTGCAATGATCATATCACTTGCATTTTTAGTTGTGGAGGTTGTGATCTGAAGTGACAGTTTGTTATGGAACATACTGTAATTCCAATGAAGGATTCTGATGTGGTGTTAATGATTATAAATCATGGCTCAGTAATAGGGAAATGCCTTAATTAAAAGTCCGAGATATATTAGATGGCCTTTTTAAACTGCCCACCTGCAACTAACCTCAGCAACCTGATAAATAGTCTGATAATCAGTGTGCTACTGATGGAAATTGTGGCACCATCCTTCTTGAGTGCAAGCCATCCAGCCTGCACACTGACATACTAATTTACATCTAGCTACACTCCCTCTCTGGTTCTAAGTATGGGCATTACACCACCCATCTGGAACTGAACTGACCCCTCCCACAGAAAGGATATGCATCACTGGAAAGCACTGAAGCCTCCTGATCCTTCCCATTGGCTCTCCATGGCTGAACCCTAAGTACAACTCGTAGATCCCCTGATGGATCAATCTTCTTTGACACCACATAGAACCTGAAAGCCTGCACTAAACTCTGCCGCAGCTCTACTTCCAACTCTCATCCCACAGGACATGTATGTCTAAATATCCCCAAGTCAGCTGCAGTGGCTCTACTGTATACCCCTTGCAACAACAACATTGACAAATAACTATTTTGGTTTTTTTAATGAAATGCAGAACTATTCACTATGTACTGTAGATGCTTTTACTAATCAAGTGTTTCAGATGCAATAATATACTGTAGAAATTTGATGTCTCCCATTTATCCAAACCCCTGATTATATGAATAAAATTCATGTCCCCCATGGCATTCAGATAATTGGGGTTATACTGTACTGTACTGTATATAGCACCCACAACAAATGTTAAGGACTGGCAATTGAGACGTCTGGGTACCCTTTGAATGTACACTGTATTTTTAAATGCAATTTTTGATTGATTTGTGCAACTTGATAATTTTAGTGTATTAAAACAACTGTTTTCCCTAACTCTATATTGAAAAATTACATTTAGCTACATTCTTTAAAGTAGATCATATATGTCTGGTGCACTGTTGCTGTTATTGGATGTTGTATCTGCTTATATATCTGAACCCATGCTTCATAAAGTTCTAACCAGATATCAAGTAGTTTGGGATAAGACCCTTAGCTTGGAAAACCATAGGTTAACTCTGTGTATCTACTACCATCTAGTGGCACTGTAGTTACAAATGTTATTAAACAATTTGATAATTTTTGGATCTCTGTATATATGTGCGTGTGTGGCAGTGTGGGTAAGATATCATCCAAAAGGTATGTCTAGTACAGACTATACTTAAACATACTTATGCTAAGGATTAGTACAGTATTATTCTCTTACGTGTTGTTGTGTGGTACAAACTGAGTCGGTAACACCTTTCCAGATACAAATCACATTGGAAGCTCTATTTCAGATGTCATAGACAAATATAACACACATAGGGTCAGATATTCAAAACTTTGCGCTACGTGCAAACCGTTTGCACAGGTTTGGTGCAGGATTAGCACAGGTCAGCTATATTCAAAAGGCCAAATAGCACATGCAAACTGCATTAGCACCGGGCAAAATCATAATGTATTCAAGGGGCGTGTACATGAATACAAGCACAATGCTATATTCGGTGACTAGCGCCACGCAAAGGGGTGTTGCATGACTTAGCGCGACACTTTGTGTGGTGCAAATTACCACCAATGAAAAGGTAGTCTTAACCCTGGGCAATCCAGCTTTGCACGACATTGTGGGTTTGCACTGCATTTGTGTGGCTTTGCGTGACCCTAACCAATAAGTATGACACATAGAAAAAGCCAGACATAGAGGAAACATGTTGTTCACTGATGGCATCACAATGATGCCATCATCTGCCACCAGTCCCAGCCATCCCAGGCAGTAAGTTGTGACCTGGCCTCCAGTGGACACCATGGCAGTGTGGCCATACAGCACACACTTGCAGACCACCCTTCTGTGGACTCCAACAGATGCCAGCACACACATGCAATGCTGTGGGCATGGAGGGTGTTGAGGGGAGAGTGTATGGGTGACCAGGATGTGGCACAGACCAGGTGCAGCCACAAGGCTGGGATGCATCACACAGTGCACATGGGCCAGTATTGGAAATATCCCGATACCAGTGCGCCTGTCTGATAGTATGTGCCTCCTCAGCCACATACTGCATAGCTGAACAAACACCACAGCTGCCCATATATATATGTCACTGTGAGCACCCCATGCCAGAGATGCAGCATCTGTGGGTCACACAACAGTGTAACAGTAATGTCCTCTGTCAGTAAACACCTGCAAGTTGGGCCTGTCACTGTGTACAGTGCAGTGGTCATCACTGCCCTACACACCACAGGCATTGCTGTGTCCCTCATACTACTGGCCCCCTTGCTGCTGTAGTGTCTGCTGTGCACTGTAGCATGACCTACAGTGTGATGGTTGCATGCAGCACCACCACCACCTATGCCTATGCTGTGTTGTCCCCTGGGGCACACAATGCTATGCTGTACTGCATACATGTAGCCTGCAGATACCATCATGCACTGCCAGACTGACCTACAGGTGGAGCTGCAGTCAGACCTGGCCAGCCCCAGTACTTCTAGACTGACCTACAGGTGGAGCTGTGGGACCCTGCAGTAATGCTGGGCAAACTGCATGCAAATTGGGGCATAATGAGATGCTAATCTGGATGTTTGCCCAGAGACCACCAAAGTAGGCTCATTTGCATGTCACTTTTCAATATGGCAAAGTTTAGCCCCAGGTAAACATGTTTGTACCAGGCAAACGGCTTAGCTCTGTGCTAAATCTGCACAAACGTGTTAGCGCCATGCAAACGGTTCAGGGAATATTATGCAGTTTTGTACACTGTACTTTCACATGCACTGCTGCCTGCAGCTGTACTGAGTCCACACATCTGCTGGCACACATATTGGCCACATAGTTCACCTTTACCTACCTTCACGTCGCTGTGCACTTGGCTGCTGTTGTGGTGTGCACTTCCTGGTTGCTATATTCAGAGCTGTCTTATTCCCGGGCTATGTTTGCACTGCACTCCCAGTCCAGATTGCCCAGCTTCCTTAGCATGCTATATTCAGCAGGGTTAGCACTGGGATTATCCCTTTTGAATATAGTGGGCTATAGGGTCCTGGCTAATTTAGTATGCCGGGTAGTGCTAATTTGGCCCCAGGGCAAAATTTTGAATATCTGACCCATAAACAGTTCTGATGATATTAAAATTTCTCTGAGACAAAATAAGTCACAATTTCCAGTCCGACTAACCCTCTTGGACCTTTCTGATGGATTACAGTCTCCTGTGTATCAGCACTCTATCACTTGGTTAGAACCACAAGTTGCGTCCTCCAAGGAAGTAAATGGTTTCTTTAGGAAATGTTTCTATCATGCATTTCCTAAATCTGCACATCTGACTTCTATAATATTATACTGCAGTAATTCTGTCTATGTCCATATATGGAACACTGATTCTCATGATAAATGTACTACATTCGAAGATATGAGAGTCTCTATAAATATACTAGGCCAAACTTCTCTTGGATTGTAGGCAGGACTTGTCAAGTTGCTTTCCTTCTCCCTCTGTTCCAAGTTGTAAGATCCTTGCTGATTTCTGGTGGGAAGTGTTTTCTTGTGGTAACTTGTAAATCTTTGTATTGGTGTCCTTTCTCTTCTTTGTACAAAGTTCAGTCAAACAAAATCAGTAAGTTTATCAAACGTTTTGGGTGACATCTCTTGGCAAGCTCTAGAGAAGTAACCTCTAAAAGAAATAACCATTTTTTGCAAAAGTTCTGACATCAGAAAGCACTTGGTGGCTGGTGTCTCTATAGGATATTTGAGGTTGAGTAAGTTATAGCATATTATAAGAAAGAATGCTGACCTCTGATTGGTCAGTCTGGGACTGGACCCATGATGTTATCATGGGTCTAGTCCCAGCATACAAATGACTGCATGTACTCTTAACTTCACTTCTGTGTCCCTGCTCACCACCCGCTACAATCTGATTACCTCTTATCTTAATGGCAGTCCTTTTTTCTTGTCCCACTAATACCAAAGTTACTGATAAAGGGATTGTTAAATGAAGAGTTAGCAGGAGAGAAAAACAGTCCGGCAGCTTTTTTTCCCGTAAACCAAGCAGTTTGTGAACCGAGATGACCATAACTGCCGGTCACGCGGTGCACGAGGGGAAAAAGGAGCTGTGAGGATTTGATTTCACTACTGCTTTAATGGGCCCAATCACAAAGAAACTCCCAGTCTCCCACAATACAAAATTCTTTTGTATCCTTTGTTCCCCCTCTAGTCACAAAACAGAAGCTGTCTGTTACAGCGCTTGGCTGACAGCATAGTAAATGGCACGTGATTTTTTCAAATAGCACAAAACACTGTCGTGCCCAGCAGCTTCACGTTTCAGCTCCTGCACTCTGTGGCTGTTTCAAACAAGATTGTCCACAGTAACATTTCACTTTTGCGAGAAAAATCTTTCACAGTTCAGCGCATCTTGTTTTAAAAAACAGAGAACTACTACTTACCGGTTTGGAGATTTTATGATCTGCTGCTACACTCTCCGATGTAAACTCCAACTTTGCCAGCATACCCTACAGCTGTAGTACCAAAAAAAAGGCTGCTCAAAGCTGCAGAGGGTTCAAAGTCCTGACGGGAATCCTGATGGAAAAAAAATCATGGGAGGGATGACGATTACTTGTTCAAAGCAAAAAATTCCATCTGAAAGCAGACAAATCTCATGGACTACTTTTTGGGTGGAAGGTTACATGGCATTTTCTTCAAATAAAACATAAAAAACTTACAAAAATTAAATCTGCACCCTTACTTTTGTACACTGGAGCCATTGCATAATATCAATAATGCACTCCAGGGTGTGTGTTGTGCTGGGATAACGTCACGCCTTGCTGTTGGATGCACTTGGCCTTCAGCCTCATGCCCAACCATGTAAGGTGTGACATTATCCCAGCACAACACACACCATGTCATGCATTATTGCTTAAGCAAAATATGGATGGTATACAATAATACATAGCAGGGGACCACAAGGTCCATCTAGCCTGCCCAGGCCTGTAGGTAGCTACCCTCCCCCCTGATTACCTGTTCAGGATAATAATGCCCCATCCCTGTCCCATGCTTACTTAAAGCCCCCAATAGTGTTGGCCCTGATTGCCTCCAGGGGTAGGCTGTTTCAGGCATCAGCCACCCTCTCTGTGAAGAAAAACTTCCAGACATCTCTTCTGAACTTGCTCCCTTTTAGCCTCAAATCATGCCCTTGTGTTCTTCTACCTTCTTTGGAGTGAAACGTTTCATGCACCTGAACATTGTTTACACCCTTGATGTATTTGAATGTCTCTATCATGTTGCCCCTCTCCCTCCTCTGTTCTAGGGAGTGCATGTTTAAATCCCTTAGCCTTTCCTCATATGGCTTCTGGTGCAATCCCTGAATCATTTTTGTTGCCCTCCTTTGTACTGTTTCCAGCCTGTCTATATCCTTTCTGAGGTGTAGTCTCCAAAACTGTCCACCATACTCCAAGTGGGGCCTGACCAGTGCCTGCCTGTACAGTGGCAAAACCACCTCCCTCCTCCTACTTCTGATCTCCCTGCCAATACAACCCCGCATGCCACCAGCTTTTACTGCCACCTTTTTGTACTGCCTTTCCACCATCACGTTATCTGTTATTACGATCCCCATATCATGTTCCTCACCAGTTTTTGATAGTCTTTTACCCTCCAGATAGTAATAAGTTAGTATAGCATAGTGGTTAAAGACACTGAGCTGCAAGCCTAGAGACCTGGCTTTGAAGCTCCTACTTGCATACTGTGTGACCCAGAGCAAGTCACTTCATTTCTTTGTGCTCCCAAGTGGCACCTGAAAACAAGCTCCAGCTTATTGTGCCTTTCCTGGTTAAACAATTCATGGGCAGACTGGATGGGCCTGGCGGTCCTTGTCTGCCGTCGGAGTCTATGTTTCTTCCCTTCCTTCCTAGGTGCATAACCTTGCACTTTTTTGTGTTGTATTTCAGCTGCCATGCTGTGGACCCTTTTTCCAATTTCTCTTGGTCTGACTTAATTCTTCTCACTCCTCCTGTAGAGTCCATTCAGTTGCATATTTTGGTGTCATCCACAAACAGACACACTTTTCTCATGAGCCCCTTTGAGATGTCAGCTATGAATATGTTGAATAGTAGTGGCCCCAAAATGGAGCCATGGGGCACCCTGCTGGTTACCTCCCATTATGTAGATAATGTACCCTTTATCTGCACCATCTGCATCCTACCATGTAGTCAGCTTTTTTACCCACATTACTACCTTCTGTCCTACCCCTCATGCAGTCTAACTTCTTTATCAGTCTTCTGTGTGGGACTGAGTCAAAGGCTATGCTAAAATCTAGGTAGACCATATTGATGGCCCCTCCCTTATCCACAGCCTTGGTCACCCAATCGAAGAACTCAGGTTAGTTTGGCATGATCTTCCTGCTGTGAATCTGTGCTGTCTGTGGTCCTGTTCTCCACTGGATTCCAGGAATGCTATTATCCTCTGCTTAAGTAATGATTCCATCACTTTCCCCACTACAGAAGTAAGACTCACAGGGCAGTAGTTTCCTGCTTGCTTCCAGATTTGTTCAGTGGAACCACTGTCACCCTTTTCCAGTTCTTGGGAACTTCACTGCTCTCCAGTGATTTGATGAATACTTCTGCTAGGGGTTCTGTCAGTTCATTCCCCAATTCCTTCAGGATTCTCAGGTGCATGTTATCTGGCCCCATGGCCTTGTCCACCTTCAGACTGTTTAGTGGTTTCTGGACTTCATCCACTACGAAGGGGCATGTATCAACCCCTGTACTCGAGCTAGGGCTAGCAGAGGCCACTAGCCCCTATACTAGGACACAAAGCAAAAAAGCTAGGTCTCCAAAACCAAGTTAGTTAAGCAAGGAGGTGCTGGATAAGGTGAGGGTGAAAAGGGAAACATTCTGAAGATTCAAGGGATTCAGTCAAGGGGAAGATAGAGAGGAGTACCTGAAGAAATCAAGAGAGGTGACCAGAGCAGTCAGGGCAGCCAAGGCATCAAGGGAGCTTAGACTGGTACAAGGCATTAAGGAAGGAAAAAAGGACTTCTGCAGATGCATAAGGGAAAGAAGGAATTGTAAGGATCAAATTGTAAGGATTAGGAAGGATGGGGGATGGCAGATCAGGCAGAAGCACTCAAGCGACTACTTCTGTATTTACTAAGTAGAAAGATGTGTCGTTGCCTCAGTGGGTAGGAAGGGTAGGCAAAGGGGGGCATGGAGATGACAGATGGGGCAATCTTATCAGGCAGGGTACTGGAAGGGCTAAGGTGGACAAGGCACCTGGCCCAGATGGCATACACACTAGGGTATTGGTGCAGTTGGCAGAGATCCTAACAGAGCTATTAGCTGATTTGTTCAATACCTCTCTGGGAAAAGGATGCATGCCTCAGGACTGGAGAATAGCTAACATACTGCCTCTCCACAAAACAGACCAAAGGATGAGCCAGGCAACTATAGACCAGTAAGCCTTACATGCATTGTGGGGAAGTTAATGGAGATGATCCTTAAAGAAAGGTTGGTAACCTTTCTGGAAAGTAACCATCTCCAGGATGGAAAGCAACATAGGTTTGTCTCTGGAAGATCTTGTCAGACCAACCCGGTTGACTGTTACGACTGGGTGACTAGGGCACTTGACAAGGGCCACTGGTGCATCTGGATTTCAGCAAGGCATTCAGTTCAGTGCCACATGGGAGGCTGATTTTACAAGGTGGAATACCAGGGAGAAAGATGGTGAACTGGATCAGGAACTGGTTGCAGGGAAGGCAGCAGAGGGTAATGGTGGGAGGGGAAATCTCCAAGGGCTGTGACAAGTGGAGTACCACAGGGTTAAGTACTAAGCCCAGTGTTATTTGGCATTTTCATAGCTGACATGGCATGGCATTAAGAACATGATTAGCCTTTTTGCAGATGACACTAAGATCTAGGCGGTAGTGGATGACACAGTAGGGTGGTGGGGGCTGTATGATGAGCTGACAAAACTTAAGGACTGGTCAGACACATGGCGGCTGGGGTTCAATGAGAAGAAGTGCAAAGTCATGCAGTGGGGAGCAAGGAACCCAAAGAGGTGTAATCAGTTGGAAGGGGTACAGATAACCACTACTGAAGAGGATAAAGATCTTGGGGAGATGATTATAGGGCAAATGAACCACTCAGCACAGTGCAGGAAAGCAGCAGCTAAAGCCACTAGGTTGCTGGGATGTATTGCTAGAAGTATCTCATCCAGGAGAGAGGAGGTGATCTTGCCACTGTACAGGTCATTGGTGAGGCCGCACCTGGAGTACTGTGTGCAGCACTGGTACCCTTACCTAGGGAAGGATGTTAAATTACTGGAGGGGATACAGTGCACAGCAACAAGAATAATCCTGGGTATGGAAAACAAACCTTACGAGGAGAGGCTGAGGAAACTGAATACATATTCCCTGGAAGAGAGGTGGGATAAAGGGGATATGATAGAGGCTTTAATATGTGAAGGGTATTAAACAAGACTGGTACTTAGGGAATTTTCATGTTAAGGGGGAGGGACACAAAGGGGTATGGACTAAGGCTGGAGGAGGAAGATTCAGGAGAGAGATGAAGAGACACTTTTTCACAGAAAGGGTGGTGTCTAGGTGGAACGCGTTGCCTGAGAAGGTGGTTCCCTGTAAGTTGGTGAGCAGCTTTAAGAGGAGGTAGGAAAAAGTGAGGGGAAGGGTTACAGATATGAGGTTAGGTGTAGGAGGGGCAGCTGCAGTGTACGGGGACAGCTAGCTGCACACTTGAACACACTTGATAGACCGTGTGGCCTTTATCTGCTAGCAATTTTGTATGTTCATATGCTCATATGTACCTGTTCCTTTGTATTGCTAGTCTACTTCCCTCTTTTTCATCAGTAAATACTGAACAGAAGTACTTGTTTAGGACTTCTGCTTTTTCCCAGTCCCCCTCCACTATAGTCCCCTCTTCTGCAGCTAGTCTTACTATACCTCCCTTAGTTTTCCTTCTTTCTTTTATGAACCTTAAGAAGGTCTTTGTCACCTTTCTTTGCCCCTTCCACAATTCTCACCTTGGTCTGGGCTTTTGCATTCCATATCATTTTTTCTGCTTCCTTCATTTTCTGCTTCTATATTTCTTTATATTCTTCATTATTTGTTGCTGTGAATTTCTTGTCATCTGCTCTTTTCTCTTTCACAATTGTTGCCACCTTCTTAGAGTTCCACAGTGGATTTTTTTTTTCTTCTTTGCCTTATTTTTTTGGTGTATTGATCGTGACCATCTCAATAGCTCCTTTAATGTTTTCCAACATTTCTTCCACCTTCTCTCTCATTCTACCCTTAAGGATCTTTGCTATTTTGTATCTCATTATCTGGAAGTCTGTTAGTCTGAAATGTAGAACCTAATGCTGGAGTATTTTCTTTTGTAGTGATAACTTGGAGTCCGATCATTCGATGATCACTATTTCCCAGATGGCTCCCTGTTTCTACATGTTTAAACATTTCACTGTTTGTGAGGACATGGTCTGTAATGGCTTTGCCCTAGTTTAAATCTCCACCAGCTGCCTTAGATCTGCTCCATGCAGGACCATTAAGAGGTGCCCTAATCTGTTTTTTTGGTCCTAGTTCTTATAGAAACAATCACATAGAGAATAATATGGGGTCAAAGCTGTGCAGATTGTAAAATTCTGCCAGTAGAATGCCCGTAGAATTACCATTCCAGTTCTGTGAAATTGTGCCAAATTTGTGTGAAGATTCAGTGGAAAGGGATGTCCTTAGGAGGGCAGTTGCCCTGGTCCCTGCACTTTGGAAAAAAAAAAACACCCAGTGGGGTCATCAGATGGTTCATTTATTAATACCTGACAAAGAGTAGCCCTGCAGACAGCCAAGGTAAGTCATTTGATCATGCAGTTACCGTTGGAGCACTGAGAAAAGTCACATGATCAGGAGTCATGCACACGCACACACTTTCCCATGCCAGACACCACAGTAGATGCTTTTGCTCAGGCTTGGCCAGGTCTTGAGTCATCCGCCTATCATCCCAGACTGAGCTGCATGTCTCACTGATTTGTAGTCACTCTCAGAAGTGCCAGCACTGTGTGACCTGTCATCTGCAAAGTTGCACTGGGCTGCTGGCATGCAGCATAAAAAAAATATACTTATTGACTCGGCACCATGGCCTCCCCTCTCTTCCTCTGACCCTCGGCTGGGCTGTGTAATGGTAAGCCTTGAGTGTGTTGGTCTCTCTCTATGGTGTGAGTGAGTGGGTGATGGGTTTTGGTGTTGGTGTTGGTAGTAGGTGTTGAGACTTTGAATGGGTCTTTCAGGGAGATTCAGAACAAAGATCAGGGTGCTCAGTGGCCTTAGCTACTTTCAGTCCAGATGCTGTTTCAGAACAAACAAACAAGCAAACCAAATCCAGCCTGTGGGGTGTGGCAGGAGGCCATGTGTAATCTCTGCAGAAGAATCACAGGGGTTGCAAAGACAAGACCCACTGCAGTAAAATTGTAAACTGCCATGGCCTGCAAAAGTTTACTTACAGTATATCCTGGAAGTTATTTGGATCAAATGACTAACATGGTTAAATGTCAGCTACAAATATGGGGACTGGAATTACCTATACAGTGCATCTCCACAGCCCTAACATGGGGATTGCAATTACCTATACAGTGTATCTCAACAGCCCTAACATGAGGACTGCAATTACTGTACCTATACAGTGAATCTCCACAGCCCTAACATGGGGACTGCAATTATGAACATACAAAATTTGCCAGCAGATAAAGACCTAGAGGTCTATCAAGTCTGCTCGAATGTGCAGCTAGCACCCCTTATTCTGCAACTGCCCTCCCTTCCACCCTTCCCCTTCATTAACCCTCCCCCTTGTCCTGTCCCATCCCATCCCCTTTTGAAGCAGTCCACTGTTCTACTGCATACCACTTCTGCAGGTAACGCATTCCACCCAGCCACCACCCACTCTGTAAAAAAGTGTCTCCTCATCTCCCTCCTGAACCTTCCTGCCTCCAGTCTCATATCATGGCCCCTGTTGGCCCTCCCCTCCCTTACTTTGAACAGCCCCTCTGTACCCATCTTGTTTATTCCTTTCATGTATTTAAAGGTTTCAATCATGTCACCCCTGTCCCTTCTCTCCTCCAGTGAGTACATGTTCAACTCTTTCAACCTCCTCTCATATGATAAGTCCCCAGCCCCTTGATCATCTTTGTCACCCTGCACTGCACCCCCTCCAGTAACTTAATGTCCTCTTCAGATACAGGTGCCAGTACTGCACGGTACTCCAGGTGTGGTCTAACTAATGACCTATACAGTAGCAGAATCACCTCCTCCCTCCTTGAGGATATACCTCTTGCAATACAACCCAGCATTTTGTTGGCCTTTGCAGCTGCTCTTCAGACATTGTGCCGAGTTGTTCATTGACCCTGTAATGAGCACACCCAGATCCTTCTCCTCCTCTGTCTGGGCTAGTTGCACTCCCCCCAGCTGAAAACTCTTCCTTGGGTTCTTCATCCCAAAATGCTGCACCTTGCACATTTTGGCATTAAACCCCAGTTGCCAGGTGTCTGACCAGGTTTCAAGCTTTGCCAGATCATCCTGCAACACTGCCATCCCCCCAGGTCATCCACCACTGCGCCTACCTTGGTATCATCAGCAAACAGAGTGATCTTGTTTTTGATATGCCATGATATGTCTGCAATGAATATCCCAAACAACACTGGTCCCAACACCGAGCCCTGTAGAACACCGCTTGTTACTGCCCTTGGGTGTGAGAGCTCCCCACCCACCACCACCCTCTGTTACCTTCCCTGAAGCCAGTTTCCTACCCATCTCACCAGCTTTGCACCCGTCCCTGTGCCTACTAACTTCCTTCCCAGCCTTCCGTGCGGCACCAAGTCGAATGCCTTACTGAAGTCCAGATACAGGACATCCACTGCATGGCCCCTGTCCAGTTGCCTAGTTACCCAGTCATAGAACTTGACCAGATTGGTTTGGCAGGATCTGTCACATATGAAGCCATGCTGTCTGCTGTCCTGTAGTCCTTTGGCCTCTAGGAGGGCCACCAGCCTCTCCTTCAGGATAGTCTCCATTAGCTTACCCACAATGGATGTGAGGCTCACTAGTCTGTAGTTTCCCGCTTCATCCTTGGGGCCACTCTTGTGGAGGGGCACCACATGAGCCATCCTCCAGTCCTGAGGCACACACCCCCGAATGTAGTGAGGCATTAAATAGGTCTGCCAAAGGTCCTGCAAGGTAATTGCAGTCCCCATGTTAGGGCTGTGGAGAAACACTGTATAGGTATCAGCAGTCCCATGTTGGTGATGCATCTGTATAGAATTGCAGTCCCCATGTTAGGGCTGTGACCCCTAACATGGAGACTGCAATAACCTATACAGCATATCTCCACAGCCCTAACATGGGGACTACAATTACCTATACAGCGTATCTCCACAGCCCTAACATGGGGACTGGAATTACCTATACAGCGTATCTCAACAGCCCTAACATGGGGACTGCAATTACCTGTTCAGCATATCTCCACAGCCCTAACATGGGGACTGCAATTACCTATACAGCGTATCTCAACAGCCCTAACATGGGGACTGCAATTACCTATACAGCGTATCTCAACAGCCCTAACATGGGGAATGCAATTATCTATACAGTGTACAGTATATCAACAGCCCTAACATGGGGACTGCAATTACCTATACAGCGTATCTCAACAGCCCTAACATGGGGAATGCAATTATCTATACAGTGTACAGTATATCAACAGCCCTAACATGGGGACTGCAATTACCTATACAGCGCATCTCCACAGCCCTAACATGGGGACTGCAATTGCCTATACAGCGTATCTCAACAGCCCTAACATGAGGACTGCAATTATCTATACAGCGTATCTCAACAGCCCTAACATGGGGACTGCAATTACCTATACAGTGTATAGTATCTCCACAGCCCTAACATGGGGACTGCAATTACCTATACAGTGTACAGTATCTCCACAGCCCTAACATGGGGACTGCAATTACCTATACAGCGTATCTCCACAGCCCTAAAGGGATTTTTGCTTTGAGTTGCCCACTGCAGCAGATTTCTACAGCCCCAAAGGCTTTTTTTCTGTCAGTTGCTTTCTGTGGTGGCTTTCAACAGCCACAATGAGCTTTTTGTCTTTCAGCTGCCCACAACAGTGGGTCTCCACAGCCTTGAAGGGCTTTTTTTCTTTCAGCTGCTCACTAGCACTGTGGTGTTCTGCCTACCCTCAAATACCAGTAACGTAGGTTCTTTTAATTCCTGCTCAGTGGCACTGAAGTCTCCTGTCGATCCCCAATACTTGCAGTATGGGTTCTCGGCACTGAAGTCTCCTGCCGATCCCCAATACTTGCAGTATGGGTTCTTGGCACTGAAGTCTCCTGCTGATCCCCAATACTTGCAGTATGGGTTCTCGGCACTGAAGTCTCCTGCCTATCCCCAATACTTGCAGTATGGGTTCTCGGCACTGAAGTCTCCTGCCTATCCCCAATACTTGCAGTATGGGTTCTTGGCACTAAAGTCTCCTGCCTATCCCCAATACTTGCAGTATGGGTTCTCGGCACTTAGATCTCCTGCCTATCCCCAATACTTGCAGTATGGGTTCTTGGCACTGAGATCTCCTGCCCACCTCCAAAAAATACAGGCAGTACCAGTTCTGCTGTGAATACAACAGTAAGTGAACACGTACCAGTTCTGCTGTGAATACAACAGTAAGTGAACACCAGGCTTCTGATTGGCAGTTATAGTGGCCCTGTGTTTTACCTCTGCCCCTGGTCCCTCAAAGTCTAAGGCTGGCTCCAAGTGGAATTTTGCTAAATTTTAAATTTCAGCTATTTTGCTCTAATTTTACATGTATGCATTCAAATGACACCAAATTGGGTATGCAGACAGTGGGTTATAGCTGGCATAAATATTTCAATTTACAGAGTTATAGGTTGAAAGGAGGTGGAGTTTTAGGTGTTTAAACATGTAATCAAAATTTCATTTTCAGTTATTTTGGTCTCATTTTAAAACTTCTTATCCAAATTTCTCCATGGTCACAGGATTTAGAGAAACATACAATATGTGTCTGTGCACCACATGTTCAGCCTCAAGATTCAAAGGGGATTGAGTTACATGTAGGCAAACAATTTGCTAAATGTTAGTTGTTTTTTTAGTATAATTTTGATAGTATTCATTAAAATGTTATGAAATGTTATAGGTGTACAGGTTATCACCTCATTTATATATGTACATAGTTTCATATTTCTAGGTTCAAATAGGACAGAGCAATAGCCTGCCAAACATGTTTCCAAAATATAAAAAAAATCCAAATGTAACCATATTTGAAACATTTAGGGTGAGATATTCAAAAGGGTTGCACCTGCACAAGTCCGAAAATGTGCCATTCTGCGATATTCAGCAGGAGGCAGTTGCGCCACTGAAAACATGCTGAGCAACAGCGCAATGGTAATGAAGGCATGTGCAACTGAAGGGGGTGGAACCATGCATAAAGTGTGCAGTGTGATATTCAAAGGCTTGAGCAATGCGCAGTAGTGGATCAGGCGGAAGTTGCGCCATAGCGGAAATGAGCCAAAATAAAAAGGATCAAGGAAGAGGCGCAAGAACAATACAGGGGAAGCCACATGAGGCAGGGAGACAGACAAGGCCAGATGGAGAAAGAGTGCAGGCCAGGGAGAGCAGAGGATAGAATAGGGGCAAGGGAAGGTCTGTGGGGCCACAGAGTGCAGAGGCCAGTAGGTGTACCCGGTGCAGTGGAAGTAGCAGTCAGGACAGCGGGGGGAACAGAGCAACAACAGCTGGTGGGGGAACACAAGCCAGGGACATGGACAGTGCCAGCTTCCACATAGAAGCTGTAATGAGGGGGGTGAGAAGGCATGTTGCAGGGGGACGTGGCTGTGGAAGGGTCAGTCGGCGGTACGCCCCCAACAGGCAGTACCGAACCCGCATCAGCTTTGAGCTCTACTCAGATGTCAAGATTGTGGGCCGGTACCGCCGGAACAGGGGAAATACTGAGGCAGCTCTGTAAGCTGTGCAGTGATGTGATGCAGGTACCTTCATGATGGAGTCACGCTCTGTCAGTGGAGACAAAGGTAACAGCCTGCATGTGCTCGCTCGCCACGGGTACCTTCCAGAGACCAACAGGGGACACCACAGGCATAACACAGTCGGCCACATCATACATCTTCACCCAATTCCTCAAGCGCACTGCTGCCACATGCTGCAGAGTACATCCATTTCCCCAGCACCACGGTGGAGAGCACAGCAAACATACAGGAGTTCCACAGGGTAGCACGTATGCCTGGCATGCTAGGGGCGATAGACTGCACCCATGTGGCCATTCGCATGCCACCTGGCCCCGATGGGGCTGCCTATAGGAATTGGAAGGGTTATGCCAGTGTCAACTGCCAGGTGGTGTGTGATGCCAGTGGGCGCATCATCAATGTCTGCGTCACGCACCCTGGCAGAGCACACAATTCATTCATATGGTACCAGTCGGCACTGTGCCATTGATTCGAGAGAGTGGGGACATCCCCACAGAACATCTAGTGGGTGAGTATGCATGTAGGACTGACAAATCAGGGGCAAGGGTGGGCAAGCCACAGGTGCCATGGGTGTGGCACACAGGGTTAGGGGCAATATGAGCCTGAACAAGACACTAACCTCCACTATCTCCACACAGGTGACAGTGGATACTCACTCCATCCCTGGCTGCTCACACCGTACCGGTGGCCCATGACCCCATCGCAGCAACGCTTCAATGAGGCACATGCCGCCACACGCAACATCATTGAGTAGGTGTTTGGGATGCTGAAGGTGCGCTTCCAATGCCTAGACACCTCCGGCGGTGCCCTACGGTACAGCCCCTCAAAGGTCTGTGGGATATTCCTGGCCTGTTGTATCCTGAACAACATGGCTAAAGACTGTGGGATAGTCACACAGGTCGAAGAGAGGGGCAGCGATGGGGACAATGGTGACGTCGGTGATGATGGGGATGGGCAGCCCCCCCTTGGATGATGTGACCCCCGACTGATCCAACTGGCCCAGCTGCACCGGGACACCATCACAGAGGAGCACTTCACCCAACACAGGTAAGTCACGGGGCCAAGTGCAACCAACAGTGGCTAGGGCACAACCCACATACACACAGGGAAACACACCAGGGGTGCATGACAGCAAGGGAAGTGGCAGGGCACAGAAGCACACACATGCAACCAGGGAGGGGTGCACAGTAACACGCCACATGGACGGACACACACACACACACACACACACAAAGTGCACAGGGGTCAGGTGCACAACAGAGCAGGAACACAGACACTAAAAACACACATGTCCACAGGCCACCATATCCACTTACTGTCCATGTACATGTGTCAGATGCTAGGCACCTTCGCACTTTGGTGTACAGCGCAATGCAGGCATCATCATGCACACGCACCTGTGGACAGCAGTAGGGAGGGTGTGCAGGTGGTCCATGTGTCTGCGTGCAGGGCTGGGCACCCACTGGTGCACTGCCGACCCAAACACACATTGCACACAGGGCAGCACCAGACAGGGCATGCACTGGGAGACAGCTCAGTCTTGCGGCACAGTGTCACAGCCACCTCGGATGCATGGGCGGCCCCGCTGAGACCCAGCAGCACTGGCAGGCTGAGCACAGGCCTCATGGGGTGGCACCGATGGACCACCAGGGGTTCCACTGAGCGAACACGACCTTGCCCGCACAGGGGTCTGCAGCACACCAAACATACCTACACCAGGGGTGCTCGGGATGCCCACAGCTGAACCTGGTGTTGACAGGGTGGGTGTCGCACAACACCGGGAATGGGGAGTGGATAGCGTACTGTGCGGTGTGAATGGCACAGGGGCACCTTACTGTGTGCCCAATGTAGCCACAGCAGCGACCAATGCCTGTGTCTGCCTGTCAGTGGTGGCAGTTACATCCATCTGCAAATGGTCTATCCATGACAGAATCCTTTCGTTGTCCCTGCTGTGCCACTCCAGAGCCATACACAGTGCCTCCATGGATGTTGCAACCCGCATCTGCTGCTGTACTGATGCCTGCAGCAGGTGGGTGTGCTCGTCAAAGAGGTCATCTGCCACATCGGCAACCTGTCCCTCAGGGTATGGAAGGGCCTGATATACAGCACCCCTTGAGGGTGGGCGCTGCTCACCAGGACCAGGTATGGGCAAGTCCACAGGCAGTGCACCTACATCACCGCTGAACCCTGTACCCCCAGTCCTGGTGGGTGACTGCTGCCCCTCTGCCTGCTGTGCCCAAGGGATCAGTTGTTCCACTGTTGTGACCGCAACAGTGCCAGTGACCTGCACAGCCACCGGTGCTGCCCCACCGGTGCTGACAGGCACAGCCTGGGACTGTGCTGGCGCACACCTCAGAACCAGCTAGGTCCATGGGCGTGAGCTGTCCTGCTGTGTGACCATTCTGTGACACACACATGTCAATGCCCATAGTGGTCATTGCATCATCAATGGTGCAGGTCTGTGCCACAGTGCCTCCTTCAACTCCTGATGGCTGTCCGCAGTGGACAAGCCCTCCACTGCTGACCCCTGCAGACGCACAGGATCTGTAACAGAAAGGAAGGACACATTAGTGCATGTGATCTACCTTCCCCCCAACCATGACATACCATGCAGTGATGGGCTACCACCTGTCTGGAAGCCACCTCCAGGAACACCCTCAATGGCACTGTGCTGCATGCTTGCAGCGAGCCTGTCCTCTGCCGGAGTTAGCTGCACCACCTCCGGCTGGCCCCCGCCTGTTGCAGCACGTGCCGCCCTGATGGCTGCCACCTTCTCCTTCACCCTCCTCCTGTCCTTTCACATCTTCTTTTTACACTATTGCACAGAGCGCTGGTGGCTGCTGTGCGGGTTGATGGCATGGGCCACCCCCTCCCATGCAGCAGCACGGGCCTGAGGGGTGCCCCGCCATCCACTGAGAAGTGGCTCTTCATCCAGGTAGGCCTCGAAGAGTGCCTCCATTTCAGCCTTCGTAAAGTTAAGCCTCCTCTTCCGCCCACCATCATCCTCCTCACCCAGTCCTTGCTCAGTCATTTCACAGCCTGTATGAGTGAGAGTGGTCACCTGTGACTGTGCTGTACACAGCAATTCCCTGAGGCCATAGTCCAGAACATCACAATGCATGCAACTCACCTATCAACTGCAGTAACCGAATATGGCCACTGCAGAACAGTGTCGCATATTTATAGCGCAATCCATGCAAATTAGGTCTGGACCAACTTTAATGAGATGCAGATCGTGCTGCTGCACCATTGAATGGCTGATTGGATGATTTGCATATGACGGCTGAATATCGCGCTTTTGCGCTTTGCGCAATACGATTGAACGTGCTGAGCCAATGGCGCAATTCTGTGACTGCGTAGTACACCGCACTGCACATGCCCAGGTAGCTTACGCAGGCATCTGCCATGCTGATGACGTGCTGTGCGCGATAGGCAATTCAGGGCATGACCACCATTGTGCCAGTGGCACTGCAGCGATGGTCACTACATGGCGCTGTGGCACAACTGTGCAATAGTTCGCTGTGGCAATAGCACACAGGCGACCAATCGTGCTGGATAAATAGACGTCCAATGGCACTGTGTGTGGCCATGTGCCAGAGACCCATGACCCTGTGCCTGACCTTTGCCCCTTGGCGCTGTATGTATGGCATGTCTGCAGCTCTATCGCGCTATTCGGTGACAGCGTGATAGGGACTGGCAGCGCTATACCGACAACACAATAGGGAATAGCGGTGTTGTATTGCGCAGCAATTTCACGTGGGGTTGCTGTGCTGCGGAGTGCCATATTGCCTACTATACATCTAGAGATGGCACGTAGAAGAGCACCCCCAGCGGAGCGCCCTTGAGCTGGCAAACTTGGTGGCCATTGTGGAACCTCACTATGGCCCAGTATATGGGGAGGTTCCCCTAGACAGGGCCAGGACACTGGCGTGGCAACAGGTGGCCACTGAGATGGAGGTGGCCACTGGCTGACGGAGGTCCATGGAACAGTGCAGGCACCGCTATGAGGACCTGTGGAGGAGGGAGCTGGCACTACTGGCACGTCTGCGGTCGTGTGCCAGGAGGGGCATGGTGCCTTGGCCAGGTGTGTAATCCGTCTATGCACCTGTATGGTTCATATGGGTAACACTGTCTATTGTGTCCAGCACATGGGGAAGGGTTGGTCTAGGGTTGGCTGTGGCGGTGTTAACAGGATATGTGATATATGGGTCAGGCTGGGTGGGCGGGCACACTCATTGGGGCAGGGGGAATATGCTTTGGGATTGCACTGATGTGTTTCTCACCTTTTGTTTCCCACAGGCGTGGTGGAGCGGAGGAGGGCCATGGCTGAAGAGCAGGGAGTGGTGCCAGTGGTGCCTGAGCGTGATGGTGGAGAACCATGACAGCAGCAGCAGCCCAATGAGGGTGAGTTCCATGACAACATGATTGCTATTGCATGCTGTGTGACAGGGTGGGGGGCAGGGCATGGCCACCATCCTTGGACACCACTGCCATGCACGCGACATGTGACAGTCAGCACTGTCCAGTGGCACTGCATGTCTGGGAGTGCGTCAATGGTGGTCCATGCGTGCACTGGGCTCATGGCTGTGGCACTGCCTGCCCACTCTGTGGCAATGTTACTGTCACGACCTTGATTGTGCTGTGCTGGACATGGGCGGTGTGTGTGTGCAGTGTAATTTTCATGGCTGTTGCTGCCTGGTTGGGCATGTCTTGTGCACACGGTCACTGTGGGTGGGTGCAGTCCATCACAGGAGTGGGGCACTTGGCAGTATGCCATGCATGATGGGTGGGCTTCAGGGATATGGACAGTCATACCCATTGACTCTGATCCCTTGTCCTAGGTGTCCAGATACTACGCCGGATAGAGAGGTCCATGCAGCAGCTGTTGCAGGTAGCAATAGACTCACTTGTCATCCTGCATGACCTACAGCAGCATGGGATGCGAAGGAGAAGGAGGCCCCGGGACCAGCACCAGGCAGCAGGGAGCAGGCTGGAAGACAGTAGCTGCCCATCATCTCCCCTTTAACTATCCTCACACCGCCTTCCCTCTCCCAGTTGTTCACCCTCACTTCCCACCCCCTACCTTGTAACCGTTACCCCCACCCTGTTTTATACATATGTATATAGTTCTTGTTGTTGTTATTCTTATTGTGTTCTTTTTGTAATACAGATATTTTGATATGAATACTGTGGTGGTCTCTGATTTGCAGCTGGCTGTAGGTGCTCAGTTGCAGTGGTGTGCATGGCATCTGAGTTGGTATAGTCATGGGTATGTGTGTGTGTGCGTGGGGAGGTGGTGTGTGTTGTTCCCTGTGCATTGCATTGCTGTGTGCAGTGTTCCATGGTGCCTGCTCTGTGTCCATTGTGCCCCTATCAAGCTGTCCTTGGCCTGTGCAGCTGACACCTTGCATGTCTGTGGCCTGCCAGGTCTGCTGCCTTGTCAGTGGGTGCTGTCCTGCAGGTCATCCACCGTGACCCGCCACGATGCTGGGTTGCCACCTGTCACCGTGTGGGGTGCATGTTTGCCTGGGTGACACTGTGGCCTCCACAGTTGCTGTCCCACCTCCATGCTGTGTCTTGTGTGTGTTGCAGGGCAGTGCAGCACTGTCTGTGACTTGTGCTCCAGGCGTATGCTGGTGGCGTACAGGGCCACAGTATATGCACAGGGTGGGTGTCACCCCTGTGCCATGATGGACTGCAGGCTGTGTGTGTACAGTTTACATGTGCCCACACTGGGGGATGGGTTGCCACACTACTGCATCCTTGTGTTGGTGTCCCCGAGGGCATGGGTGTGTGTTTGCCCCTGCACTGTGTTGCATCTGGTGCGCTGCATGCTTCCACGCACCACTGTGGGTGTCTGTGCTGGCTGCTGTGGCTCATGGTGGGTCGCGCTGTGACACCTGTCTACTGTGCAGGGTGCTGTGTCAATGGCAGTGGTGTCAGGGGCACGACCTTTCCCATGTGGGGCACCACTTGTGGTAACACAGGTCCGGTGTCTCAGCTGTGCCTCAGTGGGGTTGTGCATGTTGGCACTGTGCCTGCCGTTGTTGCATTGCCTTGTGCTGCCACCCACTGCTGGGTGCTCATGATGGGTCTGGCTTGTATGGTTCTATGGTACACGGGGTTGCAGTGTGACAAGGGGGGATGCATGGGGATTCCTGCAGTGATGGTCACTGCTCATGGGGGGTGTCTTGGGGTCACAGTACAGGGTGTGCTGTGCACAGGGGGGGCTGCTGTACACTGGGGTTGTCCGCCCCCCTTGTGTGGCAGTTTCAGCTTGCCAGTGGGTGTGCTGGGGCAACATGGCCCGGCTGTGCTTTGTTTGCTTGTCCCCATGGGCCGGTGGATATTCCGTCCCTCCCCCAGTTATGCTGTGCTTGCGGTGTGGGAGTGCATTGTCAATTCTGCAGTGTGTTCCTGTGCCCATCTGTGGCATGGGTGGTGGGCCCCTGCCTACCTCCCTGGTTGTGCAGTTCCATTGCTCTGCTGCTGGGGGGCTCCCTGCTTGTGCTATGACACCTCTGGACTGCTCAGCTGGGCTGCCCTTGTTGTGTTATAACGCATCGTATCTGCTTAGCTTCCCCTTCCTGGTTGCGCTATGGTGCAGGTTGTGTGGTATTCAGACGTTGGCTGTTTGCGCAATTTGGCTTGCTCCATGTTTGAATATCGTGTCTATTGCACATGTGCGCAATGGACTTGTGCTTGCTCCTGCTATTGTGCACATTTTGGGCGCAGTTTGAATATTCCACCCACAAAGTGCTAAATCACATGGTCATTTTGGACGTAGTTCATATTTGCAGCTTTTAATGGGACTTAATTAAAAGCAGTCAAACATTTACAGCATTTTAAAATAACATTTTGCAAGAATGTAAACTACAAATTTATAAAGCCCAGAAACTTTAAAACTAGAGACTGCAATACCATTAAGTTTGGCAGGTTCTTGGACATTAGAAGGGGACAATGGCCCAGATATTCAAAACTTAGCGCAGCACACAAACCAATTGCACAGGATTAGTGCCAGTTTAGCATGGGGCTGCCATATTCAAAGGAGGAAATAGTGCGCACAAAACACATTAGCGCAGGGCAAACCTATAATGTATGGAAGGGGCAAAGTAAGAGGCCGGGTATGTGCATATGGACACAATGGGATATTCAGAGGGATAGCGCTGTGCAAAGCTCCATTTTGTGACACATAGCACTGTGCTGCTTACCGCCTATAAAAGGCAGGTCTTATCCCCGGGCAATCCACAGAGGAGGGAGTGGCCAGACCAGAAAGCTAGCTAGCATGGTGATATTCAGTAATGCTGCACCTCATGGAGGAGGTTGTGGAGGAGGAGAAGAAGGAAAGGGATCAGGCACAACAAGGCACACACCGCAGGCCAAGTAGGAGATATGCTGCACACAGGTGGTACTGGCCCAGAGTCTCCTTTGAGATCCTGCCTGATGAGTACATCATTGGCCTGTACAGGATGGACAGAGGAATGTTGAGGCACTTATGCGAACTCCTGCATGCCCAGCTGCAGCCAGACACCAGACGTGGCCATGCCATGTCAGTTGAGGAAAAGGTGACGGCAGTGGTGTGCTTCCTAGCCACTGGGACATTCCAGTGCCCAATGGGGGACACCATTGGGGCATCTTAGTCTGCCACCTCATGCCTCCTGACCCAGTTCCTTGATGCTTTGCTGCCACGTGCTGGTGCATTCATCATATTCCCCAACACAGCAGCAGAGCGCAGAGTGACCATGCAGCAATTCTATTGAGTTGCACACCTACCTGCAGTACTTGGTGCCAATGACTGCACCCATGTCCCCACCCATGCACCACCTGGTGATGGCAGTGATCTATATGTAAACAGGAAGGGCTACCACTCCATCAGTTGGCAGGTCATGTGCGATGTGACTGAGCACATCAGCAGTGTCTTTGCACAGTACCCCAGCAGTGCCCATAATGCCTTCATCTGGCACCATTCCTGGCTGTGCCAGGCATTTGATGAGGGCAGGATAACCAGTGAGCACCTAGTCGGTGAGTATGGGCAGCCATGATGGGGTAAGAGCACAGGGGAGGAGGGGATGGGCAAGGGTACCCAGGGAAGGGGCAGGGGGCGGTGATACATAGCAGCAATAGGTACACAGCAGGACAGCAACACTATCAGCTGGCATCTCTTCACAGGGGACAGATGCTGGCTACTGACACCGTTACCCCGGCCAGCCACAGGGGCCAAAGAACACTACAGTGAGGCACATGCTATGACCAGAAACATCATAGAGAGGGTCTTTGGGATGCTAAAGATGCGGTTCCATAGCATAGACCACTCAGGCTGTGCCTTACAGTACAGGTCTCAGAAGGTATGCTGCATCATTCTAACCTGTTGTGTGCTACACAGCATGGCACTCAACCATGGGATACATGCACCTGAACCTGAGGAACAGTCTGACAGTGAGCCAGAGCCAGATGTCAGGGGGGACAGTAGAGCAACTTGAGAGGCAGAATCCTCGCAGGGCCATTGAGCACAGGAGCAGCATCATCGAGACACTATCCCAGAAGTCAGGGGGGCTAGTACAGCATCTCAAGAGGTGGGATCCATGCATGGCCCACAGAGCCATTGAGCACAGGAGCAGCAGCATCGAGACACTATCCCAGAGGGAACAGTGGGTACACACAACACAGACAACAAATATCAAATGAACAGTGCATTTAATAGTAGTGAATACCCAATACAGTGTAAACAGTGAACCACTCTGGTGATGTACAAGCTGGCATAGTGATATAGTAATGTGGTGTAGTGTGTGTTGTGAAGTGCATTTCAGGCAGGTGTGCAGAGTGACCAGCTATGTTGTATACATTTGTCGGCATGTGGGGTGGCATGTAAGGGAACAAGGTCTGTGGAGGTGTGTCTATGTGCCAGGGACCTGGGATGTGCGAGTGCACCTATGCGTGTATGTGAGTGAGTCATGGCCACACCGTGCATGGGGTGGTGCCCATCACTGGCGCCTGCCACCCCACACATGACACACCCCCTGTGTGCATGTCACAGAGCTAGGCATGCTCTGTGCTGAGGACATGGCTGGGGTGGATTGAGGTGAGGTAGAGAGTGCAGTACACCTGTGGCCTCACTGACAGGCATGCATAGGTGTGGAAGGAGGGCACCCACGATGCCGGGGAAGGCCTGTTGAAGACCATGATGCAGATGTAGAAGAGGTGCCACTCACCCTGCGTGCACTGGTGCCACACTGGTGCACACATGGGGTGTGGATGCACTGGGCTCTGATTGCACCTGTAGAGCTGCTGTGAATGCCCCCTGCATCATGTCTTCGTGGGCCTGCACAGCTGCAGTGAGTTCCCCCAAAGCCATGTTCAAGGTGGCAAGGATACAGGTCATCCACTCCTCTGCCCAGTGCTCAGCATGGGCAAGGGCAGTGCCCACTGTCTCATGCAGCTGAGAGAGCTCATGGCGCATCTCCCTGCAGCAGTCATGCAGGTCCTGCTGGGCCACATGCTATGAAGCTAGGGCCTCCTGGAGCATGGGCTGTGCACCCTAGCCATCCTGTACAAGTTGAGTGGTGGTGGCCTGCCCTGATGGTGGAGGCTGCTGCTGGTGTTGGGCATTGGGGGGTGGATGTGTGTGCACTGACAGTGGCAGCTGCTAGTGGTCAGGCTGCTGCTGCATCTGTGGGCCCATAGGTGGTGGTGCATGCTGCAGGTCTGGCACTGGGACCTGCTGCTGGTGCAACATGTCCAACTGGGCACACTGTGTGGCCACAGGGATGACAGCCATGTGCACCACAGTGTCGTGCCTGTGAACCCCACACCCCCACTGCAGTTGTGTGACCATCCCCACCCCAATGTCACCAGTGACAGGCCCTCCCACTGGCAGGGTGGTGGTGTCCTCTGCTCCTCCGAGCCAAGGTCTCTAGTCAGTCAGTATCACCACTGGCTCACCACTCAGGATCTCCACTTGCACATCCTCATAGCTGCCTATGGCCTCCAGGAAAGCTGTATCCTCCTCCTCAGATGATCTTGCATATGTAACAGCCACCTGTGGTCTGTGACCATACACTGTCCCCACATCCAAGCCCACTGCAGGTCCATGCATTGCAGCCATGCCTGAAGATGAAGGGCACACTTCCCCTGCATCATCTACCTTCTCCTGTACCACTGTGCCAGGCACCACCTGGGACATGGCCTGCTGGATACCCATTGCTGTAAAGGAACAGAGACTATGTCAGTGTCCAGTACAGTGAACAGACTGACTACCCACCACTACCACATGCACCCCGACAGTGTGTTGTCAACAGCATGCCTGAGCACACCCAACTGTGCAGCCCATGTAAAAGCAAGTAATGCCCCTATGCGTACACACTGCACCACAGCACATGTGCACTTAAGACGTGTACCACCAACATATGCACACCACTGTGCAGCTCCCACACTACAACCACAATGTGACACAACCTTGCATGCCCCACGCATACCCCATGACAGCAGAAAGACATGCCCCAGCCCCGTTGGTATTGGCCAGGGAGTGGCGGCTACATACTACAGGCATACCTGCCCTGGGTGGTGTGAGAGGTGTGTCACACCCACCACCCTTGACTCCACCAACTGCCACTGGCCTCAGGATAGAGGCTACTAATGCCATCAGTGGATCCCACTCCCACTCCCACTGCTCCATGGGCTGTGGCCCACCAGCAGTCCTCAGCCATTCCCTCAGACATTGTGCTTCATCCTCCTTGGCCCTATGGAGCAGGTCGTATCACTTCTTGCGTACGGCATCGGTGTTATGGCCACATCCACCCACGGCATTCACCACTGTAGTGATCTCCTCCCACATCTTCTTCACAGTGGCATCAGTAGATGTACTGCACCACAGGACCATCTCCCACTCCTTAACGGCATGTACAAGGGCCCATAGCTCATCACCTGAGAATTTGTGGGCCCGGATCCACTCCTGCCCTGCAGCATCACCTCTGTGGGATACAGGACATGGCACAAGTTACACACAGTGGCAGATGAACAGTGCACAGCTGTACCAGTATCCAAAGGGCATGGCATGACACACGGTCACCATGCAGATGCCGCCCCATGTGCAGCAGCAATGGTGCATGCACACCGCAACACACAGTGCTGTGAAGGGCTGCACACCACCACACGTTGAGGCCATCACTGCCTGTGCAGCACCCACTGGCACTTCTTGTGCCAGTAACCTATGGTATGTGTCTCTGTTGTGGTGGCTGCACATGGTGCCATGGACTGTGGCATACCACCAGGCACACACCACACCTACAGCCCCATGCACTGTCTGGCATGTGCATGTGTGTGGCCAAGCAGCCGTGGGTGTACGGGCCTCTCCCAGCAGCTCCCCCGACACATCCACCGGCATCGTGGATCTGTGCACACCCAGCACTGTGGCCTACACACTGTGGAAGCGCACAACATGGTATGCACCCCTATGACAGGACGAGATGGCAGACCAACCACCATGTTGCATTGGTGGCCCAGGCACAGCACTGTGTCATGTGCCAGGCAACAGTCCGCCGTACAGGTGCAGGCACAATGCACACCCATACACAGGTGTTGCAGATGTGTAGGCAAACATGGTAAATCTGTACCTCAGGACTGTGTGTGGTTCCCCGTGTGGCACTGTAAGTATGACAGTAGTAAGCCGGCCCATTGGCGCAGTGGTTGGATTTCTGCTTGCAACGCCGGTGACCTGGGTTCGGGAACGGACCCAGGTCATTGGAGGGCTGGCCGGGGAGATGGATTGAGCATCCCTAAGACTGCTCTCCTTTTCTGGGAGGGAGGGCTGGGGAAATGTCCGGCACTTGAGGGACCCCTGGTGGAGGCCAGGCGTACCACAGCCACTGGCATTAGACAGTGCTCAGAGGGGCAGGACGGATGCTGGTTGTCATTGCATGTTCCCGCCCCCATGTACAGGGGAAAGAAAAACCAAGCTGTCAGCTGCCCTCCATGATGCCAGCCCTCAGCTCCGATTAGCCTCCAGGATGTCCCCACCTTGCCCTATCCCATTGTCTGTGGTGCTGAATTGGGGAGGCAGTGCCTCGGCCCCACCCTGGGGGCAAGCCGGGGGTACCAAGGTAGGGATGCATCTGCTTTGGAGGTGGGAGCGAGGGTCTGTAACCTGGCAGAGCCTTGGGCAGTTGGCAGCCACAAAAAGCATACTAAATTTAAACATAAAAGTATGACAGTAGAACAGCATGACACAAGTGTATGCCCCCCAGCATGTGTGTACACACATGGAATGCATTGCCCCATTCAACCACACTGTATGTGCACAGTCCCATTATGGTAGTAGAGGCATTGGCCTGCCACAACAGTGGCAGTGACCCGGCCCCTGCTGTAGACATATGTGCAGACACAGACAGCAGGTATTTGCTGGACTTGTGACACTGCCATGGTGTAGTGCTGCTGGCCAGGGCGTATGTGCAGCCACCCCTGTAAGACAAATGTACAGCATGGTGTAGAGACTGTTGTCCTGCCCACTGCCAGGCCCATGAGTGGCATGTGTGTAACCCATCACACACAGCTGTGGATGACTGTGGCCTGGCCATAACTTTTGACCTCATGCCACATACATCAGAGACAAGGCTTAAACATCTCAGGGACACAGGACCAGAATGAGAGACACAGCTGCATACTTACAGATATCCACCCAGAAGGCTGGCAGTATATGTAGCCTACCACACAATACATGTTATACAGAACAGCGAGCCTGTAACCTGAGTGCCTGGCATTATGTAGTGCTGACAATCCCCACTATTGAGCTACATAAACACAAATGTTAGGGGTGACAGAGTATACATTTGATTGTAAATGAGGGACATTCCTGGAAATCAGGGACAGTTGGGAGGTATGGGCCTGGCACTCATGCGATACAGACCTGCCTGCCCCTGCTGTGTCTCCTGTGACATCCTGAGTTCTGTGCTGCTGAAGTAACTCCTGCACAACACTGTATTCCTTATCAGCAACACAGATGGAACACTATTTGCCCTTAAATAGCACTGCCAGGCAATCATGCCTGTTTGACATGCTAATGAGCTAGTAATGATATGCTAATCACCCTGTTAGCCTCATGCATACACAATTAACCTAATTTACTTAGCCCGTTTGAATATGGCTGGTGTTAGCGCCGGGCAATGCGTATAGCACCGGGCAAAACGTTAGTGCCAGGCTATCTGGCCAAGTCCTTGCACAGCACTGCTACAGTAGCACAGTGCTACGATACACTGTGCATCACTTGCACATGTGTGGCTGGTCCTCGTTCCGCACAAGCACCCCAGCACTGCATGGCGTAGCGCTGCCTATGGACATTTGCATGGCAGCAGCACACATGCACCCTATGTCAGTGCAGGGGTCGTGGTGGGGTTGCACATGCATATTGCAAATACTTCCAGGTTGCGTGGCGCTGTTGCATACGACAGCGCAGCGCTAGTGTAAAGCCTGGGAAAATAGGTGCAGGGTGTGTCCCAGTACATTTCAGTTGTTACCACACGTGTATGGCAATGTCTGAACAACATCGACAGTGAGCAGTGGTGCACAGGGACAGGCATTGGGTGATGCTGAGACTACCAGTCTGGTGCAGCGGCGACACAGATGCCTGTTTGGGGAGGTCTGGGAGGGTGACCTGCCATGACGGCAAGTGTGGGCCTCCATCTCCTGCCACCTGTCTGCCAGGACTGGCATCCCTGTGATGGGGAGTAGTGCAGGCACATGTATGCTGATGTGAGATGCAGACAGCTGCAGCAGCTGGAACGCTACCGCCAGATGTGCCAGATGTGACAGTGCCAGTGCCAGGTATGTGTTGTTCCACAACACACACATGTGTACAATGTGCATCTGTATGCAGGTGTGTGTATTTGTGTGATCCCCTAGGCATGTCTGTGTGATGGGGGGGTGTCCCCAACATGTACATGCTCAAGTGGCTCAGGTGGACCACCTGCTGCTATGGGTACTTTTGGTGGCACCGTGCATCAGGGTGTCTGGTGGGGAGGCTCGGTGGTCATACCACCCAGTGGTCCTGCAGTGCTGGACACTATGTGGTGCCTGTTGATGTGACCATGGCTGTTGCCATGCAGTCTTGCCGTGAGCAACCATCATGCATGCCTATGGCTCCATCTGCTGTGCTTGGGACTGCTGGCAGGGGGACTGACCCCAGTGGACTTCATGTGAGCTGTTTCCTAGGCACATGGGTCACCTCCACCACTGTGGCTGTGGCATGCCACTGTCCTGCCTCACATGGCAACTGTCCACTGCACTATCACCATGCTGACATGCTCTGTGTACACAGTGCCCATGCATTGGGCCATGGTGGCATCACATGGCCAGGGTATGGAATGGCATGGGTGGCACAGTGTGCCTGAATTGGGGGGTGGGACCATGTCCATGAGCTGTTCCATCCATCTGTATCTTGGGGGGCTTGAGGAATACCCTGGTTCCCTTGGTCACTGCTGTGTTGTGCCATTGTGTCTTGCGCTGTACTAACATTGCTGTACCCTGTTTCCATTGCAGAGTAGTCCCGGGCAACCCGCTGGAGTGTCCCGAGGGTGCCGCCCGTGCCTTAGTGGGCCGAAGAGAGTAGCCCCGATGACCAGGGCCTATTGTGTGAGTACATTATTTGTCTACATACTGCTATGCTTGTGGCTTGTGCTGGTCATTTCATGGTATGGCATTACCCTTCCCGCTGAGAGCATGGCCGTGTGCATAGTACCAGGGCATGTGCACCATAGTACTGTGTTGCCCACCAGTGTGGCAGGGTACGGCCAGTATCTGGGTGGGTGGCTGCTGTACACTGTGGCTGGGGGGGCTGTGCAGAGCCTCTGTGCTGTATGGGTCTGTGCTGGCATGCCCAGATAGTGTTGCAGTTCTCAAATACGTGCCAGGTGTTCCTGTTCTGCCATTCACACGGCATGTGCCTGTTCTGGGTGCATACCACTGTAGTGCACACTGTATGGTACAGGAGTTTGACATGGCTGTATGTAGTTGGCCTCTCCCTGCATGTGTGTGTGCCATGCAGTATGGTCACTGCTGTGGCATGGGGGGCCTTGGCACTGGCTGGCCAGTCGTCGGACACTGTGCCTGCATTGGGGTGGTGTGGTACCCTAGTGTTATCCCAGCATATCTTGCTCCGCACGTCATGTCTGCCTATTGCATTTGGTGATGGCAGGGATATACTGTTCCCCACCCAGCTGCTGATCCACTGTCCATGCTGTGCCTGGTGTCTGTGCACCAGTAATGCTGAGGGGGGCATAGGATGGTGGACTGTGGACTGTGGTGGCATGGTGTGCATTGTAACTGCTCTTGCACCTGTTGTGCCTGCCAGTGGGGTGTGTGGCATGTGCCGTACCATGGGTGCTTGTGCGGCTCTGTACTGAGCATGTGTTTGGCCCACTGCTGTCCTGCCACTGGTGGACTGTGGCCTGTGGTCATGTGCACCATGGATGTTGCCCTGCATGCCTACATTGTGCATGCAGCTGCGGTGGGTGTTGGCAGCGCTGCATGCCTTGCTGTGCTATCATACAGGCTGCATGCCATTGTACTGTGTTGTTGCTGTGCCCATTTCAGTTGTGGTCGTGCTCTGCATTGTGGTACATTGTTCAGTTTCTATGGGCAGCATGTCCCAACATGTGTCAGCCCATGTGCATGTCATCGCATGGCCCACTGTCGCTGCCATCTCGGGGCTTGCCTGTGTGGCAGTACTATCTCACTGTGTGCAATGCTTGGTTGGGTGGTATCCATTATGCCGTGGTGTTGTTGGCGGACTTCCACACATATCCATGTCCATTGGGTTATCGGTTGTTGCCTGTGTCATCCAGCCCTGCCCTACAGGCACCCGTCGGGTGTGCATTCTGTTGTGTTCCACATCACTACATGGGCATGGCTATCGGGACATGCTGTCCATCCCTGGGTTGCCACCTGTGGCTGCATTGTGCCTCCTTGCTGGTTTCCCATCCTCACATGCTCCCCCTTACTCCTGTAGGTCCATGGCGATCCTCATTGCGGGCAACTAGGCCAGAGGAGGCGGAGGGATCAGAAGACCTCCTGTGAAGATTTGTCTGGCAGCAGAGGACTACAACTGAGCAGCAGGTGGTGCTCATCTCTGAGACCATGAGGGTGGCTGCTGTCCTGGAGGCGAGACTGACAGAACTGTCCAGCATGCAGCAGTGAAGCTGTTCACTTTTCTGTTTGCTTTGATCTCCCCTTACTGGAATGCTTGTTTTGCTGCCGCCTTCTGTTCCTGTTTTATTTCTGTGTCCCATCCCCTTTCCCTCCGTTTTCATTTCAGTTATTCATACCTGCGTTTTGTGTAGTTGTTTTAGTAATGGTAGTTTAGTGTTTAGTAGTCGTGGTGATAGTGGTGTTGGGTGCATTCATGTTAGCAGTAGTGGTAGTAGTTGCAGCAGTCATAGTTGTAGTATTAGTAGTGGCAGTCATAGTATTAGTAGTAGTAGTAGTAGTAGTCGTAGTTGTATATGTACTGTAGCAGTAGTAGTGTTTTTACTGTTAGTTTCATCACTGTTTGTTGTTTCTATTGTTCCTGTTCTTGCTGTTCTGTTGTTTCTGATGTTGCCTTTATGTTTACATTGTAACTTATTACATTCCACTTTTATGACCTTACTGTGTCAAGTGTTGTTTTTGGGTGCATGGGGTTTTTCACTGGGTTCTCTTGTGCTTTGGCTTCCATTCATGGGTCCTGGGTATTACTAAGCCTTGCCATGGCTGGGAGTGTGTCATATTCTGGGTTCTGCACTGCTGTCTGCTCTTGGGGTCACTTTCAGGGCTGGTCTTCCTTGCATGTACTCAAGGGCACAGCAGGCTCACCTCTGCACTATGTTCTTGTGGGTGTTCGCACTGCCGGACTGAGTGCTATATTCAGTGCTGTCTTATTTGATATATTCAGTGCTGTCTTATTCCTAGGCTATTTTTGCCCTGCACTACAGGCCCTATTTGCCCAGATTCCTTTGCATGCTATATTCAGTGGGTTTTGCACTGGGCTATTCCTTTTGAATATAGCTTGTTTTCTGCTCTGGGCTAAGTTTGCCCACTGGGCAGTGCTAATTTAGCCCCGGGCACAGTTTTGAATATCTGGGCCTATGTCAATTTCATTAATTGATTGCTGCCAAAAATAGCAAAACAGTTTCTGCACTTAAAGTCAGTTTCCATGAGTCTTTGTGAAGATTGTGGCATTTCATGAAAATTCCATGAAATTGGAATTTGGGATTTACCAATTTCACTCAGCCTTATCTGGGGATTCAAATTAAAGGATAGGGGTATGAGAAGCAGGTAGTACAGGGGGTTACCAGTTGCAGGACATAGATGCATAATTTCCCTAAGAAATGGACAGCTGAGCTGGGTATCACACCAGTGGTAGACCCCCCCAGGTTGAGCAATTAAGCATGGAGTGTCAACAATTCCAAATTGAATGCAGGCTGTATGACGGTCACACTCAGTAAATTGATGATCCAGGGAGCCTGATGTACTTGCAAGTCTGGGACTTCGAGGTACTCAGAAACATATAGTGGTAGAAGACAATGTTTGACGCACAAAGAAGGAAGAATTCTTGCTATTCCAACAGGATAGGTTGATAGGAAAAGGAGTAGGTGACTCATTTTAAGGGATTTTGTCACTAGGATGTCAGTTGGATCACTAGTTGAACTGAGTCAATTTGGTTATGCTAAGGGAGAAGTGAAGAGGAACAGCAGGATTGCAAAAAGCTCAGCTCAGCTTATCAAACAAAGTAGTGATATGTGCATTGTGAATGCTAAATTCCATAGAAAGAATTCTGGATGCTTCTTCTATATGCTATCATAAATATGTGAGAAAATGTTACTGATATTTTTTTTCCCACTGTAAATTGAAAACTGCTCGCTGTACATTGTGACAAACTGTCTCTCTCGGAAACAGGATCAAGTTCCAGACTTGTCTCCTTGGCAAGAAGGCTCTGTTTGGCAAAGTCCCCCCCCCCCCCGTGCATCTCTGAAATGTTCTCCTTGGCAGAGACCAAGTACTCAACTAACGGTAGAATGCAGAACTCTCTCACTGTGCCTTTCCAAAGAATGATGCTAGATCAACGCTCCTTCTCTATAGCGCCCCCCTCTAACTTAATGATATCCTGGAAGTCCTGAATAACATTATAAGTCCCCAGGCCTTCAAGTCTGAACTCAAACGTCACCCTATCTCCAAGAACATATGTGAGTGTCGGTTGAGCACCTGAAGTCCCTCTCTACTCCTGCCAACCTACCCACAATTTCCCCATGCCTTTTCCTCCCCCTGTGTCCCCCTTTCCCCCCCAGTCCCTCCCTTCCCACATCTCCTCTAACACCAACCCCTCACCTCCCCCTCCTGCCCCCAGCTTACTCCTGCTGCTGCCCCCTGTAGCTTTCCTCCCCATCCCTACCAACTCCCTCACCACTTTTCTTGTTTTGACAAGGCCTCCTTTGATCACTGCTTCTGTATACCTCCTTTGCCTCCCCTATGTAGCTGTCCCTCTGGAACATGGCTGTTGCTCTCTCCCTCTCTACTGCTCTGGAGTACCATAGTACAGTTTTTGTAAATATTAACCATGCATTTATTTTATTTATGTCTAGCTGACCAATGCCTCAACTGATGTTGTTAACCACATTGCTCTATGTTTTGTTGCACAGACGTCTTTGTAACTGTTTCATGACGTTGTTTAAATCATCTGTATTTGCCTATAGATGTAGAAGCTTTGTAAAAGAGCTACTGCTCAAAGGTTTTCAGAATACCTAAATAAATAAATAAAACTGTTAAAACAATTTATCCAGTTGTGTTAGACACCAGGATACACAGGGGCTCGGATATTCAAAGGGGTTGCACCTGGCGCAATGGACTTGCACCAGTGCAACCCCGCATTGTGCCCCGATGGGATATTGAGAAGGCTGCTTGGTGCAGTGCAAATCCAATGCGCCAGGGCACAATGATAATGTATGTGGTGCAGATGCAAGGGGCGTGCCCATGCATATGTGGCACATCCTGATACTCAGCCTGGGTTGTGCGGCGCATATGCCGGTGCACCCCTGCACTGCGCTGCATAGGGGGGCTAAAAGTTGAGCCATGCTGAGTAGGAGCAAGTCCCAGCCACCCAGAGGCAGGCTGCTGTATTGCAGGGCACAACACAGCAGCCCAGCTGTGGGTGGCCACCTGCCCACCCAGAACACTGTCCACAAGCACACACAACTCTGGTGGTCTAGTGGAACCCCCCTGCCCGTAGCCGTGATTGTGTGGTATAGGTGTCTAATGATAGTCCTGGTAGTCTAGTGGCCCCCCCATCCCTGATGCCTGATGTGTATGGAACCGACCATCCCTGGTGGTCTAGTGGTCCTCCCTCACCAAGACCCCATGCCCGATACATGACAGTAAGGCGACCCTGGTGGTCTAGTGGAACCCCCCCACCCGTTGCTGCGATCATGGTACACTCCTGTATTGAAATGTCCTATTGATCCAGTAGCACCCCCACCCTACCCCCACACAGAACCCCTTGCCCATCCTGCTCCCACCCCGTCATCGGTAGGCAGCTGCATCCCACCCGCACACCACCCGGCTGCCCGCCAAATGACAGGTACAGTATGGGCTGTAAGCCATTTGTCCCCAGTGTGGACCAATGGGCTAGCAGAGCATACTATACTAGACAGTCCCGGATATGTGAGTGGGGCCATTCACATATTCGAGTCTGTCTAGTACAGTATGCCTGGCAAGCCCATTGGTCCACACTGAGGACCAGTGGGATTGCAGCCCATACTGTACCTGTCATTCAGTGGGCAGCTGGGTGGTGTGCGGATGGGATGCAACCACCTGCTGATGACGGAGGGGAGCGGGTGGCAAGGGGTTCTGTGGTGGTGGGTAGGGTGGGGTGCCACTGGATCACCAGGGTGTTTCAATAGGGAGTGTGCTGTAATTGCAGCAATGGATGGGGGGGTTTCCACTGGACCACCAGGATCATCTTATTGTCATTTATCGGGGTCTCGGGTGGGAGGAGGGACCACTAGATCACCAGGAATGTTCGTGTTCCATACACATCGAGGCATCGGGGACTGGGGGGGGCCACTAGACTACCAGGGCTATCTTTGGTAACATATACCACACGATCATGGCTATGGGGCTGGGGATACCCCGGGATCCCCATAGCACACGTCATGCTGTGTAGGGTGCCAGGTGCAAGTCACCGGCCTGCCCTGTGCAAGGCATAATGGGGCCATAATGACATGCAAATGGCCCCATTTGTGCCTTGCATATATTATGGCCTCATTTGCATGCCTTCTGCTGAAGATCATGGGTGATGCACCTAGCACAACTGCACTGGCGCTGGCGCATCCCCGTGCTCCCTATCAGTAGCTTGTGTCAGTGCAGTGCCACTGCGCCATGCACTGTTTGTGCACTGCCCGTGCCATATTCAACGGGCGCAGCACCATTGAATATCATCTGGATCTGGCCCCAGCGCAGCACAATTGCACTGCTCCCAGGATTGCGCCACTGCCTGGCACAGTCTGAATATCCCGGCCATCATATATGCATATCAAATGTTAAGACTATGCCTGCAAGAGCAGAGAAGTTGTAAACAGTGGAGCAGTATAGCGCAGTGTTCTAAGGCTCTGAGCTGCAAATCTGGTGACATCTAGCAGACCAGACCTGGGTTTGAATCCCACAGCTTCCACTTGCATACTGTGTGACCCTGAGCAAGTCACTTAACCTCCTTGTGCTCCCAGGTTGCTCCTGTAAAAAAGCTTTCAGCTTAGTGTGCTATACCTGGTTAAACAACTAAATAAAAAAACAAAAACATCCACATTTTTGAGAGTTTTCACAAAATGTTACAAATATTTACTTAAATGTTTGAATCTCAGTAACTTACAAATCTCTATTCTAATGGTTTCCAAATTTAGGTGATTATATAACCATTACAAAAATGTTGTTCATGCTAATTTGCACATACTGGCCCAGATATTCAAACTGCGCCAGTTTGTGGCGCAAGCCCATGCGCCGCTCAAAATAGATGTGCAGGGTTGTGGCCAGGGCGATATTCAACGGAGTTGCGCTTTGGTGCAACTTCTTTGAATATCGCCCCCTGGCCACACCCACTGTGCATGGCGCAGTGGAAGTGCACCAGCGCAAGTGGTCAGAGTGGAGCATTAAGATGCGGTGGTGCAAGTTCCATTGCGCCATGCACAGCAACTGCGATACTCAAAGGGTGACATGCAGATGGTGCAAGGGGGGCCATTTGCATCTGATTACGGCCCCATTTGCTTGCCATTAGCATGCAGGTGGGCAGATCCCCGATGACTTGCGCCTGGCTCCTGCCAGGCGGCAGCCATTGAGGACCGATGCCCTATGGCCCAATCACGGGCATAACATTGTCCCCCTGGGTAGCCAATCGCATCACGAATGTTGTATCCAACCCCCAAGGGCCGAACACGGGCATAACAACCCGCCCCCATTAATCAATCGCGGCATAACGAAACCCGCCCCCATTAGCCCGATCAAGGGCATAACTTAACCCACCCCATTAGCCCGATCGCGGGCATCAGATTCCCAAAGCCCAATATCCCTGGTGGTCCAGTGGACGAATGGAGCCGATCGTGGGTAGCATTCCTCACCCCAAGTATGAAATCCCTGGTGATCCAGGACCCCACCCCACACACCCATGGAGCCCCACCACCCCATTCCCCCGCCAGCTGGCGGTGGCAGCACCCCACCCACCTGTCGCCCAGCTGCCCACCGACTGACAGCTCGGTATGGCTGCACACCCATTGGTTCTGAGCATGAGCCAATGGGCATTCAGCCCATACCATACTAGTCAGTCCAGATATGTGAATATGGAGCTACCTCCATCCAGCTGCAGTTTGACCCCCCAAGGCGGAGAAAGCTCAATCCTCCCCACCAATCAACCCTAATATTGAGCTGCTCCTGGTCTGAGCACTGTTGCCTTGTGAGGAAGCTGTGCCATTTTTTCTTTTTTTTCAGTTACTCCCCTCCCCAAGGATATCGGTATGCAATGAGGTTCATGGACATAGTGCATGATGAGACATGATGCTGCTGTGGACCCCAGCCGATGTCTGCCCCTCCCACATGGCGTTTACAACTGCATCTCCACCTGTGTGCACCCAGGTTGTGGTATTGTAGTGGGAGCATCAGCCCTCCCTCCCCAGAGGAGAAGAGTGTCCCTCGGATGCTCGATCCTCCTCCTGGCTGACCCTCCAGCAACCTGGGCTCACTCCCAAACCCCGGTCACCAACACCACAAGTGGTAGTGCTACCAGTGTACCAGTGGGACAACCCTGAAAATTGATTTAGAGTAACAATCCCCATCCCGTCGGCTGCCCCACTGCCCCCACCACCACCCTTGGTGAACTCACTAATGTATAGGAGTGACCACGTGGTGAAATGAACCAATCTACTGCCTTTTCCATCAGCAGGTTATAACTGCAAACCACTAGTGGCCTCTATAAGCCTAAACCACCACAACCACCCTATTAGATGTGAAAGTTGCCAATCTAGTTCAAGCAGACGGCACCATGATTCACACTATAGGACAGCTTCTCTGGCTGGAACTGAGCCCACCTAGGGCTGCTCTCACTTGCGAGTGTTTTCCTCTCAGGTGAATCTCCACCTGTCCAACCATCCCCCACCCTTGCCAGCATCAATTATACACTCGAGCTCCACTCCCTTACCCAACCCTCCCATGGGTTGCTGACTGCCACTACTTCTCTTCAGCTATTAACCCTAATTAGCCCTACTCTAAAAAATTAAAAATAATACAATGAATCTGTGTAGATGCAGCACAAGATGTTGCTCTTTTCAACACTTACACTATGCTTCATGGCAGTAGTAAGTCAGGAGGCTGAGCACCTCCAGGACCCCCACTTACACTATGTAATACCCCTATTTGAGATGCTCACCAAAGGTGGTACAAATGCCAATCCTCTCCTGCACCAAGCTCACAACGTCACACCTCAAAATCTAAAATACTCAACTTCCATAAGAATCTCTAGAGCTGCATTACTCCACTGTCGCACTCATATAACTAACCTTAATGAAGCCAAGCTCACCAGGAGAAAGTGCACTCACTCATCATGGGGACTCTGGGCATGCCCTCTCAGAAAGCTGATCCTGCTACTACTCCTGATATCCAGGAATGTGCACCCAGATCCAGGGCCACCTCGGGCAGGATTCGCACCAAAAGCAGGACAACTATAGATTGTCTTCCTTTACATAAGGAGCCTCCTACCTAAGCTTGCACAATTCCAGGCCTGGGTGGAGATGAACAACCCCAACATCATTGCTCTCATGGAGATCTGGCTCTACCCCCAAATTACCGATGAAGCCATCTCCCTGGATGGCTACAACTCCCTCCACCAGGACAGATTGTCAAAGTGTGTCAGTGGCTATATGGTCTGCCTCCGTAGTGATATTAAAGGACAGATGCTGCTCTCTAGCCAACATACCAAGGAGGCACAATTTTTGAACATAAAGCTAACATAGGACAAGAGAACAAAACCTTACTGCTATCCACAGTGTACATACCCTTGGCTCTCGAAGAACTGGTTTCCTACAGCTCATCAGTAATTAACAGCAACCTGGAAAACAGTGGGAAAGGATTATTGTTGGTGATTTCAACACCAACTGGCACTTCCAGGATGCAACTGCAGCCAGAGATCATGTTACTGGCCTTTACCTCACCCAACTGGTGATACTAGCCACAAGACAAAACTATTAAATGGGTTCTAGTACACTCTTAGACTGGATCCTCTCCTCCCACCCAGAACACATCTCCAAAGTATTAGTCCTCCCAGACTCCCTCAGCGATCATTCCCTAGTGCTCTGTACCTGGTCGAACAACTTCACTAGGTGCACCCCCCCAGGTCTTGAGAAACAGATCCATGAGACCAGGGCTCCTGGATGCTTTTAAGCACTACCTAAAACAGACAGACTGGACCAAAATTGATAAAGCCAAGGATGGAAACCAGGCCCTAGATTACTTCCTTAACACCTTCACAAGAGCCTATGGCATCTTTGCCCCTTTCAAGTCCAAAATGGTAAAAGGGACTCTAACCCACGGCTCTCTGGATCCCTCATAGGACTCATGCAACACAGGGGACAACCTAAGGCACAAGGCCAAGGAATCTTGGATGCAGGCTAACCTGTCTGTCTATAGGTCAGCCAGAAACAATTGTATTAAACTCATTCACTTAGCCAAAGCCTTCTACTACAAGGACCTCCTAAACAAAAGCTGGGGAGATGGCAGGGAGTTCTGGAATGCTATTAAATCCCTCACAGGGAAGGCCTCAAGAGCCCCACCTGATCTGATAATAACAGATTCCAAGCCATTCCAGGAACCCAGTATTATAGCTAATGCTCTCAACACAGCCTTCATAGACCTATTCGCTGTTCTACTGAGTGAGTATCTCACACCACCACCAGTGGGGCAGCCCCCCTACCACCATACCCCACCATCTAATGAAAACAATATACCACCTTTCTACTTCAAACCCTAACTAAACCCAAGACAATTAAATACGTCAAGCGGGTCCTTGGGAAGATCAGAATGGGGAGCAACCAAGTCGACATGAAGTTGGTCGCTCTCACAATTGATGCATTAGCAGACTCATTCACAAAAGTGTTAAATGCCTCTTTAAGATCAGGTGTGTTAGCTGGTCCGGTGGTGCTGAGGGTTGAGGAGTTGGATGCCACCTCACACCAAGCCAGCGACCCAGGTTCAGGAATGAGCCAGGGCCGCTTGGGATCGGCAGGGGAGAGGGAGGATTGAGCATCTGTAGGACTGCTCTCCTCTCTCGGGGGTGTCCCAGGGTTAAGCCCAACATCGCAGCAGCCCCCAGTGGCAACCAGAGGCACTGCAATGCTCAGGGCTCAATAGTGGGTTGCAGAGCCATGATGGACATCCCTGGCATCATTGCATGCTCGAACTCTGCCAAGGGGAAAGGGGGAAGTGCATAAACCACAAGAAAAAACCCTCTCACCATTGGTAGGTGATGGTGGGGCCAGAGGTCAGCACCCCACTTCACCGCTGGGCATCTGATGTCCAGAACTGGTCCCTTCCAAAAGGGCTGCAGCCCACAACATTGTAGATAGAGCACCTGAAGAGTAAGGTGGTCCCTCCCTGGGGAACTCAGAGCTGTGGGGATGGGCTAGCAACCTGAGAAGGGGGTCCTTCACACCCAAGCAGGATGGATGGAGCTTCAGACAGATGGAGACAGTCTCAAACCATGTGCCTACACTGGAGAGAGAGTCCAATGGAGGAGAGGTGAGAAAAATAATAAAAAAAAAAAGATCAGGTGTGTTCCCCGACAGATGGAAGGCAGTGCTGGTCACACCAGTTCATAAAGCAGGGGATAGAACAAACACAGCTAACTACAGGCCAATCTCTATTCTACCCCCCCATCCAAAGCCCTTGAAAGGGCAGTCTCAGACCAGCTCATGGGGCATTTAGAAAAGTACAGCCTACTCTGTAAACAACAGCATGACTTTCAAAAGAAGCACTCTACCCTCACTGCACCGGTCGATTACACCTCAGAACTTTATGATGCATTGGATAAAGGGATGGCTGTGATGTCTATCTTTATAGACCTCACTAAAGCCTTTGATACCATCAACCATTCACTCCCCCTAAACTGCCTGCTGGACATTGGCCTGTCCAGTGATACCATTACCTGGTTCGACAGTTACCTCTCCCATACGACACAGTGTGTCAGGATTAACAACATACTGTCTGGACCCAAGGAGGTTAGTCTAGGAGTCCCACAAGGGTCCATTCTAGGCCCACTCCTATTCAGCCTCTTCATAAATTCCCTCCCCACAACCTACCCTGCACATATGGTGCTTTACGCTGATGATGCCATCATTTCAGTAGCTGGCAGAGAGCAATTCTCAATCACCAATGAGCTACAAAATAGCTTTTGTATGCTTGAAACCTGGTTCACTCAGAACAAACTGATACTCAACCATAAAAAAACAAAAAGCATGCTCTTCTCTGTGCTGCAGAAAAAGAACAAATTCAGCCCCTTGATGGTCCAGAGCAGTCGGGAAAACCTTTTGGAACAGGTATACATATTCAAATACTTCAGGGTATACCATGACAGCACACTCAGTTTCACAACCCATATTGACCATGTAGTCAAAACTGCAGATGTAAAGCTGGGTGTTCTCTACCACCACAAAAATTCAATGACCGTGGCAGCCCTGAAAGTAGCTACTAGCAGCGCAGTCTTATCCACAATAGACTATGGCCTGCCCATCTATGGGTCTGGCTCTGAAGCCACCCTAAAAAGAATAAGAACTCTCCTAAATAAGGCCTGCCGACTGGCCCTAGGGGCTGATCACCTAACTCATACCTGTACCCTATACAGCCACACCGGGTGGCTCCCACTCCACCTCAGGGTGCAATACTAAACCTGCATACTAGTAAAAAAAAGCAGTGCTGGGACTCATGCCGGCCGCGATCTGCAGACTTCTTAAAGCTGCACAACCAATTCAGCAAACCACTACAGTGAACAGAGGTTGACTCCTAGTGCCTTTCATGCACACAAAGCTTGCCCAGAAATCCTTCTCCTACCAGGGATCCAGACTTTTCAATGAGCTACCTCAAACCCTTACTGAGTGTACAAAGATCAGTCTATTCAAAACTGGGCTACAGGCTCATTTAGAGCATGAAACGGTCTGGTGATGCCCAAAACAATAATCCCCCCACCTCTCAATACCTTGAACACCTCTAGCATCTGCATAAAAAAAACAACCTTTACTGCCCCATGCTGCACTCAACTCCCCAATACCCCTCTCTTTCTTCACCCCCATCCAAACCTCCTACCCCCTCCCTCCCCCCATGCACTTAACCGTGGTTCCACATTCTCACCTCAATAATGCCTACTCTGGTTGCACTACCTTAGTGTTTCTATTTCCACACACTCCCTCACTCAGGGTTTTCATCCTGCCTGTTGGTCTCTCTGCTCATTTGCAACGTGTACTCAGCATAAGCAGTGTGCCTATTCCTATGTTCCCAGACACCCGACTGCCAGCCGCCAGACTTTCTCCTCTAATCTATATCTTTGAATAATATGTTCTGTGTTGAAACATGAACTGTTTTCATCTGTGTTAACTATGTGAATCTAACTGTGCTGTCCTGTACTGTATTTGAACTTATTGTTTTTGATTGACTTGGAACCTTTGTAAGTGTCCCTGACTCAAAGGTGTAAATCCAAAACTGAAATAAATAAATCCCCATCCTCACTTGATCCCTATACTGTAAATTCATTTTGAGCCACCGTCTCCATCCTGACTTGACCCTTGTGCTGAAAATTTATTTCAAGCCACACTCTCCAGCTTCACTTGACCCCTATGCTTAGAAAACATAGCCTGAACTTATGAATGGCAGCATGAGTTGCCATCACTATTATATAACAATAATCACACAGTCAGGTGAAGATGATATGTAAGCAATATACCATGACAGGGTGTGGGTGGTAGCAGGATTTACCCATGCCTGGTGGTGGTGGTTTGCTCATGAGGTTGCAGGCCAAGTGAGAAAACCACACCAGGCATGGTTAAATCCTGCCATCATCCACACCCTGTTGTGGTATATTGCAATTATGCAATCATTGTATTTTAGTAAGAGAGATATTTTCTTTGTTTGGAAATGGTTTTATTATAAGTAGAGCTGTAAGTTTGATACTTCCGAGGGAAAAAAATATTTCTGAGATTGAATATTTCATTTTATTCTGGAAACTGAAGTAAAAGTTAATAACAGTGCAAGTTTTAACAATTTGGGTGTGGAACAGCCTGGAAGGTGTTGTTGGTAGGTGGGGCAGTGCTTCCCGGAGGATGGGCACTGACTGGTTGAGGCTCCAGTGGAGCTGTGGGATGGATGCCTTCTTGCTCATCTGGCATCAGGTGTTTTGCAGGTATGCTGTTTTGTGAATTTTGTATACATGTAGACATTGCAAGGTATCCTTAGAATGGCAGAATAAGGGGAAATATTGTTGATGGGGGACCTGAATATGCCAGGATGTTAACTGGAGCACATTTGCTGCAGCCACATCCAAAAGCGGGATCATTCTCAATGCCCTGCAGGGGGCATGCTTCAGACAGTTTGTATTGGAACCCACTCAGGAGGGAGCAATCATAGACCTGGTACTCTCAAATGGAGATGGAGAGAGGATCACAGATTTAGAAGTGGGCAACCATCTGGGAACTAGCGACCACTGAACAGTATGGTTCACGATAAACGCAGTAGTAGAGTCAAGCCATACAAAGGCAATGGTCTTGGACTTTAGGAGGACTGACTTTGCCAAAATGAGTGAGTGCCTAAGGAATGCACCAGCAAATGAGCAGGAAGGAGGGGTGGAAGAACAATGGGAAAAAATCAAAACTGCCATCACAGAGGCAACAAGCCTTTGTGTGAAGCAAATAAACAAAACAAAATGAAGTAAAAAACCACTGTGGTTCTCAAAGGAGGTGGCAGGAAAGGTTAGGGAGAAAAATATAGCATTCAGAAAGTACAAGGAATCACAGAAGAAGCAGGACAGAGAACTGTATCAGTTAACGCAGAAGGAAGTGGTGAAGGCAGTTAGAATAGCAAAGGCCCAAACTGAGGAAAAGATAGCCAACTCAGTTAAGAAGGGGAATAAAACCTTTTATAGGTACATCAGAGAGTGAAGGAAGACCAAGGGAGAAATAGTGAGGCTTAATACAGGACAGGGGGTGGGCAGAGGGTGACTGTGAAAAGGCAGAAATAATGAATGAATACTTTTGCTCAGTATTCACAAAAGAAGAGGATGGGGAGGTACCTAAAGCAATCAATAAAAGCACTCTGAACATGGGGGTCAAAGCCAGTCCATTCACAGAAGAAAGGGTCATGAAAGAACTCCTAAAACTCAAGGTGGACAAAGCAATGGGGCCTGATGGGATTCACCCCAGAATTCTGAAAGAACTAAGGAAAGACCTAGAAACAGAAACATAGACTTTGATGGCAGATAAGGACCGCTTGGCCCATCTAGTCTGCCCATTTCCCTACCTACAGAATAGGACACAGATCCTAGTTAACCAACAGCCTATTTCTTCCTACCCCCACAAGAACTGCCTTTTGTCTGTCCCATGCATTCTTGAATTCTTCCATAGTTTTAGACCCCACAACCTCCTCAGGAAGGCTGTTGCATGCATCCATTACCCTGTCTGTGAAATAATACTTCTCCACATTGCCCCTGAACCGCCCCCTCTATCTTTAAATTGTGTCCCCTTGTTCTGGCATGTCTCTCTTTCTGAAAGATGCTACCCTCTTGGACTTTGTTGATTCCACTGAGGTACTTAAAAGTTTCCATCATGTCCCCCCCTCCCTTCTTTCCTCAAGGGTATACATATACCTAGTGACACCACTGACTATCTTTTTAACAAATCATGGGAGGATGGGGTGGTACCTGATGACTGGAGGAGGGTGGATGTGATTCCTCTTTATAAATGTTGGAGCAAGACAGAGGCAGAAAACTACAGACCTGTTAGCTTGACCTCAGTGGTAGAGAAAATGATGGAATCACTTCTGAAAGAAAGAATTGTTTAGTACCTAGAGGTCAGCAGAGCACAGGACCAAAGGCAGCATGGATTCACAGCAGGAAGGTCATGTCACACAAATCTAATAGGTTTCTTTGACTGGGTAACCAAAGTAGTAGACCAGGGAGCGGCTGTGGACATGGCCTACCTAGACTTTAGCAAGGCATTTGACACAGTCCCACACAAAAGATTGATAAACAAGTCAGCAAGCTTAAGAGTGGGTCCCAGGGTAGTAGTCTGGCTGGACAACAGGACCCAGAGAGTAATAGTAAACGGAGTACACTCTGAAGAAAAAGTGGTTACTAGTTGGGTACCACAGGGTTCAGTATTGGGACCGGTCCTCTTTAATGTCTTTATAGGAGACATTGCAGAGGGGCTGAAAGGAAGAGTATGCCTCTTTGCAGATGACACAAAGATCTGCAACATGGTTGATGCACAAGAGGGAGTGCAAAGGATGAGAAGGGACTTAGCATGATTGGAGGAATGGTCAAAAATATGGCAGCTTAGATTCAATGCAAAAAAATGCAAAGTAATGCACCTGGGAAACAAAAACCCACTGGAAGAGTACACTATGGGGGGTGGGTACTAACAACAACACAAATGGAAAGGGACCGGGGGTAGTCATATCAGATGACCTTGTGGTAGGTAAGCAATGTGAGAAGGCAGTAGGGAGGGCAGGGGGATACTAGGATGTATAGAGAGAAGCATCACCAGTAGAAAACAAGAAGTTGTTATCCCTCTGTACAGACAGTTGGTGAGATCCCATCTGGAGTACTGCATACAGTTCTGGAGACCCCATCTTCACAGGGACATAGACAGGATGGAGGCAGTCCAGAGGAGGGCAACTAAAATGGTGCAGGGTCTGCAACAGATGCCATACGAAGAGAGACTAAAAGTGCTTAATATGTATACCCTTGAGGAAAGAAGGGAGAGGGGGGATATGATAGAAACTTTCAAGTACCTCAAGGGAACCAACAAAGTCCAAAACGGGAGCATCTTTCAGAAAAAGAGATGTACAAGAACAAGGAGGCACAATTTGAAGATGGGGGGACGGCTCAGGGGCAACATAAGGAATATTTTTTCATGGAGATGGTGGTGGATGCATGGAATCACCTTCCTGAGGAGATAGTGGGGTCAGAAACAGTGGGGGAATTCAAGAATGTATGTGACAGACATAAGGCAATAATAGTGAGGGGTAGGAGGAAGTAGGTTGTTGGATAACTGGAATCTGTAGCTTATCCAATAGGTAGGGAAATGGGCAGTCATTATCTGACATCAAATTCTGTGTTTCTATGTATTCATGTCCAGAATATTTGCAAATATTAGTTCTAGCTCCTGTTCATCTATAATGTCAAAGGTGCCATTTTTTTTTAAATTTCCCACGGTCAGTAAGCGAGTGGAGACAATATGGCAGTCAGCATGTTTGATGTTTTTGGGCCACAGTGATATGCATGCCACTGGGGGGGAGGTATTGGTTAGCTGGCACTTTTTACCATGGGGTCATTGCACAATTTACACATTGTAAATCATGCCAGCCAGCCAATCAAGAGCAAGGAATTTAGGTATCCATTGTATAATTTACATTATATTGTCAGGTTGCCATTTATTTATATATTTATTTAATCTGACACCGGGATGCTCAGCCCCAGTGTCAGATGCACCCCCACTGCAGTCCCTTTTGTCTTATTTGCCAGCATCAGAAGACCCCCCCCCAAGTAGTGTGGAACACTGGTTAGCCCACACCCAGTGTCCTGAAATATTTATGTAGTTTTAGCCTGGTAGAGAAAAGAACAGTACCTCTACATCTTTTTTTTTAACCTTAAAAAAAGAAAACTGTCCCTCATTGTCCCTGCCATAGCCCTCCTCCATCCCGACCCTCCCACTGAGCACCCCCCTTACACTATACTTACCACCGGAGGTCATAGGCCATCATGTGCTGTGGACAGGGACACCTCTAAAACTCTTCAAAGCCAAACCATGAACTGAGGAAGCAAGGTAAGTGCAGCATAATGTATTTCAGTGGTGGTTTGAACTTTTGTTCATGACTTTGCCATTTTTGGGAATTTGTTCACCAAATTTTCACCATGGCCTTTTAGGACCCCACCTCTGTCACTTCGTTAATCATGCCCGGAAAGTGATTTCATGGTCACTGTGTGAAATCACCTTTCAGGCCTGAATAATGAAATTTCACTGCCGGTGTTCATGAGGTGGGGTCCTAAAAAGGTCATGTTGAAAATTTGGTGAAAAGTTCCTAAAAATACCCCAGTTCTGTGTGTTCATTGACATTTTTCCACACTCATGTATAACTTTGGTAATTTCAATATTTCGACTCCAAATTTTCAACATAGTTGTTTTTTCACACCACCTCAGTACAGCATTATTTTTCACATCCTGCCTAAGACATGTTTTCACGCCTGTGGCATGGAATAGCATTCAGCATGGATTTGAAAATGTTCGCCCATGAGGTTTATGATGTAGTGTCATAAGAAGACGATGTTGAAAATGTAGGGTCATAACATGAAAGAATGATAAAGTTATGACAGTTTGTTACAATTTCACTATGCCTGCTCATAACTTCTGAAATGTTACATATTTTTACCCATGATTTTCAACATTGCCATCTTAGTTACCCCACCTCATGTATGTCACAGCTGCCATTTTTCAAGTCCTGTCTAAAATTTGTTTTTGCATCTGTGGCACGGAATGGCATTGCAGTTGCACAGAATTATGTTTTGGTGGACTGTTGTCCTATAGATGGAAGCACAGGGCCCGATGCATCTAAAGAGGGATGGAAGCACAGGGCCCGATGTATCTAAAGAGGGATGGGAGTGCAGGGTCCCACCTGCACTCCCACAGTAAAATAAGGGACCTGGAGAAGATTGAAAGATGGTCAGAGATATGGCAACTGAGGTTCAATGCAAAAAAAGTGCAAAATAATGCACCTAGGTAGCAGGAACCCTGGGAAGAGCTACAGGATGGGGGGGGGAGCTGTCACCAAGGAGGAAAGAGACCTAGGGGTTATCATCTCTGATGATCTTAAGGTATCAAAACAGTACACAAAGGCAGCAGGGAGGACCAGTGGTATGCTGGGGTACATAGGTAGTGGTATCACTAGCAGGAGGTGGTGATGCTATTGTATAAAACATTAGTAAGGCCTCACCTGGAGTACTGCATGTAGTTCTGGAGATCACACCTGCACAAGGATATAGATAAGGTGGAGACTATCCAGAGAAGGGCAACAAAGACGGTGCAGGGCTTGCACCACAAAACATATGAGGAGAGACTGAGGGACCTCAATATGTACTCACTGGAGGAGAGGAAACAGTGGGGGGACATGATTGAAACTTTCAAATACATTAAGGGCATAAACAAGGTGCAGGCAGGGGACCTTTTCCAACCTAGTAGAAATACTAGAACAAGGGGGCATGATATGAAATTGGAGAGGATAGATTAAGAGGTAATGTGAGGAAGTGTTTCTACACAGAAAGGGTAGTTGACACTTGGAATAGTCTGCCACAGGAAGTAGTGGGGGCAAACACAGTGGAGGGGTTTACGCATGCCTAGGACAAGCACAAGGGAAGCTTGAGAGGGGAGGGAGTGATGAAAAACCATTGCTCAAATAGGGTCAGTGGCCACATACAACGTATAGCACCTATGGGCAGACTGGATGGGCCTGGCAGTCTTTATCTGCCGACCAATTTCTATTATACTATCTCAAAAAGTAAGGAAATAAGTTGCAAATACATTTGTTAATGCTCCAGTTAGGGTCAAAGTGACAAAAGTTGGGAAATGAGGTGTTAGGGTTTTTCTAACACCCCACCCTCCCAAACCTGGCAGGAGGGCAGGTGTGGGGTGTGCCTTGGGCTTCTCAAGCCCTGCACTCCCATGTATCCATCAGTATAGAGACATAGCACATGCCTAGAGCCATTCCAGGTAACCCTTGTACTGCAAAAGTTGCAATATCTCAGGAACCATAGCAACTTCGGAAAAAATTCCTTTGCAGTTGTATTCATGGCCTGGCCACCTCCACGTGTACTTAGCTGCGCTTAGCAAAAAATCCATATCTCGAACCGTTTTCAAGATATAGCTGCTGAAAGGCGCCATGACTGCCACAATGCTATCTTACGGGAAAATTCAGCACTTCGGAGTGCTGTGACTATGGAACCGCTGTCCATTTCTGCACCAAACCAGCAAAGGGCACATCTGTGGGGTAAGGGCTTGCCACCCTGCAAATTTCAGCCCAAAAGTCCAAACTGTTTTCTTGCTATGAAGTAGCAAAGAAACTGTTTTTTTGAGGTTGTTTACCCACTTTCACTTTCAGGTCATATATTTTTTTCCCACAGGCTGTAATGGGAAACTTTAAAGTTTAATAACTTTTCAACAGATTAATATTTTTCACCAAACATTCAAAAGGCACACCCGTGAGGCAAAGGCTTTCTACCTTGAAAAGTTCAGATCACAGTCTGGAGTCGTTTCTGAGATCCAGGTGGACAAAGAAATGTAAAAAAACACAGATGTTTTGGTTTTTTATCATTATTATATCTTAGAAACTGCACAATGGATTCCCATGAACTTTGGCAGATCAGGAGACCTACCCCTAGACATTATGTTTGCCAAATGTCATGCAAATCTGTTGAACAGTTCCAAAGTTATTAATGTTCAACAGTATGGGTTTAACATAAAGTTACTTTTCACACTTACTATACTGGCAGTACTGTACCAGTATAATATATATATTATAAGGGTGCTATCGTGCTGTTGTAGGTTGTACGCCCTTTCAATGTTAAATCTCAATTTTTGCACCCTAATAACTTTTTCAGTTTTCAAACAAATAACCCAAAACTTGGTATGTGCTGTCATGCTGCCAGTGTCACCAGCTGTGAAAAGTTTCATGACAGAAGCTTTTATGGTTTCGGAGATATAAATTGGTCAAAAACACAAAAAGGAAATTTTTTTCCCATAGGATAACGTGGGATTTGTTGCTCTAATGTACAGCACACACTGAATTAAGTTTGCCTCTGAAATTTTTAGGGATAATGGGGTGTGTGCCAAGGGTGTGTTTTTAGATGGCTGGATTTTAAAATGTATTCTTTTTTGAAATACTGTGATTTTTGTGATAGATGCACGACAGGCTGTTAGAAATGGTAAATAACATTTACCATTCGAACAGTAAATGCCATTTACCATTTGCACTTTACTGTTCGCAATTATAGCTTTCCATTCCTATTTCTGCCATCTTGTTTGCAGTTATTGAGGGTAGAAAACTTAAATATTTAAAAAAACACTGCCCCAGGTAAGCACTAACAGTTGTGTTTACCTAATTGGGGGCCGAGGAACACACTCCTGTCATTATTTGTTCGGCATGTGGTCCTGAAATGTTTTTTGGGTGGTAGTGTGTGTCTCAAATTGTGGCAGAATCCTGATACTACCTTGCCCGTGTGACAGTTTATTTTGGGGGCAGAGTTGCAGACAATAGCCTCTGCCCATTTTTGGGGCAAACAGACCCCAGAATTATATTCCTCAGCCCCCTATTAGGTAAACATCCGAACATATGAAATACCAGGTGAAAAAGGCCTCACAGTCTATCGAGTATTCTCCGTTGTGCAGCTAGCCCCTCAACTTGCAGCTGCCCACCCTCCCATCCCTTCCTCATAACAACCCCCAACTCTGTCCACACCCTCTTATATCCTCCTATCATTCTACGATACCACTTCCTTGGGTAGACTATTCCACTTGTCTACCACCCTTTCTGTGAAAAGAGTCTCTTGATTCCCCTCCTGAATCACCCCCCCAATCTCAGCCGATACCCTCTCGTGTCCCTCTCCCTTCTGATCTGAAGAATCCCTTCTGTATTAGTCCTGTTTAGTCTCTTTTTAAGTATTTAAAGGTTTCAATCATATCCCCCATCTCTCCTCTCCTCCAGGGAATACATGTTCAGCTCTCCCAGCCTCTCCTCATAGGATTTTCCCTCCAGTCCCTGGATCATCTTCATTGCCCTATGCTGCACCCCCTCTAGCAATCTGATGTCCTTCTTCAGGAATGGATGTCACTACTGCAAGCAGTATTCCTGGTGTGGACGGACCAGTAACCTGTACAGAGGAAGGATCATCTCTCTGTGCCTAGAGGAGATTCCCCTCGCTATGCACTCTATCATCTTATTTGCCTTTGCCGTTGCCTTCCTGCACTGAGCCAAGTGATTTATACTCCCCGTTATTAGTGCCCCTAGATCCTTTTCCTCCATGGTGCTTTCCAGTTGTACCCCTCCCAACTGATATTTCCTCCCCTGGTTCCTTGCTCCACAGTGCAGGACCTTGCACTTCTTGTTATTGAACCCCAGTTGCCAAGTCTCTGACCACTCCTCTAGTTTGGTCAGGTCTTTCTTCAGCCCTCTCCACCCATCTATGTCATCTACCACAGCACCGATCTTATCATCATCTGTGAACAAACTGATCCTACTCTGAATCCCATTTAATATATCGGCTATGAATATCCCAAATATCACCGGTCCCAGAACTGATCCCTGGGGCACCCTGCTCGTAACATCCATCAGTGACAAGAGTGCCTCCCCCATCACCACCCTTTAATGCCTTCCCCTCAGCCAGTTGGTGATCCAATTGACCATTTTTGTTCCCACCCCTGTGTATTCCAGTTTTCTCCCCAGCCTCCCATGTGGCACCGAGTCAAAGTCCTTGCTGAAGTCCAAATACAGGACGTCCACTGCATGGCTCCTGTCCAGTTCCATAGTTACCCAGTCATAGTACTTGACTAGGTTTGTCTGACAGGATCTGCCCAAGACAAAACTGTGTTGATGCCCATCATGGAGACCACTGTCTTCCAAAAAGGTCACCAGTCTCTCTTTTAGGATTGACTCCTTGAGCTTCCCCATGATTGAAGTGAGGCTCACTGGTCTATAAGTGTCCGGGTTATCTTTTGGGCTGCTTTTATGAATGGGCACCACATGGGCCATCTTCCAGTCCTGTGGCATGCTTCCTGTGTCCAGTGATGTACTGAACAGGTGTTCCAGTGGTCCTGCCAGGATCTCCACTAGTACCCTTGGGTGAATGCTATATGGTCCCAGTATGTTGTAGTGGCTTTAGTCCTTCCAGCACCCTGTCCTCTGGAATCCCGATATCAGTCACTCCCACTCCACCCTTCCCTTGGAGTATCTTCCCTCCCTTTTCCTTTGTGAACACAGAGCAGAAGTACTCAGTCATTGCCTCTGCCTGGTCCTCCACCTTCTCCACCCATCCTCCATCTTTCTTAATCCTCACAATTTGGTCTTTGTTTCTTCTTCTCTCTCCAATGCATCTGAAGAAGTCCTTTTCCCCATCCTGGATTCCCTGTGCCAGTCTTAGCTCTCTGGATGCCTTGGCTGCTCTGACAGACCTGATAACCTCCCTGGACTTCTTTGTGTACTCGTCTTTGTCCCCTTGCCCTCCCAATCTCCTAAGCCTCTGGAATTCCTTTCTCTTGGCCCTCACCCCTTCCATGACCTCCCGGGTCAGCTAGCTTGGCTTCTTTGCTGTACCCTTCTTTCTCCTTGTCCTGGTACAAGTCTCAGTTACCTCTGCTAGCCTTTTTTTAATGATATCCCATTTTTGTCTGGCGCTCTTGCATGCCTGAATTCCCACCAGATGCGCAACCAGAATTTCCCCCATCCTGTTAAAGTCTGCTCCCTTAAAATTGATCACCCTGGTACACGTTCCTCCCATTTTCCTGTCCATACTGAGTGTGAACCACACTGTATGATGGTCACTTCCAGCCACGGGGTCCTCCAATCCCAAATCCCATACAGCCTCCCTGTTTGTTAATACTAGGTCCAGAGTCCTAACCACCCTAGTCAGCTTGCTCGTGGACCAATTGCACAAGGAAGCAGTCCTGAAATGCATCTAGTAATACCTACTCCTTTGCACACATAATGGTTGGGGTGTTCCAGTCCACCCCTGGAAGGTTGAAGTCCCCCACCACTACTGTGTTCCCCTTCCTACAGATCCTTCTAATTTGCTCAGCCAACTTCCTGTCCAGGTCATCCCCCTGAGCTTGTGGCCTGTACACTACCCCCATCTTCAGTGTCTTTGTTTTGGAGTCCTGAAACTGCATCCATAGAGCATCTGTCCTGCTTTGCTCCTCCTTTATACACCTTATCACCTCCATCACATAGATTGCCACACCCTCCCTTCCCCCCAAGCCCTGTCCTTCCTAAATATCCTGTACCCTGGGACAATCATATCCCAGTAGTAGTTCTGGGTTGCCCATGTTTCCATGATGGCTGTGATGTTCACCCTCCCCACAGCCATGAGAGCCTGTAGCTCAGCTGATTTACTACCTAAGCTTCTTGCATTCAGCTAGACCACCCTCCTACCTGTGTCTTCCCCCACCCTGGTTTCCCCCTCCTAACTTCTTATGTCCCCACCCAAACCTCTCCGATAGCTTGGAGGTGGGCATGCTTGGCTCCCCCCTCTGGGATCCCTGCCTACTAATTGCCATCATGCCAACCCCCCAACTAGTTTAAATCTATCTTTGATGCTATGTACCCCTTGAACCTCTACTTTAATAGCTCTTTCCCCTCTAGGTGCAGCCTATCCCCTGCATTTAGATCCTTATTGTCCCAGGTTCTGCCCCAGTCTCCCACTACCCCATTCCCCTTAGACTGACACCATTCCCCCAGTCAAGTGTTGAACTCCCCAATCCTCCCTTTCCTTCCCGTACTTGTGCAGGGTACTGGAAGCACCTCTGAGAATGCCACTGATTCCCCCACTTCCACCCCTCTCCAAGGCCCTTGAATGTATTGTGGTTGACCAACTCTCAGACTAGCTGCAAAAGTATAACATCCTCTGCATGCAGCAACACAGCTTCAGGAAAGGACACAGTACGTCGACTGCCCTACTGGAATTTTCAAGAGAAATCCACAATGCCTTGGACAAAGGATATCAAACTGGAGCTGTTTTCATTGACCTAACAAAGACGTTTGATACTGTTCGCCATGGCTTACTTATCACACAACTACACAATCTTGGGCTCTCCCAAGGTCCAGGTGCCTGGGTAAAAAGTCACCTTGCCCAACGCTCTCAAACGGTAAAAATCTCAGGAGTTCTCTCAGACTCAAATCCGGTCCTCTCAGGTGTTCCCCAGGGATCAATCTTAGGCCCTCTCCTTTTCAGCCTTTTCCTAAACTCTGTCCCCAAATCCTGCCAGAACAAATAATCCTTTGTGCTGATGATGCCGTGATTCTTTCCTCTCATAAAGATCTGAAACCCTTACTCCATAGCCTGCAACTTGCTTTCTCCAAAGTTGAGAAGTGGTTCCTAGATCACAAGCTGGTCCTAAATCACAAAAAAACAAAATCCATGCTTTTCTCCAGTCCACAAAACAAGCAAAGGCATATGACACAAAGATCTGCAACAGAGTTGATGCACAAGGTGGGGTGGAAAGGATGAGAAGGGACTTGGCAAGGTTAGAGGAATGGTCAAATGTATGGCAGCTTAGATTCAATGCTAAGAAGTGCAAGGTAATGCACCTGGGAAACAAAAACCCAGGGGAAGAGTACACAATGGGGGGGTGAGATACTAACAACAACAAAAATGGAAAGGGACCTGGGGGTAGTCATATCAGATGATCTAAAGGTGGGCAAGCAATGTGAGAGGCAGTAAGGAGGCTGGGGGATACTGGGATGCATAGGAGAGGCATCACCAGTAGAAAACAGGAAGTTATTATCCCTCTGTACAGACAGCTGGTGAGACCCCATCTGAGTACTGCATGCAGTTCTGGAGACCCAATCTCCACAAAAACATAGACAGGATAGAAGCTGTCAGAGGAGGGCAACTAAAATAGTGCAGGGTCTGCACGGAAGACATATGAAGAGAGACTAGGAGCTTAATATGTATAGCCTCGAGGAAGGGGGACATGATAGAAACTTTCAAGTACCTCAAGGAATCAACAAAGTCCAAGAGGGTAGCATCTTTCAAAAAAAAGAGGTGTGCAAGAACAAGGGGGCACAATTTGAAGATAGAGGGGGCGGCTCAGAGGTAATTTAAGGAAGTATTTTTTCACAGAGAGGTTGTGGATGTATGGAACGGCCTTCCAGAGGAGGTTGTGGAGTCAAAAACAGTGGTGCAATTCAAGCATGCATGGGACAATCATAAGACAATTCTAGGGAGTGGGGGTAGGAAGAAGTAGGCTGCTGGTTAAGTAGGATCTGCAGCTTATCCATTAGGTAGGGAAATGGGCAGATTGGGTGGGCCAAGCGGTCCTTATCTGCCATCAAATTCTATGTTTCTATGTTTCACTTACTATCAAAACGTACCCAGGAAATATCTTTGAACAAGTGACAACATTTAAATATCTTGGAATCACCTTTGATCAAGGCCTAACCTTTGCGACCCACATTGATAACACAGCGAAAATGGTGAACCAGCTAATTGGTATCCTGTTCCGAAACTGACAGTTCCTTACCCAATCTGCGCTGAGGATTGCTATCCAAAGCTCTGTCATCTCAATCATAGACTACGGCTTAATTATCTATGGCTCTACCTCAACCACCGCACTTAGGCGCATTTCAGCCTCCCTAAACAAGGCCTGTCGGCTGCTCACTGGAGAGCAAAGATGTACTCATACATGTGAGCTGTACACTGAAACAGGATGGTTGCAACTCTCAAATCGCATAAAGTACCTTACCTGCTTGATGGCAAAAAAATCCACCATGGGCCTCACTTCACCGTGTATCCAAGACCTACTATGCGAGAATACCAGCATCTGTCTCACCAGAAGTTCGGAACACCAGCCTCTTCAGGTCCCCCGATGCTGCACTACACAGGGCCAAAGATCCTTTGCCTATTGTGCCCCCAGCTGGTTCAATGCCCTCAGCATGCTCATTACATCCTCCATCTCCATAGGAGCTTTCAAATCTATGCTATACTCTCACCTTACAGCTTCTCGCTCCTGCGACTGCCTCGATTAAAGATTTTCCCTCCTGGCTGTTTTACTGTTTTAGAAACATAGACTTTGATGGCAGATAAGGACCGCTAGGCCCATCTAGCCTGCCCATTTCCCTACCTACAGGATAGGCCGCAGATCCTAGTTAACTAACAGCCTATTTCTTCCTACCCCCCACAAGAATTGCCTTATGTCTGTCCCATGCATTCTTGAATTCTCCCACAGTTTTAGACCCCACAACCTCCTCAGGAAGGCTGCTCCATGCATCCACTACCCTCTCTGTGAAATAATACTTCCTCACATTGCCCCTGAACCACCCTCCTTCTATCTTTAAATTGTGTCCCTTGTTCTTGCAAGTCTCTTTTTCTGAAAAATGCTAACCTCTTGGACTTTGTTGATTCCACTGTGGTACTTAAAAGTTTCTATCATGTCCCCCCTCTCCCTTCTTTCCTCAAGGGTATACATATTAAGCTCCTTTAGTCTCTCCTCATATGGCTTCTCTTGCAGACCCTGCACCATTTTAGTTGCCCTCCTCTGGACTGCCTCTATCCTGTCTATGTCCTTGCAGAGATGGGGTCTCCAGAACTGGACACAGTACTCGAGATGGGGTCTCACCAACTGTCTGTACAGAGGGATAACAACTTCCTGTTTTCTGCTGCTGATGCCTCTCCCTATACATCCCAGTATACCCCAGCCCTCCTTACTGCCTTCTCACATTGCTTGCTAACCTTAAGGTCATCTGATATGATTACCCCCAGATGCCTTTCCTTTTTTGTTGTTGTTACTACCTCCCCACCCATTGTGTATTCTTCCCCTGGGTTCTTATTTCCCAGGTGCATTATTTTACACTTCTTTGCATTGAATCCTAGCTGCCATACTTCTGACCATTCCTCCAACCTTGCCAAGTCCCTTTTCATCCTTTCCACGCCTCCTTGTGTATCAACCCTGTTGCAGATTTTTGTGTCATCTGCAAAAAGGCATACTTTTCCTTCCAGTCCCTCTGCAATGTCACTGATGAAGACATTAAAAAGGACTGGACCCAATACTGAACCCTGTGGTACCCCACTAGTAACCCCCCTTTCTTCAGAATGGACTCCATTTACAATTACCTTCTGTGTCCTGTTGTCCAGCCAATGTTTTACCCAGGCTACCACCCTGGGTCCCACTCCCAGGCTGGTTAATTTGACTATTAATCTTTTGTGTGGGACTGTGTCAAATGCCTTGCTAAAGTCTAGGTAGGCCATGTCCACAGCCCCTCCCTGGTCTACTACTTTGGTCACCCAGTCAAAGAAATCTATTAGATTCGTCTGACATGACCTTCCCACTGTGAACCCATGCTGCCTTGGGTCCTGTGCTCCACTGGCCTCTGGTACTCGACTATTCTTTCCTTCAGAAGTGACTCCATCACTTTCCCTACCACAGAGGTCAAACTGACAGGTCTGTAGTTTCCTGCCTCTGTCTTGGACCCACTTTTGTGAAGGGGAATCACATCCCCTTCCTCCAGTCCTCGGGTACACACCATCCTCCCATGATTTATTAAAAGAGTAGCCAGTGGTTTCACTAGTTCCTCCTTAATTCTTTTAGAATTCTGGGGTGAATTCCATCAGGACCCATTGCTTTGTCCACCTTCAGTTTTAGGAGTTCTTGCAGAACCCTTTCTTCTGTGAAAGGACTGGGATCAACCCCTATCAAGAGTGCTTCTGTTAATTGGATTAGGCACTCCCTCCTCTTTTGAATACTGAGCAGAAATATTCATTCAGTATTCCCGCTTTTCACTGTCCCCCTCTGCCCACCCACTGTTCATTCTATTCAGCCTCACTATCCTCCCTTTGTCTTTCTACGCTCGCTGATGTACCTATAAAAGGTTTTATCCCCTTCTTAACTGAGTTGGCTATCTTTTCCTCAGTTTGGGCCTTTGCTATTCTGACTTCCCTCCCTGCTTCCTTCTGCCTTAACTGGTACAGCTCTCTGTCCTGCTCCTTCTGTGTTTCCTATACTTCCGAATGCTATCTTTTCTTCCTGACTTTCACAGCCACCTCTTTTGAGGACCATAGTGGCTTTCTTTCGTTTGATTTGTTCATTGCTTCACACAAAGGCTTGTTGCCTCTGTGATGGCAGTTTTGATAATTCCATTGTTGCTCCACACCTCCTTCTAGCCTGTTTGCTAGTGCTTTCTGAGGCACTCTCCCATCTTGCCAAAGTCAGCCCTCCTAAAGTCCAGTACCCTCACTTTTGTATGGCTTGACTCTGTAGCTGAGTTTAACGTGAGCCACACTGTTTGATGGTCACTTGTCCCCAGATGGCAACCACTTCTAGATCTGAGATCCTCTCACTGCCCCCGTTTGAGAGTATGAGGTCTAAGATTGCTCCCTCACGAGTGGGTTCCGAAACTAGCTGTCTAATGCCTGCCACCTGTAGGGCATCAAGAATGGCCCTGCTCTTGGATGTGGCTGCAGCAAATGTGCTCCAGTTAACATCTGGCATATTCAGGTCTCCCATCAACAGTATATCCCTTTCTCTGCCATTCTAAGAATGCCTTCTATCATATCCTTGTCCATTCCTTCCCCTGACATGGGGTCTGTACACAACCCTGTGCGGATTGTGGTGCCTTTCCAGTCTCCAAGGTGACCCACAGTGCCTCCTCTCCTCCCTGTTTACTCTTTTGTTCAGTTGCTTTTATCCCTTCCTTTACATAGAGAGCTACTCCTCCCCCTCTTCTCCCCTGCCTGTCTCTCCTGTAGGTTATGTACCCTGGTATGTTAACATCCCAGTCATGGTTCTCTGTGTACCATGTTTCTGTGACTGCTACGATATCCAGGCATCCCTCTTCCATTAAGGCCATCAGCTCAGAGAGCTTGTTGCCCAGACTATGGGCATTGGTACTCATTACCCTCCATTTCCTGATGGCCTTACTCCCTTTTGCCCCATCCCTGTCCTTCTTGCCTTTGTCACTTTCTCCATTTACCCCTGCCCTTCTCCCTATCGATGCCTCTATGTTGGTGTTTGCTGCACTTACTACCATAATTATTTGGGGGTTCTAGGATTTTCCTGCTCCTTTCCAGTGCCTCCCCCCTTGGCTAGTTTAAAAGCTTGCCAATGAAGCATTAAACCTATCACCTAGGATCCTGGTTCCCTCCCGGACAGATGCAGCCCATCATGCCAGTATAGGCTTGCATCACTCCAGGTGGACCCCAGTCCCCAATGAAGCAAATCCCTGAGCTCCACACCAGTTTTTCAACCACTGATTGAATCTCCATGGTGCTGGAAACACCCTAGCCTCCTATGCCATAGATGGGCAGCACCTCCCAGAAGTTGCCACTGCATGCATACTTGACTCAAGGCCCCTCCCCAATTCCACAAACTCTTCCTGCACTTCTCTAATCCCTTTCTTAGCCAGGTCATTTGTCCCTAGGTGGACAATGACATCCAGCTCCCTCCCTGTGCAGCTGCTCCAGCAATCCTGAGGTTAGCTTCCTGTCCCTGCAAGCCATGGCGCCAGGCAGGCACCTTACCTTCCTCTCCCTTCCTCCCCAGTTCTACCTTCCTAACAATGGAGTCCCCCACCAGGAGTTGTTTCCTTCCCCTGCAGGGTCCCCTGCCACCCTCCTGTGGGTCTCCTTTGTGGAGGTTCCCAGCATCCTCCTTGGTCTCCACTGTGGGTGTCTCAATAGAGGAACCAAACTTTTCCAGAATGGCATAGGAATTGTGGAGAGGTACAATGGGAGGGATGCACCTCTGTTCCACCACCCTCACCCTTCCTGAGCCCACTGTGGTCCAACCGCTCCTCTTTCTTGGCAACCTCTGAGGCAGCAGCAGTGGCACTGGTGGTCCCTGGATGGAAGAGGAGGTCCCACAAATCCTGGCCAACTCAGCCTGGAGATGAGCAACCTCGTCCCTCAGCCCAGAGAGGTGCCTGCAGATGGGACAACACTGCATCCTCCAGAACATCTCCCGAAGACTGCTGCTCCACAGCCACTGCACTGCACCACTCCAATCATGTCTTATTTCTGGCCCTTAACTGTTTGCAATCCTTACTCTTTCCTCTGTTTTTTCTCTCTCTCCTTACTTTCTGCCTGTGTGCCCTTTAAGCTCCTGATTGTCCTGTTCTGAGACAAGAATATCCTATATTTCTAATTAGACCACTTACTTGCTCAGAGGCAGACCTCCAGCAGCTAGAGGGCCGGAAAGCTACTCTTGCCCTTCTAGGATGGTGGGTCCTTGGTGGTTCTGTGATCACTCACTTCCTGCCTCTAAACAGGAAGTTCCTGTTGTCAGTCAAATTCTGTGCCTATAAAAATAGAACTAGCTTTCGGTAGGGGGTGGAGGGGAGGGAAGGAGGGCAATATAGTCCCAGCAGAGAAGTTCAGTCACACAGCAGTCCTTTCTCCTGGTGTCTTCTGCCAAGTTATTAGCTATTTTCATCTTCCTCCTCTGCTCATTTCTTGACAAAGGCATCTATGTATCTCTAATCTCTCTATGTTGGCTCCCGCCCTCCTATTCTCCTCCTACCCTTTCCACTTTGTCCATTTCTCTAAAGTTCTTTCCTCAAAATAGCTTGTTCTGTGTATACTAGGTATTATTTTTCTTTCTCTCCCCTCTTTTTGGCTGAAGTTCTGACATTAATGTACTGTATTATATTGGCTTATTGCCACTTCATAACTTGTTGACCATTCTATGTAACTTGACTTGTCTGTACATAATCAACATGGAACCTTTGTAAAAGAGCCATGGCTCAAAGGTGATAATTCCTAAAACAATAAACTAAACTAAACTTCCTCACATAGCCCTCCTAATTCCTCAAACCCCCTCCTCAAAACTTCCACCCTCTCCCCCACCAGATCATTACTGCCCACATGCACCACAACATGCAGTTTCTTCCTGCTCCTTCTTGCACACTTAAGAACTGCCTGACCCACCCTATTTGCTGTTAGCCCGGGTATAGCCTCCAGCTGTATTCTACTATGCCTTCCCCCTGCCACCCCATCTGATCCCTTCAAGTATGGAATCCCCCAGCACTAGCAAACCCCCTTCCTCATTCCTTGTACCCTCCCCCACCCTTTATTTATTTATTTATTTATTTATTTATGAGTTTAACCAGGAAGGCATACTGAGCAGTGCTGCTCGATTCCAGATGTGACCTGGGGGTCAAGACCCAAGACAATAGTACAAAACACTAGTTACAGATATGATACAAACATTGAGATGGCCATCCACCGTACAGATAATTGGTTGATGGATACAGACAGTAGGAAGATTGAATACATGATACATTTTAAATGGTGCATCTGAGCTCATGTTCACAGTTCTAATACATAATTCATCATTAGCTATAGCAAGAGCAGTTGGAGGAGAAGTGTGTGCTGAGTAGGTGATTGCGATGGCTGGGGTTTGGTGAGTGTCTTATATCAGCTGGCGGGGCGTTCCATAATTGTGGGATATGGTAGTTGAAAGCGGTCTGACCTTTGGTTGTGCACATAAAGGGGATGTGGAGGAGCCTGGGGTCAGTGCATCTGAGGGAGTATGCGGGGGAGTTGTTGGGAAAGGGTAGAGGCCAGGTAGGGGGGTAGGGACTGGGAGCAAAATTTGGCTGCGAACCTAGCACTATGGTTTAATCTACGGTCTTGGAGGGACGGCAGCGCTAGTGAGCTATATAAGGTGCAATGGTGGGTTTGAGGACAGTCGAGGATAAATCGACAAAAAGAGTGGAACAGAGTGTCAAGACTGGCCAAGGCAGAGGAGGGGGTGATAGTATATACTATATCACCGTAGTCGAGAACTGGTAGTATCATCTTTTGGACAATAGCATTCCTAGTGGGAGCAGGGAGGCAGCTTTTGTTCCTGTATAGCGTGCCAAGTTTAGGGAGGAGCTTCTTATGTATGGAGTCAATATGAGTGGTGAAATTGAGGTGCTGGTCGAGCCAGGACCCCTAAGTATCTGAAGCTGGAGCATTGCTCCAGAAGGTACCCATCCAGGGTTTTGAAAGGGGGGCAGGGTGCTCAGCGGGAGAGTCTTTGCTGTGAGCTGAAGGTTAGTGACACAGTTTTTTAGGGTTTAGGAATAGCTAGCTTGACCGGAACCAGTCCTGGATGGCATTGAAATCCTCCTGCAGGAGATTTGCCACTGAGCTTGTGGTAGGGCCTGAGGAATACAGTACAGTGTCATCCGCATACATCTGAATGGAAGAGTGGCGTCATGCTGAAGGGAGGTCATTAAGGAATATGGAGAAGAGCAGTGGGCCCAAGACTGAACTTTGGGGGATGCTGGCGGTAATGGGCAGGGGGGTTAGAGATGTGTGAGGCAACTTTAACAGCCTGGTGTCTGCCCACCAGGTAGTTGTGGAACCATGTGGTGGCTGGTTAGGAGAGCCCAGCTTTGGTTAGTTTAGAGAGGAGCAGAGTGTGGGAGACGGTGTCGAAAGCCTTGGCTAAGTCTATAAAGATGGCAGAGGTGATGTGTCCTTTATCCATTCTGGTGAGTATGTTGCCAGTGACTTGAAGCAGGGAGGTGATGGTTGAGTGAGACTTCCAAAAGCCTGATTGGAAAGGAATGAAGAAGGAGGTGGTGTCCAGATGTGGAGAGGGTTGGGCGAGGACAAGATGTTTCTGTATTTTTGCCAGAATCGGGAGTAGGGAGATAGGGTGATAGTTGCCTGGGTAGGAGGGGTCACCCCCTTTAGGTAGGGGTATGATGGTAGCCCTTTTCCATTCAGAGGGTAATTTGCCCAGAGTGAAGGAGAAGTTGAAAAGCGTGGCTAGAGGGGTGGCTATGGCTGGGGCAGACAAGTATAACATCTTGGCATCCAGGGATGTAGGGCATTTGCCTTTGTTGGGGTTCAGGGAACAGAGGGATTTGAGGACTTTGGCTTGGGATACATGGCAGAAGGAGAACTGTAGGGCTGGTGGGAGTGCACTGGGTTGGTGGTGGGGGGACCAAGGTGGACGGGTGCTGAAGGGTCAATAGAAGAGAGTCAGTACAGCTGGAGAAGTAGGTACTGAAGGCCTCGGCTACCCCTCATTAATCTGTGATGTAAGTGCCCTGAGATGATAGTGTCGGAGATGGGGGGAGAGCAGGGATTTGAGCGATTTCCAGAAGTTTGTCGGGTGGTTTATGTTAGCACTAAAAGCCAATAGAAAAGAATTCCTTTTCGCCTGGTGAATGAGGTTTGTGCAGGAGTTACGGAGGGCTCTGTAGGTATGGAAGGAAGCCTGGGTGCTCAGTTTCTTGTGGGCTTTCCATGTGTGGTCCCTGGAGTGACATTTACTGATGATATCAGAGATGATCCAGGGAAGGTGGGTGCCTCTGACTCTTTTTGTGTGCAGGGGGGCATGTTTGTCCCAGACTTTAAGAAGTTTGGCCTTGAAAGGTTCGAGCGCAATGTCAATAGATGTGGTCACTGAGATGAAGGACCAGTCTGCTTGACCTAGCTCTAACAGGAGTGATGCTAGGTCCAGGGAATTATATGACCTTGTGTGCAGTGTCTTTGGGAGGGAGCTGTGGGCCTGTGCACTTTCCTTTTCAGGAAAATCATGTGGTGGTCACTTAGGGAGTCAGGGAGCAGGCCCGCATGTATGACCCTGTGAGGGTGGGAGGAGAGAGCCCAGTCCAGCAGTGAGTGGTTTTGCATCTTGTGGTTGAGCCTGGTGGGGTGTGCAATCAGTTGAGTGAGGTTCAGGGCCTTTATCTTGGTCTTAAGGTATGCTTTTTCAGAGGCTAGCCAGTTGTGGTTATAGTCACCGATGGCATGAAGCTCGCCACCTGTGGCTATGGACTGTAGGGTGTCCAGGTGAGTAATGATATCCTTTGGGGATGTTCTGGGGGGCAGTAAGTGCCTGCGATGAACACTGGGGAGGAGCATGGGAGCAAGAGTTTGATTAGGAGGGAGTCGATGTGGGCTGGAAGTGAGGGAATTTGCACTATTGTAAACTGCAGGTTGGTGGAGATGTACATGGCAGTTCCTCCACCTCTCTTTTTCCCTAGTCTGTCATGTCTGATGATTGTGTAGCCAGGTATGGATACTTCAGCATTGGTATGCTGGGGTTTTAGCCATGTTTCAAAGATGATTAGGATGTCAGGAAGCTGGGTTAGGGAAATTGGTTGCAGCACAGAGATTTTAGTTAGTAAACTGCAGGTGTTGAGGTGCAGGAGCCTGAGTCCTTTGGAGAAAAAAAATGGGGTGTGGGAATTAGTGGTGTTGGGCCCAGGGTTTGCCTCTATATCCCCGGCCAGGAGAAGTAACAGAGTGATGACCTGCTTGGTTTTAAGCCAGAGGTATTTTGGGCAGGTGGTAGGAGTGTGAACTGAGGTAGTAAGCGGTGGGCAGTGGAGGGCTGGGGTGTGGAGAACAGAAAGACCCAGGAGAAAGGAAGGGGGCAGGATGGTGGCTCTAATGGGCCAGTTGTGGATATATGCCTGGCCATGGGCATGCAGGAGGTGAGGGGCAGCATAGTAGGGCTCAGGTGCGAGGCAGGGAGGCTGCAGCGGGGGTGGTTCTCTGTTTGGGAGGTCTGCTGGGGGCAGGAATGACAGAGTGGCCAGTGAGAGGAGTAGCAGGGGCAGAAAGGGCAGCATCTTGGTTAGAGGGAATGTGAAGAGTGCAATGTCCTTGTGGAAATGACCGCTAGTGGTAGCAGCTGATAAGCTGCAAATGGGAGAGTGGGCTGATAGGTTTTTGAGATCACGTGGGTGAGCCTATAAAGCTAGGAGCTCACCAAGAGTGGTGGTGGGGGTGGCGGGGCCAGAAGCACAGTGAATCTCAAGAGTCCCTGGAGATGGCCGAAGCCCTTGCAGCTACTATTGTTCGAAGTCAAACAGTTTGCAGTATTGGTGCCAAACTGCGCTCCGAATTCTTCAGCGGATGTTCGTACCTGGGAAGGGCTTCGGAGGGGGTCCTCGTGGTGGCTGCTGGCTGGGGAGGGCTGGACTTCTGTGCAGGGAGCCCTCATGACCTGAGTCCCAATCTGCAGAGAGAGGAGAGAAGAATTTATGGAGTAGCAGAGAGGGAGGAGCAACCTTGAGCACCTAAGTAAGTCTTAAACAACACAGCAAAATGCAATTTGCATCACCTAATTCACTTAAGGGACCCTGGGACTGCTGGAACTGCTGGTGAAGCCGAGGATACTTAGATCTGAGCAGCACAGTTGGAGACTTGAGGGAGAATTAATTCCTGCAATGCAGTTTCCAGCATAAAAATGTTATTGTCTCTAGGGGCTGCAGTGAGCTCTCTAACATTCATTTAAAGTCAGCACTCATACCTGGGCACAGCTACTGAAGTCACAGAGGAATTAAGTCCATTTAAATGCAGTTTACAGCAGAATAATTAAAGTCCCTGGGGAAAACAGTGAGAGTGTACTGCATGTAGTTAATTACTTAAAGTACCCTGGACAATATAGTAAATACGCTATGGCAGTACAAGATTTAGCATATAAAAAACTATCAGTAGCCGTCTGCTGACTCCAGAAGCACAGTGAATCTTAAGAGTCCCTGGAGATGGCCAAAGCCCTTGCAGCTTCTATTGTTCAAATTCAAACAGTTCACAGTATTGGCGACAAACCGCGCTCCGAATTCCTTGGTGGGTGCTCGTACCTGGGAAGGGCTTTGGGGGGGTCCTTATGGTGGCTGCTGGCGGGGAGGGCTGGACTTCTGTGCAGGGAGGCCTTGTGACTCGAGTTCCAATCTGGGAAGGGCTTCAGGGGGGTCCTTGTGGCGTCTACTGGCTGGGGAGGGCTGTACTTCTGTGCAGGGAGCCCTTGTGACTCGAGTCCTGATCTGGGAAGGGCTTTGCGGGGGAGGTCCTTGTGGTGGCTGCTGGCTGGGGAGGGCTGAACTTCTGTGCAGGGAGATATCCATTACTACAGCATACCACCTCACTATCTCCACCCTTTCCCCTTCTGCTCACCCCTTCTTCGACATCCTGTCACCTACCCTTTCACTGCTCCCTCCCTATCCTCCACAACCCTCCCCTCCACCATGGCTCCCCCCTCCTCTGCTCTGCCCCTGTTGTCCTCCCCACCAGCAGTGTTTCTCTCCCCCTCACCCCTGACTCCCTCCTCTGACAGACTCCTGCCCCTTGCAGATTTCCCTCCCTCCCCCTCCTATTGTCCCCCAGAGATCATGCACCCCACCCTCATCCACCAATGTTGCAGCACAGCAAACCTGTTTCCTGACCCTCCTGCCTGGCTGCACTTTGGCTCCCTCCCCCTGACTCTAGCCTTCCCACTAATGCTAGGCCCTACTGTTTGTTCTGCTCCTAACTTCCCTCCCCATCCCTTCCCTTGAGCCACTGTTCCTCCCATGTAGTGTCCTCATGTTATTCCCCAGTTGAGACCCTCCTGCCTTAAGGCCCCCCTTCCCTCATCCTCTCCAGCTCTCTATCAAGCCATAGCACTTCCTCCTCCAGACTCTGCAACCTGCTACAGATTGGACACCCTCCAAGCCTCCACAATATGTTTATCCAAACTGCTGCCCCACATCCATTGCATCCCACAATTCTACCCACATTATCCCCCTTGCATCCTGCCTCCCCCTGTACCAACCCCCTATGCTGACCCCAACTGCCCCCACTAGAACCCCCCACCCTTTGGTGTGTCCATCACTGACACCCATCCATCTGTCTTCCTGAACGATGTCCTAACCCTCGAGATACCCTCAATGGTTTTAGCAATCCTTGTGTTGCATCCTTCAGGGCAGTCTATGCCCTATTAGCTGTATCTCTACAAGACTGTACACTCCTTTACAATCCTGCCCTGCTTCCTACAAAGTAGTTTGTGCACTATTAGCAGTCTCTATACAAACTCTAGCCCTTTGACTAGAAATGTCCCTACTTCATGAAAGGGTTAATGAATTTGAATGCACTTGTCCAATTGAGTCAGTGCAGTGTAACTACTGCCCGGTCAGTTTGACCTTGATAGTAGGTAAAATGATGGAAACCCTGCTTAAGGAAAGGCTGGTGGACTACCTAGAGACAAGGGGGCTGCTGGACCCAAGGTAACATGGATTCACTGCAGCGAGGTCATGCCAGACAAACTTGATTGATTTCTTCAAATGGGTGACAAAGGAAATAGACCAGGGCAGAGTGGTAGATGTGGTCTATCTGGATTTCAGGAAGGCCTTCGACACAGTCCCACACAGGAGACTAATTCACAAGCTGACAAATCTGGGGTGGGGACAGAGGGATTCACATGAGTTAGAAACTGGTTGAGTAACAGAACACAAAGAGTGGTGGTAAATGGGGTTAGCTCACAGGTGGGATGGGTAACAAGTAGCATACCCCAGGAATCAGTGCTGGGATCAGTGCTCTTCAATGTCTTCATAAGCGATATTACGGAGGGTTTAGAAGGGAATGTTAGCCTATTCATGGATGATACAAAGTTATTTTTTAATTTTTTTATTTTTTCCAATTATTTAACCAGGTGAGACACACTAAGATGAAGGTGTGTTGACAGGTGCAACCTGGGAGCACAGGGAAGTTAAGTGACTTTCTTAGGGTCCGCAGTATGCAAGTGGGGGCTGTGGGATTCAAACCCAGGTCTCCAAATTTGCAGCTCAGAGCCTTAAGCCACTGTGCTATACTGCCTCCATATGTAAGGTATAGAAAAAATGAGGAGGGATCTAAAGAGGCTAGAGAACTGGTCCAAGCAATGGCATTTGGGTTTCAATGCAAAACAGTGCAAGATTATGCACCTAGGGAGAGGGAATCCTAGGGCTGAGTATGAACTAGACAGTGTAACACTAGAGGCCACCACAGAGCAAAGAGATCTAGGGGTAGGCATAGAAGACAACCTCAAAGTGGCTAAACAGTGTGACAAAGCAGTTGGAAAGGCTAACAGAAAGCTAGGGTGCATTGGAAACTCCCTAGTAAGGCCTCATCTGGAGTACTGTGTTCAGTTCTGGAGGCTCCATCTCCAAAATGACATAGACAGGATGGAGATGGTACAGAGGAGGGTGACAACAATGGTGTTGTGGATGCAGCATAAGTCATATGAGGAGAAACTCAGAGCTCTAAATATGTACTCCTTGGGGGAAAGGATGGGGGGGGGACATGATGGAGACTTTCGAATATCTAAAGGAGATAAACAGAGTACCAGATGGGAGCATCTTTCACATGAAGGGAGATAGCAGAACAAGGGGGCTTAGCATGAGACTAAAAGGTGGAAAACTTAGAGGGAACGTGAGGAAATTCTACTTCACTGAAAGGGTGATGGAGAGATGGAACAGTCTCCCACAGGAAGTGGTGGGGGTGGCCACGGTTCAGGGATTCAAGAATGCATTGGATAGGCACATGAGAATTATCAAGTTAGGGTGAGGGGGGGCTTGTAGCATCAAGGGTACCTTAAGCATTAGAAAGAGGGATAGGACAGACTGGATAGGCCACAAGGACCTTATCTGCCGACAACATCTATGTGTCTATGTGTAGGACTGGCTGCTACAAATAATGTACCAAACAAGCTTACATCTAGTCCTGTCCAACATCACCCTGTTGCACCCCTAATCAGGAGGCAGCAGTCTACCTATAACTGGAGAGTAGCCTGGGGTGGGAGGGATGGGGTGGGTGAGTTTGGGCCTACTTCCCAGTCTCTTATGAGACAATCATCCCACTCCTTGAAATAGTAGCTGTCCCTTTATTTGGCCTTCTATGACCTTTGTTGGATATGCCCAACAAAAAAAAACCATAATATACAAGTCCCCTGCAACTAGCTTATCTAAATGTAGGCACAAGAGAGAAATAAACAATTCAAGGCACTTCCCTGCAGTGGTGCTCCTGCTGTCCTCTGCCTTGCCCCTGTTCATTCCTACTCAGCTGTCAGAGTCCCATGGCTGTCCCATTAGCCAGAACAAGTGAGTAAAAAGTTAAGAGACTCAGGCAAATTAGTTCAAAATGTGCCCCCCCATCTTCCAGCGATATCCTGCTGCTGTCCCTAGCCAGCTCGCTCACCTCCACCCCTTCCAAGCACAAAACTCAGTGTTTGCCTAATAATTACTTGATTTTCCCCTTTTACATCTCCTAAGGGGAAGGAACAGAGGATCATTACTATTATTTCAATCACTGCAGACAGTGGGTTGCCCAATCCCAGTGTCAGCAGTAGCCACTCCCCCTGACAGTGTGGGACATTGGGGAGCCCAATCCCAGTGTCCCCAGTTGTGTAGCAATTACCCAATATTATTATGAGACACTGGGGAGCCCAATCCCAGTGCTCCCAATATGTCCCCCTCAGCAGTGTTGCTGTCGTCTCCCCGTTGTTTGCTGGCAGTGGGTTACCCAATCCCTGTGTTGGTAGTATCCCCTCCTCCCCTGACAGCTTGGGACACTGGGTAGACCGCTCTCAGTGTTTCCAAATATATAATGTACTTGTTAAAAAAAAAAAAAAAAGTCCCCAATGTCTTTTTTATTAAACCTGCAAAAAAAAAAAAAAACAGTCCCTCATCGTCTCCTCACATCCCCTTCCCACATCCCCACCCTTCCTCTGCGCAACCACCTCCCTGCATCCCACTTACCCCATACTTACCTTTGGAGGTAGGTGGATATGATCTTTCCTGGACTGGGACACTTCTGCACTCTTCAAAGGTGAACTGCGAACTAAAGGAATCAAGGTAAGCTGTATAATGACTGTTAAAGAGGTTTTCAACTGATGTTGATATCTCAGCCATTTTTAGGAATTTTGACCCCAAATTTTCAACATGAAGTTCTTAAGATCCCACCTTATGAACACTGTCACTGTCATCTTGTAAATTGGTCCCAAGAGTTGATTTCGCAGTCGCTGTGTGGCATCACCTTTCAGGACCAAGTAACAAAATGACAGTGCCAGTGTTCGTGAGGTGGGTCCGAGAACCTCATGTTGAAACTTAAGTGCAAAAAGTCTCAGAAATGACTACATTATGAGCATGCATTGTGCTGTTTCTACGCACTCTCATAACTTTGCCAATTTTTAATATTTTCACTCTAGATTTTCAACATTGTCATTTTTTCACATCTTCTCATGAATAGCGCAGCTGTCATTTGGCACAGAAGGGCACTTGTTGCTGTGCAAAATCAACTTTCAGGACAGATTAATGAAATCACAGTGCCAGTGTTCATGAGTGGATGTCTCAAAAAGCCCATGTTGAAAATTTGGTGAAATAATTCCAAAAAATGACCACGTTACAAGTGTGTGTGTGTTATGCAGGTTCTACGCACATTCTTAACTTTGACAATTTTTCATATTTTTAATCCAGATTTTCAATATCGCCATTATTCATACCTCCTCATGAACAGTATACAGCTGTCATTCTTCACAGCCTGACCAAAACATGTTACATAGATGCAAAGATACATAGACACTGTCGACAGATAAGGGCTCCAGGCCCACCCAGTCTGCCCATTTGAGCTTGTAAGTTCCATTTAGTTTTTTCTAGAAGTCTGTTGCCCCTTTCCCCTGACCTCCAGAATTCCCTTATGTCTATCCCATGCATTCTTAAATCCCGTGCTTGTTTCAACTCCCACCACTTGCTCTGGCAGGGATGCTTCACTTGTCCACCACCCTTTCTGAAGAAATTCTTCCTCACATTTCCTCTGAATCGCCTTCCCTCCAACATCATCCCATGCCCTCTAGTCCCGGAACATCTTTTTCTCTGGAAAATAGTGTATTCCTGCACCCTGTTCCTCCCTGTAAGGTACTTGTCTCTATCATACCCCATCTCTCCCTCCCTTCCTCCAGGGAATACATATTCAAGTCCTTCAGCCTGTCCTCATAGGACTTGTGATGCAATCCTGTACCATCTGTGCTGCCATCGTCTGAACCTTCTCTACCCTGTCAATGTCCTTACATGGGTAAGGTCTCCAGAACTGTACACTATACTCCAGGTGGGGCCTCACTAGTGTCTTGTATAGTGTAATTATGACCTCCCTTTTCCTTCTGGTGATGTGTTGCACCTATTGCACAGAATGGTGCGGCTGCTTTGTGAAATCAACTTTTGGGACAGATTAACAAAAAGACAGTGCCACTGTTCATGATGTGGGGTCCCCAAAGGGCCATGTTGAAAATTTGGTGAAAAAAAATCCTCAAAATGCCCAAGTTATGTACACCTGTTGAATTTATTCTACGTAAGCACCTAATATTATACTATCTCCAAAAGAAGGGAAATTCATTGCAAACAAAATACGTTAATGCATCAGTTAGGGTTTTTATTAAAGCATCTAAAGCTGAGAAATTCAATGTTAGGGATAGCAACCCTTCCACCACATCCGCCCCCACCCTCCACACACCAACAGAAGTTGGGGTATGCCTTGGAGTCGCTGGTCTAACTTCTACCCCATTCTCCTATACTGTATCATCTCATCTTGTTTACACATAGAGTGGGGTGAGAGTTAGGGCCAACAACCCCAAGGCACACTCTGATGTCTGTTTTTGTGTGGAGGGTGGGAGAGTGGTGGTAGGGTTGTTAACCCTAATGTCAAATTTCCCAGCTTTTGACATTTTAATAAAAACCCCAACTGATGCATTAAAGAGGGACTGTTGAGATTTGGATATAACTCACACAGTCAGTAGTTGACCTCCAAGGTGTCCATTTTGCAATGGTAACTTTTCCTGAAACGTAGTTTTGAAAAGCTCATTTTGAAAAAACAGTCGTGGAATCCCGGAAGTGCTTGAGAGTCTACATGAATTGCATCACTTTATGTGCACAGCGGCATGTGACTTCTAGTCTTGAAGGACAGCAGCAGGCATACAAGAAGTAGCCAGAGCAGTAATAGCGAGAACGATACAGGGGGCTTTAATTCAGATTCCGATGATGTTTCTGATAGTGGCTGCCCCCTTATTCTGATGATTCATATTGTTTTGATCCAGTTTACAGGAGCAGTGAGTCTGTTAGCCGCTCTTCTATTAGCAATGATCTCGGCGCTCATTCTCGCATAGGCAGCACTGAATGGTATGTGCTGCTGCCACTTGTAATTTACCTGATCTGTGTCTGAGGTAATTACATACAACACCTGAATGTTGGGAAGTTTTGACCAAATGTAGTATTGTGTGCTGTGTAAGATTTATATTGATATTGTATGCTGGTCTCTGATGTCTCCCCCACTGCATGTTCACCAAATGATTTACTGCCTTATTGTAAATTGCATTGCACAATAAAGTGCAGCGATAATAAGTATGCATAATGTTATGTGCAATGTCAGGCATTACCCTCATTATATAATATACATATTATGCAAGCCCAAGCCAGTCCTGATGCATCTGCTGTGCCACACCTCAATGTATCTCATAACTACATGAAATACTCTTCTGGACTAGGTAATGTACTGCATGTTAACTTGGTGTCAGCCAAGTCCAGTGTGACGGTGCTGTTGCTACATGCTTATCCTGGTTGTGCACATTTTCTAAGTTCCATAAATATATCTGATTTTCCTTCCTCTGCTTTTACTAATGGTTGATATATTGTATAATGATTTACAGTGTGTTGATGGTTATGGCTGACACAACTAGACATATATTTCATTGCCACTACACCCCACCACCCCAGCACTGTTCCTAGATGCATAAAGGTATAGATGTCAACTTATGTGACACACATATCAGCATACAATGACACAAACCCCCTACAGTACTTACTGAAGACATGCATCTATTGAAGTATGTATTGTGTCATGGCATAGTGATATGTGTGTTGCAGATGTTTACATCTATGTCTTTGTCCATATAGGTACAGTTCTGTGGTGGTTTGGGGCTGTAGTAGCCATGTGCCCTTTGTATATTTGCACCTGTCATCACCATCAACAGAATGTGAATCGCTATATAACATGTCAACCACATGTCTAAACAGGTGCACAAAAAATGGGTCATATAAGTTACCCACTGACCAGGACAGTAATGCATACTTGGTTTTCCCTATATGTGTTATCCTCTGGTGGTGTGTAATGCACCTACAGAGACCCAATACATGTGTGGGAGATAGAGATGCCAAGGTTTAATGTCCTGATCTTGCAGAAGGACAGTTATGTCCTGTAGCTGAAGGACACTGGTATGTTGGCAACAAGGGTGTGATTGATGTAATGACAGCTATCTAATGTCTGGGGAGCCCTTATTTTTAACTGAAATCAAGCAGATGACAACCTGGTTATGCCATTGTTATGACATCACTCTATTTTAACCCTTCTTGAGTATGTCATATCAGGTGATTGTGTAGTTTGTCGGACCAGTGGTGGAGCTGCTCTTACTGCGTAACTGACAATGAGCAAATGTCATGTCACGTACCTACATGTAGAGATAGCCTGAACTAGAGGGGGGTGCGGGGGGCACAGCCCCCCGATGAAAGGTTAAGTACATTGATTAAGTTTGCTATTATGTTTGTTTTTTACACTTTTTCATGATAATTTATTTGTGGTGATTGGGTCAGTTGACACATGTGTCTCGTTACCTAAGTGTTACACTAGGCTTATGTTTACAGTGGAAAGTGGCGTGCGATTCCCGTAGCTTTTGTGCTACGCAACCTGGGTGGTCCGACTCTCTACACAATCTCTTCATATTAATGGTATAACAAAATGGAATTCTCACAAAAATCAATGCTCTGTAAAGTAATTCAGTAAACTAAAGTAATTCAATCTGCAATTACATAATGTTGATAGCCCATACACTATAAAATATAATGTATGGTCTTTGGTTAACAACCCCACTGAAAACACTTCTTGAGGTTGCCATAACATCTGAAAACCTCTTGAGCTGTGATCTCAAGGTTTACAATGAAGTCATGGCAACCTCTCAAAGTGTTTACAGCACTGTCATTAACCAAAGACCATACATTATCTTCTTTGTTGACCGGGTGTTCCTGACCTTCATCAGCACTCTTCCAGTCCTACTTCTGTCTGATAATTAGCTTGCACCTATGTGTATCCCACAGTCTCTTAAAGCTTTCCAAAGTATCACACAACATCACCTATTCCAGCACTGTATTCTAAGTGCTAACCATCATCTTTTTGAAGAAGTGCTTCCTGATCTCCCACCTAAACCTCCTACCCTCCAGCTTTAGACTGTTGCCCCCTCCAGTACTTTTTGCTAAACATCTCAAATTGACTCTCATCATACACCTTATTTATCCCTTTCAGATGCTTTCAGCTGTGAGCTGTGTGAGAAATTCTATATTGCACTTGATATCTGCAACAACGTGCACTTTTGCTTAATTGTGTGGGAGGTGAAATTAACTACCCTTGGTAATTGCTTTCTATTTACATATATATTTAGTGTTTAACCAAGAAGGGGTTTACAAACTCTGTTTATCTTGTGAGTAACTTCAGAAGGATTTAAATACTGCATTTGGGTAGACCCTTGGAGGTAGCTAGATTGTCTGCTAGGATTTTCTGACAGTAAAACTATTTTTAAATTTACAGGTGGCTAAGGAGTTGAAAAAGGAGCTTGCAAACTCTGCTTATCTTGGAAGTAACTTCACAAGTGTTTGAATACTGCATTTTGGTTGTCCCTTGGGGGTAGCTGGATAGACTGCTAGGATTTTGGGACAGAAACTATTTTTAAATAATTTACTGGTGCGTAGGAATTTGTGATAGTTAAACTATTTTTAAATAAGTTACTGTGGTTAAGGAGTTGTCATAGCAAAACCTGCAGTGTGAATTGAAACACAGACAGTCTCAGGGCAGGAAATTGCTCGCCTCATTGTTTTCAGACCACAAAGTGTTGGATTGGAGCAGGAAAGGTTGCATCACAACCATTGTCAACAAATTGCCCTGGCTGGAGATATCCAGACTAGATCAGATTACTATAAGTTACTGGTGGCTGCAATATTTAGAGACACAAAGCACATCTTCTTGACCTGGAAGGACACTACTTCTTTATTTAACTGTGAGCTGTGTGAGAAATTCTATATTGCACTTGCAAATTCTATATTGCACTTTGTGCTCACAACAGAGGGGAGGTGAACCTTACAATTGTCTTTGGTGTGTAGCAGATATTCTGCAGGTGGAGGCTACTTCTAACTGAAAGGTGAAATAAGGAACTTAGAATTGTCAGGAAAACACCATCTTTCAAGCAACAGAGGGAGGCGGATCTAGCTTTACATTTGTTACAATTCCTAAGATTTTCAGTGCAGGAAGAGTTTAAAGCACAGCTGACTTATTTTGGGGCTGACAGCTTTCAGAGCAAAAAACCACCAGGCTGTTTTGGGGCTGGGGAGGTTTACCTGTGTCTGACCTGGATGTCTGGATTTTTCTCTGTTTGATTAGCAGGGTATTTTCTCTGTCAAATTGTTGTGTAGGGCATCTTGCTGACAGGAAGGCACTCATCGCAGAGGTGGGTCAGAGCTTTTAGCTGATTGTTTTGTGAGGCACAGTTTAGGCCCAACCCTTCCCACCCTCACCCCACCCACCCCTGGAAATAGTTCCTTTATATCTGGGGTTCTGACATCATTTCCTCAAGAGTGCAAGGTGCATATCACTGTCATATCCTCTGTAGCACACTGCACTGACAATATAAGCATACATATTGTATAATAAATATATATTTCTATATAACAAACCAATCACACACACAAACACACACAAAAAAAGTAGATAAACATGTGGGGAGTAGTGCAATGTAATGGCTGTGGGACAGCAGTCTTCCGGGAGTCTTTCTGGAGGCTGAGATGCTGCCCTATTTGCAGACAACTCTCTGCCCTGAGGGGGAAGTTGCCCATCTTCAGGCCACACTGGACGGTAGGAAGGGAACCTCCCCCATCCAGAGAGCACCAGAGCCACCACCACTACCTCAGAGGTTGCAAAGAAAGCACAGCAGTTGGACCACAGTGGGCTCTGGGAGGGTGAGGATGGTGGAACAGAGGCACACCCAGTCAGTTGTTCCTCCACAATCCATACACCATTCTGGGGGCATAAACTCCCATGGATGCACCACAGAAGGAGACTAAGGAGGCTGAGGACAACTGTCACAAGGGACGCCCACAGGAAGGAGGCAGAGGACACCACAAGGAAAGGAAGCAGCTCCTGGTGGGGGACTCAATTATTAGGGGGATAGAACTGGGGGGAGCAGGGAAAACTGAAGTAAGGTGCTTGCCTGGTGCCATGGCTTGGAGGGACAGGAAGCACATCCTCAGGATCACGAGAACAGCTGCACAGGAGTCTGAGCTGGACATCATTGTCCACCTAGGGACAAATGGCTTGGCTCATCATGAGATTACAGCAGTGCAGAAGGACTTTGTAGAATTTGGGAGGGGTCTAAGACAAGTAGCATACACAGTATCCTTCTCTGAGGTGCTGCCTGTCAATGGCATGAGTGAGGCGAGGGTACTTTGCACCATGCAGTTTAATGAATGGTTAAAAAAATGGTGTGGAGCACAGGGGTTTGGCTTCATTGGGGACTGGGGTTCCACCTGGAGGGACACCAGCCTATACTGGCAGGATGGTCTGCATCTGTCCAGAAAGGGAGCAAGTCTTTTGAGCAATCGGTTTAAATGCTTCATTGGCAAGCTTTTAAACTAATCAAGGGGGGAGGCACTGATAAGTTGCAGGAAAATCCCAGCCTCTCCCTACAAAACGGGGTACTAAATGAGAAAAAACCGAGTTAGAAAGGTCAGTGGGGGATGCTGCAAAAGAAGGTAAAACCATAAAAAAATGGAGAGCAATGAGTACCAATGCCTGTAGTCTGAGTAACAAGCTTCCTTAATTAGTGGCCTTGATGGAGGAGGAACATCTGGATATCATGGCAGTCACAGAAACATGGTACACACAAAACCATGACTGGGATGTAAACATACCAGGATACACTATCTACAGAAGGGACAGGGAGGGTAAAAGAGGAGGAGGAGTAGCTCTTTACATAAGGGAAGGAATCAAAACCACAGAACAAAAGGGAAAACAGGGAGGAGAAGAAGCACTGTGGGTAAATTTGGAGACCGGCAATGGCACCACAATCCGCACAGGGGTTGTATACAGACACCCTTCTCAGGGGGAGGAAATGGACAAGGAAATTATAGAAAGTATACTTAGAATGGCAGAAAAAGTGGAGATACTGCTGATGGTTGATCTGAATATGACAGATGTTAACTGGAGTGCAGTTGCAGCAGCCACTTCGAAGAGTGGGGTTATTCTAGATGCCCTACAGGGGGCATGCCTTCGAGAACTAGCATTGGAGCCCACTCAAGAGGGAGCAATCTTAGACCTGGTTCTCTCAAATGGAGATGAAGAGAGGATCACAGATGAGAAAGTGGGTAGCCATCTGGGAACTGGCGACCATCGAACAGTATGGTTCACAATAAACACAGCAATAGAGTCAAGCCAAACAAAGCCAAAAGTATTGGACTTTAGGAGGGCTGACTTTGCCAAAATGGGTGAGTGCCTAAGGAATGCACTAGCAAATGGGCAGGAAGGAGGGGTGGAAGAACAATGGGGAATAATAAAAACTGCCATCACAGAGGTAACAAACCTTTGTGTGAAGCAAATAAACAAAATGAAATGATGTAAGAAACCACTATGGTTCTCAAAGGAAGTGGCAGTGAAGGTTCAAGAGAAAAGAAAGCATTCAGGAAGTACAAGGAATCACAGAAGGAGCAGGACAGAGAACTGTATCAGTTAAAGCAAAAGGAAGCTGGGAAGGCAGTCAGAATCAGCAAAGGCCCAAACTGAGGAAAAGATAGCCAACTCAGTTAAGAAGGGGATAAAACCTTTTATAGGTACATCAGGAGCGAAGAAGACCAAGGGAGGGATAGTGAGGCTTAATAAAGAGGAGGGAGGGTGGGCAGAGGGTGACTGTGAAAAGGCAGAGATACTAAAATATTTTTGCTCAGTATTTACGAAGGAAGAGGGGGAGATACCTAAAACAAACAGTAGAAACACTCTGGATACAGAAGTTGATACCAGCCCATTTACAGAAGAAAGGGTTCCGAAAGAACTCTTAAAACTGAAGGTGGACAAAGCAATGGGCCCTGATGGGATTCATCCCAGAATTCTAAAAGAACTAAGGGTAGAACTAGTGACACAACTGACCACCCTCTTTAACAAATCATGGGAGGATGGGGTGGTACCCGAGGACTGGAGGAGGGCAGATGTGAGTCCCCTTCACAAAAGTGGGAGCAAGGCAGAAGCAGGAAACTACAGACCTGTTAGTTTAACCTCAGTGGTAGGGAAAATGATGGAATCACTTCTGAAGGAAAGAATTGTCGAGTATCTAGAGGCCAGAGGGACACAGGACCCAAGGCAGCATGGATTCACAGTGGGAAGGTCATGCAGACAAACCTGATAGATTTCTTTGGCTGGGTGACCAAAGTAATAGATCAGGAGGGCTGTGGACATGGCCTACCTAGACTTTAGCAAGGCATTTGACACAGTCCCACATAAAAGATTAATATACAAGTTAGCCAGTCTGGGAGTGGTCCCAAGATGACAGCCTGGGTAAAGAATTGGCTGGAGAATAGGACACAGAGGTAATAGTAAATGGAGTCCACGCTGAAGAAAGGGGGTTACTAGTGGGTACCAGAGGTTCAGTATAGGACGGTCCTCTTCAATGTCTTTATAGCTGACATTGCAGAGGGACTGGAAGAAAAGTATGTCTCTTTGCAGATGACACAAAGATCTGCAACAGAGTTGATGCACAAGGTGGGGTGGAAAGGATGAGAAGGACTTGGCAAAGTTAGAGGAATGGTCAAATATGGCAGTTTAGATTCAATGCTAAGAAGTGCAAGGTAATGCACCTGAAACAAAACCCAGGGAAGAGTACACAATGGGGATGAGATACTAACAACAACAAAATGGAAAAGGACCTGGGGGTAGTCATATCAGATGACCTAAAGGTAGGCAAGCAATGTGAGAGGGCAGCAAGGAGGGTTGGGGCTACTGGGATGCATAGGAGAGGCATCACCAGTAGAAAACAAGAAGTTATTATCCCTCTGTACAGACAGCTGGTGAGACCCCATCTGAGTACTGCAGTTCTGGAGACCCAATCTCCACAAAGACATAGACAGGATGGAAGCTGTCCAGAGGAGGTCAACTAAAATGGTGCAGGGTCTGCAACAGAAGACATATGAAGAGAGACTTAAGGAGCTTAATATGTATAGCCTCGAGGAAAGGAGGGAGAGGGGGGATATGATAGAAACTTTCAAGTACCTCAAGGGAATCAACAAAGTCCAAGAGGGTAGCATCTTTCAAAAAAAGAGGTGTGCAAGAACAAGGGGGCACAATTTGAAGATAGAGGGGGCAGCTCAGAGGTAATTTAAGGAAGTATTTTTTCACAGAGAGGGTTGTGGATGCATGGAACGGCCTTCAGGAGGAGGTTGTGGAGTCAAAAACAGTGGTGGAATTCAAGATGCATGGGACAGTTATAAGGCAATTCTAGGGGGTGGGGGTAGGAAGAAGTAGGCTGCTGGTTAACTAGGATCTGCAGCTCATCCACTAGGTAGGGAAATGGGCAGACTGAGTGGGCCAAGTGGTCCCTATCTGCCATCAAATTCTATGTTTCTATGAAGGTCACAGTCATGTCCCATCTCTCTCCTGGTCTCCCTTGAGTACACAGTCAGTGTTCTCAACCTTTCCTCATATGCTTTTCCCTGATGACCTGCCTTTTTTTTTTCCCTCCTTCTTCTAATTGTTTAAAAAGCACAAACGAAGCAGCACCAACAAGTTTCATATAAAATAGATTTACTGTGCAAATGGAAATCACAGACAGCGGTAGTACAAACATCGACTAAACGCCCAGCGCTTTGACTCTAAACAAGTCTTCAGACCCCTTGATGAATGATATATGTGTGGCTGGCTACCTTTTTGAAGTTCAGCACTACACCCGATTAAGCTGTGTTGCTTGAATTTGTGTTTGTTCCAATTGTTTAACCAGGAGAGACACACTAAGCTGAAAGCTTATTTACAGGTGCAAACTGGGAGCACAGGGAAGTTAAGTGACTTGCTCGGGTCACACAGTATGCAAGTGGGGGCTGTGGGATTCAAACCCAGGCCTCCAGATTTGCAGCTCAGAGCCTTAAACCACTGCGCTATATTGCCTCCCTGCTATCATCTTTGTATCCCTCATTTGTACCTTCTCCACCCAGTTCTTGTTCTTTTATAGTCTCTGGCACCAGTACTGAACTACCTTCTCTAGATGTGTCTTTACAAGTGACCTGTACAATGGCAGTACAACCTCCTGTCTACTACTACTGATTCTTCTCCATCTAACAATGCATCCCAGCAACAAGTGTGCCTTAGCTGCTGTTGTCTTGCACTTCATGGCGGTCTTCAGGTCAGTACTGATCATCACTGCAATGTCCTTTTCATCCTGTTATGCATATACCTGGACTCCACCCTGGTAGGGGTGTTGCTCTGTATGTCTGCGATGGTATAAAATTGACAGAGGAGTAATGAATGCTGGAGTACTTGGAGGCACTGCTGTGCAGCCTTGAGGCAGGCAATGGCATAGCCATTTGCACATGAGTATTATATAGACAACCAGCAGAAAGAGATGAAATGGACAGATATCTACTGTAAGTCATCCGTGTGCTGACAGCCAAAGGTGATGTCTTACTGCTTGGTGACTTTACCTTGCAAGAAGCTGAATGTTGAAACCAAGTGATATTTAAATCCATGGGAGAAGACATCATATACTTTCTGCATATAGACCTCTTATCCTGACCATCAGTATTGAGTGTAATTATAGCGTATCTGCTTTTGGACAGGATAGTACTGTACGTAGTCCACAACTGTTTCCTAATTGTATCCTGTTGTATTTACTTGTTATCACAGAGTGTCATACTTTCCTCCATAGGTGTAGATGTGGACACCACATGAGTAGGCCAACAAAAGGAGAATGTAGATGCTGTCAAAAAATCCCAAGAGTTCGAGAAAAGGTAAATGATATTCTTAATGTCATCGAAGAGTCTGAAATACCACCCTGTATCACTGAACATCCTGGGTTTGAGGAGGCATGTCTCAGCATCTGGGTGTTAGAGACAGTTCAGTCAGCTTTTAGGCAGTAGCATGGCAGTGAGCCAATACCAGTGAATGAGTAAGTTTACATAACAGTAATTTGAGTGCTCAGAATTAAACTGAGACATCTTGCCATGTATATAGAGTTTTTAGTAAAATTAATGATCAACAAACAATATATTTCTGGGACGATATGGCCATATGAACACATTTGACAGCTCTGACTGTGTCACTCTGGCGTTTGTTGATGGCCATACTGCTGATGTCCTGTTTTAGTAATAATATTTGGTATGAAGGCGTGCAGGTGCCAGATTCATAGGTGGATAGTGACCTGCATGTAGTACTCACATTGGAAATCAAGTTATCGCAGCAGTGTATGAGTGCTATTGTACCATGACTATAACACATGTTATAGCATGGTGCGTGAATATTTCACCAAGCAACAAAGACATGGCAAGTGTAGAAACACTGAGTGGATAGTGATGGAATCCATATGTGAATCTGTGTTTAGTTTCTCTGTCTCTTGCTCAAATTGCATTGCTTCATAGATGTTGATGGCATATGAGGTCCTAAGGCCTACATATTCTGCCCATGTGTGCATGTACTTAGCCTCATTAAGGATCTCCATATTTCAGTTGCCCCCTTCCTCATAGTACCAGGAGTCCCATATTCCTATCAAATGAACTGTTCAATCCTGTAATTGTTGCCTCCATCACTGTCTCCTCCTGTAGGTAATTCCATTTTACCACCATCCTCTCCTTAAGCAATGTTTCCTCCATTTCACTGTGACCTTCCCCCCGGTATCAGGTGATGTAACTCAGTCCTTGAACATCATGTTATATGAAAGCTTTAGTTATCAATGCTTTTTGTTATTACATGTGATGTATTTATGTTTCTCTTCCAGAGAGTAAATATATATAATGTTTCAAACTCTACCTATACTACTTACGAACACATGAAATTGCCAGCAGATACAGGCCATTCAGTCTGTCTAGTCTGCTGGAGTGTGCAGCACTTCAGTCCATTAGACTACAGCTTCTCCCCCCCCATATGCCCTAATCCTCACACTTTCTCTGTAGGGTGACATACAGCAAGACGTGGTCTATCCCACCTGAAAACCCAGTCCCTATTTCTTATCCAGGTACATTAGGGAGCAAAAAAGGATGAAGGCAGGATACTGAGGCTGAATAAAGAGGAAGATGGTTGGGCAGAGAGCGACAGTGAAAAAGCAGGGCTACTGAATGGATATTTCTGCTCAGTATTCACAATAGAAAAGCAAGGGGAGATACCTAATCCAGTCAATAGAAGCACTCTGGATAGGAGGGTTGATATTAGTCCTTTCACAGAAGAAAGGGTTCTGAAATAACTCCTAAAACTGAAGGTGTATAAAGCAATGGGGCCTGATGGAATTCACCCCAGAATTCTAAAAGAACTAAGGGAAGAACTGTTAACACCACTGACTACTCTTTTTGAAAAATCATGGGAGGATGGTGTGGTACCCGAGGACTGGAAAAGGGTGGATGTGATTCCCTTTCACAAATGTGGGAGCAAGACAGAGGCTGGAAACTACAAACCTGTCAGTTTGACCTCAGTGATAGGGAAAATGATGGAATCACTTCTGAAGGAAAGAATTGTTGAGTACCTAGAGGCCAGTGGGCACAGGACCCAAGGCAGCATGGATTCACAGCAAGAAGCCATGTCAAACAAGTCAAATTGATTTCTTTGACTAGGTGACCAAAGTAGTAGACCAGGGAGGGGCTGTGGACATGGCCTACCTAGACTTTAGCAAGGCATTTGACACAGTTCCACACAAAAGATTAATAAACAAATTAACCAGCCTGGGAGTGGGTCCCAGGGTGGTAGCCTGGGCAAAACATTGGCTGGACAACAGGACATTGTAGATAGTAGTAAATGGAGTCCACAGTGAAGAAAAGAGGGTTGCTAGTGGGGTACCGCAGGTTTCAGTACTGGGACTGGTCCTTTTTAATGTCTTTATAAGTGACATTGCAGAGGGACTGGAAGGGAAAGTATGTCTCTTTGCAGATGACACAAAGATTTGCAATAGGGTTGATATACAAGATGGAGTAGAAAGGATGAAAAGGGACTTGGTAAGGTTGGAGGAATGGTCAAATGTATGGCAGCTTAGAGTCAACATAAAGAAGTGCAAAGTAATGCACCTGGGAAACAAAAACCTAGGGCAAGAGTACACAGTGGGGGGTGAGATACTGACAACAACAAAAATGGAAAGGGACCTGGTGGTAGTCATATCAGATGACCTAAAGGTGGGCCAGAAATGTGAGAAGGCAGTAAGGAGGGCTGGGAGGATACTGGGATGCATAAGGAGAGGCATCACCAGTAGAAACCAGGAAGTTATTGGCCCTCTGTACAGACAGTTGGTAAGACCACATCTGGAGTACTGTGTACAGTTCTGGAGACCCCATCCTCACAGAGACATAGTCAGGGTGGAGGCTGTCCAGAGGAGAGCAACCAAAATGGTGCAGGGTCTGCATCAGAAGACATATGAAGAAAGACTAAAGGAGCTTAAGATGTATAGCGTTGAGGAAAGGAGGGAGAGGGGGGACGTGATAGAAACTTTCAAATACCTCAAGGGAATCAACAAAGTCCAATAGGGTAGCATCTTTCAGAAAAAGAGATGTGCAAGAACAAGGGGGCACAATTTGATGATGGGGGGGCGGCTCAGAGGTAATGTGAGGAAGTATTTATTCTTTGTAGATGCATGGAACAGCCTTCCTGAGGAGATCATAGAGTCAAAAATGTGGGGGAATTCAAGAATGCATGGGACAGGCATAAGGCAGTTCTAGTGGGGATAGGAGGAAGTAATAAAATCACAGAAAAAAGCTGCCCTAGATTGCAGAGTTTGCTAATATGAGAGAAATCAACCATAAAATAGAAAACTCCAGCGCCACTCACTGCAAAGATGAATAAATATCACCCACAAATAATTAAATCAACAAGTGCTATACAAGTTGAAAAATATTTTTTTAATTTATTGCAGTACTTCCACACATAGAAAACAGTCACAAACACCAATATACCTTACAAACGGTCTCAGGTGGGAGCCACAAAGCCTCCTACCAGTTTTGCTTCAGAGCATCATCAGGGAGTGTTCAAACTGGTGATGCACTCTACTTTTATAGGTAAAACCTTAAAGTGACAGTATACTTATAACAAATATTCACTCTAGAGTGTCATACACCTATAATAAAATATTCATATAAAAACATATATCAATATGAATATAAATAAATAATAGCAGACTACTAAACAGATGAAACACAAACTTCTACATACATAAAAAATGTATATATATTTAAAAGAGATATAAAAATACCCAAATTAACACCTGAAAATAATATATTTGTATAGCTGTATCATACTATATACTAAATAACTTTCAAATGCACAAGATCAAATTCATTTATACATTCATCCAGGTAATTCTTAAAAGACTATATCTGGTGATAACCAATAATATAAAGTACAAGACATAATAGGGAACATGAGAGGGAACTCCTATTACATTTTTACCTTTAAATCCTTGCCCTTAGTTTTTTCATTTTTTCATTTCATTCTAAAATGGAATTATCTCAAACATAATTTAACCCTGGATAGTTACACACAGATAATTCCTAAAAGACTATATCTAGCGCTAAGCAACAGTATAAAGCACAAAACATAATAGGGAACATGGGAGAGAACTCCCATTACTTTTTTACCTTTAAATTCTTGCCCTTAGTCTTTTCATTTTTTCATTTGTTTCAGAAATGGTATTGACTCAAACATATCATTTAACCCTGGATAGTTAAGAGCATTTAATTTGTGGATCCAAAATTGTTCCCCCTGAGAGAGCAGCAACTCAATATCACCCCTTCTGGGGCCAAGTCTCACCTCTTCAATCCCACAAAATGCAAAATAATGCAGCTGGTGCATCCCCTCATGGGATTTAATATGGCAAAACAAGGGCAGGCAAGAAGTTCTTCTTGGCTGTGTGGAATGACAAACAGATACAGAGATGAAGAAGCAGAATAGATTTGAGAACAAAAATCTCATGCCACTGATGAAGGGAGTTACTCGCAGAAGGCAGGGTCAATAAGTGCAGTAAGGCTATATTGACCAGTGTGTTTTGGGGAAGCCTGTCTAATAGAGAGTGTACCATTCTGTGATATGTCAGTGTTAGGCCAGCCATGGAATGTGCCCTTGGCTAGGCATGCTACAGGAATTGTGTAGCCCATTGCATCAGTATCCCATTGGATAGTAAGGGAGGATTTATCTGGAACAGCAACAGCATCTAATAAAGCATCTTTTCCTTGAGTAACTTTAACATTTTTGTTAGGAATAGTAATTTTAACACCCATGTCAGATTTTCCAAACAATTGTGCCAGAAGATCCGATTGTTTTGGAAGTGGGGCAACAAAAACTGTTAAGAGGTAGAAATCCACCCAGCAGGAGAAGGATGTGCAAGATAGCTATATTGCTGATATCTGAAAGAAACAGAAAGGGTTAATTAGCTGAAAGTACTATTATGCCCTATGGGGTTAGGAAAAGTAAGTTTAGTCACCTTTATATAGTTTAAGTTGGTTAGCATGGAACCACTTGTCAGCAGTCTTTTTCTGCTTTTGCTGTTGTACTCTGACTTGATACACAGCAGGGCTGAGCTTGTTTACAATGGGATAAGGACCTTCCCATTTACTGGCATATGAGTGAGGGGATTGTCTGTATTGGAGAAGCATGACTTGATCTCCAACTTGCCAGTCGACTTCTTTTCCATGTTTGTCAAAGTGGGCTTTTGCTTGCTGTTGGGCTTTGCCAATTTGCTTTGCAGCAAACAGATGTGTTTTCATGATGTCATCATGAAGCTTTTCTACGTACTTGTCTACAGATACTCTATCTGCAGTGGGGGTGTGAAGATCAAACAACAGGTGTTCAGGTAGTCTCATAGCTCTACCAGTCATAACCTCATATGAGGGACACTGAGTAGTGACTGCAGGTGTGGCCCTAATTGTCATGAGGAGTAGTGGCAAAAGGGAATCCCAATCTTTGGGATTATCATCAATGAATTTAGATAACATCTGTTTGATGCATCTGTTTACTCTTTCTACCTGGCCTGAGGATTGAGGATGGTAGGGAATGTGGAATTTTTGATCAAGTCCAAGAAGTTGGGGTGTTTGTTGCATCAGTTCAGCTGTAAAGATGGAACCCTGATCTGAGTCTACATTGAGGGGTGAACCCCACCTGGAGAATAGCTGATCCACCAGGATTTTGGCAGTGGTCTTTGCAGTGTTGTTCTTAGTGGGAAATGCTTCTACCCACTGAGAGAACAAGTCTGTGACAACAATGGCATACTTGTTGTTCTTACTAGAATTAGTAAGAGGGGGGCAATGAAATCAATTTGAATTGCATTCTTTGGTCTAGCTTGCCTTTGGGGTAGCAATCTTGCATTTTTCTTTGCAGGAATGGAATTATAGTGTATGGTAGAATGCTGCTGAGCATGGAAATCCATGCTCCCAACAGCGCTGTTGTGCTTGCCTCAGTACATCACTATCTTGTTGTGCTGCACCGAGTACGTCACCGGTGCAGCACAAGATTGAATGCATTCACGCATGCGCAATTGAGCAGCCCACGGTGATGCAGAAGTCGGCGCTGCTACACATCCCGAAGTAAGCCTTATTTGAAGTGGTAGACTTGTTTGGGGGATCACGGAGCGCTGATTATGCTTGCCCGTACACTATAAAATATTGTGTATGAGCAAGCATGCTCAAACAAGGCAGTTGTAGGATCTTGAGGTTTCTGCGGTAACAGACCTCTTGAGTCTCTGGTTACCACGGAAACCTCTCAATCACAACTGCCTTGTTGTGTATGCTTGCTCATACACAACCCTCTATGTTCTGGGTGCACACTATGCAGTTGTCAACATAGTGTTCCACGTCTTTGGCCATGCCAGGCCACCAAATGACTGGTTTGAGTCTCTGGAGGGTGTTGTCCATCTCCTGGTGTCCACCAGTGGGAGTGTCATCAACCATATGAATAAATTCAGTTTGCAGTGAGTGTGGTGCCACCCACAGTTTTTCACCTGTATCCTGTTCGTGATACCAGATGAGCCTTTGATCACCAGACAAAGTGTACATTGTCTGAGTGTCTCTTGTATGGACTGCCTACAGGCAGTGCCTGTTCAGTTCCTTTGTCCAGGAATTTTAACACATCTCTGATCTCTGCATCTGCTTTCTGAGCAGCAGAAAGATCCAGTGGGAGTTCAGGTACTGGTTTCTTGGCAGCAGCAATTATAGATGTTGGCCATTTTGGTTGTCTTAGGGGCTGACATGTTTGTTGTTGTCATGGGGGTGGCCATTTTAGTTTTCATGGGGTGGCCATTTTGGTCATCACATGGCAACATGGGCAATGTGCCAACATGGCGCCCATCTTGTGGATGGCTAGTGAATGCCACAGCCCTGTAGGGTGGGGGTTTGGATGTGACAAGGCGGCCAATGTCCTCGTAATCCGAATCGTTATTGCCTGATGACATAATATCCATGAGTGTGTACTGAAAACCATTTATGGCTTTAACATGGCCAGTGAGAATGTCTCACTGATGGTGCAGTTTCACCATCTTTGCCTTACATTTTCTATGACAAGCTTTTGCAGTGCCCTGCTCAATACCTTTCTCAACCTCATGCTGCAAAACTCGATACGCGGTGTCCAATTCAACGTTTTCCCTAAGCTCTTTGTCTAGCTCATTCATCAGCCTTTCATTCTCCTCTTTCAATTGCACATTATCCCTCAAACTTGCCTTTGTGTCACTCAAAATATCATTTAAATACGACAACTGTTTTTTGTCACATTTCAACCTCTCATTATCCTCTTTTAACATGCAATTTTCACATTCTGTTTCATAGGTATCATAGGTAATACAGAGCTTAGTAGACTAATGTCCATAATGCTCGCTGATATCAGTTACAGCCCATTATAGAATTTTGGCCTAAATATTTATCCAAATGTATTTTATGTTTTCGCATGCTACAACATCCAGTGGTAGATTATTTCATATTTTGCAGATTCTAACTGAAAACCATGTACTCCTTCTTTTGTTTTATAGTGGTCTACTGTAAGTTGAAGTTGATGTGCTCTAGTATTATAAACTAATTCCTGAGCCCCAAACCAAGCAGCTCCCATAATTGATCATCGTGCAGGGCTTTAAATACGAAACATAAATCTCCTGTCATTCTATGGTATTCCAATGTATACAATCCGAGTTTCTTCAGTCTTGCTGCATAATCCAAACCCTTTACCTCATCAGTTTTTCTAGTGGCCCTCTTCGGAGCTTTTTCTAGAGCAGTTATAGAGCCCTTATCACCTGGTGCCCAAAACTGGGTGCAATATTCCAAGTGGGGCCTCACCAAGGATGAGTACAGAGGCAGCAAAACCTCACTACTTCAACTATTGATATGTTTATTAATACAATGCAATATTCTTGCAGCCTTCTTAATTACCATATGACAATGAAGTTTAGGGCTTAGGTCATTTGATACTCTAACTCTCAAGTCACGTTCATCGTCGACTGCCTTTAAAATCGTGCCACCAAATTTATAATTTGCATGATGATTGTTTCTCCCAAAGTGCATTACTATACACTTATCAACGTTAAAGGTCAATTTTTTATAGTAAGCCCAATTTTGTAGTTCCTCAAGGGCATTGTAGGGTATTTATACCTTCAGCGTTGTTAACTGGGAATCCTAGGCAGGTGTCATCTGCAAATTTGGTCAACCAAGCATTGGTCGATGTTTTAAGTGACGTGATATAAATATTAAATAAATAAGGGCCAAGAACCAATCCCTGAGGGACCCCACCGGTCACAGTGGGAACCCGGAATAAGAGCCTTTTATACAAACTCGCTGTGTTCGACCCCTCAACCACTATTCCACCGAACGTGTTATATTACCCCCATTCTGATATTAATAAGTTCTCCATGGGGGACCTTATCAAAGGCCTTAGAGAAATCAAGGAGGATAACATCCTCAGCCTCACCCCTATCTAAGGTCCTACTCATTCCACCATAGAAACCAAACAGATTGGTCTGACATGATCTTGCCTTGACAAAGCCATGCTGTGTAGGGTCAGTTTGAATCAACTTGCAGAGATGATCTTTAATAATTCCTTCAAGAATTTTACCCAGAATGGACGTCGAACTAATAGGGACCACTGTTGCCTGTCTCCATACATCAATAACCTGCCCATCCTGTATGGATTTTGTAAACAGGGCAGCAATAGGGCCAGAAAGGGGAGTAGCCAGTTCCTTAAGAATGTGCTGGTGGATACCATCTGGACCTGCTGATTTATGTGGGTCTGAATTCTGTAACAATTTTTTCTTGAGCAGTACAATGCAACAGCCTGTTATTGTCTTCATGGAGTGACTGTGTCTCCTCCATTAGTTTTTGTTCCCTTTTGAGGAACTCTTGTGCTTGCAACCCCCCCTCCTTTCAAAGAGACAACTTGCAGTTCAAGAGAAGTACAACGGATAAGCAAGGTATTAACAGCTGTGTTAAGAGCAGCTAATAATAATTCCTTGAAAACACACTTCTTTGCCTTTTGCTTGGACTCGGGGATATTGGTTTGTGATGGCAAGCAAGGGGTCTTGAGCTGATTCTGCATCCAGCACAAAATCAGTCCACCCTCTGTGGGAGGTGAGGTAGTTAGAGACATCCAGCGCAAAATCACCATATGATAGATTTGCCTGACATTTGGCAGACACAGAGTGGTATTGTAGATGTCTGGATCTGCCAAGTTTTGTAACAATCAGATGTACGGTTGTGGAGCTATAAAGCACAATAGAAAGTCACATTGATGTGTTTTTGTGCAATCTTTGCTCATGCCAACAGGCCGCATGGTTTACGTGACTAGTCTGAAAACCTCAGGGAACACACATCTGGGGTCCCCGATGTGCCTTTGAAAGATTTCATGAATAAATATTAAACAGTTCAAAAGTTATTCAAAAAACAAATTTCCCATTATAGTCAATGGGAAAAGTTAACAAAAAGTTTGACAGTGTCGCAAATGACCCCTGTAGTGTCACAAGTCCACCATTTTGTTTTCAGTTACTGGTCACAGAAATGCTTGGCATTTAAATTTGGGACCCTCCAGGGGCACAATTATTTTTATGTTCACCTAGTCGAGCCCTGAGGATGCTAGCCATGTCTTTTTGGGGGGATTAAACACCCCAGAAATATGTTTTTAAAATTTTTTGAAACAATAGTGTCGCACATTTGATACTTTCGTGATTTTTTTTTGTGAAAGTGTCATGATTTGCAACACTACTTTGCGACACTATGCCCAAAATAACAGGAATTCTTTGCCACCCTGCTGCAAAAGATTGGTTTGGTCTTTTATGATGAAATTTGGAGATAAGAAAGCCAACATCCCACAGATGTGCCTTTTGGTGGTTTGGGGACAAAATATTACAGGGCTGCTAAGTTACGGCACTCTGAAGTTGACTATGTTTCCGTAGAACTAACATTCGTCGCCTGTCACGCGCTTGTCAGAGCCTCGTATCTCAAAATGCTTCAGATATGGACTTTGTCAGAAAATGCTTAGCCCCTCACTAGGGGGCTAAGTACAAAAGTAGTCAGGAAAGTCATAAATCATATGAAATTTTAATTTTGTTTCTGCGTCGCACGGTTCCTGAGATATAAGCAATTTAGTATTCCAAGTGTTCATTTTCTGCTCTGAGGCCCATTATTATGCATACATTCTTTGTATTCACTATGCTTCTCTATGCAGCTTTTGGGGGGAAAAAGGCTGTGCGTTTTTGTTACTGTTAAAGTTTTCACTTGTGTTTCCGTTACCGTTTGCGTTAGCGTTCCCATCTATGCCACCATGTGCGTTACCCTTTGTGTTTTCATTTGCGCTTGCTTTTGCATTACTGTTAACATTTGTGTTTCCATTACTGTTTTTGTTTGCATTTGCTTTTGCATCACCATGTGCATTTCCATTTGTGTTTGTGTACTTGCTTCTGTTTGCATTTGAGTTTCTGTTTGTGTTTTCTTTGGTGTCATCGCTGCTGTTACCGTAGGTGTCTGCATTTCCAATTGCATTCCCGTGACCATGTGCATTACAGTTTACGTTTCCGTATTCAATTGCGTTTCTGTTTTCATTAATGTTTGCGCTTGCATTTCTATTACCGTTTGCATTATTGTTTATGTTTCCATTACCATGTACGTTAGCGTTTGCGCTTGCTTTTGCATTCCCATTACTTCACTATTTATAGTGCACATTCTCAAAAAGAAGGGAAATTCATGGCAAAAAACTCCATTTAATGCATGAGCTAGGGTTCTTCCAGAGCAACAAAAGTGATGAAATTCAATGTTAGGGTTTCCACCCCCCCTTGCACCCCACGCCCACCCCGTCCCCATCAACAGGCATCGGGGTGTGCGCGGGGGTCATCGGTCCTAACTCTCACCCCATTCTCCTATACTGCACCACCTCAGCTTGTTAACACATGGGATGGGGTAAGAGTTAGGACCGACAACCCCAATACACACCCCGATGCCTGTTGGTGGAGGACGGGGTGCAAGGGGGGTGGGAACCCTAACATCGAATTTTCTCACCTTTGTTGCTGTGGAACAACCCTAACTGATGCATTAAAAGGATTTTTTTGCCATGATATATAAATGTTGGAATTGTTTTTTGAAACCAATAGTTTATTTACATATATAGTACAATACTTATTCAATAAAACATTCTTCAGTGAGTATATTATAGATGTAGTACCCACTCAGGGATGTTGAAGTCAATCATATCGCAGCAAACAGTACTAGACAGCACATACGCTTACATAGTAGATGAGGCAAGATGACGTTATGGTGCTGATGGTGTGAACATTCCATGAAAGTGTTTGTGATGTGCTGCATTTATGTTATATACCACTGTCCACACTACTGACCACCCCTTTCCACTCTAGAACTTTATGAGACCTAAAATGTCATTAATGACTAAACTGCTATTTGGAAGTTCAATGTGAACACTGTCTTGGTTTACTGCAACCACCATGCGGGCTGAACTGGAATCATTGAATCATCTGTGCTTTAACCAATTGACAATTACTGATTGTTTCTTGATAGGCAGAAATTTTGCAGTCAGTGGTGGTGGTGGCACCTCTCCAGGTAACCAATCATTTATAGGTTTTCCAAGTACGACAGTAGACTCACATGCAGTCATCAAATCATCCACAAAATGTGTTATTGTTGAAATTAGCAGGAAAAAATGATTCATTATGTAAAGATAACCCCGATATACTTCATGAACATACAGCTATGCAAACAAATATTGCCTAATGTTCTATCCAGTGTACTACAGTAGATAGCTAGCGCACATATTTTGCAACTGCCGTATCCCATCCTCCCCTTCTCACCCGCTGGAAACTGTCCAGCAGTGCCTACCCATTATTAACTGATTATTAATCAATCATGCACTCCAGGGTGTGCTGTGAGTCAGAAGGTCACAGGCATAGTGCCTCATGCACTTGAGAAGTTATGTTATCATGTGATATACCACACCATGGAGTGCATTACTACTATTATGATCTGGTTTAAAAGTTTTATAATTAAATAAATCTTACCCATGTTTACCCATACCAGTACATTTGCTGTCAGTACCACAGATTGCACTCTGTATGAGTACATTCACACTCAAAACCTTCTGTCAGTCTGATAGAGTATAACCCTACAGAACATCTGACACATCACCAATAAACAGTAGCCAAACAGTTAATTCTCCCAAATGCCAATGGCGCTTTATCAGTCACTGATATCCTATAAGATGCACAGTGCCCTGACCAATAAAGTCATCCAGTAACTGAAGTATGTCGCCCCTCCCAGTACCACACGTCAAGTTTTCATCTTATGTACCCTTGTATCTGCCAACCCATCTGGCTTCTAGACAGACCCACTGTAACCTTTACTCAGCAGTTCTCATAACTGATTCACAAATAACTGTTGTTCATTTATTGTTCAGCATGTTTTGTTTTACTGTTTCAGTAACACGCATTTGCTTACAACAATGTTGAAAACTAAATTAAGGTCTACTAGTGCACTTTGCTTGAGACAGCATCATTGACTCAGTACTAATAAATGCATTATTTTACCAGTGCCCTTCAGCACCCCTATATTATCTTCCTTTATCTAAAAGGAGTCACATCAACTAAGCAATAGCAAAGGTCCAAACCGAGAAAAAGATAACCAACTCAGTTAAGAACGGAGATGAAACCTTTCATTGCTACGTTAGGGATCAAAGAAATTCCTCAGGAGAGATGATGAAACTTAATAATTAAATATGCAGTTACAGTGAACAATACCTTCTGCCCCATATTCACAAAGCACAAGGAGTAGGATGTACCTACACCAGTCAGTATATGTACTGCATAGGCCGGGCAGTAACAGTCACTAACAATAAGAAAGGGTTCTGACAGAAGTACTAAAACAACAAACAGGAAAACAAAAACAAATGGAAAAGGACCTGGGGTAGTCATATCAGAGGAAGTAAAGGTTGACTAGGATCTGCAGCTTACACCATATGCAGTGACATTTGTAGAATGAATGGGTCTAGCGATCCTCCTTTTCCATGAAAGTCTATGATACTATTTGGATATGTAAGATGCAAATGTTCATCACATACATTTGCACATGGATATTACCATATGAGGTTGGAGTTTTCTTGGGCCAAATAACCCCGTGCCCTCCCTTGTACTTTGGTACATTGATAGTGAAACGCTCATGTCCATCCTTACTGACAGCCTGCAGTCTGTCAGAATTTCTGTTGAAGTGCATTGCTGCTAACGACATTCTGTAAATGTAAATAATAATTACATGGTTTTAGATGTTATGCAGAACTATGAAACAAAATACTAAGGATGTGAAGATGCCATACTTTGGTGAAGTGTTGTGAAAAATAACTCAATTGATGTGTATTATTAAGCAATAAGGTTGTTGAAATTGTAACAGCAAATAAGAATGTAGCATTTCTGAGACTCTTTTCTAGAATTTCAGTTATCATGGCTTGCATAAACTACAGTTGACTAATTAGTCAGGAGAATAGGGGTGTCCATCATGTGTCAGCAAGTCTTCCATATTTTTTTTATGTCCATCCATGTACTGGATGCACACTGCAGTGTCAAGGTTGAGCGCGCATGCATCATGTGGTCACCCATGACACACTGTGCATATGTGACATCTGCCACTAACAGCCATCAGATGTTGATGTCACCACTGTCCCTCACACTGGGAGGAGAATGTCAGATTGACACTCTGAACCCTCACTGCCAATGTGCGCTATTGCTGACACAGACTCTGGATGCAAAACAGGGTCACCAGCATGCCAGACATCCCTCTATGAACTGGAGCCATGGATCAGGCACAATGTCGATCTTGCATTTAATGTAATTTATCTTGTCAAAAGCATTAAAATGAGTTGTGAATTATGAAAGCAATACTATAATATACTGTTATTCAATTTGTGATTCACCTTGCCTGGTGTACATCCCCTTGTATGTGAATGCCATGCTTTTTGGAGCATGCTGTATGATGAGGTTATGAAAGCTCTCAAGTGATGAAGTTTGGTGAAATGGTAATCTAATCACATTTGCACATCATGTTTCACCAAATTGGATGAGAGAATTTGGTCTACCTTCTCATATGCTTTCTCACCTGCAATACATAGAAAATAAATGATTTTATTGAGCTGTATCCATGGCTGATACATCAGTATATCGATACATCGCAATGTGAGGGTGGAAGCCCTACACACCGTGGAAACATTATATCAATCAGGGGATGGCAATCAGAGGGTGGTGGTCACCAGTAAACACCAGCGATAAATTAAATTAATAAGTGGACAGCAATATACTGTATAGCAGTACTTTCTTTGTTACTGTGCAGACACACGCATCAATACTGTCAAGTAAGCAATGAAACACTCCAGTGTGTGCATGGAACATATTTTACCATACAGCCATGCACTTAATAAGGCTCGAGTCCTGTTGTCCATTGTCTTTAGCTACTAGCGTGTGCTAACATATGTTCCATGCACAGCTTGGTGTGTCTTATTGTGCTTACCAACTGAGGTCTTACATTGTGCAATTGTCTATGTAAAAAATCTATATCACCTAAGGCTTCAAGGCCATCGCTATTGTACAATGTCATGACCTATGTAACATAATGAAATCACATTTTAATAAGGGTATCATAAATGCTGAAATATGATTTGCTGTAAGGATTCTGACAGCCTTACATTCATCCCTGTTCAACTGTCATGTGCAGCATGATCACAATGGCACATGGATTCTTCCTATCATTCCATCCTCTACCACTGCTGAATGACTGGAATGCTGTATTCTTATTGTTTTTTTTGGGTGGACTTTATTTAGTGGCTTCTGTGCTGCATGGTAAGCTTGCCCCCATCTGACCTTTACATTGGAGCTGAACTGCTCCAGGCTTTCTTTGGCCTGAGAGATAGGCCCCCCATCACGGGCATCACTGTGTTCATTTAAGAAATGTTTTTTCCACATTGGTAACCCCTCAGGACATGGTGTGCAATGTCTTCTGTGCAACTCCATGCTACTGCCACTGGAGACTGCCATCGTCCCTCGCACTTTCTGCATCCCAGCACTTCTGTTGACACTAGTATCCACCAGAGGCTACTACTGTGCTGAGAACCCCCTGGCTCCGACCCAGAGAGTGGAAAGCAGTCCTCTGAATGTTTGATCCCCTCTCACACTCATCACCCCACAATGACACAGGCTCGTTCCTGAACCAGGGTTGCCAGCGTGGCATGAGGTGTGGCGTCCAGCACCTCAAGCCTCAGTGCCACCGGTCAGACTGTATTATGATTTCGAACCAGCATTGCTACACTGTTGCTAGAAGAACTGCTTTATTGATAATCTCCCTCTAAATGAGAAAAGCATTCATAAAGTTCACTTTCAACACTTTTAACACTTCACATTTTGAATATTTTTCTAACAATAGCAGAAAAGTTCCCCAGGACTTAGATTAACAATCACTTAATCACACCCTAGTGGCATATTTTAATTTGATGAGCAACACATATTGACCACCGGAATCTATGAGTTTTGGGATAATGTGGAGATATATCTTATTAAACAACAAAATGATATAAGGAGTAAGACATGTTTGTGTATTGACATTAATTAGATAACTGCACACCAAAAGAATGAATATGATATTCTTGTGAACTCATGCATCAGTGCACCTATCGGCGTGGTGTCATCTCAGTACTGCCAGCACACAGCCATGGGTTTTTTTGTTTAGACTGTCAGTGATGAAGGATTATGAACAGATTGCATCATCAACTTACTTGGCTTCAACCACTTGCTTTTTCTCATGGATTCTTCCAATGGTTCATGCGTGCAGTGTGTGAACAGTGGGCTATCATGTGTATGCAGATTCTGGACATGATTAGTTATGTGCTGAAGCTTGGCCAACATTACTTGTCCATTGCCATCTGGGGTGAAATGAGGAATCCAATACAGCATATTGCGTATACTTGCAATCCATTCACCAACCAATTGACACTCCTTCTGAGATACAACAGGTTCTAGTTTCTTTGAAATCCCTAAACAAATTATACATCGGAGAACATCGGACTATCAGTATTCTTTTATGTTAACCTTGACTTATAAATAATTATAGATAGGTTATCAGAAATGTAGCAATCTGACTGGTTGTAAGGTTTATGACAATCCCACATTAATCTCAGTTATCCTGTATTGATCAATCTGATCAAGATGGCACCTGAATTCATCCTTCTATCATAACATCCTACAGCACTGCTGAATGACTAAAATGATGCATTTTGATTATGAACTTGCATTCTTAAGCTGTTGGTGGAAGAACTCTTTGATTAATGATCTCCCTCTAAATTAAGAAAACATTTAAAAAATATACTTTCAATTTTCTTTTCCTTATTGCTAAATGTACACTATGACAATGTTGAGTTTGCATAGCAGTATGATCTATTACAAAATTAACAGCACAGATGCTACATAGGAGGAAGGAAGTGGAAAGAAAGGAGGGCAGAGAGGTGATGGGGGGAGAGAAAGCCAAATGGGGGGGAGGTAGTAAGAACAACAAAAATGAAAAGGGACTTGTGGTAGTCATATCAGAAGACATAAAGGTAGGCAAGCAATATGAGAAGGCAGTAAGGAGGGCTGGGGTGATAATGGGATGCATAGGTAGAGGCATCACCAGTAGAGAACAGGAGGTTGTTATTGCTCTGTACAGACAACTGGTGAGACCCCATCTGGAGTACTGTGTGCAGTTCTGGAGACCTCATCTCCACAAGACGTAGTCAGAATGGAGTCAGTCTAGAGGAGGGCAACCAAAATGGTGCAGGGTCTGCAACAGAAGCCATACAAAGACAGACCAAAGGAGTTTAATATGTATACCATTGAAGAAAGGAGGTAGAGGGGGTCATGATATGAAATTTGAAGTCCCTCAAGGGAATCAAGAAAGTCCAAGTGGGTAGCATGTTCCAGAAAGAGATTTGCGCATGAACAAGGAGACACAATTTTAATATGGGGGGGCAATTTTAAGTTAGAGGGGGGGATGGATGAGGATCAATGTTACAGGGTGGTGAGAGGGTGGTGGAGGTAATTGGATCAAAAACAGTGGTTGAACTCAACAATGTATGGAACAGACATAAGGCAATTCTGGTTGTGGTGGGGGAGGAAGAAGTAGATTGTTTAAAAACTAGTATCTGCAGCTTATCCAATAGGTAGGGAATTGAGCAGAATAGGTGTGAAAGCGACTATCAAATTCTATGTTTCTATGTCTCATTAATGCTTGATTTCACTATAAGGTCATCATACAGTCCACATGTGTAATGACTACGTTCCTAAAAACAGAAGTAATTAATGAAACAAATCAAACATGATAAATGTTATCAATATCAGTTCAGTAAGTTTCACTTTACATGGAGAGTGCAGTATTTGCCTCGTACACTGAACACGAATACCCTTTATCTTGAATAAGGAAAAAGTAACAACTTTGTTCATAAATGATTGCATGATGTCTTAGATTACTTTTTTTTTAATTTAATTTTATTGAGTTTATATATAAGAAAACCAAAGAAAAAAAAAAGAAAAACAAGGTACAGATACAGATATTGGGGGGTTGTCTGATCATACAGTGCCCAAGTCCAGGATAAAGCACATGTAAATGTGTACAGTCACATTGACATAAAAAGGAACAATAAGAAAGGAAATACAAAATACAAAAAATAACCCCAAAATCCCCCTCCCCCTCCTCCCCAAGCCCACCCCCCATCACCCTGGAGAGTTTCATAGCTGAAGGAGATGTCGGGCCATTGAGGAGGAGAACTGTGGTTGGGGGCCTGATAACACAACATAAATTAATGCAGCAGCAGTTACCTAAGGTACTGCCAGTGTCTGGGTTACCTTAGGTAGAGCGCATTTAATTTACCCCATTTCTGATTAAAAGACTCCAGATTATGTCTAGAGCTAGCTATAAGTTTCTCGGTATTAAAGCAGTGGGACATCTCCTTAAGCCATTCCTGATAGGTAATAGTATCTTGGTCCATCCAATGCCTGAGGACCAGCTTTTTAATGACTATTAAGATGAGAGCCATGTGATATCTACGTTCTTTCACCAAAATTCTCAATTAAACACCCAAGATACAAATTTCTAAGGTAAATAAGTCTTTGAGCCCTAAAAGTGGGTCTAAACTATCTCTTACAGTGATCCATAGGGGTGCCACTTTATCACATTCCCAAAGGATATGCAACAAGTTCCCTTCAGCAGCTCCACATCTCGAGCAAATACTCGACTTAAGCTTACCAAATTTGACCAACTTGACTGGAGTATAGTAAAGATTATTTAAAATAAAGTATTGGGTCAATCTATGATTGTCTTGGGATAAGTAACGATACACATCTCTCCAGATTGAATCCCATGCAAGAGGGGAGCTCAGGCTAGAAAGTGACCAGATCTTGGAGCCCTCCAGGGAGTCAGGGAAAAGGTCATCAAGCAATTTGTTATATATGTTGGATATACCCCCACGTATACCGGCCGCCTCCTGAATTTTCTCAAGGAATGGTCTTATTTTGGAGGGGAAGTGAACCGGCCCAAGAATTACGAGGATGAGGTGTCTCAATTGATAAACTTTGAAAATATGCTTCTGGAGAATGTTAAGGAACGCTAAGATTTTATCCGACTTAAGGAGTGTGCCTTGCTCATACAGAGATTCCACCAGTAAGTTATGCAACCGTGGAAGCCATTCAGAACTTAACCATCTACCTCCAATTTTGATATTAGGATTTAACACCAGAGGTTGTGCTGAATCCTTGATCGGGGATATCTTGAAAAAATTCCAGCATTGAGAAAGAATCCGAATAGAGAGACCGATAGCAGAGTCTTGGATGGCCGGGGGTAACGTGGAGAACAGATGCCAAAAGATGCGGGGGGGCTCAAGTTGAACTGGTCCAAAAAGCTTAGTTCAAGCTGTAGCCATATGGGTAGAGGCGTGGTAGACTGTGTGGTGGACCACTTACCTATTCTATTCAGGTGACTAGCCCAGTAGTATAGCAAGAGATTGGGTAGACGAAGACCACCCTTGTCTCTAGGTGCAGTGAGTTTAAGAAAGTCTCTACGAGGTTGTTTCCCCTTCCAAATAAAGTTGGATAGCATCGAGTTTACTTGACTGAAAAATTGCTTGGGTAGCCATATATTAAGGTGATTCAGGGGGTAAAATAACCGGGGAAGGATGTTCATTTTGACAATATTAATTCGCCCCCAAATGGTTAGTGGCAATTTTTGCCAATGGTCCAAGTCTCTCTGGATTCTCGTTACAGTATAATCTAAATTGAGTTTCTTGACCGTTTCCACATCCCTGGCCACATGTATACCCAAATATTTAAACGAAACCGGTGACCATTTCATACCGAACCGTATGAAATCCGATTTAAAAGTAAGAGAATTTACCGGAAAAATAACCGATTTGGAAACATTCAACCTGTAGTTAGAAACCTGACCAAAACGGTCAATAATTTTTAGTACTTGTGTTAAAGATGTTTCGGGTTTGGTAAGGTATAGCAGGATGTCGTCAGCAAAGACCGATACGGTCAGGGGAGATTGAGCAATAGTGCAACCTATGATTCGTGATGAACTTTTAACACTAACAAGCAGAGGTTCCAAATATAAGTTGAAGAGATAGGGGGAAAGAGGACACCCTTGATGAGTACCAGCATGTAAAGGAAAACTGGAAGAAAAAACCCCGTTGCAGTAAACTTTTGCTGAGGGGGACTTGTATATTACCATAATCTTATGAATGAAGGAATCAGGGAAGCCCATTCTCTTCAAAGTGGCCCACAAAAAGTCCCAATTCACTCGGTCAAAGGCTTTTTCTGCATCAAGAGTGACTAGGACCATGGGATCTAGCAAAGTGTGGGCCGCTTGAAAGACGTGAGCTAAGGTTCTCAGGTGATCAGCGGATGATCTACCCTGGACAAAACCAGCCTGCTCCGGGCTCAGCAAGTGCTGCCAAATCTTTTTGATTCTGAATGATAGAATTTTAGATAAGATTTTAATATCATAATTTAAGAGCGATATTGTACGGTAGCTGGCAGGATCCATTAGGGGTTTATCAGGTTTGGGGATTAAAATTATTGTCGCCTCTAAGAGAGAGGGGTCAATCACTTCCGCAGAGAATAAATATTCGTATAACTTAAGCAGTAAAGGGGATAGCTCTTTACAAAAAATCTTATAAAAATTCAGGGGAAAACCATCTGGCCTGGGGGATTTTCCTAATGGTAAATCATTGATTGCCTCTTCTACTTCACCTAGAGTAATGGGAGCTGACAATATGTCACAGTGATGAATCTGGAGGGAAGGGAGATTGATACCATCTAAGAAGTGCTCTATCCGTTGAGAATGCGACGGTGTGGAACTCCTACTGTAAATGTCAGTATAGAAGGATTCAAAAATTTGGGCAATCTCCCTAGGTAGCGTCTTAGTGGTGCCGTCCTGAGACTTGAGAGCTGGGGTTATACGGGAACTCTCTATTTCTTTCAGTCTCAGAGCTAGCATACAACCCGACTTTTCACCGTGATCAATATATCTAGTCCTAGTCTTGAACAATGCATACTCAGCTTTATATTGAGTCAGATCGTTATATTCATTTCTGAGTTTAATAAGAGCTGTTAGATTTGCTGGGGAATTGGAAGAGAGAAGGTTGTCTTCAGCTGCCCTCAGCCGGCTAGATAGCGAATTAATTTTTGACTCCCTTACCCTTTTCCTAGTGGCAGCAATCTTAATGAGTTCCCCTCTGATAAAACATTTGAAGGAGCACCACAGTATAACCTCTCGGTGTACAGATCCCTTATTCAGGTCGAAGTACGAAAGAATCGTGTCCTTGATTTGGGAAACTGTGTGATCGTCCCTCAGGATTTGCATATTAAGTTTCCAAGATGTATCCCTTTGTCCCTGAATACCAAGGGAAACCTTAACCCAAACCAGGGAGTGGTCTGAGATGACTATTGGTTCAATACCTACTTGATGGGTACAGCTCATTAAAGAAAAACTAATTAAAATATAGTCAGTTCTTGACCAAGTTTGTTGTACCTGGGAGTAGAAGGAATAGAGTCGATTGTCAGGGTTAAGGAGACGTCAGGGGTCACACAGACCCAACAGGTTTGTGAAATCAGAGAGGGCATGTTGTGCAGGAGACAACAGTTTTATTGGTCTAAAGGCTTTGTCTAACTCACTGGAAGGAGCCACATTCCAGTTGCCCCCTAGGATGAGAAGGGAAGGCAGAAATCTGCTCAGGTTATCTGCCAGGGACATGAAAAAGGATGGGTCACCACCTACTGGAGCGTATATCGCCCCTAGAACCACACTACTATTATCAAGCTGGCCCTTGACCAATATGTATCTACCCTCATGGTCAATAATACTGTCTTCTACCACGAATCTGACATGATGTTTGATTATTATAGCAACCCCCTTACTAGCTTGCGAGCCGGAGGCAGTGAAAATTTGGGAGAACCCTAGGCTTCGCAGTTTCTTGGCCTCTGAGGCAGCCAAGTGGGTTTCCTGCATGAAAACTATGTCCACATTTAAAAGGGAGCAGTTCAGCAACACCTGCTGCCTCTTAAGAGGATCATTGATGTCTCTGACATTCCAACTTGCAAATTTAATCATACTCAATGCCATGGTAAATAAAACAAGAATGAACAAGACATAGGAACTTCAGACCCACCAGTACAGCTTGCAATATGCGGATTACATCAAGTTTGCCCAACAATAGTAATAATAACCATAGGGATTGAAACTCCCTGATGCACCCTCCCCCCAAACCCCTTAAAAAAATAACCCACAAAAAATGACCAAGTCACCCACAGACTTAAATGAAGCTGAGCCCTGAGAGCCCCCAAACCAGGGAAATGAATCCAAAAGGTGACTGGACTAAAAATTAAGACATACCCCCCTACCCCACCCCCCAAGATGACAAAAACTATGAATAACCCTGTAAACGCCCAGAAACTATTCACAACCCGTCCCTTTAAAACCAGAAAACATGTAAGAACCAAATATGTAACCTGGAAAGGGACTAGCAGGCCCATGGCGAACTGTAGGAATTCCCTGCTTGATGCCCCTATTAACAGAGTGCATCAAAGGGCAAAGTAGAAACAAGAGCCAGGGTACTGCTGTCCCCCCCCAGTTCAGGTTGCGAGACTGCATCTCGAGGCTCGTCATTCCCATCCACCCCCCCCAGCCAAAGGCAAATACTAGACAGAGTCATAACATCATAACCAACATTCGGTGTACGGAACTCCCAAACACGAAACTACAAAAGCTCACAACTCCAAAATGCTAGACAGATCTATCATAGATTGAAATATCACACCATGGTGAGAAAGGAATACGCCAGCTGGCCACTGCAGCATTCACTCCAATCCGCGTATGTCGGAGTCAGGAGCAAAAAAGTAAAGCAGTAAAATAGAACTCCTTACACACGAGCTGGCCATCACCTAGCCCGGAAGTGGAAGGGAAGGGGAAACTGGTAGGGACCCAGCTGTTCCATCGACAAAAACTATCCGCCTAATACCACAAGCGGAATTAAGGGTCCTATCCCCCCACCTCGGGCCATGAGGCAGAGGCCTCAGATGTAGACAACCTAATCCTCAACCCAGTCTAGACAAGCAACACTGCCCCAACCCCCACAGAAAGTCAGCCAGCCCCTTCCCAACTCGCAAAAAAACAAAAATGCAGGCATACAAACAGACCAAAATCACTCAGCAGAGGTAAGGAAAATTAACATTAGTTTTTATATAGATCAGTCAGCCAGATTTGAAAAGGTCAGGGAGTCTCTGGGAAAGTTCTCTTTTGGCTTGGTCAGGATTCTCAAAGGCATACCAGACATTATCGAGTTGGACTTGCAGCCTGGCCGGGTAGTTCATGCGGAACTTGAACCCAGCAGCAATCAGCTTGGTCACAATCGGGTGAAAATCTCGTCTCCTCAGTCGGGTTTCATATGGTAGGTCTTGAGTAATTCTCAAAGTGTGGTTCTCCCACAGGACCGCCTGTAGACTCTTGACTTTACTCAGGATATGTTGCCTTTCAAGATAGCTAAGCAGCTTGATTAGTATGGGTCTGGGAGAGGAGCCTGGCAGAGGTTTCGGCTTCAGGGATCTGTGAGCACGCTCGATGTGATAGGAGGGATTGATGGGCGAGGGGCCAACAATCTTGGTTAGAAGCTTTTGCACAAAAGACAGGATATCTGGCCCTTCCTCCACCTCCGGTAAACCCAGCACCAGAATGTTGTTCCTCCTGCTACGTCCCTCAAGATCCTCCATCTTTAGTTTTAATTTGGTGATTTGTTGTCTGAGAGTTGCAATCTCGGGTTCACACTTGGCCTTCCAAGTCTCCAAGGAACTGGTACGAGTCTCCGAGTCGCCTACCCAGGTAGTTAGTGAAACAAGATCACTGCGCATTGATTTTAGCTCTGAGGAGATCTCCTGAAGAGTTTCACGAAACGGAATCAGCTCCTGGAGGAACCGATCCTCTGTGAGCGGGCTGGAGGGGGCATTAGAAGAGCCAGATTTAGCACCCGAACCCATAGGCAGGGTTCTTGACTTTTTGGCCGCTTTCTCAGGAGTACTCGGTGGCGTGTGCCTGGCCCCGACGGTCTTCATCTCGGCCTCCATTATCTTCGTCGCACCTTGGCGTAAGTCGTAAGGAAACCACTCAAACGCCGATATAAGGTGATGCTGAGTTGTAGAGAACAGTGATTGACATGGAGAAAGTTTAAAATATTAATCCCGAAGTTGGTATATATAAGAATCAGCTGGTTGAGAGGGGAGAGCTGTGGATTAAGCTGCCATTAAGAGCGCTGCCCCACGTGACCTCTTTAGATTTCTAAAGATTACAATATTGTGGTTAAAGTAATTGTGAGATTGAAATAAGTACTGTCTTATCTTTCACAAAATGCCGCACATCATATCGGTGGTTGATGTCACACTCATATTCATGCAAGTATTTTTGGATTTGCAGGTGTCTATCTGTGATGAGACAACCTGGTGTCTGGCCATCATTTTTGACCATTTGTAAACTTCTCTTTAGTCCCTCAAGCTCCATATGGTATGAGTTTTTAACTTCATTGCTCTGTATAGATAAGAATAAATATCACCTTCAAGCAGTATTTATTGCAGTCATCAAAACCGGTACAGACACTACCAAGTCATGTATGTATAGAATACAATGTGATCAGCTTCATTAGCAAACTGACTACAATTACTTTGCGGTAGTTCATCTCAATTAGAGAATACGTGCAGAATTTTGCAGAGAGACCAGGGCTGTCGCATCGCCCATCCCCACTCAAAATTACTCTGGGGTTGTCAGCAATTATCTCCTGTACCATTCTGCATTTGTCAGCTTCCCATACACTGTGGATTGTTGGCTGCAAGTAGTTACGGGAATGCTGGTAGACAGTGTTATCAGATATGTACTGTATGTTGATGTGCTGGAGAACCCGTAAAGTTTTCTGTGCAGATACCCCAGAAAAACCAATGCTTGCTGAAAGCAGCACATTCCCTGCTGGATAATCACCAAGACTTGGTTGTGAGCACCATGCTTGAATATGTCCACACTCTGTACAGCTCTGCTGTATGACAACAAAAGTACCTTCAACTTTATCTACGGATGCAATGGTTGGTGCCAAACAGTTTATACAATGTGGGTGGGATATTCAAAAGGGTTGCGCAATGCTCAAGTCTGAAAATGCGCCATTCTGCGATATTCAGCAGGAGGCAGTTGCGCCACTGAAAACATGCTGAGCAACAGCACAATGCTGATTAAGGCATGTGCAACCGAAGGGGGTGGAATCATGCATAAAGTCGCAATGCGATATTCAAAGGCTTGCGCAATGCACAACAGTGGATCAGGCGGAAGTTGCACCATAGCGGAAATGAGCCAAAATAAAAAGGCTCAAGGAAGAGGCGCAAGAGCGCTACAGGGAAGCCACATGAGGCAGGGAGACAGACAAGGCCAGAGGGAGAAAGAATGCAGGCCAGGGAGAGCAGAGGACAGAATAGGGGCAAGGGAAGGTGTGTGTGGGGCCACAAAGTGCAGAGGCCAGTAGGTGTACCCAGTGCAGTGGAGGTAGCAGTCAGGACAGCGGGGGAACAAAGCAACAACAGCCGGGGACACAAGCCAGGGGCATGGACAGTGCCAGCTTCCACATGGAAGCTGTGATGAGGGGGGTGAGAAGGCATGCTGCAGGGGGACGTGGCCGTGGAAGGGCCCATTGGCGGTACGCCCCCAACAGGCAGTACCGAGCCCGCATCAGCTTTGAGCTCTACTCAGATGTCGAGATTGTGGGCCGGTACTGCCTGAACAGGGCAATACTGAGGCAGCTCTGTGAGCTGTGCAGTGATGTGATGCAGGCACCCTCACGACAGAGCCGTGCTCTGTCAGTGGAGACAAAGGTAACAACCTGCATGTGCTTGCTCACCACGGGTACCTTCCAGAGACCAACAGAGGACACCACAGGCATAACACAGTCAGCCACATCATGCATCCTCACCCAATTCCTCCGCGCACTGCTGCCACATGCTGCGGAGTACATCCATTTCCCCAGCATCGTGGTGGAGTGCACAGCAAACATACAGGAGTTCCACAGGGTAGCACGTATGCCTGGTGTGCTAGGGGCAATAGACTGCACCCATGTGGCCATTCGCATGCCACCTGGTCCCGATGGGGCTGCCTATAGGAATTGGAAGGGATATGCCAGTGTCAACTGCCAGGTAGTGTGTGATGTCAGTGGGTGCATCATCAATGTCTGTGCCACGCACCCTGGCGGAGCACATGATTCATTCATATGGTACCAGTCGGCACTGTGCCATCGATTCGAGAGTGGGGACATCCCCACAGGACATCTAGTGGGTGAGTATGCATGTAGGACTGGCAAATCGGGGGCAAGGGTGGGTAAGCCACAGGTGCCATGGGTGTGGTACACAGGGTTAGGGGCAATATGAGCCTGAACAAGACACTAACCTCCACCATCTTCACACAGGTGACAGTGGATACCCACTCTGTCCCTGGCTGCTCACACCCTACCAGCGGCCCATGACCCCATCGCTGCAGTGCTTCAATAAGGCTCACGCCGCCACATGCAACATCATTGAGTGGGTGTTTGGGATGCTGAAGGCGCGCTTCCAATGCCTAGACACCTCCGGTGGTGCCCTACAGTATAGCCCCTCAAAGGCCTGTGGGATATTCCTGGCCTGTTGTATCCTGCACAACATGGCCAAAGACTGTGGGATAGCCGTACAGGTCGAAGAGGGGGGCAGCGATGGGGACGATGGTGATGCCAGTGATGATGGGGATGAGCAGCACCCCTTTGGACGACGTGACCCCCGACTGATCCGGCTGGCCCAGCTGCACCGGGACACCATCACAGAGGAGCACTTCACCCAATACAGGTAAGTCATGGGGCCATGTGCAACCAACAGTGGCTAGGGCACAACCCACATACACACAGGGAAACACACCAGGGGTGCATGACGGCAAGGGAAGTGGCAGGGCACAGAAGCACACACATACATCCAGGGAGGGGTGAACAGTAACACACCACATGGACAGACACACACACACACACACACACACACACAATAGGCACAAAGTGCACAGGGGTCAGGTGCACAACAGAGCAGGAACACAGACACTAAAAACACACATGTCCACAGGCCACCACATCCACTTACTGTCCATGTATGTGTGTCAGATGCTGGGCACCTTCGCATTTTGGTGTACAGCGCAATGCAGGCATCTTCATGTACATGCACCTGTGGACAGCAGTCAGGAGGGTGTGCAGGTGGTCCATGTGTCTGCATGTAGGGCAGGGCACCCACTGGTGCACTGCCCACCGAAACACACATTGCACACAGGGCAGCACCAGACAGGGCCCACACTGGGAGACAGCTCAGTCTTGCGGCACAGTGTCACGGCCACCTCGGATGCGTGGGTGGCCCCACTGAGACCCAGCAGCACTGGCAGGCTGAGCACGGGCCTCATGGGGTGGCACCGATGGACCACCAGGGGTTCCACTGCACGAACGCGACCTTGCCCGCACAGGGGTCTGCAACACACCGAACATATCTGCACCAGGGGTGCTCGGGATGCCCACAGCTGAACCCAGCATCGACAGGGTGGGTGTCGCATGATGCCGGGAATGGGGAGTGGATAGCATACTGCGGTGTGTGAGTGGCATAGGGGCACCTAACTGTGTGCCCAATGTGGCCACGACAGCAACCAATGCCTGTGTCTGCCTGTCAGTGGCAGCGGTCACATTCATCCACAAATGGTCATTCTGGGACAGGATCCTCTCATTGTCCCTGCTGTGCCACTCCAGAGCCGCACACAGTGCCTCCATGGACGTTGCAACCCGCATCTGCTGCTGTACTGATGCCTGCAGCAGGCGGGTGTGCTCGTCAAAGAGGTCGTCTGCCATATCGGCAACCTGTCCCTCAGGGTATGGAAGGGCCTGATGTACAGCACCCCTTGAGGGTGGGCGCTGCTCACCAGGACCAGGTATGGGCAAGTCCACAGGCGGTGCACCTACATCACCGCTGAGCCCTGTACCCCCAGTCCCGGTGGGTGACTGCTGCTGCTGCCCCTCCACCTGCTGTGCCCAAGGGATCAGTTGTTCTGCTGCTGTGGCCGCAACAGTGCCAGTGACCTGCACAGCCACCGGTGCTGCCCCACCGGAGCTGACAGGCACAGCTTGGGACTGTGCTGACGTGCTGGCACACATGTCAGAACCAGCTAGGTCCATGGGCGTGAGCTGTCCTATTGTGTGTTCATTCTGTGACACACACATGTCAATGCCCATAGTGGTCGGTGCATCGTCAATGGTGCAGGTCTGTGCCACAGCCACAGCGTGCTGGCATGCTTGCATGCCAGACCGCTGAGACACAGGAAGGGCACCCACCACACCTGTCTCAATGACATCAGTGATGGTAGCCAGGCGTGCACAGTGGTGCAGTGCATGCCGGCAACCTGCGGAGGTGGATGGTCCCTCCTCCAACTCCGGATGGCTGTCCACAGTGGACAGGCCCTCCACCGCTGACCCCTGCAGACACACAGGATCTGTAACAGAAAGGAAGGACACGTTAGTGCATGTGATCTACCTTCCCCCCGACCATGACATACCATGCAGTGATGGGCTACCACCTGTCTGGAAGCCACCTCCAGGAATGCCCTCAATGGCACTGCGCTGCATGCTTGTAGTGAGCCTGTCCTCTGCTGGAGTCAGCTGCACCACCTCCGGCTGGCCCCCGCCTGTTGCAGCACGTGCCGCCCTGATGGCTGCAACCTTCTCCTTCACCCTCCTCCTGTCAGTTCCCATCTTCTTTTTACACTCCTGCACAGAGCGCTGGTGGCTGCTGTGTAGGTTGACCACACATGCCACCCCCTCCCGTGCAGCAGCATGGACCTGAGGGTGCCCCGCCATCCACTGAGAAGTAGCTCCTCATCCAGGTAGGCCTTGAACAGTGCCTCCGTCTCATCCTTCGTAAAGTTAGGCCTTCTCTTCCACCCACCATCATCCTCCTCACCCAGTCCTTGCTCGGTCATTTCACAGCCTGTATGGGTGAGAGTGGTCACCTGTGACTGTGCAGTACACAGCAATTCTCTGAGGCGATAGTCCAGAACATCACAATGCATGCAACTCACCTATCAACTGCAGTAACCGAATATGGCCACTGCAGAACAGTGTCGCATATTTATAGTGCAATCCATGCAAATTAGGTCTGGAGCAACTTTAATGTGATGCACATCATGCTGCTGCACCATTGAATGGCTGATTGGATGATTTGCATATGATGGCTGAATATTGCGCTGTTGCGCTTTGCACAATACGGTTGAATGGGCTGAGCCAATGGCGCAGTTCTGTGACTGCATAGTACACCGCACTGCGCATGCCCAGGTAGCTTATGCAGGCATCTGCCGCACTGATGACATGCTGTGTGCAGTAGGCAATTCAGGGCACGGCCACCATTGTGCCAGTGGCGCTATGGCGATGGTCACTACATGGCGCTGTGGCACAACTGCACACTAGTCCACTGTAGCAATGGCACATAGGTGACCAATCGCACTGGATGCATAGATGTCCGATGGCGCTGTGCGTGGCCATGCTCCAGAGACCCATGACCCTGTGCCCAACATTTGCCCCCTTGGCGCTGTATGTATGGCATGTCTGCAGCTCTATCACGCTGTTCAGTGACAGCACGATAGGGACTGACGGCGCTGTACCGACAGCGCGATAGGGAATAGCGACGTTGTATTGCGCAACAATTCCATATGGGGTTGCCATGCTGTGGAGTGCCATATTGCCTATTATACATCCAGGGATGGCACGCAGAAGAGCACCCCAGTGGAGTGCCCTCAAGCTTGTGAACTTGGTAGCCGTAGTGGAGCCTCACTATGGCCCACTATTTGGGGAGGATCCCCTAGACAGGGCCAGGACACAAGTGTGGCAACAGGTGGCCACTGAGCTGGAGGAGGCCACTGGTCAACGGAGGTCTGCCGAACAGTGCAGGCACTGGTATGGGGACCTGCGGAAGAGGGAGCCAGCGCTACTGGCACATCTGCGGTTGCATGCCAGGAGGGGTGTGGTGCCTCGGCCAGGTGGGTGATCCGTCTATGCACCTGTATGGTCCATATGGGTAACACTGTCTATTGTGTCCAGCACATGGGGGAGGGTTGGTCTAGGGTTGGCTGTGGCAGTGTTAACAGGATATGTGATGTATGGGTCTGGCTGGGTGGGTGGGCACACTCATTGGGGCAGGGGGAATATGTTTTGGGATTGCACTGATGTGTTCTCACCTTTTGTTTCCCACAGACGTAGCGGAGCAGAGGAGGGCCATGGCTGAAGAGCAGGGTGCCTGAGCATGGTGGTGGAGAACCACGACACAGCAGCAGCAGCAGCCTGATGAGGGTGAGTGCCATGACATCATGATTGCTATAGCATGCTGTGTGACAGGGTGGGAGGCAGGGCATGGCCACCATCCATGGACACCACTGCCATGCATGTGACATGTGACAGTCAGCACTGTCCAGTGGCACTGCATGTCTGGGAGTGCATCAATGGTGGTCCATGTGTGCACTGGGCACATGGCTGTGGCACTGCCTGCCCACCGCGTAGCCACGCTACTGTTCGGCCTTGGTTGTGCTGTGCTGGACATGGGCAGCGTGTGTGTGTGCAGTGGTACACATGGCTGTTGCTGCCTGGTTGGGCATGTCTTGTGCACACGGTCACTGTGGGTGGGTACAGTCCATCACAGGAGCGGGGCACTTGGCTGTATGCCATGCATGATGGGTGAGCTTCAGGGATATGGACAGTCACACCCATTGACTCTGATTCCTTGTCCTAGGTGTCCAGATACTGTACCGGATAGAGAGGTCAATGCAGCAGCTTCTACAGGTGGTGATGGACTCGCTCGCATCCTGCAGGACCTACACCAGCATGGTATGCGATGGAGAAGGAGGCCCCGGGACCAGCACCAGGCAGCAGGGGAGCAGGCTGGCAGACAGTAGCTGCCTATCACCTCCCCCCTTTACCTATCCCTCATATCCTGCTTTCCCTTTCCCAGTTGTTCACCCCTGCCCCTTACCCACCCCTACCTTGTACCTGTACCCCCACCCATTTTGTAAATTTGTAAATAGTTCTTGTTGTTCTTCTTATTATTATTATTCTTGTTATTTTTGTAATACAGATATTTTGATATGAATACTGTGGTGGTCTCTGATTCACAGCTGGCTATAGGTGCTCAGTTGCAGTGGTGTGCATGGCATCTGGGGTGGTATAGTCATGGGTATGTGTGTGTGTGTGTGTGCATGGAGAGGTGTCTCTGGTTTGGGAGTGGCTTTCGGCCAGTATCTGTGGTGTGTGTTGTTCCCTGTACATTGCATTGCTGTGTGCAGTGTTCCATGGTGCCTGCTCTGTGTCCATTGTGCCCCTGTCAAGCTGCCCTTGGCCTGTGCAGCTGACACCCTTGCATGTCTGCGGCCTGCCAGGTCTGCTGCCTTGTCAGTGGGTGCTGTCCCTGCAGGTCATCCACTGTGACCATCACGATGCTGGGTTGCCACCTGTCACCGGTGGGGTGCATGTTTGCCTCGGGTGACACTGTGGACTCCATAGTTGCTGTCCCACCTCCACGCTGTGTCTTGTGTGTGTTGAAGGGGCAGTGCAGCACTGTCTGTGACTTGTGCTCCAGGCGTATGCTGGTGGCGTACAGGGCCACAGTACATGCACAGGGTGGGTGTCACCCCTGTGCCATGGTGGACTGCAGGCTGTGTGTGCACAGTTTTCATGTGCCCACACTGGTGGCTGGGTTGCCACACTACTGCGTCCCTGTGTTGGTGTCCCTGAGGGTATGGGTGTGTGTTTGCCCCTGCACTGTGTTGCATCCGGTGTGATGCATAGTTCCACACACCACTGTGGGTGTCTGTGCTGGCTGCTGTGGCTAGTGGTGAGTCACGCTATGACACCTGTCTACTGTGCAGGGTGCTGTGTCAATGGCAGTGGTGTCAGGGGCATGCCCTTTCCCGTGTGGGGTACCACTTGTGGTGACACATGTTCGGGGTCTGTGCATGTTGGCACTGTGTCTGCTGTTGTTGCATTGCCGTGTGCTGCCACCCACTGCTGGGTGCTCATGGTGGGTCTGGCTTGTATGGTTCTGTGGTACATGGTGTTACAGTGTGATGAGGGGGTTGCATGGGGATTCCTGCAGTGGTGGTCACTGCTCATGGGGTGTGTCTTGGGGTCACAGTGCAGGGTGTGCTGTGCATGGGGGGGCTGCTGTACACTGGTGTGGTCCGCCCCCCTTGCGTGGCAGTCTCAGCTTGCCAGTGGGTGTGCTGGGGCAACATGGCCCAGCTGTGCTTTGTTTACTTGTCCCCATGGGCCACTGGATATTCCGTCCTTCCCCCAGTTATGCTGTGCTTGGGGTGTCGGGGTGCATTGTCAGTTCTGCAGTGTGTTCCTGTTCCCATCTGTGGCATGGGTGGTGGGCCTCTGCCTACCTCCCTGGTTGTGCAGTTCCATTGCTCTGCTGCTGGGGAGCTCCCTGCTTGCGCTATGGCACCTCTGGACTGCTCATCTGGGCTGCCCTTGTTGCACTATAGCGCATCATATCTGCTCAGCTTCCCCTTCCTGGTTGCGCTATGGTGCAGGTCGTGCAATATTCAGATGTTGGCTGGTTGCACAATTTGGCTTGCTCCATGTTTGAATATCGTGTCTATTGCGCATGTGCGCAATGGACTTGTGCTTGCTCCTGCTATTGCACACATTTTGGGCACAGTTTGAATATCTGGGCCTGTTTGTACAGCTGCAGCAAATGGTTCTCAAATACAATAAACTTTCTTTGCTGCCATAGAAATTCATGTTTACCAGTGGCACTCGCTTGTTATTTATCCCTATGAATCAGAACAAGAAATGAGCAATTTCAGTATAGTCTCCAATTTCACTGTTTTATGAGACATTATTAGGTTTTGGAAACATCGTACATCACCTGTACTTGTCATCAGAAAGCGAAGCCTCACTATCCGTATCATGAGCAATTGGACAATAGTTAACATCCTTTGGGTCCTCTATAAAGCTATCATATGATTCAGTATCTGAATGACATACTGGGGATGAGGAGAATAAATGCTGCACCATGGGTTCTAGTTGCGTGCTTGCATCTCTTTATTTCATAATTGTCTGTATACTTATGAGTGAATGGAGGTTATGTTTTACAGTGCACAGTTTAACAGTAAGATGCATCATGGAACAGAACACAGAGAATACTGCATGGGCAACTATGCACAACCAGTGTGTTCTGACAAAGAGGGACTCTGAATACCATGACATAGTCGGCAAAGCTGAAGAGGGCCATGGGAATTAGGAACACGAGGTGACAGAACACAGTAGTCATGCATAAAGTAGCTCAGACTGTATTTTCTGAATAGTATGATGTTAAATTTGGGAATTTTGTTTTGTTTTTTCTGTTTCCCAATGTAACTGACTTGTGAAGTTTATATAGGTTATAGAATGATGTTGTACCACATAATTGAACAGAGGATAGCAACGATCTGGTAGCATTCAATGTTGTCCGGATGTAGTACTGACATCAATACTGCAGCAGAACAACATGATGTCAGTACTGCAGCAGAACAAGCATATTCTAGGCATGGAATTCAAACATGCACTTTATATAGGTCAATGTCTGTTCTTGGATTAATAACCACAAGCAAACACTTAGAAATGTTGACATGACATCATGATAAACATTGAGAACGATGCCTGACAGGTTTTAAGATGTCATGGTAGACTCAAGAAGTGTTTTCAGCGTAATTGTTAAACAAATACCATATATTATATTTTATAATCTATGGGCTACCAAGATTGTATCAATGTATATTGAATTATTGTACTTTAATGAATTATTAAATGGAACATTAATTGTTCTGACCATTCAATTTTCTTATACTATTGTTCGCGAGACAAAAGGAACGTTGACTAACCCATTAACATGGTGGTCAGTAGGGTGCACATTTTAACAATAGATATGATACAGTCATATGTTGAAATCTGTATAGTAAAAACATAAGCACAATTCAATGTTGTACTAACCAACACCAACGTTTCCACTTACTGGAGATTCATGAATACACACAGTGTTGTGCGGGCACTCGCCCTGCATCCCCCAACATCAAAATGCACATGGTGTATTCATTAATCACTAAAATGACAAGCCATGCCATTGACTTTTCCTCTGTTATTATGACATGCGCAGAGTATTCAAAACAGCAGTCTTTTTTGTGGTTAAACTAATACCGGCAATAAGAATTACATATCTATGCTCTTATGTGGAGGGTGATGTAATGATTTCTGAGTTCCACGTGTACAGAAAGTCACAGCGCATTGTTAGCTGACCGGATTTCCATCTATCATGGAATCCAATGTTATCTCCTAATATGAGCTGTCAACAGCATCATCCATGGATGTTGACTCTTCTAACTGAAATGATGGTGAGGCAACATCTGAGCATGTGGATGTGCACGTTTGATGATCTGCAAGACACAGTGTCATAAATTAATATAGTGTTTGAGTCATGCTCATGACAACATACGTCATTAAAAACAATTAACAAAGTCATATTATGTCCAAGAAATACATGCACCATGCAACGTGCATTTCAATTAAGCATTGTTTATCTTCAGCTATATGCTGATGCCAGTGTTCTTGCAGTACTCACAGGTGCATACAGACATGAGTTGGTGTTTACATAGTAATCAAACATCATAACAGATATCTTCATCAAGCAGTCCTGGATGTCATGTTGTTGCACATCTCTTTCTCTGCAAGATAATAGACTCTCGGACCTTGTTCTTTCCCTTGATATCCTCCTTTAACCATCCCTGTACAGCCTGTAGATCGTGTACCCTGGTATGTCTACATCCCAGATATGGAAATCTCAGTTTCCCAAGTTTCTATGACTACCACAATATCCAGACATACATATTGCATCATGGCCAATACTTCTGGGAACTTATAAAACAGACTAGGGTCACTGGTAATCATCGCCCTACATTTTTGGATGGCATTTCCTCTTTCTGCCACATACCTGTCCTTACTGCCTCTAACTTTTTCTTTTCATTTACACCTGTCCTGCACCCTATCAACTTATCTACCTTGGTGTTTACCTCACTGAATAACCTGTTTTGTAGTGGTCTGGCTGTGATTTCTGTGCTCTGTCTCAGTACTTCACAGCTTGACTGATGTAACTACACGACAATGAAGCATTTAAACCTATCACATATTATTCTTGACACCATCCTGGATAGATGCATACCAGCACATTAGTATAGGCCTGTATCCCTCCAGAGGGACCACCATCGCAAATTACCCCAAAACCATAATTTGTGAAACACTTTTCCAACCATTCATTGAATCCCGTGGTGTGGAGTGGCATAGTCTCAGCCATGCCACAGACCGATATCCCATGCTACTGTGATCCTGAGGATTTACCTTATGTTACAGCACCCTGACCCTCCTGAACCAACAGCTGTCCAAACGATAGTCTTTAATGGCAATCTTGTATGAGGAGGCTATAGACTTGGGGATGCCTGGCTGTGAAAGGAGGCCACAGAAATCCTGGGGAACTCAGCATGGAGATGAGAAACCTTCTCCTTCAGTCATGATTTTTGCCTTCAGTGCAGTATAGTGTGTGTGTGTCTTCGGGGGGGGTCAACTGTACATGAACTCCTCCATGAGCTGCAGCTTGGCTGATACTGCAAGGGATCCAGTGAGCCTTGACTAGGCCAGGGACCCCTCAATTTCTTGAACCTAAACAGTGGTTCAGAAATCTTCCATGAGCTACAGCTCAGCTGATACTGCAAGGTACTAGCCCTGACTTTTGGATTTGGTACCAGTAGAAGCTGATCTCCAAGTGGCCCACACTATCTTCTGCCTGCTGAACACATCTCTACTGTATCTCCCTCTATCTGTCTAGTTGAATTTATGTGCCAGGGTTTAATAATCTGTTAAATCCTTACAGTCATTTTTAGTTCTGAGTTAATATTAGAAGTGAATTTTGAGCCTTGAATGTGTAAATCCTTCTCCTGCTCTCTGGTCTGCACTCTGTGTCTACCCCAAATAGTCTGCTGTGCTCTCTGTCTTTGCCAACTTCTTTTGTTCTCTTTTTTCTGATGTAACAAGCCTCATCTTCCAGCCTTTAAAAAGCCTGTTTACTGTTCCATCAGCAGATTATATCCTCTCACCACTAGATGGCTATATCTCTGGTAGCAATGACAGTTTCTGTGTCTACTCCTCTATTAGCAGGTTATATGCAGCTGCCACTAGGAGCTCCTATCCTATCTGGCACATCACACACTCTGTTCCCCAGATTTTATCAGCTCAAATGTATCAACCCCAACTGCCACAGCCCGCTCCTCAGACTTATCACCTTACTTCTTCTGCTCTCTGGGAATGTCCACCCCAACCCTGTTCCTGGGTCTTCTACCCCCCTCTCGCACCCTGCTGGGTGTGGCCTCTGCATTGCCTCAATGAACATCTGCAGTCTCCCAAAGAAAACTGCTGCACTCCAGTGCTGGGTCACACAACACAGACCCGACATCATTGCCATAGTGGAGACCTGGCTGTCTGCATCAACCCCTAACTCAGCTGCCTCCCTCTATGGTTTCACCCTGTTCCAAGAGGATCGAGTTGGTAAGCATGGTGGCGGATGTGCAGTCTACTTGTGTTACTCCCTCTTTAGCCATGTTCTCCCTGCCCCCAAGCTCGGTCATGGTGCCCAAACCATCACCTTAAAAATCTCCCCTGACCCGGGCAGGGGCCCTCTCTATCTTACTACTACATACATACCCCCAAGGGCCCTAGGACCAGCAATCCACTCCCTTACTATCTCTCTACCCTGCCCCACAAAGCTGAGCAGCTCGTTCTATGTGACCTCAATGTCAACTGGCTAGGCTCCACTGCTGCAAACATAAAGGACTCCTTCACTGCCCTTGATTTAGCTCAATTAGTCACTCTTCCTACCAGATTTAACCAGTCAAGTGGCACCAGCTCCCTTCTTGACATGATACTTTCCAACCGCCCCCAAAAAATCAAGACTGTTAATGTCCTAGCTAACTCCCTCAGTGACCATTCCCCTATCCTCTGTTTCTAGTCCTCCCCCATGCAAAAACCTATGCGTGAAGTCACCTCCTGCCACCGCTTCCACCCAGGGGACCTCAGTAAACTGAAACAGTACTTAACCCAACTTGACTGGTCCCCAATCTCACTCACGACTGATACAGACACTGCGCTAGTCTACCTTACCAGAGCCTTCTGCAAGGCCTGTGACCTCTTTGCCCCATTTACCAGTACCCACTCAAAAAGCTATAATGCCACCTGGATTTCCCTTCCCTTATTCAACAACTAAGGCAGCGAGACAACCTCTGGCATGTTACAGTCGAGTCAGGCAGGACAGTGGACAGACAGGTCTATAGTGCCGCTCATAACCAATGCACCTGGGCCATAAGGCAAGCCAAGTTCAAGTACTACCAAACCACCCTGGCTGCCTTCTGGGTCTCTGCACATGCATTCTGGGATAATGTTAAGGAGCTCAATGGAAAACCTCACTCCCCCATCTCAGATATCTGTCAATGGCACTATTACCACTGACCCCCACATATTGCTGACTGCCTCAACACGACTTTCTCTGACCTAAGCGCAGTCCTTCCTGTCCACTTTTTTGACCCTATCCCTACCTCAGTCCCCCACCCTGAATTGCCCCCCATTTCTTCTCTGCACTATATCTCTCCATGAAGCCAAACCAGTCCTACTAAAAGCCCTCTCCAGCCACAACCCCAGCTGTGACCCCATTGACTCTAGGATTCTCTGTCTAGCTCTAGATGTCATGCTAGCTCCTCTCACTGACCTGTTAAACTGGTCTCTGTGCCTCGGTCAATTCCTGAGTGCCTGGAAATCAGCTGAAATGACCCCAATTCATAAAAATGGAGATCGCATATTACCAAATAACTACAGACCGATCTCCATCCTCCCTCCACTCTCTAAAGCCCTAGAAAAAATAGTATCCACCCAACTTATGGAATATCTAACCAAATACAGCATACTATGTCCAGAACAGCATGGTTTCCACCCTCGACACAGCACCACCACAGCCCTCCTAGAGTTCTCACAGTAAATACACTCTGCACTTGACTCGGGGGACGTTGCTGGGACAGTGTTCATTGACCTATGCAAGGTCTTTGACACTGTGCATCACCTCCTATTGCTTGACTCCCTCCATCAACTAGACTTCTCATCTGGCCCCCTTGCCTGGTTCTCCAGTTACCTCCATGCCAGATCCCAATGTGTCAAGATAAATGGTACCCTATCAGCTGCCCTACCTGTTCACTCAGGTGTCCCCCAGGGTTCCATCCTGGGCCCCACATTGTTCAGTCTCTTTCTAAACACTCTTCCTAGCTCCTGCTCGGGCAGTATGCTCCTATATGCTGATTATGCGATTCTCTTCGCCTCCCACCCCGACCTCATCACCCTCCAGAACTCTCTGCAGCTCACCTTCAGCCAAGCTGAAAAATGGTTCCTCGACCATCATCTAGTTCTGAACCTCAAGAAGACAAAATCTATGCTTTTTGCCCACTGCCAGAGTAAATCCAGAAATGCCCCCCTTCTTATCCTCCCCAGCACCCTACACCCCCTTGAACAGGTGTCTGCATACAAATATCTGGGCATCACCTTTGTCTCGGCTCTCTCTTTCCACTCTCATCTTAATTCCCTGTCCACTGCCATAAACACATGGATTGGACTCCTCTACCACCACAAAGACTGTCTTTCTCAGAATGCCCTCTGGCTGGCTACCACCTCCTCCATCCTGTCATTAGTCGACTATGGGATCCCTATCTATGCGGCTGCTGACCCCACCACCCTCACCAAAGTCCAGACCTCGATCAACAAGGCTTGCAGGCTCCTGACCGGTGCCCCCAGCAGAATGCACACATGCCAGCTCTACTCCTCCTCGAACTTACTCACCTTTGATGAGCCCCTGCGCTATCACACCTGTATACTGGCAAAAAAATCACTACTTGGGTTCTCCCCCCTGGTGGTTGCTGCATCCCTAAAATTGGCCTCCCACTCAGTCACCACCTGAAGCACAACCAAAGCCACCTTCCAGGTCCCGAGAGCCAGGACCTTTCTCGCCCAAAGATCATTCCACCACAGAGCCCCCTCTTGGTACAACTCCCTCCCCACTCATATCACAAACATCCCCAAAACTGGCCCCTTCAAAATCGCCCTCCGAAACCACCTCACTGACACTCAGAGCTGTAAATGCCCCTGACTGGCCAATACCTAGAGCTCTGCCTGGCCCAATTTACAGACAACATCCTTTCGGACTGCCTTCTCCCCAGCAGCTACCCCTCCCCCCCCAGGTATCGCTTCCTAGAACTCCTATTGATACCTTATTATTTATATACTAGATTAATTGTAACTAATTGAAGCCTTTGTACTCCTTTGTATTACTGGACTTGCTTTGTGTGTTCTTTTATTGTATCTCACCTGTAATGTTCTCCATTGTTGTACTACACCACCAATTGTTGTCTACCCCCCCTGCGACGATATGCCTTTGTAAATGAGTCTTTGACTCAAAGGTTGTAAATCTGAATTATGAAACAAACAAATAAATAGATAAACAAATAAACATGATTATTGCACATCATGTCTGTATACATACTGAAAAGCTATCACATCAAATATGTACTGTATACAACATAGTAAGAAGACAGAAAATGTGCATGTGTTGCAAGACATGATGAACCATGAGGTTTTGAAAAATACCTTTGTTCCTCACTAATGTAACCTAGATCATGGTTGAGTAGTGGCGACCCTTCATGATATTCACCATCACAGATAATTGAAAGCAGAAATTTACATTTTTGTGTAATAGCACACATGCATGATTCACATACCCGGTGCCTAGGATAGGTGACTCAGAATCAGGAAATGGGCAAAAACTGTTAGAAGTTACTCACACATTGAAATTTCCTTACAAGGGTAACCCTGGTATGGAGAACCAGGCTGTGACAGTGTCCTATTTTTTCGGTATTTGGGGTGGGGCCAATGTACTGTATGTCGGTACCAGGTAATGTGGGGTGTGTGGACACCAGTATACTAGCAGTGATTTGAAACATGAAAACAAGTTGTCTTGGCTTTGAAGTTGTAGGAGGAGTGCTCTTGCAATACTAGGTGTTGCTCAATGGGTAGAATAGACTTGGAGCATGAGATATTGGTGGGTGGGTAACATTAACTCACAAGCTATTTTTTTTCTCCTCCCCTTCTCCCCGGATGCCCACTCCTTCGGACCTCCTATGCCCTTCCATGTACCTGCCCTCCACCATTGCCAGCCTCTCTCCTCATATTGCTGTCCCCGAGGTAACCCAGTGTATCCATTCATCAGACAGGTCCCCCTCCTCTGAGAGGGAAGGCACTGGTGGGGGTGGCCAGCACACTCTCAGTTTTGGCTCGGGTGTCGCTGAGGTGGATCGGTCATGGGTTCAGTGGCAGTGGGGGCTGGAGACCATCATCTGGTCAGCCAGAGAGCAATTTCATGGTTTTCTTGGAGAGTGGCATGCTGATGTCAAGATGTCTACCACTGTTTGCCACTCCCCTTGTGCAATGAACCCTCACATCCTGCTGTGCTCCCAGCCTCCGCCAGGGGTCAGCAGGTGTTGGTGCACATCACCACTCTCCCCCCAGAGAAGGAAAGCTGTCCCTGGATGCTTCATCCTTCTCCCCCCAGCCGGCCTTCCAATGACCCAAGTCCATTCCTGAACCTGGGTCACTGGCATTGTAGACGGAAATCCAACCACTGCGCTGACTGGCTGTCAACTCAATAGCTGTTTACATAGTTTTATACATATCATATTCAGAGACTTTTTATACAATAAGGACAGCAAAGATTGATAAGGCACCAACACATGATGGTACATAACATCGGGTCCTCAGAGAGAAGGCAGCTTACTAGTAGCCATCATAAATTAGATTCTAGACACCTCACTGGAGACATTGATGTTGCAGCAGAGGCAAAGTTCAGATCATGTTATAGAACTGCACAACAGTGAAAAACAGCATTCAGACAGGAGGCAATGCCCTGTCAGGCAGTGGACCCCTGGACGAGCAGCAGGAGCATGATGGCCGCACAACACATTTATGCACAACCACCAACTCTTAGCATCACCTACACCAGTGTAGTAATACACCACACCCAACCAAGTGGACATAGGTGCTTGTACAACATGCGCTTAATAGCAGGCTCGCATGATGCTTCTCTAATGTCAACAGCAGTGTGACAACCAAAACATTCATTAGTACTAGAAACACACAACTGAGTTTTAACAGTGTTAGTGGGTTCGGGGGCATGCATGGTGGGTACTGCATGGGACAGTAAGTGCAGGCACTTAACAAAATTAATTTTATGCTACATTAGAACTGAGGGATCTAAACATGATTCCTTGAAATGAAAAGAGCAACATACACTATATTTTGTGGGACCAACCCAATCTGCATGTTTTGTCCTTACAAACTGATTCCAAAGCCTATTCACACGCTGATCTTTGGGGAATGTAAATAGTGAAAACCCAGCTTTGATCTGTCAGACAGGTGTGTGCTGGGCAGCTGAACTCTGGATCCTGAATGTTGGGATTCCGAGTTTTGGCATTCAGTCATACTCCCCTTCTTTATTGAGCCTGACAAATCATTATTGTACAAAACCTTTGATGTCTTTAAAAACATTTCCCCCACCCACATTAAACAAAAATGCATATCACACACTTCCAAAACATTTATTCCCTAGATTTTTCATCTCTTTCCTTTTATTTTTAAACTCTGACTTTTTATACCTGTTTTGTCCTGTACACCCAACCCTCCCCATTTCTTTACCAAGCCCCCATTCATTCTTGAAGTAAAATACACTTCCCTTCCTCTTCTACTTATCTTTTCCCTTTCCTTTCCTTTATTTATGCCTCAGTGTGTGTACTGTTTTCTAAATATACCTTGTCTACCATAATCCCATCTCATGCATATTTAATAAAAAACCCTCCACCACAATGTAACCTTGCTCTGGGGGTGTATTTTACACTCTGTTTTGTATACTTCTAACATTGCTTGTTCACATAATTTACTAAAGCGTTCATATGACATTTCTTGTTGTTGTAATAATAGCTGGCATCAGCTCTGCCACAAGTAATACTTCAAGCATCCAAACAACAATAGCAAAGTGGAGTTGTGAAAGTGACTCAGTAATTCAAGGAACATTCTCAATGCTAGATTTCTATAGCTCATTTTTCTCATCCAAGGCATCTTCCACTTAATTGATAAAAACTCCCATAAACCTTCCGCGTAAATACACTGGAACAAAAAATGCTCCTGCGTTTTCACTCTTGCCCCACATCCTGGATACAAGCAATTTCTTTCTTCCAGAGATTTGTGCATATGATTACCTCTCACCCCTATCTTCCTACGTGCCATTAACCACTGCACATCTCACATTCTAGCCAGACATCTAGTGTTATTTGACATTTTATACACATATTTATTTTCTGTTGGTGTACCTACTTTAAACTCTGGTTCTCTTATCCCAGTTTCTCCTAATATTGTATAATACATCTGCTTTCTCTTCCCTTGTTCCACTTGAGGTCTTCCACTTTTGCATTTTTCCCAATGTCTCCCTATAATACCCTGGGATATTCTGTCTCCTCCCACCTTTTGGAGCTTCCTCTATGCAAGTATCTATAATCGTCCCTAGCACATTTCTACCGCACTTTCCCACTATGCCCCTTTCCTGTTCCAACATCTTGTTCAAATTTTTATACCAAAACAAGGTATGGAAAATCTTATGGGGTTAATCTTCCCCAACCCACCTCTTTTCTTTCTAAGTATGTCACCTTCCTTTTAATGGGGTTCAACCTGCTTCCCCACACCATTTGAAAGAACAAACTCATTAACTTTTTCTCCGGCTCCACAGGAGTGGTAAATACTACTGCTACATAGAGAAAACAAGGAAGAAGAAACTGCTTAACCACAAATACCCTTTTTAGTTTAGATATTTTCCATGACTTCCACCTTGTTATTTTTTCTCCCCCCTTTATCAATGCTCCTTCCCAGTTTACCTTACTCATGTTGCCTTTCCCAAACTGCATCCCCAAGATCTTTATGTCTTCCCCGATAATCTTAATCTGTTTACTTTCCTCACTGCCTTATTAGAGTCCCAACCTAACCCCCCTACTCTTATCAACATTCAGTACAGCTCCAGATGCTTTAGAATAGTATTTCATTATTTCTATTAAGCAAGCTGTTTCCCCTGTGCTCCCAAGAAAATAGACAGATCATCTGCATATGCCGTTACCTTTATTTTATCTCCCTCCTGACACCCCTCTATGCCTTGAATCCTTCCTGACCCACTAATAGTTCTAATTAATGGGTCAATAGCCAAAACATATAAAAGAGGGCTCAAAGGGCATCCCTGCCTTACCCTTGATTTAAGAAAAATAAGGTTCCCCTCTCTTCCCCTAGTTCCATAACTTGAGTTGCAATTAGGTATAATAACTCAATCCACCTTCGAAACTCAGGTGGAATGCCGTAGTATTCCAATACTTTAAACAAATATACATGACTCAACCGATCAAAGGCCTTGCTTGGACCCAGAGAAATTAGGCACCCTTTTTTATTTTCCCTGCTTGTATACTCAGTAGCATCTCTAATGTGAGGTTCTCTTGAATTTTTTTTCCCTGGTATTGCACAAGATTGTGCTGGGTGAATGATTTCAGAAGCCACTCATCTCAAACGCTATTGTAATACTTGTGTCAAGATCTGAAAATCAGAATTTAGAATACTAATAGGTCTCCATTTCCCAAACTCTAATTTGTCTCCTGATTTAAATAAAAAAATTACAAACCCTTTGGAAAATTCCAAAGGGATATGCTAATTTTGAAACATTTCATCAAACACCCTGGCCAAACATGGTGCAACTATCCCTGAGAATGCTTTGTAAAACTCATTAGGTATTCCATCTTTCAGATCTTTAGTTACTCCTTCTATTTCCTGGACCAAAATCTTGTTCCCTAACTCTTTACTTTTATTCTCCTCTAATGTGGGGATACTGGCATTACCAAGGAACTCCATTATCTCCTGTTCCCTGATCTCCCTTCCCTGCATTACATTTCCCATCTGAACCTCCACTAGTTCTCCAATCCCTTCCATGGGACAGATGATCTCCCTTTGTTATTTCTAAGTCCGATGATCCTAGACCTGTTCTTTTTATCTTTGCATGCCTCACACGGGTCTGAAAATGAAGTATTTTGTGTGCCTATGTTCAATTCTGACACCAGTGTGGCTGCTTTATCATATTAAACCTTTCTCATTTCCTCCTTAACTCTCTCTATTTGGTCCAACTGACCTTCATTTCCTGCACATAAGACTTCCAATAGCTGAAAAAACTGATTTTGTTGCCCAACATATTGTTTAAAATCATTATTTGCTCTCTTTTTCCCATAGTCCTGAATCCATTTCCTCACAAAGCCTTTTGTATCCATCCACCAATCATACCAGATCTCATACAAACTAATACCCAACACTCTGTCCACAATTGTGGATGCCGGCCCTATTTTCACCCTATTCTGCAGACTCTCTGTATTCATTTTCCACCTTGTGTGTGGCTATTCAATACCAGTGTCTGTACATACTGTCGCCTTGATTATCAGATGGTCAGTTAATGCTGATGGTGACACCGGTGTTTTAATTATCCCTATCCTTTTGGATATAAACACATAATCGATCTTCAAAAATTGTTTCCCTTTAGTAAATGTGAATTTCACTGGGGGTATGGTCCTGTAAAATACATTTGTCAACCTGGCTGTCTCAACACACTTCTTTAATGCATAGGAGTCACAATATACTTTTTTCTCAGCTTCTTTTTTACTGTGTATATCCAATGTACAATTAAAATCCCCACCTAAATACACATTTCTTGCTGTATATAAGTATGGCTGCATTAATTTACACAACTGCACTCTTTTGGCCTTACTTTGTGACCCATAAATAACAACAAATCTGCTTGGTTGCCTGTGCCATAACCCATCCACCTTAAGTGCCCTTCCTGGCATAATATCCACCATCCTTTGTATCCTAAACCCTAAACCAGAGAATAAGACTCCTACTCCATCTGCTCTAGCCAGTCCAGAAGACCAATCAGGAGCTTAAAGGGCACAGAGGCAGAAAGTAAGCAGAGAGAGAAGAGAAAGAAAAAAAAAACAGAGGAAAGAGTAAGGATTCCAAACAACAGTTAAGGGGCCAGAAATAAGACATGATGGGAGTGGTGCAGTGCAGTGGCTGTGGAGCAGCAGTCTTCTGGGAGATGTTCTAGAGGATGAGGTGTTGTCCCATCTGCAGGCACCTCTCTGGGCTGAGGGAGGAGGTTGCTTATCTCCAGGCTGAGTTGTCCAGGATTTGTGGGACCTCCTCCTCCATCCTCCCTGCACCAGTGCCACTGCCGTTGCCTCAGAGGTTGCCAAGAAAGATGAGCCATTGGACGACAGTGGGCTCAGGGAGGGTGAGGGTGGTGGAACAGAGGTGCATCCCTCCAGCTGTACCTCTCCACAATTCCTATGCCATTCTGGCAAAGTGTGGTTCCTCTATGGAGGCATCTGCAGTGGAGACCAAGGAGGATGCTGGGAGCCTTCACAAAGGAGATCCACAGGAGGGTGGCATGGAACCCCACAGGGGAAGGAAACAACTCCTGGTGGGGGACTCCATTGTTAGGAAGGTAGAACTGGGAGGGAAGGGGAGAGGGAGGTAAGGTGCCTGCCTGGCACCATGACTTGGAGGGACAGGGAGCAAATCCTCAGGATTGCTGGATCAGCTGCACAGGGCAGGAAGTTGGATGTCATTGTCCAGCTAGGGACAAATGACCTGGCTAAGAAAGGGATTAGAGCAGTGCAAGAAAAGTTTGTGGAATTGGGAAGGGGCCTTAGGCAAGTAGCAAGCACGGTAACCTTCTTGGGGGTCCTGCAGATCTATGGTGTAGGAGAGGCTAGGGTGTTCTGCACCATGGTATTTAATCAGTGGTTGAAAAACTGGTGCAGAGCTCAGGGATTTGGCTTCATTGGGTCCTGGGGGTCTACCTGGAGTGATGCAAGCCTATACTGGCATGATGGGCTGCATCTGTCCAGGAGGGGAACCAGGATCCTAGGTGATAGGTTTAAATGCTTAATTGGCAAGCATTTAAACTAGCCAAGGAGGGAGGCATTGGAAAGGAGCAGGAAATCCTAGCCCACCCCAAAAATCACAGTAGTAGTAACGGTAAACACCAACATAGAGGTGGCGATAGGGAGAAGGGCAGGTAAATGGGAAAGTGACAAAGGCAAGAAGGACAGGGATGGGGCAAAAAGGAGTAAGGCCATCAGGAAATGGAGGGTAGTGAGTACCAATGCCCGTAGTCTGGGTAACAAGCTCCCTGAGCTGGTGGCCTTGATGGAAGAGGGATGCCTGGATATTGTAGCAGTCACAGAAACATGGTACACAGAGAACCATGACTGGGATGTTAACATACCAGGGTACATAACCTACAGGAGAGACAGCCAGGAGAGAAGAGGGGGAGGAGTAGCTCTCTATGTAAAGGAAGGGACAAAAATAATTGAACAAAAGAGTAAACAGGGAGGAGAGGAGGCACTGTGGGTCACCTTGGAGATTGGATAGGACACCACAATCCGCACAGGGGTTGTGTACAGACCCCCATGTCAAGGGGAGGGAATGGATAAGGATATGATAGAAGGCATTCTTAGGATGGCAGAGAAAGGGGAGATACTGTTGATGGGAGACGTGAATATGCCCGATGTTAACTGGAGCACATTTGCTGCAGCCACATCCAAGAGCAGGGCCATTCTCGATGCCCTACAGGTGGCAGGCCTCAGACAGCTAGTTTCAGAACTAACTCATTAGGGAGCAATCTTAGACCACGTACTCTGAAATGGGGGCAGTGAGAGGATCTCAGATCTAGAAGTGGGTTGCCATCTGGGAAGAAGTGACCATCAAACAGTGTGGTTCACATTAAACTCAGCTACAGAGTCAAGCCATAAAAAAGTGAGGGTACTGGACTTCAGGAGGGTTGACTTTGGCAAGATGGGACAGTGCCTCAGAAAAGCACTAGCAAACAGGCTAGAAGGAGGGGTGGAGCAACAATGGAATCATCAAAACTGCCATCACAGAGGCAACAAGCCTTGTGTGAAGCAAATAAACAAATAAAATGAAAGAAAAAGCTACTATGGTTCTCAAAAGAGGTGGCTGGGAGGTCAGGGAGAAAAGATAGCATTCAGGAAGTATAAGGAAACACAGAAGGAGCAGGCCAGAGGCTGTACCAGTTAAGGCAGAAGGAAGCAGGGAGGGAGTCAGAATAGCAAGGCCCAAACTGAGGAAAAGATAGCCAACTCGGTTAAGAATGGGATAAAACCTTTTATAGGTATATCAGAGAGCGAGAAAGACAAAGGGAGGATAGTGAGGCTGAATAGAATGAATGGTGGGTGGGCAGAGGGGACAGTGAAAAGCAGGGATACTGAATGAATATTTCTGCTCAGTATTCACAAAAGGGAAATGCCTAATCAATTAACAGAAGCACTCTTGATGGGGGGGGGGTCGATCCCAGCCCTTTCACAGAAGAAAGGGTTCTGCAAGAACTCCTAAAACTGAAGGTGGACAAAGCAATGGGGCCTGATGGAATTCACCCCAGAATTCTAAAAGAATTAAGGGGGGAACTAGTGAAACCACTGACTACTCTTTTTAACAGATCATGGGAGGATGGTGTGTACCCGAGGACTGGAGGAATGCGGTTGAGATTCCCCTTCACAAAAGTGGGACCAAGACAGAGGCAGGAAACTACAGACCTGTCAGTTTGACCTCTGTGGTAGGGAAAGTGATGGAGTCACTTCTGAAGGGAAGAATTGTTGAATACCTTGAGGCCAGTGGAGCACAGGACCCAAGGTAGCATGGGTTAACAGCGGGAAGGTCATGTCAGATGAATCTAATAGATTTCTTTGGCTGGGTGACCAAAGTAGTAGACCAGGGAGGGGCTGTGGACATGGCCTACCTAGACTTTAGCAAGGCATTTGACACAGTCCCACACAAAAGATTAATAGTCAAATTAACCAGCCTGGGAGTGAGTCCCAGGGTGGTAACCTGGGTAAAACATTGGCTGGACAACAGGACACAGAAGGTAATTGTAAATGGAGTCCACTCTGAAGAAAGAGGGGTTACTAGTGGGGTACTGCAGGGTTCAGTACTGGGTTCAGTCCTTTTTAATGTCTTTATAGGTGACATTGCAGAGGGATTGGAAGGAAAAGTATGCCTCTTTGCAGATGACACAAAGATCTGCAACAGGATTGATGCACAAGTAGGCATGAAAAGGATGAGAAGGGACTTGGCAAGGTTGGAGGAATGGTCAGAAGTATAGCAGCTAGGATTCAATGCAAAGAAGTGCAAAATAATGCACTTGGGAAACAAGAACCAAGGGGAAGATTACACAATGGGGGGGAGATAATAACAACAACAAAAAAGGAAAGGGATCTGGGGGTAATCATATCAGATGACCTTAAGGTTAGCAAGCAATGTGAGAAGGCAGTAGGGAGGGCTGGGGGATACTGGGATGCATAGGACAGGCATCACCAGCAGAAAACAGGAAGTTGTTATCCTCTGTACAGACAGTTGGTGAGATCTGAGTACTCGTCCAGTTCTGGAGACCCCATCTCCACAAGGACATAGACAGGATAGAGGCAGTCAGAGGAGGGAAACTAAAATGGTGCAGGGCCTGCAAGAGAAGCCATATGAGGAGAGACTAAAGGAGCTTAATATGCATACCCTTGAGGAAAGAAGGGAGAGGGGGGACATGATAGAAACTTTTAAGTACCTCAGTGGAATCAACAAAGTCCAAGAGGGTAGCATCTTTCAGAAAAAGAGATGTGCAAGAACAAGGGGACACAATTTAAAGATGAGGGGGCAATTCCAGGGCAATGTAAAGAAGTATTTTTTTCACAGAGAGGGTAGTGAATGCATGGAACAGCCTTCCTGAGGAGGTTGTGGGGTCTAAAACTGTGGGAGAATTCAAGAATGTATGGGACAGACATAAGGCAGTTCTTGTGGGGGGTAGTAAGAAACAGGCTGTTGGTTAACTAGGATCTGCAGCCTATCCTGTGGGTAAGGAAATGGTCAGACTAGGTGGGCCAAGTGGTCCTTATCTGCTGTTAAAGTCTATGTTTCTATACGATGGACCCCATACCCACTATCTTTGTGCCTGAGCCACCACCTGTACTAAGGAAAACCAGCTTTCTTGCACAATCACCACTTGACATGCTAAATTTCTTAACTCAACATATACAGTCTCCCCCCTTTTCCCCATTCAAGATGCTGCATATATTAACAGAGGCCAAAGTAAATAACACCATGATCAAAAAGCCACATACTTAACAAGCTATCTCTCTAACCACTTTTTAACTTCTGGTACATTTCTCTTCTCTTCTCTTCTCTTCTCTTCTCTTCTCTTCTCTTCTTCTCTTCTCTTCTCTTCTCTTCTCTTCTCCTTCTCCTTCTCCTTCTTCTTCTTCTTCTCCTTCTTCCCCCCTTTCCAGGAGTCCCATCATTTAGTTCCATACTTTGCTTCCCTATATTTGAAGAAGATGCATCTGAATCTGGTTCCCCCCAAGTTCAAATCCCCTCCTTTAAGCCCGTTCAATACTTTGAAAGGGTTGGTTGACAATATATCTGGTGCAGTCACTTTTTTACTCCTAAGGCTGATACATCTCTCGAGCCCTGGGGCTTGTTCTTGGCTCTTTTCAGGGGGGGGTGTGAGGCAGTGCAAACCTGTTTCCATTTCTTCCTCATTTCTATCCACTTCTTCTGTTTCATCCCCTTTCCTTCTTCCCAAACCACCTCCATTTATTTCTGCCTCAACTATTATCCCAGTCGAGGGTTCTTCCTCTACCTCCAGTTCTCTGTTTGCACATGTTCCTCATCTGACTCATTTCTAGAAGGCTTCTGTGGTGCGAGTACACCAGGCCCTGACCTCTCTCTATCCTCCTTCCAAGAGGGTGATTCTTTCTTTGGTTCTGACTGCTGGGTTTTCCTAATTAAATCATCTGGATTAACACTTCTTGTGTTATTTTGTGCTGCCCAAGGGCAATTCTGGTACATGTGCCCATACTCTTCACACAAATTACACTGCATGTGATTGGAGCACTGGAATTACTGTGTCCAATCTCTCCACATATTCTGCACCTTATTGCATCACATACACTAGACAGGTGGGATCGGGACCCACACCTGTAACATGGCATAGGTTGATCAAGATAAAAGATTACCCTCCCTGTCCTTACCCAGAAAAAAAACTGTTTGGTATATGGGTAACACCTTCTTCAGATTGGTGCAGCCTCCCTTTAAATCATCACCTTCCAGTCCTTAAGAATTCCGGGTCAGCTGTTGCTTCAGGAGGACCCAACACAGTACATTTCTGGTTTAGCCATTGTTTGATGTCTCCCACATGTACACATTCATTTTGAAACATGACCTTAATTATTCTGGTAGTAGTTTTGGTTAAAGGGACTGCTATGAAGGGGGCCCAAGCTGGAGAAAATTTCAAAAGGTTATATTTTTGCCAGAACCTTTCCAGCCCCTTCATTGATCTAAAATTCACATCAAACATGCCTTCCCCAGCAATGTGGATAAGCGTATACATTTCTGAGGCCATGAACCCCATTGAATCTTTTAACAGCATCCTGCCCACATATATCCTGTCAGGGAATACCTCAAGGCTACCTTTATACCGTAACCATACCGCAAATCTTCTGGGAGAGGGTTCAGTAAAATTATTCTGGTTAAAAGACCTATTTCTGCCTCTAGGTGGGGGGAGGCACACTTGGTCCTTCTCTTTCTTGTTCCTTCTCCCCGATCACTCTGTTCTTTAATGCCTCTGAATAAGTCTTGCCCCTGGTCTGGGTATTCCATTCTATCTCAATCCTTACTGGACCAACCAGCCAAGCCAGATATGCCATCTTCCCTCTGGCCCTTTCTCTGTTCAGTCAGACCCTGCTTCTTGCCATTATTACACACACCTCCTTCCTTCACTTTTTTCATCTCCACAATGTTTTCTTCTTCTGTGTGGCTCCCTTGGGGCTCAATCCTCCTCACCTGACCAGGCCCCGCCTGCACTGGGATCCCAACCTCACTGTGCCCAGTAGCCTTTTCCTGCCCCCTTGCAGTCCCCTGTTTACCATTTAATTCAGAACTTTCCTTTCCGCTCTGTGTCAGGTCACTGCGGCCTGATTCTGGCTGCCACCTTCCATCAAGTCTCTTTCTCCAACTCACACCTTGTAGCGCAATTCCCAGTCACCAGTCAGCTGTCTGCTGCTCCTGCTCAGGTAACCCAAATGCTTGCCATACAGCCTGGCTCACTGACCCTCCTGACACCACTGCTCTCTGGTCTGATTTGTTCCCTTCCTGAATTCCTTTCCCTCTCACATCCACTTCTGGTTCTGGGTTATCATGTTTGTTTGGTTCCTTTCTCAATTTTTCCATCCATCGCTCATAATGTTTCTCAAGGATCTGTCATAAGGTAACCCATTTTTCCTCAATTATTTGCTTGAGTTGTACTGCTGCCATGCCTTTGTCTTGATCTGATGTCCTTTTTTCCACTTCATCAACATGCTGCTCCAAAAATATATTGTCCATTTCAGTCTCCTCATTATCGAAAATGCCTGACATCGGAGTTGACTCACACAGCTCTTCTTCTTCAGACAAACCACTCTCTGCTAGCTCTGCCTCCATTGCCTTCTCCACAGTTCTGCTCATGTCCTTCTCCATTACCTCCATTCCTCTACTGACTCACACTCACCAGGACAGCAGTTCCTCTACAGGTCAGTAGGGGGATGCTCATTATAATAACATCAAAGCAAAAGTGGGAGCAAGGCAGAAGCAGGAAACAACAGACCTGTTAGTTTAACCTCAGAGATAGGGAAAATGATGGAATCACTTCTGAAGGAAAGACTTGTTGAGTACCTAGAGGCCAGAGGGGCACAGGACCCAAGGCAGCATGGTTTCACAGTGGGAAGGTCATACCAGATGAATCTGATAGATTTCTTTGACTGGGTGACCAAAGTAGTAGATCAGGGAGGGGCTGTGGACATGGCCTACCTAGACTTTAGCAAGGCATTTGACACAGTCCCCCCACAAAACATTAATATACAGGTTAGTCAGCCTGGGAGTGGGTCCCAAGATGACAGCCTGGGTAAATAATTGACTGAAGAATAGGACACAGAGAGTAACAGCAAATGGAGTCCACTCTGAAGAAAAGGGGGTTACTAGTGGGGTACCGCAGGGTTCAGTATTAGGACCGGTCCTCTTCAATGTCTTTATAAGCGACATTGCAGAGGGACTGGAAGGAAAAGTATGTCTCTTTGCAGATGACACAAAGATCTGCAACAGAGTTGATGCACAAGGTGGGGTGGAAAGGATGAGAAGGGGCTTGGCAAGGTTAGAGGAATGGTCAAATGTATGGCAGCTTAGATTCAATGCTAAGAAGTGCAAGGTAATGCACCTGGGAAACAAAAACCCAAGGGAAGAGTACACAATGGGGGGTGAGATACTAACAACAACAAAAATGGAAAGGGACCTGGGGGTAGTCATATCAGATGACCTAAAGGTGGGCAAGCAATGTGAGAGGGCAGCAAGGAGGGCTGGGGAGATACTGGGATGCATAGGGAGAGGCATCACCAGTAGAAAACAAGAAGTTATTATCCCTCTGTACAGACAGCTGGTGAGACCCCATCTGGAGTACTGCATGCAGTTCTGGAGACCCAATCTCCACAAAGACATAGACAGGATGGAAGCTGTTTAGAGGAGGGCAACTAAAATGGTGCAGGGTCTGCACCAGAAGACATATGAAGAGAGACTTAAGGAGCTTAATATGTATAGCCTCGAGGAAAGGAGGGGGACATGATAGAAACTTTCAAGTACCTCAAGGGAATCAACAAAGTCCAAGAGGGTAGCATCTTTCAAAAAAAGAGGTGTGCAAGAACAAGGGGGCACAATTTGAAGATGGGGGCAGCTCAGAGGTAATTTAAGGAAGTATTTTTTCACAGAGAGGGTTGTGGATGCATGGAATGGCCTTTCGGAGGAGGTTGTGGAGTCAAAAACAGTGGTGGAATTCAAGCATGCATGGGACAGTCATAAGGCAATTCTAGGGGTTGGGGGTAGGAAGAAGTTGGCTGCTGGTTAACTAGGATCTGCAGCTTATCCATTAGGTAGGGAAATGGGCAGACTGGGTGGGCCAAGCGGTCATTTTCTGCCGTCAAATTCTATGTTTCTATGTTTCTATAAATATACAAATAGTGTTAAAGCACACAAAAACAATATACAAATCATAAAGTAAAAAATGAAACTTAATATAAATCAGTGTTAAATCACACAAAAAAATACAATTCATAAAGGAAAACAAATGAGTATTACAGTCATACTTTTTTTAACTAACTGTTTCAAAAGAAATTAATTAGGGTGCAAAATCATACTATCTGGATAACATATTAATAACATAAGTGCATTTTAACCTTGTTCTTTAGGGCCATAAACCAGTTTCTAGGTGTCCATCACAGACATCTATATTCCGTTGAAATAATTTGAATTTAATAAATATTGGAAACCCTTTCCACCATCTAAAAACTTTTAAGGGATCACTAGTCAATTCATCTTTGTAAAACACTGCCCTCATAGCTTGAGATACTAAGATTGAAAAAGTGGTAAATGGCATTGTTTTTGATGCAACACCCGTTGGCACCTGGCTTGCATAAATAATATTTCAAAATACAAAAGAAAATAGCCTGTGTGTCTTTATGAAATGTATGGAGAGGTGAAGAGTATAAATCTAATATAAAACAATTATAAATTAAAAGACATAACCATGGCATCTTCCACTGGGAAGCTAAGAATTTCCAACATGCTGAGGAATATGAACAGTCAAACAAAAAATGTTTCATAGTCTCCTCCTGTCCTATACAATGCATATACAGACAGTTCTTATCATCTATAATTTTATGTTTCCAATGTCCCCGAATGTTTAAACGTCCATGCATAGTCCACCATAAGATTTCCCACATAAGAGGTGGAATCCTTTTGTTATTCAATTGTGCTAAGGCCACTGCATTATTTTCAGGTGGACAAAGTTTAAACATTGGGGTAGTGGGATGAATCAAGGAAAGAATAATTCCATACGATTGTTTTGCCATATGCATCTTTATAATGTCACTTTCTACCATCCAATTAAATAATTTCTGAGCTGCTGGTTTAAAAAATTTGGGAGATGTAAGTTACTGTGTATTCTAGGAGGGGGCCGGGTTCCACAATAAAAAATAATGACAGAGTATAACCTTAATCCATTGATTATCTAAAGATGTCACAGGAAGTAATCCTTGTTTTATTGTTTGAGAAAAAAAATATGGTATGAAGAAAGACAATAGGGTCAACCATACACAACCCCCCTTTTTCTCTAGATAAGTATGTGAAACTTCATTTAATGTGATTGAGATGAGATCCCCACAGCATCTGGAAAAAAATATTATAAAGTTTTTTTTCAAACTGCATGGGAGGAGGGAAAACCACCGTTATATACAACAGATTAGGTATGAGGAACTGTTTTATGATTTGTATCCTTTTAATTGTGGATAATTTCCAAGCTTTCCATCTTAGGACGTTCTGCTCTAAACATTGTATAACCAGTTCCCAGTTATGAACAGCTAAATGCTGACCCCGCCAAAAACACCCCCAGAATTTTAATGGGGTTATAAGAAACATGAATACCGCCTATTTGGCACTGTACTGGGCCCTCAGGACCTAAGTGCAGATTTGAACTGGTCGATTCTGCTAATTGTGGCTAGTTCTGTTGGAAGAGAGGAGAGCCATAGCGGGGCCCAGTATTCGAAGAAATGCTGACATTGGGTAGTGTGATGGTAGGGGATCTTGATTGAGATTTTATTGGATGTCCTTGTGGTCCTAGTTGGAACAGCCTAGTGGATGAGGGAGCTGGGCCCAGGGGGAAGTAGGCCCAGGGTTGTTTTTTTGGCAAGGATGCAAGTTTGATAGCGGGCCCTATCAGACAGATTTAGTCAAATGGTTTCCTGGTAGAGGTGGCAGGTATGAGTCAGGCGAGGGGCACCCAGTGCGAGTCAGCAGGCTTTGTTGAGCATAGTGGTGAGTCTCCTCAGTGTGCTGTCCAAGGCTGCACAGTAGATAGCAAGGCCATAATCAGTGGTTGAGAAGACCAAACTAGTTATGGAGAGCTGTAGGGCTTTGGGAATGAGGCAGCTACGGTGCTTGTATAGCAGGCCAAGCTTCCTATTAGCTGCAGTGGCCACCTAGTCGATGTGGTTGGCATATGAGAGGGAGCTGTCAAGCTGAGGCCCAGGTATTTTAAATTGAAGACCATTTCAATGGTGTTCTTATGTAGATTCAGAATGTTGAGAGTTGCGGCCTTATGGCGGCTGTGCGCTGAGGCAAAGAGCATGGTCTCCATCTTTTTGTGGTTGACTATGAGTTTAGCTTTGTTCAACCAGCCTTCAGTATTGTTGAAGTCCTGTTGGAGAAGTTGTTCCAGAATGGTGGGGTCAGGATTACTTGAGTAGGTCACCGCATCGCATCATCAGCGTAGAGAAGGATTTGTTGTCAGCAGGCTAGTGGTAGGTTCTTTAGAAAGAGGCTAAAGAGGAGAGGGCCAAGGATGGAGCCTTGGGGGACTCCAAGGGACACTTGAAGGAGGTCACAGAGTACATTGCTTATTTTTGCCTGCTGAACACGCCCTGAGAGGTAGCTCCAGAACCAGCACAGGGAGTCTGCAGAGAGTCCTATAGCCTCTAGTTGTGCCAGGAGGAGGTCATGGTTGACCGCATTGAAGGCCTTGGTGAGGTCGATGAAGGTTGTTCCCACCAAGTGCCCCTGATCGAAGGCATTATGAATGTAGCCCGTGAACTCAAGAAGTGCAGTGGTTGTACTGTGGCATTGCCAGAAGCCGTGCTGCTGCTGGTATTGAAGTTGTAATTTATCGAGCTGAACACTTAAATTCCTGACCTAGAACCATACTGCTATAGCTTTATCCCAAAACAATTTTATAACAGGACAAAACCATAAAATATGCAAACGAGTACCCTTCACTATTGCATACCTCCACCATTCATCTGCAGCAACTGGACCAAGTTTATACATTTTACAGGGTGTATAATACTAGTGATTAGCTATTTTGTATTGTGTAAGTTGTCCCTAAGCCTCTCTACAAGCTTTTAAGGTCATTCCCAACATTTCCTGCTATTCTTTGAAGGAGATTTTTTGCAACTAGTTCCTTCTGCCAATGATCTAAAAGTGACAAGTTTGGGTCAAAGAGTGAATCTAGCATAAGAGAATATATTCTTCTATGACCACTGTTAGTATAGCAAATTTGGTCTAAAAGATGGGGTTGTAGGCGTGGGCATCCCATTGAGTTTAGAACTTCTCTTAATTGTAAATATTTATGGAATTCAGTTCTAGGAATTTTAAATTAAGATGAAATTTGTGTGAAGGACAGTAATGATGCATTAGAATGATCCCATATGTCTACTAGGAATAAAATGTCTGCCCTTTTCCAGTTATGGTCCATACTGTGCTTCTCTCTCCTATTTTGATTAAAGGATTTCCCCACAGCGGACAATGTAGGGATGTATTTGGAGACCAATCTAACATGGTGGTTACTGATTTCCATGAACTGAACACTTGGTGTAAAACAGGATTGGACGAGCATATTTTAGAAGAATCAGAAAAATGCACAACTCTTGGATGGTTACCTTTCAATAGTTTCATCTCTACAGAAATCCATCCTGGGATATCTTGATTTTTATTGAGCCATAGTGATTTAATACTTTGCACCGTGGTGAAGGCATCATGTCTTAGTTTAAAATTAGATAGGTTGAATCATACTTTTGACTTTTGTTGCTGGAGTATCCGTAAAGAAATCCTTGGGGGTTTGTCTTCACATAAAAAAGTTTTAATTTGAGAGTAGATTGTGTTAAAATAAATTTTAGGAATCTTAATGGGAAGGTAATGAAGGAAGTAGTATATTACTGGTGCTGACATCATGTTGAAAGCCTGGATTTTCCCCCATAGAGACAAATATATTTTCCTCCATCTGATGAAGTCTGAAAACATTCTGTCTAGAATAGATTTAAAATTGAGTGAGATCATTTGACATATTGAAGGGCAGATGAGAATACCCAAGAATGTTAGGTGTTTAGTCACCATCTTTATATTATGCAATTTAAAGATAGAATTATTAAATTGTTTTGTTAGTGGGAGAACTTCAGATTTTTCAAAATGTATTTTAAAACCTGAAAAGGTGGCAAATTCTTGAACAATAGATAAAACTTGAGGAATAGTGGACTGTGTACTAGTTATTGAGAGCAGAATATCATCTGCATAAACTGAGATTTTTTGTTCTTTACATATTTTGATACCTGATAGTATTTTGCATGAACAAAATTTAATAAGAAGAGGTTTTATGGCTTATAAGAATAGTATGGGTGATAGAGGACAGCCTTTATGTGTGCCTCTATAAATTTGGAATTTATTGAAGGACATGCCATTAATTCTGACTTTTGCATAAACCTCAGAATAAAGAATTTGCAACCAACTACAAAAGTGAGGACCTAGGTTAAATTTCTCTAATATTTCAGATAAGTATCTCCACTCTATCCTATTAAATGCCTTGTCGGCATCAAGAGATAACAGAGTAGGAGAATGTGGGATAATCCTAGCTTCATGAATAATATGAACTACTTTATGAAAAAGATCTGAACTACGTCACCCACATACAAATCCGACTTAATCAGGATGAAAACGTTTTTGAATAACCATATTTAGTCTATTGGCCATAATCCTTGCAAGAAGTTTGCAATCCACATTGATGAGAGATATTGGCCTATAGTTGCCACAGAGTGTAGGGTCTCTGTCTTTCTTGGGAAGTACCACAATAGTTGTTTCTCTCACAGTTGGGGGTAGAGCATCTATCTCTAAAGCATTACAATAAACTCTATGTAAAATTGGTATTATTAGTTGTGTGGCAGCTTTGTAAAATTCACCTGAAAGCCCAAGTGTTTTAACAGTAGGGAGGGACATAATTGCTTTATGAATTTCCCCAGAGGTAATGGGTTTGTCTATTCTATATTTGTCATGTTCAGGAATCACTGGCAATTTGATGTCTTTTAGAAATTGACCAATATCTTGACTATGGAAGTGGGGGGACTGAAGAGAATTCTCCAAATGTCCAACCCACCACCGGCTGAGGTGGCACCAAGGTTTTCTATTGATAGTACCATTGCCGCAGCCCCCAGTGTGATGCCTCGGTCACCCCAAACTTCAGCAGACATATTTTGCCATAATTGTGGGAAGGATGGGCACATGAAGAGGAAATGCTGGTCTCAGAAAGACTTAGAGAGAGTGGTGATCCAGCTACAAGAAGAGCTTTGGAGCACAAAACAGTGGTTAAAAGGTGCACAAAATGACTGCAGTGAAGGTCCCAAAAATGCTAACTCACGTCCTTCTGTGGCTAGATCATCTAACCAGGCCCTTGCTACTGCCTCGCCAGACTGGTCCAGAATAGTGGTCCCTTCAATGGAAGCTACAGTAAAAGTGAATGGTGTGCTCACCAGAGCTGTGTTGGACAGTGGCTCCCAAGTGACAATTATGTTCCAGGATTGGTATCAGAAGTATTTGTCAGATGTAGTCTTACGACCATTGGAAGGACTGCATGTATGGGGGTTAAGTGAGAAGGCCTACCCCTACTCCGGGTATATCCGAATTTGGCTATCTTTCCCTACCTCCATGGCTGGAGTGGCAGAGCAAGTAGAGACCCTGGCCTTAGTGTGTCCCTCTACTGGACTGTATGATGGGATTCCTCTACTAATTGGGATAAATGCACATCTGTTTGTATGGTTGGCGCAGTTGTGTTATGAGAAACAGGGTTCAAGGACTGGTAGAGCTTTGAGAATCCCAGCCTTGATCAAGAACACCTATGAGGCATAGAGGGATGCTGAAGGAGTGGATTCAGAGAAACCGGTTGGGATTTTCTGGAAGAAGGTTCCTAAGTCTCTGATCCTGGTGCCAAATGTTCAGTGTACCTTACAGGGAGAGGTCCGTATCAGAAAGGATGTCAAGAATAAAATCATCATGTTGGATGCTCCAAGCGATGGGAAATTTCTGGAAGGACTGCTGGTCAAGCCAAGTATTTTGCAGAACCCACGCGCTTTCAAAAAAGCAACCCAAATGCACAGACCGAAACACTTTGTAAAAATAAAGCATATATGGCACAGCTTACCATGTCTTCAACTTTTATTCTGGTCACAGTTGATTTTCACACAGCAACATGCGAGGTGCAGCGACTTTACCGGGTGGAAATAAATAAATAAAAACTTAGTATCGCAAACAGTGCATATTATTACATTGACCGGGACAGCCGAACAGACCAGCCCACGTGCGTGATGACGCACGGGAATCAGCTGACGTTTCGGCGAAAGCCTTCCTCAGAGCTGATTGGTCAGCAGAACCCATCACTGTTTTATAGTACAAAGCATGCATATTAAATACCCATCACCCAATAACCAGTGGGGCATCACTTCTCCCAGCCTGACCACTCAGTCTCAGATATGTCAGTAATGGTCTTAAAAGGAAATCTCAAAAACACACAACAGAGACGAGTTTTTGAGATTAAACTTATTTTACATCTCAATATGGTAGCAGATGGGATGAACTTGGATATTGGCTTTATGGGACACTAGAAATTAACATCCACAGACCTTTTCTTCTTCAAGCTGACATATTATAGGACTTCAACATGTGAGATGTGGATGCGTGTGTGTGTGTATGTGGGTATGTGCTGTGGAGTATGTGATATAATAGATGTGGGGCTTGCTGTCACATTGAGGTAAGTCTCTATTTAGCTATATGGAGGTATAATGTGTTACTATTTTCATTTCACACACAACAATTCTCCTTACTTTTATCTTTGCCTGTGTGTGGGAGGATTGATTCCATTGCACCATATTCAGTTTACCCAGCCTGCTAGTGTACATACAGGAGTGTTATCTTATACTGTTATATAATTTTTGTAACTCTGTACATATTGGGATGTGTGATCTCATTTGCTTGGGGTCCTGCACATATCTTTTACATTAGGCTAATATTGTAGTAATTTACTCAGAATTTCATTACAAGTTGTATTCCTTTGGGGAACAATTACAGGACTGAAGTTAATATAGGTTCACTAGAGAGATTGAGAGTGTGTATGTGTGTGTGTGTGTGTGTGTGTGTGTGTGGGGGGGACAGAGAGAGAGAGAAAGGAGGGGGAGAGAGAGAGAACAACATCTCTTTAAGTTATATCTCCCCACCCACATTATTGTGATGTGGGTGGGTTAGGTTGTACTGTTTGTATGAGCAGGAGGAGATACATTACTTTTTATCTCTTTCAGATTCCCTAGACACTTGTGGTACATGTAGTTGCTACATTCTCAGTATATATTGACATCAGTACATATCAGGATGCATGGTCTGAATTCTTTGAGGTTCCTCTACTAGAGTTTTTGTTTAACACTAATATTATCAATTTATATTTATATTATCATTTATATAGTCCTGAGGTTTTGTAATTTCTTGGGCCTTTTATTTAGCTTGAGAATACAGTTGGGTGACATGTCTAGCTAGGTTTTACACATCACACAGTGTGCACTGATGTTTTTAGACAACTTTACTGGTATTCTTGTCTTTAATGCATACATTGTAATTTCATGAGCCCTGTAACTATCTTAGTTTGTCTTTAAGCTGGGTGGGGGTTGCCTTTCAGTAATCACATCCTTATACTGACTGTGACACTCATGGCTTGATTTGGGAGTTGTCTGCTTCAGCAGTGTTATCTTATGTCAATTAAATTTATGTGTAGTAAGATTCTTTATGTTTGTTGCACCAAGCACATCTTAACCTAAGGTTCATTCGGACTGAGGGCAGTATTGTACTGTTTAACTTCTCTGACATCATCTTCTGTTTTTTTTTTAAATGAGTATTTTAAACCAATGGGGATTTTTTTCTGTTTTTCTCTGCATTATCTAGCTGTTATAAGTATTGTATTTTCTAAACAACTGCCATGAGCTTCTGAAGAAGGACTGGTTGGTCCGAAAGCTAGAGCACTTTGTTCTTGTTGTTACATCTATGTTGGTCCATTAAAAGGTATCAAATCATTTGCTTCTGGATCCATCACCCAATAAAAACAGAGAAAAGCTCATGAATATTCATAAATGCCCCAGTCCAATTCATAAATAACAATGTAATGACAGTTCCTCATTCAAACCTTTCGGTTGCAGAGTATCTAGCTTATAAATCCAAAAACATTCTCTCTGATTCAACTTTCTGGCCAAATCCCCACCACGAATTCCAAACTTTATTTTTTCAATGCCAATAAATTTCAAATTAGCTGGCGAACCATGACCAGCAGATACAAAGTGTCATGCCATTGCGTTTGTAGGGACATTATTTCTAATTGCTGATTTGTGCTCACTGATCCTTTCCCTAAGTTGGCGTTTTGTTTGTCCCACATAATTTAAACCACATGGGTACGTAAGCATATACACTACTCCAGTACTCCTACAATTAATGAATTCATTTATTTCAAACTTTTGATTAGTGTGAGGATGTAAAAAATATTTACTATTATAAGTATTATTGCACTGTGCATTTCCACACTTATAATTACCCTTTGGAAGGGTTGGAATCCAAGTTGTTTTTAATTTTCTGGATTTTGCCACTGTGCACTAATAAATCCTTTAAATTACTCCCCTCTTATATGTAATTCTTGGTCTTTTATATATATCCTTTCTAAAGACTGGATCCCTTGTAGCACTTTCAATGTTTTCTAATCACACTCAATTTCCTCTGCCTGATTTGAAACTCTGTAACAAAATAAATATGACCCTGAGGTTCCTCATTTTCATTTTCGCTTTTAACAATTCTTGTCTATTAGTTTTAACAGCTTTCTCCATTCCTTTATAAATACACTCAGTACCATACCTCGTGCTTTAAAACGTCTAGCAGTCTCCTGAGCATTTTCTCTAAAGAACTTTCATTGGTGCAAATCCGTTTTAACGTAACATCTGGCCACCTGGAATATTTTCTTTAAACTCCTCGGGTGACTGCTTTCAAAATGTAGCAATGTATTCTTACTCATAGGCTTCCATATAGTGTTGATTCCATTTATGTCCATCTTTATATATAAGAAGTCCAAAATGGCACCTTTACAGAATCAACCTGCATAGTGAAACGTAAATTAATATCAAAAGTGTTGATCAAGTTCACAAACTCATACAAACTCGCTAAATCAGATGTCCAGATGAAAAACAATCATCAATGTAACGTCTCCAAAACCGAACACACCTGTTAAAATTTTCACATTTATATAAATGAATCATTTCCATTGACCACATATAAACAAGCAATACCAAGGGCAAAAGTAGTGCCATTGCTGTCCCTTTCTGTTGTTTATAGAACTGATCTTTATAGACAAAATAATTTGATGCTAGGACCATATTCGCCATGTCAATAGTCAAATCCAAATCGGGAATAACATCAGGTTGCATTTCTGAAAAAAACTTTATAGCCTGTATCCCTCTCATGTGGCACATTCGAATATAGACTCTCTATGTCTAAAGTGACCAACCATTCATCAGAAGTAATAACCATATTTTCAATTTGTCTAATCATGTCACCGCTATCCAAAATAAAAGATGGTAAACATTTCACTAATGGCTTTAAATAACAATCAACCATTTGCGAAAAAGGTTCCATAGATGACCCAATACTAGACACAATCGGACGTCCAGGAGGTTTCTGAGCATTCTTATGAATTTTGGGTAGTAAATAAATTACTGGTCTAATTGGTGCCACCACCTTCAAAAATTCAGCTTCTTGTTTGCTCAGACATCCACTTAATTCATTCAACTTAATAAACTCCTCAGCTCTCAATTTGATTTCATTTGTCGGGTCATGCGCTAGTTTTATATAATACACTGTATTGTTTAACTGCCGAAACATCTCATTTTCATATTCAGTCACATTCCATAGTACAATCGCTCCACCCTTATCAGCTGTTTTTTTTGGAGGAAGCAGTATTACAAAAAGTTTTATCGTTTGTACCCAGTAAAAATGTGAATCCCTTTCAAACTAGGATTGATCTATTTAGACTCTATAGGCAACTTCATTTAAAATGTTTTTTTCGAAAATCATGAGTCAACATTGAATAGTGACCATGCTGGTGTGATTCAACAGGATGGTAAAATGGTTGCAAATGTATTGACGAAACATCTTAAAAAGAAAAGTGCCTTTTGCCCCCCTACACTGAACTATCATGCTGTTAACACATTCTCTGCATTGGTAGATCGTGATGTTGAAGAAATACTTAAAAGAAAGAAAGAAGTAAAATATAATTTGACTTTTCAGGAACATTTGGCTTTGAAAAAATTGAAGGATGATACAAAGATTATTATAAAACCAGCTGATAAGGGTGGAACGATTGTACCATGGGATGTGACTGAATATGAAAATGAGATGTTTCGGCAGTTAAACAATACAGTATATTATATAAAACTAGCGCATGACCCGACAAATGAAATCAAATTGAGAGCTGAGGAGTTTATTAAGTTGAATGAATTAAGTGGATGTCTGAGCAAACAAGAAGCTAAATTTTTGAAGGTGGTGGCACCAATTAGACCAGTAATTTATTTACTCCCAAAATTCATAAGAATGCTCAGAAACCTCCTGGACGTCCGATTGTGTCTAGTATTGGGTCATCTATGGAACCTTTTTCGCAAATGGTTGATTGTTATTTAAAGCCATTAGTGAAATGTTTACCATCTTTTATTTTGATACGGTGACATGATTAGACAAATTGAAAATATGGTTATTACTTCTGATGAATGGTTGGTCACTTTAGACATAGAGAGTCTATATTCGAATGTGCCACATGAGGGGGGGATACAGGCTATAAAGTTTTTTTCAGAAATGCAACCTGATGTTATTCCCGATTTGGATTTGACTATTGACATGGCGAATATGGTCCTAGCATCAAATTATTTTGTCTATAAAGATCAGTTCTATAAACAACAGAAAGGGACAGCAATGGGCACTACTTTTGCCCCTAGTATTGCTTGTTTATATGTGGGTCAATGGGAAATGATTCATTTATATAAATGTGAAAATTTTAACAGGTGTGTTCGGTTTTGGAGACGTTACATTGATGATTGTTTTTTCATTTGGACATCTGATTTAGTGAGTTTGTATGAGTTTGTGAACTTGATCAACACTTTTGATATTAATTTACGTTTCACTATGCAGGTTGATTCTGTAAAGGTGCCATTTTTGGACTTACTTATATATAAAGATGGACATAAATTGGAATCAACACTATATAGGAAGCCTATGAGTAAGAATACATTGCTACATTTTGAAAGCAGTCACCCGAGGAGTTTAAAAGAAAATATTCCAGGTGGCCAGATGTTACGGTTAAAACGGATTTGCACCAATGAAAGTTCTTTTAGAGAAAATGCTCAGGAGACTGCTAGACGTTTTAAAGCACGAGGGTATGGTACTGAGTGTATTTATAAAGGAATGGAGAAAGCTGTTAAAACTAATAGACAAGAATTGTTAAAAGCGAAAAATGAAAATGAGGAACCTCAGGGTCATATTTATTTTGTTACAGAGTTTTCAAATCAGGCAGAGGAAATTTCGAGTGTGATTAGAAAACATTGGAAAGTGCTACAAGGGGATCCAGTCTTTAGAAAGGATATATATAAAAGACTGAGAATTACATATAAGAGGGGGAGTAATTTAAAGGATTTAGTGGTGCACAGTGTGCAAAATCCAGAAAAAAAAAAATCAAAAACAACTTGGATTCCAACCCTTCCAAAGGGTAATTATAAGTGTGGAAATTGTGCACAGTGCAATAATACTTATAATAGTAAATATTTTTTACATCCTCACACTAATCAAAAGTTTGAAATAAATGAATTCATTAATTGTAGGAGTACTGGAGTAGTGTATATGCTTACATGCCCATGTGGTTTAAATTATGTGGGACAAACAAAACGCCAACTTAGGGAAAGGATCAGTGAGCACAAATCAGCAATTAGAAATAATGTCCCTACAAACGCAATGGCACGACACTTTGTATCTGCTGGTCATGGTTCGCCAGCTAATTTGAAATTTATTGGCATTGAAAAAATAAAGTTTGGAATTCATGGTGGGGATTTGGCCAGAAAGTTGAATCAGAGAGAATGTTTTTGGCTTTATAAGCTAGATACTCTGCAACCGAAAGGTTTGAATGAGGAACTGTCATTACATTGTTATTTATGAATTGGACTGGGGCATTTATGAATATTCATGAGCTTTTCTCTGTTTTTATTGGGTGATGGGTATTTAATATGCATGCTTTGTACTATAAAACAGTGATGGGTTCTGCTGACCAATCAGCTCTGAGGAAGGCTTTCGCCGAAACATCAGTTGATTCCCGTGCGTCATCACGCACGTGGGCTGGTCTGCTCAGCTGTCCTGGTCAATGTAATAATATGCACTGTTTGCGATACTAAGTTTTTATTTATTTATTTCCGCCCGGTAAAGTCGCTGCACCTCGCATGTTGCTGTGTGAAAATCAACTGTGACCAGAATAAAAGTTGAAGACATGGTAAGCTGTGCCATATATGCTTTATTTTTACAAAGTGTTTCGGTCTGTGCATTCGGGTTGCTTTTTTGAAAGCGCGTGGGTTCTGCATTGTTTTCTCTGTGTCTGAATTAGCACCAGGTCAAATTGTTCTCATTTAGAGTGAACTTGAGCACCTCGAAGTTTGTTTTGTTTCAAAGCCAAGTATTTTGCCTGCCCAAGCCCATGCTTATGCCAGAAGGGTAATGGTCCAAGTTCATAATGTGTCTGACAGAGAGATTCGAGTAAACAGAGGTTGCACCCTGGCTAATGTACATTGTGCAGATATGGCAGTGCTACCCAGTAACAAGTGTTCGAGGGAAAATGACAGAGTGACTCCCGGCTTGTTTGATTTTGGTGACTCCCCTTTGCCAGCCGAATGGAAGATGAGAATCAGTAGAAAGTTTGCCCAGAGAGACCAGGTGTTTTCTTTCAAAGAATGAGATGTAGGATGTGTGCAAGGAGCTGAGCACCACATCAGGCTGCATGATGAAAGGCCATTTCGTGAGAGGTCTCGATGCCTGGCACCTGCTGATATAGATGATGTGAGACGGCATCTGCAAGAGATGCTTGCTGCTGGTGTAATACAAGAATCCAGAAGTCCATATGCTTCACCTATCATGGTAATGAGAAAAAAAAATGGGACAGTAAGGATGTGCATGGATTATCGCACCTTGAGCCGGCGGAATATTCCTGATCAGTACACAATACCCGCATTCAGGATGCCTTAAACTGCCTGAATGGTAGTAAGTGGTTCTCAGTGTTGGATCTTCACAGAGGATATTACCAGATCTCGATGGCCCCAGAAGACCATGAAAAGACAGCCTTTATCTGTCCACTTGGTTTCTATGAATTCATGAGGATGCCTCAAGAGATTTCAGGTGCTCCAGCCACTTTTCAATGACTGATGGAGCATGCGGTGGGGGACGTGAACTTGTTAGAGTGCCTGGTATACCTAGATGTCAGCATGGCTCAGTTGGTAGCATATCCACCTCTGGACCAGAAGGTCATGGGTTCTTGTCCCACACTGGGATGGACTTGCTCCTAAATATCGCTGGTATCCGAGTGCAGTATTGGGGGATGCTGTACTGCTGGAGTGTGCTGTCCTTCAGATGAGACGTTAAACCGAGGTCCCTTCTGCCCATCCTGGTGTTGTCCTGGTGGGTGTCCAGGTGGAAGTAAAAGAACCCAGGATACTCTTTGTAAAAAGCAGGGTACATTCCCGGTGTCCTGGCCAACATTCCCCTTCCCATAAACCGGTTCATGCAATTATCCAGGCTGTGTGTGGGTGAATATGTGCGATATGGCTGCCACCACACATTCAGTCACTTCACTACAAGTCTAGCATTGCTTGTAAAGCGCTTTGGGATACTGTGTATGAAAAGCACTATATGAATGCTAATTCTTCTTCTTCTTCTTCTTCTAGATGATGTTATTGTGTTTGGCAGCTCACTGAAGGAACATAAGAGCAGATTGTTCAAGGTGTTGGACCGACTGGAAGTCTTTGGCCTTAAACTATCCATCGATAAATGTCAGTTCTTCCAAACCTCTGTAAAGTATGTGGGATGCATAGTACCCACCGAGGGAATAGAAACAGACCCGAGTAAAGTTGAGGCTTTGACCACCTGGCCACAGCCCCACAATCTAAAAGAACTGCAAAGATTTCTGGGATTCTGTGGTTACTATCGCTGATTCATCAAGGACTATTCAAGAGTGATTCGTCCATTACTTAATATTACTCAAGGTTACCCTCCTACTAACAAAAAATGTAAGAGGTCAGTTTCTTCTGAGCCTGAGAGAGTGTATTTCCATCCTAATGAAGTATTTGGAGCCAGATGGACACCTGAGTGTGAAGCTGCTTTTCATGAGATTATATATCAAGTTACCCACGCTCCTGTCCTTGCCTATGCAGATCCAACAAAGCCCTATGTCTTGCACACTGAAACTAGCCTGCAAGGCTTGGGGGCTGTATTGTACTAAGAGCATGAGACTGGCCTGAGATCAGTGGCCTTTGCCAGTAGAAGTCTGACCTCATCCGAAAAGAACTATCCTGTAGAGTTCCTAGCTTTGAAGTGGGCCATTGTTGACCAGTTCCATGAGTACTTGTATGGCAAGACAAGACAAAATTTATTTAAAAGACGCCCAATCCCAGAGGCTCTGGGCACCGTACAAAATTTCAAATAGCATTTTACACGCAAAAACATAAAACATTTATACGAGAATAAAATATAATAAATCATAAACTATAAAATAAGTCCTACTCTAAACATCAAATGCTTGTGAAAATAGGAGTGTCTTCAGGCGGGCCTTAAAAATATCTACAGTGGGGGCCTCTCTGACCAAAGCTGGTAAAGAATTCCATAGAATGGGAGCCGCAACACTAAAGGCTCTGTCGCCAGCTGATTTAAGCCTCGTTCTAGGAATGGTCAAGAAGCCACCACTGGAAGATCGGAGAGGGCGGATAGAGGGAGTAGGTATCAGGAGGACTAACAGGTCACCAGGGCCCTGCCCGTGTAGGGCCTTATAGGTGAGAAGACCCACCTTAAAGAGGATTCTCCACCTGACTGGCAGTCAGTGCACTTCACGCAGTACCGGTGTAATATGGCAACATTTTTGCTGCCCAGTCAGTAACTGGGCAGCAGCATTTTGCACCAGCTGCAGTCTGTGGAGAGATCCCCCTGTGACCCTGAGATAGAGTGCATTAAAGTAGTCCAGCCTAGATGTGACTAAGGCATGTATCAAGGTGGGGAGGTCCAGAGGTGGAACAAGGGCTTAATCCTGGCAATGTTTGTGAGATGGAAAAATCAGGTATGAACCATGGAAGATATTTGAGCCTCCATGGTCAGGTTCCTGTTCAGAATCACTTCCAAGATTTCGCACCCAAGAAGAGGCCTTCAATGACACAGCTCCAAGAACAAGTCCAGTTGCTGAGTCAGAGGCCATCCTATCACGAACTCTGTTTGACTCCACTACCAATACCTCCATCTTGAGAGGGTTCAGTCGCAACCAGCTGGAAGCCATCCAGTCATTAATCTTGGTCAGACAGATATTTAGCACATCCACTGCGTTGGATGTTCCTGGTTCAAAGGACAAATATAGCTGAGTATCATCAGCATAGCAATGAAAACTCAGGCCATACTTCCTAATGATCCCCCCCCCAGGGGCAGCATGTACACTGCGAACAACATTGGGGCCTGTACCAAACCCTGAGGGACTCCACAGGGAAGGAGACAGGGTGTAGATGAGAAATTTCCCCATCATAACCCATTGCCTCCTGTTGGTGAGAAAGGACTCAAACCAGTTGATGACGGTACTGGTGAGTCCACACAGCTCCCTGAGGCGGACAAGCAACACACAATGGTCCACAGTGTCAAATACTGAAGAGAGATCAAGGAGAACAAGAATTGTCTTGTCCCCCCCGATCTCTAGGCCTGAGGAGATCATTCTGCACCCGAACAAGCGCAGTTTCTGTGCTATGTCTAGCCCGAAAGGCCGACTGGAAGGGATCATACAACTCGTGAGTCACAAGGTGCTCTTCCAACTGAAGCGCTACCACCTTCTCCACCACCTTCCCCAAGAATGGAAGGTTGGAGATAAGACAGTAATTTTCCTTGATCTCTGGGTCCAAAGATGATTTCTTTAAAAGGGGTCTCATCAGAGCCTCCTTCAAGGCATCCAGAAAGACTCCCTCAAACACCGTACAATCGAGGCAAACACCGGTCGAACAGAGTCAACACATCTCATTAAGAAACGCGTTGGCACTGGGTCCAGCTCACAGAAGGTATGCTTCAAATTGACTGCCACCTCAATAACCTCACTAACCTCCACTGGTCTAAACTCCCCCCAACTCGGCAGAGTGCACTCAGAACACATTTGGTGACCACTATCAGCTATAGTATTGCTGTCTGAAGAAGCCTCCCGCCGGATCAAGGACACCCTGTCCAAGAAAAAACGAGCAAACTCCTCACAATCTTTATTAGAAAAAACCCTCCTGGGCTGCAAACAGACAGGATGAAGAAGTCTGTTTACAGTCCGGAAGAGTAAAGCTGGTCGATTTTTCCCGGCAGCAGTCTCCCTGGACAGGAACACTGCCTTCTTATGGTTGATTGCCTCCTGATATGCACGATAGTGCATCCGCAGGACCAGTTTGTCTCCCTCCAGGTGGGAACTCCTCCAGCAGTTCTCTAGTCTCTGACCCATCTTCTTCATCTCCCTGAGGTCTCCATCAAACCATGGGGACCTCAGGTATGAAGTTCTGGGTCGTACACAGACAGGTGCAAGGGAGTTGATGGTGTCAGATAACACCCTATTATAGGTGTCATCCCCGGCATCAACACCTCCAACACATGCAGCACCCACACTAGACAATTCAGCTGCCACCAGAAAACCCTCAGGGGTAAGACCCCGTAAAGGGCGGCAGCTAATCATCTCAGCAGGGGAAGGGCTTATGGCGGGAGCCCCAAACGTGAACTTCATCGTGCAATGGGGCTAAGATACTAGTAAAAACTGACAATAATCCTTTGACCTATGTGCAGACTTCAGCTAAGTTGGATGCCACTGGCCATAGGTGGCTTTCTGCATTATCTATATATGACTATGCTGTTGAATACAGAGCAGGCCTGAACCACATAGATGCTGATGCTCTGTCCCAGAGGCCTGTTTCCTGATATTCGAGCACTCTGCCAGAAGTTTGACAGGGAGGAACAAATGTCCACGGACGCAGTGGATTGTATGGTGGATTGCTTGGGACCATCTGAGAATTGCATACCTGCTGCTTATTGCCACTTTTCTGCAATAGACATTAGTGCACTGCCTCAGCTGGACAATGACAGTATTCAGCGGGCTCAATACCGAGATTCCATGATCAAATCAATGTTAGAAGCCCTCTACGCAGGGAAAGATGTGTCCAAATTATGCTCCACTGATTTGAGAACTGCATTGTTATACAAGGAAGGTTCTAAGTTGAAACTGATCAATAGACTGTTATACAGAGAAACAGTAGACAGAGGGGGACAAATAAACAAACAACAACTAGTGCTGCCCACTGCCTTTTGAGACTCAGTACTGAGGTCCTTACACACCCACATGGGGCACCTTGGTATAGACAGAACACCTGACTTGGTGACTTCCAGATTCTATTGGCCTAAGATGGGGGCTGATGTTGAGCAACACATTCAAACTTGTAGTCACTGTTTACAGAGGAAAGCTTTGCCCCAGAGGGCTGCCCCTCCTTCTTAATATCACCACCAGTGCCCCCATGGAGCTGGTCTGTATTGATTTTCTGAGTTTGGAGTCCAATCAAAGAAATATTAGCAATGTGCTGGTGGTTACTGACCATTTTACGAGATATACCAAAGCTTTCCCCACCAAGGACCAGAAGGCATCCACTGTGGCCAAAGTGCGTGTAGAAAACTTTTTTGTTCACTATGGGGCTCCACAAAGTATCCATTCTGATCAAGGGAGGGACTTTAAGAGTCATTTGATCAAAGAGATGCTTTCTCTGTGGGGGGTGTGAAAGTCCAGAACCACCCCTTACCACCCCAAGGGGGACCCACAGCCTGAATGTTTCAACCACACTCTGTTAGATATACTGGGCACCCTCCACCCAAAGGACAAGCCTAGATGGAGCCAACAAATTAGCACCCTGGTACATGCCTACAACTGCACCAAACGTGATGCCACCGGGTTCTCCCCCTATCGCCTGATGTTTGGAAGAGAAGCCCGACTACCAGTATATGTTTGTTTTGGAGTTTCTCCTGAAGGGGGTTCGAACTGATAACCATTTACAGTATGTGCAAAAGTTGAAGGCCCAGCTAAATCATGTGTACCAACTGGCTCAAACCATGGCTGCCAAAAGAAATCTGGCTAACAAAGAAAGGTATGATAAAAAGGTGAAAACACAGGAACTCCAGGAGGGAGATCGGGTATTGCTAAGAAATCTGGGACTGCATAGCAAATATAAGATTGCTGACAGATGGCACCATCTCCCTCACATTGTAGTGGGCAAACTAGATGATCTGCCTGTGTACAAAGTAAGGCCTGAGAAGAATTCAAAAGATGTGAAAACAATGCATAGAAATCATTTACTGCCCATTGGGCAAATCTTGATTGAGTCTGAGCCCCCAGAAAATGCTCCCTCTGGACCGATGACTAGAGCTGCTGCTAAGCAAAAATCAAGAAAGCCTGCACCTACAGAAGCTGAGTTAAAGTGTTCCCCTCCACAAGTCCCAGTTGAACATGACTGTCACTCCATGTCAGAGGAAAGTGAGTGTGGCTTTGGATACTACCCTTCTTACGAACTGAGTCAATTGTTTCAGGGCAATCCCCTAGTCAATCCTAGAGATGAAGCTGGGCCTTCTGGACTATCTAAGCCCCCAGCTTTTTCTCTGGAGCCAATGCTCCCAGAAAGTGAAGTGCAAAGCATCAAGTCGGATGTTTGAGTTTTCAGAGGAGGAAAATGATGGACTGGGACAAACTGGTGATATACCAGAACAAAAAGAGTGTGTTGAGTGCCCTGATAGCTCACTGCCAGTGTCAGAAAACTCCCCATGTGAGCCAAGTCTTGTGACCCCTGAAATTGCAACTACTGGAGCTGACAGTGCCCCAAGTTCTAACCTTGCTGCCCCAAAAGAAAACCTCTCGGCAAGTAAAGACAGTGCTGAAAGTGAGGCTAAAAGTGTAGAGACTGTAACAGCTCCCCCTAGAAAGACTGGCCAAGCTGTAAAGCCTGTGGTGCACCTCAGTTATGATTCCCTTGGGAGGCCTGTGGACTTGCCTCTCAACGTTGTCCATAAAGGAGTGTATGTGTCTCCAAGCTCATTGCCCAAACTGAACATCAGTGCTAACTCCAAGTTAATTGTGTTGCCCTCTAGGTATGGTGTCCCTTTCCAATCCAGCCCCAAGGTAGCTGATAGGGAAGGGCTCCCTCCCTCTCTTCAGGTGTCATGTACAGGAGGTAATAACCTGAGTTATGGTACAATGTGTGTAGAATACTGTGTACAAAGTGATGTACTGAAAAGTTTCAGAAATGTGTTTCTGGTAAGGTGATATGGTGACTGATGATTACATGTGTAAGCCTAAGGTGATACTAATGTAAATGTACAAGGTTGTATTGAAACTTATGGGGGTACTTACTTGACGTGGACGCCAAGTTTTCCAGGATAGGAAGGGTGTAACCCACCTGCAAATGGGGGTTCCCAAAAGTCTTCCAGGAGCTTGCCTGAATGCTCCAAGTCTGGGCGGTGTTCAGCGTCTGAGCTCTTTAAATGTGGTTCCGAGAGAGTGCTATTTGAGCCTCCACATGTTGTCTCTTTAAGAGCTGTCTGCTTGCAGACTTAATTAGTTTGTATGGGGGGACTGTATTTAATGTTCGAATCCTGCCCAAGGTGCAGAGAAATAGCTCCATTTCTGCAGTCGTTAAGAGCACAGAGGGAGCCTAAATGAAAGATGCAACTGTTTGCCTGAAATCAGTTAGAGTGTTAAGTAAAATGCAATTTGTCTAACCTGCCTTTCTTGCAGGTGGGACTCTGTGTGTGTTACCCCTCCATTTTGGATGTAAACTGCTGTGCTGGGCCAATTGGGTTAAGGGTTCCCTAAAATGGAGCCTGTGAACAAATCAGAACTTGGACTCTTAATTTTGAGCCAGCCACAAGGGGATTGTATGGGCAGTGACTCTGGGAAATGTAGTTTTGACCTTGGCACCTTTTTGTACCAACATAGGGGAGTCTTATTGTGAGTGACAGCTGAATCAGCCAACAGAATAGCGTGGAGCTAAAGGAAATGCCCTGCTCTGTGACTGGAAAGATTATATCAGTTGTGACTGTGAAGAGAGAAGAAGCGCTGTGCTTTTGCGGTGTATAGTTTCACGCAGGAAGCGCGTGTAAGGCCCTGAGTTTCGGTCTGTAGCCTTAGTGAGTGCCAGTTTGGAATGAATCTAAGTTGTGAGGAGAAAGAAGCACCAGAACTGTGGAAACCAGGCTCACCCTGTAGAAGACTGGAGAAACTGTTGAATCTCGCTCGGTCTGTCAGGAACTGAAGCTGCTGTGTGTGCTCCCAGGTATTTTGCAGTAACTGCGATCAGGATCGAGGAGCAGCCTGCCTGGTATAGTACTTTCCTTTTATATATGAATGTGCATAGTACTTGTGGGGAATCGCTATTTCTAATCCCCTGTGCTGTGTGCTGTGTGTTGAAGCTGGAAGGAAACCCCAGCTTGTCTCAGACTAAATTCATTTGCTACAAACTGCAGTGGGGTCCAGTCACAAGGACCTTGTCTCCATGCCCTGTTGCTTCTGACAATTCAGAAGAATATCCACCATCCAGTTCTCAGTTTGGGTATTGTGAGTACAAATCAGGGTATTCCCCTGCAGCCTGTTTTCAATCACAAATGTGTCATCTAATTCTTGTTGTTTCACTGCTTCATGGACTGAGCCATCTGACACTGGATTACAATTGGGTGTTGTGCATATATTTTCTTCTACAGGGCCCTATCCATCTGTACCTGCTGGCCAACCCCGGGCAATGGACCTGGCTAGCCCCCCCCAACCTGGGTACCCGGAGTGTGACTTTTCAGACCCTGTATTTGTGCACAGTACTGTGATTTAATGCCACCAATTAACCTGATTTTCCCCTCCTGTGTTACTGTCCCCTAAATAAATCCAATTTGTTGTTGTTATACTGTATGGTGTTGGTACTTTTTAAACAGTATTGTATTTTGCTGTGTATGTTGTTTAACCTTCTTTTACAGGGGGTCCTCAGAGACGTGCAGCAGAATCAGTCTCGAGGGTAAGTGGTGTTTTATGAGTGAACAGTGTGTATACGTGGGGTATTGGGGCTGTAACTCCTGTGTACTGTGTGAGCCACTAGAGGGAACCAAAGAGGGTCACAGGGTTCCAGAGGGCTGTGATCAAGCTAGTCTAACCACTACAAATCTGACCTCTGGGTGGAGGCACCCGCCATAGAACCTAGGCCTCTCAACCTGTCAGTAGTCAAGCAGGCAGGGGTAGTGGCTCCTGGGATAGCATCACCTGGGGGTTACATGTACAAACAAAGAACAGCTGTAATGCTTCTGCAGCTGTAGTGCTCGCTATGGATAAGTGCAGTAAATAGTAACTTCTGTGTTAAACATGGTGCCCCGTAACAACCCACATACCTCTTGTGTAGGGAAATTTGGATTTCTTGCCCTTTTCTTTAAATATGTCAAGGCCTCAATTTTGTTTTGGCTTTTGATACCTCTTTCTGATTTAGTGCCTGTAATCATTAAAAAACTATTTTTAGAGCTTTTCTTACTTCAAATTATTCCCTTGTTTCACAAATTTCACTAGGACATTTACCTTTGCATAAGTGCTATTTGCACTGATTCTCCAGCTTGTTTTTTCAGTTTTCCAGCGTTACTCAGCCGAGGAATGGCATTCCAAATGCTTACCCACTCCAAAAGGTGTGTCTTCCTCTTGAACCTGCTTGGTTTTACTGCCAAAGTGATGAATCACTTCTTGTATCTCTTGCATCGCGAGATCATTGCCAAGCAACAGTACACTCTCCCCTGAAGGTGAAGATGCGGTATCACCAAGCAAGCTCTCCTGCACTTCAGTTCTTCGGCTTGCACTATGCTGCTTAGTGTACTTTTATGCATTATTACATCTCAGCATCAGATCAATTTGAGGCATCCAGCAACTATCTCCACCATGCAACATTTTAATGCATTATAAAACTCCCATGTCTGTACTAAAAAATATATTTTTTTTTTCTCTCAACAAAGGCAAATTCATTTCTCTATCAACCCAGCTAAGGGCACCTCCCTCGATGGCCTTGACCCTAAACTGCTGTACCTCTCTGCTCCTGCTATTTCCCTTCCTCTCACTGATCTCCTCTACCTGTCTTTGCACACTGCGACTATCCCTGAAGCCTGGAAACATGCTACAGTTCTCCCCTTACCAAAGGGAGGTAATCTCTCATCTCTTGGGAATTACCTCCCCATCTCGCTTCTACCCACCCTGGCTAAACTTCAGGAACACCTTGTTCTCTCCCAACTATCCTCCTTTCTTGATGACTCCTCCTTCTTCACTCCCTTCCAATCTGGATTTCAGAAGAATCACTCCACGGCCACTTCCCTACTTGGACTCACTGACTCTATCCATTCTGCCATGGATAGAGGTCACATCACTTCTGCTATCTTTGTCAACCTTGCCAAGGCTTTCGACACAGTCTCCCACTCCCTCCTCCTCAAAACTCTCTCATCAGCTGGCTTGTCTCTGTCTGCCTGCAACTGGTTCAGAGCCTACCTGGTAGGTAGAACTCAATCTGTTAAAATAGCTGACTCTACGTCCCCTCCACTACCCATCTCTACTGGTGTGCCTCAAGGCTCCGTACTTGGCCCACTCTTATTCTCATGTTTTATAAATGATCTATCATCAGTTTGCTCCTTATCCTCCATCCATATGTATGCTGACAACACGGTCTTGTTCACCTCTGGCCAATCTCCCTCTGATGTGAGTTCCAGACTACAGCTTGACTTCATTAATGTTCAACGCTGGCTAAGCTTGCATCAACTCTTCCTCAACACCAAGAAAACAGTCTCCATGACCTTCGGCACTAGACAGAGACTCTCTAGGCTGCCCTCCCTCCCCTCCTTCCATGCCCTTGACGGGACAACACTAGAGGACACCACTTGTTTCAAATACCTGGGTGTCTTGCTTGACCAACACCTTAACCTTTCTGTACATATTGATGCCACCCTGAAAAACTGTGCCCTTTACAGGAATCGTAGTTCCTTACTACTACCAGTTAGGCGTGAGCTTGTTCAGAAAATGATACTCCCTATTCTTGACTATTGTGACATAGTCTACAGTGCTGCTCCTAGGTCTTCCCTTACCAGGTTGGATACTGTCTTCAATGCTTTCTGTCGCTTTGCTCTTGACTCCCCCTCCCACACAGATCACTGTAACTTGTATCATTCTCTATCTTTCCCCTGGGTAGGTGTCTCTCTCGCTGTGCCAAGTTCACTTCTAAATTCCGGTTTGAGACTTTCCCCTCTTACCTCTCCTCAGTACTCTCTGCTCCACCTCCCTCCTCCCACCCTCTCAGATTTACTGACATACACACTCTAGCTATTCCTCATTGCTCTACCTCCATAGTAGTAGTTCATTCTTTGTCCGAATTCCTTTATTGTTAAGTTCATTTCTCTTAAATCCTTTTATCATCTATTCCAAGAACTAGCAGCTCTATATTTAAATTTAAATGTGCTGTATTTATTTTGTATCCTAGGTAATTCTAGTGTACTATCTATATTTCTCAAACAATAATTATAATTTACCCATTCTAATTGTTTCACACATCTTTCAGGCATTTCCAATTTCATAATTTTATACAATAAGACATTCCATACTATTTCTCTTTTGTAATACAGTGGGATCCAGGACAAAGCATCATACATGGAACAGTGATGGACTGTGGGACTAAACCGTAATACATATCTAGCTATTTTATGATATAATACATCCAGTTTATGTAGAGATTGTTTTGTAGAAAAACAATAAACATGTGATCCATACTCCAGAGTAGGAATGATCAACTGATTTGCTACCAACTTACTATCATTTTTAGTCATACAGAAAGTAAGCCTTCTTAAGGCCCCCAATTTCATTTTAGTTTTCTTTATTATACTATCTCTGTGTTGATGAAAGGTAAGGCCAGAATCAATTTCAGCTCCCACATATTTATATATATCTGCCTGTGCCAATATCTGCCCATCTATAGTCAAGATCTGCATAGCACTATCCAAGCTTTTATTTTTAGATTTAGAAGTTTTAAACAACATTGTTTGTGTTTTAATTTTTGGTATTCATCAATAAATGTTTAGTCTTAAACCAAATTTGCATGGCTTCAAAATCAGACTTCTACCTTTCTCCTACCACTTCCCAAAGCTTTGGAACTCACTGCCACCTCCTGTCAGACTTTCCTCTTCCCCATCTTTAATTCTCTCAGCCCTTCACAATTTCTATTCCCCTAACTGCACTTGTTCTTCGGCCCCCTTCAACGGTCCCCACCCTAGTGCATTATCCTTTAGCCCTACTTTACTTCTGTTCTCCTAATTGTACTTGTTCTTAGGCCCCCTTCACAACCCTCCCAATCCCTTGCACACTATCCCCTACTCCTCTGTCCATGACTTACCTCCTGTCTCCTAACTGAACCCTTCCTCTGATTACTTCCTCACATGCTACCTCCTGTTATACCCCTCTCCTCCAACCCCCTACCACAACCTACTGTGCTATTTCAATACTCTATTGCTGTCCTTTCCCCCACAGCCCCCCTCTTCCCCTACTGATGCTCTCCCCTTTTTCCATTCCTAATTTACCCCTATTTTCTCCAGCCTCACTATTCCTTATCCCTTTTCTCCCCTCCAGTCACCTGCCACACTCCAGTCCCCTTCCCTGCCCCCTTCTCTCCCCTTCTCTTCTCCCTGGTCCTGTCCCCCTTGCAGGGTAACTGTCATCTGGAAGGAGTATAGATCTGGTCTCCCTCTTTTCTACCCCTCTTCCTCTGCCCCAGCTTTCTAATCCTGACTGTCTTGCAAGGTTCTCTGCATCCTGAAGGGGTATAGATTGGCTCTCTCTCTCTTTCCCCTGGCCCCCCACTTTCAAATCCATTGCCCACCCACCTCCCTTCTTCCTTAACCCCTTCCTCCCCTCCTGTACCCCTGCCGCTCTCTTCTCTACCACTCCACTCCCTTTCTCTCCCCTCCCTTTCTGCCAGGTCCTGTCCCCCTTGCAGGGTTCTCAGCAATCTGGATGGGTATAGATCTTGGCTGTCCCTCTCTCTCTCTCTCCCTCTTCCATCCCCCACCCCCTGCCCCTCACCCATCCACTTCGCTACTTATCTTAAAACTGCCCTCCCTTGGGTATACAATAGCACTTTGAATCTTGTGCTCAGCCTACTACTTCTAGCACTTCAAATGTGTTATCCATCTCCTAACCTTTACCCTACTGGATCACCTGCTCTTGAGTTGTTGCAATGTACGCTATATCTGAACATGGCATTATTTACCCTGGCCGGTTGGTCTGGGTTATTTCTGCTCTGTAATTGTACTACAATGTTCTGTTTTAGTAATTGTACTTCTATTGCTATGCATTTGCTTGTTCTCCCAACTCTTGTACCCCCGCGTTCCCAGGACACTTCTGGAAACGAGCTGTTTACAGCTCATGTTGTCTTTTCTGGTTCCTTCCCTAGAGGTGCCATGGGAATGATTCCATCAGATAAAGGTAGCTTAGGAAGAAGCCCAAAAAGAATACCAAATTGGGTGCTGAGCATCGAAGAAGCAAGGATGATGAATGAATGAATTTTGAGATGATTATGGGTGGACTTCCTAATGAGAGATGGGAAAGCCGGGTCCACCATCCACCATCCACCTCCATCCAACAGCGGAACATAACTAATTAACCTAAGAAAGCAGTAACCCTAACTAATATTATGACTATTGGCATGGAAGAGAGGAAAAACCCCCTTTGAGGAGGAACCTGTGGGGATCCAAGGCCTAGGACGCCTTCCCTCCAGGCTGACAACATTTGATTTAAGGATGTATGTCACTAAAGAAGGATATGAGTAGGGAAGATGATGATGGGAAATGGAAACCCCCAAAAAGAAAGCACAGATCGAGGAAGGAACAGGAGGCAGCATGGACCCGAGAGGGGGCATGGACCTGAGAGGGTATGCTTGTGTAGTCAATGGGAAGGAGTAGATCCATGTAAAAGTCAGAGGAGCAAGGGGTGTCCAGATGTGCTCTTAGGAAGACTGATGATGATGAAGACTGATGAAGATGATTGACGCAGGAGTGCAGCATTTCAATGAAGTAGCATAAGACCCAATGAGAGGTGTGCTCAATAGAGCAATGTGATGAAGTAGACGCCAAGGCCAAGAAGCAAGGCCGGGGAAGAAGAGGGTATGCTCGGATTGAATGATCGCTAGGGTAAAAATGGACGATGGATGATAAGGAGTGAAGCCATGATTGGAGTGAATCCTTGATGGCTGGTACGAGAAAAGGCATTCCTGGAACCAGAGGGTATGCTCGAGTCAAGCGATACTGTGATGTAGTGAAGCCGTGAGTGGAGGCATAGCATAGGATTCAATGATAGGAATGCTTGAGTAAGTGACGTAAATAGATGAACCATGACGTAAGGATGAGTGAATGATGATCAGAGTCATGAACCTGATACATGCGGCAGGAGGTCTGTGGGTTGATGAGGCAACATATGATCCATGATAGGTATACCCCAAAAGAAATATGGAATGCAGGCCATACGAAGTCAGCCTGAGACAACCAAATGATGTGGATGGCAGAGCACGAGAAGGCAGATGGTGAGAACTGTGATAGCAGGCCATGCTGGAAACATACAAGACCCCCAACCTCTCAGCAGTATAAATTAAAGCACTAGCCTGCAAAACAGAGCAAGGGGCTAGAATGTGTAGCACAGTCTGAGTTGAACAAAAGAAGAGTACAGACAGTGGGCCCCAGATGGCCAGCTAGAAGAAATGATGCTATTGGAGTAGGCAATGATTGAAGACAGTGGGCACCCACCAAGAGCTCTAACAGAAGATGAAACAGTGAACCCATGTGGAGCAAGGGGAAATTAAGCCACAGAGCGATCCATGAAATACAGAAAGTGAAGGCAGATGGGACCATCTAGTGTACCCTAAGCCTTACCCCCCACCTTAGGATCCAGGAGCAGGTCTTGGCACCAGAAAGGTGAAGCAGCAGGCTGGCTGCAGAGTGCAGAGTGTCCAGGTAAAAACAATCCATGGAGATGGCAGATATAGGAAAAGCGTCCCCTAGAATCAGAGTGCTTGATGGAAAAGGGATGCCTGGATATTGTGGCAGTCACAGGAACATGGTATACAGAGAACCATGACTGGGATGTCAACATAGCAGGGTACATAATCTACAGGAGGGACAGGGAAGGAAGAAGAGGAGGAGAGGAGCTCTCTATGTAAGGGAAGGGATAAAAGCAACAGAACTAAAGGGTAAACAGGGAGGAGAGGCACTGTGGGTCACCCTGGGGACTGGAAATGGCTCCACAATCCACACAGGGGTTGTATACAGACCCCATCTCAGGGGGAGGAAATGGACAAGAAAATGATAGAAGGCATCCTTGGGATGGCAGAGAAAGGGGAGATATTGTTGATGGGGAACCTGAATATGCCAAATGTTAACTGGAGCACCTTTGCTGCAGCCACATCCAAGAGCTGGGCCATTCTCGATGCCCTACAGGGATCATTCCTCAGACTTTGGAACCCACTCGGGAGAGAGCAATCTTAGACCTGGTACTCTCAAATGGGGATGGAGAGAGGATCTCTGATCTTGAAGTGGGTAACCATCTGGGAACAAGCGACCACCAAACAGTGTGGTTCAGGATAAACTTGGCTGTAGAGTCAAGCCACACAAAAGTGAAGGTACTGGACTTCAGGAAGGGCTGATTTTGTCAAAATGGGAGGGTGCCTCAGAAAAGCACTAGCAAACAGGCAAGAAGGTGGGGTGGAGCAACAATGGGGAAACATAAAAACCGCCATCACAGAGGCAACAAGCAAATAAAGCAAATGTGAATCAAATAAACAAATCAAAATGAAAGAAAAAAATACTATGGTTCTTAAAAGAAGTGGCGGGGAAGGTAAGGGAAAAAAGATAGCATTCAGGAAGTATAAGGAAACACAGAAGGAGCAGGACAGAGAACTGTACCAGTTAAAGCAGAAGGAAGCGGGTAAGGCAGTCAGAATCGCAAAGGCCCAAACTGAGGAAAAAATAGCCAACTCAGTTAAGAAGGGGGATAAAACCTTTTATAGGTACATTAGGGAGCAAAGAAAGACTAAGGCTGGTATACTGAGGCTGAACAAAGAGGAAGGTGGTTGGGCAGAGAGTGACAGTGAAAAAGCAGGGATACTGAATGAATACTTCTGCTCAGTATTCACAGTGGAAAAGCAGGGGGAAATACCTAATCCAGTCAATAGAAGCACTCTGGATAGGGGGTTGATATTAGTTCTTTCACAGAAGAAAGGGTTCTGAAAGAACTCTTAAGACTGATAGTGGATAAAACAATGGGACCTGATGGGATTCACCCCAGAATTTTAAAAGAACTAAGGGAAGAACTAGTAACACCACTGACCACCCTTTTTAATAAATCATGGGAGGATGGGGTGGTACCTGAGGACTGGAGGAGGGTGGATGTGATTCCCCTTTACAAAAGAGGGAGCAAGACAGAGGCAGGAAACTATAGACCTGTCAGTTGACCTCAGTGGTCAGATGGAATCACTTCTGAAGGATAGAATTGTTGAGTAACTAGAGGCCAGTGGGGCACTGGACCCAAGGCAGCATGGGTTCACAGCAGGAAGGTCATGTCAGACAAATCTAATTGATTTCTTTGACTGGGTGACCAAAGCATTGGTGCAGAGCTAGAGCCAATGGGCGTGCAGCCCTACCAGACAGTCAGTTGGCGGGCGGCGGGCGGCAGGACGGTGGGATGCTGCCGCTGCCGGGGAGGCGGGTGGTGGGGCTTCGTGGGTGGGGTGGGGGGACACTAGACACCAGGGAGATGTTTGGGGGTTGTCACTGGACATTCTGCCCGCGATCAGGCATTACGGTCCACTGGACCACCAGGGAGATATTCGGGTTGGGGGTCTTTTTATATGCTGCCCGTGATCGGGCACTGGAGGTGTTTCATGTTCTGCCCGCGATTGGGCGTTGGGAGCTGTTTGGGCGGAGGTGTTGTCATGATACGCCTGCCCGCGATCGGGCATTGGGAGATGTGGGTGGGGTTGTTTCGTTTGCCCGCGATCGGGCTGCAGGGGTGCATCGGGTCCTGATGGCTGCTGCCTGGCAGGGTGGCCAGGCGCAAGTCCTCGGGGACGCACTTACATGCTTATGCGACAAATGGGGCTATAATCAGATGCAAATGGCCCCCTGTGCCTTTGTATGAATTATGGCCCCATTTGCATGTCACCTTTGAATATCGGAAATTTGCTTATGGCACAATGGTACTTGTGCCACCGCAAGTTTAATGCTCAACTCTGACAACTTGCGGTGGCGCAAGTTCCACTGCGCCATGCACAGTGGCTGTGGCTGGGGGGTGATATTCAAAGGAGTTGCTCAATAGCACAACTCCTTTGAATATCACCCCGGCCACACCCCTGCGCAACTGTTTTGAGCAGTGCAAGGGCTTGCGCCTCAGAATGGCGCAGTTTGAATATCCAGGCCAATGTATTACCTCTAAGTGTTTATCAGAGCTGCCTCTTTCTACATTCCCAAGATAGTATATATCAACAAATTCAAACACAGTATTCAGTTTAAAACTATGTGTCTCCACACCCCTTCTATGAGTCATCTAGCTCCTCCTTTTAAACCAAAAAAAAATACAAACAGGATATCCTATCAGGAGATATATTAAATAGGGTGACATCAGCAAAAATTCCACTTCCTAAATATGACTCCTTAATTAAACACTTTCCCTTTGATCTGGTGTAGTTCCTATTCCCAAGGCATATCAAAGGGTTTTACAACTTTAGCACCAGGTTAGTATAAAAATGTTCTTCCTATAGGCATCATAAAACTTTACAAGCCCTATATCCTGGCAGCTGGGTCAGTTCTGATTAAGACAGAAAAACAGGAGACCCTTAATTAAGTCTTTCTGATCTTTTAATTACTTCCTGGTTTCAGGTTAATATATCCTGTAGCTTCTCTGAAACCTGTTGGGGGGGGGGCACCCATAAGCACAGGCTGTCCTATGTGAGACAATCACATACTATATTTTTGTATTACAAATTCATACAACAATCATAACCAGCTGGCCAAGTGTCACAATCCTCCCCACCTAGACTGAATTTGGGGGCTCTATCCCCTGTATGGGATGAGCTTCCCAAGTCAGTTCACTCCTCATATAGACGCGACAAGCCATCTATGTTCTGACTGGTCACTCCAGCCCTATGAGACATCATCATGTCATACCCTTGCAAGGCAAGACTCCATCTTAATAGTCTATCATTAGTTTTTCCAATTTGGGTCAGCCAAACCAGGGGGCTGTGGTCCATTTGTACCTCAAAATGCTGCCCATATAAGTATGGCTCTAACTTCTTTAGGGCCCACACTATGGCAACACAATCTTTTTTCCACAGTAGAGAAAGCCTGCTCCCTGGGAAGCAATTTTTTACTCAAGTACACTACAGGGTGATCTTTCCCTTGGTTGGATGTCTGACTCAGTACTGCCCCAATACCCACGTCTGAGGCATCAGTCTGGATTATAAAGGGTCTGCTATAGTCAGGACTTGTCAATACAGGAGCACTGCACAGTGCCTCCTTCAGTCTGGTAAAGGCTTTTTCACTGTCTGGCTCCCATGTAATTTTCTTACGCATTTTTTTCTTTACCAGGTCAGATAGAGGAGCAGCCAGGACACTGTAATTGGTTACAAATTTCCTATAGTACCCTGCTGTCCCTGGAAAACTCCTGACCTGGTTCTGCATTTCTGGTTTGGGCCATGCCTTAATCACTTCTATTTTTATTTGGTTACGATGAAGCTGTCCCAGGTCTACAACATGCCCAAGGTATGCCACTTCAGCCAGGGCCACCTGGCACTGCTCAGCTTTGACAGTGAGCCCGGCCCTCTGTATCCTGCCCAGCACTTCCCTAAGGTGGGACAGGTGTTCCTACCAGTTGGCACTAAAGATGGCAGTGTCATCCAGGTATGCCATGGTGTACTCCTCAGCATCATTTAACACCTGGTTCACTAACCTTTGGAAAGTGGCCAGAGTGTTCTTCATTCTGAAAGGCATTACTCTAAATTCAGATAAGCCTATTGGAGTGATGAAGGCCAACCTCTGCCTAGCTCTGTCAGTTAACTCTACCTGCCAATAACCCCTTGTCAAGTCAGTAGTCATAAGGTATGTTGCCCCTCCCAACTTGTTCAGGAGTTCATCTGTCTGGGGCATCAGGTGGGCGTCTGACTTTGTGACTGCATTCAGTCCAAGATAGTTCACACAGAAATGAGTAGAGCCATCTGGCATGGTCACAAGGACTACAGGTGAGGCCCAGGGGCTGTGGGATCTCTGAATTGCCCCTTAAATCCTGCATTTCTTCCCCTTCCCTCCTAATGTCCTTTTGGACAGCCTCTGACACCCAATATGCTGTCCACTGTGTCGGCGTCTGTGTCCCTATCTCCACATCATGCATCACTAAGGTGGTTAGTCCAGGCTTGGCGCTAAACAGGGGTGCAAAGTCTGCTAAAACCTCCCTTACTTCCTGGATCTTGTCTGGGGCCAGCTGGGGTGACAATTTAACTGCCTCAAAGAGGACTTCTGCTTGCTTTCTTCCAGCAAGTCCAGAAGGGGCTCTCCTTCATCCATCCCCTCCCCAGGACTACATACTGTAAACACCATGTCAGCCCTATTAGCATATGGTTTCATCATGTTGACATGGTACATTCTTTCTGTATGTCTTCTGTCAGGTAACTCTGTGATATAGTTCATGTCATTTAGGCAAAGGCAAAGGCAAGTTTATTTAAAAAGACGCCCAATCCCAAAGGCTCTGGGCACCACACAAAACTTTACAGCATTTCATACCGCATAAATATATAAATTATAAATAATATATATAAATAATCAGAATTACACCCCAAAAGTTTGCAAAAATAGGAAGGTCCTAACTTTACCTTTCTAACTACTTTGTACGGTCCTGCCCACTCAGCCTGCAGCTTGTCTTTCCAGACCAGAACAAGGACCATGACTTCCTGACCCACCATGTATGAGCGAGCTCTGGCTCTGTGGTCGTACCACACTTTTTGTTTGTGTTGGGCAGCTGCTAGGTTGCTCTGGACTGTCTCCATAAGCTCCTTCATCCTTTCCCTAAAACTAAGGACGTAATCCACTGTGGGAGTTCCCTGGGTGGCATGCTTGCCTTCCCAGTCCTCCTGGATCAGGTCTAGGGGCCCATGTTGCCAGCATCCATAAATGAGCTCGAAGGGGGAAAACCCTGTCAACTCTTGGTGCACCTCCCTGTATGCAAACAACAGGTGGGGAAGGTATTTTTTCCAGTCCCTCCCATGCTGTTCAGCAAACACTTGGAGCATTGACTTCAGGGTACTGTTAAATCTTTCCACAAGCCCGTTGGCTTGCGGTTGATAAGGTGTCATGCACCTCTGCACCACCCCACACTTCTCACACAAACATTTCATCATGTCTGACATAAAGGACCCCCCCCAATTGGTGATAACCTCCTGCAGAAACCCAACATGGGAGAAAATCTCAAGTAAGGCATCTGCCACTTTGTCTGTCCTCAGTGAGGATAGGACGACTGCCTCTGGGTACCAGGTGGCATAATCCACCACAGTCAGGATGACCCTCTTCCTGGAGGAGCTGGGGGTATTTAAAGTCCTCACAATATTCATTCCCACCCTCTGGAATGGCTCCTCCACTATGGGCAATGGAATTAGGGCAGCTTGGGTTTTCTTACCCGCCTTCCCTATTTCTTGGCATCAGTGACAAGACCTGCAATACTCCTTCACCTGCTGGGTGAAGTTGGGCCAATAGAAATTCTGGGCCAACCACTGCATATTGTGAATGATTCTCAGATGACCAGACAAGGGAATATCATGTGCAATCTTGAGCAACTGCTCACGGTACCCCTGGGGAATGACAAGCTGCCTGCCTATCACTCCTCCCCCCTCTATCTTCACATCCTGAGTATACATCAGTCCATTCTCCCAATAAACCTTATGTTTTCCATCACCTCCCTGTTCTCCATCAGAGTCTGCCCAAACCCTCAGCTTCTGTAGACTAGGGTCATTTTTCTGAGCCGCTGCAAACTCCTTACACATTCCCAAGGCATGGTCCCCTTCAGTCTCTAAACTAGGGTCCCTAGCACTAGCATCAGGGCACTCAGGGTCACTGCCATCCCTAACCTTCTGACAAAGGGTCACCCCTCCTTCTTCAGAGTAACCCTCCGTAGCTGTGTGGTTAACTGCTACTGGGGAAATTTCAACCTCTTTTCTTTAGTCTCCCTATCAGGAGACACATGCTGGGGAACCAGCCTCCCAGTGGTGTCCACAATGGCTTCTGTGGGGTACAGGGAACTAAAATTTTCTCTTGCCACTTGGCTATGGGTAACTGCACACACCATCCCCTGTTTGAGATTGTTGCCAAGGATGACGTCAACTGCTAAGGTTTTGGCTACAGCCACCTGTTGCACAGTTCCCCCAGTTTCACCCCAGTCTAGGAGAACACTAGCGAGTGGCAATGTTTTCTCCTCCCCATTGAAGTCTTGTACGGTTACAAATTCATTGGGTATAAGCTGACCAGGCTCTACCAGATCCCCTTTTACCAATGTCAGGGATGCCCCGTGTCCCTTAACCCTTGTGTCTGTATACCATTCACCGTGACTGGGTGCATGTGTTCCCTCATGTTCATAGGCATGCTTCCAGGGACGCACAAACAACTCACTTCTTTCTTAGCCCCATGTTGCAATTTGCTTGTCCTTTTGGGACACTGTCTGGCAATATGCCCAGTTTCTTTATAGACCCAACATTTGTTTCTTTTCTCAGAAAAATATTTTCTTTGAAACCTGGGGCAAACTGGTTTCAGTGGAGGCAGTGAGGGTTTTAACTGTCCTGAAGGTGCACTTTTCCCTTTCTGCACTGCAATGCCCGCCCCATTTGCTCTCAGAACAGGTCTGCTCTTGGCTGTGAGTTCAGCAGCCTCTTGCACTGTTTTGGGATCTCAGTCCTCCAACCAGGTTTTCAGCTCTGCTGGGCAAGCCCAAAAAAAACTGTTATAACAAAATAGCATTTTAAATTTTATCTACAGAGTTTGCTTCAATTCCCTCCCACCAATGTTTTAAACATTGACGTTGTTTCGTGGCTAGCTCCTCATGCCTCATGTCAGGGCTTCTCCTGAGCTTACGGAATTTAGCTCTGTATGCTTCTGCAGTTAAATCAAACTTTTTTAAAAGTGCAGCTTTAAGTTTGCTGTAATCATTACTGTCCTCATTGTCCATTTGACACAATGCATCCTGAGCTTTCCCAGTAAGTAGCGGGGATAGCTGGAAGCTCCAGGACCCTCTAGGAATATTTGCCTGAATACAAACTATTTCAAAGGAATTCAAAAAGCTATCCATATCCTCCCCCTCTTTAAATTCAGCTATCAATTTGGAATTCAATTTGTAACCCAGTCCTGTAGTTCCAGTTAAACCCAAACCACTTACCTGCTCTGGTGCTGGTGCTTGGAGTTGTAGCTTCTCCAATTCATTTTGCCTCTGGCGCTAATGCTGTTCATGGTTCGCCTCCCACTGTTCATGTTCAGATTCTCGCTGTTCTCACTTCTCTTCTCTCTGGAACACCGGCTCCATTCTGCACAACTCACTTTGCAGCTTGATTGCTTCTGGCTCCAGAATGCTGGTATCATAGTATCATAGTATTCAGAAAGCAAAAGATTAGACTTTTGTCCTTAAATAGCTTGCTGTGAGAAAAAGACCATTTTAGTAATCTGTAATCCTAAATTTGCTATAAGTATCCAATCTTTTTTGGATATTTCCAAAGAGGGATTATTTACTGTCTCTTGAGGAAGAGAGTTCCAGTAAGGAACCACACGTTGACTAAACAAATATCTTCTTTTTAATACATTCCACCTAATTTGTTTTAGCTGTTTGTCGTGAGATCTCTTATTGTAGGTTTTTTCACATAATTCGAGTCCCAATTCCAATCTAAGTTTACCATCCTGAATTGATCTATAAACCAAAAACATATCGCCTCTCCATCTTTTATAAGCAAGAGAATATAACTTTAGGTCTACCAGTCTGTCCTCATATGTCTTATTTTTCAGTCCCTCTACAGATCTTGTCACCCTTTTCTGGACTCACTCCAATCTATCAATCTCTACCCTTGTATAAGGACTCCAAACTTGGGAACAGTACTCCAACTGAGTTCTTACCAATGATCCATAAAGGGGGATCAACACCTCTCTATTTCTACTTGATGTGTGTCTCAGAATACAATTCAAGGTCTTGTTTGCATTTTTAACAATCTGATCACATTTTACGTTAAATGTAAAATCATTACTTATAACGATACTCAAATCCCTTTCTTTTATATACTGTTTTAAATATTTGTTATTGATAATGTATTTAAATTCCAAATTATTTCTGCCCATATGTAGGACTATACATTTTTCCTCATTTAATTTTAGTTGATGTTCTTCTGTCTCTCTCTCAATGTATATGAGGGCTTCCTGAAGTCTATTTCTGTCTAAATCTGAATTTACAACTGCCCCCACCCTACAATCATCTGCAAATTTAGTTATCCAGATATTTTCCAAATTACACTGTAAAGTTGATATATAGGTTAGACAGGGGCCCAACACTGACCCCTGTGGAACCCCACTCAACACATCAATCCAATCAGACAGTTCACCTCTTATCAGAACTCTCTGTCTTCTCTCTCTCATAACCAATTCACTATCTAATTAACTAAATATTTGCTTATGTCTAAAGAGAAAAGGGATTTGACTAACTTATCATGTGGCAGTTTGTCGAATGCTTTTGAAAAGTCCAATTGTATTACATCAACTGATTTCCCCAAATCCAGATGTTTTCTTAATTTTTCATAAAAGTGTAATAAATTGGTCTGACAAGATCTTGATTTAGTAAACCCATTCTGACAATGATCTACCAACTTATTTTCAGTCAAATAGAGATCGATTTGTTCTTTAATAATACTTTCCAGTATCGTTCCTATTGTTGATGTTAAACTCACAGGTCTGTAATTTTCTGGAGAGTCTTTTTTTACCTTTTTTTAAAAACTGGCACTACATGTGCCTCCCGCCATTTTTTTATCACCTCCCCCTTGTCCAATGATTTTTGAAAAAGTAAAAGCTACTGGTTGGGCTATCTCGTGTGCTATTTCTGTTGTGAGTCTAGGGTGGATATTGTCTGGTCCAGGTGCTTTGTTTGTTTTGATCTTCTTTATTCTCTTCAAAACATTGTTAACATCTATTAGGATTTTTATTTCATCCTCTGTACTATATCTCAAATAATTTATAGATTTGTCTTTAGGATTAAATACGGTACCAAAGAAAGTATTTAATGCCTCTGCCATTTTTTATCCTCCAAAATATTTCCTCCCTCATCTTTAAAAGGGCCTATTATTTTTTCATTTCCTTTCTACGTTCACTTGTGCGCATGCGCAAGGAATGTCTTGGGAGAATGGGACACTTTGGAGGTGTGCCCCTCTCCTGCAATCCCCTGCTCCATTGAACAGGCGTGGCAGTCCTGCACCAATTGTACATGGTGCTGTGTATGACAGCGGTGGTCTTCGCTTCAAAGAAAACCACCACTGTCACATACAGCACCGCATCACGCTGCCTCTAAATCTTTTGCTGCCATGCTGGGAGCCCACCCCAGCGTGGGCTAATGTCCCAATATCTGCTCGATGGGGTGCCCAATCCCATCGGCCTCGCCCCCAGCCATCCTTCTGCCACACTGGGATCCCACCCCAGCGTGGCAAATGTCCCATCCCGCATCGTCTGCCAACGGGGGTGCCCAATCCCTCGTCTGCTCCACGGCTCCCCCCCAGCCATCCTTCTGCCACACTGGGAGCCCACCCCAGTGTGGCAAACATCTGACGTTGTCTGTTTTTTTTTAAAACCTGTAAATTGAAAATGGTCCCACGGCACTTCTCCCAGGCCCCCCTCCCACAACCTGCACCCACCCACTGTGCACCCCACCTCCCCACACCCCCTCACCCCATACTTACCTCCGGAGCTCAGCACGACGATCTTCGGTGGACCAGGAACACGTCTGCACTCTTCAAAGCTGACCGTGAACTGAGGAAGTGCTGGTAAGCTGCATAATGGGCTAGATAGGGGGGTTTCAACTTTATTGCATATCTCAGGCATTTTTGAATTTTGCACAAATTTTCAACATGGAGTTTTGGGACCCCTTCTCATGAATGATGTTACTGTCATGGCATTATTCGCCTGAAGGGTGATTTTGCAGTCACCGCGCAGTCACTGTGCTAAATCACCCTCGGCCCAAATAACACCATGACAGTGACATCATTCATGAGAAGGGTCCCAAAAACCCCATGTTGAAAATTTGGGGCAAAAATTCCAAAAAATGACTGTTTTACGAGCATGCATTGCGCAGTCCCTATGCAGGCTCATAAGTTCACAAATTTTCAATATTTTCACTCCAGATTTTCAACATTGCCATTTTACCACACCTCCTTATGAGCAGTACAGCTATTTTTCACATCCTGCCCAAAATGTGTTTCCGCCCATGTAGCGCACAATGGCGCAGTTGATGTGCGAACTCAATGTATGGGACACATTAAGAAAATCACAGTGACACTGTTCATGAGCAGAGGTCTTAAAATGGCTGTGTTGAAAACGTGAAAAAATGCCTAAAAATTACTGTTTTATGAGTGTGCTTTGCGCAGTGCCTATGCACGCTCGTAAGTTCATGAATTTTCAATATTTTCACTCCAGATTTTCAACATTGCCATTTCACCACACCTCCTTATGAGCAATACAGCTGTCATTTTTCACATCCTGCCCAAAACATGTTTCCGCCCATGTAGCGCACAATGGTGAAGTCGGTGTGTGAAATCAATGTATGGGACACATTAAGAAAATCACAGTGACATTGTTCACTAGCAGAGGTCTTCAAATGGCTATGTTGAAAATTTGGTGAAAAAATTCCTAAAAGTGACAGTTTTACAAGCATGCGTTGCGCAGTTCCTACGCATGCTTGTAAATTTTCGAATTTTCAATGTTTTAACTCCAGATTTTCAACATTGCCATTTTACCTCACCTCCTTATGAGCAGTACAACTGTCATTTTTCACATCCCACCCAAAACATGTTTCCGCCCATGTAGCACACAATGGCGCAGTCGGTGTGCGAAATCAATGTATGGGACACAGTAAGAAAATCACAGTGACACTGTTCATGAGCAGAGGTTTTAAAATGGCTATGTTGAAAATTTGGTGAAAAAATTCCTAAAAATGACTGTTTTACAAGCGTGCATTGCACAGTTCCTACACACGCTCGTAAGTTCACGAATTTTCAATATTTGCACTCCAATGAGTTCCAAATATCTAAGCAGCACATAGAAGCAAGCAACATTCGGCATTGACAAATGCTTGTACTTCTTTGTCACTGATTTATTTAAGCCATGTCCAAGTGCCAAATACCACTGCAAATACCTGCAAGCGAACGTTCGGCATTGACAAATGCTTGTCAGAATTAACATAAGCATAACATGCCTTGTAGTTGTCTCTACTTCTTGTTGCCAGACTTTTCTTTTCTCAAAATTTGCTTTTGCATCTTTGATAAATTTTTTAACCCTTCTTGTCTGCTCTTTATATTTAGGAAGATAGTTCGTATCTAACTTAGATAGTTTATACATTTTGTGTTTTTGTTTGATTTGTCTATTGATTTTAGTGTTTAACCATTTGGGAGTATTACCCTGTTTAGAGTTTTTAATTATATATGGTACATACTGATCTGATGTCTCTTTTATTTTGTCCACTAGGGTGTCCCACATCTCATCCAGTGTCAATCTAGAAAAGTCAGTTGTCCAGTCCCATACACACAATGCCTGTCTAATTTTATCAAATTTTGCTTTTTTGAAATTTGGGATTTTAATTTTGCTACCATGGTGAATGGGTAAATCTTTTTCTGAAAAAAAAAGACAGTATTATGGTCACTATTTGCTATTGGGGGGCCCAGTTCAGTATCAATTAATTTGGGCCCCATGTTGGTTAATACTATATCCAAAATCGTATTTGCCCTAGTGTTTGCAGTTACCAACTGGTTCAGTCCCAATTGATTGAACTTTTCTAGATATTGTCTTTCAATACCACTTACTGCTGTCTGGTTTGCCCAATCAATTCCTGGAAGGTTCAAGTCTCCTAGTATAATGATACTATCTACTGGATTTAGGAAATCCAGGATTTCCTGGTCATTTTCTCTGTTAATTGAGGGAGGGCGATACAAAGCTCTTAAAATAATTTTGGGGCATTATGGGGCATACTCCTTATAGTTAAATGGTCAATATTCAGATCTGTGTCATGTATTTCCATGCTATGAATGGACTCGTGGGCATAAATTGCCACACCACCTCCCTTCCTGTATTCTCTAGAATTACTCTATGTTATATATCCAGGTAGATTTTTATCCCATTTGTCACTGTCCTCCCACCAGGTTTCCGTTAGTATCACAATCTTTATGTTATCTTTATCCATTAAGTGTATAAATTCCTCAAATGTATTATCTAGACTCCTTACATTAGTCAGTAAACACTTAATCTTCCCCTGCTGCTGTGGCCCTTTGCTGGCACTGACCCTGCTGTCATCCTCACTGGATCTGGCCCCTCCATGCCCAAGGTTTGGTCCTTTACAATCATAGTCTGTGACTTGACACTCTGGGCATCTGCTGCCACGAGGTTCTGCTTGGTGGCTCTCACCTTGTGCAGGACTCCTCTGTCCTGGCACAACTGCCTCAAGTAGTCTGCAGTGTACCTGCTGTATTTAGAAGCCATCTTCTTCCCTAACTATGGCTACTCTAACTTGCACTTTAGAAAAAAAATAAAATAAGTAGGAACTTGACTGTAAGCAAAAAGATATAGTTCTGTTTCCTCTTTAAAAATAAATCACTGCCTTATTTTGCAAGTGAGTTGTACAGTATTAAGCTGACACACTAAACAGTTAAAGCTTGTGTTACCAACTTTACCTCACCACTACTAACCAAATCTGTAACAAGCGCACTCAGCAGGTCAGACCCTCTGCTCCCACAGTGCCAACCTCAGAGTGCAAGAGTGTGAACCAGTAACAGACAGGGTAATCCTCCTGTCTGCTTGTAGGTCTGAATCACCTTTAGTCTCAAGTTCTGGGGGGATTCAAACTGTGACCCTTATGCTAGCATATCCAAATGTACAGGCTCGGATAATATTCTGTTCGGGAGGATGCAACAGATCTTTCGCCTAAGGGCATCTAACCAGGTATCCAAAATAAACCCTTAAAACTCTATAAAAGACCTTAGGAATATTCTTACCTTTTCCCAGTTTGGTAACACTATCAAGACCTTGAACAATTGTCAGACTTAACCATTTATACGTCACATGCAAAAAGAACTGGTAGACACCCAGGCAGTCTTTCAAATAAAAGGTTTACTAAAATGGATAAAACTATGTAAAATGTAAACACAGAACACTATATTAAAAATCATGCAATCACTTGAAAACTACAGACAAACTCCTACCAACATACAGTTAGATACTTTTCTATCTAATGTATTACTTCTAAGTGCTTATCAGAGCAGCCACTTTCTACAGTCCCAAGATGGTATATATCAACAAGATCAAACACAGTATTCAGTTTAAAACTCTGTGTCTCCACACGCCTTCTATGAGTCATCTAGCTCCTCCTTTTAGAACCAAAAAAATACAAACAGGATGTCCTATTGGGAGGTATATTAAAGAAGGTGACATCAGCAAAAACTCCACTTCCTAAATCTGACTCCTTAAGTAAACATTTTCTCTTTGATCTGGTGTAGTTCCTATTCCCAAGGCATATAAAAGGGTTTCGCAACTTTAGCACCAGGTTGATATAAAAAATTATTTCTATAGGTATCATAAAATTTACGAACCCTATATCCTGGCAGCTGGGTCAGTTCTAATTAAGACAGAAAAACAGGAGACCCTTAATTAAGTCTCTCTGGACTTTTAATTACCTCCTGGTTTCAGGTTACTATATCCTGTAGCTTCTCTGAAACCTGGGGGGGGGGAGGCACCCATAAGCACAGGCTGTCTTATGTGAGACAATCACATACTATATTTTTATATTACAAATAGCATACAACAATCATAACCAGCTGGCCAAGCATCACAACTCTCACTCACAGATACTGAAGTACAATACAGAACCATGTAATTACACTAATCTAGGAATGTCCCCAATACAGGTATGCTATAAACACTCACTCACAAATACTGAAGTACAGTAGAGAACCTTATAATTACATTAGCCTAGGAATGTCCCAGATACAGGTACTGTATGCTGTAACAACACTCACTTAAAGATACTGAAGTACAATACAGAACCTTGTAATTACACTAACCTAGGAAAACTGAGCCACCATGTTTCTTAGTATTGTTCAGCCAGCCTGCACACAGAGCATGAGCCAGTGAAGTGGCACAATATGCTCATTACAGACAAAGGACAAGGGGGGTGAAAAAAGTTTAGTGAACACCCTAATAACTAGTTTTGGGTTATTACGGTGTTTTGGAGACCCTGAAAACAGGTTGATAAAGGGGTTCTCCAGTAATTATATAGAGAATAATGGATAGGCAAGTGTCTGTTATGGATTTTTTTTACACACCTGAGGTGTGTGATGACCTATAAACCTCGAGAGTGAAGCTCGAGAGGGTTATTAAGTCATCACACACTGAGGCTGCGTAAAACAATTCCTGAGAACATACTTGCATATCTTTTACTTTTTATAATTACTGGTGCAAGACAGTGTTTCTTTCCCCTACCTAAAGACACTTATTCTTTCTCCTTCTCTCAGTTGCAGTCAAAACACACACACACACGCACACACACACACATGTCCTCTCTCTGATACACAGAGTCACACACTCTCACTTGCAGACAGACTCCCTTGCTCTCTCTAACAAACTTTTTTTTGGTCAGCTACCTTGTCTGCAGTATCTCTATCGCCTGGTGCTGGATCGCACTCCAATTCAGTGTCTCTCGATCGGGAGACACAGCGGGATCAACCAGATGTTTGGGGGGATTTAAAAGGCAAGATCAATCAGATAATGAATAAAAAAAATGCAGAAATACTGGGAGGGTAGTTAAGAGTAGCAACTTGTCAGTACGCGGAAAACAGAGCCGCCATTTTTTAGTACTGTTCAGCCGCCCACACACAGAGCACGAGACAATGAAGTGGCACAATATGCTTGGGACTGACAAAGGACACTGGGGGTGAAAAAAAAGTTTAGTGAACACCGTAATAACTCATTTTCAGGTTATTCCGGGGTTTTGGAGACCCTAAAAACAGGTTGATAAGGGGGGTCACCAGTAATTATAGCATAATATAGAACCTAGTAATTATAGTAACCTAGGAATGTCCGCGATACAGGTTTGCTATAACAACACTCACTCACAGATACTGAAGTACAGTACAGAACTTTGTAACTATAGTAACCTAGGAATGTCCCAGATACAGGTACGCTATAACACTCACTCACAGATACTGAAGTACAATGACAGTACTACCATTTGGATGAAAATACTACCAGGTGTAAGAAGGCAGTAGTCAATACTTCTGAGTCCTAAAAATTATCTGGACCACTACGTTCAGGAATGCAATAACACTCACTCACTCACAGATACACAATCACTACCCAGATAAGGGTGTGTTATAAACAAATTTCACATTATTTTTTTGTCTTTTTTTTTTTCTCTTTTTTGTGTATGTAGATAAGGCAGTACCCTTCTATCTAGATGCCAGCCTGTCAGATAGCCCCCCCAATCTTGAATGCACTGTTCTGCTACAGCACAAGTCCTCCTGCCTACAAACCCCCTAGCAGTATAGATGTACCAGGGTTCCAGTGAGCAGGGTTCCTGACTTCTGGCTGCCTGACAGCTGACTCCAGATAGACTTCATGTTTTACACAGCTTCCAGTGACCCTTCCCATGGGTGCTGTCAGTAGGTAACGTGGTAAGAACACAACCAGTGAGGTTCACCCTCACAGCTATATGGGCCTCCACCTGTTGCCTCCGGCCCAACCATCCATTAATTTTTTTTTACAAAATGTTGGGTCACATCCCCTTGTCCCACCAGCTTTAAAAAGAATACAGTCTCCATGATCTGTGACCAGCCATCCATCAATCATACCACATCATTTCCCATCATTGGCCATCTTAAGCCCAGCACATTATCTACTGACAGCGTCCTTGGGAACGGTCACTCAAAAACTGTGTAAAACTTACATAGAAAGGTGGAGATTTTTTTATATTGTGGGGAAATTGCTGGGGTTCTCTACATCCACAGTACTTACCAATAGATCTTTTATCATTATCTACAGCATTTATTCATTGGCATGTGTACAGATTCAAGTATTTTTATTTTAAATGTTAAACTAACCCTACTCTGCACATGTTCTGCTTTGCCTTTGTTTTTAGCACAAGTTAGCAGATTTTGTTTCTCAGTTCCAGTCAGACTCTAATACCACCTCTTGACAATAGCACTGTTCAGAATCATTAGGGTTTTTTTGGCTTCAGAAGAACAACTGGTACCATATCCACAGAAAAAACGAGGTCCTGATGCAGCTGCCCTGTTTGCTCTATATAGGTTACCACTGGTGTCAGAGTGAGGGTAATGACAAATGCAGCCTGAATACAGTGGGCAGAGAAGATGAAAATGAAATTAAGAAAGCAGTTTGTCAGCAAGCCTTGAAATAAGGCTCCAAGTTCCCATTTACCAAGTCTCTTCTCCTTGGCAATCTCACTTCCCTTCCTAGCTCTCCCTCCAACTCCCCACCTTGTCCCTCTCCTACTTCCTCCTACCCCTGTGGCCCACCTGCCTCCCTGTTTCTAATCGATCTGTCCTCCTAATCCCCCTTGTGTGCTGTTGATAAAGCCTTGCACAAAGGCTGCTACTACCCCACGACCTCCTCCCCTCCCCTGGGGGTGACCCTGCCCTTTTCTTGGCTTGGTACCAGGCAACTCCTGGGGGACCGCATCTCTGCTATTGTTTTATGCTGAGCAATGTTCAATGTTTAATGATGTGTCTCTCAGATTTAACTCTGCTTTAATCTGTGTAATACTATGTGACCGGTATGTGACTTTGTGTTTGTGATTGTTATATGATGTGGAACCTTTGTAAAAGAGCCTCAGCTCAAAGGTTATTTTCTGAATCATTAAATAAATAAAAAATAATACTGACTGTTTTTGTACAAATTCAATTATTTTGATTTGAAGAGCACTGCAAACTGATCCCATTTTGCTCAGTTTCTGCCTTGCCTTTTTAAAGATCCAGAAGCAAATGGTTTAATACCCTTTATTGGACCAACATAGATGTTACAAAAAGAACAAAGTGCTTTAGCTTCGGACCAACCAAGTCCTTCCTCAGAAGCTTAACTTCTGCTTCTGAGCTTCTAAGTGTCTGAGGAAGGACTTGGTTGGTCTGAAAGCTTAGGCACTTTGTTTGTTTTGTATTTATTTATTTAACAGACTTTAGGATTACAACCTTTGAGGCAGGGACTCATTTACAATGGGTGCTCGATATCAGTGTACTTCCCAACTCACTTAGTGATCATTTCGCAGTCGTATTCTCTTGGTCCGCTGATAACAGCAAACTTGCACCACAGACCACCCAGTGATGTTGCCTACTCCCAGACGGCCTGCAGCACCTTAAACTTTTCGTCTCACAACTGGATTTTTCCGCAATCAGGCTTGCACCATCCATAGACGAGGCATTGGATTTTTTCACTCGCATCTTTAACACTGCCTGGGACCTCTATGCCCCCTTCAGTAGATATCACACCAAAAAGCAAAGCACACCCTGGGTTACCCCCTCCATCCTTCACAAACTTAAAATGAGAGACAACCTATGGCACATTGCCATGGAATCTGGCAAGCCAGCTGACAGGCAAGCATACAACGCCGAGCGCAGTAAGTGAACTTGGGCCATTTGATAGACCAAAGCCCAGTACTACCAATCCGCACTTGTCTCCTCCTGGGGGCGACTAGAAACTTTTGGGGTAATGTAAAGGAGCTGAATGGGAAATCCCGCTCCCCACCCCCCTCTCAACTCTCCTTTAATGGAACTGTCTGCTCTGACCCTCTTGGCATTGCAGGCTGCCTAAACCACACTTTCTCAGACCTGAGTTCAGTCCTGCCCAGTAACTTCTTTGACCACATCCCAGTAGCACCCCTGCCCACTCTCCAGAAACCTCCTTTCTATCTATGTACCATCTCCCCACTGGAGGCTAGACCCCTTCTGCAAAAAGCCATTAGTAGTAACAACCCCGGCACCGACCAACTGGACACTAGGCCACTTTGTCTGACGTTGGATGCTATCCTGGTCCAACTTACCAAGCTGCTGAACTGCTCCCTGTGCCTGGGGCAGTTCCCCAGCACACAGAAAACCACCATCATCACTCCCATCCTAAAAGCAGCGATCGAGCGACCTCGGTAACTATCGACCTATCTCCATCCTCCCCCCACTCTCTAAGGCCCTTGAAAAAGTACTTGCCAACCAGCTTGCCGAATACCTGGCCATGCACAATATCCTGTGCCCTGAACAGCATGGCTTTCATGCAGGTCACAGCACCACAACCACGCTACTTGAATTCTCCAACTCCTGCACTCTGCTCTTGATGCCGGAAGTCCTGCCGGTGCCGTATTCATTGACCTTTCTAAGACTTTGACACGGTTTGTCATCCCCTCCTGCTGGACTCCCTCAGATGCCTTGGTTTCTCCCCTAGCCCCTTGCATGGTTCACCAGCTACCTCTCTGCCAGAACTTAGTGTGTAAAAATCAATAGCACCCTATCTGACACATAATCTGTTCACTCTGAGGTTCCCCAGGGTTCCATTTTAGGCCCTCTGCTCTTCAGTCTCTACCTCAACTCCCTCCCCTTGGTCTGCCCAAGTAATATCCTCCTCTATGCAGATGACGCTGGGCTATCCACCTCTGACCCCAACCCCAACACACTCCAGGTCACCCTCCAACAAGCTTTTGATAGAGCTGAGCAGTTCACATCATGAAGGCTAGTCCTAAACCTAAAAAAGACCAAAGCTATGCTCTTCTTGCATCACCAAAGCAAAGCCAGTGGTACCCCCCTCTTGATACTGCCTAGCACACTAAATCCCATTGAACAGGTTTCCTCCTACAAGTATCTGGGCATTACCTTTGATTCGGCACTCTCCTTCAATGCCCTTTCTGCTGCTACCAATGTTAGGATTGAACTGTTATACCACCATAGGGACTGCCTACCACAATTGGCAATGGCCTCCTCTGTCCTGTCGCTAATCAACTATGGGCTGCCCATCTATGCTGCATCCGACAACACTGCACTTGCATGAATCCAGCTCTCTATAAACAAGGCCTGCAGGCTAATGCTGGGAGCCTCTAGGTGCAGCCATATGTGCCTACCGTACTCCACCACCAACTTGCTCAATCTTGAAGAAAGATTCTGCTTCCAAATTTGCCTTCTTGTAAAAAGGCCCTGCTAGGGCTCTCCCCTCTGGGGTCACCACCTCCCTGCAGCATGCCTCCACCTCAGTCTCCACCTGCAGCACTGTCAAAACCTCCCTTATTGTACCTAGGGTAAGGACCTCTATGGCCCAGAGATCCTTTTGCTGTCGGACTCCCTCCTGGTTCAGTCTCCTCCCAGCCAACATAGCTGACTCCACTAAGCTTGGTCCTTTCAAGGTCTCCCTCTGAAGCTATCTGAGAAGCATTCGCTGCTGAAACTGCACATAATCCCACACCTGCCCCTTACCCTCACCCCTAGGCTGGGTCTGCCCTGTCTACTTTTGCTGTATATGCCTGGGGTCTCAGGCAACATCTGACGACTAATGTAATAAAATATCTCTGGTTGCTACCTGATATGGTACTCGTGTACCTATATTATGACTACTGTGATCTACCTATTACCAAGCTTGTACCACCAGTGAATGCCTGTAACACTGGTTGCTTTTTTAATCTAAGTGTTACGTACTGTACTGTTTTGTTTGCTGTGATGTATTGCTCTCTTGACGAGGTGCCTTTGTAAATGAGTCTTTGACTCAAAGGTCTGTAAACCGATGATCTAATAAATAAATAAATAAATACAAAGGCTCCATGTCAGAAAAAACAAATACAAACACTTAATACATATAGACATAGAATGGCAGCTAACGGTTACAGTTTTTCAGTTATACAACATTGCAGAATCAAGATCAGCTATACATTGCATTGAATGTGTAACCCCCCCACAAATGGGGGTTCCCGAAAGTCTTCCTTGGGCTTGCCTAAATACCCACTGCCAGGCTGGTATCCTGTGTCTTAGCATTTTAAAAGTGTTGTATGCGAGTGCCTTAATGCCTCTGTGCCCTGTCTCTTTAAGAGCTGCTTATAACGTGGCACTTATTTAATCTGGGAGGGGGCTGAGTGTTTCTAAGCTCGAGTCCTGCCCGGGCAGCCAGATAATTGCTCTGTTCTGCCATCGCTATTTGCGCAAAGGGAGCTTTGTTAGAAGCTGTACTTATTTGCTGATTATTTATTAGAATAGTAATGATATTGTAGTTTGTCTAACCTGCCTTCTTTGCAGTATCACCACCATCTTGGTCCTGGACTGCCAGAATGGACCAATCAGTACCTCTGGGGACCCTAAAATGGAGTCTGTCCCCAGGGGTCTTGTAGGAGTGAATTTCTGTAGGAATTGTAGTTTTGAGTCTTTGGCACCTAAATGTACCTGGAGGGGGAGCTCTTGCTTTGACAGACAGATGAATCAACAAATCAAACCTTTTGGACTGAAGGGAGAAATTCCCAAACTGCCTGCTACAAAGCGTCAGTCTGTATGAGGAGTTGAAAGAGTAAACAGCTTGAGTGATTCGAGCAGCTGCTCCTGCATAGTTCATGCGGGAGATTGGTGGAAAGGCTGAGTTCGGCATGCTTGCCTGCTGTCCCTCGAGAGGGTATCCTTTGAAAGGCTTAGCAATCGGACTATATCCAAATTGGAGTGTGACAAAGTCACTGAAGAGTGACCAGATTTAAATCTTTAGAAGACCAAAGATTTGCTGTACGCAATCAACCTGTCAGGACATAGAACTCCCGGTTTTGCTCAGAGACACTGATATTGCGGCTAGACTACCATCTGCATTGTGGTATGGTGATTGCTTCACTATAAATGTGCTGTGTGCTGTTAGTGGGTCACAATTTGGTTCCCCACTGTATAAATGTGCCACGCTTGCTGGAAGCTGCATCCAGCACTACCGGACTCGAAATCCGAACTGTTCCACCCAGCCTGGGCCTTGCCACCTGGCCCAGCCAGCTACTTCAGGCACAGAAACCATCATCGATGAGAAACTCACCTGGGGATCAGCCCCCTGTTCAACCATCTCAAACAGGAATGACACCTCAGTGATTCAAGTGGGCCCTCCTTCTTCTGGCAAACCAGTCATCAACCTGCAGTCTTCATTTTGTCTAGCCTGTATCTCGTATTGGGTAGTGTGAGTAACAATCAGGGTAGCTTCCTGCAACAACTAAATCTCAAGTGCTGTCACCTGATTGCATTGTTGTTTTTTCTTTCACAAACTGAGCCTTCAGGCTCTGGATGACATACTGTGTGTGGTTGTGCATGCCTTTTCTTTTCATCACAGGGCCCCAACCAGCTGCAATGCCGGCCTACCCCGGGCAACGTTCCAGGCTAGCCCACCTTACTTCCAACTGGATACCTAGAGCGTGTGACTGTGCAGGGACTAAAAGTGCATGCATAATTGCCTGACTAGATCAGTTTTAGAATCAATCAACCTGATTACGCCCCTCTCTTGTTCAATTCCCCTGAGTAAATCAGATCTACCTCTTTTTGCATTTAATCTGACTGTGGTTCTAGTTTGTACCAAAAGCATGGTACTGTTGTAATTTGCTGTGCCTAACCTTGTTTTATAGGGGGGTCTCCAGGGTCGAACTGGTGGAACCAGCCCTGGTGGTAAGTGCAAACAGTGTGGGGATTTGTATGCTGAATAGGGGCAACTGTGAAAGCATTTGTTGCATATTGTCTAGGCCGCTAGAGGGTTACAGTGTCCTGGAGGGCTGTACCCAGGTTAGCCTTGTTACTAACAACTCTGTCCTCTGGGTGGAAGCACCCGTTTCAGTACCCAGGCCCCTTAACCTGCAACTAGCCATGCAGGCAGAGGTAGTAGCCCTTGGGATAGTGCCACCTAGGGGTTACAAATGTGTTACCGAGAGCTGTATTTTACAGTTTTCAAAAGAACAATAAGTTTGCTGATAGACAAAGGGAGTAACAGGTTTGATATGTACAGCGAAGTAGAGAATTAGACAGATATCTTGTGAGTGCAGCCAAAGGTGGCATTGTTAATAAGTAATATTTGGTAGCCCTATCGGTAGGAGCTCAGTGGCAGGGTGGTCCTGTAAGATGATAGATAGATGACCTGGCACTAGCTGGTATATTGGCAGCGCCGTGAAGCAAGAATGTGCTCTTTGAGGGCTGACTTGAAAGGTCCTAATTTGGAGATGGAGGAGATGTTGGAGGGGAGTTCATTGTACCAGACTGCGGCCCTGTGTGGGAATGACCTTTGGGCTAAGGAGGTTCTAACCCTCAGGATGGATCACACCTGTTGGTTGGCAGTGCGGGTGTTCACCGAGGTGTTGGGAGAATAGGAGAGAGGCAGAAACCCCCAAGGGGGTAAGCCCCAGGTGTATTTTCTTTGTGAGGAGACATGTTTGATAATACAGCCTTTCATCCAGGGTGAGGAGATTTGTCAGGGCATATAGGGTACAAGTATGGGTATGCTTGTCTGCCCCGGAGAGGAGTCTGCATGCTTTGTTTATGGACAGGTGGATTTTGTTAAGAGCTGTGTGGTCAGTGGCTGAGTAGACAGTCAGACCATGATTGACTAGTGAGAGGACTGAGGAGGTGACAGCCAGATTAAGGGCTTCCGGAGGTAGGCAATCCTTGCGCCGATACAATAGGCCTACATGGACACTTATGGCTGATGATAGAGTGTTAATGCATGAATGGAAGGAGAAACTGGAATCAAATGTAAGGCCCAGGGGCACGGGGTCATAACGTCGCAAGACATTACGCCGCATGGCAAAATCACGCTGTATTAGCAGCGTAATTTTGCCATACGGCACAAGTCTTTTTCTGTGGGGGCTCTGCCCTCCCACCCCCATTATGGAGGGACTGCTCCCTCTGGACCCCTCACTAAAGATTCTCAACTCCGGGGGGGTCCAACTCAGGGAGTGCACAAAATGTGAATGTAATCCCTAGGTGGTGCTATCCTAAGGGCTACTATCCCTGCCTGCATGGCTAGTTGCAGGTTAAGGGGCCTAGGTACTGAAATGAGTGCCTCCACCCAGAGGACAGGGTTGGTAGTAACAAGACTAACCTGGGTACAGCCCTCTGGGACACTGTAACCCCCCTCTTTCCCCTCTAGTGGCCTAGACAATATGCAAGAAACACTTTCACAGTAGCCCTTATTCAGCATACAATTCCCCACACTGTTTGCACTTACCTCCAGAGCTGGTTCCACCAGTTTGACACTGGAGACCCCCTGTAAAACAAGGTTAGGCACAGCAAATAAAAACAGTACAGTGCTTTTGGTACAAACTGTAACCACAGGCAGATTAAATGCAAAAAAAGTTACATGTGATTTATTCAGGGGAATTGAACAGGGGATGGGCGTAATCAGGTTGATTGATTTGAAAACTGATCTTGTCAGGCAGTTATGCATGCACTTGTAGTTCCTGCACAGTCACACGCTCTGGGTACCCAGTTGGAAGTAAGGTGGGCTACCCTGGAACGTTGCCCAGGGTAGCCTGGCGTTGCAGCTGGTTGGAGTCCTGTGATGGAAAGAAAAGGCATGCACAACCGCACACAATTTGTAATCCAGAGCCTAAATGCTCAGTTCGTGAAAGGAAAAACAACAATGCAATCAGATGACAACACTTTGTTGCAGGGAGGTACCCTGATCGTTGCTCATGCTAACAAATACAAGACTCAGGCTAGATGAAATGGAGACTGCAGGTTGATGACTGGTTTGCCAGGAGAAGCAGAGCCCACACAAATCACAGAGGTGTCATTCCTGTTTGAGATGGTTGAGCAGGGAGCTGATCCCCAGGTGAGTCGCTCATCGATGATGGTTTCTGCGCCTGAAGTAGCTGACTGGGCCAGGTGGCAAGGCCCAGGCTGGGTGGAACAGTTCAGATTTTGAGTCCAGTAGTGCTGGATGCAGCTTCCAGCAAGCGTGGCATATTTACACAGTGGGGAACCAAATTGCAACCCACTAACAGCACAGAGCACAGTTATAGTAAAGCAATCACCATACCACAGTGCGGAAGGCAGTCCGGGCCACAATATCAGTGTCTCTGAGCAAAACCGGGAATTATGTGGTAAATGGATGTCCTGACAGGCCGATCGCATACAGCAACTCTTCGGTCTTCCTCAGGTTCAGATCTGGTCACACTTCAGTGGCTTTGTCACACTACAATTTGGATATAGTCTGATTGCTAAGCCTTTCAAATGATTCCCTCTCGAGGGACTGCAGGCAGACAGGCCAAAAAGCAGGTGCTTGAATCACTCAAGCTGTTTTCTCTCTTCAGACTCCAACTCCAGACTGACTGACTGCAGCAGGCATCTTGAGAATTTCTCCTTGGTCCAAAAGGTTCTAGTTGGTTGATCCATCAGTCTGACTACCACCTCTCTTCTCAGGATTACCGACTCCATCCTCACGGGGATGGATGCTGGCCACATCACTGCTGCCATCTTTATGGACCTGGCAAAGACTTTCAATACAGTGACTCACTCTCTTCTCCTGACAAAACTTGCCAAGGCTAGCCCATCTGACTGGGCCACATCTTGTTTCCACTCCTACCTCACTGGCAGATCTCAAGCTGTCCGTATCAGATCGTCCATGTCGGACCCCCTCCCAATCACGGCTGGAGTGCCTCAAGGATCGGTCCTAGGCCCCCTCCTATTCTTGGTCTTTCTAAATGATCTGCCATCTGCCTGCACACACTCCGCCATCCACATGTACGCAGACGACACGGTGCTATATGCATCTGGCCCCTCGCCCTCTGAAGTTGCGTCTGGACTTCAGCATGATTTCATCTCAGTCCAGCACTGGCTCTGCTCAAATAACCTCCTACTAAATGCTAACAAAACAGTCTCCTTAACTTTTGGGATGAGGCAGAAAATTTCTAGGCTCCCTTCACCATTAGTTTTTCACATCCTGCAAGGGTCTCCTCTAGAGTCCTACACCACCTTCAGATACCTTGGTGTCTGGCTTGACCAGCACCTCAACTTTTCTGCACATACTGACTCCTTACTTAAGAAGCTGCACCCTAGGCTTGGTGCACTTTACCGGAATCGTGATAACATACCCCTTCCAGCTAGGAAGGACATTGTAAAAAAAATTATCCTCCCAGTCCTCGACTATGGGGACGTAGTCTATGGCGCCGGCCCTAAGACCACATTAGCTAGGCTGGACCCTCTCTTCCACTCTTTTTGCCATTTTGCCCTGAACAGTCCCTACTCCACACACCACTGTGCCCTATATCAAGCAATGAACCTCACCTCTCTTGACTATCGCAGGCTAACCCACTGCACAAAAATTGCAGCCAAGTATTGGATTCAGCGGCTCCCTTCCTACCGCTCTGACATCTTAACAAACCATAGCGCACAAGCATACACACTCAGACTCCAGGTCCCTAGCTGTCCCATACTGATCTACCTCCACAGGGCAGTCAGGTTTCAGCTACCGCATTCCCTCGCTATGGAACTCCCTCCCAGCTAACATTCGTCACTTCACCTCCCTTTTCCACCTAAACTCCATGCTCCAAGATCATTTCGTCCCTTCCTGTGCTTGTGTCTAGGTGTCTACCAACTACTAGGCAACTATCTGGGAACGTTGGCACTTAGCAAATTTGTGATTCACCAGTGTCTAACTACTGTCCTCTTGCCTTATACTGTCTCTCATATGGCTCAAAACTTAATTTTGTTGTACATTTGCTGTATGTAACTGTGTTACCAACTGACACACTCAATCCTGTATGAATGTGGTTTTCAGAACCAAATGTTAGTGATCTTCCACAATGTATTCACTTGTCTATCCTGACTTCAAGTGTTATCTCATACCATATGTACTGTGATTACCAATTGTCTCTCTCAAGCTACTACAGACTTATACTCGGATCCAAATGTTAGTATTTCTCTCACTATGTATTTTCTTGTCTATACTGTGTAAAACTGTCTTCCTATGTTCTCCCCTCCTCCAGAACGCATCTGTAATCGAGCAGTACTCTGCTCAGTATGCCTTCCTGGTAAAAACGCTTAAATAAATAAATAAATAAATAAAAGGGCTCCCCCTCCAGGGCTGTTTTGGTGCCAAAATGCAAAAATTATAATTCCTACAGAAATTTGCTCCCACAAGACCCCTGGGGACAAGCTCCATTTTAGAGTCCCCAAAGGTACCAATTGGTGCTGACTGGTAGTCAAAAACCAAAATGGTGGTGATAAACAGAACTGTCCATGCTGCAAAGAAGGCAGGTTAGACAAACTACACTATCATTACTATGCTAATAGATAATCAGCAAATAAATACAGCTTCTAACAGAGCTCCCTCTGCGCAAATAGCAATGGCAGAATGGAGCGATTATATGGCAGCCCAAGTGGGACTTGAGCATAGAAACACTCAGCCCCCTCCCGGATTAAATAAGCACCACGTTATTGGCAACTGTTAAAGAGACAGAGCCCAGAGGCATTAAGGCACTCTCATAAACACTTTTAAAACACTAAGACACAGGAAACCAGCCTAGCTATGGGCATTTAGGCACACCCAAGGAACACTTTCAGGAACCCCAATTGTAGGGGGGTTACAGGAAGAAAAATAAAATGTCTGGGATCAGGAATCAAACCCAGTCCCAGACACAGGGCCTGGTTCATACTGCTATGGCTCAGTCAAGTGAGCCATGGCAGCTGCTCAGTGGAACCTACTCCCAGCAGAAGTCTTATTCTCTGCCTGGGAGTGTGTGAATGGTGCAACACCACATACAGCAGTATACGCGGTATTGCACCATTTGCTGTCCTGGGCATTGCTCTTTCGGGATAGCTATAATGTCATATGCTATTAAGCATACAACCATTATGACCCGTTAGGAGGCCCAGCTATTTATATGTATGGACCTGTTCTAGAGGAAGGAGAGAGTGGGAGAGGATTGTTAGCTGCGCAACATCTATTTGGTACAATAAAAGGTATCAAACCATTTGCTTCTGGATCTGTTCTTACAAAGACCAATACAATTCTCTCCTGGTGACCATTTTGGGTTGGGTTCAGCAATGTATGGTTCTGATGCCATATGGCGGCTATGGGACTGAAGGAGCTAAACTAAATCTGTATTGCTTTTTTAAACACACTCTTGACACAGTAATCCTTGCAATCAGTAATTATCTCTAACTACATGATCCTGTGTTTCAGTTTCCAAGATCACCTCCTAAAAATGTTAAAAAAACACACAGTAATATGAGCAGCTTCAGTTTTTTTTGGGGGGGGGCACTTTGAAGCCTTTGGACTAGGAGAACAAATGATTTGCACAGTTCCCTCTGCAGCTCACTGTGTGGTACTGCCTGTAACAGTTCTCGGTCTGAAGTGTGCTACTAAAAAAAAAAACAATTTCCTGCCTCTGAATTGTGTCTTACACTATGCAACTCTAGCCATTAACAGGCAGGTAGACATTTAGTAAAGTACTATAAGAAAATGTGTATGCAATCTGAATTGAGGCCAAGACTCTAAGATTTTTAAGGCATCAGCTGGTTTTAAAAGGACTGACACTGCTCACTTGTATCTCCTAATTTCAACATTCAGGACACCCTGGAAATAAGCTTTGTTTGACTCAGTGTAGCTTGCAGCCACCAAATTTTAAATACAAATGAAAGTACTTCTCCGGATGATGAGAAGTCAAAGCTGAATGTGCTACCCTGTCACTTTAAATTTTTAGCAACCCTTCCTCTCTCTTCCCTTGCTGCTGTACACTATGAATATTAATAAGTTGTTTTGAATGGTGTGTATGGTGGGAGGGGTCACATCACAAAGGAATAGGAAGTGTGCTATAGGCTCTGAAAGCTGATAGGACAGGAGTACAGAGTTGAACATAGGGGGAGCTGCAGAGGGAACTGTTTTTTTTTTTCTTCTGTGGATAGATATCCTTTGTTCTTCTAGTCCCAAACTTTGAAGAGCAGCAGCTGTTTGGAACAGTGCAGTTTGTGGTGTAGAGTGAAACAGCTGGATCATGAAGCTGGAGGTAAGGAATGCTAAGCCCACGGGGAGCTGCAGTGGGGACTGGTTTTCTGAGAACAGATATCCTTTGTTCGTCTAGTCCCAAACTCTGAAGAGCAGCAGCTGCTTGTGTTTCCGAACAGTACAGTGTATGGTATAGAGTGAATCAGAGGATTATGAATCTGGCGGTAAGGAATCCTGAGCCTACAGGGAGCTGCAGAGGGAACTGGTTTTCTATGGATAGATACCCTTTGTTCTTCTAGTCCCAAACTCTGAAGAGTAGCAGCTGTTTGTGTTTCTGAACATTGCAGTTTGTGGTGTTAGAGATTGAAACCAAGGATCATGAAGTTGGAGGTAAGGAATGCTGAGCACATAGGGAGTTGCAGAGGGAACGGGTTTTCTGTGAATAGATACCCATCCTTCTTATAGTCCTAAGCTTTGAAGAGCAGCAGCTGCTTGTGTTTCTGAACAGTACAGTTTGTGGTGTTGGAGACTGAAACCGAGGATCATGAAGTTGGAGGTAAGGAATGCTGAGCTGCTGTGTAAACAAACTAAAGGCAAGTTAAACAAGACAAAATGCGGTCTTGACATGCTTTTAAATCAAAAGTACTTTTAAAGGTGTGCAGAAAATGAGACAATATTATAGGAATGCTTCGTACCTAAAACTAATACTAAACATTGTGGCAGATTTATTTGTTAACTGAGTAGAATCACTAGAACTGGGTTTGTTGGAGATACTGGGGCACTCTTTGTGCCACTTTTCTGTGGAGGAAATATACTGTATTTTTGTCACCATCAGCGTCATGTTAAAATCATGCTCCTGACAATGCTTCTGTGTGTCTTTAACTCTCAATCCAGCTTATTTGATCACTTTCAGTTTGAATTTGGGGGATCTGCCCCCCCCCCATTTAAATTGGATTGCGAGTTAGAGGCATACAGAAATGCTGTCAGGAATGCAGGAGAGTGATTTTTTACAATAATAATATAACTGAAGTGGTCCATGGGGTTTGCATGATATGGTAGTGGCTGTCTGTTGTCTGTATTTGTATGCGGTATTTGCGTTGTGTTGTCGGTATATAGTTTAACTCTCAATCCAGTTTAGCTATTTTTTTATCAGTTTATTTGAGTTGGGGGCCTTTTTTAACACAGGGGAGTGTGAAGCCCCCCAACTGAAATAAACTGACAACAAAAAACCCACTGCCATATCCTATGAACTCTGCGGACTGCTTCAGTCATGTTTATTATTGCAAAAATCACGCTCCTGACAATGCTTCTGTGTGCCTTTAACTCTCTATTCAACTTAGCTGTGTTATTTTTATCACTTTATTTGATTTGGCAGACTTCTTCCCACACCCCGCTGTGTTTGAAAAAAAGGGGGTGTGGGGGGGCAGAGTCCCCCAACTCAAACTCAAATAAACTGATAAAAATAAAATAACAAAGCTAAATTGGATCGAGAGTGAAAGGCGTACAAGAGCACCGTCAGGAGCACAGGAGCGTAGAGGTTAAGGCAAATACTGTATATATGTCCTGCCTAGAAAAATAGCGCAATGGGAGTCTGGAGTGCTGCAGTATCCCCGGGTTCTTTTCTGGAGTGACCTGTGTTCACAGAGCATATAGTAGTACAGAAGAATAAACATACTTACATCATTATAGAAAGTACATCATGCAAAGTAGGTCAACAAATGCTAGTTAAACAGGTAGACTTTGATATACTCAATACTAGTGTAACTCCCTCCCCCGCAAACAGTTGTAAACTTACTGCTAGACTTTGCTGGTTCAGCTCTATGAAGTTAATCTGTGTGACTCTGGTTTAGGCCCTTAAAGGATACCTAAATTGAATTTTTTTTTGGGGGGGGCAGTTTTTTACAAGCCCTCCCATGCAAATGTAGCCTAAAGACAACTGTAACACTTAGTTTTTTGGTTTGTTTTGGCCCCCCCCGCACTGGCTATGGCCCCTGCTAGGCCATCCTCCCCAACGCCCACACCCAGCTTCTTATTGGCTTATCTGTATCCCATCCCCCACAGATTGTTCCCATGATGGGGGTGGTGGAGCTCCCCAACTCCCACTACAATCCAGCTTTGAGGAGGTAGATGTCACTAGTGTTGGGCCTGCGGGAGGCTGGATCATCATCCTGCTACTGGCTGAGGTTTAATGCTTTTCTTCAGTACCCAAGCGTGCGTAACCTGGCAACAGCTGACATCCCCTTCCCCTAAGCTGCTCCATGTTGACTGCCACCTGTGCTCACCCAAAAGTGGTAGTATAGCAGCAGGGTAGCTGCCCTGAGAGCATTCCCTGTGACTCAATTCTCTTATCCTTGGCTGATCTCTGCCTACATGAGTGTTCCCTAACCTAGGTCACTGGCATTGCAAATGGTACTGCTCTGAGGTAACACAAGGGGGCACAGTCTTAAGCTGGAGGGGGAAGGTTTAGGGGGAGATCAGGAAGCACTTCTTCACACAGAGGGTGTTGGACGCTTGGAATGTGCTGCCAGAAGAAGTGGTCTCGTTGAAGACAGTGGGCAGCTTTAAGAGAGGCTGGGACAGGCATAGAGGAAAGGTAAGGATCAGGGGTATGGAGGATGGGAGGAGTGGGAAGGGGGCAGGAACAGTAGCTCAAGCCGAGGACCTTGCAGTACGAGCAGACCAGATAGACCAAATGGCTTTCTTCTGCTGTCTTCTTCATATGTCGTATACTCCCGATGCTCCAACAGGGAGCATATTTACCCTAGTTTGTGATGTTTAACATTGTCTCATCCCATATAAAACATTGTGGGGAATCTAAATGCTACCCCCTTCAGGCAGCACTGGGACTGGCTGGTAGGGTTGTCAGAACCCTCTGAAGTGCTGGGTTCTAGTTCTAGTCTAGAACTTTTGAAAAAGTTCTAGGGTTCTAATCTTTTGTAGAACTTTTTAGAACTCGAACCCTATTTTTTAATTGTGCTGCCAATACTGAAGATAATAGTGAAATACATGTGAAAAAGGAGAGAGAAAGGATCATGTGTGACTTTGATGTATTGGGTATGGTGCAGCAGTCAAAGGGCACACAGCAGGATAAGCTGGCCAGTACACAGCATAGGAGATGGAGTCACTCAACACAGTGAAAGGGGTTTTTCTGCCTCTCCTCCCAACAGGGAAATATATTACTGGCATGTATTTAAGAATTAAAGAAAGCAGAAGGGCAAAATTACCCAAACAAACAAAACTTCAGCACTTGACTCAACCTAAAACTTAAATGAGTTTCAAACATATAAAAACAAGAGGCAATCTTACCAGTTCATCGTTCTTTATTAAAGTGCTCCGAAAGCTAATCCCACATGTACCATTTAAGCTTTAGGTTGAGTGCTTCAGTTTTGTTTGGGCAATTTTACTCTTATGCTTTCTTGCTTCAGGCTCTTTATCTGCAGGCACTGGATTGTAGTTTTTACCAGGAGTGAATTGGGCACCTCACTTGCTTTTGCTTGCTTTGAATGTATTTAAGGATACCACCACACAATTGGCTGCTGAGCTGCACACAGACACGCACACTGGGTACAGTGCAGTGAAAGGGCAAACAGCAGGGCTGTAAAGGAGGCAGTATAGCACAGTAGTTAAGGGCACTGAGCTGCAAACTTGGACACCTGGGTTTGAATCCTACAGCACCCACTTGCATACTGTGTGACCCTGAGCAAGTCACTTAACTTCCTTGTGCTTCCCAGGTCAAACCTGGAAACAAGCTTCAGCTTAGTGTGCCTTTCCTGGTTAAACAATTTTGCCTTTCCTTTCCCAATGTGCTGGCCACAGTACACCACAGGAGACAGTTACACAACACACTAAGGAATTTTTTATCTCCACCCAACAGGTGAAATATATTTCTGGCATGTATTTGAGGATACCTCCACACAACTGGCTGCTGGGTTGCACACAGATTAGGCAATATATGCACAAGTGCAATCAGTGAAGTCACATGGCCCAATAACATCTGAATTGAAAACCACCAATCACCATAGAGAGAAGACAGTAAAGGAAACAAAATTGCAATCAAATACATCATTACTCAGTAGAAAATTTGTTTTGCAAAACACACACTGTTTTTGTGTTTTAACTTCACTTCCAGAATATACCCACACACACCTTAGGTTCACTTTAATCTTCTGTACTCTGTATTGTATTAAAACACAGCTATCTGAGAAATGTGATGGACCTCATAAGCAAAATGGAAGGGTCTGAGTGGTCTGAGAACTACTCCTGGTTATCTACTCTGTAACCCCTCCTTTTAATGTTCTTCTTACTTTTTGCCCAGGACTGGGTGTCTATTGAATAAGGAGCCCCTCGGAGACTGTATTAGAAAGATGGATAGTGGTGACCGGGTAATGCTACTGCTGTGCCAGACTCCGACCGCACTGACTGTTCATCTCCTGGCTCTCATTCTCGCCGTTTTGTCCCCCCCCTTTCGCGTGCAGTGGCTGGCCTGCTGAGTCCCGATCCAGGTCTCTGTCTCCTGATCTTCAAAGTGACTAACTCACAACCAGGCTGACACTAACAGAACCAGCGATACTTGCACTAAAAACTTCGAATACAAGGGTGACACTGCGCAGTTTTGTATTTAGCTCTTAGGCGGCAACATCGTGAACCGATGACATGACTGCAAATAAAGTAATGCAATTGGTTGAGACTGGAGGAGGACTGGATGCCGGAGGGGTGGGGGAGTTGTGGAGGGGAGCAACAGATCTCCAAAAATGATGCCCTCATACCCAGTCCTTCTGCAGTAATATGTAAGAAAACAGCAAAAAAGTCGAACTTTAGAACCCTCTAGTGTTCGAAATTCTAATTTAGAACTCGAACACCAGAGTTCGAGCAGGGTTCGAATCTTCTTAGAACTAGTTCTGACAACCCTACTGGCTGGCATCACTGCCTGGGACTGAGCTGCATCACTGCCCTGGATGTGGATGGGTGTGGCTCAGGGATCTCTCATTCTGGGGATATATCATGGGACTGCTCACTGGGAGCCTCTTGCACTCAGCAGTACAGGCAGTACAGTAACCAACCGGCATCACTGCCCTGGATAGGGGTGGGCATGACCCAGGGAAATTCTGTGTCTAGGGATATATGGTAGAATTGCTCACTGGGAGCCTCTTACACTCAGCAATATGGTTTTCTTTACTTTCTGCTTGAGTTGGTGGATGTGGGCAATTTAGATAGGGGAACAAAAGACAATGGACCACTGGACTTCAAGCACTTGACTTTACTGGAGGGCTTCATGACAAAATTCATTGGCACAATAAATAGTCACGGCTCCAAAGACCACAGTTCATCAGCTCATACACAGTTTATTAAGGTAATTCAGTTATTCCAGGTAGCCATCTCACCTCATTTCATAGACTACGGCATGATAGCTGCATAGCCGCTGCCTGCAGTGGCACATTCTAGCTGTTCCATGCCCCCTAGGAGTTGTCACTCAGAGCACAGCCTCCTTCCGTTTTGGTTGGATATGCAGTCACCTTTGTATGGCCTATCAATACTTTGGCGATACTGAATGATTATGGCCAGTTGTGCAAGAAAACAAGAAAAGATTACGGTAAGAGGCTTGTGTCTAAAGCGATGCCACTCAGTCATGCCTCTTCCCATCTATGCCCAAGTCACAGACCTACCCCCAAGTTATATATAATAGTTAATAGAATAGTAATATAATAGTTCTGGCACTTAATCAATGCGACGTACAGTTAATTGCGCAAACATACAAATTACCACATTGGACCCGGGGGGCGGAACGTCCCCACAGAAGAAAGAAACAGTTCACTAAACAACTAAATTAACTAAAAAACAACAGAAAGAAGATATTCTGGGAGCTCATAGCAACAATAAATTTACACATAGGACCCGGAGGGTGTGGGGGGGTGGAGCGCCCCCACAGAAGAAAGAAGCAGTTCACTAAACAATTAAATTAACTAAAAAACAACAGAAAGAAGATATTCTGGGAGCTCACTCTCTCTCCCGCTGTGTCACTCGGTCACGCAGCTTCAAGAGACACATTACCGAGTAGCCTCTGAAAGCTGCGCAGCGATGCAATCTGGCCATAATCCTTCAGTATCGCCAATACTTCTTGAGTACCAGGGTGCCCCGTCTGTGCTAAAACCTGGCTTCTCTACTCTTTCTTCTACTAGTGCTACCTGCACACATGACCCCTTACTTGTTACAGAACATGGCAGGTCAGCAAGACACCAAATAATATCAGGGTGAACTCTTGGCATAGGGAATCTGTCAGGCTGGCATGGCATTCCAGTGATACAGGTTGTGGGCTCCCTCCTCATATACTGTTCAGGGGCTGCCCCCTCCCCAAATATGTTAATAAGATTCAATTTCAATGTAGATATTTAACATTCAGTTGCGCTCATTTACAATAGTGTCTGAGTGTGTATACTTCAAATCAAAGGTTATAAAATAACTATATAGAGAATAATGGATAAGTAAGTGTGTGTTATGGATTTTTTTCACACACCTGAGGTGTGTGATGACCCATAAACCTCGAGAGCGAAGCTCAAGAGGTTTTTGGTCATCACACACCTTGGTGTGTGAAAAATCCATAACTTCGAAGTTACCTATCCTTTATTTTTTATAATTGCTGGTGTGGAGGTTTAGACTATTTCTAGCAGCTTGAAAGAAAAAGATTTTTTTTTAGCTAGAGTGCAGTTTTATTTTTGAAGAAATTGAACTGTACATGAGTAAAACACAGTTGAAAATACTTCAGTTGAAATACTTTTTGTGAAACAATGGAATGCAACAGTTTTAAAGTCTTTTCTTTGGGGAATGTCATATCAACCTGATTTCAGGTTATTTTTGTCTTTGGAGCATAATGACTTGAAATCCGGTTGTATGTATTTTTAACAAATTGTAATCCAGTTGATTATACAGAGAATAATGGCTGGGTAGGGAGTTATAATGAGAATTTTACACACATTCCGAGGTGTGGGATGCCACATAAACTTGAAGGGATTTATCAAGGCAACCTATGCTGAGGGGTGTGTATAAAATTCAAGTTTACACCCCTATACCGCCTTTATTTTATATAATTGCTGGGAAACATGTTTTTTGCCACAGCAATTATATAAAATAATGGGATATCTGTACGGACTCAACCTTGTTGGGGTTTCAGGGGGGTCTGTAGCAGTTCCTGAAGAAAAACAGTATTTACTCTTTTTTTTTTTTTTCACACCCAAAATATACATGGCCAGTGATATTTTTCTAAAAAAAAAGGAACTTACCGTCGACTCCTAGTATGAGCGAACTGTACAGCTGAGGAGTGGGGAATAGCACAGAGATGAGGAAGATTGCGGCTGGCCCATGCGTTAAGCTAAGAAAACCAGGCAAGTGTTTGTCATTATAACCAACTGGTTGCAATGGCAGAATTACAACCCAGTTTCCCTATAGAAACAAGCATTTGTCAATGCCGAATGTTTGCTTGCTGGCATTGGCATTGGTAGTGCAGGAGTTAGAGAGCTGCATAATAGAAATGGCAGTGAAATATTGAACTGAAGCCAACCCTGCCACCACCCTGCAGAGACTGACAGGCATTGGGGTATGCCTTTGGGTCGTCAGGCATAACAGCGACGCCATTTCACCACACCCTGCCCTGCAGACACCGACAAGTGTCACGGTGTGCCTTGGGGTCTTTGGCCCTTATGCTCCCCCCATTCCATCAGGAAATACGATGAGATTGGTACTGTATAGGAGAATGGGGTGAACCCTGGGGCCGAAGAGTCCAAGGCACACCTCAATGCCTCTCATTGGCTGTAGGGTGTGGAATGGTATGAGCATTACAGGAGGGAATACCAAGTCACACCCCTGATGTCTGTCAGCCTCTACAGGGCGGTGCATTATGGTCGGAAACCCTAATGTCTCAGGCGTTCGTTGGCATTTTCACTCCAAATTTTCAACATGGGTTTTTTTGTGACTCCCACATTATGAACGGTGGCAATATCAGTTCATTAGTCGAAAGCTGATTTTGCACAGCGACTACGCCATTTGGCACCACAGGTGCGAAAATACATTTCAAACAGGATGTGAAAAATGACAGCTGTACTGTTCATGGGGAGGTGGAAAAAATGGCAATGTTGAAAATCTGCAGTTAAAATATACAAAAAACTGGTGAAGTCAAGAGTGTGTGTAGAAACTATGCAACGCACACCCATAATGCAATTAGTTTGGGGATTTTTTACAGCAGATTGTCAACACAGGCATTTTGGAACCTCCACTCATGAATAGTGTCACTGTGATTTTCTTTATCTGTCCTGAACAGTGATTTCCCACAGCGACCATGCATTTCTGCGCTGGAAGTGTGAAAACACATTTCAGCCATGGTGTGAAAAATGACAGTTGTTCTGTTCATGAGGAAGTGTGGAAAAATGCCAGTAGTGAAAATATAGACCGAAAATATTAGAAATCCATGAACTTACAAGGGTGCGTGGAAACTGCGCAATGGTCGCTCGTAATACAGTCATTTTGGGGAATTTTTTTACTAAATTTTTAATATAGCCATTTTAACACTTCTGCTCATGAACAGTGTCACTGTAATTTTCTTAATCTGTCCAGAAGATTGATTTCGCACACCGAATGCGCCATTGTGTGCTACATGCGCGGAAACACATTTTTGGCGAAATGTGAAAAATGACAGCTATACTGCTCATAAGGAGTTATGGTAAAATGGCAATGTTGAAAATCTGGAGTGAAAATATTGAAAATTTGCGAACTTACGAGCGTGAGTAGGAACAGCGCAACGCATGCTTGTAAAACAGTCATTGTTAGAATTTTTCACCATATTTTCAACATAGGGTTTTGGGGCCTACCTCGTGAACTATAACACTGTCATTTTCAGAATTGGTCCCAAAGGTGGTTCCATGCAGTGACCGCAAAATCACCTTTCTGGGACGATTAACAAAATGACAGTGACAGAATTCATGAGGTGGTCCCAAAACCCCATCTTGAAAATTTGGTGAAAAATTCTCCAAAATGCCTGAGATATGCATCAAAGTTGAAAAACCTATTTATTACATTATACAGCTTACGGCATTTCCTCAGTTACTGATCGGCTTTGAAGAGTGCAGTCATGTTCCCGGTCCACCGAAGATCATCGCGCCGGACTCCGGAGGTAAGTATGGGGTGAGGGGGGTGTGAGGAGGCAGGGTGTGCAGAGGTTGGGCGTGGGTGGGGGGAGCGGGGGTCAGGACAGTCAGCGAGGGAAGATTTTCTGTTTCAGGTTTCTTTTTTTTTTTTCTTTCTTGGACGACGTGGGACTTTTGCCACACTGGGGTGGGCTCCCAGCATGGCAGCTGGAAGGCTGTTTGGGGCAGGGGGGCAGTGGAGCTGACGGGGATTGGGCACCCCCCCTTGGCCATACGGACTGTTGCCACACTGGGGTGGGCTCCCAGCGTGGCACCCGGTTGTCTGTTGGGGGACATTGGAGCTGACGGGACTGGGCACTGTTGTGTGGGGGAGAGCGCATTAGCTTGCAACATGTGTGTGTGTGTGTGTGTGTGTGTGTGTGGGCGGGGTAGTGCATCCAGGCGCGGCTATTTTCTTTCAAGTTAGTGGCAACATTCCAAACTAGTGTCACCGGCTGTGTCCCCCATTATTGGTGGACATCACACAAGCCCCAAAATGCTGTGCCGGTATTGGCCACAACAGTGCCGCACCTCCAGAACCTGCTTCAGCACCAAGCTGCCACAGTATGTTTCTTGCGCTGTGCGCAAGTAAACATAAAAATGAGACCCAGTAGTTACATCAAGAATAAAGTATGGGACCCCCAAGGGGTTTATGAAATGCATCCCACAACTCGGGTGGGTATAAAATCGAGTTTTACACAACCGCGCCATATTTTATTTTATATAACTGCTGGTGTGTACTTTTTCATCTCCTCAATCATACAAAATAAAATAAACAAACCGATTGTGTTCAGGCAGTGTGGACCAGTCAGGATTCTCTGCGGTCTGCCAAGTTACAGTGCTCCATTTGTTTGAGGCATAAAAATGTGGAGTTTTTGCTTTGAGCAGCAGTTGTGGCGTCCTTCCAGTGAGCTAGTGCATGCCAGCTGTCAGGGAAGCCTGGCATGTGTTATGTTTCTCTTATGTTTTTTTTTTTGTTTTGTTTGTTTCAGGGTCAGAGAAAGAGACTTTTCCTTTTTTTTAATGAAAAATTAACTTACCGCCGACTTCGAGGGGCGATGAAGTCTGCGTCCATATGGAAATGCAGAAGGGAAGGTAGCAGAGTTAAAGAAGACCTGCAACTGGCGCATGTATGCTCAGTGGAAACCCAGCGCATGTTTGCTGTTTTAACCATCTGGTTATAATGGAAAATTACAGCCGGGTTTCCCTATTGGAAAAAGTGCACACCAGTTATTATATAAAAATTACACATGCAAAGTGTATAACTCTATACACATACAGCACTTTATATTTTTAAACCTAATAACTTATAGTATATAACAAATCATTAATTCATAATAAAATATGGAGATGAGTTTTGTACTCACCCTACTGGGATAGCATTCCAGCGACACAGACCATAGTATCTCCTAATGCTATTTGGGTGGGCACTCCCCCCCATATGTTATTTAGACAAGTCTCCTACCTGGCTTCTGATGTCTGTGCAGTCCAGAGCCAAATGTAACTTCACTGCGAACAGTTCAGAGTGCACTAGGAACAGGTAATGAACTACAAATAGTCAAAGTTTCATTGAGCTGGCCCAGTGGTGTACAGGGCTGAGGTGCCTAGCATCTTGCCTCTTACCATGCCAACAACCTGAGGGTGGGAATGAGCTTGGAACTCTGAGAGTTGGCCGGGGAGGGAGACAGCTCTCCTTTCTCAGGGTGGGTAGGTTTGTGGGGGCAGCCTCCTTTCTCAGGGTGGGGAGGTTTGTGGGGGCAGCTCTCCTCTTCCATGGTGGGAGGTTTGGGGGAGGGTCTGGAGGATGACCCTCCTCTCAGGGTGGGCAGGTTTGTGTGGGGAAGCCTCCTTCAGGGTGGGGAGGTTTGTAGGGGAGGGGAAGAGCTCCTCACCCAGGGTGGGAAGTTTGTGGGAGGGGAAGATCTCTCCCAGGGGTGGGGTTGTGAGGGAGAGTCTCTCCTCTCAGGGTGGCAGGATTTGTGGGAGGACAGCTGTCCTCCCAGGTGGGAGGTTTGTGGGGGGAAGGGGACAGCCTCCACCCCAGGGTGGGATTTTTTGGGGGAGGGAGGACAGCCTCTCCTCCCAGGGTCAGGAGGCTTGTGATGGGGCTAGCCTCTCTCCAGGGGTGGGGGAGTTTGTGGGGGCAGCTCTCCTCCTCTCCCAGGGTCAGGAGGTTTGTGGGAGGGGCAGCCTCCTATCCCAGGGGTGGAGGTTTGTGGGAGGACAGCTTCTGTCCCAGGGTGGGAGGTTTGTGGTGGGGACAGCTCTCCCCTCCAGGATGGGGGTTGTGGGGTGGACAGCTTTCCTCCCAGGGTGGGGGACAGCTCTCCTATCTCGTGGGGTTTGAGTGGACAGCTCTTTTCTCCCAGGGTCGGGAGGTTTGTGGGGACAGCTCTCCTCTCCCAGGGTTGGGAGGTTTGTGGAGGGGCAGCTCTTCTCCCAGGGTGGGGGGACAGCTCTCCTCCCAGGGTGGGGAAGTTTGTGGTGGGGACAGCCTCCCTCTCAGGATGGGCGGGTTGTGGAGGTGGACAGCTTCTCTCCCAGGGTGGGGAGACAGCCTCTCTCGGTGGGGTTTGTGAGGGACAGCCTTTTTCTCCCAGGGTCGGAGGTTTGTGAAGGGGACAGCTCTACTCTCCCAGGGTGGGGGTTTATGAGGGGAGGACAGCTCTCCTCTCTGGGTGGGGGGTTTGTGAGCTTGGTCCTTGGTTGTCCCTGGATGTTAGGCTAGAGGTAGTGTGGCAAAGACAGGAAGGGCCACGGTTGCATCGCATGTTTGTACCTCCATGTGCACGTGCTTGTGCAGTGCCATGGCAGAGGAATATGAGGAGAAAATGGAAAATGGTTGCCGTGGATTACATGAAATCCTGCCACCTACCTCTGTCCCAGCGCTGTCAACTGATATCTGGCCCAACTCTGGATGAGAGTCTCTGGGTGGGGGGAGGATGGCCTTCCCCTTTCCGGCCCTGCCATGTGGGGCGATCCGTGGTGGATCTGGGGCTCAGAAGAACAGGAGAGACTGGCGTTGGGTAAGAGGAGGCAGGGACAGGGCTGAGAGCCCACCTGTGATGACCAAGAAAGAAAAAGCTGTATTAAAAAAAGTTTCATTAAAGATGATGTAATAAGTGCATAGGTATGGGAACCTCCTGCGGCTTCACCCAGGTGGGCCCCACCTTAATTCACCTTAAGGAAACTTGGACTATTTGAAGCTCTTTAGCTGCTCCTAGTACACCTTGAACTGTTTGGAGTGCAGCTACATTCTGCTACATTCTGCCCTGGTCTATGTGGTATGGGACTATGTGGTATGGGACCTGGCATGCCCCAGTAGCAGCACCCTAGCCCTGCACCGCAGAGTTCACATCCACCCAGTTCTATCTCTACACAGCACCTGTTTCATCTGTTTCCTGGAGCTCAATGGCATCAGGACACAGATTTCTGGGTCCCCTCTCCACCTGGATGGCCACAATGGACTTTGGGGGAACCTTCTTCAGGCCCTTGAGGGGACACCCCTTCAGGTTCCTGTACCCTCCTGGTGGTTCCTTTAAACTTCCAAACTCTGTGCAAAGCTCAAGATCCTCACCCAGAAGTCTAATGATATGGGACACATCCTGGGTGCCCAATTCCCCTCCTTCTTTGTCTCTAGGGTCCCACCCAATGTTACACTGATGCAATTATGAAACAAGGTGTTTTGGACCTCCTGCCACTCATGGCAGCAGAGACTGACTCACACCCATGCTTCCAGCACTCCCCTTCCCATAAAATCAGTTCATGCAGTTGTTCAAGGCTGTGTATGGGTGTTGACGTGTGATATGACTGCCACTACAGATTTAGAGTCACTTCACTACCAGTCTCCCATTGCTTGTAAAGCACTTTGGAATACATTGTGTATGAAAAGCAGTATATAAATGCTTCCTCTTCTAGGTGGGAGCATACCTTGAGTGTCTCCTGTGCCCCCTGCCTAAGTCCTACTGCCAGCCACTTGTGGGCATAGTGTGTGCCCACCTCAACCAGGCACACAGGAGTATCCCTAACATCCCAGCACCTCGCTGGCAGTGACTGACTGCCCCTGTAAGCTGGCACCTATAACTTGAGTGCCCCAGTTGACCCCTCCCCTGCACCACTAGGGTGTTTACTCAGTGAGGACACTTGGAGTATTGATGCTGTCTGCCAGCTTCATGGCAACTAGCTGCTTATCCCCCCCCACAAAAAAAAAGCACCAACTAATAGTCCCAAGAACACAGAACCTCAATAATGCTGGCACCTTGGGGGGATACTCCCTGTAGCTCATCCCACACTAGGTTTACCTATAGTGGATGATGTCAGGGCACCATTCCCCTGCTGGCCATACATAGAAACATAGAATCTGATGGAAGATAAGGGCTGCTTGGTCTGCCCAGTCTGCCTTATTTATTTTTTTTTTGTTGTTTGTTTGTTCATTCATTCTACCTTCATTTTTGCTGTAGACCCACTTGATATACAGTGCTGTCACCCCCCCACACACACACACACACCTTCCTTACCCCTACAATTCCCTTGTGCCCATCCCAGGCATTTTTAAACCCCACCACTGGTTTTGCCCCCAGAAAGGCTGTTCCAGGAATCCACCATTCTTTCTGTGAAGAAATATTTCCTCACATCCTTCCTGAATGCCCCCCCAGCTTCATAGCATGTCCCTTGCTGTGGAGCACCTTTGTTTCTGAAAAATACTCCCTGCTGTACATTACTAAACCCTGAAAGGTATTCAAAGTGCTCTATCATATCCCCCCCTCCCTCCTCTCCTCTGGGGTGTACATATTGAGCTCCTTTAGCCTCTTCTCATAGGGCTTTTGATGCAGAACCTGCACTATTTTAGGAGCCCTCCTCTGGACCACCTCCACTGTATGTTCTTCCTGAGATGTGAGCTCCAGAACTGGACACTGTACTCAAGAATGGGTCTTACTAGAGATCTAGATGGGGGAATTATGCCTCCCTTTTTCTGGTTGTAATACCCCTTCCTATGCACCCCAGCATCCCACTAGCCTTCCCGACTGCCTTGTCACATTGTCTGGCCACCTTTAGGTCATCCAATATAGCCCTCCGATCTTTTCCCTGCTTGGTCATTGTCAGAACCACTCCACCCACTTTGTACTCCATGGCTCTTTTTCTTTGCCTATAATAATTACTTTGCACTTTTTTGCATTAAAACCCAGTTTCCCTACACACTTGACAATGCCTACAGTTTTTTCAGATCTCTGCCCATTCTTTCTGCCCCTTCTAGAGTGTCCACTCTCGCACTCACGCAGATGTTGCCGTCACCTGCAAAGAAGCAGACGTTCCCTTTCAGCTCCTATGCTATGTCACTAATAACAATATGAAAGAGGACTGGCCCCAGCCCTGAACCATGAGGTACCCCGCTGGTCACCCTCTCGCTCTCGAAGCGTAATCCACTAATCTCTGTCTCCTATCCCTAGCCAGTTTCTAACCCAGGTTACCACCTTGTTGCCCACCCCCAAACTACCCAGTTTTTTTTACCAGTGTCATGAATGGAAAGGTGTTGAAAGCCTTGCTGAAATCCAGGTAGGCTACAACCACCACTTTACCCTGATTAAACTCCCTGGTCACCCAATCAAAGATTTTGGCATGACCTCCGCCCTGTGAATCCATGTTGCCTCAGGTCCATTGGATTCCAAATGTTACTAACACACTAAAATGCCAGCAGAATAGGTCTAACGGTCTCTCGAGTTTGCTCAATTTTCAGCACCTGCACTGAGGGCTGATTTTGGTGTCCTCCCTCCCCCTTGGGTTATACTGTTCCCAGTCCCAGATGTTCCACCTGTATTGGGCCTGGTCAGATTTACCCTCCCCCTGTACCTGTCCCATCCCCTCTTAATCCCATCCACAGTCTCCACCTCTACCAGCTCCCTGGGCAGTGCATTCCATAGCTCCACCACCCTTTCAGTGAAATACCATCTCCTCCTCTCCCCTCTGAGCCTTCCCCCTTCCAGCTTACACCCGTCACCTCTCATTGCCCCACACTTCTTCCTTTGCCGCACCCTGACTAGGCCTCTATTATTGATCCCTTTCATGTACTTAAAGACCTCTATCATGTCCCCTCTGTCCCTCCTCTCCTGCAGGGTGTACATGTCAAGCTCCTTGAGCCTCTCCTCATAGGTCCTCTCCCCCAGGCCCCAGATCATTTTGGTTTCCCTCCTTTGGACCCTCTCTAGGAGTGTAATGTCCCTCTTTAAATGTGGTCTCCAAAACTGCACACAATACTCAAGGTGTGGCCTAACCAAGGAGTTGTACAGTGGAAGGATCGCTTCTGCCTTTCTAGAGGTAATCCCTCCGGCGATGCATCCCAGCATTATATTTTCCCTTGCCGCTGCCCTCCTACTGGTCTTTGAGTTGTTCATTTTGACATCTACAACTACCCCCAGGTCCCTGTCACCCTCCGTAACTTGAATCATGTCTCCTCCCAGGGTATACCCCTGGCCTGGATTTCTGACTCCCAGGTGCAGAACCTTGCACTTCCCCGCATTGAATTTTAGTTTCCATTTTCCCGACCACCTTTCCAGAGCCTCCAGGTCCTCCTGCAAGGCCACCCTCCCCTTCTTCTCATCTCCGCAATTCTTTTCTTTAGCAGTGTTTCCATAACATACCCGCCACCGATATTAGGCTGACAATCCTATAATTTCTCACCTGTTCCCTGCTACCACTTTTGTGAAGTGGGACTTCATCTCCCCTTCTCCATTCTTGTGGAACCACTCCAGTCTCCAGTGATCTGTTAAATAGTTCTGTCAGAGGTGCAGCTGTTACCTCCCTGAGCTCCCTCAGCTCTCTTGGATGCACCTCATCTGGCCCCATAGCTGTGTCCAGCTTCAGGTTAATGAACGCTTTCTAAACTCTGTCCTCACAGAAAGAACTAGTGTACTCTTCCTTCCCAAACTTCCTGATGCTTTTATGTGGTCCCTCCTCATCCCCTTTCCCTGTGAACACTGAGCAGAAGTATTTGTTCAAGATGTCTGCCTTTTCTTGGTCCCTCTCCATACATCCCCCCCACACTGATTTAGCCATACAGTCCCTCCCTTAGTCTTTCTCTTTTTTCACTACCATACCTAGAAATATATCTTGTCCCCTTTTGATACTGCCTAAGCTATTCTTTCTCCAGTTTGCATCTTTGTGCTCCATACTGCTTTCCCTGTCCTCCTCAATTGTTCCTGATACAATTTTTTATACTCCTCTGTCTCTGGGTCTCCTTCTCCTCCTCTCTCTGGGTCTCCTTATCCTCCTTTCTTTCTGGGTCTCCTTATCCTTGTCTATCTCTGGGTTTCCTTATCCTCCTCTTTCTGGGTCTCCTTATCCTCCTTTCTCTCTGGGTCTCCTTATCCTCCTCTCTCTGTGTCTCCTTATCCTCTTCTCTCTGGGTCTCCTTGTACTCTTCTCTCTGGGTCTCCTTATACCTTTTGAATGCTACTCTTTTAGCCTTTACTATCCTGCCACCTGTTTTGAGAACCATTGTGGTCTCTTCTTCCTTTTCCTTTTGCTTACTTGCTTGATGCAGAGGTTTGCTGCCTTCACTATGACCTGTTTTAGTTTGGCCCACTTTTCCTCCACCCCCCCAGGAATTCTTCCCCCCCAATCAGGTCATTCCTGAGATATTCGCCCATCTTTATAAAATTAGCCCTTCTGACATCGAGGACTCTCACCATTGTGTGGTTGGATTTCACAGTTCTTATTTTTTTATTTACTGTACTTTTTTATTCCGCCACCAGCGCCGGTACCTCAGCACGGTCACGGACCTCGCCTCTCCCACTACAGCATGAGCCACAACTCCCCGATACCCCCTGGCTTACCCCCCCAAGGCAGGGTTGTGGCACCTGCTCCTTAGTGCCACAAGCGTCGGGATATGTCAGGGAGCTGGCCTGGGAGCTAATCGAAGTGGCAAGGTGGGTGTCATCGAGGCAGAAGGCAGCGGCATTTTCCCCCCAATGTATGAGGGCAGGGATGTGCAATGATGGGCAGCATCCACCCCACCCCTGAACATATCGGTGTCTGCGCGTATGATACACCCAGCCTCTGCTAGGTGTCCGCGTAGCACTGAACACTCTGCCACCCCCCCCGGAGAAGGAGAGCAGTCACTGGACATTTAATCCTTCTTCCCCAGCTGGCCCTCCGACATCCCTGGTCCATTCCTGAACCCGGGTTTCCGGCGTCGCAGGTCCGCACCCTGCCCCTGTGCCAGTGGGCTGGCAAACAGCTGTTCTTATGTTGAACCACACTGTACGATGATCATTGGTTCCCAGATGGCTTCCCACCTTGATATCTGCAGTACCATCCTGGTTAGTAAGCACAAGGTACAATATTGCCCCATTCAGAGAGGGTTCACTGACTAGTTGCCCGAGGAATACCCTCTGTAGGAAGTCCAGGATGTCCCTGCTTATAGCTGACACCACAGCTGGGAGACTCCAATCTACATCCGGCAGATTGAAGTCCCCACCAGCAACACCGCCCCCTTTTCAGCCATTTTGCTAGTTGCTTCCAACATTTCCTTGTATATTTCATCCTCCTGTGATGGAGGTAACAACAGATTCTCCCTGCTATAAGGAAGTTTTTCTTACATCAGTAAATGAAAGTTAAAATGTATTTTACTGCCAAGCCACCACTCATTTTGTATCAGCACTGCAAAAATGAGCAGTGTCCATCTTCCTTGCTAGCTCACCCCTCAGATCATTGAGGTTCCCTCAACCATCACCCACTATGGTGAAAGTGAGAGCTGAATTACCCATGGTGAATGGGTGACCCATTCATTCAAACATTTTAGGCTGCAAATTTTAACCTTGTCTGTCCCCTTTTTGTTGAGAAGTTTCAGATTTCTCAATGTGTGCTGTAAAATCAAAAGCAATTAAACTCGTCTCGTGTCCCTTCAGGTACCAGAAACCTTCGAAGATGTTGCTGTTGCTTTTTCAATAGAGGAGTGGAAGATGTTAAGCAAATGGGAGAAGGAGCTTCACAGGGAAGTGATGGAGCAGAATTATGAAAACATGGTGTCAGTAGGTAAGGAGTCTTGGAAATGGAATTCTGTGGGGATGGGATTACATTTAAAATTTCAAGCCTGATATGTCAGTGGGGACTGGGGAGGAATGAATGGACAGGAATATAAAATTCCTGTACTTTTCTGAAAATGGAAACAGTATATGAAGTACTTTGTTCTTATCCCTTCACATCCATTTTGTGACACTGTGTTGTTCACGGAAGGTAACATTCCCCAGGAGATGGAAGATGTTATAGCACAGTTATGGTTTTAAAACTGTACAAATATGGTGGGTCTATTAGCTGAAGGGAGGGATGAATGGACTGGAGTAGGGGTTCTACTGTAACATTCCTGCACTTTTTTGAAAACAGAAACAGTGTGTGAAGTAAACTGTTCTTACCCCTCCATTGCCATTTTGTGTTGTTCAAGGGAGGAAAGGATTCTCAGGACTCGGAGATAGCAGATGTTAAACACTGTTATGGTTTTAAAACTGTGCAATGACACTTCTCGGTTGAATATATCATAAAATGCATTGCATCCCCCCAGACAGGTCAGAATACCTGGAATGTGAATGCACCAGCACATCTGGACATGTGCAAGGTGCAAGTTCCAGATATTCAAACCCAAAGCAAATGGGGCCATTTGCATTGCTATTTGCATTGTGGAAATGAGGAGTAGGAGTTTGAAGAAGGTTCTGCAATAAGTTTCTTTTTGGGTGTGAATAGGAAGGATAGGACTGTAAAAATCAGTTGCTCAATCTATTTATTTTATTTATTTAATTGGTATTAAGGTAAGACCTTTGAGCATGAGCTCTTTTACAAAGGTTCCATGTCAGGGTGGACAATAAGACAATATACATATTCAGTGGTTACAGAGGCCTGATCATTAGGCATTAAAGAGTGATTACATGACAATTAGACAAATAGGAGAAAAAATAGAGCAGTTGTAATCGAATACTAAGCTATTTCTAATTGGTAGCCCTAGGTAGCACACCCCCTGGAAGCCTTCAAATCCATTGATAGACTATGGCAGAGTAACTGCATGGGGTTTAACGCTAACCCAGATGGTGAGAGGCTGGGTGACAGTGAAACAGGGGGGACTGGGTTTGAACCTACCGCAGAGAGCAAGAGGTGGGGGTATAGTGAAACAGGAGGGCTGTAAAGAGGGGGAGCAGCTCCAGAGGGCTTTGTTGAGTTTGGTGTGTGTGTATGGGGGGGTGGTTGGGAGGGGCAGTACCAAGTGTGTTTTAAAGAGGACTGATAGCTTACTTAAGCCCTTGGCTAGGCTGGAATGGAGGCAGGGTTCTCTAGGTAGCCCTGTTGGGTGCTACCTTGGGGGGTAAGCCTGTCTATCAAGTGGGGCCTGAGAAGCAGGTGCATTTTGAGCTAGACATTAGGTGCTGTTTGAGGCCTGTTTTGAATTGAGACAGGCTGTTGTTTGTTTGTAATTTCAATGGGAGTTCATTTATCCAGAGGGGGGCCTGATAGGAGAAAGCATGCTGCCCTAGTGAGGTTCGGCAGAATGGTATGGACAGTGCTCCATTCTTCCTCCGTCTGGTGGTGTATGTTGAAAGAGAAGCCTCAAACAGGTTTCCTGTACAGGGTGGGATTTTTCTGAGGAGTGCCTTTTTTTCCAGGAGGCAAGTTTGGTATTTGATCCTGTCTTTTAGGTTAAGCCAGTTTGGATGCTCATACAGGGTGCAAGTATGAGTGTAGTGATCTGCATACAGGGTGAGATGGCATGCCTTATTGAGTGCAATTTGGACCCTTTTGAGCACTGTATCAGTTGCCGTTCCGTAGACCACCAGCCCGTAGTCTATCGTGGAGAGTATGGAGCTGAAGACTGAGATTCGGAGTGCTTCCGGGGTGAGGGAGTCTTATGCCTATAGAGGAACCCGATCTTTGTGTTTACCACTCTGACAAGGGAGGCTATGTGGGTGCATAAATGAGAGAGTCATCAATGGTGACTCCAAGGTACTTGAACAAGTGCACCTGCTCAATCTGCTCACCTGCCTTGTTGGTGATTACTAGGGGAGCATGCTTGTGTTTATTGTAGGGGCTGGATTGTAGCATGGCCTTGGTTTTCTTGTAATTTAGTAGCAGCTTTTGCCTACTGAACCAGTTCTTGAGTTTATTGAAAGAGTTCTGTAGTTCTGTTTGTAGGGCAACCTGAGAGGTGCTGCTGCTAAGCAGCACGGCATCATCCACGTACAGAATAAGTTTGGTGTCACAGGCTGTGGGTAGGTCATTTACAAAGAGGCTGAAAATCAGTGGCCCTAGAATTGATCCTTGAGGGACTACTAGGAGTACATCTCAGGAGCTGGATAACGTCTGCCCGATTTTGACTCGCTGGCTCCTGTGTGTTAGGTAGTCATTGAACCAATTCACGGCGTCAGGTGCCACACCCAATCTTTGGAACTGGAGTACTAGTAGAAGGTGGTTGATGGTGTTGAAGGCTTTGGTGAGGTCAATGAAGATGGACCCCACCAATTTGCCTTCATCCAGGGCCTTGTGCGCATAGTCAGTGTATTCCAGCAGTGCCGTGGTGGTACTGTGTTTTTGCCTGAAACCATGTTGGTTTGGGCAGAGCAGATTGTACTTATTGAGGTATTCTGTGAGTTGACTTGCCACAATTTTTTCCAAAGCTTTGTATAGTGGGGAGAGGATAGATATTGGCCTGTAGTTTGACACCAATGCCATGTTACCATTCTTATGCACTGGAGTTACCAGGGCTTGCTTCCATACCTCCGGAAATTGAGCTAGGGCCAAGGATTTATTAAATAGCATTGTTATGGGCATGATAAGAACATCAAGGGTGAGAGATAGTAACTTCATGTCTAGCCCATCACTCCCCAATCTGGTTTTGCCTAGGACTTTCCTGACCATCGCTAGGGCCTCCTTCACTGTCACCTTCTTAAAGTAGAAGGCTGGGTGGTTAGTTATGAGCAGGTTGGCACAACCTTGGTCCTCCACAGGCAGAAGGCAGTCTGGAGGCAAAACTGAGGACAGGTCTGTAAAGGCCTGGTTAAAGGCATCAGCAATGGCTAGTGGATCTGAGGAGGATGAGTTATTAATGTTGAGCATCTTAGGGTGCTGCTTTTGATCTTTACCAAGGATGTTCTTGATGTTGTCCCAAGACCTCTTTCCATTTCTCCATGCTTTGTTAAGCTGGGTCTTATGGAAATTGGCTTTTGAGAGCCTGATAAGTTTGGTGCTCCAATTTCTATCCATTTTGTAGCACTGTAGGTCATGCTTGCTGCCTGAATTTAAGGCTTTATCCCAGAGGCAGTTCCTCTTCTCTATATCTAAATGTGTACAACAAAGTGGGTAAGGGAAATTAAGAAAATAATGTTTTGCACTGATAGAGGGAGGAGAGGGGAGACTTAGGGGAGTGTTTGGTATCCTTCGTCTGGAAGGGTGGGGGGTCGCTGGTGGGCAATGACAGCAATGGGTAGGGTGGTAGGCTCCAATAACTGTGGTGCACCAATCTTTCTAAAAATTGCCTGGAGGATGGGAGGATGTTTCGTGTGCAACCACATAGAGAAACTTAGAAAGGAGATTGAGGGTCTGCAGGAGGAACTAAGACAGGCAAGGCAGACTGGGGGTGGGTTTAGCCCAATACTGGAGGCAGGGAGGAGGGGAGATGAGGGAGTGTGATTTGAGCCAACAGTAGTGAGGAGAGGGTCATAAGAAGGGAAGCAGAGACAAAGGGGCCCAGGCCAGGAAGAACAGTTGCCGGGGGAAACCAGGTCAGGAGACAAAAGACAAATGGAAGCAGGAAATAGGGACTTGTGAGGGGAGGAGAAGAAGTGGCAAAAGTCTTGGAGTGGAAAGGAGAGAACAGGTTACTATGAAGAGAGAGTGAGTGGGCATTTGTGAAGGGTCTTCAGAAAATAGTTTTGCACTGCTAGAGGAGAAGGAGAAGGAGGGAAATAATGCAATTGGAGGAGTAATTGATAAATGCCCGGACCAAACTGAAGAGGGGGGGAAGTTCTGCTGGGAGAATTGCAACAGGGGCAAAAGGGGGAAATAATGTGCAGGAGGAAGAAAAGGAGCCAGAAATGAGAGATGGAAATGAATGGAAGCAAGCAGGGAGTAAGATGGGTAGAATCTTAGTGTTGGGGGACTCAATACTAAGAGGAGTCAGGTGGGGTAGCAAGGGGGAGAGGCATAGTCACATTTGGGTGGAGGCCATGCCAGGAATGACACCAGAAAGGGTGGACAGTCTGTTCTGAAATATGCTAGAAGGGGTAGGGACAAACCTCATTTAATTTTACATCTTGGGACGAACAGCCTGGCTGACAAGACAGTAGACATAGTCCAGAGGAGGTTTGAAGAACTAGGACAATTATGTGAGGGGGCAGGAAGATCAGTAACTTTTCAGAGATACTTCCAGTGCCCAGGCAAGCACAATGAGAAAGCTGAGAATAGAGGAATTTAACGGATGGCTAAGAACCTGGTGTTGTGCTAAAGGGTATGGGCTGTTGGCGGGGTGGGGAAGGACCTGGGAGAACAGTAGTCTCTATGCCAAGGACAGACTACAATTGAGTGAGGAGGGAAAGAAAGTGTTGAAACAAAGGATGGGGGAGTACATAGAGGAAGTTGGGAATTTCAACTAGGAGTGGGGGGTGGCAATTGGGCAAGAGACATGCAGGGACCACAGGTTGAGAAACCATATGAGCTTACCCCCATAACTGTGACAAAGGACAAATGGCAAGTACTATTGGTGATGCTGGTAAAAGAGGGCAGGATGGGGGGAGGGTGGAAGGTGGTTACTCTTAATGCTAGGAGCCTTGGGAGAAAAACTGCAGAGTTACAGGTGCTCATGGGAGAGGAAGAGGTGGACATTGCAGCCATCACAGAAACATGTGCCACCCAATACAATGACTGGGACCTGTCTGTACCAGGGTACAGGATATTTCGTAGGGACAGGGTGATTGGGAAAGGAGGGGGGTGGCACTATATGTGAAGGAAGGACTGAAGTGTGTAAGGGAGGAAGGGGAGGAGGGTAGTACAGCGTCACTTTGGATGCAAATCCAGGATTCCAAGAATAGGATTCTCAGAATGGGAGTGGTGTACAGGCCGCCATCTCAGACGGAGGAGTTAGTCAGGTAACTAGTGGGACAGATCAGGAGGACCTGCGAGAAGGGTAGTGTGGTAATTGTGGGGGACTTCAACATGCCAGGAGTGGACTGGAGTATCCCAACAACCAGGAACAGAAGGGAACAGGTACTACTGGATGCCTTCCAGGACAGCTTCCTGCTGCAAATGGTCAGTGAACCAACCAGGTTAGGGAATACCCTTGACCTTGTGCTGGCAAATGGGGACTTTGTGAGAGAACTTATGGTGGAGAAACTGCTGTCAGGGAGTGACCACCACTCAGTATGGCTCACATTGGGTATGAGCAAGGAAGGAGTGGAATCTGGCACAAGAGTGCTGGACTTCAGGAGGGCCGACTTTGGGAAGGTGGGGGAAGTGGTAAAAAGGCATGGCCAGAATTCAATCTAGTATGGACACTAACCAGAGATGGGAGCTCATAAAGCTGGGGATAGTGGAGGCAACCAAAACCTGCTGCAAGGCCCAGAGCAAGAAGGCTAGGGCTAAGAAACCGAGCTGGTTGAGCAAGGAGGTCATGGAAAAGTAAGGAGGAAAGAGCTGTCTTTAGGAGGTACAAGAAAACAGGGAGGGAGGAGGACAGGGAGGAGTACTTGACAGAATCAAAGGAGGTGACAAGGGCAGTAAGGGGAGCCAAGGTATCTATGGAGCTCAGGCTGGCTCAAGGCATTAAGAAGGGGAGAAGGGGGACTTCTGGTGACATCACCCAACTGAATGGAAGGGTAATGAGTTAGCTCCTAGGCCGCCCCAATAAAAAAAAAGCTTGAAATAGAGCGATTTGCGTTGAAAGGCAAAGAGAATATCCTACGGAGACAAGTAAGGATGCCAAAGAAAGGAGAAAGTGCGATCCCTAAACCTGGGAGGAGCGAGATGGAATAGGATTATCAGAAGGGGACTCAGGAAGTGAAGGTTCTCAGGCATCAGGGACCTTACGACGTAGTAGAGCGAGATTGCTACAGCCGCCTCTATCAGCATTACAGAGGCAAATGTCAACTATGCTTTCTGAAATAAGAGACTTTTGTAAAGAAATGAGGGCGACAGTAACAGCCCTTCGCACAGACATCACAAAGCTGGACAAGTGGCAGGATGAGTTGGAGAAGCAGGCCACTACTACAGACAGCAGGGTAGACAATACAGAGTGTGCTGTAGCGCAATTGTCTAAGGAGGTGCAGGCCTTGCAAGCGAGAGCTGAAGACGCTGAAAGCCGCAACCGAAGGAGCAACATTCGTATCTCGGGAATCCTTGAGGGGACAGAAAGCTCCGACATGATTCTGTTTGTGAAGCAGTTGCTTAGGGAGGATATAAAGCTACCAGAGAACTTAATACTTGAACTGGAGAGAGTGCATCGCACCCTAGGCCCGAAGCCGGCCACGGGTGCATGCCGAAGAGCTATTTTAGTGAGGTTCCTTCGGTTTCAAGAAAAAGAAGTAGTGCTACACTCGGCCTGGAAACAGGGCGAGGTGCTCTTCCAGTCCCAGAGAATATACCTGGAAAACGACTATGCACTGGAGGTAATGAGCAGAAGAAGGCAATATATTCCAATAATGCGCATCCTTAAATCAGAAGGCCTCCGCTTCCATACCCCTTACCCTGCAAAGCTGGTGATCATGTTCCCGGAAGGCACCCAGACCTTCAATTCCACATTGGAAGTGATCACAGAGTTAAAAAGGAGAGGTTTCAAAACCCCGAAGACCCCCTCGAACCAGAGACTCTCTCTGGCTTCCAAGCTCTCGCAGCTAGTTTGGAACAAATGTGGCAGAGAGGCACGCAGGCAGCAGGGCAGGGAAGCCATTCAGCAGATTGTTAATACTTTACAACACCAACCACATGGCAGCAGCGCGGACAAACCCTCTGAAAGGAAGCAGAGCGATAGCCCCCCACGTTGAACTCACACAGAATGCAGCCTAATGGGTGGCTAGCGACTAAATAATGACTCTTGCTGGGACTTTGGATGATAATTCTGGTAGTTGGACACTTTGGAAGAGAGCAGTGTCTGGAGATGGCCTCGCTGCCTGGTAAAAGTGACTCCTGCTTGCCAATTTATAGTAGGCCTAAAAGGAAATAACAGGAAGCATGTGAATAGATGCAGATAAGTCCCAGTGTAACCTATACTCTCATACTTTTCTTACTAACGTAGGGTTTCTGTGGGTAACCAATCCAAGGGAATTAACTAAGCACAGAGGTTTAAGGACTTACCCACCCTTTCCCTCCTTTACTGGCTTGTCTAACACACTGCAATAGTATGCTCTCGGGCGGGCCTCTGGTAAACCCACAGACATTTCTCCCTCTTTCTATCCTTTGTCTCCCTGCTTTCTGTTCCACAACACTCTGGAATGAGGAGCACGGGCCGGGGGGAGGGAAGTTAATTCAGTCTCTGACGGCTGGGACAAGAGATTGATATTTTATACTAACCCCTTACTAACACACTAATACAGATGAGATTAGATAAATCTTTGTGGACGGGGGGGAGGGGAGGAGGAGGAGAAGGCTGTTCCACCACCCCCTTTTTTTTTCTCTTTTGTCTTCTCTCTCCCTCCCCTCCACTCTTTAAACATGGCCACAGATGGAAATGGTCTTGCATGTGGAGACCTAGAGAACGCAGTAATGAGCTTACTTCTCCAGCATTAACTAAGTAAATAAGGGAAAAGAGACACATGTCCTATTGTTGAATGGACATTGCAGCCTCTCACTAAAGCAGATGCCTACTTGCAAAACTTGTAGTGAGATAACTGGGGTGGCCCGGAACAGTAGGGGGACGTCCCAACTCTGGTCATTTACCTCACTCCCACTAGTCCACAGCCTTACTTTGTTGGGCTTGGCCTGGCAGCCCCCCCCAAAGGCACGGTAAGTGTCTAGAACTCTCAAAACACTGAGAGTTCAGGTGTGTAACTTGACAGCACACCATGACCCCAGTGTGGGATCACAGTGATGGAAGATCCACAACTCGATGGACTACCAAGTTAATAAAATTGGCCCTGTTGGCCTCCTTTCATTATAGGTTCCATCGAATTAAGGAGGTGCAATACTTCCTAAGTTTGTGTCGTTTGTATCAGTTGGTGACCGAGTTTGTGTTCTAATTCATGTTATGGTTAATATTCACGGAATACAGTACCTAATGAGCCTAAAATACAATAATGACAGGCACGGTGACTCTCTGAGTCCTATTAAGTCACAGCTCATAGAGGCCTGATAGAGGCTTTGATGGAAGAGGTTTCCATTTCCGATCTTGACTGCTTTGACAGGGAATACCATGGAAATGAATAGCAGACATGTAACACTATACTCTCTAAATGTTAACGGCTTGGAGAACCCTATCAAGAGGTCTAGAATTTTAGCACTATTAAAGAAGTCTAACTCAGATGTAGCATTCCTACAAGAAACACATATGTCACAAAATGAACATGTGAAACTGAGAAGGGGAGGGTTTTCCCAGGTGTTTGCCTCAGCAATGGGAGGTGGAGGAAGAAGACGAGGGGTAGCCATACTGATTCTCCCATGCACTCTATTTCATGCGATAAAGGAGTGGGCTGACCCAGAAGGCAGACTAGTGGTGGTACAGGGCTGGCTTTGGCACAAGGAGGTGACACTGGCAAATATACATCCCTCCGGGGGCAAATATGCCTACTATCCGGACCCTACTAGGGTGGTCTCCCTAACTAAGGGAATGTTATTGCTGGGAGAAGACTTCAATGCCACACTGAACCCCACATTAGATTCCACTAAGCTAATAAAGGGTAAACAACCCACCCTACATAGATTCCTCTGGCACTTCATATGGGAGGTGGGCTAGCTTGATGCTTGGAGATTTCTGCAGCTGGGAACAAGGGGTTACTCTTTCTTTTCAGCACCACCTGGTACCTGCTCTAGAATAGATTACTGCTTTACGCAAAAAGAAAACTTAGATAAGTTGATTGAGGCAAAAATGGGAGCCATTGCACACACGGATCATGCCTCAGTAGTGACCGTTTGGGCCATGGGAGGGATGAGAACTACTAGATGGAGGTTTAACCCAGCGCACCTCAAGAGTGAGGAGTTTAAGGAGTTCTTGAAGGCAAAAATGGAGGAAATTATGTGGGATAATGCATACCCGAATATTTCGGCGGCGATTAGGTGGGGCACCCTAAAAGCGGTCCTCAGGGGCCACTTAATAAAACACACAGCCATGCTCACTAAAACCAGAGAGCAGAGGAGGAACCACCTTGAGCAGACCCTGCAGTGTCTCCAACAGAGGCATCAGCAGGGTGATGCCTCTGTTTTGCCCCAACGTCAGAGGGCAAAATGTGAATTGGAGGATCTGTGCATGCAGCAAGCAGAAATTGCATTAGCTTGCCTAAAGCAGAGATACGGAGAAATAGGCCCAAGGACCTCCCGCCTATTAGCATATAGATTACGTAAACATCGTAAAATGTCCACAATAGCAATAATTAAGAACCCAAAAACAGGTGCACAACAAACCAAGCTAGAAGATATTACCCAGGTTTTCCTACAATATTTCCAAGAGTTATATACCCCTGAGCAACAGACACCCCCTGACCAATTGGACGCTTTCCTCAAGGAGCTGGACTTGCCTAAACCTATGGAGGACCAGCAGGCAATATTAGTTGCCCCTATAACTCTATTGGAATTGACCATAGCAATTGCCAGATCAAAGACCCAAAAATCTCCAGGCCCGGATGGATTTGGAGCCGAATTCTATAAAAGTATGGCCCACTCGTTATGCCTCCTCCTATTGGAAGCTATGAATGAAATAATGCAAGGTAATACCACCCCACCCAGCTGGTCATATGCTACAATCTCACTTATTCTTAAACCCGAAAAGGATCCCCTTCAGTGTAGCTCGTATAGACCAGTGTCAGTCCTTAATGTAGATTATAAATATTACACAGCCATCTTGGCACGAAGGCTAGATTCAGTGCTTCTGAGCCTAATTAATCTGGATCAAACAGGCTTTGTAGGGGGCAGATCCACCACTGACAACACCGGCAGGGCGTTATATCTGATCCAGAAAATGCATTCTAACAAGACGCAGATTGTCCTTCTCAGCTTAGATGCTGAGAAGGCGTTCGACCGAGTGTCCTGGCCTTTCTTTTTCACCACAATGAGCAGGATGGGCTTCCCTCCTCTTTTCATTGCAGTCCTCATAGAATTATACTCCTCACCTCAAGCATGCTTTAAAGTATCAGGGCATCACTCTCAATATTTTCCCTTGCATAGGGGCACAAGGCAGGGCTGCCCCCTATCTCCGGGCCTCTTTGCTATATTTATTGAACCCTTGGCCCAGGCAATACGACAATCCCCGGGGGTGGAGGGAGTTAGGATCGATGACTCAGAGCATTGAATAGCGTTATATGTGGACGATGTTCTGCTCTTCCTGTTGAGCCCCACTAGGTCAATTCCCAAGGTTTTCAATATGCTGGAGGGGTTCGGGAGATGTTCGGGCTATCGACTGAATACTAACAAAACGGAGGCACTGGTCTTCCACTTTGATCCGCCAGGATGGTTAAGAGACAGATACCCATTCCGCTGGAAGTTAAATAAACTTAAATATTTGGGAATATTCTTATCTCATAAGACAGAAGACGCCCTGCATTTTAATTACGACCCTTTTCTGGCTCAGATTATAAGCAACTTGGAGAGATGGGATATTCTCCCACTGAACCTCTGGCACAAAGGGTTGAAGTGATCCGAATGGTAATCTTACCAAGAGCACTATACCTATTTCAAAACATACCCCTTCATTTACCCCCGACTTTGTTTCAAGACTGGAACAAAATAATCTCCAGGTTTCTGTGGTCAGGTAGGCGGCCTAGAGTAGGCTTAAATACTCTAACACTACCAAAAGACAGAGGAGGATTGGCCCTTCCTAACCTCAAATTGTACAACTGGGCCTCACATATTAACATTCTTGATTAGGAAATCGGCTCCCCATAACACCGCCAGATGGAAGGAGATAGAGGAGTCGGTTTCAGATTCAGAGTGGGATAGAGCCTTATTTTACTCTGCCTCCCCCCCTCACTTAGTGCGGTCGTTGACGAACCCCTGGTTCACTCACCAGGTACGAGCCTGGCATAAGATATGCAAATCCATGCAGATCTCCTCATACCTGACCTGGTTTTCCCCATTGGGCTGTTGGAAAATTTCCCTCCTGGACGTATGGATCATACTTTTCGGGACTGGAAACACCAACGCCTTACTAGCCTGTCTCAATTGATGACAGGCTTACAGGTGAAGGCCTTCATCTCCCTTCAACAAGAGTTTAACTTGAGAGCCTCGGACTTTTTTAGATATTTGCAAATTCGGCACCTCTTTAATAATCTACCCCCAAAGGTACGAAGTCAAGAGGAACACCCACCCCTGATAAAAATGCTCCTTCAGACTCTGCGTATTAAAAACTTGCCACATGCAGTCTCATTCATATATAGATCACTAATGGAAACAGCAGGGGAAAACTCCTGCCGGGTTAGACAGAAGTGGGAGGGGGAGCTGGACATGCAGATCTCCGAGGAGACATGGAAAGCAACCTGCAACTTGGCTTCTAGACTCACCAACTCCCACGCTTGGCGTTTATTCTCATGGCAACTCATAAGGTACTTCCGCACCCCAGTAATAACTTCACACTATGGCAGGGACAGAACTGCCACCTGCTGGAGGGAATGCGGAGAAATAGCAGCTCATCACACACGTCTTTTGGACATGCCCGAAATTACAGCCCTTTTTGAAATCCCTGTTAGTAGAATTGGAGTTGATTTGGGGCTCAGGACTCCCATGGTCGGGAGAATTTTTCCTATTACATATCTTCCCCAGTTATCTAAGGGGTCTGCTTACTGGTCCTTTACTAGGAATTATGCTCCTGGCGGCCAAGAAGGCAGTAACTAGATGTTGGCTCACTGATAAGATCCCCACAGTGGAGACATGGAGGGCTATTGTTAACAATATATATAGACCAGAAAGGATTACATACTCTTTAAATAATAAAACAGCACTGTGTACCACGAAATGGAGTAGGTGGATACTGTACATTATGCCCAGGGAACCGAATTTTGTACCATAAGGGAGAGAGAATAGGTTGGTTAGAGGCATTCACAGGACATCTGAATGCTCTGTGGCTGGCCCACAGAGGGCCTGAAACACTGCTTATATTCCATACTGGATAAAGTGAGGACCACCAAAAATATTATGGAAGTAGTAATAATAAAATGTGGTCAGGTGGGGAATGGGGGAGAGGGCATCCTAAAAAGGTAAAAGATTGGAAATGGAGGATGAAGGCTCCAGATTTGTGTTTTTTATTTGATGTATCGGCATATGAATTAGCCTGGAAATGTAAAGGTACAGTGAACGGGGCTAAAGATATAGTAACTAATTGACTGTAATCCATGTAGAAACATAGAAACATAGACTTTGAAGGCAGATAAGGACCGCTAGGCCCATTTAGTCTGCCCATTTCCCTACCTACAGGATAGGCCGCAGATCCTAGTTAACCAACAGCCTATTTCTTCCTACCCCCCACAAGAATTGCCTTATGTGTGTCCCATGCATTCTTGAATTCTCCCACAGTTTTAGACCCCATAACCTCCTCAGGAAGGCTGTTCCATGCATCCACTACCCTCTCTGTGAAATAATACTCTCACATTGCCCCTGAACCGCCTCCTTCTATCTTTAAATTGTGTCCCTTGTTCTTGCAAGTCTCTTTTCTGATAAATGCACCTCTTGGACTTTGTTGATTCCACTGAGGTACTTAAAAGTTTCTATCGTCCCCCCTCTCCCTTCTTTCCTCAAGAGTATACATATTAAGCTCCTTTAGTCTTTCCTCATCGGCTTCTCTTGCAGACCCTGCACCATTTAGTTGCCTCCTCTGGACTGCCTCTATCCTGTCTATGTCCTTGCGGAGATGGGGTCTCCAGAACTGGACACAGTACTCCAGATGGGGTCTCACCAACTGTCTGTACAGAGGGATAACAACTTCCTGTTTTCTGCTGCTGATGCCTCTCCTATACATCCCAGTATACCCCCAGCCCTCCCTACTGCCTTCTCACATTGCTTGCTAACCTTAAGGTTATCTGATATGATTACCCCAGGTCCCTTTCCTTTTTTTGTTGTTTACTACCTCCCCACCCATTGTGTATTCTTCCCTGGGTTCTTGTTTCCCAGGTGCATTATTTGCACTTCTTTGCTTGAACCTAGCTGCCATACTTCTGACCATTCCTCCAACCTTGCCAAGTCCTTTTCATCCTTTCCACGCCTCCTTGTGTATCAACCCTGTTGCAGATTTTGTGTCATCTGCAAAAGGCATACTTTTCCTTCCAGTCCCTCTGCAATGTCACTGATGAAGACATTAAAAGGACTGGGCCCAATACTGAACCTCCTGTGTACCCCACTAGTAATCCCCTTCTTTCAGAATGGACTCCATTTACGATTACCTTCTGTGTCCTGTTGTCCAGCCAATGTTTTACCCAGGCTTCACCCTGGGTCCCACTCCCAGGCTGGTTAATTTGACTATTAATCTTTGTGTGGGACTGTGTCAAATGCCTTGCTAAAGTCTAGGTAGACCATGTCCACAGCCCTCCCTGGTCTACTACTTTGGTCACCCAGTCAAAGAAATCATTAGATCTGCTCTGACATGACTCTTCCCGCCAGAACCCATGCTGCCTTGGGTCCTGTGCTCCACTAGCCTCTAGGTACTTGACTATTCTTTCCTTCAGAAATGACTCCATCACTTTTCCTACCACAGAGGTCAGACTGACAGGTCTGTAGTTTCTCTGCCTCTGTCTTGGACCCACTTTGTGAAGGGGAATCACATCCGCTTCCTCCAGTCCTCGGGTACCACACCATCCTCCCATGATTTATTAAAAGAGTAGCCAGTGGTTTCACTAGTTCCTCCCTTAATCTTTTAGAATTTGGGTGAATTCCATCAGGACCCATTGCTTTGTCCACCTTCAGTTTTAGAATTCTTGCAGAACCCTTTCTTCTGTGAAAGGACTGGGATCGACCTCCCTATCAAGAGTGCTTCTGTTAATTGGATTAGGCACTTCCCCCTCCTCTTTTGTGAATACTGAGCAGAAATATTCGTTCAGTATTCCTGCTTTTTCACTGTCCCCCTCTGCCCACCCACTGTTCATTCTATTCAGCCTCACTATCCCTCCCTTTGTCTTTCCACGCTCGCTGATGTACCTATAAAAGGTTTTATCCCCCTTCTTAACTGAGTTGGCTATCTTTTCCTCAGTTTGGGCCTTTGATATTCTGACTTCCTCCCTACTTCCTTCTGCCTTAACTGGTACAGCTCTCGTCCTGCTCCTTCTGTGTTTCCTATACTCTCCGAATGCTATCTTTTCTTCCTGACTTTCACAGCCACCTCTTTTGAGAACCATAGTGGCTTTTTCTTTCATTTTGATTTGTTCATTTGCTTCACACAAAGGCTTGTTGCTCTGTGATGGCAGTTTTGATAATTCCCCATTGTTGCTCCACACCTCTTTCTAGCCTGTTTGCTAGTGCTTTTCTGAGGCACTCTCCCATCTTGCCAAAAGCCAGCCCTCCTAAAGTCCAGTACCCTCACTTTTGTATGGGCTTGACTCTGTAGCTGAGTTTAACGTGAACCACACTGTTTGATGGTCACTTGTCCCCAGATGGCAACCCACTTCTAGATCTGAGATCCTCTCACTGCCCTGCTTGAGAAGTATGAGGTCTAAGATTGCTCCTCATGAGTGGGTTCAAACTAGCTTTCTAATGCCTGCCACCTGTAGGGCATCAAGAATGGCCCTGCTCTGGATGTGGCTGCAGCAAATGTGCTCCAGTTAACATCTGGCATATTCAGGTCTCCCATCAACAGTATCTCCCTTTCTCTGCCATTCTAAGAATGCCTCTATCATATCCTTGTCCATTCCTTCCCCTGACATGGGGGTCTGTACACAACCCCTGTGCAGATTGTGGTGCCCTTCCAGTCTCCAAGGTGACCCACAGTGCCTCCTCTCCTCCTGTTTACTCTTTTGTTCAGTTGCTTTTATCCCTTCCTTTACATAGAGAGCTACTCCTCCCCCTCTTCTCCCCTGCAGGTTATGTACCCCAGTATGTTAACACCCCGGTCATGGTTCTCTGTGTACCATGTTTCTGTGACTGCTACGGTATCCAGGCATCCCTCTTCCATTAAGGACATCAGCTCAGGGAGCTTGTTGCCCAGACTACGGGCATTAGTACTCATTACCCTCCATTTCCTGATGGCTTTACTCCCTTTAGCCCCATCCCTGTCCTTCTTGCCTTTGTCACTTTCTCCATTTACCCCTGCCCTTCTCCCTATCGACACCTCTATGTTGGTGTTTGCCGCACTTACTACCGTGATTATTTTGGGGGGCTAGAATTTTCCTGCTCCTTTCCAGTGCCTCCCCCCTTGGCTAGTTTAAAAGCTTGCCAATGGAGCATTTAAACCTGTCACCTAGGATCCTGGTTCCTCTCCCGGACAGATGCAGCTCATCATGCCAGTATAGACTTGCATCACTCCAGGTGGACCCCCAGTCCCCAATGAAGCCAAATCCCTGAGCTCCACACCAGTTTTTCAACCACTGATTGAATCCCATGGTGCGGAACACCTAGCCTCCCTATGCCATAGATGGGTAGCACCTCCGAGAAGGTTACTGTGCATGCTATTTGACTCAAGGCCCCTCCCCAATTCCACAAACTCTTCCTGCACTTCTCTAATCCCTTTCTTAGCAGGTCATTTGTCCCTAGGTGGACAATGACATCCAGCTCCTCCCCTGTGCAGCTGCTCCAGCAATCCTGAAGATTGCTTCCTGTCCCTGCAAGCCATGGCGCCAGGCAGGCACCTACCTCCTCTCCCTTCCTTCCCAGCTCTACCTTCCTAACAATGGAGCCCCCACCAGGAGTTGTTTCCTTCCCTGCAGGGTCTCCTGCCACCCTCCTGTGGGTCTCCTTTGTGGAGGTTCCCAGCATCCTCCTTAGTCTCCACTGTGGGTGCCTCCATAGAAGAACCACACTTTGCCAGAATGGCATAGGAATTGTGGAGAGGTACAATGGGAGGGATGCGCCTCTGTTCCACCACCTTCACCCTCCCTGAGCCCAGTGTGGTCCAACCGCTCCTCTTTCTTGGCAACCTCTGAGGCAACGGCAGTGACAGTGGTGGTCCCTGGATGGAAGAGGAGGTCCCACAAATCCTGGCCAACTCAGCCTAGAGATGAGCAACCTCCTCCCTCAGCCCAGAGAGGTGCCTGCAGATGGGACAACACCGCTCTCCTCCAGAACATCTCCCCGAAGACTGCTGCACCACAGCCACTGCACTGCACCACTCAATCATGTCTTATTTCTGGCCCCTTAACTGTTTGCAATCCTTACTCTTTCCTCTGTTTTTTCTCTCTCTCCTTACTTTCTGCCTGTGTGCCTTTAAGCTCTGATTGTCCTGTTCTGAGACAAGAATATCCTATATTTGCATGAGACCACTTACTTGCTCAGAGGCAGACCTCCAGCAGGTAGAGGGGCTGGAGAACTACTCTTGCCCTTCTAGGATGGTGGGTCCTTGGTGGTTATGTGATCATTCACTTCCTGCCCCTAAACAGGAAGTTCCTGTTGTCAGTCAAATTCAGTGCCTATAAAAATAGAACTAGCTTTGGGTGGGGGGGTGAAGGGGAGGGAAGAACGGCAATATAGTCCCAGCAGAGAAGTTCAGTCACCCAGCAGTCCTTTCTCCTGGTGTCTTCTGCCAAGCTATATTATGTAAGAGGAAACATGAGCCTACGCAATATTCTGTACAATGCTGAATGGCACCGTATAGAAGTGAAGTTTGAAAATGATTAATAAAAAGTATAATTTAAAAAAAAAAAAGAAGGGGAGAAGGACTTCTTTAGGTACACCAGGGAGAAAAGGAGCTGTAAGGACCACATAGTAAGGATTAGGAAGGAGGGAGGTTGGGTGGAAGCAGGGCACAATAAGGCAGAAGCACTAAATGATTACTTCTGCTCTGTATTTGCTAAGGAGAAGAAGGGGGGGTGACACCCAAGGGGGGAGGAACAGCAGAAACGGAGGGGGTGACAGATGGGGAAATCATGGATGGCAGAGTTTGGGAGGGTTTGAAGGCATTGAGGGTGGACAAGGTGCCAGGCCCAGATGGCATACACCCCAGGGTCCTGAAGGAGCTGGCAGAAGTCCTTGCAGGACCTTTGGCAGACCTATTTAATGCCTCACTACACTCTGGGTGTGTACCTTAGGACTGGAGGATGGCTCTTGTAGTGCCCCTCCACAAGAGTGGCCCCAAAGATGAACTGGGGAACTACAGACCAGTGAGCCTCGTATCCATCATGGGTAAGCTAATGGAGACTATCCTGAAGGAGAGGCTGGTGGCCCTCCTAGAGGCCAAAGGACTACAAGACAGCAGACAGTATGGTCTCATACATGGCAGATCCTGCCAAACCAACCTGGTGGAGTTCTATGACTGGGTAACTAGGCAACTGGACAGGGGCCATGAAGTAGATGTCCTGTATCTGGACTTCAATAAGGCATTCGACTTGGTGCCGCATGGAAGGCTGGGAAGCAAGTTAGAAGGGACAGGGGCGGGTGCAAAGCTGGTGAGATGGGTAGGGAACTGGCTTCAGGGAAGATAGTAGAGGGTGGTGGTGGGTGGGGAGCTCTCACACCCAAGGATAGTGATGAGCGGTGTTCCACAGGGCTCGGTGTTGGGACCAGTGCTGTTTGGGATATTCATTGCAGACATATAATTGGACATCAAGAGCATGATCAGTCTGTTTGCTGATAATACCAAGGTAAGAGTGATGGTGGATGACCTAGGGGATGGCAGGAGTTGCAGGATGATCTGGCAAAGCTTAAAACCTGGTCTGACACCTGGCAACTGGAGTTTAATGCCAAAAAGTGCAAGGTGCTGCATTTTGGGATGAAGAACCCAAGGAGGAGTTATCTGCTGGGAGGAATGCAGCTAGCCCAGACAGAGGAGGAGAAGGATATGGGGGTGCTCATTACAGGGTCAATGAACAACTTGGCACAATGTAGGAAGGTAGCTGCAAAGGCCAAAAAAATGCTGGGTTGCATTGGAAGAGCTATATCCTTGAGGAGGGAGGAGGTGATTCTGCCACTGTATAGGTCATTAGTTAGACCGCACCTGGAGTACTGCGTGCTACTGGTGCCCGTATCTGAAGAGGGACATTAAGTTACTGGAGGGGGTGCAGTGCAGGGCGACAGATGATCAGGAGGCTGGGGGACTTATCATACGAGAGGAGGCTGAGGGAGTGGAACATGTACTCGCTGGAGGAGAGGAGGGATGGGGGGACATGATTGAAACCTTTAAGTACATGAAAGGAATAAACAAGACAGGTACAGAGGGGCTGATCAAAGTAAGGAAGTGGAGGGACACCAGGGGCCATGATATGAGACTGGAGGGAGGAAGGTTCAGGAGGGAGATGAGGAGACATTTTTTTTACAGAGAGGGTGGTGGCTGGGTGGAATGCATTACCTGCAGAAGTGGTATCCAGTAGAACAGTGGACTGCTTCAAAAGGGGATGAGACAGGACAAGGGGAAGGGTCAATGGAGGGAAAGAGTGGAAGGGAGGGGCAGCTGCAGAATAAGGGGTGCTAGCTACACATTCGAGCAGACTTGATAGACCTCTAGGCCTTTATCTGTTGGTAAATTTCATATGTTCGTATTTGCATGTCATTATGGCCCCATTTGCATGCGATGTGCAGGGCTGGCTCGGTGAAATGCGCCAGGTGCCATGCTGATGTATGCCATACTGATTCCCAGCAGTCTAGTGGCCCCTCTCCCATCCCTGAGTCCCGATCCCCATAAATGATATTTTAAATTAATCCCTGGTAGTCCAGTGGTCCCCCCACCCCCATCCCTGAGTCCGATCCCTGTAAATGACATTTTAAATTAATCTCTGGTAGTCCAGTTGTGCCCCATTCCTCATCTCAAGTCCGATCCTTTAAATGACATTTCAATGAATTACTAGTAGTTCAGTGGTCTTCATTTCCCCATCCCTGAGTTCAATCCCAGTAAATGTCAAGAGAACAACCTGGTGGTCTAGTGCTACCCCACACACGACCCACATCTCATCTCATTCTCTCTGTCCCAGCAGTGGCTGCACAAGCAGTAGGCAGTAAAATCTCACCAACACTTCCATGGTTGCTCAGCCTGATGACAAGCTAGCATTGCCTGCAAGCTCATTGATGACATTGTTGATCAGTGAGCTCAAGAGTGTTGTACACCTCCATTCACAAAGCTGAACTTCGTGAATGGAAGTGGCCAGTACACACTTGTGAGCTCATTGGTCAACAGTGTTGATGAATGAGCGTGCAGGCAATACTTTAAGCTGTCATTCAGCAGGCAGCTGTGGAGGTGTGTGGGTGGGTTTTGCTGCCTGACAACATATGGCCATTGCTGGGACGGGGCAGTGGGGTGGGATGAGGGTCCTCTGTGGGTGGGGGGGTACCACTAGACCACCAGGTTGTTCTCTTGACGTTTATGGAGATCAGACTCAGGGATGGGGTGGGAGAACCATAGGACTACTAGAGATTAATTTAAAATGTCATTTACAGGGATCGGACTCGGGATGGGAGGGGGGGACCACTAGACTACCAGGGAGTTTTTTATTTTTACATTTATGGGCATCGGGTCTCAGGAAGGGGGGCCAGTAGACCACCAGGGTACATAACGGTATGTGGCCATACAGTTCGGGGAGTCTGGGCACGGGGGGGTAGCCATCCAGGAGCTGGAGGCTGCTGTGTTGCGCTGTGCAATACAGCAGCCCACCTGTGGGTGGCTACCAGTTAGGCATGTTTTTTACATGCTTAACTTTGGGCACATCTATGCGGCACATCTCCGAGATGTGCGGCATGATGCACCTCTCATCTCAACTGAATATTGTGATGTTCCCCATATGCATGGGCACACCCCCTGGGGATGCGCTGCATACATTATAGGTGCACCTCGGTGCATTTGGAGTTGGGTGGGGCATCTCCAGGGTTTGAATATGGCCCTGGGGCACACTTCTGGGAGGTGTGCCAGTGCAACTCCTTTGAATATCCTGGCCTTAGTGTTCATTATCTGTGCACTATGTAAGCAATAACCCATGACTGGGTGTGTGGTTTGGGGGGTTGATGTACACTGGGGTGCATTGTGAGGCCAAGGTCGCAGGCTGAGTGCCCTCACAGCACCCTGGTGTGCATTAATCCCCAATTACCACACACCCTGCAGTGGGTTATTGCGCTATAACATGAGGTATTAGCACAGATTACAAAATTAGCAGGAATGCATGATCAATTTAGGAAAACACAGGGACTTTCTAATGTGTTCTGCCACCAGTAGAAATTCTGCTGAGCTCACAGTGCTCTGGAACACCCTGAACATGCAGCTCACATTCACCAGCAAGCACTTGCCAGTGCCGTGTGGTAATAGGCTGACAACAATTGTGGGACTGGAAAGAGAGAGAGAAAGACAGCGAGACACAGGGACGGTGACTACCATTTGCACCGCACTCCTCGCTATCTGTGTGCCTGTGTCTCTCTCTCTCTCTCTCTCTCTCACTTTAACTTTACCTGGAGAGAGTTGCTTGAGGGCACACAAGGAAAAGAAACCGCACTGCCAAGAGGACTCTGCATGCATGTTAGGAGCCTGACATGCTGATCACGCATTGCCCTGTCTCTGTCTGTCTGTCTGGCTTTCTCTTTGCTGTGAGTTGCTCTTTTTTATGTGTTGCTTTCTGCATGAGTGCATATGGGGGGGCCCAAATGGAGGGGCAAAGTAGGAGTCAGGACCTGGGAACTGACCTCAGTACCACCTACTGCTCGCAATCTCACTGGTGCTCTCTCTGACCCTCCCTTTTCTACTGTGTATCTTGATAGTTGGGGGGCCAATGATGGACACCGCTGAGGGGTTTACTTGCTCAGGTAATGAGAGGTCTGTGGGGTGGGTGGCTGGGATGATGGACAGCAGAAGTGTACAGCTGAATTGTGTTGCTGCACACATTTCAACCAGGCACGGGACAACTAATTTTAAAGTTGACATGCTGTCCCTTGCTCTGTTCTCCCTCTCACTGTGCTTTACTTGCTATGGACCTCTGCGGACAGATGCTCATGACAGCTGTCGCTGTGTGGAAAGGGCCCCCCCCAAAGGACTGCACAATTTACGTGATGTGCATGGCTGTCTCCTCCTCTTGCACTTTGCATTATCTGCTACAGACTTCTGCACAAACTGACATACTGTCCCTTAGTCTGTCGCTGTCTCACGCTACCTGCTCCCAGCTGCCATGTTCTGCTCACAGGCACCCCTGCCCCCAAAGATACTGCAAGACTGCAGCAGTGTTTCTTACAGGAGGATTGCAACTCTGATTCTGTGTGTGGGTATTTTTTGGGGTGGCTGTCTCTCTCTAGTCACTCTTAGTGAAGAAGTTAAATGGCTGACACTTCAGTCTTGGTCTGTGTAGAAAATGAAAATGAAGAAGTCAGGATTCACAAGAAGGATCCTGCTGTGCGGACTGCTCACTCTGACTGTTCATTAACAGACATTTGTAACCCCTAGGTGGCACTATCCCAAGGGCTACTACCTCTGACTGCTTGGCTAGTAGCAGATTAAGGGGCTTGGGTAATGAAATGAGTGCCTTCACCCGGAAGTCAGGGTTGTTAGTAGTCAAGCTAACCTGGGCAAAGTCCTCCGGGACACTGTAACTCCCCTCTTTCCCTTCTAGTGGCCTGAACAATATACAGTAATTACTTTCACAATGACCCTTATTCACCAGGCAATTACCCACACTGTTTGCACTTACCACCAGGACTGGTTCCTCTAGCTTGACCCTGGGGAACCCCCTGTAAAACAAGGTTAAGCACAGTAAATAGCAACAGTACAATACTTTTGGCACAAACTGGAACCACAGTCAGGATAAATGCAAACAAAGTTAAATCTGATTTATTCAGGGACTTGAACAAGGGAAGGGTGTAATCAGGTTGAGTTGCTTAAAAGCTATATTAATCAGACAGTTATGCATGCAGTTCAGAGACCCTACACAGTCACACTCTCTGGGTACCCAGGTAGGAAAACAGTGGGCTAGCCAGGAATGTTGTAGCTGTTTGGGTTCCTATGATGGAAGAAAGCAACATGCACAACACACACTATTTGTAATCCGGAGCCGGAGGGCTCAGTTTGTGAAAGAAAAGGCAACAAGACAATCAGATGACAACACTTTTAGATTTAGCTGTTGTTGCACGGAGCTACCCTGATGTTTACTCATGATACCCAATACTGTACACAGGCAGGATGAAATTGAGACTGCAGACTGTTGAGCTGGAGTGCCCAGAGAAGCAGGGCCCACACGAATCACTGTAGTGTCATTCCTGTTCAAGGCGTTGAGCAGGGGGCTGAGCCCCAGGTCGGCCTCTCCTCGATGACTTTCTCGGTGTAGCAGGTATTCTGGCTGGGCCATTGTAGCAGGGCCTAGGCAAATGGAAATGGATATGGATTCAGTTCGTGGAGCTGGATACAGCCTCCAGCAAGCAAAACACAGTTCAGACACATAGTGAGGAACCAAAATCATGACCCACTATAAGCACAGAGCACATTCACATGTAAGGAAATTCCACTGTACCAGGCAAATGGCTCTATGGTCACAATTACAGAGTCTCTGCATAGTCCAGGAGTTCAGAGGTAGCTGGAAGTCCTGATAGGCTGATCTCATTCAGAAAATCTTCAGTTTTCTTCAGGTTAAAGCCTGGTCACAATTCAGTAGCTTAATTCACTCTCCAAATTTGGATTCAGTCCAAAAAAAAAAAAGGCACAAGTTTCCGCTCAGGAACAGCAGGCGGGCATGCAGGTCAAACTCAGGCCTGTCCACAGTTCTCCCATGTGAATCCACTATGGATTGCTGCTCGAACTATCTCGAGCTGTTACTTCTTCACTTCCCAACTCAGATCTAACTGAAACTGCAAGCAGTGTGGGACTTTCTCCAAGATCCAAAAAGTTTGGTTGGCTGATATGTCTGTCAGTCACAACGAGGGCTCCCCCTCCAGGTTATTTTAGGCACCAAAAACCCAAAACTACAATTCCTACAAGTTTTGGCCCCACCAAGCCCCTGTAGACAGGTTCCATTTTAGAGTCCCAAATGTACTGATTGGCCTATTCTGCAGTCCAGGACCAAGATGATGGAAACAAACAAAACTGTCCATGCTGCAAAGAAGGCAGGTTAGAACAAACTACAATATTATTACTACTCTAAAAAATGATCAGCAAACAAGTACATCTTCTAACAGAGCTCCGTCTCAGATTAATTATGACTGCAATCCAGGCAGCTGAGACAGAGACAGTACACAGAGGCTATACAGGCACTCTCTGGCAATACATTTCAACTGCTAAAATGCAGAACATCAGCCTGGCAGTGAGCATTTAGGCAAGCTCAAAGAAGAGTTTTTGGGAACCCCCATTTGTAGGGAGGTTACACCCTTCCCTGTCTAGAGAAAAATTGGTGTCCTGTATCAAGTCTGTTTATTTACTACACCTTATGATACTATATCCATAAGGACAATACTTATGCATGTTTCATACAGGTAATACTGATTCCACTATGATTAACATACTTGTGACATTACAATACTGATTCATGTTATAACTTTCTGTACATTAAACAATGTAGGATGGGGCCCTTCCTTATCAGCTAACTTGGGGGTGGATGGGGCAGGGGCACCATACTGAGAAGGAAGAACAATCAACCTGGAATTGGCCATTAAGCTCAGTTTGGTTAGTGAGCTCTGAGAAACATAAACACCTTTGTGAACCACATTGAGAGGTAAATCCACTGGCCACCCGGGAGAATCATAACTGAACGCAACACTGGCTTGACAGCTCGGCCAGTCTTTCTGGGTGGAACAGCCACAGTCTCTGTACTTTCAGCATTAACTTTGGAGCTTTTGTCATTCATGAGGGGTGCCTCTGCATGGATGGACATGTCCAAACTGGGAGCACTGTCAGCTCCTTACTCCGTAGGCTCTGTTTCCACAACACTTGGCTCATTTAGAGAAGGTTCTGGTGCAATTAGGCTTTGTGGCGGTGAAGGGGGGCTGTCAGCACTCTTGTATTGTTGTTCAAGTTCTGGTGTGTCATCAGGGAGACTCAGACCATCAGCCCCTTCTTCGGGCAATTCACACAGTTCCACAAAACACAGAGAGTCTGCAACCTCAGATGTGATGCTTTACACCTCACTTTCAGGGAGCATTGGCTTCAAGGATGAAGCTGGGGGGTTAGGCAGTCCAGAAGGCCCAGCTTCATCCCCACAGTTAGTCATAGGGTTACCTTGAAACAGCTGACTCAATTCATAGGAGGGGTAATAGGCATTGTCACACTCACTATCGTCGGTGGTGGACTGACAGTCACTGTTATTCTGGGCCTGCTGTGGGGGAAACCTTAACTCTGTAACCACTGGGGTAGGTTGACTGTGTCTCTTATTTGCAGCAGCATGAGTCACTGGCACAGGGGAGGCAATGTCTGCTGGCTCAGCTTCAATAATAACTTGGCCGATAGGCAGCAAGTGGTTACAGTGCATGGTCTTGGCAGCTTTGGAGTTATTCTCTGAGCGTATCTTGTATACTGGTAGATCATCCAACTTTCCAACTACTACTTGAGAAAGATGGTGCCACCTATCAGCAATGTTGTGCTTGCCATGTAGTCCCAAACTGCGTAACAACACACGGTCTCTGGGCCGTAGCTCTTGAGTCTATACTTTCTTGTTGTGCCTCTCTTTGTTGGCAAGATTTCTTTTAGCGGCCATTGTCTGGGCCAGTTGATATGCATGGTTCAATTGAGCTTTCAGTTTCTGTACATACTGCAGGTAGTTTTCAGCTCAGACCTCATCTGAAGAGATGCCAAAACAGACATCAACTGGCAGGTGGGCCTCCCTCCCAAAAATGAGGCGGTAGAGGGAGAACCCAGTAGCGTCATTCTTGGTGCAATTGTATGCATGTACCAAGGTGGAATCTGCTGGTTCCACTTATGCTTGTCTTTTGGGTGGAGGGTGCCCAGCATATTTAGAAGGTTCGGTTAAAACGTTCTGGTTGAGGGTCCCTCTGCGGGTGATGGGGGGGTTCTTGACTTCTGCACCCCCCCCCCACAGAGAAAGCATTTCTTTGATTAGCCAACTTTCAAAGTCTCTGCCTTGGTCAGAGTGGATCTGCTGGAGGGCACCATAGTGGACAAAGAAATTTTCCACTAGCACCTTGGCCACAATAGAGGCCTTTTGATCTTTAGTTGGAAAAGCTTGTGCATACCATGTGAAATGATCTGTAACCACTAACACATTGCCAATATTACGCTGATCAGGTTCTAAACACAGAAAGTCTATGCAGACCAGTTCCATGGGGGTGCTGGTAGTAATATTGACAAGGGGGCAGCCCTCTGAGGCAGGGCTTTCCTTTGTAGACAACGACTGCAGGGCTTTACATGGTGCTCAACATCGGCCCCCATCTTGGACCAGTAGAATCGAGATCATACCAGTTTGAGAGTTCTGTCAATACCGAGGTGCCCCATGTGATTGTGGAGGGACCTCAGTACCAAATCTTTAAAGGCCATGGGCAGGACTAATTGTTGCTTGTCTACTTGACCACTGTGATCCACTGTCTCTGTGTATAACTGATTGTGTAACTACAACCTGGGGCCTTCTTTAAACAATAGGGCAGTTCACAAGTCAGGGGAATGCAACTGGGACACATCTTTCCCCACACGCAGGGCATCAAGTGCTGGCTGAATCATAGGATCTTGGGACTGATCCAACTGGATGCTGTCATTGTCAAATTGAGGTAGTGCACTAATATCTAGAGCAGAGAAATGGCAACTGGCAGCCGGTATGCAGGTATCAGGAGGGCCCAAACAATCTACTAAACAGTCCACTGCATCCGTAGACATCTGTTCATCTCTATCAAACTTTTGGCACAATGCTCAGATGACAGGTTCAGACAACCTGACCCAATCACTCTTGGAGTCTGGCCTTCGTGACAGGGCGTCGGCATCGATATGGCTCAGTCCTGGCCTGTACACAACAGCATAATCATAGAAAAACAAAAACAAGGCACTGCGTCAGCATGTGGTCTAAAAGCAAAACAAAATGGTTATATTAAATGCATGTTGAAAATAGAGTTAAAAATCTATGTTTCAACCTTAGGTCTTCTTTTGGAAATATCTAAAAGAGAAAAAAACACAAAGTTAGTCCCAGTCATAGGTTGATAAAGCAGAGAGCCATCGCTGCCCAATGGTGTCCAACTTAGCTGAAGTCTGTACATAGGTTAATGGGTTATGATAGTCAGTCTTCACCAATATCTTTGCCCCATAGAGGTACTCATGAAACTGGTCAACAATGGCCCATTTTAGAGCAAGGAACTCCAGCTTGTGCACAGGATAGTTTTGTTCTGATGGGGTCAAGTTCCTGCTGGCAAAAGCCACTGGTCTCAAACCATCCTCGTGGTCTTGATACAGCACAGCTCCTCGGCCCTGCGGACAAGCATCCATATGCAGCACATAGGGCTTGGTAGGGTCAGCATAGGTGAGGATGGGGATGTGGGTGAGCTGGTATATGACTTCATGGAAGGCTGCTTCACATCTGGGTGTCCAGTGGGGCCCAAAAGGCTTACCTGTTTGGAAGTATACTTTCTCAGGTGCTTTGACAGCCCCTTTCTTGTATTTACAGTTGGTATGGGGGTAACACTGGGTGAGATTCAGGAGCTGGCGAATCACCTTTGAATGGTCTTTTATGAACCTGCGGTAGTAGCCACAGAACCCCAGGAAATGTTGTAGTTCTTTCAAGTTATGGGGCTGGGGCCAAGTAGTCAGTGACTCGACCTTACTGGGATCGGTCTCTATCCCTTCTGCAGATACTATGTGCCCCACATACTTCACAGAGGTTTGAAAAAACTGGCACTTGTCAATGGACAACTTGAGGTTGAAGCCTTCCAATCGGTCTAGGACTTTAAACAGTCGGGTCTCATGCTCCTCTAATGTGTGTCTCAACACAATGACATCATCTAGGTACACTAGGCATTCCAGCAAATTCATATCTCCCACCGCACATTTCATCAGTTGCTGAAAGGTGGCCGGGGCACCTGAAATCCCCTGTGGCATTCTCAGGAGTTCGTAGAACACCAAAAGATAGATGAAGGCTTTTTCTCACGGTCCTCTGGGGCCATTGAAATCTGGTAATATCTGCTGTGAAGATCCAATACTGAGAACCATTTGCTCCCATTCAAGCAAGCCAGGGCATCTTGTATAAGGGGCATGGTGTATTGATCTGGGATGGTCCGCCTGTTCAGGGTTCGATAATCAACACACATCCTCACCGATCCATTCTTCTTATGCACAGCCACAGTGGGAGAGGCATATGGGCTCCTTGATTCCTGTATCACGCCAGCAGCGAGCATTTCCTGCAGGTGTCTCCTCACATCATCTATGTCCACTGAGATGAGGCATCGGAATCTCTCTCGAAATGGCCAGTCATCATGCAGGCGTATATGATGCTCTGCACCCTGGACACACCCCATGTCCCATTCTTTTAATGAAAACACTTGGTCTCTCTGGGTGAGTTTCTTGCTAATCCTAGCTTTCCATTCAGCTGGCAGCGGGCAATCATCAAAGTCAAATAAGTCTGGGATCACTCTCTCTTTTGGCCAGAGTACTTGTTATTGGGTAATACTGCAGTGTCTGCACAGTGTACTGTAGCTAGAGTGCACTCTCTGTTCACACAGACCTCCTGATCTGACGCATTTCAAATCTGGACCATCACTCGTCCTGCATAGGTATGGGAACGGGCAGGCAAGATGCTGGGTTTAACCAATAATCCTTCTGGCAACTTTCCATCCCCTGGTGCATCCAACATTAATATTTTGTTCTTTATGTTTCTCTTTAGGCCGACTTCTCCACGGATTGTGCACTGAGTGTTGGGGGCCAATACCAAGGAGTCAGGTTCCCTTTTCCACACTATCCCCACTGGCTCATGTGGGTCCTCTTCACTGGGTTTCTGTTGTAAGTCATATGCCCTTTTTATTAAAGCTGGAATTCTTAGGGCCCATCCAGTCAGTTGCCCTTGTTTCTCATGGCAGAGTTGTGCTAGTCTCCGAAACAAGTGGGTGTTTGCTCCAATTAACAGGGGAACCCCATCATACAGTCCAGTGGGGGGACACACTAGGGCCAGTGTCTCTACTTGCTCCCCTACACCAGTTACAGTTGCAGAAAAAGACAACCAGAAGTGGACACATCCTAGGTAGGGATAAGACTTGTCGCTCAGCCTCCACACATGTAGGCCTTCCAGGGATTGTAATGGCACATCAGATAAGTGTTTCTCATACCAGTCCTGAAATGCAATGGTCACTTGCAACCCACTGTGAAGCACAGTCTGATTAGGAATACCATTCACGGCCACAGTAGTCTTCATTGAAGGGGCCCACTATTTTGGACCAGTCTGGAGGGACAACAGCAGGGGCCTGGACAGACGATTTAGCCACAGAGGGGGTTGAATTAGGATGGCCGAAGCCTTCACTGCAGTAATTTCATGCACCCTTTGACCACTGACTCGTTTTCCGAAGCTCTCCATAAAGCCGGTTCATCACTTTCTCTAAGTCCTTCTGAGACCGGCATTCCCTCTTCATATGACCATCCTTGCCTCAATTGTGACAGATGACAGGCTCTCAGGGCATCCTTGGGGAAAACATAGCAGGGGATGCTGGAGCATCAATGGGAGATTGTGATCTGACTTCTGCTGGTAGTGTACCATGTCTCAAAAGTTCCTTTAGGGTGGCAGTCAATTCTTTGAGCTCAGCTGAGAAGCCACCCTCAATAGAGGATGCCTGAGAGTGCACTCCAACCCCCATAACAGTCACATCCTGACAGGGGCCAGGGTCTCTGTCAGCAGGGGATACCTCAGCGAACGCACCTGGTTGTAATTTTCTGACTTCCTTCAGCAACTCCTCCCCCACGTTTAGCCCATGGTGGGACACTCATAGTGGTCTCCATTTTGGAAGGTCCTTCCGGTGCCATGATCACTTGGGCTGCACTCACCCCATAATTACAATCTCCTTCTTCACCTTCTACCTCCCAAGTTCTTTTATCAAGTCACAGTAGTCAGGTGGGTTACATCTCCAATCCTGGAGCCTTAACTGGATGATCTGCAGTTTAGAATGCTTGGCATGTTGCAGTATGTGCCCCAATCTCACACGGTTAAAATCACTGTCGGCCACCCCACCTTTCTAGTAAGCTTTCTGCAGAGCTCTTTCTAGGCGAGTAACATACACAGACAAACTTTCCCCCTTCCATTGTTTGGTACCTTGGAATTTCCACATCAAAGTCTCCCTTGACTCAAGGCTCCCAAAATTGCCTTCAAGTGCAGATAGGTACTTCTGAGCAAATACATCAGGGTTAGTGGACCTCAAAAATGTAATGGCTTCAAGGGCAGAGACCCTCAAACTTTCTATGATTCTTTTCCACTTCTCAGCCTCTGCACACTGCCACTTGGGTACCAAGGGGGCAACATAGTCGATCCAGGTCTCCCAGTCATCCTCCTCCTGGGGGGTGGGGAGGGTGCCCGAGAAGATTCTCAGCCTTCGGTAGGCGTAGTGACTAATGGTAGGCACAGATATAGGGGCCAGCATTGTCACAGGCACAGAAGGTGAGCCAGTAACAGATGCTGGAGTGGAAGGGGGTGTTGGGGAAGGAACACCCCCAGGTGGCAGGAATAGTTTCTTAAAGTCTTCTACAGTTTTCCCTTCCTCCAGTAACAACTTAGCAAATTTCTCCTCAAAAGTCTCAGATAATGGTGGGAGCTCATCCTCCCCAGGGTCTTTTCTGTCTTTTGTTATCCACTCTCCAGATGGTTAGGACTCCTTCTGAGACAACAGTCTGTGGCATTTTAGAGCTGTCCATGAGGTCACTACACTCTACCAAGGCGATGAAAGTTTGGGCGATCAAATCAGCCTGTCGACCCACCACCACAGGGTTTTTTAAACATTCAGCTTTGGAGAGTACTCCCTCTGCAGTGTCCTTGCGGGTACCCAGGGGAATATCCAGTATAAGCAGAGCATTTTGGGGTTGATCTCCTGCCCAGCACACCATCCCACCAACTGGTGTACAGCCATTTATATTGGGGTAGCCATTAATCTTTAACAATAATTTGTCATTTTTGGCAACTAGAAGGCACAAAATCCCAGCGGTGAGCCTCCAAGCTGTAACTCCTAGGTGGTGCCATCCCAAGGGCTACTACCCCTGCCTGCTTGGCTAGTAGCAGGTTAAGAGGCCTGGATAATAAAATGGGTGCCTCCACCCAGAGGTCAGGGTTGTTAGTGGTCAAGCTAACCTGGGCACAGCCCTCCGGGACACTGTATCCCCCCCTTTCCCTTCTAGTGGCCTGAACAATATACAATAATTACTTTCACAGTGACCCTTATTCACCAGGCAATTACCCACACTGTTTGCACTTACCACCAGGACTGGTGCCTCTAGCTTGACCCTAGGGGACCCCCTGTAAAACAAGGTTAAGCACAGCAAATAGCAACAGTACAATACTTTTGGCACAAACTGGAACCACAGTCAGGTTAAATGCAAACAAAGTTAAATCTGATTTATTCATGGGACTTGAACAAAGGAGGGGTGTAATCAGATTGATTTGCTTAAAAGCTATATTAATCAGACAGTTATGCATGCAGTTCAGAGTCCCTACACAGTCACACACTCTGGGTACCCAGGTAGGAAAACAGTGGGCTAGCCAGGAACATTGCAGCTGGTTGGGGCCCTGTGATGGAAGAAAGCAACATGCACAACACACACTATTTGTAATCCAGAGCCGGAGTGCTCAGTTCGTGAAAGAAAAGGCAACAAGACAATCAGATGACAACACATTTAGATTTAGCTGTTGTTGCAGGGAGCTACCCTGATGTTTACTCACGATACCCAATACTGGACACAGGCAGGATGAAATCGAGACTGCAGGCTGTTGAGCTGGAGTGCCCGGAAAAGCAGGGCCCACATGAATCACTGAGTAGGAAACTACAGACCTGTTAGTTTAACCTCAGTGATAGGGAAAATGATGGAATCACTTCTGAAGGAAAGAATTGTCGAGTACCTAGAGGCCAGAGGGGCGCAGGACCCAAGGCAGCATGGATTCACAGCAGGAAGGTCATGCCAGATGAATCTAATAGATTTCTTTGACTGGGTGACCAAAGTAGTAGATCAGGGAGGGGTTGTGGACATGGCCTACCTAGGCTTTAGCAAGGCATTTGACACAGTCCCACACAAAAGATTAATATAGAATTAGCCAGCCTGGGAGTGGGTCCCAAGATGATAGCCTGGATAAAGAATTGGCTGGAGAATAGGACACAGAGGGTAATAGTAAATGGAGTCCACTTTGAAGAAAGGGGGATTACTAGTGGGGTACCGCAGGGTTCAATATGAGGACCAGTACTCTTCAGTGTCTTTATAAGCGACATTGCAGAGGGACTGGAAGGAAGAGTATGTCTCTTTGCAGATGACACAAAGATCTGCAACACAGTTGATGCACAAGGTGGGGTGGAAAGGATGAGAAGGGACTTGGCAAGGTTAGAGGAATGGTCAAATGTATGACAGCTTTGATTCAGTGCTCAGAAGTGCAAGGTAATGCACCTGGGAAACAAAAATCCAGGGGAAGAGTACACAATGGGGGGTGAGATACTAACAACAACAAAAATGGAAAGGGACCTGGGGGTAGTCATATCAGATAACTTAAAGGTGGGCAAGCAATGTGAGAGGGCAGTAAGGAGGGCTGGGGGTATACTGGGATGCATAGGGAGAGGCATCACCAGTAGAAAACAGGAAGTTGTTATCCCTCTGTACAGACAGCTGGTGAGACCCCATCTGGAATACTGTGTGCAGTTCTGGAGACCCAATCTCCTCAAGGACATAGACAAGATGGAAGCTGTCCAGAGGAGGGCAACTAAAATGGTGCAGGGTGTGCACCAGAAGACATATGGAGAGAGACTAAAGGAGCTTAATATGTATAGTCTCGAGGAAAGAAGGGAGGGGGGGACATGATAGAAACTTTCAAGTACTTCAAGGAAATCAACAAAGTCCAAGAGGGTAGCATCTTTCAAAAAAAGAGGTGTGCAAGAACAAGGGGGCACAATTTGAAGATAGAGGGGGCAGCTCAGAGGTAATGTAAGGAAGTATTTTTTCACAGAGAGGCTTGTGGATGCATGGAATGGCCTTCCAGAGGAGGTTGTGGAGTCAAAAACAGTGGTTGAATTCAAGAATGCATGGGACAGTCATAAGGCAATTCTAGGGGTTGGGGGTAGAAAGAAGTAGGCTGCTGGTTAACTAGGATCTGCAGCTTATCCATTAGGTAGGGAAATGGGCAGACTGGGTGGGCCAAGCGGTTCTTATCTGCCGTCAAATTCTATGTTTCTATGTTGCGTCATTCCTGTTCAAGGCGCTAAGAAGGGGACTGATCACCAGGTCGGTCTCTCATCGATGACTTTCTCTGTGTAGCAGGTATTCTGGCTGGGTCAATGTAGCAGGACCCAGGCAAACGGCAAACGGAAATGGATATGGATTCAGTCTGTGGAGCTGGATACAGCCTCCAGCAAGCAAAATACAGTTCAGACACACAGTGGGGAACCAAATCACGACCCACTATAAGCACACAGCACATTCACATGTAAGGAAATTCTGCTGTACCAGGCAAATGGCAATTACAGAGTCTCTGCACAAGCTTGGAGTTCAGAGGTAGCTGGAAGTCCTGACAGGCTGATCGCATTCAGCAAATCTTTGGTTTTCTTCAGGTTAAAGCCTGGTCACAATTCAGTGGCTTAATTCACTTTCCAAATTTGGATTCAGTCCGGAAAAAAAAGGCACAAGTTCCCGCTCAGGAACGGCAGGCAGGCATGCAGGCCAAACTCAGGCCTTTCCACAGTTCTCCCACGTGAATCCACTATGGATTGCTTCTCGAACTATCTCGAGCTGTTACTTCTTTACTTTTCAACTCGGATCTAACTGAAACTGCAAGCAGTGTGGGACTTTTCCCAAGATCCAAAAGGTTTGGTTGTCTGATCTGTCTGTCGGTCACAAAAAGGCCTCCCCCCAAGTACATCTTCTAACAGAGCTCTGACTCAGATTAATTATGACTGCAATCCAGGTAGCTCTTAAAGAGACAGTACACAGAGGCTATACAGGCACTCTCTGGCAATACATTTAAACTGCTAAAACGCAAAACACCGGCCTGGCAGTGAGCATTTAGGCAAGCTCAAGGAAGACTTTTTGGGAACCCCCATTTGTAGGGGGGGTTACACATTATTGAACAGTCAGATGGTGCTGTTCAGCCAATCAGGTATCTGCTTTTCCTTCCGCGTGTTATAATGGTATATAATTAATGGTCTCCGTTTTCTTGTATTGCTAAAACCGTGTGTTAAATGCCGTAACACCTGGGTAGGTGTTACGGCATTCACGTGCTCCGTTCCACAACAAAGCGCCGAGGAAACTAAAGATAGCACGTTCAAACTGTACCTCTAACTTCAATGCCACTGAAAAAAGACTTACCTCCATCCCAGATAGCCTGCAGCAGCCTCACATCACCTATAAGTTTAAAAAAAAAAAAATGTTAAGCCGATTCCAAACAGCGGACAAACAGAAAGGCAAAAGATTCGTTGAAGAGCAAGAAACCGCAACAAATAACACGGAAAACAAAAAGCGACCTCAGGCTTTTCACAAGCTACTTGTCTGAGGTAGGAGAGGCACAAAATTTTGAAACTCTTGACATCCTAAAATTAGATAAACTACTAGCTAATTTCATCTACGTAGTAAAAAAACAAGATGGGTCAGAATATGAGCCAGGTACCATACGAGGCATACTAGCAAGTATTGACAGGCATTTATCCTCATACAAGTACCCTGAATCCATATTCAAAAGCCCAGACAACATATTTGTTGACACAAAAAAAACCCTAGCAGCCAAACAAAAGCAACTAAAAAAGGCTGGTAAAGGAAACCGTCCCAATAAAGCCCAAGCATTAACTGACGAAGATGTTGAACTACTATATAAATCCAAAACGCTAAACATGACCACACCAACTGGGCTGCTAAATTTCCTCTTCTTTAATCTGGGCATCCAGTTCGCCCTCTGAACAAAAGAACACTATGACCTACAGTGGGGAGACATAAGAGAGAGCACAGACATGAATGGAAACATCTTCCTTGAGTATTGTGAACGGCAGACAAAAACCAGAACAGGAGAAAACCCGCGTGATGTCCGCCCAATAAATCCCCGAATTTATAAAAACACACAGAACCCAGAAAGAGACACCATTAAAGCATACCACATCTATAAATCACAGAGGCCACCAGAAATGCTCAAACCTGATGCTCCCTTTTACATAGCACCCAACAGCAACAAAAAAGATTCATCCCTCTGGTTCCGTAACATGAACATAGGGATCAATAAACTAAGAACAATGATGCATACAATGAAAATGCACTCTGGTATACCTCACAGCAAAAAATCACTAACCACAGCACAAGAAAGACCACCATACAACGCCTCGTAGATCACAACATCCCACCGACTGACGAACTGCAGATATCAGGCCACCGCAATCTACAGTCAATAAACAATTACTCCAGCCTCTCAGAAAGAAAGCAGCATGAAATTAGTAACCTCTTAACTTACTCAGCTCATCAGGTCCCTTCCACTTCAAAATATTCACAGGAACAGCAACAGAGATCTCCACACCTCAGTACCCAGCAAGAAGAAATGGCGTCTGGAAACATGCAGGCAATGTTTGGGACCGGCTGCATTTTCCACAGTCCTGTGACAATAAATACCTACAACTCCAACCAAAAACCTCAAAGCAGGAAGAGAATCAGAGTCATCGAAGATTCAGACACCTCCGATTAAGGTATTTTCTTGCATTCAGACCACCCAAAAACGCAAACATTTAACTGTTTTTTCTATCCACCTAACTTATCCAGTTAACACTTAAACGATGATCCCTAACTCTCTCCCTTTCAACCCTAACCTTTCCGCAGGTCAAACGAGAATACCATTCAACCAGGAAATGAAACGAAGAATCTCCATACCGGACTTGTGGCCAATTCCTTTTATTGTTTAATGAAATTTAATGTTATCTTAATGTTTATGTGAAACGTTTAACCACAATTCTGTTCTCCTCACACAAATAAAACCTTTTATCTGCAAGGTAAGCACAGCAACTTTTTTTCAGAAAGCGGATCCTTCAATTATATAAAATAAAATATGGGGAAAGTGTGTAAAACTCAATTTAACACACACCCTCATTGTTGGATGGCATTCATAAACCCCTCGGGCTTCGCCCTCGGGGTTTATGTGCCATCCAACAACTCGGGTGTGTGTTAAATTCTCGTAACACACTTCTCACCATACTTTATCCTATATTTAACTCATTGGTATATGATGACGACCGGTATTGTTTGCATAATGTTTGTTATCATCAGATGCTTTTGTTGGGGAAGCCTGAGAAAGCAAGGAAGCTTTGGCACTGCTAGGGGGAGACTGAAATGTTAGCAGTAGGATTAAGGTCAGAAGATGAATAACAATTAAGTACAAAACTATACAGTTACTAATTAAATCAAGTGTGGTAATGCCAACATTCAGAAAAAGTTGAACAATGTTTTTTCTTAACATTTTTACGTTCGCTTGCACGCATGCGCAAGGAACGTCTTGGGAGAATAGGACAGTTTGGAGGTGTGACTGTCCTGTGCAATCTACTGCTCTGTTGAGCAGGCATGGCGGTCCTGCACCAATGGATGTGGGTGCTGTGTATGACAGCAGTGGTCTTCACTTCAAAGAAAACCACCGCTGTGTACTCGCAGCGCCTCACGCCCCCCCACAAAGCTTTGGTGCCACTCTGGGAGCCCACCCCAGCATGGCAAATCTTGTTTTGGCCAACGGGGGTGCCCAATCCCCCATTGGCTCCACGTCCCACCAAACAGCTTTCCCTGCTGCCACGCGGGGAGCCCACTCCAGTGTGGCAAACATCCCGTGTCACACCGCTGTGTGCTTGCAGTGCCTCACACCCCCCCAAAGCCTTGGTGCCACGCTGGGAGCCCACCCCAGCATGGCAAACCTTGTTTTGGCCAACGGGGGTGCCCAATCCCCCATCAGCTCCACTCCCCCCCCAGCCATCCTTCTGCCATGCTGGGAGCCCACCCCAGTGTGGCAAATGTCCCGCATCATCTTTTTGTTTAAAAACCGTGAAATTAAAACGCTCCACAGCGCTTCTCCCTGGTCCCCCTCACAATACGCGGCACCCACCCACTGCGCACCTGCCTCCCCACCCCCATACTTACTTCCGAATCGGCGCAACAATCTTCGGTGGACTGAGAACACATCTGCACTCTTCAAAGCCGACCGCGAACTGAGGAAATGCCGGTAAGCTGTATAATGGGCTAGATGGGGTTTTCAACTTTGTTGCATATCTCAGGCATTTTTGGAATTTTTGCACCAATTTTCAACATGGGTTTTGGGACCTTCTCATGAATGATGTCACTGTCATGGCGTTATTTGGGCCCAAAGGGTGATTTTGCAGCCACTGCGTGAAGTACCTTCGGGCCTGATTAATGAAATGACACTGCCAGCGTTCATAAGGTGGCTCTCAAAAGCCTATTTTCAAAATTTGGTGGAAAAATTCCTAAAAATGACCGTTTTATGAGCGTGCATTGCGCAGTTCCTACGCAGGCTCGTAAGTTCGTGAATTTTCAATATTTTCACTCCAGATTTTCAACATTGCCATTTTACCACACCTTCTTATGAGTAGTACAGCTGTCATTTTTCACATCTCACCCAAAATGTGTTTCCGCCCATGTAGCACACAATGGCACAGTTGGTGTGCGAAATCAATGTGTGGGACACATTAAGAAAATCACAGTAATACTGTTCATTAGCAGAGGTCTTAAAATGGCTATGTTGAAAATTTGGTGAAAAAAATCCTAAATTTCTATGCACGCTCATAAGTTTGCGAATTTTCAATATTTTCACTCCAGATTTTCAACATTGCCATTTTACCACACCTCCTCATGAGCAGTACAGCTGTCATTTTTCACATCCTGCCTAAAATGTGTTTCCGCCCTGTAGCGCACAATGGCGCAGTCAGTGTGTGAACTCAATGTATGGAAGACATTAAGAAAATGACAGTGTAACTGTTCATGAGCAGAGATCTTAAAATGGCTATGTTGAAAATTTGGTGAAAAAATTCCTAAAAGTAACTGTTTTTACGAGCGTACGTTGCGCAGTTCCTATGCACGCTCATAAGTTTGCGAATTTTCAATATTTCCACTCCAGATTTTCAACATTGCCATTTTACCACACCTCCTTATGAGCAGTACAGCTGTCATTTTTCACATCCTGCCCAAACGTGTTTCCGCCCATGTAGCGCACAATGGCGCAGTCGGTGTGCGAACTCAATGTATGGGGCACATTAAGAAAATCACAGTGACACTGTTCATGAGCAGAGGTCTCCAAAGCCTATATTGCAAATTTGGTGAAACAATGTCAAAAATGACTGTGTTACGAAGTGTGCGTGCTACTTTCATCACACTCATAATCTCTTTAGAATTTCAAATATTTTCTACCCAGATTTTCAACACGGGCATTTTTTCACACCTCCTTATGAACAGTACAGCTGACATTTTTCACATCCTGGCTGAAATGTGTTTTTGCACATCCAGCGCACAATGGTGTGGTCAGAGAGAGAAATCAATGCTCAGGACAGATTATGAAAATTACAGTGACACTGTTCATGAGCAGAGGTCCCAAAATGCCTATGTTGAAAATTTGGTGACAAAAGTCCACAAAATGACTGTGTCATGAGCGTTCATTGCGCAGTTTCCATGTACGCTCGTAAGTTTTAGAAATTGTTGTATTTTCACTCCAGATGTTCAAAATTGCCATCCCTTCATACCTCTCTATGAATGCTACAGCTGTCATTTTTCACATACTGCCCAAACTGTGTTTTTGCACATGTGGAGCAGAATGGTGTGGTCGCTGTGGGAAATCAATGTTCAGGACAGATTAACAAAATAACAGTGGTACTGTTCATAAGCAGAGGTCTCAAATGCTTTTATGAGCTGGGGGTAACAAAAAGGTCATGCTGAAAATTTGTAGTGCAAATACCAGCAATCGCTCAGGGCATTAGGGTAAAGCACCATACATGCCAAACACCACTGCAAATACCTGCAAGCGAATGTCCGGCATTGACAAATGCTTGTTTATACTGCCATGTCATTTTATGTATTGATACTAACAATAATATTGATATAGTTTATTGAATCAAAATAATAGCATCAGCATTACTCATTTGCCATTTCTTTGGCCGAGTCACAACTAAAAAGCATGTATCAGTAATACAGTATACTGAAAAAGCAGGTTCCGATAGTATTGATACACATAGACTAGTAGCGACATATAAACACAATAGCATCCAATCCAGTTCTTAACAGCTCGGCTCTGTGCAATTGGTACAGGTCGAATAAGCGTGAAAGTGTGCTTTTCTACACTGTGACATTTAAAACAGACATTCTGGCACATAGACACCACCACGGCTTAGCACGTCATCTACGTCATCAGAGGCTAGCCGTGGGGGACACTGTTAACTGCATGGTATACTGGGGGATGCAGGATCAACCAGATACAAAGTAAAGTTGCAAAAAAGTAAGTAAATGAAAAAATGTAATTTAAGGCTGTTCTACTCCATGTTGTACAGCATTACTGTGGGATAGGAGTTACACTTTAAATGAAAGCTTTGCGTCAGCTAAGCAGCTATATTCATAAGATTTGACTACAACAACCATACAGTATATCGGTGTAAAAGAATGTAAAATGTTTCATATCAGTATAAAAAATGTAAATGGCTCACTAAATTTTTATTGTCATTTTTAATAACATATTATATCAACATGTATAGACATGTAGCAACAGAGGGGAACTGTGTATTGTCAGAATCTGTACATGCAGATCAGATTCCAAGCTTTTATTTTTTGTTTTAAAAAGTAAGTTTCTGTGATTAACATTTCAAACATTACAGCTTTCAAAATATCATTTCAAGCATTATAAAATAACATAACTGATTATTTTTTGAAATGGCTGGAAGATACTGTTGGTTGTTTTGAGAATAAACACATTCTTTTCTAGTTATTGATATCTTTCTGCAGCAAGGAGGGATACCACTAGGACAGTGAGGTATGCTATAGGAGGCAGTATAGCACAGTGGTTAAGAGCACTGAGCAGCAAACCTAGAGAACTGGGTTTGAATCCCACAGTCACCACTTATATACTGTGTGACCATGAGCAATTCACTTAACTTGCCTGTACTCACAGGACACACCCAGAAGCAAGCCTCAGCTTCCTGTATCTTTCCTGGCCAAAAATGGTAACATAAGGAAACCAAACTAAAACATTGGGGGGGGTACTTGGGCACATGGGGAGGTACCAGATGTTGTTGTTTATTTGAGGACCAATGACCTGGCCAGTTATGAAGTAGAGGAGGTGAAGGCTAATTTCTGAAGGTTGGGAGGGAACCTGAGGGCTGTAGTGGTGTCAGTGGCCTTCTCAGAGCTCCTTCTGGTGTTGCACATGGGAAACGAGAGGCTTCCGAAGATAGAGCTGTTCAACTCATTTCTGAGGGAGGGTTACAGAGAAGAGTAGTTCAGATATGTAGGGGTTCTGGGGATACTTCGGGGATAGAAAACTCTTTAGAACAGGTGACTTTCATCCCACTGAAAGGGGGCAAATGGTCTGTGGCAGGAATTCGATGCCTTTATCCCTAGACATTTAAACTAGGAGCAGGTGAGGTTGAAGTTAAAGGACTCCAGGGCATGGTGGCAAGTGTATGGGGCCTAGTTAGCATGCCATCAACTAGGGGAGTGAGGCAGAGTGGGAATATTAATAGGGAGCTAACAAAAGTGGTGGGAGGAGTTAAATAGGATGGAGACGGGAAGCGGAGATGTCTGGGCACAGAAGGAATAAATGAAGCAAGGAGTGTGAGCAGCTTTAAAGAGCAACAGTTGTGCTCGTTTTGGAAAACATTCCCAAGTCCCCCACTGTTGCCCTTCCTCATGAGGAGTCAGGCAGTCCTGATTCTGTAATTGTTTTAAGTAAAACTTTTTGAAGGGGAAAGGATTGTAATTCTTAGCTGGCTGCCCAATTCTTTAAAAACTACTGCTTAAAACATTACAGGATAAGGACTGACTTGCAGTAAGGTAAGGCAGTGTGGGGGGGGGGATTTGGTGAAAGCACCAAAACTGATGCACTATAATGCCACAAGCGTTGGAAATAAAATGGATACCTGCAGGTGTTGGCTAGGGAGCGCCACACAGAAATCCTAGAATTTGACTGCAGATAAGGGCAGCGTGGCCCACTCAGTCTGCCTATTTGTCATGGCCTATACTGTCACCACAGACCATATGTGATCTCTGCTCCCCCGCCTTGCTTCCTGACTAAGATACCCTTGTATCCATCACATGCATGTTTGAAGCCCACCACTGTTTTCACCCCCACCACCTCTGCTGGAAGACTGTTCCAGGCATCCATAGCTCTTTCAGTGAAGAATTGTTTTTTTTTTTTCTTTGTTAACCGGGTAAGGCCCACTAGGCACAACTGCCTGTTTTCAGGGGCGACCCATGAGCTTTGACCTGGTTAAGCGACTTGCTCAGAATCGCACAGTATGCAAGTGGAGGTTGTGGGAATGAGACCCAAGTCTGCTGGGTGTACCAAACTCATTCACAGCTCATTACTCTAACCTCTAGGCTATACCTCCTCTCGTCTCTTCTAAATTTAGTCCCTTCCAGTTTCATTGCATGCCCCTTGTTCCCGTGCATCTTTGCTCTGAAAAATTCTCCCTCCTGTACCTTAATCAACCCCATGAGGCATTTATGGGTCTCTATCATTTCCCCTCTTTCCCTCCTCTATTCCAGAAAGTACGTATTCATGTCCTTCAGTCTCTCCTCTTAGGGCTACTGGTGCATGCCCTGCACCATTTAAGTTGCCTTCCTTTGGACAGCCTCCACCCTATGTCCTTCCTGAGATATGATCTTTAGAACTGGACACAGTGCTCCAGATGGGGACTCACTAATAATCTATACAGCAGCAACACCATGTCCCTCCTTCTGCTCATGATACTTCTCTCTTTGCACCCCAGCATCACACAGGCCCTCCTACTGCATGGTCACTTTGTCTCGCTACTTTCAGTCATCAAATATCATTAGTCCCAGGTCCCTTTCCTGTTTGGCGACTGTCAGTTCCTCTTCCCTCATTTTGCAGTCTTCCTCCTGTGGGGTTCTGTGCCTTGAGTCCATAATACTGCACTTTTTCGCATTGAAATCCAGCTGTATGCCATTTACTACTCCTTGAGCTTTCTGAAGTCTCTGAATTTTCTTTCCACCCCTCTCGAGTGTCTGTCCTATTGCAGATTTTGGTGCCATCTGCAAAGTGGCATAAGTTCCCTTACAGCTCATCTGCAGTGTCACTTATAAAGACATTAAAGAGGACTGGTCCCAGAACTGAGCGCTGAGTCACCCCACTTGACACCCTCCCCTCCCTACAGTGAACTCTGTTTTAACACCACTCTCTGTCACCAGTCCCTTAACCAATTTCTTGCCCAGCTTACCACCTTTGGAACCCACCTATAACTGGATCAGTTTCCTTATCAGTTACCTATGTGGTATGCTGTTGCATGTGTAACTCCCAGGTGGTGCTATCCCAAGGGCTACTACACCTGCCTGCTCGACTACTGACAGGTTGAGGGGCTTAGGTTCTATGAAGGGTGCCTCCACCCAGAGATCAGGGTTTGTAGTGGTTAGACTAGCTTGGTCACATCCCCCTGGGACACTGAGACCCCCTTTTATCCCTTCTAGTGGCTCACACAATGCGAGGAAGTTACAGTCCCAATACCCCACATGTACACACTGTTCAATCATAAAGTACCACTTACTGTCGAGACTGATTCTGCAGCACATCTCTGAGGACCCCCTGTAAAATAAGGTTAAACAACATGCACAGCAAAATACAATACTGTTTCCATAAGCACCAACACCACAGACAGTATATAGTATAACAACAACAAATCTGATTTATTTAGGGGACAGTAACATGGGGGGAGTCAGGTTAATTGGTGGCATTAAATCACAGTACTGTGCACACATACAGGGTCTGAAAAGTCACACTCTGGGTAATCAGGTTGGGGGGGGCTAGCCAGGTACGTTGCCTGGGGTTGGCCAGCAGGTGCAGATGGATAGGGCCCTGTAGAAGAAAATATATGCACAACACCCATTTGTAATCCGGAGCCGGATGGCTCAGTCCATGAAGCAGTGAAACAACAAGAATTAGATGACACACTTGTGATTGAAAACAGGCTGCAGTGGAGTACCCTGACTTGTACTCACAATACCCAAGCTAAAAACTGGATGGTGGATGTTCTTCTGGATTGCCAGAACAACAAGGCATGAAGACAAAGTCCTTGTGACTGGACTCCACTGCAGTTGATAGCAAACGGATTTAGTCCGAGACAAGCTGGGGTTTGCTTCCAGCTTCAACACACAGCACACAGAACTAGGGATTGGAAATGGCGATTCCCCACAAGCACTACGCACATTCATATGTAAAAGGAAAGTACTATTCCAGGCAGGCTGCTTCTCTATCCCAATCGCAATTACTGCAAAATACCTGGGAGCACACACAGCAGCTTCAGTTCCTGACAGACCGAACGCGATTCAGCAATTTCTCCAGTCAGTGAGCCTGGTTTCCACACTTCTTTTATTTATTTATTTATTTATCAAGTCTAGGATTACAAATACCTTTGAGCCATGGCTCTTTTACAAAGGTTCCACATCAGAGAAATACAAATTATGGGGAACATCAAGACAGGCATTACAACAATGTGGACTTTACAAACAGAGTACAGATTAATACAGTTCAAGGGTAGCATTGTAACAAGGCAGCCAGCAGCATTTGTCAGAGAAAAAAGACAACAGATAAGAAGTGCCAGAGTCATAGGGAGAGGGAAGAGGGTAGGGGGAGAAGGAATGTAGAAAAGTGGCTGAGAGGGTGGAAAGTGCAGTACTGAGGTATACCAAGATGTGGGTAGAATCCAGTGAGTGGGGGACAACTAGAGCAGAAGGGAGTGGAGAAACAAGGTTAAGTTGCAGTCACAGGAGCTGTTGGTAGTGAGATAGTCCTGGAGCCTAGTTTTAAACATACCAATAGTTGGGGCAGAGGAGATGGTTGGGCTGAGGCCATTGAACCAGAGTGGTGCTCGATAAGCAAAGAGTGTTGTCCCTGTGAAGTGTGACAGTGGGGGACTTTCAGTAGCTGTAGCGTGGATCTTCTAAGGCACCATTTGTTAATTTGGTGTTGTAACAGAGTTGAGACCCCAGAAGGTGCAAGGCCAAGGTAGATTTTTTTGACCATGGAGCAGGTGAGAAACTTTATGCAGTTTGATAGTTGGAGCCAGCTGGTTTGAGTGTACAGGTCACATGTGTGGGTGAGACGGTGAGCACCAGTGATGAGCCGACATGCTTTATTTAAGGCAGTTGAGAGGCGTCTAAGGGTTGTGGTTGTGGCCGAGCCATAAATGATGAGACCATAGTCTATTACAGAGATCACAGAGCTCAAGACTGCAACCTTCAAAGCTTCTGGCGTGAGATGTGGTCTGTGTTTGTAGAGGAGACCAAGCCGTGTATTAGCAGCTCTGCTACATTATCTACATGAAGTCCATAGGAGAGATTAGGGTCAAGCTGTATCCCTAAGTATTTGAAGGACACCACCTGATCTAGAGTGTTCCCCTGGGTGGTGGAGATAGCCAAGTGGTGTAGCTTGTGTGGGTTATGAGAGCTGCAGAAGAGCATAGATTTGGTTTTCTTGTCATTGAGGACTAGTTTATGATTAAGAAACCATGTCTCTACAGAACTGAAACCAAGTTGAAGGTTGTGTTGAAGAGTTGCAGGATCTTTGTGAGTGGAGAATACAACAGCATCATCGGCATATAGTATGATCTGCTCAGAGCAGTGGTAAGGGAGGGAGTTTAAGAAAAGGCTAAAAAGGAGGGGTCCCAGTATGGATTCCTGTGGGACACCCGTGCGAACAGGCAGAGTGTTAGAAAGAGCGTCCGCAATTTTTACTCTCTGTGACCGGTTTTCTAAGTAGCTTTTAAACCAGAGAGAAGAGTCGGGTGATAGCCTGGCATTCAGTAGTTGGTGTATTAGTAGTCCATGGTGTACTGTATCGAAGGCCTTGTAGAGGTCGATGAAAACTGCCCCTGTGAGAAGGCCGTTGTCAAGGGATTTGTGCAAAGCTCCAGTGAACTCAAGAAGGGCTGTGGTGGTGCTGTGACCTTTCCGGAAGCCGTGTTGTTGTGGACAAGGTATATTGTATTTATCCAAGTGGCCGGTAAGTTGATCAGCCACAATGCGCTCGAGTGCCTTAGAGAGTGGGGGCAGTATGGAGATGGGGCGATAATTTGAGTGAATCGTCTTGTCCCCACTTTCATGGACGGGTGTCACGGTGGCTGTTTTCCATAGGTCTGGGAATTTCCCACAGCTGAGAGAGAGGTTTAGGATTTTTGTTAATGGATGAATTACCTCATTGAGGGTGAGCAACAGAAGCTTAAGGTCCAGGGTGTTGCTATTAGATCTAGATTTAGAGAGAGCTGCAGTAATATAGTGGTGAGCTTCATTCAGCCTTACCTTCCTGAAGTAGAAGAGGGGATGGTTAGACTGAGGGGCTGAGGTATTTGGGGAGTAGGCCCTGTTTTCGAAAAAGTCATGGGGTAGAACAGCACTAAGGTCTGAAAAAGCCATGTTAAAGATGTTTGCAATCACCTTGGGGTCAAGTGTTGAGGATCCATCAACCATTAACATGGCCAGAGAGGTTTTTGGCTGCTTCCCTGTGACATCCTTGATATTGTCCCAGAAAGCACGACCATTTCCTTATGTATTGGTGAGAGCGTCTTTGTAATAGGTGGATTTCATTAGCCATATGGCTTTTGTACAGGCATTTCATGCTTGTTTGTAATTTTGGATGTCCAGTTGCTTGCCAGTGGCCCTGGCAACTGCCCAGAGGTGATCCTTTAGTTTCAGCTGTGAGAGAAGAGCCGCGGTGACCCATGGGTTACAGAGAGATTTTGTTTTGTGCCTTTTAGCAGGGGCAAAGAGGTCGCAGGCTTTGTTGAAAATTGAGATGAAGTGATCAAGAGCCAAGTTAACATCTGTTGCTTCATAGATGGGTAGCCAGTCTTGTAGAAGCAGGCGTTGTTTGAGATGTGGAAGTTTTCCACGAGGAAGGACTCTGCTAGCGATAATTTTGGGAGGGGGCTTAAGGAATTTGTTAGACCATGCACACATAACTGGGGAGTGGTCACTGAGTGAGTCTGGGAGAATGGTTGTACAATAAATCCTTGTGGGATGAGTGGTGAGGACCCAATCCAAGAGGGTACTGGTGCCAGTCTTGTAGTTAATCCTAGTAGGGGAGTTCACCATTTGCGTGAGGTTAGCAGCTGAGATGGAGTCTTTATAGGCACTGGCACTCGATGCTAACCAGTTTATGTTGAAATCCCCTAGTAGAATAAGTTCAGCTTCGGAAGGATGAGAGTTGATAAAGTTTAGGACGTCATTGAATCCATGTTTAGGGTCCCTGGGCGGGATGTATACGGAGACAATAGTCAGGGCTTTATGGTTGGGACCTAAGATGATTTTTATTGGCAGAATCTGGGCTGAGTCAGAAAGTGATGGAGTTGCTACAGGGTGCCAAGATGGAGTCTTTGATATAGATTGCACAACCACTGCCTTTTTTGGATATCCAGTCCAGCCTGTGGACATTGTAGCCCTGTATTGTTACTGCTGAGTCAGGAACTTTAGGTGTCAGCCAAGTTTCCACCACTGCAAGGATGTCAGGGTTGTGTTGGCATATGAAGGTTTGGAGTGCATCCAGCTTTGGTAGTAGGCTGCAGATATTAATGGTTGCAAGGATAAGGGCACCTGGAGTTTGTGTGTGGCCTGAGCTTCTAGGGCCAGGATTGGGATGGACGCTGCCTGAGATGAGAAGGAGGAGGAGTAGGAGTTTTAAGGAGCAGAGTCGCAGCTCTTTGAGAGATAGTTTTGATTGTTGTTTCCTGGAGTAGAAGTTGCAAGGTTCCAGGCGGTGTCCCATATGGACTGCAAGGTGGTACAGTGTAGAGAGGTGGCCACATTTGTTGAGAGTAGTGGTCAGGTTAAGTAACCAGGAAGAAAAAATTACTCACCTTAGTAATGCTATTTCTTCTAATGGAGTCTTGCTATATTATGACATATGTGACATATGCAGTTTTTCCCAGCCTTAGAACTGCTCCGGAGGTGAAAGAGTTAACTTCCATGCCAGGCATGGAATCTTGAGCGCGAGCTCAGTTGAAAAAACTCTGTCTGTTGATCTTCAAACTGAAACTGTCAGATCTTTACGAGCAAAAACTCACTAAGGTTCTGTGTGGAAGCTGTAAACCTACACTAGCCAACTGGCTACTAAAATATTAACACACTTTTCTGGTCCCAAAACCAAGACTCAAGTCAGGGGACCCAGAAAATAAAATAAAATATAACACCCAAACACCCCAAAAAGAGGGGTGAAAAACACGAGGTGGGCATCATTATGCCAACACTGCACTGCCCACCCACATCCCAAGAGCAGAGGTTCTGAGAGGGCAGGCAGGGAAGGTCATAATATAGCAAGACTCCATTAGAAGAAAGAACATTACTAAGGTGAGTAATTTTTCTTCAAACAACATGAAGTCTTGCTATATTATGACATATGCAGACTACACAGCAGTACCTCCATGGAGGAGGGACAGAACCTACTTAGGAAATAGGCTCTGAAGCACAGTTGTGTTAAACCAGCATCCCTCCTAGCCTGGATGTCCAGGGAGTAATGCTTGGTGAAAGTGTGTACTGTTTTCCAGGTAGCTGCTTGACATATCTCTAAGATAGGGATGTCCCTGGCTGCAGCTAGGACGAGCTGACCTCTGGTAGAGTGAGCCCTCAGGCCTGAAGGGGAACCCACCCAGTTTTTGATAGCAAAATTGGATACAAGAGACAATCCACCTGGCAATGGATCTTTAGTGGCAGGTTTCCTTTTCCAACCTCACCATAAGTGAGGAACAGTTGGAGGGAGTCAAACCTGTGACCCTTGGTACACTCTATGTAGTAACTAAGGGCCTTTACATCTAAACTGTGCAGCCTCCTCTCGCCAGAGGAGGAATGGTCAGTGAAGTACACTGAAGAGATATAGATTGATTAAGGTGGAAATCTGAAACCACCTTAGGCAAGAACTTCCTGTTAGTCCTGAGGACTACCTTATCTCTGTGAAAGGAGATAAAATCAGGATCCACTGACAAAGCTTGTAATTCACTTATGCACCTGGCAGAAGTGATGCTACTGGAAACACAGTTTTCCAAGTCAAGTACTTAAGCTCTGCTGAAGACAAAGGTTCAAAGGGTTGCATCAGCTGAGCAATGCAAACATTAAGATCCCAGGCAGGAGCAGGGTCCCTAAATGGAGGGTTGGTGTGAAGCAATCCCTTGAAAAACTTGGAGAATACAGGGTGAGCAGAAAGAGAAGAGGGCTTTCCTGCTGAAATAAAAGCAGAGACAGCTGCCAAATGCACTTTCAGGGTAGCTGGCCTCAGCCCCAAAGTATTTAGATGGACCATATAGTCCAAGACTGTGGGCAAATCAGCAGATTCTGGAGAAATATGCTTCCCAGAGCACCATATGGAAAACCTTTTCCATTTAGAATTGTAAGTAGCCCTGGTGGAAGGCTTCCTAGAAGCTTTCAAGATTTTGAGTACACCTTGAGAAAGGTGTAGGTCAGTAAACTCTAACTCCTCAAGAGCCAGGCCTTGAGGTTGAGGGATTTGAGATTCGGATACCAAACTCTCCCCTGGGCACAGGTTAACAGATTGTGATTCCTGGGAAGACACAGGGGAAGATGGACTGCTAAGGACAGAAGCAGTGGATACCAGGGCTGTCTGGCCCAATCTGTAGCAATCAGAATCATCTTGCAAGGTTGAGATCTGATTTTGACTAGCACCTTGAACAAGAGAGGGAAGGGGGGAAAGGCATAGAAGAACTTCCCTTCCCAATCGAGAAGGAAGGCATCCAGAGGGACTGAGCCCAACACTGGGGGCCTGCAACAAAAAAGCGGAAGTTGGTGATTGTCTGGGGCTGCAAAAAGATCTATCTGAGGGGTGCCCCACCTGGCAAATACTAACCCCAGTACTAGGGAATCCAGTGACCATTCATGATGGCCCTGGGAAATCCTGCTGAGAGCATCTGCCAGGACATTGTCCTTGCCTGAGAGGTGAACTGCTATGAGGGAGGTGTTCAGGGAATAAGCCAGAGACCACAACTTCATTGCCTCGCTGCACAAGGCCGAAGACCAAGTGCCCCCTTGCTTGTTGATGTACCACATTGTAGTGGTGTTGTCTGTTCTGACCTGTACCACTTTGTTCTGAACAGATGCAGAAAAAACCTGAAGTGCTAGAAAAACAGCTCTGAGTTCCAACAGATTGATGTGAAGCAGAGAGTCCTGAGGGGACCACAATCCCTGGGTGGTGAGGTCGCCCATGTGAGCTCCCCATCCCAAGAGGGACGATCTGTAGAAAGGGTCAAGGAGTGAGATTGAGGGAAGAAAGGAACCCCTGTCTCAGATTGCTCTGACCCTGCCACCACTGCAGGGCCTGGATCAGGTCTGAGTTACTGGGATCAATTTGGTTAGGGATCTCCTTGAGACCAGAAGGCTCTCAAATGGAACTGAATGTCCCTCATCTGAAATCTTGCTCCTGCACTACAGCTGTGGAAGCAGCCATGTGCACTAGGAGCTGTAGAAAGTGCCTTGCTGGTCGAGAGACCTGCAGAGTGAAGGAGGAGGCCAGAGTCACCAGGGTCTTTACTTTTCTAGAGGAAGGAAAGCTCTGGCCTGGTTTTGTGTCCAGTTCTGCGCCTATGAAGGTGAGTAGCTGAACAGGCTCTAGAACTGACTTTGGGAGATTGAGAAGAAAACCTAGAGATGTAAGCAGCTGCTGGGTAACCTGAAGGTGTGATTTGACTTGGTCTGAGACTGACCCACTATGAGCCAGTCGTCCAGGTAAGGAAAGATGGCAATCTTTTGCCTTCTTATGAGCAACTGCTACTGCCAGGCATTTTGTGAATACCCTTGGGGCAGAGGTAAGGTCAAGGGCATTGCTCTGAACTGGTAATGGCCTGAGGGCAGTTCAATCTGAGGTACTTTCAGTGGGAGCTTCTGATGAGAACATGGAAGTAGGCATCCTGAGGTCCAGGGACGCCAGCCAGTCCCCTGGCCTTAGGGAGGGTAAATAATTCCCAGAATCACCATTTTGAATTTTGGTTTTAAAAGGTGCTTGTTTAGGTATCTTAGATCCAGGATGGGCCGCCATTCTCCTGTCTTTTTTGGTGTAAGGAAGTACCTGGAGTACAGTCCTTTGCCCTGGTGTAGGGAAGGAACCCTTTCCACAGCTCTGAGAGCCAGGAGGGTTGAGACTTCTATTTCCAAAGCAAGAGCCTCTAATGGATTTGCAGGTGGAAAAGATCTGGTTCTCATCTTTGGAAATTTTTGAAGCTGAGAACAGTCCCTGGCTTACTACTTCCAGGACCAACTTGTCTGATGTTAAAGACCCCAGTCCTGGACGACGTAAGCCAGCCTGCCCCCTACAGGTAATGGAGAATCGGCCCTGGGCATCCCATCAGGGTGCCTGTTTGGCAGGGGCTTTAGGGTGAGGGGTGGGAGCATGCCTGCTCATACCCCATCTACCTCTCCCTCTGAAGAACCCCCTCTGGGCATAAGCTGAAGAGGAGGCCTGGGCTTGGTAAAAAGGCCTGTGAAAAGGCCTGCCCCTGCCCCTGGAAGGCTGCCTCTGAGGAGTGGCTTGCCTCTCCTTGGCCTGTGCACTCCTATAAGTGGTCCTATACTCATCCATTTTCTTCATGTAATTCTCTGTCTGCTCCCCAAACAGAAAATTACCCACAACAGGAAAATCCATGGCCTTAGCCTGGGTATCCTGTGACAGGCTAGTACACCTGAGCCAAGCCATTCTATGAAAAGCCACTGATGTAGCCATGACTGCTGAAGATACATCATTAGAGTCCACTGCAGCATGGAATTGCACCTTGGATGCCTCAATACCATCAGCAGCCACCTGTTCCAGCTCCTTGGCAAACTGGCCAGGGACCTGTTTCGTTAAAGCCATAACATTATCCCATCTGGATTTCTGGTATCTTGCAACATAGGCCATATAATTTGCCTGTCTGAGTCCCAAGGATGCTGCCATGTATTGTTTCTTTGCCATGGCATCAATCCTCCTGGAGTCCTTGTCAGGGGGGTGTGAAGCCAAGGGAATATTTGCCTTATCACGGGCTGCAGCCTGCACTACCCCAACATGGCTGCATTGTTGTGAAAGGAACTCTGTATCAGGGCCTGACAATGTGTACCTCCTGTCCATCTTTTTATCCGCAGGAGGTAAAGAATTAGGAGCTTTTAAAATTGTTATTGTCTGTTTCCTAAAGGATTTATGTAAAGGAATAGACAATCTCATGGACTCTGGGATATCAATCATTTCCACATAGTCAGGCTCCTCCTGTTCATCCACAGCTTCTTCCAAAGGGAGCTGAGGGTTTCAGCAACTTTGTATAAAACAGAAAATGAGAAGGGGACTCAGAAAGCCTAGGGGGAGACACTCCTGAAGGTCTGTCTGGGGAGATGTCTGGTTCAATGGGCACATCCAGACTTTCAAAATCACATTCACACTCTTCATAATCCTCCTCCCCCTCCTCCGGTTCATAAAATTCCTCTATATCATATTCTTGAACCGGTGGAACTGACCGAACCGACCGTTTACCTGATAGTGGCGGTTAGGATGGAACCGAGGAAAGAGACTGGACAATTTGGATCGCTTTGGCTATCTCTGCAGTGGTTGGAGAAGGAAATTTTGGCTCCACACCTGCTGATTTTCTAGTCCTCTTTGCTGGAACTGGCTCCTCCGAGTCAGCTCTTCATTTGCCCGAGGAAGTCTGGCCCTGGTCAGAGGGCACTCCCTCCGGTTCGATTGGCACCGAACCGGGCTAGCCATCCGGTCAGCGGACTTTTGGCCTTCTCGCCCCTGAGCCTACCAACTCTTTTATCCAGGGTAGCTACAGGAAATTCTTCAAATCTGGCAGTCTGCATTGAGGTGGTCAAACCTCAGACAATAAACATGTAGGTGGGTCAGCCTTGGCAAAGGCTTCCCCACAGACACTACAGTGCTGAAACCCAGTGGACCCGGTTTTTCTTTGGGTTTCTAGACATAATGCCAGCCTAACCAAAACTTGCCCTTTCCTCGCAATTTGCAGCAAGACACCCTTTATCGCTCCCAACCGTGTCATGGGTCGTGGAAAAAACGAATGAAACTGCTTTTTTAGAACGATAAGAACCGAACCACACTCTAAATGTAATTGAATAAGTTTTAACAACAACCTGATCAGTTCAAACCGAACCGATAACAACGTTTGCAAGTTCCACACAGAGAATGTAAAACCTATCTATTACTTACGACACCACAGACAGAGCTTGAACCGACCGGTTTGCGGTTAAAATAAATATAACTGCGATTTAAAAAAAAAAAAAACAAGAAATAACACTTTTTTAACCGAGAAATGAACTGAGCAGTAGCAGGAATCTCCGGAGCGACTGTTCAGTGAGGCGGAGTAAAGAATCTGACAGTTTCAGTTTGAAGATCAACAGACAGAGTTTTTTCAAATGAGCTCGCGCTCAAGATTCCATGCCTGGCATGGAAGTTAACTCTTTCACCTCCGGAGCAGTTCTAAGGCTGGGAAAAACTGCATATGTCATAATATAGCAAGACTTCATGTTGTTTGAATATCCAAACGGTGCGCCAAGCACAAGACTCGAGTGGAAGTGGAGAGTTCTTGGAGCAGCAGGGAAACCAGAGTAGAGGGTGATGGGGTGGGTGGGGTGGGGTGGGGTAGGACCAGGGAGAGATATGGGGGGGCCAGGGCAAGGAGGAGGAGGAGAGGCGAGAGAAAGGCAGAGAGAGCCCACATGGCTTACTTACTAGATAAAGAGATAGAGATATAGCCCTCTAGTGGTGAGAGGCTATAATCTGCTAATGGAAAAGTCAACCAAAAAAAAAAGCTCTAAATTCACTTCTAATATCAACTCAGAACTTAAAATGATTGTAAGGATTAAACAGATTATCAAATCCTAGCACATTCATTCAACTGGAGACACAGAGGGAGATACAGTACTTAGAGGTGTGTTCAGCAGGAAGATAGTGTGGGCCACTAGGAAATAAGCTTCCACTGGTACCAAATCCAAAAGTCAGGGCTAGTACCTTGCAGTACAGAGGATTTCTGAAAAACTGTTTAGGTTCCAGAAATTGAGGGGTCCGTGGCCTGGTCAAGGCACGCTGGATCCCTGAAATAAAGTAGAAAAACAGGATTTTTAAAGGCTGGAGAAGTAGGCTGGTCACATCAGAACAAAGAGAATAAATATAAGTGGGCAGGTTCAGAGAGCAAAGCAGATGGTGTCAGGGAGGAGGAGAGAGGTTGCAGGGCAGAGAGCAAAAGAAGGATTTACACAGTCAAGGCTCTAAATTCACTTCTAATATCAACTCAGAACTTAAAATGACTGTAAGGATTAAACAAATTATTAAACCCTAGCACATAAATTCAACTAGAGGCACAGAGGGAAATACAATAGTTAGAGGTGTGTTCAGCAGGAGATAGTGTGGGCCACTTGGAAATCAGCTTCCACTGGTACCGAATCCAAAAGTCAGGGCTAGTACCTTGCAGTACAGAGGATTTCTGAAAAACTGTTTAGGTTCCAGAAATTGAGGGGTCCGTGGCCAGGTCAAGGCACGCTGGATCCCTGAAATAAAGCAGAAAAACAGGATTTTTAAAGGCTGGAGAAGTAGGCTGGTCACATCAGAACAAAGAGAATAAATATAAGTGGGCAGGTTCAGAGAGCAAAGCAGACAGTGTCAGGGAGGAGGAGGAGAGAGGTTCTAGTGCTTCTTTCTTCTCACAGTTCAGATTCAGTCCAAACTGGCACTCACAAAGGCTGCAGACTGAAACTCAGGGCCTCACACACGCTTCCCACGTGAAACTATACACCGCAGAAGCACAGAGCTCCTTCTCTCTTCACGGTCACAACTGATCTAATCTTTCCAGTCACAGAACAGGGTATTTCCTTTGGCTCCACACCATTCTGTTGGCTGGTTCGGCTGTCACTCACAATAAGACTCCCTCTGTTGGTGGAAAAAGGCGCCAAGGTTAAAACTACATTTCCCAGAGTCACTGCCCATACAATCCCCTTGTGGCTGGCTCAAAATTGAGAGTCCAAGTTCCGATTAGTCCACAGGCTCCATTTTAGGGTCTCCCTATCATCCTGATTTGTCCAAGTCAGCTATTCAGAACCAAAATGAAAGAGCTACGCTGAAACAGTTCATGCTGAAATGAAGACAGGTTAGATAAACTACATTTTCTCAGTCACTCTAAATGATTTCTGGCAAACAGTTATATCTTTCAACAAGGCTTCCTCTGCACATGTAGCAATGGCAGAAACGGAGCGAATTGACAACAGCCCGGGGGGGATTCGGGCATTAGAACACACAGTCCCCCTCATACAAACTAATTAGGTCTGCAAGCATACAGCTCTTAAAGAGACAGTACGTGGAGGCTCAAATAGCACTCACTTGGAACCACATTTAAACAGCTCAGACGCCGAACACCGCCCAGACTTGAGCATTCAGACAAGCTCCTGGAAGACTTTTGGGAACCCCCATTTGCAGGGGGGTTACACCTGCCTTGCTAAAATCCAAGTAGGTCACATCCATTGCCCCACCCTGATCTATTTCCCTAGTCACCCAGTAATAGAAATCTATCAGATATGTCTGACATGACCCCTTTCACCCCTGAATCCTTGCTGCCTTGGGTCTAGTAACCCACACGATTCAACATGCTCAGCAATCCTTTCCTTTAGCAGTGACTCCATTAACTTTCCCACCACTGATGTCAGACTGACCTGCCTGTAGTTGCCAGCCTCCTCCCTGCTACCAATTTTATGAAGAGGGACTGTCTTCTCTTCTCCAGACCACTGTTTTTTCCAGTGAGTTGTTGAATAAAGGAATAATGCACGACAGGGTGTGTGTCATGCTGGGATAACGCCATGCATGGGGGGGGGGCATGAGGCCGCAGGCCAAGTGTGTCCAATGTCCCAGGCGTGGCGTTATCCCAAACGACACACACCCTAGAGTGCATTATGCCTAATATACAATGGCTTGTTGTATATAAAGTAAAAAAATAATTTTAAAGAATGTTTCTATTAGTGTGGAAAAATATTTTTGTTTCTTAAGAGGAGATGCAAAAAAAGAGATCCACAGCCAATAATGAGAGTAGAGCTGTGGCATCGTGCTGGGATAACACCATGGGTCCAGCCCCAAACTGACCAATCGCAGTCCAAGATTCTTTCTTGCCATTGTATAATAGGGCTTTCAGAGGTGCAGCCAGTACCTCCCTGAGCTCTTGGGTGTACCCTGTCTGGCCCCTTAGCTTTGTCCACTTTTGGATTTGTGAGTCCCTTCAGGACTGTCCCATCTGTAAATGGACTTGTGTCTGTCCCCCTCCCCTATTGCTCTTGCTGTTTTTATGTGGCTCTTCCCCTTCCCCGTCCTGTGAGAAGTCTGAATAAAAGTATATATTCAGGATGTCTGCTTTTTCCTGATCCTCCCTTGTACAGTTCTCTTTGCATTTATGTACCGATGTCTTGTCCCCCTTCAGTTGCCCCTTGGCAATTTTTTCCTCAGTTGGTAACTTTGCTTTCCTCACCACTATCCCTGCTTCCCATTGCTTCTCTTGATACACCTCCCTATCACTCACTATCTCTCTGTACCTCCTGACTGCTACCCTTTTAGCTATTGTCTTGTCAGCCACTTCCTTTGAGAATCACAGCAGTCTCTTTTTATGTTGGATTACACATGCGCAAGCAACATCTTGTGGCAGTAGTGCATTTCAGAGGTGTGTCAGTGTTGTGGCCAATGCAGAGAACACTTTAGTGGGCGTGTCCCTCAGCCACCAATCAGTGAGCATGCTGCTGTTGACAGCAATTTCAAAGAGATCCGTGGAGTTGAAAGAAATCTGCCACTCCAGTGAGGTGCAGTTTCCTCATTGAAGCGTCTGACAACAAGACTCCATTACTTGTCTTTCCTGGTGAAACATTTCAATAAATATGGCGGGTCCTGCCGCCCACCACACAATCCCTAGAAAGCCGACTTCGGGGGTGCCCAATCCCTGTGTCGGCATGTCTCTCCCCCCCAGTTCAATTTGTTTGCCGACAGGGGTACCCAATCCCCGTCGGCATCCTGTATCCTCTCGCATGCTTAATTTGTTTGCTGGCTTGGTGTCCTATCTCCATTGACATAATGCCCCCCCCAGTTTAATTTGTTTGCTGATGGGGTGCCCACTCCCCCTCGGCATCATGTCCCGCACACTTTGTTTGCCGATGGGGGGTGCCCAGTCCCCATTGGCATCAGTCCCCCCACCCCAAACTCATGTGGTGCACTGGGGGCCCACACCAGTGTGCCCCAAAGTATTGTTTTTTTAAACCTGTAAATAAAGAAAGCCTTCCCCTGGCATCTTTTTTTTTTTTTTAAGTCCCTGTAAAAAAGAAAATTGTCCCTCGTCATCCAGCTGCCCCCTCCCCAACCTGCACCCACCCTCTGCGCACCCCGCATTCTCCCAACCCCATACTTACCTCCAGAGGTCCGGCGCTGCGATCTTCGGTGGAGCAGGACACGTCTGAACTCTTCAAAAGCCAACCATAAACTAAATAAAATCACGGTAAGCTTTATAATGGCATCAATGGGGGATTTAAACTTAGGTGGATATCTCAGCCATTTTTTGGAATTTGGGCTCCAAATTTTCAACATGGGGTTCTTGGGACCCCACCTCATGAACATGTGACTGTCATTTCATTACTTGGTCCCGAAAGGTGATTTCGCGGTCACTGCACAGAATCACCTTTCATGACCAATTAATGAAACAGTACCACTGTTCATGAGGTGGGGTCCCAAAAAAAAACATTTTGCAAATTTGGTGAAAAAAATCCAAGGTTGACTGCGTTACTTAGCATGCATTGCGCAGTTTGCGATTTGTTCGTAATTTGCCAATTTTAATATTTGCACTCCAGATTTTCAACATTGACATTTTTTCACACTTCCTTATGAACAGTACAGCTGCCATTTTTACATCCTGCCCAAAATGTGTTTGCGCTCCTGTGGTGCACAATGGCGTGGTCGCTGTGGGAAATCAACTTTCGGGACAGATTAACAAAATCACAGTGCCACTGTTCATGAGGGGATGTCCCAAAATGCCTATGTTGAAAATTTGGTAAAAACAAATCCAAAAAATGATTGTGTTACAGGCGCTCGTAGTGCATTTTCTACGCATGCGCATGACTTCACCAATTTTTCATATTTTCACTCTAGATTTTCAATATTGCCATTTTTTTTACACCTCCTCATGAACAGTACTAACATACTAACATGCCAGCAGAATTGGTCTGATGGTCTCTTGAGTCTGCTCGATTTTCAGCACCCGCACTGAGGGCCGATTTTTGGTGTCCCCCCTCCCCCTTGGGTTATACTGTCCCCAGTCCCAGATGTTCCAGCTGTATTGGGCCTGGTCAGATTTACTCTCCCCCGTACCTGTCCCATCCCCTCTTAAACCTGTCCACAGTCTTCACCTCTACCAGCTCCCTGGGCAGTGCATTCCATGGCTCCACCACCCTTTCAGTGAAATAACATCTACTCCTCTCTCCTCTGAGCCTGCCCCCTTCCAGCTTACACCTGTGACCCCTTGTTGCCCCACCCTCCTTCCTTTGCCACACCCTGACTGGGCCTCTTTTATTGATTCCTTTCATGTACTTAAAGACCTCTATCATGTCCCTCCTCTCCTCCAGGGTGTACATGCCAAGCTCCTTGAGCTTCTCCTCATAGGTCCTCTCCTCCAGGGCCCAGATCATTTTGGTTGCCCTCCTTTGGACCCTCTCTAGGAGTGTAATGTCCCTCTTTAAATGTGGTCTCCAAAACTGTACACAATACTCAAGGTGTGGCCTAACCAGGCAGTTGTATAGTGGAAGGATCCCTTCTGCCCTTCTGGAGGTAATCCCCTTGGTGATGCATCCCAGCAACCTATTTACCCTTGCCACTGCCCTCCTACAGGTCTCTGAGCTGTTCATGTTGACATCTACTGCTACCCCCAGGTCCCTCTCACCCTCCATGACTTGAATCATGCCTTCTCCCAGGGTACACCCCTGACTTGGATTTCTGAATCCCAGGTGCAGAACCTTGCACTTCCCTGCATTGAATTTTAGTTTCCATTTTCCCAACCAACTTTCCAGAGCCTTCAGGTCCTCCTGCAAGGCCACCATCCCCTCCTCCCCATCCACCACTGCACCCAGCTTTGAGTCATCTGCAAAGAGACTCATCTCACTCCTGATCCCCCTCCTGATGTCTGAGATATAGGTGTTGAACAGGAGTGGCCCCAGCACTGACCCCTGGGGAACTCCCACTAGTAACACACCTTGGGGATGAGGCTAACCCTTCAACCACCACCTTCTGAGTACACTCAGAGAGCCAATTTCCTATCTATCTTAACAACTGTCTCCCTACCTCCATTTCCTTCAGCTTAGCCAGCAGGCCATTGTGGGGTACTGAATCAAACACCTTGCTAAAGTCCAGAAAGAGGACGTCCACTGGTCTACCCTGTTCCAGGGCCCTTGTCACCCAGCCATAGAACTCAACAAGGTTTGTCTGGCATGATCTTCCCATGACAAAGCCATGCTGCCTATCATCCAAGTACCCAGTTTGCATCAGTAACCCCTCTAGCCTTTCCTTGACAGTACCCTCCATCGCCTTGCCAACCGCTGTCAGGCTAATGGGCCTGTAATTTTCTGCCTCCTCTCTTGATCCCCCCATGGATTGGCACAACATAGGCCACCCTCCAATCTTGGGGCACCCACCCAGTCCTCAGAGAGATGTTGAAAAGCTCCACTAGAGGGACTGCCAGGACATCTTCCAGTTCCCTGAGCACCCTGGGATGCATCTCATCTGGCCCAGGTGTTTTCTCCATCTGAAGGGACCTGAGGGCTTCTCTTACTCTCTCTACTGGGATTTCAGCCTCCACATCCTCCCCCTTTTCACCCTGCACTGCTGCTGGGCCCCCACCTGTCTGTGGTGGCCACTCCCTTTCCCCAGACCCATCAGGGCTCCTGGTCTCTACCAGTCCCACCCCTTCCTCCAGTTTGCCCCCCGCTCCCCTCACAAGACATAGGCTCTCCATCCCCTCGGTAAAAACTGAGGCAAAGTACTCATTTAGGACTTCTGCCTGTTCCCCCGCCTCCTGTCCCCAACCATCCCCTATCCTTATCTTGCTGATCTGCCCCCTTACTTTCCTTTTTTCCCCTATGTATCTAAAGAACCCCTTGTCCCCCCTCCAGATCCCACTGGCCGAGGACTGCTTCTTTTTATGTTGATTGCACGCATGTGCAAGAAACATATTGTGGAAGCTTTCTCCAGAAGCAGGTTGTGGAGGCACGACACTGTTGTACCCAGTGCCCCAAAAGCCTTTTAAAGCTTGGCCTACTTCCCCCAATGCCATGGCACGCTGCTGCTGACACTAGTTCAGCCATTGTGCCACAACTTTCTAACATTTTAGCTGCTGCAATCAAGGGCTGCCTCGTCATTGCAGTGTCATTCCTGCAATGAGGAAGCAACCCTTCATTGCAGGGCTGTTGCTGACTGGGAGCCCAGTCCCTGTCAGCATGTCTCCCCCCCAATTTGTTGTGTGCCAAGGGGGGTGCCCAATCCCCCTCGGCTTATGTCTTTCCCCTCACTTCTATGTTTGCCGATGGGGGGTGCCCAATCCCCGTTGGCATATCCTCCCCATTTCCTGTGTGCCAAGGGGTGTGCCCAATCCCCCTTGGCTTATGTTCACCCCTCCTGTTTCTGTCTTTGCCAATGGGGTGCCCAATCCCCGTTGGCATATCCCCTCCCATTTCTTGTGTGCCAACGAGGGTGCCAGTCCCTTTCGGCATGATGTGGCCCCCCTACATTTTGTTGTGTGCTGATGGGGGTGCCCAATCCCCCATTGGCTGCAGCTGTCCCCCCAAAAAAGAATCTGATGGCACTTTGGGAGCCCACCCCAGTGTGCCACATGCCCTGCAAAAAAAAAAATGGTCCTGCAATGTTTTTTTTCTTCCTGTAAAAAACAAAACAAAAAAAACTGCCCCTCACCATCTCCCTGTCCCCCTCCCACAACCCGCACCCACCCACTGCGCTCCCTGCACACACCCCCACCCGATACTTACCTCTGGACCACGGTGCGACAATCTTCGGTGGACCGGGAACATGTATGCACTCTTCAAAGCCGACCGGGAACTGAGGAAATGCTGGTAAGCTGTATCATGGAATAAATAGGGTGTTTTCAACTTTGATGCATGTCTTGGGCATTTTTTGGAATTTTGGCACCAAATTTCCAGCATGGTGTTTTTTGGACCCCTCCTCATGAATTCTGGCACTGTCATGGCATTAATCAGTCCCAAAAGGTGATTTTGCAGTCACTGCATGGAATCACCTTTGTCGGACCGATTAACAAAATTACAGTGCCAGTGTTCATGAGGTGGGCTCTCAAAAAGCCTATATTGCAAATTTGGTGAGAAAATTCCTGAAAATGACTGTTTTACGAGCGTGCGTTGCACAGTTGCTACACAGGCCTCGTAACTTCATGAATTTGCAATATTTTCACGCCAGATTTTCAACATTGGCATTTTCCACACCTCCCTGTGAACTGTACAGCTGTCATTTTTCGCATCCTGGCTAAAATGTGCTTTCTCACTTCCGGCGCAGAATAGCATGGTTGCTGTGGGAAATCAGTGTTTGGGACAGATTATGAAAATAACAGTGACACTGTTCATGAGCAGAGGTCCTAAAATGCCTATGTTGAAAATTTGCTGCCGGTATTCCATAAAATTACTGTGTTACGAGCGTGTGTTGCGCAGTTTGCACGCATGCTTGTAAGTTCGCAAAGTTATAGTATTTTCACTCCAGATTTTCAACACTGTCATTTGTATGCACCTCCTTATGAACAGTGCAGTGGTCATTTTTCACCTCCTGGCCGAAATGTATTTTCGCTTTTCTGGCGCTCAATAGTGCAGTCACTGTGGGAAATCAGTGTTCGGGACACATTAAGAAAATCACACTGACACTGTTCTTGAGCAGAGGTCCTAAAATGCCTATGTTGAAAATTTTGTGATGAAACTCCTTAAAATGATTGTGTTATGAGCGTGCATTGTGCAGTTTCCACACACCATTGCAACTTCGCAAATTAGTAATATTTTCATACCACATTTTTAACAGTGGCATTTTTCCACACCTCCTTGTGAAAAGTACAGCTGTCATTTTCCACATCCTGGCCGTAATGTATTTTCACGCTTCCGGTGCAGAATACCGTAGTTGCTGTCGGAAATCATTGTTTGGGACAATTTAGGATTGAGCGAGTGGGGGGGGGTGACCGAGCTCAACTGAGCTCTGTCGGGACTGCTGTGGATTTCTTTGTGGGCAGGAAAAGGTACCAACATAGGCAGGAGCCCAGTACAAAAGGGCAGCCTGCAGCACCGGGAGACACAGAATGAGCCAGTGAGGGAGGGGGAGTGCGTGAAATCAACAGAGCTCTATCGTGATTTCTGCAGATTTCTTTATGGGCAGAAAAGGGCAGTAATGCAGGCAGGAGCCCCTTACAAAAAGGCAGGCTGCAGCACCGGCAGAAACAGAATGAACGAGTGAGAGAGGGGGAGTGAGTAAGGTTAATGGAGCTCTGTTGGGAGTGCAGCGCCAGGACAAACAGAATGAGTGCATAAGACAGAGGGAGTGAGCGACCTCAATGGAGCTCTGTTGGGACAGCTGTGGATTTCTTTGTGGGCAGTAAAAGTTGCCAATGCAGGCAGGAGCCCAGTACAGAAGGGCAGCCTGCAGCGCCGGGAGAAATGCAACAAGCAAGTGAGTGAGGGGGAGTGAGCGAGCTCAGTGCAGCTGTGTCAGAACTGCTGCTGATTTCTTTGTGGGCAGATAAAAGGCAGCAATGCACGCAGGGGCCCAGTACAAAATGCCAGCCTACAGCAGCGGGAAAAACAGAATGAGCGCGTGAGACAGGGGGAGTGAGCAAGCTCAACAGAGCTCTATTGTGACTGCTGCAGATTTCTTTGTGCGCAGAAAAAGGCAGCAACACAGGCAGGAGCCCAGCATAAAAAGGGCAGCCTGGAGCGGCATCAGAAGCGGGACAGGAGAGTGAGACAGGGGGAGTGAATGAGTTCAAAGAAGGCAGGAACCCACTACAAAAGGCCAGCCTGCAGTGCCAGGAGAAACACAACAAGCGAGTGAGAGAGGGGGAGTGAGCGAGCTCAACGGAGCTGTGTCAGGACTGCTGCAGATCTCTTTGTGGGCAGAAAAAGCAGCCAACGCAGTCAGGAACCCAGTACAAAAGGGCAGTCTGCAGCAGTGGAAGACAGAGAACGAGTGAGTGAGGAAAGGGGAGTGAGTGAGCGAGTTCAACGGAGCTCTGTCGGGACAGCTGCAGATTTCTTTGTGACAGAAAAAGGTGCCAACAGAGGCAGGAGCCCAGTACAAAAGGGCAGCCTGCTGCACCAGGAGAAACAGAATGAACGAGTGAGATGGGGAGTTAGCAACCTCAACGGAGCTCTATCATGACTGCTGTGGATTTCTTTATGGGCAGAAAAAGGCGGCAGTGCAGGCAGGAGCCCAGTGCAAAAGGCCAGCCTGCAGCAGTGGGAGAAACAGAACGAGTGAGTGAGAGAGGGGGAGTGAGCAAGCTCAACAGAGCTCTATCATGACTGCAGCAGATTTCTTTGTGGGCAGAAAAGGAAGCAATGCAGGCAGGAGCCCCGTACAAAAGGGCAGGCTGCAGCGCTGGCAGAAATGGAATGAGCGACTGAGAGAGGAGGAGTGAGCGAGCTCAACGGACCTCTGTCAGGACTGCTGCAGATTTCTTTGTGGGCAGAAAAGGAAGCAATGCACACAGGGGCTCACTACAAAAGGACAGCCTGCAGCAGTGGGAGAAACCAAATGACCGAGTGAGAGAAGGAGAGTGAGCGAGCTCAATGGAGCTCTATCAGGACAGCTGCAGATTTCTTTGTGGCAGAAAAAGGCGTCAACAGAGGCAGGAGCCTAGTACAAAAGGGCAGCCTGCAGCACCAGGAGAAACAGAATGAGTGAGTGAGACAAGGGAGTTAGCAACCTCAGCGGAGCTCTATCATGACTGCTGCAGATTTCTTTATGGGCAAAAATGACAGCAACACAGGCAGGAGCCCAGTACAAAAGGGCAGCCTGCAGCACCGGGAGACACTGAACGAGTGAGTGAGGGAGGGGGAGTGCTTGAGGTCAACAGAGCTCTATCGTGACTTCTGCAGATTTCTTTGTTGGCAGAAAAGGGCAGCAATGCAGGCAGGAGCCCCGTACAAAAAGGCAGGCTGCAGCACTGGCAGAAACGGAATGAACGAGTGAGAGAGGGGGAGTGAGTAAAGTCAACGGAGCTCTGTCAGGACTGCTGCAGATTTCTTTGTGGCCAGAAAAAGGTGCCAACAGAGGCAGGAGCCCAGTACAAAAGGGCAGCCTACAGCACCAGGACAAACAGAATGAGTGGGTGAGACAAGGGGTGTGAGCGACCTCATCGGAGCTGTATCATGACTGCTACGGATTTCTTTGTGGGCAGAAAAAGGTGGCAATGCAAACAGGAGCCCAGTAGAAAAGCCCAGCCTGCAGCGCCGGCAGAAATAGAACGATCAAATAAGAGATGGGGAGTGAGCAAGCTCAACGGAGCTGTGTCGGGACTGCTGCAGATCTCTTTGTGGGCAGAAAAAGCCACCAACACAGGCAGCAACCCAGTACAAAAGGGCAGCCTGCAGCAGCGAGAGACACAGAATGAGTGAGTGAGGGAGGAGGAGTGAGTGAGCTCACTGGAGTGCTGTTGGGACTGCTGTGGATTTCTCTGTGGGCAGGAAAGGGCAGCAATGCAGGCCGGAGCCCCATACAAAAGGGCAGGCTGCAGCACCAGCAGAAATGGAACGAGCGAGTGAGACAGGGGGAGTGAGTAAGGTCAATGGAGCTCTGTCGGGACTGCTGCAGATTTCTTTGTGGGCAGAAAAACATGCCAACAGAGGCAGGAGCCCAGTACAAAAGGGCAGCCTGCAGTGCCAAGAGAAACAGAATAAGCGCATGAGACAGGGGGAGTGAGCGAACTCAACGGAGCTCTGCCAGGACAGCTGCAGATATCTTTGTGGGCAGAAAAAGGTGCCAACACAGGCAGGAACCCAGTACAAAAAGCCAGCCTGTAGCACCGAGAGAAACACAATGAGTGAGTGAGAGAGGGGAGTGAGCGGGGTTCAGTGGGAGCTGTGCTGGGACTGCTGCAGACTTTGTGGGCAGAAAAAGCCCCCAACCAGGCAGGAGTCCAGCACAAAAGAGCAGACGTGCAGAGGAGACACAGAACGAGCTATTGAGGGGGGAGGAGTGAGCCTGGACGGGAGCCTGCTGGGACTGCTGCAGAGTTCTTTGTCGGTAGAAAAATGCAGCAATGCATGCAGGGGCCCAGTAGAAAATGTCAGCCTGCAGCGGCGGGAGAAACAGAATGAGCGCATGAGACAGGGGGAGTGATCGACCTCAACGGTGCTCTGTTGGGACAGCTGTGGATTTCTTTCTGGGCAGAAAAAGGTGAAAATGCAGGCAGGAGGCCAATACAAATGGGCAGCCTGCAACATCAGGAGAAACGGAATGAGCGAGTGAGAGAGGGGGAGTGAGCGAGCTCAATGGATCTCTGTCAGGATGGCTGCAGATTTCTTTGTGGGCAGAAAAAGGCACAAACAGAGGCAGGAACCCCTGTACAAACGGGCAGCCTGCAGCACCAGGAGAAACAGAATGAGCGAGTGAGACAAGGGGAGTGAGTGACCCCAACAGAGCTGTGTCGGGACTGCTGCTGATTTCTTTGTGGGCAGAAAAAGACCCCAAAGCAGGCAGGAGCCCAGTACAAAAGGGCAGCCTGCAGTGCCAGGAGAAACAGAATGAGCGCATGAGACAGGGGGAGTGAACGATCTCAAAGGAGCTCTGTCAGGACAGCTGCAGATATCTTTGTGGGCAGAAAAAGGTGCCAACACAGGCAGGAACCCAGTACAAAAAGCCAGCCTGTAGCACCAAGAGAAACACAATGAGTGGGTGAGAGAGGGGGAGTGAGCGAGCTCAGTGGAGCTGTGTTGGGACTGCTGCAGATTTCTTTGTGGGCAGAAAAGGCCCCCAACGCAGGCAGGAGTCCAGTACAAAAGGGCAGACTGCAGCAGTGGGAGACACAGAATGAGCTATTGAGGGAGGGGGAGTGAGTGAGCTCGACAGCTCTGTTGGGACTGCTGCAGATTTCTTTGTCGGTAGAAAAATGCAGCAATGCATGCAGGGGCCCAGTAGAAAATGTCAGCCTGCTGCAGCGGGAGAAACAGAATGAGCGCATGAGAGAGGGGGAGTGAGCAAGCTCAATGGCGCTCTATCGTGACTGCTGCAGATTTCTTTGTGGGTAGAAGAAGGCAGCAACTCAGGCAGGAGCCCAGTACAAAAGGCCAGCCTGCAGCGCCGGCAGAAATGGAACAAGTGAATGAGAGGGGGGAGTGAGCAAGCTCAACGGAGCTGTGTCAGGACTGCTGCAGATTTCTTTGTGGGCTGAAAAGGAAGCAATGCATGCAGGGGCCCACTACAGAAGGACCGCCTGCAGCAGCTGGAAAAACAGAATGACAGAGTGAGAGAAGGGGAGTGAGCGATCTCAACGGAGCTCTATCGTGACTGCTGCAGATTTCTTTGTGGCCAGAAAAAGGTGCCAACAGAGGCAGGAGCCCAGTACAAAAGGACAGCCTGCAGCACCAGAACAAACAGAATGAATGAGTGACACACTGGGAGTGAGCGACCTCAATGGTGCTCTGTCGGGACAGCTGTGGATTTCTTTCTGGGCAGAAAAAGGTGAAAATGCAGGCAGGAGGCCAGTACAAATGGGCAGCCTGCAACGTCAGGAGAAACAGAATGAGCGAGTGAGAGAAGGGGAGTGAGCGAGCTCAATGGACCTCTGTCAGGATGGCTGCAGATTTCTTTGTGGGCAGAAAAAGGCACAAACAGAGGCAGGAACCCCGTACAAACGGGCAGCCTGCAGCACCAGGAGAAACAGAATGAGCGAGTGAGACAAGGGGAGTAAGTGACTTCAACAGAGCTGTGTCGGGACTGCTGCTGATTTCTTTGTGGGCAGAAAAAGACCCCAACGCAGGTAGGAGCCCAGTACAAAAGGGCAGGCTGCAGCAGCGGGAGACACAGAACGAATGAGTGAGGGAGGGGGAGTGAATGAGCAGAGCTCTGTTGGGACAAATGAATTTCTTTGTGGACAGAAAAGGGTGCCAATGCAGGCAGAAGCCAAGTACAAAACAGCAGCCTGCAGCACCAGGAGAAACAGAATGAGCGAGTGACAGAGGGCCACTAAATGAACTCAACAGACCAACGCAGTCAACATTCGGTATTGACAAATGCTTATTTGCCTTAGCTGCTCTCACCACCCTGGTGACTCTCTTGGCTGTCAGCTCATATTCCTCCTGATCCCTTTCACTCCTTGAGCACTTGAAGTGCCTATAGGCCGCCTTATTTTCTCTCATGACCTCCTGTACCTCCCGGGTCCACCAGCAGGCTTTTCTGGCCTTACCGAATTTACCAGGCAGGAGGCCAGTACAAATGGGCAGCCTGCAATGTCAGGAGAAACGGAATGAGCGAGTGAGAGAGGGGGAGTGAGCGAGCTCAATGGACCTCTGTCAGGATGGCTGCAGATTACTTTGTGGGCAGAAAAAGGCACAAACAGAGGCAGGAACCCCGTACAAACGGGCAGCCTGCAGCACCAGGAGAAACAGAATGAGCGAGTGAGACAAGGGGAGTGAGTGACCTCAACAGAGCTGTGTCAGGACTGCTGCTGATTTCTTTGTGGGCAGAAAAAGACCCCAACGCAGGCAGGAGCCCAGTACAAAAGGGCAGGCTGCAGCAGCGGGAGACACAGAATGAGTGACTGTCACAAGGGAGGCCCACAGGAAGGAGGCAGAGGATGCCACAAGGAAAGGAAGCAGCTCCTGGTGGGAGACTCAATTATTAGGGGGATAGAACTGGGGGGAGCAGGGAAAACTGAAGTAAAGTGCCTGCCTGCCTGGTGCCATGGCTTGGAGGGACAGGAAGTGCATCCTCAGGATCAAGAGAACAGCTGCACGGGAGTCTGAGCTGGATGTCGTTGTCCACCTAGGGACAAATGACTTGGCTCAACATGAGATTAGAGCAGTGCAGAAGGACTTTGTAGAACTGGGGAGGGGCCTAAGACATGTAGCACACACAGTATCCTTCTCAGAGGTGCTGTCTATAAATGGCATGAGTGAGGCAAGGGTACTTTGCACCACGCAGTTTAATGAGTGGTTGAAAAAATGGTGTGGAGCACAGGGGTTTGGCTTCATTGGGGACTGGGGTTCCACCTGGAGGGACACCAGCCTATACTGGCAGGATGGTCTGCATCTGTCCAGGAAGGGAACAAGTCTTTTGAGCAATCGTTTAAATGCTTCATTGGCAAGCTTTTAAACTAGTCGAGGGGGAGGCACTGATAAGCAGCAGGAAAATCCCAGCCTCTCCCTACAAAACAGGGTACTAAATGGGAAAAAGACCGAGGTCGAAAGGTCAGTGGGGGATGCTGCAACAAAAACTAAAGCCATCAAAAAATGGAAAGCAATGAGTACCAATTCACGTAGTCTGAGTAACAAGCTTCCTGAATTAGTGGCCTTGATGGAGGAGGAACATCTGGATATCCTGGCAGTCACAGAAACATGGTTCACACAAAACCATGACTGGGACGTAAACATACCAGATACACGATCTACAGGAGAGACAGAGAGGGTAAAAGAGGAGGAGGAGTAGCTCTTTACATAAGGGAAGGAATCAAAGTAACAGAACAAAAGAGAAAACAGGGAGGAGAAGAAGCACTGTTGGTAAATTTGGAGACCGGCAATGGCACCACAATCCGCACAGGTGTTGTATACAGACCCCCTTCTCGGGGGGAGGAAATGGACAAGGAAATGATAGAAAGTGTACTTAGTATGGCAAAAAAGGGAGATATTGCTGATGGGTGATCTGAATATGCCAGATGTTAACTGGAGTGCAGTTGCCGCACCCACTCCGAAGAGTGGGGTTATTCTAGATGCCCTACAGGGGGCATGCCTTAGACAACTAGTATTGGAGCCCACCCGAAAGGGAGCAATCTTAGACCTGGTTCTCTCAAAAGGAGATGAAGAGAGGATCACAGATGTAGAAGTGGGTAGCCATCTGGGAACTAGCGACCATCGAACAGTATGGTTCACACAAACACAGCAATAGAGTCAAGCCATACAAAGGCAAAGGTACTGGACTTTAGGAGGGCTGACGCTAAAAAAATGGGTAAGTGCCTAAGGAATGCACTAGCAAATGGGCAGGAAGGAGGTGGAAGAACAATGGGGAATAATAAAACTGCCATCACAGAGGCAACAAGCCTTTGTGTGAAGCAAATAAACAAACTAATGATGCAAGAAAACCACTATGGTTCTCAAAGGAAGTGGCAGTGAAGGTTCAAGAGAAAAGAAAGCTTTAGGAAGCACAAGGAATCACAGAAGGAGCAAGACAGAGAACTGTATCAGTTAAAGCAAAGAAGCTGGAAGGCAGTCAGAACAGCAAAGGCCCAAACCAAGGAAAAGATATTCAACTCAGTTAAGAAGGGGGGTAAAACCTTTATAGGTACATCAGGGAGCTAAGAAAGACCAAGGAGGGATAGTGAGGCTTAATAAAGGGGTGGGGTGGGCAGAGGGAGACTGTGAAAGGCAGAGATACTAAACAAATATTTTTGCTCAGTATTTACAAAGGAAGAGGGGGGTACCTAAAACAAACAGTAGAAACACACTGGATACAGAAGTTGATACCAGCCTATTTACAGAAGAAAGGGTTTCTGGAAGTCTTAAAACTGAAGGTGGACAAAGCAATGGGGCCTGATGGGATTCATCCCAGAACTCTAAAAGAACTAAGGTAGAATTAGTGACACCACTGACTACCCTGTTTAACAAATCATGGGAGGATGGGGTGGTACCCGAGGACTGGAGGAGGGCAGATGTGATTCCCCTTCACAAAAGTGGGAGCAAGGCAGAAGCTAGGAAACTACAGACCTGTTAGTTTAACCTCAGTGATAGGGGAAATGATGGAATCACTTCTGAAGGAAAGAATTGTCAAGTAGCTAGAGGCCAGAGGGGCACAGGACCCAAGGCAGCATGGATTCACAGCAGGAAGGTCATGCCAGACAAATCTGATAGATTTCTTTGACTGGGTGACCAAAGTAGTAGATCAGGAGGGCTGTGGACATGGTCTACCTAGACTGTAGGGCATTTGACACAGTCCCACACAAGAATTAATATAGGATTAGCTAGCCTGGGAGTGGGTCCCAAGATGACAGCCTGGGTAAAAATTGGCTGGAAAATAGGACACAGAGAGTAATAGTAAATGGAGTCCACTCTGATGAAAGGGGTTACTAGTGGGTACCGCAGGTTCAGTATTAGACAGTCCTCTTCAATGTCTTTATAAGCAACATTGCAGAGGGACTGAAGGAAAAGTATGTCTCTTTGCAGGTGACACAAAGATCTGCAACAGAGTTGATGCACAAGGTGGGTGGAAAGGATGAAAAGGGACTTGGCAAGTTAGAGAATGGTCAAATGTATGGCAGCTTAGATTCAATGCTAAGAAGTGCAAGGTAATGCACCTGGGAAACAAAACCAGGGAAGAGTACACAATGGGGTGAGATACAACAACAACAAAATGGAAAGGGACCTGGGGTAGTCATGTCAGATGACCTAAAGGTGGGCAAGCAATGTGAGGGCAGCAATGAGGGTTGGGGGATATTGGGATGTATAGGGAGAAGCATCACCAGTAGAAAACAGGAAGTTATTATCCCTCTGTACAGACAGCTGGTCAGACCCCATCTGGAGTACTGCATGCAGTTCTGGAGACCCAGTCTTCGCAAAGACATAGACAGGATGGAAGCTGTCCAGAGGAGGGCAACTAAAATGGTGCAGGGTCTGCACCGGAAGACATATGAAGAGAGACTAAAGGAGCTTAATATGTATAGCCTCGGAGAAAGGAGGGAGAGGGGGGACATGATAGAAACTTTCAAGTACTTCAAGGGAATCAACAAAGTCCAAGAGGGTAGCATCTTTCAAAAAAAGAGGTGTGCAAGAACAAGGGGCACAATTTGAAGACAGAGGGGGGCGGCTCAGAGGTAATTTAAGGAAGTATTTTTTCACAGGAGGGTTGTGGATGCATGGAACGGCCTCCGAGGAGGTCGTGGAGTCAAAACAGTGGTGGAATTCAAGCATGCATGGGACAGTCATAAAGCAATTTAGGGATGGGGTAGGAAGAAGTAGGCTGCTGGTTAACTAGGATCTGCAGCTTATCCAGTAGGCAGGGAAATGGGCAGACTGGGTGGGCCAAGTGGTCCTTATCTGCCGTCAAATTCTATGTTTCTATGTTTCTACACCTTTCCCTTGAGCAGGATCTGGTAACCTCCTTTATTCCCCTCCTAATGATCCCCCACCTGCTGTCCACATCCATATCTGGCCTTATCCTGTCTAGACGATCTTTAAGGATCCTTCCCATTTCCTTGAAATCTGCACTCCTAAAGTCGGTTACTACCATCCTTGTTTGGCTCCCCCCCAGGTCCAGGAAGAACCAGACTGTGGTGTGATCACTCCCCGCCAACAGGCCCCTCACCTCTAGGCCCCTAATCTGAACACTGTCCACCAGGACCACGTCCACTGTCTGGGCCTCCTTAGTTGGCACACCTACTTATTGTGTCAGAAATGCATCCTGGAAGACATCCAGCAGCCTCTGCTCTTTGGCCACTGGTGATGTCATAGTCCCCCAGTCTGTTCCTGGTATGTTGAGGTCCCCCATTACCACTACCTTTCCCTTTCCCAGTCTACAGTGTCCCTCAAAATTTCCCACCAGACTTTCTTCCAGGACCTCCGCCAGTGCTGGTGGTCTGTATACCATGCCGACCTTTACTCTGTTACCCCCCTGCATCAGCAAGATGACCCAAATAGCCTCAACATTCCCCTCTGCCTCCTCTACCCCTCCAATACCCATGCCATTTCTGACTAACGGTGCTACACCTCCCTTCCCCTTCCCCCCCATCTTTTCTGAACATAGTGTAGTCCTCCATATTTAGGTGCCACTCTTGCCCTTGAGTGGCCCAGGTCTCAGTGACTGCTGTCACATCTCCTCCCCTCAACTAGCATCACCTGGAGCTCAGGCATTTTATTTCCTAAGCTCCTGGCATTTATCAGGACCACTCTCCACCCCTTTTCCTTCCTCTCCTTTCTCCCCTTGTGAGCTCCCATTTCTCAGCTCTTGCACCCTATCTGGTGACCCATTTCCATATCTCCCTAGCCCCTTAGAGGAGTGGAGACCATGTCCCTCATTTATCTTACCTGCTGGCACTGCCCCTTTTTTGATCCCTCCCCCTTCATAAGTTTAAACCCCACCTTTCGCTGATGAACCCAGCTAGTTTGAGCTTAAGGATTTCCTTCCCCTCCAAATTGAGGTGGAGCCTGTCCCTAGCGTACAACTCCTTATCCTCCCTGGTCTCCCCCCAGTCCCCCACCAGGCAATACCCCAATTCTCACACCATTCACAAGGCCACTGATTTATCTCCCTAATCTTCATCTTGTTTTCCCCACTATCTCTTGGCACTGGCAGGATTTCTGAAAAGGAGATCTTACAGCCTACTGAAAGGCATACCCTTGCCAACTCTTGGAACCTTGCCTGAATTTCTGGTTCACTATTATCATTTATATCATGTGTCCCCAAGTGTACTAAATGTCCGGGGTCTCCTCGCATTCCCTTGCCAATGAATACAACTCATGCATGGCCTTGTGCACCATCAGGCCTGGGCGGTATTTGGTTCAGATCAGACAGGTTTTACCTTCCTCCTGCCCCTCCCACTGGATGCCGTTGATCATGGAGTCCCCTAATAGCAGTACTCTAACCTCTCCTTTGCCTTCCTATTCACCCCTCAGGTTCTCCCTCCTTCCATGCCCCTCCTCATCCCTTTGTCTGGATTCTCCCCTCAACCGACTTCTCGCACCTCCCACAATCTGGGTGTTGAAGGTAGCCCCTTCACTGTTGTCCCTGGTCACCTCCTCTACCCGTGTCCTGGCCTTCTTTATCCCCCCACCCAAGTATCTTTCTCTGTATCTCTTTCCCCACTCCTTACTAATCCATCTGTCCTATCCATTTGCCTGCTTGGCTTTTTGCTCGCTATCATCCCATTTACGTCCTGTGCCTTCCTGCCTGTCGTGCTCCCCTGTTCCATACCATCAGCCTCCTCCTTGTTCCCCTGATCCTCCTTTTTCTTCTCCCCTCCTACCCCTCTTCCCCATCCTGTACCGGAACCCCTCTATTGCGCCTTTGCCTCTTGGCCCTTCACCCTTTCTGTCCTTCCCTGCCCCAGCTTCACCAGCAGTAGCATCATCATCCTCCTCCTCCCACACACCCCCCTTCTACCAATGGGCGTAGAGGGTTAAAACAATTTGTGAGCCTTTGCCCATCCCCCAATGCCCCCCATCACTACTGCCCCTCTCTGTTTCCTTTGGACACCCCCAGACTCTTGCCTACTGCTGTGGAAATTTCCACCTTTGGGTCCCCACCTGCCAGGGACCCCTAGAACCCCCTATGTACCCCCTTCCCTCCTCTCCTAGTGTGAGCACCTCTCTTCACTCCTCCTCCAGCTTGGGAGGCCCCAGCATCTAGTGCTTCCATGTAGGTGACCGCTTGCCTCCTACCGCTACAATCCTCCCCCCCCCAGCACCCCCAGCTACCTTCGGATCCTCTCTACCTCCTCAAGTTGTGCCAGCTGGTAACACACTGGGCATCCCCCAAACTTCCAAGCCCAGTCCAGTATCATGGCTGCACCACACCCTGTGCATCCAACCACCTGCCCAAAGATACCTGCTCTAGTGATAAGTGGTCCCTTCCCCATCATCACAACAGTCTTTTCTAGGCCAAATTACCAACTCAGTGGCTGTACAGTTTCTCAAGCTACCAGTACCTATAGCTAGGTGACCCCTTCATACAGCATGCAGACTTTGAAACTTGCAATGCTTGAGTGGCTGAACTTTTCCCCACCTGACTATTAGCCTTAAGAGTTAGCTTATAGGGGAAGTTTACAACTCCCTAAGCTCCTCCCTCCCTCCCAGCCTTTAAACCCAACCCCTAGTGGCTCTTCCGTATTTAAGAAAGTCTAATACAAGGGGTGGGTGGGAGAGCTTCCCCAGAAAGATTTTAAGGAGTTAGGCCAAATTTAAAACACAACAGCAAAACTTACAAAAACTTATGACAAAGATAAGTTAGCTCTCCAGAACCTCACCTCATCTTCAAACTTCCACCGCTACCTCTGCCCACAACAAGAAGATTTAAGAATTGACTAATCCTAGCCCAGCCTCTAACAGAAAGTTTATCTGTTATATTTCAGTTGAAGGCCCTCCACAATATCCAACTATCACACTAATCAGCAAATTCATCGTGGATGCTGCACTCCTATCTGAGACCTACCTATGCTTTTTCCCCTGCCCTGTGGCTGCATTATTAGATAGAAGTACATGAGCTGCACCTGAAATCTCTTTCTCCAATTGCAGGGTAGATGTTCCCCTATAAATGAGCTGTGCTCTGGGGAGGGAGGGTTGGGGGAAGGTGGGATTAGGGCCCACACCCAACTCTCACAAGAGTGTATCAACCCTGTGTCTGCCCCTCACTGCACTTCCAATCACTGCAACCTCCTCCTTCAGAGGAAGGTCCCACACAAACACTGTATTAAACAAGTCAGCACTCCTGCCCTAAAGTCCACAGACTGATATGAATTTAAAGCTTATCCAACAACTAAAATAATTTCCCCAACTGCTCAACAAAAGCAGGTTCACACAACCTCTGCCAGACCCCAACTGTTTCTGCAGTACAGCTATCATTTTTCACATCCTGCCCCAAAAGTGTTTTCACACCTGTGGTGCCAAACAGTGCAGTCTCTGTGCAAAATCACTTTTCAACTAACGAACTGACAGTGCCACTGTTTATGAGACAGGGTCACAAAAAGCCCACGTTGAAAATTTGGAGTGAAAATACCAACAAACGCTTGTGGTGTTAGGGTTTCCAACCTTAGCATTCTACCCTGTAGAGATTGACAGGTGCTGGGGTTGTGACTTGGGATCATCTGCTGTAATGTGCATGCCATTTCACCCCCACCCTGAAGCCAGTGGCAGGCATCGAGGTGTGCCTTGGAGTCTTCGGACCCAAAATTCACCCCGTTCTCCTGTACTGCACCCATCGCAGCATATTTCCTTATGGAATGGGGTGAGCGTAAGGCCTAAAGACCCCAAAGCACACCGTGACACCTCTCGGTGTCTGCAGGGTACGGTGAGGTGAAATGGTGTGAACGTTATGGCCGATGACCCAAAGGCACACCCCCAACACCTGTCAGTCTCTGCAGGGTGGGGGTGGGGTTGGCGTTACTTCAGTACTTCACTGCTATTCCTATTATGCATCGCTCTAACTCCTGCACTACTAATGCCAATGCCAGTAAGTCAATATTCAGCATTGACAAATGCTTGTTCCTTCTGTTCTTGCTCACTTACTTTGCACAGAGGTTGGTTGCCTTCACTGTGCCTTCCCTTACCTTAGTCCACTGTTCCTCCACCTTGCCCCAGTCATCCCCCACTAGGTTGTCTCTGAGGCATTCACCCATTTTTTTAAATATGTTCTCCTGATGTCCAGGACCCTTGTCCTTGTATAGTTGCTTCTGCTGATGTTTTTATGATGAACTACACTGTATGGTGATCACTGTCCCCAGATGATCTTCCACATTAATGTCTGCAGTACTGCCCAGTTTGTGAGCCTCAGGTCCCATATTGTCCCATCCTGAGTGGGCTCCTTGACTAGCTGCCTGAGAAAAGCCCTCTTCAGAGAGTCTAGGATGTCCCTGCTTCTAACTGAAGCTGTGGGTGGGAGGCTTCAGTCTACATCCAGCAGATTGAAGTCCCCCACGTGCGCCACCTCCCCTTTCTTTGCCATTGTGATAATGACTTCCCCCAGAGCCTTTTCCAGATTCTCCCCCGTGTAGGAAGTCTGTAGATCTCACTAGTGTGAATACAGGCTTCTGTTTCCATCTCCAGAGTGACCCACAGTACCTCCAACCCCTCCATGCCCCTTGGATTCCCCGTGTCTCCATCCCTTTGATCCCTTCCCTTACATACAGCACCACTCCTCCTCCTTCCTTCCCAGCCTGTCTTTCCTGAACTGAGTATAGCCTGGTATGTCCATGTCCCAGTCATAGTTTCCATTTTTTTCCTTAGTTTGCATCCTGGGGGACTTTACTACCCATGGATGCTCCCTTCTCTCTGCCTCAGTCTTGGGGGGAGGGGCAGTTTATGCCTCCTTTTTTCCTTCCTCTACCTCCCTAAGCTAGTTCAAATGTTCATCAAAGTAACATTTAAACCATCCATTGAGGACTATGGTTCCCCTCCCAGATGGATGCAGGTCATCACCCCTGTATAGGCCCTGATCACTATAGGTCAACCAAGGAAGGGGCTGGAGTAGAACAGTGAAACAGTCTAGGGAGGTCAAATTATGGAAAGCCATGTGTGCAAATGCCAGGAGCCTTAGCAACAATATGGAAGATCTGGAGGCTGTCATGGTGCAGTCAGACCTGGACATTGTGGCCAGCACTGAAACCTGGTGTAATGATAACCACAACTGGGAGATGGCCATACCTGGCTACAACATATTCAGAAGAGACAGAGCAGGCAGGAAGGAGGAGGAGTGGCACTGTATGTGAAAATGACATAAGGGCCACAGAGATCCAGGAGGAACAAAATGGGGAGAGATACATGGTTAAGCTGGAAAGGAAAATGGGAACTGCCATCTGCACAGGTGTGGTCTATAGACCACCAGCCCAGGAGGAAGAAACAGATAGGGAGCTGATGCTAGCCATCCAAAGGATGGCAGACAAGGGTGAGGTAGTACTGGTTGGAGACTTCAATATGCCAGATGTGGACTGGAGCATCCCAGCAGCAGCAGCATCAACTAGGAGCAGATTTATATTGGATTCCCTTCAGGGTGCCTTCCTCAAGCAACTGGTCATGGAACCAACTCGGCAGAAAGCAATTCTGGACCTTGTGCTCACAAACAGGGACAGTGTGATGGGGGTAACAGTGGGGGAGCACCTGGGAAACAGTGACCACCAGTCATTGTGGTTTGAAATCACAGAAAGAGCAGAACCAAACCACACAAAAACACGTATCCTGGATTTTAGGGGGGCAGACTTTTGGAAAATGGGGAGATACTTGAAAGAGGCATTAAGGGGAATGGAAAGTGGGCAGTATTTAAAATGGGGATTACAAGAACAACAGAATTATGCATTAAGCAGGTTAGCAAAAGGAAAAGGAAGAGGAGACCATTATGGTTTTCCAAAGAGGTAGCAAAGAAAGTGAAAGCTAAAATGACTGCATTCAGGCAATACAAAAAGACACAGGCAGAAGGGGATAGGGAGAAGTACCAGGAGAAGCAAAGGGAGGCAGGGAGGTCAGTAAGGGAAGCCAAAGCTCAGACAGAAGAACACATTGCAAAATCAGTGGGTAGAGGGACAAACCTTTACAGGTACATAAGGAAAAAGAAAGACAAAGGGAGGATAGTGAGACTGAAGGGGAGGATGGGGCCATGTGGAGGATGACAACAGTAAAGCTGACATATTGAACAGGTATTTTGCTCAGTCTTTACTGAGGAAGAGGAGGTAATGGGTCTGAAGGAGTACAAGGGTGAGAATGGTGCAGAAATGGACACAAGTCCCTTTCACGAGAAAGGGTCCTGAAGGAACTGGAAGTACAAGAGTTGATAAAGCAATGGGGCCAAATGGGTGCACCCTAGGGTCCTAAAGAACTAAGAGAGGTGGTGGCTGAACCTCTGGTTATCCTGTTTAGCCGATCACTGGAAACAGGGGAGGTACCCAAAGACTGGAGGATAGCAGATGTAGTCCCCTTATACAAAAGCGGGAACAAAGAGGAAGCAGGGAACTACAGACCAGTCAGCCTCACCTTGGTAGTGGGGAAGATCATGGAAGCACTACTGAAGGAGAGATTGGTGGAACATCTGGTTGTCAATGGACGACAGGACCCAAGGCAGCATGGTTTCACCAGCGGGAGGTCATGTCAGACCAACCTCATTGAATTTTTTGACTGGGTGACTAGGGAGATGGATCAGGGGAGGGCAGTGGACATGGCCTATCTGAACTTCAGCAAGGCCTTTGACACTGTGCCACATAGAAGACTATTACACAAACTGGGGAATATGGGTGTGGCAGGACAGTAGTGTGGTGGGTAGGTAACTGGCTGGGTGGCAGGATGAGAGGATGTGTGGCATGGCTGTCACTCCACAGAGGGAAGAGTGACAAGTGCAGTACCACAGGGATCAGTGCTGGGACCGGTCCTATTCAATATCTTCATCAGTGACATTGCACAGGACCTAGAAGGCAGAATTTCACTGTTCGCTGATGACACAAAGCTCTGCAACAGAGTAGACACACCAGAGGGTGTAAACAGAATGAGAAGGGACCTGCAGAAACTTGAAGAATGGTCAGGGGTTTGGCAGTTGAAATTCAATGCAAGGAAGTACAAGATAATGCATATGGGGCACACAAACCCTGGCACAATATATCAGTTGGGGGGTGAGGATATAGCATGTACCAAGCAGGAAAGGGATCTTGGGGTTATCATCTCTGATGACCTCAAGGCAGGGAAACAGTGTGACAAGGCAGCAGGTAATGCAAATAGGATGCTGGGATATAGGCAGGGCATCACCAGCAGGAAAAGGGAGGTCATAATTCCATATACAAGACACTAGTAAGGCCCCACCTGGAGTACAGTGTACAGTTCTGGAGACCATACCTACATAAGGACATAGACAGGGTAGAGAAGGTTCAGAGGAGGGCAACAGAGATGGTGCATGGATTGCATCACAAGTCCTATGAAGACAGGTTGAAGGAACTGAACATGTACTCCCTGGAGGAAAGGAGGAGAGAGGGATATGATAGAGACATACAAGTATCTCACAGGGAGGAACAGGGTGCAGGAATACACTATTTTTAAGTGAAAAGATGTTCCAGAACTAGATGGCATGGGATGAAGTTGGGGAGGAGGACGATTCAGAGGAAACATGAGGAAGAATTTCTTCACAGAGCGGGTGGTGGACAAGGAACACCCTGCCAGAGGAAGTGGTGGGGGCTGAAACAATCACGGGATTTAAGAATGCATGGGATAGACATAAAGGAATTCTGGCGGTCAGGGGTAAGGGGCAACAGACTTCTAGGAAAACATAAACTGAACTTACAAGCTCAAATGGGCAGACTGGGGAGGCCATAGGCACTTATCTGCCGACACTGTCTATGTATCTATGTAGCTATGTATATATTGTTCACCAGTCCCCAGTGTAGCCAAGTACCTTTTCTCTGTACCATTCCTTCAACCACATGTTGAAGTTCCTGGTGCATAGAACTCTTTCCTCCTCCCAGCTGTAGACCTGCAGCACCTCCGTGAAGGCCACTGAGTGCACTATCTGCCTAAGACCCCTCTCCACCCTACCAAACCCTATCCTCCCCCCAGTCATAGGCATGCAGCACCTCTGTGAAGGCCACTGAGTGCACTACCTCCCTAAGACCCTTCCCCACCTCCCTAAAATCTCCCTGCACAGGCCCAGCCACATCCCTAGCCAGCTGATTAGTGCCCAAGTACCTTCCTAAACTCTTTCTGCACAAATCCAGCCCATCCCTAGCCAGCTCATTAGTGCCCAGGCACCCCCCCCTAAACTCTTCCTGCACAAACCCAGCACCATCCCTAGCCAGCTCATTAGTGCCCAGGCACCCCCCCTAAACTCTTCCTGCACAAACCCAGCACCATCCCTAGCCAGCTCAGTAGTGCCCAGGCACCCCCCCCAAACTCTCCCTACACAAATCCAGCCCATCCCTAACCATCTCATTAGTGCCCAGGTACCTCTCTAAACTCTTCCTGCACAAACCCAGCCCCATCCCTAACCAGCTCGTTAGTGCCCAGGCACCCCCCCTAAACTCTTCCTGCACAAACCCAGCACCATCCCTAGCCAGCTCAGTAGTGCCCAGGCACCCCCCCAAACTCTCCCTACACAAATCCAGCCCATCCCTAACCATCTCATTAGTGCCCAGGTACCTCTCTAAACTCTTCCTGCACAAACCCAGCCCCATCCCTAACCAGCTCGTTAGTGCCCAGGTGCCCCCCTAAACTCTCCCTGCACAAACCCAGCACCATCCCTAGCCAGTTCAGTAGTGCCCAGGTACCCCCCTAAACTCTCCCTGCACAAACCTGGCCACATCTCCAGCCAGTTCATTAGTGACCAGATACCTCCCTAAACTCTTCCTGCACAAACCCAGCACCATCCCTAGCCAGCTCAGTAGTGCCCAGGTACCTCCCTAAACTCTTCCTGCACAAACCCAGTACCATCCCTAGCCAGCTCAGTAGTGCCCAGGTACCCCCCTAAACTCTCCCTGCACAAACCCAGCACCATCCCAAGCCAGTTCATTAGTGCCCAGGTACCCCCCTAAACTCTCCCTGCACAAACCCAGCACCATCCCAAGCCAGTTCATTAGTGCCCAGGTACCCCCCAAACTCTCTCTGCACAAACCCAGCCCCATCCCTAGCCAGCTCATTAGTGCCCAGGTTACCCCCTAAACACTCCCTGCACAAATCCAGCCCATCCCTAGCCAGCTCAGTAGTGCCCAGGTACCCCCTAAACACTCTCTGCACAAACCCAGCACCATCCCTAGCCAGCTCATTAGTGCCCAGGTACCCCCTTAAACTCTCCCTGCACAAACCCAGCCCCATCCCTAGCCAGCTCATTAGTGCCAAGGTACCTCCCTAAACACTCACTGCACAAACCCAGCCCCATCCCTAACCATCTCATTAGTGCCCAGGTACCCCCCTAAACTCTCCCTGCACAAACCCAGCACCATCCCAAGCCAGTTCATTAGTGCCCAGGTACCCCCCAAACTCTCCCTGCACAAACCCAGCCCCATCCCTAGCCAGCTCATTAGTGCCCAGGTACCCCCCTAAACTCTCCCTGCACAAACCCAGCCCCATCCCTAGCCAGCTCATTAGTGCCCAGGTACCTCCCTAAACACTCACTGCACAAACCCAGCCCCATCCCTAACCATCTCATTAGTGCCCAGGTACCCCCCTAAAATATCTCTGCACAAACCCAGCCCATCCCTAGCCAGCTCAGTAGTGCCCAAGTACCTCCCTAAACACTCCCTGCACAAATACAGCCCCATCCCTAGCCAGCTCATTAGTGCCCAGGTACCCCCCTAAACTCTCCCTGCACAAACCCAGCACCATCCCTAGCCAGTTCATTAGTGCTCAGGTACCTCCATAAACACCCCCTGCACAAACCCAGCCCATCCCTAGCCAGCTCAGTAGTGCCCAGGTACCCCCCTAAACTCTCCCTGCGCAAACCCAGCACCATCCCAAGCCAGTTCATTAGTGCCCAGGTACCCCCCCAAACTCTCCCTGCACAAACCCAGCCCCATCCCTAGCCAGCTCATTAGTGCCCAGGTACCCCCTAAATTCTCCCTGCACAAACCCAGCCCCATCCCTAGCCAGCTCATTAGTGCCCAGGTACCCCCTAAATTCTCCCTGCACAAACCCAGCCCCATCCCTAACCATCTCATTAGTGCCCAGGTACCCCCCCTAAACTCTTCCTGCACAAACCCAGCACCATCCCTAGCCAGTTCATTAGTGCTCAGGTACCTCCGTAAACATCACCTGCACAAACCCAGCCCATCCCTAGCCAGCTCAGTAGTGCCCAGGTACCTCCCTAAACTCTTCCTGCACAAACCCAGCACCATCCCTAGCCAGCTCAGTAGTGCCCAGGTACCTCCCTAAACTCTTTCTGCACAAACTCAGCCCATCCCTAGCCAGCTCAGTAGTGTCCAGGTGCCCCCCTAAACTCTTCCTGCACAAACCCAGCACCATCCCAAGCCAGTTCATTCGTGCCCAGGTACCCCCCAAACTCTCCCTGCACAAACCCAGCCCCATCCCTAGCCAGCTCATTAGTGCCCAGGTACCCCCAAATTCTCCCTGCACAAACCAGCCCCATCCTAGCCAGCTCATTAGTGCCCAGGTACCCCTAAATTCTCCCTGCACAAACCCAGCCCCATCCCTAGCCATCTCATTTAGTGCCCAGGTACCCCTAAACTCTCCCTGCAAAACCCAGCACCATCCCTAGCTAGTTCATTAGTGCTCAGGTGCTCCAAACATCCCTGCACAAACCCAGCCCATCCCTAGCCAGCTCATTAGTGCCCAGGTACCTCCTAAACCTTCCTGCACAAACCCAGCACCATCCCCAGCCAGCTCAGTAGTGCCCAGGTACCCCTAACTCTTTCTGCACAACCCAGCCCATCCCTAGCCAGCTCAGTAGTGTCCAGGTGCCCCCCTAAACTCTTCCTGCACAAACCCAGCACCATCCCAAGCCAGTTCATTCGTGCCCAGGTACCCCCCAAACTCTCCCTGCACAAACCCAGCCCCATCCCTAGCCAGCTCATTAGTGCCCAGGTACCCCCTAAATTCTTCCTGCACAAACCCAGCCCCATCCCTAGCCAGCTCATTAGTGCCCAGGTACCCCCTAAATTCTCCCTGCACAAACCCAGCCCCATCCTAGCCAGCTCATTAGTGCCCAGGTACCCCCTAAACTCTCCTGCACAAACCCAGCCCATCCCTAGCCAGTTCATTAGTGCCCAGGTACCTCCAAACTCTCCTGCACAAACCCAGCCCATCCCTAGCCAGCTCATTAGTGCCCAGGTACCCCCTAAACTCTCCTGCACAAACCAGCCCATCCCTAGCCAGCTCAGTAGTGCCCAGGTACCTCCCTAAACTCTTTCTGCACAAACCCAGCCCATCCCTAGCCAGCTCAGTAGTGTCCAGGTGCCCCCTAAACTCTTCCTGCACAAACCCAGCCCATCCCAAGCCAGCTCAGTAGTGCCCAGGTACCCCCAAACTCTCCCCGCACAAACCCAGCCCCATCCCTAGCCAGCTCATTAGTGCCCAGGTAACCCCCTAAACACTCCCTGCACAAATCCAGCCCATCCCTAGCCAGCTCAGTAGTGCCCAGGTACCCCTAAACACTCTCTGCACAATCCCAACCCCATCCCTAGCCAGCTCAGTAGTGCCCAGGTACCCCCTTAAACTCTCCCTGCACAAACCCAGCCCATCCCTAGCCAGCTCAGTAGTGCCCAGGTACCCCCAAACTCTCCCCACACAAACCCAGCCCCATCCCTAGCCAGCTCATTAGTGCCCAGGTTACCCCCTAAACACTCCCTGCACAAATCCAGCCCATCCCTAGCCAGCTCAGTAGTGCCCGGGTACCCCCTAAACACTCTCTGTACAATCCCAACCCCATCCCTAGCCAGCTCAGTGGTGCCCACGTATCTCCCTAAACTCTCCGTGCACAAACTCAGCCCCATCCCTAGCCAGCTCATTAGTGCCCAGGTACCCCCTAAACTCTCCCTGCACAAACCCAGCCCATCCCTAGCCAGCTCAGTAGTGCCCAGGTACCCCCCTAAACTCTCCCTGCACAAACCCAGCCCATCCCTAGCCAGCTCATTAGTGCCCAGGTACCCCCCAAACTCTTCCTGCACAAACCCAGCACCATCCCTAGCCAGCTCATTAGTGCCCAGGTACCCTCTTAAACTCTCCCTGCACAAACCCAGCCTCATCCCTAGCCAGCTCATTAGTGCCCAGGTACCTCCCTAAACACTCACTGCACAAACCCAGCCCCATCCCTAACCATCTCATTAGTGCCCAGGTACCCCCCTAAAATATCTCTGCACAAACCCAGCCCATCCCTAGCCAGCTCATTAGTGCCCAGGTTCCTCCCTAAACACTCCCTGCACAAACCCAGCCCCATCCCTGGTCTGCTCATTAGTGCCCAGGTACCCCCTAAACTCTCCCTGCACAAACCCAGCCCCATCCCTAGCCAGCGCAGTAGTGCCCAAGCACCTCCCTAAACGCTCCCTGCACAACTACAGCCCCATCCCTAGCCACCTCATTAGTGCCCAGGTACCCCCCTAAACTCTCCCTGCACAAACCCAGCACCATCCCTAGCCAGTTCATTAGTGCTCAGGTACCTCTGTAAACACCCCCTGCACAAACCCAGCCCATCCCTAGCCAGCTCAGTAGTGCCCAGGTACCCCCTAAACTCTCCCTGCACAAACCCATCCCCATCCCTAGCCAGCTCATTATTGCCCAGGTACCCCGCTAAACTCTCCCTGCACAAATCCAGCCCCATCCCTAGCCAGTTCATTAGTTCCCAGGAGGACACTGACATCTAGGTCCCCCTCCTGCTCCCCACTCTAACAATTCTTAGGATCTGCTTTCTACCCCTCTAAGCCATGGAGGTTAGGTAGGCACCTCAAGTCCATCTTTCCCTCCCTTCCTGTTCCCAAATCTAACCCCCAACGATCAAGTCCCCTACCAGAAGTTGCTCCCTCCTCTGTTTTTTGGTCCTCCCCTCCCACCTTGGGGTCTCCCCTATAGAGGAACACCACATTCTCCCTGATCACTACTGTGGGTGCCTGCTGCTCTCTTCCCTGTCCCACCAGAGCAATGAATGATTTTTGTAGTGGCAAAGGCAGAGGAATGTATCTCTGAACCCCCACCCTTACACTCCCAGAGCCCACCACAGTCCTCTGGGGCAACAGTGGTAGACTGAGTGACCCCTGGGTGGTGAAAGAGGTCCCATGAATCCTAGCCAGCTCAGCCTGGAGTGCAGCAACCTCTCTCAGCCCAGGTAGTTGCCACTGATGGCTCTGTTCAGCCTATCACTGGATACAGGGGAAGCCCCAGAGGACTGGAGGAGGATGACTATGGTCCCACTTCACAAAAATAGGATTAGGCAAGAGGGAGGAAACTACAGACCTGTAAGCCTGACTTCGGTGGAAGGCAAACGTATGGAAATGCTGCTAAAAGAAAGAATTGTGGAATACCTTAAGATCAGTAGATTACAGGGTTCAAGGCAGCATGGGTTCATGAGGAGGAGATCTTGCCAAACAAACCTGATCAAGTTCTTTGACTGGTTGACCAGGGAAGTGGATTAGGGAGGAGTGGTGGATGTGGTGTACCTAAATTTCAGTAAGACCTTTGACAAAGTTCCACACAGGAGGCTGGTAAGCAAGTTGGGCAGCCTGGGAGTGGGACCAAAGGTAGTAAACTGGATATGTAGCTGGCTAAGTAATAGGAGTCAGAGTGCTTTATTTTGTTATTTATTGAAATGTTTCACCAGGAAGGCACGCTGAGCAACAAGTCTCTCATCTCCCGGTGTGACCTGGGAGGTAGGGGAACATAAGGATAGTTTACAGAGATTTGGTACACAGTATAAATTTACAGTAGATTGCACTCAAATAATTTGAGCAGATTGTACAGGAGTAATGAAATAGTGGGATGCTAACAGTTTGAACTAGATAGATACTACGCCAACGCTTTTGGACTAGATAGATACAACAACACAAAATAACATTTAGGCATGCACTAAATGATGCGTAACTTTGTAGCTAGAAAATGGCTGAATAGAATTGTTGTTGTTTGATATAGGGAAGTTAGTGATGAGTAAACACAGGCAGAACAAGTTGGCTAAGGTATAACAGAAGTGCAAGTTAACTGTAAGTGCAGTAGAGATTAGGGGTCAGCCATAGCTAGGGCTATGTAAGGGGGAGAAGGGAAAGTGAAAGAGAGGTAGGTATGTCGATAGGCAGAGAAGCGGGGTGGTGGTGGAAGGGGGTGGAACGAGGAGGAGCAGAAAGGTCTGCTGGGACCTGACCCCTCCAGTGTGCTGAGGACCCTGCCTGCACAAGGCAGGGGTCAATCATGACAGGAAGGGAACAGATTGTGGCAGCGAGAGGCAGAGTATGATAGGAGGGAAGCAGGGTTGTAGGCAGCGAGGGGGAATAGACTTCAGAAGAACAGAAGAGAGGGTGAAGGTGAGAGAAAAAAGAGGCTGGGATCCCAGACCTTCAAAATGTGTAGAAGTGGAGGGAAGAGTTGGATTAATGGTGTAAGGAGAGGGTAGGGACTGGCCCTTGGAACAACTTTGGCTGATAGAGAAATCACCGTAAGAGAACAATGGAAGGTCTGAAAAGAAGGAATTGGGGGAAGAGAAGGAATGCTGGTTTTTAGGTGGGTGGGGGGGTGGAGCTGCAGCAGGGGCATTGCATGGGTACTGAGTGGGGTAGGGTTTGTCAGGGGCTTAGAGGGGGGAGTTAAGGAGGGTTGTAGCAGGAACAGCTAGGTGCAAGGAAGTTTTTAAGGGCAGAGCTGATGGAGTAGTTGGAGGATGAGTGACAAATGTTAAGGGGGAGGGAATTCCATATTTTAGGGAGGTGGTAAGAGTAACCGGATTGGCCGATGAGGGTGGCTCTGTGGGGGACTGCCAGAGTACAGGAGTGAAGTGTAAATGGGGTTCCATTGGAAGAAGGCAAGGTAACCAGCGGGGTGCCACAGGGGGTCAATACTGGGACTAGCCCTCTTCAATGTCTTTATTAATGACATCGCAGAGGGGCTGGAAGGGAAGGAATGCCTGTTCACAGATGACACAAAAATCTGCAATGGAGTGGCCAAACTGGGGCGGGGGTGGAAAAAATTAGAGAAACCAGAAAAGCTGGAAATAGGTCAAAAGCTTGGCAGTAATGCCAAGAAGTGCAAAATTGTGCATATAGGGTACAAAAACCCTAAGGCAGTGTACCAAATAGGGGGAGGTAATGGCAACCACAAGTCAGGAAAGGGTCTGATGACCCGAAGGTAGCAAGGCAGTGTGATAGGGCAGAAGGGAAGGTGAGTAGAATGCTGGGGTGCATAGGGAGGGGTATTACCAATAGGGAGTAGAACGCTGGGGTGCATAGGGAGGGGAATTACCAACAGAAAGAGGGAGGTACTGTTACCCCTGCATAGATTGATGGTGAGGCCCCACCTAGAGTACTGTGTTTCAGTACTGGAGGCCCCATCTCTGGAAAGACATAGATTGGGTGGAACCAGTACAGAGGAGGGCAACCAAAATGGTGCATGGCCTGCAATCAGAGCCCTATGAGAAAAGACTCAGGGAATTAAATATGTACTCTCTAGAGGAAAGGAAGGAAAGAGGATATATGATAGGAACATTCAAATACCTCAGGGGTATAAATAGGGTACAGGAGGTTGGTATTTTTCACAAAAAGAGATATTCACCACTAAGTGACAGCATCACTACAGTGATGCGTGGTGACATCACCCACGTCATCACATGACCAACCCATGGACATAAGAGGTATTTGGCGGTGGCTCCTCAAGCGCTACCAGATTCAAAAGTCACAAGAAGTCGAGGAGCAAAGAGACTGAGTGGACACCAAACAAGTAAGTCCACTCTTTCCTAAGAAATTTGTTTCAAATATGAGTTTAAAAAATGAGCAAATGAGGCAGACAAACAGAGCTCTAAGAGAAGTATAATTTCACAACTGTATCTGACATCATGTAACTAAAAGATGAATGCATAACAACATGAAAGCATATGAGAAAAAGAGTGTTTTATATACTAGCAGCAGAGGTTACAAATATTGTAATTGAACGCAGATAAGAAAACCGGATAAGAGAAAACAAACTCATGAAAAAATAGAGTGGGAGACAAACCCTGAAAGTTACAAACAACATTTATTAACCATTGGAAGTCATGTAAACATGTAAAAGAGTTTTTGTAAAGAACGACAAGAGCATAGCAACAGCAGAACTAAGGATTTAAGTAAAAAGTGATTTCATACTGGTGGCAAAGTTTACAAATCAATAAAATTCATTATAGATACAACAAACAGACCAGAGAAGCGGACCTGTGAAAAAAGGTATAAGCGTTATTTAACATACTTATACCATAAGAATAGACATAAGGTGATAAGGAAGTTATCATAAAACAGTTTAAAATTGCTTAAACTTTAAGATTCATTGTGTATTTAACAGAAAGAAATGATCAACATCTAGAGAAATTAAGCACACAGTGATGGAAATGATGCGCTCATGTCTCAGTGCTCATGGATCAGGTGACAACCTATAACCTGGAAACATTATTAACAGAATAAAATATTGTTTAAATATAGATATAAAATTTGTACTTTTTAATGTTTTCACATGTAGTAAAGAAATTTAAGAAGTGGCAAGAATCAAGGGCAGACAGGGAACCGATGAGCCAATTTAAATGACAGGTAGCGTCTTTAAGATACTATCATGAATACAGGTGTTCTGATATGTGATGTAACATAATAAGTTCACTTTCATTCATTTTTATAAAAATATTTTGAAATTATATTCGCATGAGAAAAAGCATAACGTTTTAGAGAAAAAAAAATGGAGAGTATCTGAATTGTTGAATTGGTATAAAAAGATGAATGGGCATTTAGCTAAAATAATGTTTAAATATTGAAAACATAAACATATTTTACTTTGAATTTTGAGTTCCCCAGAAGAAGCCTATTGACAGGCGAAATGTTAGGACTTGGAGAAAAGGAAAAAAAACTAACCCTTTTCAAACAACTTTGTGTATGAGCATTAAATTGCTTGAGCGGCCGGAACAAACTTTTCTTTGAACTTTAAATAACCCAATATTGGTCAGCTGCACCACTTACTGAACAAATAGGAATAGAAAGAACAATAAGGAACTGGTGAGCTTCCTCGGGACACCTCCAAAACAAATCCCAGCTCTGGACAGACATGGATTGGGTGGAAGCAGTACAAAGGAGGGCAACCAAAATGGTCCATAGGCTGCATGAGAGCCCTACAAGGAAAGACTCAGGGAATTAAATATGTACTCTCTGGAGGAAAGAAGGGAAAGAGGAGATATGATAGAAATGTTCAGATACCTTGGGGGTACAAATGGGTTAGAGGAGTTGATATTTTTCATAAAAAGAGGTGCTCAAGGACAAGGGAACATAATATGAGGCTGGGGGGCTCAATGGGATGTGAGGAAGTACTTCTTCATGGAAAAGGTGGTGGTGGGTGTTAAAACCGGTGGCAGGATTCAAGCATGCATGGGATAGACACAAGGGAAACTTAGTACAAGGGCCGGGGGGGGTAAAGGCCAGCGATCGAGTGGGGTCTGAGGTAGCACATTAGGGAGGGAATGTTAGGGCACACTGAGGGGGGCATGGAGGTCCTTTTCTGATGACTTCTGTGTTTCTATATTTATATTTAGTAGTATTAAATTACTAATATTATTTCAGTCAATCAATACAGATACACTATACCTCTTATCCTGTGTACAGTGTACTCTTGTACCGAAGCGTTCAGAGGGAGCATTCCACTTTAGTGCTAGAGGGCGAACAGCATAATGAAACTAAAAAAACAAACTCTATAATCTTATCTAAACATGAGTGATTTTATAAGATAATAGGGCCCCTGAGAGTTTGTCTCTTATGGTATGAGACTGCTCTCATGAGGGTTAGGCAGACAGAACTGCTCAGCTTCCCGTCACAGTCCTCTTGTCCAAACCTCAGGCTTGTAGTCTCTTACACCGTAAGAGACACCCCTCGGAGGCAGTATTAACTTGTAATGGCTGACACCTACAAGTAAGCCCAATTATTTATTTATTTATTTATTTATTAAGGAAATCTTATTGTTTATCTTTAGGAAATTACTCAGTTGAATTACCTTTTCATGGGCTATTATAATTTTAGAGACCTGTTCACTATTAGTATATGACTCATTGGTGTACTAGGACTACAGTGCTTGTTTACATATAGTTTATTATTTTTGAATACTTTGCAGGTGAAGCCTCAGAAAGCAAGGAAGACTTGGTACTGTTGGGGGAGACTGAAATGTTTACAATGAGATTAAGGCGATAAGATGAATAAGACTTCAGTAGAAAACTACACAGTTACTAATTACAGAAAATAATGTGTAGTAATAACATTCTGAAAAAGTGGAACCATGTTAAGTTTTCTTTTAAATTGTCATGTAATTTTATGTACTGATACAACAAATAGTACTGATATAGTGTACTGTTACAAAAAATAGCATTGATACTATATATTTAATGTTTTCAAACTGTCACAATGAAAAAGTGTATCAATATCAAGTTTCAAGTTTATTTCAATGTATATTATAAAAATACAGTATAACACATGTTACAAAAGTTTAAAAATACATACATACATACACCATTTAAACAAGTAATAGAGTTCAAAATGCATTCAGATTTTTAATAATCTAATAGACGCTATTGTAAATCGCATTACATTATAATTGTGTCATTAGTATTTAAAGGGAAACATCCATGTAGGATTTAATTTATCAATATTGTTACCAATGGAAATCTGCTTTACATAAGCTCTTGACCAAACCTGTAACACTTTTAGAGCCAGGAATTATAACCCATTTAGTTGCCCCTCCCTTTGTAGCTGCAAGCATCCATTTTCTAAATCACAGGCACAGGAAATTACATCACATCAGGGGAAAATACATATAGCCGATGAATTGTTTAATCAGGAAAGGCACACTAAGCTGAAGCTTGATTCCAGGTGTGACCTGAGACCACAAGAAGGTTAAGTGACTTGCTCAGGGTCACATAATAATGCAAGTGGGGACTGTAGAATTCAAAGCCAGGTCTGCAGCTCAGAGCCTTAAACCACTGTGCTATACTGCCTCCTTGAAGCTGAGTGAAATGTGTTGTGCCTATGTGATTTACAAAATATTCTGCTACTGTGTTAACACTGTAAATCATTTTTATACATGTACCTATTTAGTTCCAGTATTTGTTGGCACTGAAGTAGTTGTGTTTTGCTTTTTTTGTTGGCATCATGTTATGTCATTTGTAGGAGTGTGATCCAGTGGCTAGAGCACAAGCATGGAGCCCAGGAGATGAGAGGTTCAAATCTCAGTAAAGTCAAATACTAACTGTGTGACCTTGAGTAAGTCACATAACCTCCCAGTGCTCCTGTCTACCTAGCAGTAGAAATAAATAGCAGTAGGACCCCATTGTAAATGAGGTGGAATATGTCAACTGGACTATCCTGGGTAAATAAGTCATTAAAAAAAGAAAAAAAGAAAAAAAATTAAAAAAATTGTTTTGTGTTGATGTATGATAGATAGGATAGATGGCTGTCGGTAGAGGACCCTTCTGAACATAAGTATCAGAACCTATAGGTGTGGGTGGGGGTGGACACCCCCCAGTTTTGCCCATGAGTACTCAAAGTGCCCCTTTAATGCATGCAGTGTCAGAAGGGAAGCAATCATAGTCTCTTATTACTACAGTGCCCCCCACACACACATACATACTCACTGTTCTGACACTACTCCTTCTGAAGGTTGCAAAATAAAAAAAAAATCTTTATTTGAATACCATCCAGAAATACGTTTTCTTTCACTAAAGTGAAAAAAAAAAAAACAGCATTTTTTTTCATTTCATGATTCCAACTGTTTCATTCTGTCTTTCCAGCAGGAAATCTCCAGTAGCCCCCTTCTTTTTGAGATAAAATATGTTCACTTCCCTGATGCTCCCAGTTGCAATCACTAAATTATTGGGTAGCTGGTTGTGACAGCTTCATCAAAAGGCCCAGCCTCTTCAGGATTAGAGACAAGTTCACATCCCCAGGGACTGTTTTTTCTTTTCCTGTTCGCTTCAAGGAGGCAGTATAGTGCAGTGGTTAAAGGCTCTGAGGTGCAAACCTGGAGACCTGGGTTTGAATCTCACAGTCCCCCATTGCATTAATATGTGACCCTGAGGAAGTCACTTAACTTTCTTGTGGTCTCAGGTCACACCTGGAATCAAGCTTCAGCTTAGTGTGCCTTTCCTGGTTAAACGGTTTATCGGCTATCTGTGTTTTCCCCTGATGCGATGTAATTTCCTGTGCCTGTGATTTTAGAAAATGGATGCTTGCAGCTACAAAGGGAGGGGCAACTAAATTGGTTATAATTCTGGCCCTAACAGTGTTACGGGTTCGGTTAATAGCTTATGTAAAACAGTTTTCCATTGGTAACATTATTGATGCATTTAATCCTACATGGACATTTCCCTTTAATAAGAACTGTAACTTTTCTTCCCTGTTCCTATTGTCAAGTGTTGACAGAAAAGGAAAAAGCCATTTTTCTCTTAAACTTGTTAAATTTTCACAATCCAATAGGATATGGCTTGTATTCCATTTTATTTATTTATTTATATAGGAAATCAGAATTACAACCATTTGAGTCACAGACTCGTTTCCAAAGGCTCCATGTCAGAATAAAACATAGACATCCATACAGTACGTACATAGAATAAGTGTGGGTGAGCAATCATACAGAGTATAAGTACAATCAGCACAGGTTAATGCCTGTACATTTGGTAGCTAAAACAGGGCAGAGTTATTGACATACTTACCTAATGAGTGGTTAAGACCTATACAATTGGTAGCTAAAGCAATGCATGATATGAGTTGGTAGTAAGCCACCTCAGGGAGGCCTTGTCTTATACATACTACAATGCATTCATAGTCCAGTGCAACTATATGGTAACTGAGGGAGGTGAGGAGCCTGTAGGCTGGAAATAGTGAAGGCTCTCTGCTGCCTGGCCAAGGGCAGGTACATGGCCTAGCAGTGTGGTGCAGGATCCACAGGTTACCAGTTACACTGGCATTGACATGAGGACAGGATATGGGCCCTGAAGGCAGCTTTAAAAGGACCTAGATTGGTGAGTGATGTGATGTCCAGTGGGAGGGCATTGTACCAGGATGGAGCTCTAAGGGGGAAGGATTGTTGGGCCAGGGTGGTCCTGACCCTAGGCACCTTCCAGATAGTTTTTTGGGGGAGTCCATGTGGATGCTGAGATGGTGGCTGCCTGAAGAGAAGCAATGACACCTATTGGGGTCAAATCCAGGTGGATTTTTTTGGTGAAGAGACAGGTCTGGTATAATAGTCTTTCCTGAAGGGAGAGGATATTGGTGAGCGTGTATAGGGTGCAGGTATGTGTATTTCTGTCAGAGAGGAGCCGGCAGGCCTTATTGATGACTACTTGTATTTGATGAACTGCTGTAGTGTCGGTGGCAGCATAAATTGTGAGGCCATAGTCCACCAGCGATAAGACTGAGGAGATAATGGCTAGGTGAAGTGCTTCAGGTGGCAGGCAGTCTTTATGTCTGTAAAGGAGACCAATGCGGGTGTTGGTGACGGAGGTGAGGATTTTTATATGTTCATGGAACGAGAGGGAAGAGTCAAATGTAATACCTAGATACTTATACTTTTGGACCTTTTCCAGTGGATGAGGGAGACGGAGAGTATTTCCAGGGGGAAATTCTTTGATCTGTTTTGGCAGTGGGCATAGAGCATCATCTTAGTTTTTTTAATGTTGACCACCAATCTGTGTTCAGCAAACCAGTGTTCAGGCTGAGAGGAGGAGTTTTGTAAAGTATGCTGGAGAGAGAGAGAGGATCAGCACATGCGGCATAAAGAACAGCGTCATCAGTGTAGAGGATTTGCTCTTACAATCTATCCCTGATTTCCATAAATCCATCTGTAAACCCCTTATTGACATCACATCTCAGATTAGCCAGTGTTTTATAGTGCAAGTTATTTTTGCATTTTTATGTATATTCTTCCCTCTTATGTGTGTTTTTTATTTTCTTATAGTTTTCAAAATTCACTGAAGATGAAATTCACGATGACTCTTACACTGTATCTTGTATTCTTTGTAGTGCATATTTTGCATGATATTAATATTATCTACAAAATTCAGTTGTGCAGTAGTTACTAGTCCAATTTTCCTCAGCCAATTATCTAACCCTCTTGACCATGTCCAATTTTTTATCTGTACACTTTCTCTGGTCACTGGTATCTTACTATCATTCTAACAGTTATATAAAATTGGATTTAATGCTTTATTATGGTACATTTTTATGACATATTTAACCTGACGATTTAATACCTTAGATTTTAAGGACAGAGTCCCTGTTTCTGCCCTAACAAATTCCGCTGGAATAAACTGAGGAAGATTCAGTGTTAATCTGATAGATACATTTTGAATCAGTTCTAGTGTAGTCACCTCTTTTTGTTTTCCACAGACTTCAGAGGCATATAGGACTGTAGATTCTGTTTGAAATGTTTCTAATAAGGCTGAACCTGAATTGTTGACATATTGCTTTGTAAACTTATTTATAGCCAAAATTATCTATCTTCCCCTGTTATATGTGGTTTCCATATTATTTTATTATTATGTAATGGGACACCCAGGTATGCATAACTGTCAACTTCTTCTATATTTGTATTATTCAGTGTCCATTTATAATTTACATTTTTCAGTTTATTTAAGTATCTTAGACTTATCTACATTAACAGTTAACTGCAAACTAGTCAATGTAGATACCACATTGGACAAAGCCTGCTAAAGCCCACTCACTGTTTTAGATACTAATACAATGTCATCTGTGTATAACATTATACTGTATTTAAGCTGATATCTACAATCTTCTGGGCATCAGTATTGCATCTATCCAACCTGTATACAATCTGATCTATATACAGGTTGAAGTGCAGAGGGCTAGCAAGCAGCCCTGTTTTACTCCCTTATTGACAGTTATTGGTTCTGTCAACTTTCCATCTGTCCAGTATCTTATTTGAACTGAGGTATCTGTATATAATTTCACTATTGGGGCTAATAGCCTACTATCTATGCACCATGCTGTTAGGATTTCCCACAAGATCTTTCTCTTCACGTTATCAAAAGCTGAAGATAAATCCCCAAATGCCAAGAATAATGGTTGTTTTCCATCTTCAAATGTTCTGATCAGATGATCTAATATGAATATACAATCAACTGTTGAATGCCTTTCTCTGAAGTCAAATTGTCGATTACTTGAAATATTATTTTTGTCTACCCAAAATAAAGTTCCTGCAGTAGGATTTGCAAGAAGATCTTTGCTGAAATATTCTGTAAAACTATTGGATGATAATTACTGGGTAGATACTTACTACTTTTTATGGCTGCATGGGCGGAGCCCTGCAGACGTTTTGCATGTAGAAAAGGGCTGACATCATGTTTTCTGTCCGTGGAACTGTTTTTCCCCCACCTGACCCTCCCCCAAGAAGCAATCCACCCATGTTGTCCCTGTGGACTGCAGCACTGCACTAAATCACAGTGGGAGTTTTTTTTTTTTTAAATGGACGTTTTTTAAAAGCACCAACAGCCAGCCCAGCACCTCTCCCCCTCCATCTCCATCAACCACAAGCTTCCATCCAGTCACCACTTACTTTCATTGTTCTGTGCGCCAGCTCCAGCGCTCCTCCCAGGGGGAATCTGCCTGTCTGACTGCTGCTCGGAGTCTGTGACTGAAAACAAATGGCTGCAGCCAGCCATGGAGAAGTGGAGTTCTAGCGGGGCTTTGTGACAGCTCTCTGCCACCACATGGGCTCACATCACTGCTCTGTTCCAAAGTAGAGCACCAGCCCATCTTAGGACCCTACGACCGTCGCCGCGGCAGCAGCTCCATTCACTCATAACACCGACAAATACAGTTCATGGCATTTACTACAGATTACCCATGATTTCATTTTCTGTCTTTTGAAATAATGCCATTTTGTCCATGTTGTTATTCTGTGTTGCGTTTTGATGTCAACCTGCTTCTCAGTAGCTTTCTTTTTGAAAGCAAATGGCTGCAGTCAGCCACGGAGAAGTGGAGACCTAGCGGCGCTTTGACAACCCGCTCCCCCAACTAGTTAGTCAAACATACCTGCTGCCGCACTGACAGCTCTCAGCCACCACATGGGCTCACGTCACTACTCCGTTCCAAAATAGAGCATCAGCCTGTCTTAGGATGCTATGACCGCTGCCGTGGCAGCAGCTCCATTCACTCATAACACCGACAAATACAGTTCATGGCATTGCAGGTTTTGCCAGAGGCATTCGACGTGGGTGCGCTTTCTATTCAATTGGGTTTATAATTCAGCTCACAGAAAATGAGATGCGCATATCAAAACACCAGACATTTAAGTTAACCTGCTCACAGGAAATGAAACAAGAACTGCTTATTTCCTACCACGTTATGCAACTGAAATCGGATTTCACACAATACAAACGTCTTGTCCTCCTGTGTAATGCAGGAAAACAATTTTAACATGCCAAACTGTGACGTGTGGGAAACTGATTAACTTTTACACAACCCTACTACTATATATTCACAAAATAAAAAAAATATAGATATGTTAATATAGTAGTAAACATTTTGTAAGGTTATAAGGTCTCTTTTTTTTGTAACAACATTTCCCTCACAAAACCTTTTGTTTCTGATAGGTCTCTTCTCTCACATGAATATTCAATTGCAGATTTCCACCTTTTTGCTTTTTTTTCTTGGCACTTCACGGCACTATTTTAGTTTGTTGGTGGGACAGGTACTATTGCATCTGTAGTGAAGCTGTATTCCATGAGGAATTTATGATTTTATGTATTATTTTACTGTCCTAGGTCATGGCAGCATAATGCCCTGTCATTCAAGATAGCAAAAGGCAACCAGTCGCTGACACCTGCAATGGGCAGTCTGTTCTTGTATTTGGCATTGTTTTGCAGTTTCTTGGATGAATTGATTTGTATTTACACACATTTATTTTTGTTCAATGTGTTATGGAGTAATGACGTGTTCTGTTATTTGTTATGGAGTGTTGGTCTGTTGTCATCTCTTCCTAGGCTTAATATCACAAGGATGAGAAATACAGCTTTGTTTTATGGACCAAAGGGACCCTGAAGAATGATGTAGTCTGACAGACAGAGCTCATCGGAGCTGCTGGAGGACTAGTTTCTGCACAAATTCATTCTTGTGCTACAGACTGCAGCAACAGAGCTCTTCGGGGGCTCAACTTGAATTTTATTAAGATTTGTGCCAGTCGGGGACTCCCGACTTGAGAGAGCTCTTGTCTCCTGCAATTTGAATCTCGATTTAGGCACCAAGTCCCTCTTGCCGATTGCCCCACTGGGCTACATAAAAGGGTCAGTTTCCCTGCTGTTGACTGCAGACGGAGCTCATTGGAGCTGTTGGAGGACTAGAGTCTGCACAAATTCATTCTTGTGCTACAGACTGCAGCAACAGAGCTCCACTGGGGTTCAACTTGAATTTTATTAAGATTTGTTGCAGTCGGGGGCTTTGACTTGAGAGCACTTGTCTCCTGTGATTTGAATCGATTTAAGGCGCATGTCCTCCTGTTGATCGCCCCACTGGCTACATAAAAGGGTCAGTTTCCCCTGCTGCTGACTGTAGACTGAGTCATCGAGCTGTTGAGGACTAGTTTCTGCACAAATTCATTCTTATGCTACAGACTGCAGCAACAGAGACCCACGGAGCTCAACTTCAATTTATTAAGATTTGTGCCAGTTGGGGCTCCGACTGAGAGAGCTGCTGTCTCCGCATTTTGCATCCATTTAGGCACAAAACCTTCCCGCCGGGGTTAGAAGGCTTCAATCATACAATATCTAGGTAATTTGTCAAGGGGGGGCAGTAAGTGCAGAGCAGGGATTTCATAGCAGTGCTAGTGGTCCCTGGAATAATTGAGCATGTTAATTTCTTTTAATGTTTGCCACTGTTCCAGATGCCCAGGTGTGATTAACGGCTCCTTAAGATCTTGCACCTAGCAGTACAATGTTAGGCATCACACAATGGACTAAATATGAGTCTTTAGCACACCATTATCTACCCCCAGCTAATCTCCTGGCTCTCAGCAGGTGATGTTAAGTGCCCTTGTTTTGTAACAATGTATTTAATTACATCTAGTCTTGGTGTAACTTTAAACAGAATTTACCCTCAGAATTGGCAATATGACTCAGAAAAGATTGCTCTTGGTGCATTAACATTCCATATTTTCCACAGCAACTGACTACATTACCCTCATAAACATACAATTTGACACTAGGTAAGGACCACAGGGGCCATCCTAGTCTGCCCATTTTCTTCACAAACTTCATTATGCAGCCGTGGTGGATCTGACAAGATTTTATTTTATGAAGTAGGAACAATTCTGCTGTTTTCCATGATTGTGGGATCTCTTCTGTTTCTATGATATAAACAGTTTACCAAAACATTCCTATCTACCATTCCACGTCATCCTGATAAAATTCTGCAGGAATGCTATCTGTGCCTGATGCTTTATTCTTTTTCTGTGCACAGATAGCTTTATTTATTGCTATATTTGCAACTTTATATTCAGCAGGACATTACCATTTTTCTTGTGTTCTTGTTTCTACAACAACCTCTTCTGTACAGATTTGATTGGAGTCGTACAACTTTTAAAAGTGTATAATCCATTCCCTTTCAGGGATATTTGCATCTGTGTTTCTATTATAACATTGTTCTGCATGTGAAATTGGTTTCCAGAAATCTTGTGTATTCTTTTCATGTATTGCTGTTTGCATTAGTGACCATAGCCTTTTTATTATGATTACTTTTCTTCTTTTTGATGAGTGTTCTATATTCCCCTCTTAAAAGTCTAAGACCCATGTTGTAGTTAACATCAGCATTTTTTCTGTATAGTCTGGACACTTTATTTAAAAATATCTTGTTTCCCACAATGTTTGTCATGCCATGGAAATCTCCTAAGTATTTTTGATTCTTTCCTGTCAATGTGTGCATTTATTTTTATCTTTTTCTTTTATATAAGAATTTAGGTTCTCACGCTTTTTAATAATACTGTTTCCTGCTGTCTCTAGAAGAGATTTCTTAATCAGCAGGACTCATTGCACTGTAAGTTATCCATTTTTTCTTTCACTAATGGGTCCGATCTAATTCTTTTCTTTGTAATTGTTAAGTGATGGTTTAATTAACTTTCTCTAGCTCTATCATACTTTTCAGAACAATATTCGAGATTGAATGTTCGAGATAAGACAGTGATCAGATAAACTTTCCAACAATACTTCAAAAGTGCCTGTTTTCCAAAATAGTGGAATATGAACCAGTGCCAGATCTAACAAAGACCCTCCTCTTTTAATAGGGAAGGTCATTTCTCCTAGTCTGTCCTCCCTCATCCTTCCATTTACAATACGGAGGTTATGCTTAACTGTAAACCTCAAATCATGTCACATTTGTTGTCCTTCTTTAGTTCCTTAGAGTGTCTTTAAAGGGATATCATAATAATAACCCATGTCTTTAAAGTTTTTAAATAAATGAAGTTTGTTTTGATTTCCCAAATGAGTGTTCCAGTCTCCCATCAATATGGTATGTTTATATTCCATATGAAAACAATATCCATCCAGAAACTAATGATAATTCATTTAACTGAGTCTCATATTCAGCATTGTTCAATGAAGGTGCCAAATACACATTTACCAACATGAATACGTCTCTATTCCCTGTCACAATTTCAAGGGCAATCTAAATTGAATATATTGAGGTTACAGCTTTCACTATAGTCATTTTATTTTTTGTATTCAGTAAAACCATCAGGCCCCCTTTATGTCTCCCTTTTTGATGATTTTTCCCCTGGTATAGCTACTTTATTATATCCTTTAAAGTTTACTTGATCATTAGCTTCTAGCTAGGTTTCCTGTTCCAGTACTATATCATACTTATTAAACAGAGTTTACCATGTAACTTCATCAGGTTTTCCACTTATGCCCGCAACATTCCATGAAAGAATTCTTACACCTTTTTTACAAGGGGCCTTGATGGTTTTCTGATTTCAATCTGACAAAACTATTATTGCATCATCTGATGTTGGTTCAAATGAATCTGTTGATAAAGTATGTCACAATTAAAAAATGTGCGTTAATAATATACTGAAAAAGGTTCAAATACTGTTACTATGTGCAGATCAGTATCAACACAAAAACAGTAGAGTCCGAGCTAACTCTTACTACCAAGCTTTCATTTAAAAAAAAAAAAAGCTGAAGTCTCTAAGATTAACACTTCAAATGTTACAGCTTTCCAATTATAATTTCAAGTATAATAAAATATAGCAACAGATTACAGTATATGTGGAAATGGTCAGAAGATGCTAGTGGTTGTTCTAAGAAAGAGCACATTCATTTTTATGTTGATTGCATGCATGCGCAAGAAACATGTTGCGACAGGTTTGTACATAAGCAGGTTGTGGAGGTTCGGCACTGTTGTGGCCAATGCCCCCACAGCCTGCAGAGGCCTCCCCCGGTTCCCCCAATGCCGTGGCACCCTGCTGCTGACACTAGTTCAGCCAGCGTGCCACAATTTTCTGAAAAAACAGCCGCTGCAATCAGGGGCCACCTCGTCATTGCAGCGTCTGTCATCCACTGCAATGAGGGAGTGACCCGTCATTGCAGGGAGAGATGTAAACCCTGAGATTGTTTGTGAACATGGTGGTGGCTTGCCGCCATGTTCACAAACAATAGAATTATCACCACCATTTTTAGTTGCCGGCGGGCCCCAATCCCGTCGGCATTCTGTCTGCCCCAGTTTTGTTCCTGCCGATGGGGTGCCCAATCCCCATTGGCTGTAGTAATCCCTGTTTGTTTTGTTGCCGATGAGGCCCACTCCCGCTGGCATTCTGTCACCCATTTTTCCTGCCGATGGAGTGCCCAATCCCGTCGGCATAACGATACCCGCCCCTTTGCGGCAGAGGGTGCCCAGTCCCGTCAGCTACTGCTGCCCCAAAAAGAAAGCCTTTGCTGGCACACTAGACCCACCCAGTGTGCCAGAGGCCCCTGCAAAGTAAAACGGTCCCGCTGATGTCTGTTTTTTTCCCCTGGAAAGCAGGGAACTGTCCTCGGCGCTGCCCTGCCTCCCACCCACCCACCACTGCACCCCTGCCTCCCCACACCCCTCACCCCATACTCACCTTAGGAGCTCGGCATGATGATCTTCAGTGGACGGGAACATGTCTCGCTCTTCAAAGCTGACCACAAACTGACGAAATACCGGTAAGCTGTATAATGTAATACATAGGGGTTTTTCAACTTTACTGCATATTTCGGGCATTTTGGGGAATTTTTTCACCAAATTTTCAACATGGATTTTTGGGACCCCTCCTCATGAATTCTTGAACTGTCATGGCGTTAATCGGCCCGGAAAGGTGATTTCGCGGTCACTATGTGGAATCACCTTTCAGGACTGGTTAACAAAATGACAGTGCCAGTGTTCATGAGGTGGGCTCTCAAAAAGCCTATGTTGCAAATTTGGTGGAAAAAATCCAAAAAATGAGTATTTTACGAGCATGTGCTGTGCAGTTGCTACTCACGCTCATAACTTCATGAATTTTCAATATTTTCAAGCCAGATTTGCAACATTGGCATTTTGTCACAACTCCTTGTGAACAATATAGCTGTTGTTGTTCACATCCTGGCAGAAATGTGTTTTCGCACTTCCGGCACAGAATAGTGTGGTCGCTGTGGGAAATCAGTGTTTGGGACAGATTAAAAAAATGACAGTGACACTGTTCATGAGTAGAGGTCTTGAAATGGCTATGTTGAAAATTTGGTAATGATACTCCATAAAGTGACTGTGTTACGAGCGTGCGTTGCACAGTTTGCATGCATGCTCGTAAGATCGTTAATTTATAATATTTTCACTCCAGATTTCCAACATTGCCATTTTCCTACACCTACTTATGAACAGTAAAGCTGTCATTTTTCCCATCCTGGCCGAAATTGTTTTCGCACTTCCGGCGCAGAATAGAGCAGCCACTGTGGGAAATCACTGTCCGGGACAGATTAAGAAAATGACAGTGCCACTGTTCATGAGCAAAGGTCCTAAAATGCCTATGTTGAAAATTTGGTGATATTACCCCACCGAATGACTGTGTTACAAGTGTGCATTGCACACTTTCCACCTTGTAACCGCTTGGTTGTAACATTGTGGTACATTTTCCTGAGTGGAATATTTCACACCTCCTTATAAGCAGCACAGCTGTCATTTCCACATCCTGACCGAAATGTGTTTTCACAGTTCCGGCGCAGAATAACGCAGTCACTGTGGGAAATCACTGATCGGGACAGATTAAGAAAATGGCAGTGGCACTGTTCATGAGCAGAGGTCCTAAAATGCCTATGCTGAAAATCGGGTGTCGAAACTCCATGACATGACTGTGTTACAAGCATGCGTTGACCTGCTTCCATACACCCTTGTAACTTCGCAGTTTTGTGATATTTTCACCCTACATTTTCAACAGTGACATTTTTCAACACCTCCTTATGAACAATACAGCTGCCGTGTTTCATATTGTGGCTACAATGTGTTTTTGCACTCCTGCCACAGAATAGCATGGTCGCTGAGGGAAATCACTGTGTGGGACACATTAAGATCGAATGAGTGAGAGGGGGGAGTGACCGCACTCAACTGAGCTCTGTCGGGACTGCTACGGATTTGTTTGTGGGCAGAGAAAGGGCCCAACACAAGAGCCCAGTACAAAAGGGCAGCCTGCAGCACTGGGAGAAGTAGAACGAGAGAGCGAGTGAGGGAGGGGGAGTGAGCGAACTCACCGGAGCTCTTTCAGAACTGCTGTGGATTTCTTTGTGGGCAGAAAAGACATCAATGCAGGCAAGGGCCCAGCACAAAAGGCCAGCCTGCAGCAGTGGGAGAAACAGTACGAGCGAGTGAGACACGGGGACTGAGCGAGCTCAACGGAGCTCCGTCAGGACTGATGCGGATTTCTTTGTGTGCAGAAAAATGCATCAATGCAGGCAGGAGTCCAGTACAAAAGGGCCACTTGCAGCACCAGGACAAACAGACTGAGCATGTGAGAGAGGGAGACTGAGCGACCCCAACACAGCTCTGTCGGGACAGCTGTGGATTTGTTTGTGGGCAGAGAAAGGGCTCAACATAAGAGCCCAGTACAAAAGGGCAGCCTGCAGCACTGGGAGAAACAGAACGAGAGAGCGAGTGATGGAAGGGGAGTCAGCGAATTCACCAGAGCTCTTTCAGGACTGCTGAGGATTTCCTTGTGGGCAAAAGAAGGCACCAATGCAGTCAGGGGCCCAGTACAAAAGGCCAGCCTGCAGCAGTGGGAGAAATAGTACGAGTGACTTAGACAGGGGGACTGAGTGAGCCCAACGAAGCTCTGTCAGGACTGCTGCAGATTTCTTTGTGGGCAGAAAAAGGTGCCAATGCAGGCAGGAGTCCCGTACAAAAGGGCCACTTGAAGAGCCAGAACAAACAGACTGAGCGTGTGAGACAGGGAGCCTGAGCGACCTCAACAGAGCTCTGTCGGGACAGCTGTGGATTTGTTTGTGGGCAGACAAAGGTGCCAGTGCATGCAGGGGCCCAGTACAAATGGGCAGCCTGCACTGGCAGGGAAACCAGAATGAGCGAGTGATAGAAGGGGAGTGAGTGAGCTCAACACAGCTGTTGATTGTAAGTGCTGCAAATTTCTTTGTGGGCAGAAGAAGGTGGTAAAGCAGGCAGGAGTCCAATGAAAAAAGGCAGCCTGCAGTGCCGGCAGAAACAGAATGAGTGAGTGAGAGAAGGGGAGTGCTTGAGCAAGCTAAACGGAGCTTTGTCGGGACTGCTGCAGATGTCTTTGTGGGCAAAGGCGCCAACAGAGGCAGGAACCCAGTACAAAAGGGCAGCCTGCAGCACCAAGAGAAACAGAATGCATGAGTGAGAGAGGGGGAGTGAGCCATCTCAACGGAGTTCTGTCGGGACAGCTGCAGAACTCTTAGTGGGCAGAACAAAGTGCCAATGCAGGCAGGAGCCCAGTACAATACAGCAGCCTGCAGCACCGGACGAAACAGACTGAGCGACTGACAGAGGGCCAGTGAGCGTGGTCAACACACCAACACAACCAACATTCGGCCTTGACAAATGCTTGTTAGTTACTGATATCTGTCTACAGCAAGGATGGATACCACTAGGACAGTGCAATATTATAGAGGAGGCAATATATTGTAGCGGTTAAGAGCACTGAGCTGCAAACATAGAGAACTGGGTTTGAATCCCACAGTCACCACTTGCAAACTGTGTGACTGTGAGCAAGTCAATTAACTTGCTTGTGCTCCCAGGACACACCCAGAGATGAGAAACATAGAAACATAAGCTGTCAGCAGAAAAGGACCTCCTGGCCTACCTAGTCTGTCCTACGGTCCCTACCTACTATGCTACCGTAGACCATAATTGATCTCCACCCCACCCTCCAAATGTTGTTACCAACACCCCCCTATGTCCCATGCATGTTTAAAACCTGTTAGCATTTTGGTACCCATCAGCTCTGTTTGGAGTCTGTTTCTGTTGCAGACGTCCACCATCCTTTCCGTGAAGAAGTATTTCCTCACATCCCCACTAAGTCTTCCCCTTTCCAGCTTCATAATATGCCCCTTGTCCTTGAGCATCTCTTTCTGTGTGGAATGCCACCCTCCTATACCTTACTGATACCTTTGAGGTATTTAAATGTTTCTATCATGTCTCCCCTTTCCCTCCTTTCCTCTAGAGAGTACATATATAACTCCCTGGGTCTCCTTGTAGGCCTTCTGATGCAGGCATGCACCATTTTGGTTGCCCTTCTTTGTACTGTCTCCATCTGATCTATGTCTTTCCTGAGATGGGGCCTACAGAAATGGACACAGTACTCCAGGTGGGGCCTCACCACCAATCTATACAGGAGTTACACTGTCTCCCTCTTTTCTACTGGTGATATCCCCCCAATGCACCCCAGCATTCTACAAGTCTTTCCCACTGCCTTATCACACTGCTTTGCTACCTTCAGGTCATCAGATGTGATGACCCCCAGATCCCTTTTCGGCTTTGTGGTTGTGAACCCCCCTTCCCCAGATAATACATTGCCCCTGGTTCTCTGTGCCCCATGTGCATCATTTTGCACTTTTGGTATTGAAGACCAGTTGCCAAACCCTTCACCAGTCTTCCAGCTTTTTCGGATCTTGCCTAATTGTTTCCACCCCAGTGTGCCCACTCTGTTGCAGATTTTTGTATCATCCACAAGCAGGCATACCTTTCCTTCCAGTCCCTCTGTGATACTGGCAGTATAGCCTAGAGGTTAGAGTAACAAGCTGTGAATGAGCTTGGTACATCCATCAGACCTGGGTTTGATTCCAGTAACCTCTGCTTGCATACTGTATGACTCTGAGCAAGTCACTTAACCTGCCCAAAGCTCCTGGGTCACCCCTGAAAACAGGCATTTGTGCCTAGTGGGCCTTACTCAGTTAACAAAGAATAAATAAACAAATAAATAAAATGTCACTAATAAAGACATTGAAGAAGACTGGTCCTAGTACTGACCTCTGAGGCACCTAGCCGGTTACCTTACTTTCTTCCGAGTGAACTCCTTTCACCACCACCCTCTCAGTTCTGCTACTTGGACAACTTTGTACACATTTTACTATCTTTGTACCCACACCCAGAATGCCATCTTGTTTACCCACCTTCTTTGTGGAACAGTGTTGTCGGCCTTACTGAAATCCAGGAAGGACACATCCACGGTTCCTCCCTGATCCACCTCCCTGGTAACCCAGTCAAAGAACTCTTATCAGGTTTGTTTGGCAAGATATCCCACCTGTGAACCCATGGTGCTTTGGATCCTGCAGTCCACTGGTTTTAAGGTATTCCTCAAACCTTTCTGTAAGTAGTGTTTCCATAACCTTGCCCACAACCAAAGTCAGGCTTACAGGTCTGTAGTTTCCTGCTTCCTCCTTATTCTCACTTTTGTGTAGTGAGACCACATCTGCCCTCCTCCAGTCCCCTGGAACGTCTCCCGTATGCAGTGATAGACTGAACAGGGCTGTCAGAGGTGCAGATAGTTCCTTCAGCATCTTGGGATGAACCCCGTCCAGCCACATTGCCTTGTCTGCTCTTAGTTTAGCTAGTTCCCTGAGGATGCTCTCCTCCATAAAGAGTAGTGTCCACTTCCCTTCCTTTAATGCTCTTTTCCCTATCTGTGGCCTGTCGCCTACCCTTTCTTTGTAAATACTGAACAAAAGCATTTGTTTAATAAGTCTGCTTTCTTCTGGTCCTCCTCAGCCCCCACTTTAGACTTCTATCCTGCCTTGCTTTTCTTCTTTTGCTTATGTGGCTAAAGAATGTCTTATCCCCTTTAACTGACTTGGCAATGTTTTCCTCCATTCGTGCCTTTGCTCTCTAGCTGCCTTCCCTGCTTCCCTTTGTGTTCCCTGATAACACTCCCTGTCTTCTTCCTTCTGTGTCGACTTGTACCTTTTGAATGCTCACTTATTTTCCTTTACTATCTGTTCTACTTCCAAGGAGAACCAGAGTGGTTTCTTTCTGTCTTGCTCTTTTTAACCTGCCTGACACAGAGCTTAGTTGCCTTTTCAATGGCCTTCCTTATTTTTGCCCATTTTCCCTATTCCTTCTGGGGCTTCCTTGAGGCACTCTCCCATTTTCTTGAAATAGTGTGCCTTTCCTGACCAAAAATGGTAAAATAAGAATTAAATAAATAAATAACACACTGGGGGTACTTGAGCACATGGTGAGATACCAGATGTTATTGTTCATTTGGGGACCAATGACTTGGCCAGTTATGAGGTAGAGGAGGTAAAGTCTAGTTTCTGGAGGTTGGGAGGCAAGCTGAGGGCTTTAGCATGGTTAGTGGCCTTATTGGAAGTCCTGCTGGGGTATCATATGGGAAACAAGAAGCTTCTGAAGACAGACTAGTTCAACTTGTGTCTGAGGGAGTGGTACAGAGAGGAAGGGTTCAGATATGTAGGGGACTGGGGATGCTTCTGTCATGGGAGGCACTTTAGAGTGATGGCTTTCATCCCACTGAAGGGGGCAAATGCTCTGTGACAGGAATGTGATAAATATCCCTAAACATTTAAATTAGTAGCAGGCGAGGCTGAAGTTCAACAACCCCAGGGCTTGGTGGCAAGTTTAAGGGGCCTAGTTAGCATGCCGCCAACAAGAGGAGTGAGGCAGAGTGGGAATAGGGAGCTAACAAAGATACAATCATGAGTCACCATGACTGTTATCTTTACTTGGTAATTTTTTCGCAACCAATGTAAACTGTAGCTTCTGTATTATCTTATATCTGTAATATATTACATAGATACATAGACAGTGTCAGCAGATAAGGGCCTGTGGCCCACCCAGTCTGCCCATTTGAGCTTGTAAGTTCAGCTTATGTTTTCCAAGAAGTCTGTTGCCCCTCACCCCTGACCTCCAGAATTCCTTTATGTCTATCCCATGCATTCTTAAATCCAGTGATTGTTTCAGCCCCCACCACTTCCTCTGGCAGGGTGTTCCACTTGTCCAACACCCGTTCTGTGAAGAAATTCTTCCACACGTTTCTACTGAATCATCGTCCTTCCAACTTCATCCTATGCCCTCTAGTCCTGGAACATCTTTTTCGCTTAAAAATAGCATATTCCTACACCGTGTTCCTCCCTGTAAGATACTTGTATGTCTCTATCATATCCCCTCTCTCCCTCCTTTCCTCCATGTTCAGTTCCTTCAACTTGTCCTCATAGGACTTGTGATGCAATAAATGCACCATCTTTGTTGCCCTCCTCTGAACCTTCTCTATGCTGTCTATGTCCTTACATAGGTAAGGTCTCCAGAACTGTACAGTGTACTCCAGGTGGGGCCTCACTAGTGTCTTGTATAGTGGAATTATGACCTCCCTTTTCCTGCTGGTGATGCCCCTGCCTATGCATCCCAGCATCCTATTTGCTTTACCTGCTGCCTTGTCACACTGTTTCCCTGCCTTGAGGTCATCAGAGATGATAACCCCAAGATCCCTTTCCTGCTTGGTACATGCTATATCCTCACCCCCCAACTGATATATTGTGCCAGGGTTTGTGTGCTCCATATGCATTATCTTGTACTTCCTTGCATTGAATTTCAACTGCCAAACCCCTGACCATTCTTCAAGTTTCTGCAGGTCCCTTCTCATTCTGTCTACACCCTCTGGTGTGTCTACTCTGCTACAGAGCTTTGTGTCATCAGCAAACAGTGAAATTCTGCCTTCTAGGTCCTGCACAATGTCACTGATGAAGATATTGAATAGGACCAGTCCCAGCACTGATCCCTGTGGTACCCCACTGGTCACTCTTCCCTCTGTGGAGTGACAGCCATTTACCATCACCTTCTGTGTCCTGCCACCCAGCCAGTTACCTACCCACCACACTACTGTCCTGCCACACTCATATTCCCCAGTTTGTGCAATAGTCTTCTATGTGGCACAGTGTCAAAGGCCTTGCTGAAGTCCAGATAGGCCATGTCCGCTGCCCTCCCCTGATCCACCTCCCTAGTCACCCAGTCAAAAAATTCAATAAGGTTGGTCTGACATGACCTCCCCCTGGTGAAACCATGCTGCCTTGGTCCTGTAGTCTATTGACAATCAGATGTTCCACCAATCTCTCCTTCAGTAGTGTTTCCATGATCTTCCCCACTACTGAGGTGAGGCTGACTGGTCTGTAGCTCCCCAGTTCCTCTTTGTTCCCACTTTTGTATAAGGGGACTACATCTGCTATCCTCCAGTCTTTGGGTACCTCCCTGTTTTCAGTGATCGGCTAAACAGGATAGCCAGAGGTTCAGCCACCCACCTCTTAGTTCTTTAAGGACCTGGGGTTGCACCCATCTGGCCCAATTGCTTTATCAGAGATTCTTATTACTTCAATTCTTCAGGACCCTTTCTGATGTAAAGGGACTGTGTCCATTTCTGCACCATTCTCACCCCTTGTACTCCATTCAGACCCATTACCCTCCTCTTCCTCAGTAAAGACTGAGCAGAAATACCTGTTCAATATGTCAGCTTTACTGTTGTCATCCTCCTCGTGGCTGCTATCCTCCCCTTTCAGTCTCACTATCCCTCCCTTTGCCTTTCTTTTTTCACTTATGTACCTGTAAAAGGTTTTGTCCCCTCTACCCACTGATTTTGCAATGTGTTCTTCTGTCTGAGCTTTGGCTTCCTACTGATCTCCTGCCTCCCTTTGCTTCTCCTGGTACTTCTCCCTATCCCTTCTGCCTGTGTCTTTTGTATTGCCTGAATGCAATCTTTTGGCTTTCACTTTCTTTGCTACCTCTTTGGAAAACCACAATGGTCTCCTCTTCCTTTCCTCTTGCTAACCTGCTTAATGCACAATTCTGTTGCTCTTGTAATCCCCATTTTAAATACTGCCCATTGTTCCTCAACTCCTGATTCTGCCCCATTCCTCTTAATGCCTCTTTCAAGTATCTCCCCATTTTCCAAAGTCTGCCCCTAAAATCCAGGATCGTGTTTTTGTGTGGTTTGGTTCTGCTCTTTCTGTGATTTCAAATCCACAGTGACTGAGTGGTCACTGTTCACCAGGTGCTCCCCACTGTTAACCCCATCACACTGTCCCTATTTGTGAGCACAAGGTCCAGTATTGCCTTCTGCCGAGTTGGTTCCATGACCAGTTGCTTGAGGAAGGCACCCTGAAGGAGTCCAGGATAAATCTGCTCCTAGTTGATGCTGCTGCTGGGATGCTCCAGTCCACGTCTGGAATATTGAAGTCTCAACCAGTACTACCTCACCCTTGTCTGCCATCTTTGGATGGCTAGCATCAACTCCCTATCTGTTTCTTCCTCCTGGGCTGGTGGTCTATAGGCCACACACCTGTGAAGGGCTGGTCCCATTTTCCTTTCCAGCTTAACCCACGGTACCTCTCCCCCATGTTGTTCCTCCTGGATCTCTGTGGCCCTTATGTCATTTTTCACATACAGTGACACTCCTCCTCCCTTCCTGCCTGCCCTGTCTCTTCTGAATATGTTGTAGCCAGGTATGGCCAACTCCCAGTCGTGGTTATCATTACACCAGGTTTCAGTGATGGCCACAATGTCCAGGTCTTTTGACCCAGTGTTATTCATTGTCTTATACTCCTTGTTTGTATGTATTTCCCTAACATCCCCGGGTCGCACCTGGAAACGAGCCTTGGCTCAGTGTGCCTTTCCCTGTAACCAAGTTATAAATAAATAAATAAAAATAAAAAGTGGGGGCATAGTTAACAAAAAGGATGGAGATAGTAAATGGAGAGCTCAGGGCCCAGAAGGAGGAAATGAAGCAAGGAATGTGAGCAGCTTTAAAAAGCAACAGTTGTGCTCACTTTGGAAAACCTTTTCAAGTCCCCCACTGTTGCCGTTCTTCATGAGGAGTCAGACAGTTCTGGTCCTTTAATTGTTTTAAGTAGCATTTTTTAAAGGGGAAGGGTCACAGTTTCGAGCCAGCCACCGAATCCCTTCCTCTTCCTGGTATCAACAGAAGGATGCTCCACATCAGTGCAACCACAGCACTCCAATGGGCTGGCAGTATAGCCTAGAGGTTAGAGTAACAGGCTGTGAATGAGCTTGGTGAATCCAGAAGGCCTGGGTTTCAGTCCCACTACCTCCACTTGCATACTGTGCGACTCTGAGCAAGTCCCTTAACTGCTACAGGGTCTCTCCTGAAAACAGACACTTGTGCTTAGTGGGCCTTACCCTGTTACCAAAAAGAATAAAAAAAACACATTGTTTTTTGAGGTAATTGTTTGTAGATTATGGGGACTTGCTACAATAATATGAATGGCGGTGGATCTTAAATCTTTTTTTTTTTTTTTTTTAGGAGGACCACTGGGGTTAAATAAGATGTATCTCAACAAAAAAGAGCCTTGCTAGTTGTGTGGTGGCTTGATCTGATCCTAGCATACCTCTAAATTATAAAAAAAAGACATTTAAAATCTGTCCCCATTCATATTAGTGTAGTGCACCGCCATGCTGTACAGTTGCCTCCGAAAACATTGGACCCGGGGGAGCAGGGATGGGATTGGGCAGCCAGCTTGGAATTATAATCCTTCCCTCCCTCTTCAAAATCTGCTGCTTAAAAAATGACAGGATCAGGACTGTTTGACTTGTAACATAAGGCAGCAGTGGGGGAGGGGCTTGGTAAAAACACATAAACTGGTACTCTTTAATGTCATCAGCGTTGGGAACTAAAATGGGGCCCTGCAGGTGTTGGCTAGGGAGGGCCAAGTAGAAATCCCAGAAAGATAGAATTTGTCAGCAGATAAAGACTGCTTGACCCACCCAGTCTGTCCATTTGTCTCTGACTATACTGTTACTGTGGACCATACATGAGCTCAGCTTCCCTGCCTTGCTTCCCAACTTAGGTACTCTTGTATCTATCACATGAATGTTTGATGTCCACCACTGTTTTCACTCCTACCATTGTTCCAGGCATCCTCCACTCTCTCTCAGTGAAGAAATACTTCTTCACATCTCTTCTAAATTTAGCCCCTTCCAATTTCATAGCATGTTCCTTTGTTTTTGTGCATCTTTTGCTCTGAAACATTCTCCCTCTTGTACCTTAATTGACCCCATTAGGCATTTATGGGTCTCTATCATATCCCCTCTTTCCCTCCTCTTTTCCAGAGAGTACACATACATGTCCTTCCGTCTCTCCTCTTAGGGTTTCTGATGCACCCCTGCACCATTTAATTTGCCCTCCTTTGGGCAGCCTCCACCCTATGTCCTTCCTGAGATGTGGTCTTCAGAACTGGACACAGTGCTCCAGGTGGGGACTCACCAGTGATCTATACAGCAGCAACACCTCCTCCCTCCCTCCCTCTGCTCATGATACTTCTTCCTTTGCACCCCAACATCCCACTGGCCCTCCTACTGCATGGTCATATTGTCTCGCTACCCTGAGGTCATTAAACATAATTACTCCCAGAAGCCAGGGTTAAATTAGGATCTGAGGCATTCTTCCTAGGTAGGGAAAAAAGGGCAGACTAGATGGCCTGTTGGCTCTTATCTGCCATTAGTTTCTATGTTTCTATGTCACTTTCCTGTTTGGCGAATGTCAATACCACTTCTTTATTTTGCACTCTTCCTCCAATGAGTTTCTCTTCCCTGGGTGCAGAATTTTGCACCTTTTTGCACTGAAACCCAGCTACCATGCCCTTGAGCACTCCTCAAGTTTTCTCAGGTTTCTACATATTCTTTCCACCCCCTCTGAAGTGTCTACTGTATTGCATATTTTGGTGTTACCTGCAACAAGCCACAGAACCATAGAAAGGGTGGGGCAGGTGGATCTCCTGCCCCGGGTGCATGCCTCAAAGGGGCGCAATTTTCAAACCTGACTGAGTCACTTAAATCATTTGCACAGGCTACAGCTGTGTGCTGTAGCTTTAATTTTGTGTGTGTGTGTGTAATAAGGAATGCCGACAGCAGGGGCGTATCTATGGAGGACCAGTAAAGGGGGGGTCACATGGTCCTCGCTGTCTGCAAGAAAAAAAATCATGTGGTGTGGATTTTGTGCTACCACGGTCCCACTATAAAAGGTACGGGCAGACTTGTGGAGCGTGTGGTTGTAGTGAGAGAGCGATTAGTGATAGAGTAGAGAGAGAGAGGTTTAGCGTGGAGTAAAAGGAGGAGGACATAGTCTTAGAGTGATTGACTGAGGAGGTCAGGAGGGAGACTCGGAATCTTTGAAGTGGAGCCGGAGGTTTGTGTAACATTGCAAGTAAAACAGCAATCATCATATTATTCACTTATACTACTTGCAGTCGGGGGGTTCTGACGGACCATCCCGTCATCCCACATTGGGAAAAAAACAACATTTAACTTATTTCTGGTGACCGTGTATGTTGCATCAGGACAGGCAAGACAGCTACAGTTTCAAGTATTAAAACTGCCTGACTGGGGGGGTGTCGTCCATCTGTTTGTCCTCCCGATTGTCTAGTCGGTGTTGCTTGAAGCAGCCAGGCAGGCTTAAGTCTCAGGCTGGTAAAGCTTGGAAGTCAGAATAGAAATAATAGATGTTGATGTGACAGTGTATCTATCTGATTGTGAATGTATTACTTTGGGTCCAGGAGCCTGCTCCTGGGCTGCCCACCTGGCTTTGTCAGTCACTTCCTCAGCCTCAGTGCCTGTTCCCTGCTGCTGTTTTATGTAATCATGATCAGTGAGGGTGATCGCCGGAGTTGGAGAAGAATACACTATACTTACTGCCCATCTGTGACTTGGACAGTACTGCCTGTGTGCTCTCCTCTCCCGCATCTGTTGTCTCTGTTAGTCCGCTCCCGCTTGGTTGGAGCTTCGCTCCTGCTCTCGCCTCACGACAGAACTTGCTTCTTTTCTTGCCAGTTTGGTGAATTTGCTCCAGTCCCTCCCAGGGCAGTCCCCGACTCCCTCACAACAAGCTCCCGGGCTGCCTGCTGACTCTGGTGGTCACAAACAAATCACCTAATCCCCAGCAAGTTCCAGCACTAGCACCATCTGTGTTCACAGTAATCCTCAAATCATTATGGTGTATTTCAATCACCCCATCTCTGTTTCACACCGATCAGCACACATTAAAAGCCACTGACTACAAGCACAGTTTAGCTGAATGATAATCATTATACTTGTGGTACTCGTGGTGGGGGTGCGATTACCCCAATGACCACAATGCCCGTAGAGCACCACCAATCTAGTACACAAGGGCAAGATCGCATAGCTGCATAGCCAGTCTAATTGCATAATTAGCCGCGGTCCCACATGCGTTTTAGGTGGGTTTCACTGTACAACAAAATATGTATAAACAAAAATCCAGGGATGCAAACAAAGAAAACCCTGAAATAACACCCCTCTCCCAAATAGGATGCTGCTCGCTATTCAGAACAAAAATAGCCCTGCCAAAGAAAGTAATAATATAATTTATACACTATGCCACATGTAAATTAAGTGAACGAAGTAATCTCAAAGTGATAATTAAACTGAAGAAGGTCAGGCATAAAGAGGGCTAGCCTGTGTGGTGCTGAATGATCACTTGGGGTTTTGTCTAATCTCAGAGGCTCTGATTTTGAATCCTGATGTTGTTGATTAATTTCAAGTTAAAAGTGCCAAAAATAAAATTTGATTTACTTACTCAGGTGCAATGCAAGCAAGGCTCTCAAGCAGCAACTCCTTTAGCCCTCATTTTAACATGGGAGAGCTAGGATGGAATCAGGATGTGTCTCGTGATAGGCTATTAGCCAGGGCTAGGGGCTATCTAGGGCACAAAATATTAGCAAATAAATAAATGTTATGGATTGTTCTGGTATGGGCCATGGCACAACAAGCACAAAACATGTCAGCAGAACACCCCTTTGTTGAGGTAATAAAAAATGCTTTTCCCTGGCCTTGAGTCTCTTGTTTATATGTATAGGCATACATTCAAACTTCAAAGGCTTTGAATGTATGTCTACCATGGGAAACAGCATTTTTATTACCGCAACAAATTACTGTGCCTGTGTACTAGTCAAGCCTGTTCTAAGTCCACTGTCCTCCTGTCATGACTCATAAGGAATTTATTCGTTCACCGATTATGTTCCATATTATGTGCCTTATGTCATGTGGTATCCTACTACCCAGTCTGCAAATTATACTGCGTGCATGATGCAGGACTGCATCCTTCCCAGCTGAGTGGGGCCCAGTCTCCTTGGAAGGATAGTATGCAGCCATCAGTCACGCAGTATAATTTGCAGACAGTGCTCATGGGGTCATGAGGACACATCAATGATGAAGTCAAATGTAATTGTTGTACTAGGTACTGTCTGGAGTGGCTTACTAAAGAATATAATCTCTTAAAGAAATAGGTACAATAGGCTTCTCCGTGGGAGCTGAGCGGACAGTTGAATAATACTGTAACTGTACAAATTGTCTATCCCCGGTGGGCTGGCCATCTGTCCCAGTCCCAGAGAGAGCCAGCCAGTCCAGTAGTCACTTCAGTCTAGTGTGGTGATGGTGTCACCTGACTACAGTAATTAAGTTTTCTGACTGTTTATCATCAGCCTAGAGTGTAGCAGCACCAGCCCAGCGGTAGTACTGGTAGTATGGTACACTGTTACTTCCCAGGTTAGGTGGGTCCCTCCTGGTTTGTTTGTGAGGTAGTCGAGTAACTGGGTCCAGTTACTGACTCACTCCCTCCCAAACAAAACCAGGAGGGATCCACCTGACCAGGGAAGTACAGTGTACCAGTACCACTACTACCACTGCCTGGTGCTGCTCCCCTACAAGGTTGATGATAAACAATCCTATAACTTAACTTAAATGAAATCAGCACCGCAGCTGGCATATATACATATTCCTTGAAATCAGGGGTAGGAAACATGATGTAACAAAAGTATGATTTTGTCTTCAAGAAAAGTCTCAAAACTCACCACAGAGCATGTAAACCCCTCAGAGTTTCTGGGGGCATTGCGGCTCCCAGACCCCCATGCTTTACGTAGCAATCTTTCACAGTATATTTCTAATATGTATTTAGGGTGGGTGGTTGATGGCATTGTTGGTCAGCCACTTGTCCACAACAGTTGTGGCTGCACACTCTGATGCCAGCCAGCCAGAGTCTCCCACATCTCATGTTCCATGAGAGCAAAATATTCCCTGAAATCAGGGGTAGGGAACATATAACAAAAGTATGTTTTTTCTTCAAGAAAAGCCCCAAAACTCACCGCAGAGCATGTAAACCCCTCAGAGCTTCTGGGGGCCGCAAGGCTTTTTGCTGGGGGGGGGGCACAAACTTTGTCTTTTGCCCAGGGCACCAAAATGTCTTCCTACGGCACTGACAAGCCATACTTTACATTACAGCTCATCTGCAATGTCAGTTATAAAGAAATTAAACATGACTGGTCCCAGAACTGAGCCCTGAGTCATCCCACTTGTCGCCCTCCAGTCTCTGGAGTGAACTCTGTTTAAAACTACCCTCTTTCACCAATCCATGATCCAGTTTCTTACCCAGTTTGCTACATTTTGACCCACCACTAACTTGACCAGTTTCCTTCTATGGTATGGTATCACATGCCTTACTAAAATTTAAGTAGGTCACATCTACTGCCCCACCCTGCTCTATTTCCCCTATTCACCCAGTAAAAGAAATCTTATCAGATTTGTCTGACCTGCCCCCCACTCCGAATCTCTGCTGCCTTGGGTCTTGTAACCCACGAGATTCAATATGCTCTTCTATCCTTTCCTTTAGGAGTGACTCCATTAACTTTCCCACCACTGATGTCACAATGACGGCCTATAGTTGCCAGCCTCCTCCCTGCTACTGCTGTCATTAAGTGCGACTACATCTGCTCTCCTCCAGTCCTCCTGAACCACATCTGTTTCCAGTGAGTTGTTGAATAGGGCTGCCAGAGTTGTACCTGGTACCTCCCTGAGCTACTGCAATACCATTGTGTGTACCCCACCTGGCCCTTTTAGCTTTGTCCACCTTTAGTATGCTCTCATTTGTAAATGGACATGTGTCTGTCTCCCCTCCCCCATTGCTCCTGCTGTTTCTATGGGGCCCATCATCTTCACTTTCCTCTGTGAAAACTGGAAAAAGTATTTATTCAGAATATCTGCTTTCCCCTGTCCTCCTCTACACAGTCCCCTCTGCTCTTCACAACCTCACAGTCCCTCCCCTAGTCTTCCTCTTTGCACTTATGTACCTATATCTTGTCCCCATTAGTTACCCCGTGGGCAGATTTTTTCCTTAGCTGGCACCTTTGCTTCCTCACCACTATCCCTGCCTATCTCTGCTTCTCTTGATATACCTCCCTGTCCTCTTCACGCTGCATCTCTTTGTACCTCCTGACTGCTACTCTTTTAGCCATTGCCTTGTCAGCCGCTTCCTTTGAGAACCACAGCAATCTCCTTTTTACGTTTGCATGCGCAAGGAACATTTTGGAAGAGTAGCACACTTTGGAAGTGTGCCTCTCCTGTTCAATACACTGCTCCGTTGAGCAGGCGTGGTGGTCCTGCACCAATGGGTGCGGGAGCTGTGTATGACAGCGGTGGTCTTCGCTTCAAAAACACCACTGTCATACACAGCACTGGTAGGCCTCATGCCCCTCCCCAAGCTTTGGTGCCATGCTGGGAGCCCACCCCAGTGTGGCAAACATCCTGCAGCATCCTCTGCCGACGGAGTGACCCAATTCCCCATCGGCTCCACCTTCCCCAAAGCTTTGGTGCCACGCCGGAGCCCACCCCAGTGTGGCAAACATCCCGCTCATCTGCCGACGGGTGCCCAATCCCCGTTGGCTCCCTGTCCCCAAATGCCCCAAAGCTTTGGTGCCATGCTGGAGCCCACCCCAGTGTGGCAAATGTCTGCTGCACCCTCTGCCGGCCGGAGTGCCCAATCCCCCTTAGAAGCTACTTGTCCCCAAATGCCCCCAAAGCTTTGGTGCCACGCTGAGCCCACCCCAGCATGGCAAGCGTCCTGCATCCTCTGCCAATGGAGGTGCCCAATCCCCCGTCGGCTCCACATCCCCCAAAGGCCCCCAAAACTTTGGTGCCACGCTGGAGCCCACCCCAAGCGTGACAAACATCCCGCATTGTCTGCTGGCAGGGGTGCTCAATCCCCGTCGCTCCTTGTCTAGCGCCACCCCAAAGCTTTGGTGTCATGCTGAGGAGCCCACCCCAGCGTGGCAAATGTTTCCACATCATCTTTTTTTTTCAACTTAGAAAAAAGCAGGTCCCACGTAGTCTTCAGCCCCCTCCCACAACCCGCACCCACCACTGCACCCCTGCCTCCCCACCCCCCTCACCCATACTTACCTCCAGAGCTTGGCGCGACAATCATCGCTGGACCAGGAACACGTCTGCACTCTTCAAAGCCGACCGCGAACTGAGGAAATGCCGGTAAGCTGTATAATGGGCTAGATATGTTTTTTTCAACTTTATTGCATATCTCAGGCATTTTTGGGGTCAGGTGATTTATTCACATCTAGTTTTCCTAATTTAGTTCTCATTTCCACCACCTCTCAGGTACTGGCTCAGTGATGTCTGGTTCTGTGTCTTTTTAGCATTGCATTTGTTTGAATACTAGTTCTTCCATCCTGTATGTCCATTCCTGCAGACTGATCTGATAATGTGTTCATCTCATGTATGCTTCCCCCTCCTGTGTATCTTTGTCCTCGGGCAACATTGTTGTGGGTATTCTGTCACAGTTTCTATTATTTCTGATATTATCATTATCCATCCCCCCCCAACATTGCTCTGCATCTGTTAAGTAACTCATTTTCTGCTGGCTTGATTGTCTTCTTCAACGTTTCCCATCACCAGTTACTTTACACCCTCCTCCTCCTCACCTATTTCATCATTACCCAAATTCATGTTCGGACTCCTTTTCCTCTTTTCACTTACCTCATCTTGTTCTTGCTGGTTACTATGTTCCTGACAATTATTATCCACTGTTAGTGAAGAGATTGTTTCATCAATAACATTTTCCAGTTCCCATATTTCCTTTTGTGGGCCATTTGTGATTGCGTTATTCAGTTATGCCTTATTGACTGATAATGTTCTATAATTGTCGAATCTCTTCCTAAGATCATCAATTTCTACCTGCTGCATTTTAATCAGGGTACAGTTTTCACAGACAAATGTTGTGAGGTTATTTAGCTTGGTGTATATATTGCATGAATTGCAAAGGGTCCAGTTACTCTTCATAGTGCTTTCAATCTCACTCATAGCAAGCTTTAATAGTGTTACTGTCTGGGCAGTTTCTGCTTTATAATCATGGTTTACCTGTTATGAACTCTGGCCCCCCTTCCTCGGCAGACGCAGGCAGATGTAGCTTGCCTCTGCCAGCGTCACCTCCACCCTGCGCTCACCTCCACTCACTGAGACAAGTGATTTATACAATATTAGCAGATGTGATAGGTCGCCATGTCTATGGTGACCTATCGGTCCAAATTAAATTTTTTTAAGTCAGAAACCTGCCTTTAAAAAAACAGGCTAGAACACAGCGGGGAGCCTCAAGGGGCTTCTCCAACCACAACTAAATTGCAGCAGTAGTTTTCCCTAGCCCCTCATCATACGGGGTGTCGTAGGGCAGTACAGTGCTCACCTGCACCAGATGCTATGCCCCTAATGCTTCCCACCTGACAGTCCAATTAAAACAAACATTATTGTTCTCTGATGGTTTTACTTGTAGTGTTTCAGAATTTCCATCTCTAATCAGGAGAGGGGACATGAGAGAGACTTATAAATACCTCAAGGGTTTTAATAGGGCCTGGGGAACCTCCTTCAGAAAAAGAATGCTCAAAAACAAGGGGTCATGATGTGAGGCTGAAGGGAGGCAGAATCAGGTGGGATGCAGAAAATACTTCTTCACTGAAAGGGTGGTGGAGGTTCAGTACAGCCTCCCCAAGGAAGTGATAGGGGTGCAAATAGTAAAGACATTCAAAAATGTGAGGGATAGACATAAGTAAACTCTATCAACAGCACAGAAAGGGTAGTCAAGGGACTCTGGAGGGTAGGGAATATAGACAGACTAGATGGGCATGGCGGTCCTGATCTGCCATCAAATTCTATGCATCTATGTAGCTTCAGCTAGAAGCAGGGACATCCTAGACTCCCTGCAGAGGACGTTTCTCAGGTAGCTAGTCAGGGAGTTTACTCGAGAAATGGGGCAGTATGGCGCCTGGTGCTCACAAATAGGGACAGTTTTGCAGACATCAATGTGGAAGGCCACCTGAAGATCAGTGATCACTGTACAGTGTGGTTCAGCATAATGACAACAGTGGAAGGAACCACACAAGGACAAGGGTCCCGGACTTAAGGGAAACAGATTTAATAAAATGGGTGAATGCTTCAGAGACAACCTAGCAGAGGGATGACTGGGGTGGGGTGGAGGAACAGTGGATTATGGTAAGGGAAGGCATAGTGAAGGCAACAAACCTTTGTGCAAAGGAAGTGAGCAAGAACAGAAGGAACAAGCATTTGTCAATGCCGAACGTTCGCCTGCAGGTATTTGCAGTGGTGTTTGGCACGTATGGTGCTTTACCCTAATGCCCTGTGCGATTGCTGGTATTTGCACAATAAATTTTCAGCATGACCTTTTTGTTACCCCCATTGTGCGCTACATAGGCGGAAACACATTTTGGGCAGGATGTGAAAAATGACAGCTGTACTGCTCATAAGGAGGTGTGGTAAAATGGCAATGTTGAAAATCTGGAGTGGAAATATTGAAAATTCGCAAACCTACGAGCGTGCGTGGGAACTGTGCAATGCACGCTCGTAAAACAGTCATTTTAGAATTTTTTCACCAAATTTTCAACACTGGCATTTTAAAACCTCTGCTAATGAACAGTGTCACTGTGATTTTCTTACTGTGTCCCATACATTGATTTTGTACACCGACTGCGCCATTGTGCTACATGGGCAGAAACACGTTTTGGGCAGGATGTGAAAAATGACAGCTGTACTGCTCATAAGGAAGTGTGGTAAAATGGCAGTGTTGAAAATCTGGAGTGAAAATATTGAAAATTGCAAACCACAAGCGCAGCATAGGAACTGCGATCGCACACTGTGAAAACAGTCATTTTTAAAAATTTTCATCAAATTTTCAACATAGCCATTTAAGACCTCTGCTCATGATCAGTGTCACTGTGATTTTCTTAATGTGTCCCATACATTGATTTCCTTACCGACTGCATCATTGTCGCTACATGGTGAAACACATTTTAGGCAGAATGTGAAAATGACAGCTGTACTGCTCATGAGGAGGTGTGGGTAAAATGCCAATGTTGAAAATCTGGAGTGGAAATATTGACAGATTCGCAAACCTACTGATGCGTGGGAACTGTACTAGCATAGCTCGTAAAACAGTCATTTTAGGAATTCTTTCACCAAATTTTCAACATGGGTTTTGGGACCCTTCTCATGAATGATGTCACTGTCATGGCGTTATTGGGACCGAAGAGTGATGTCATGCAGTGACTCTGAAATCACTGCCGGAATGGAATAACGCCATGTGTGACGCTACGTTTTTGAATACAATAATTAGCTTCTCTTTACTTCTTTTCAAGTAAAATCTGGTTATGAAGAAGATGTCACCTGCTAAATTATAAGAAAGATCACGTGATCAAACATCACATATTTCTATTAAATATACAATATTTTGGTGGTAGGAAGTGTTATTTCTCCGTAAAAATCTGAAAACAGATTTGTAGTTTCCCACTGAAATACACTGGCAGCCTTGCTAGTAAGGATCTTATGACATCATCACACAGGGGCTCCACTGGACTCTTTTTTTTTTACTAACAATTGGCAAAATACAAATACAAAGATGGAAACATAAGTAAATAAACAAATACAAGCAAACTTAATTATTACAGCAGCATCAAAAGGCCCCAAACCTTCTTACTTTAAGACTCTGAAGAAAGATGGGTTACTAGTGGGGTACCACAGGGTTCAGTACTGGGTCCAGTCCTTTTTAATGTCTTTATAAGTGATATCGCAGAGGGACTGGAAGGAAAAGTATGCCTCTTTGCAGATGATACAAAGATCTCCACAGGGTTGATACACAAGGAGGCGTGGAAAGGATGAGAAGGGACTTGGCAAGGTTGGAGTAATGGTCAAGTATGGCAGCTTGGATTCAATGCAAAGAAGTGCAAAATAATGCACCTGGAACAAGAACCCAGGGAAGATTACACAATGGAGGGTAGTAACAACAACAAAAAGGAAAGGGACCTGGGGTAATCATATCAGATGACCTTAAGGTTGTAAGCAATGTGAGAAGGCAGTAGGGAGGGCTGGGGTATACTGGGATGCATAGGGAGAGCATCACCAGCAGAAAACAGGAAGTTGTTATCCTCTATAAGACAGTGGTGAGACCCCATCTGAGTGCTGTGTCCAGTTCTGGAGACCCCATCTCTGCAAGGGCATAGACAGGATAGAGGGCAGTCCAGAGGAGAGGGCAACTAAAATGGTGTAGGGTCTGCAAGAGAAGCTGTACGAGGAGAGACTAAAGGAGCTTAATATGTATACCCTTGAGGAAAGAAGGAAGAGGGGACATGATAGAAACTTTTAAGTACCTCAGTGGAATCAACAAAGTCCAAGAAGGTAGCATCTTTCAGAAAATGAGACTTGCAAGAACAAGGGACACAATTTAAAGATGGGGGGGTGGCTCAGGGGCAATGTGAGGAAGTATTTTTTCACAGAGAGAGTAGTAGATGCATGGAACAGCCTTCCTGAGGAGGTTGTGGGGTCTAAAACTGTGGGAGAATTCAAGAATGCATGGGACAGACATAAGGCAATTCTTGTGAGGGGTAGGAAGAAATAGGCTGTTGGTTAACTAGGATCTGCGGCCTATCCTGTAGGTAGGGAAATGGGCAGACTAGATGGGCCAAGTGGTCCTTATCTGCTGTCAAAGTCTATGTTTCTATGTGTGTCCTTGCTAAGCACTTGCTCTTTAACATGTTTGGGTCGGGGTCATATCAGCACCAGTTGTTGAATTTATGTCATTTTGGTATAACAATGTTTTGGATTGACCACCTTTCTTGTAGGGTGCAGCTATGAGTACAAATAGTTTCTGTTATGAAGATTTATGACTGTAATTAACCCCATATTCATTTTCAGAAATGCACATATAACCCCCACAAATGGGGGTTCCCAAAGCCTTCCCGTGAGCTTGCCCAAATGCTCAAGGTTAGGCGTGGTGTCCTGCATTTGGCGCTTAAAGTATTGTCAATGAGTGCCTGTGTGGCCTCCATGTGCTGTCTCTTTAAGAGCTGCCTGTGCAGTTAAAATTAATTAAAAGGGGGACTGTGGGTTTCCATGCCTGAGTCCCATGAGGCTGCTGAACCCTTGCTCCGTTTCTGCCATTGCTACTTATGCAGAGGGAGCCCTGCTAGAAAGATGTAACTACTGGCTGGTGATTGTTTAGAGTAGTGATAATAATGTGGTTTGTGCTAACCTGCCTTTCTTGCAGCAAGAACTGTTCAGTCAGCTCCACCATTTTGGTCCCGAACTGCGAATTGGACCAATCAGTCCTTTGTTGTGGATTACCTGTTGGGATTCATAGTTTTGGGCTGTTGGCACCTTTTGCACCAAGGAGGAGCTCTTACTGTGACTGACAGCTAGACTGGCGAATCAGACTTTTTGGATCGAGAGGAAATACCACGAGCTTGTCTGCTGGCAAGCCAGATTCAAGGTGGATAAAGAAGAAGGCTAGCATAATTAGGAGCAGTCGTGTTGTGTAGTAATTACTTTGGGAGAATCGTGTATGGCCTGAATCTCTGCCTGCTTGCCATTTTCTGCCTGAGCAGAAGTGAAGTGGACTGAATCTAATCTAGTGCTGTGAAGCAAACTACCAAATTGGGACCAGGCTTAACCTGAAAAGACCGAAGATTTTGCTAAATCGATCAGCCTGTCAGGAACCTTAGCTACCTTTGTGCTCCGGGTTTAGCAGTGATTTTGCGATCGGGTTGAGGAGCTGTATGCCTGGTACAGTAATTTTCGTTACATGTAAATGTGCTGTAAACTGGAGGGTGATCATGATCTGGTATTCCCCAAGCTGATGTGTGCTGAGGCTGGATGTATACAGTTTGAAATGGAATGAATCACGGCTACCCCATGCCGTTGGGCCTTCATGAGCCTCAATCTCCCTACCATGCTTCTTCTGGCACTCCAGCAAAATGAGCTATAGTCTCGACCATCATCTGTCCTGTGTTCAGCTTCAGGTATCATGAGTAACAAACAGGGTAGCTTCCTGCAACATACCTTCTAAATCACAAGTCTGTCATCTGATTATTTTGTTGTGTTGTTTTCACGAACTGAGCCCTCGGCTCTGGATTACAATCAGAGAGTGTGCATGTTATTTCTTTTTCTCATAAGGTCTCTACCAGCTGCACAGCGTCGGCCTACCGGGCAACAGTCTGCTAGCCCCCTTCTCCATCCTGGGTACCCTGAGAGTGTGACTGATAGAGACTCTGACTGCACGCACTGCTGTGATATATTTAGTGTGATTAAGCCAATTAACCTGCTTAATCCTTGTTATAGCCCCTGAATAAATCCGATTTACTTTTTTTCTGCAATTTACATTGACTGTGGTGTCAGTTTATGGCTAAGGTATTGTGTGATTGTTTTTTGTCTTGCTTATTTTACAGGGGGTCCCCAGAGCCATGTTGAAAGAACCAGTCCTGGGGGTAAGTGCCAAACAGAGGTATATGCATAAAGCCTGTCAGGGGTGTTGGGAAGGTAACATTGTGTTCTGGGAGGGCCATTAGTGGGAGACAAGGGGGGTCACAGTGTCCCAGAGGGCTGTGGTCTGGTTAGTTCGACCAGTACCAACCCTGACCTTTCTGTGGATGCACCCGTCACTGAACCTAGGCCCCTTAACTTGCTACTAGCTCAGCAGGCAGGAGTAGTAGCCCTTAGGAATGCGCCACCTAGGGGGTTACACACAGATTACTATATTCTATTCCATTGGATGGTTCCTGTACTAATTTCGATGTGTGGCATTCAGAAAATGTATTGCTATGTTTGTTTTTGAATAAGCAATAAACAGTGAGTACAAAAAAAAGTTCCAGATGTACAGGATGTTACCTAACATGGGTTCACCACTGGAAGGTCCTGCCAAACTAATCTGCTGCAGTTTTATGAGAAATTGAGTAGGGAATTGAAAGGAAGAGGCCAGTGGGCATAATATTCTTGGATCTGAGCAAGGCTTTCGATAAGGTCCCCACAAATAAATTATTGCAGTATTATCAAACAATAAGCTGACGGTAACACTGTGACATGGATCAGATCGTGGCTTATGGGAAGAAAATGGAGGTAATCCTTAGAAGTGCGCCTCTGAATGGGAACAAGTGACTAGCCAGATCCCATAGGGCTCGGATTGGGTCTACCTTGTTTAATGTCTACATTACAACAACAATAATGAAATGTGGCAATGAGTCTGGCAAGCTAAATTTGCAGATGATACCAAAATAGGGTGCACAGTCCAGACTAGTTCTGATATTCGTAATTTACAAGGAGTAGTCACAACTAGAAGTCTGGGTGAATAAATATAGACTAGCATTCAGCCTGGACAAGTGTGCAGTGTGCAGTGATGCACCTGAGAAGCTCAAACACTATGGGCAGTTATTACCTGGGGAACACCCTTGAAGTGTACTGAAGGAAGAAGACCTGGGAGTAACTATAACCAATGACCTTAAAAACAAGAAAAACTGTCAGGCTATCATTAACAAGGCCGGGGTGGGGGGTGTTAGGGTGCATAGCGAGACACATAACCAGCAGGGATTAAAGGGTTCTTCTGCCTTTGTATACATCTGTGGTCAGACTGCATTTAGAGAACTGTTAGCAGTTTACATCCCCAATCTACAAAACTGACATCAGACTGATGGATAGTGTCCAGAGAAGGGCAACAAACATGATTAGGTCAGTAAAACATCTCGATTATAGCGGCAGACTACGCAAGCTTAATCTGTATACATTGGAATCTAGAGGGCTCAGAGGGGATTCATGTCTTGAATACAGATCATTCACTAGTGACGACCTCTGGGAGAGCCTAGGGCTAGAATATAATCTCAATCACTACTCTGCTAGATCACATGATCTTCAACTTGGGGATAATAGTTTCATAAGTTTCATAAATTTGGTCACAAGACAATGGCTCCCACCAGAACAGTCTTGTCATTGAAGGCCTGTCTCAAATGAGAATTTCATAGCTTCAGAGAAGGAATCTAATTTATTCTTAAATATAGAAATTGATTCACTGTCAACTATGTTAGATGGAAGACTATTCCATGGTGTTACCACCGTTTGATTAATCCATGGTTTCCTCCTGTTGGTTTTGCAGTGCTCACCCCTAAATTGAAAACCATGGGCTCTGGTACATATACTCGTGTCCTTCCTTTTCTGGCCCATGCAGTCCCATAGGTCTTGATTTCTGAATGTGGCATAAACCAAACAGAGGTCACCTCTAAGTCTACGGCATTCTAATGCACATGATAGGTTCTGATTTCTGTCTTCATATCCTAGCTGTCGGTAATTTTGGACCCTGTTGGTTATTCTTTTTGGACTTTCTCAAGCAACATTACATCTCTTTTGTGCCTAAGACTCCAGAACTGTACTCCATATTCTAATTGGGGTCTCACCAATGCTTTATACAGTGGCATTAACACTGCACTATCTCTACTTTTAATGTGCCAGAGTATACAGTTGATCATTCTATTAGCCTTTTTGGCAACTTCAATTGTGTGACTTTTGAAAGTTAGGTTACTGGTAACCTGAATCCCCAGGTATTTCTCACCATCAACATTATTTATTACTTTTCCATTTAATGTATAATTACCTAGGATATTATGCTTGCCAAAAGTGCATTATGGTACATTTATTGATATTAAATTTCATTTTATGCTTTTTGCCACCCAGTTTATTTATAGCCTCTCGGGATTGGCGCCATAAAAATAAAATTTGTCTTGCCTTGTTCTGTTTGAAATGCAGCTATATCCTCCTTGTGCCTCACTATTGCTCCAGTCTTTGTATCATCTGCAAACTTTACAATCCGTGAGGTACGGAAGTTTGTAAAGATGATACAAAAATATTAAACAAGACACGTGCTCTTTTCTTTTTTAATAAGTTTGTTGATATTATTGTTAAACCACGTTGGGATTCTCCCGAGTTGTTATATTTGATTTTTCTGGTACAAATTGTTTTACCGTAGTTCTATCCTGTTTGTGATGACTGGCCACATACCATGTACATTTATACCTTTCAGACCATCACTCCAGTCCACTCATTAATGTAATTTCTAATTGCATTGTGAAGTTGTATTATTCAAGCATTTAATTTTGTTACCCCTTGTGTATAGGTATTAGGTTTATGAGTTTAAATTCGACCATATTGTGATCACTGGGCTAATTGTTCCTTACTTTACATTCAGTTATTTAATTTTTCTATATGGGTAAAGACTGGGTCTAATATATTTTTCCTCTAGCTCCCTCAGAACATATTGTTAAAGATCATTAGATATTATTAGGTCAATAAAGTCTTTCTCCAATTAGTAACCCTCAGGCTGTCTCCAATTTATATTGGGCAGGTTAAAATCCTCCATAATTAAAGCTTTCTTGTTAATTGCTTGTAGGAAGATCTTATTATCCTCTGTGCAAAGCCCAGGGGCCCCATAACATATACCTATAGTTGTTTTTGTGTTTGCTTGCACGCATCTGCAAGAAACATGTTGTGGCAGCTTGCTGGAGAAGTAGGTTGTGGAGGTGCAGCAGTGTTGTGGCCCGTGCTGCCACTGCTTTTTGGGGCTCGTCTGTGTGTCACCAATGAAGAAGCATGCTGGCTATGACAGTAGTCTGCAAGCATGCCACCAACTTGAAACGATTTAGCCACTGCAATGAGGCGTGCCCCTCATTGAACAGCATGCCTTGCCTGGTGTAACATTTAATAAACATGATGGTGGCTGTCACCATCTGCCTCTTCACAGTCCCAGCAAACTGACTTGAGGGGTGCCCAACCCCCTGCATGCCCCCTCCCCACTCCCAGTTTGTTTGCCAATAGAGCCCAATCCCCATCGAGCATATGTGCCCCTTGCTGTGTTTTGTGTGCTGAGGGGGCCCCAATCCCCCTCAGCATCATCCCCCAAACACAGACATGCTTGCAATGGGGGTTCCAATCCCTGTTGGCTTCAGTGCCCTGTCCTCAATCTGCCGAGGGGGTGCCCAATCCCCCTCAGCATTGTCCCCCCCAAACACAGACATGCTTGCTGATGGGGTGCCCAATCACCCTGTTGGCATGTTTAAACCCCCCCATCACATCGGCATTTTCCTGCCCCACCCCACTCCATTGTGTGCCACACTGGGAGCCCAACCCAGTGTGGCTAACATGACACCTTCCCCAAACTCTTACACTTGTAAAAAAAAAGAAGACGGTCCACTGTTTTTTTTTTAATATAACCTGGAACACAGAAAATGGTCCCTCACCATCGGGTCTTCTCCCCCAACCTGCACCCACCCTCTGTGCCCCATCTCCCGCACCCCCCACCCATACTTACCTCCAGAGTCTGGCGTGACAATCTTCAGTGGGCAGAACAACGTCTGCACTCTTCAAAAGCCGACTGCAAACTGAAGAAAATGCGGTAAGCTGTATAATGGTTTAAATGGGGGGTCAACTTAAGTGGATGTCACAGCCTTTTTGTGACTTTTGGCTCCAAATTTTCTACATGGGATTCTTGGGACCCCACCTCATGAACTCAGTCACTGTCATGTGGTTATTTGAGTCCCAAAGGTGATTTCACAGTCGTTACGTGGAATCAACTTCTGGGACCAATTAATGAAATGACAGTGTCACTGTTCACGGAGATGGGCTCCCAAAAAGCCTATGTTGCAAATTTAGTGAAAAAATTCCAAACAAGCATTTGTCAGTGCCGAACGTTCACTTGCAGGTATTTGCAGTGGTATTTGGCACTTGGACATGGCTTAAAAAAATCAGTGACAAAGAAGTACAAGCATTTGTCAATGCCGAATGTTGCTTGCTTCTATGTGCTGTTTAGATATTTGGAAGTCACTGGAGTGCAAATATTGAAAATTCGTGAACTTACGAGCGTGCATAGGAACTGCGAAAGGCACGCTTGTAAAACAGTCATTTTTAGGATTTTTTTTCACCAAATTTTCAACATAGCCATTTTAATACCTCTGCTCATGAACAGTGTCATTGTGATTTTCTTAATGTGTCCCATACATTGATTTCGCACACCAACTGCGCCATTGTGTGCTACATGGGTGGAAGCACATTTTGGGCAGGATGTGAAAAATGACAGCTGTACTGCTCATGAGGAGGTGTGGTAAAATGGCAATGTTGAAAATCTGGAGTGAAAATATTGAAAATTCACAAACTTACGAGCATGCATAGGAACTGTGCAACGCACGCTCGTAAAACAGTCATTTTTAGGAATTTTTTCACCAAATTTTCAACATAGCCATTTTAAGACCTCTGCTAATGAACAGTGTCACTGTGATTTTCTTAATGTGTCCCATACATTGTGTCCCATGCACTGTGTGAAATCACCTTTCAGGCCCAAATAACGCCATGACAGTGACATCATTCATGAGAAGGGGTCCCAAAACCCCATGTTGAAAATTTGGTGCAAAATTCTGAAAAATGCCTGAGATATGCAATAAAGTTGAAAACCCTATCTAGCCCATTATACAGCTTACGGCATTTCCTCAGTTGTGATCGGCTTTGAAAGAGTGCAGACATGTTCCCGGTCCACGAAGATCGTCGCGCCGAGCTCGGAGTAAGTATGGGGTGAGGGGTGTGGGAGGCAGGGTGCGCAGTGGGTGGGTGCCAGTTGTGGGAGGGGGGCTGGGAGAAGCGCCGTGGGACCATTTTTAATTTACAGGTTTAAAAAAAAAAGACAACGTGGGTCATTTGCCATGCTGGTGTGTGCTCCCAGCGTGGCAGAAGGACGGCTGGGGGGCCATGGAGCCGATGGGAGATTTGGCATCCCGGTCGGAAGACGACGCGGGACGTTTGCCACTCTGGGGTGGACTCCCAGCATGGCAGAAGGATGGCTGGGGGGGCCGTGGAGCCAACGGGGGATTGGGCACCCCCATCGGCAGACAACGTGGGACATTTGTCATGCTGGGGTGGGCTCCCAGCGTGGCAGCAAAGATTTGAGGGGGGCAGTGTGATGTGGTGCAAGCACACAGCGGTGGTTTTCTTTGAAGAGAAGACCACTGCTGTCATACACAGCACCGCATCCGATTGGTGCAGGACTGCCACGCCTGCTCAATGGAGCAGGGGATTGAAGAGAAGGGGCACACCTCCAAAGTGTCCCATTCTCCCAAGGCGTTCCTTGCTCATGCGCATGCTTAACGTGAAATGACTGTGTTAACAGTGCATTGCAATTCTACGCAATATCTCGTAACTCTCGAATTTTTATTATTTTCACTCCAGATTTTCAACATTGCCATTTTTCCATACCCTCTTATGAACAGTACAGCTGTCATTTTCACATCCTGCCCAAATGTGTTTTCACATGTGGCGCACAATGTACCCAGTTGTTGTGCTAATCGACGTTTGGGACAGATTTAGAAAATGACAGTGACAGTGTTCATCTACGGAGAGGTCCCAAAAGCCCATGTTGCAAATTTGGTGAACAAATTCAAAAATGATTGCGTTACCAGCGTGCATAGTTCAGTACCAGTACCTATGCCGAGTAAAGGCCAATCGCGGTGGGGCCCAAACCCTGCTGGTGGACCAGGGAGGTCCAGGAGGTGGTCCAGGGAAAGAAGGCAGCCTATAGGCAATTCAAGTGCTTGAGGAGTGAAAGGAATCGGGAGTATGAACTGATTGCTATAAGGGCCACTAGGGTGGTGAGGGCGGCTAAGGCAAGGAAGGAGCAGAACCTGGCCAGGGAAATTAGGAGAGTGAACAAGGAGTTCTTTAGATACATTGGGGAAAAATGAAGGGTGAAGGGGCAGATTAGCAGGATTAAAACAAGGGAGAGATGGGCACAAGCCGGGAGTAGGCTGAGTACTAAGATGAGTACTTCACCTCAGTTTTCACCAAGGAAAGGGTGCTGCATCATACATAGGAGGAGACAGTGATACTGTGGAGGGGGGACCTTACCGGCCGCGGGTCTGGGGAGAGGGAGGCATCACTGCAGGAGGGGAACGCTAAGCCGGGAGAAGAGGTAGCGGAGGTGGAAATCACAGCAGAGAGAATGAGGGAAGCCCTCAGGTCCCTTAAGACAGAGAAAGCACGGGCCAGATAAATTACATCCCAGAGTGCTGAAAGAACGTGTGGATGTCCTGGTGAAACCCCTGGTGGAGCTTTTCACCATCTCTCTGAGGACAGGGTGCCCCAGGACTGAAAGGTGGCACATATGGTGCCTATCCACAGGGGGATCAAGGGAGGTGGCAGGAACTACAGGCCGTCAGCCTGACATCGGTGGTGGGCAAGGTGATGGAGGCATTGTCAAGGAGAGGCTGGGGGACCTGGAAAGTCAGGGTGCCTGGGCGATAGAGCATAGATTCATCCCAGGAAATCATGTCAGACAAACCTTGTGGAGTTCTATGACTGGGTGGACGAGTGCCTTGGACCTGGGTAGACCAGTGGATGTCCTTTTCTAGACTTCAGCAAGGCATTTGACTCTATTCCTCATGAGGGCCTGTTGGATAAGCTGGGAGAAATGGGGTGGGAACCAGATGATCAGATGGATAGACAGTTGGCTCCAGGACTGGACCCAGAGGGTCATAGTTGGTGGGATAGTCTCATCCCCAAGGAGGGTCATTAGTGGGGTCCCACAGGGATCAGTCCTTGGGCCCCTCCTGTTCAACACCTACATCTCTGACATAAGGACAGGTATCAGGAGTGAGATGAGTCACCTTGCAGATGACTCAAAACTGGGGGCAGTGGTGAATGGGGAGGGTGGACCTACGGGGGACCTGGAGGCTCTGGAAAGATGGTCTAGAAAGTGGAAGCTGAGATTCAATGCAGGGAAATGCAGGTACTGCACCTGGGGGCCAGAAACCCGAGCCAAGTGTACACTCTGGGGGAATGCTACAAGTCTCTGGCTGAGAGGAACCGCTGGGTGGTGGTGGATGTCAAGATGAACAACTTGGAGACTTGTAGCAGGGCAGCAGCCAAGGCCAACAGGATGCTGGGATGCATCGCTAGGGGGATCACCTCCAGAAGGAGGGTAGTGATACTCCCTCTGTATAACTGCTTGGGGAGGCCGCACCTCAAGTACTGCGTGCAGTTTTGGAGGCCACACTTAAACAGGGACATTAAACTGCTGGAGAGGGTCCAGAGGAGGGCAACCAAAATGATTTGGGGCTTGGGGGTCAGGACCTATGGGAAGAGGCTCGAAGAGTTAAATATGTACACATTGGAAGAGAGAAGGGACTGGGGAGACATGATAGAGGTCTTCAGGTACATGAAGGGGGTAAATAGGGGAGGAGCAGTCAGGGTGCTTCGAAGGAAGGAGGAGGGGGCAACTAGAAGGCATGGGTCGAAGCTGGAGGGGGGAAGAGTCAGGGGAGAAAGGCAGAGGTGCTACTTCACTGAGAGGGTGGTGGAGCCATGGAATGCCCTACCCAGGGGGCTGATGGAGGCAGAGATGGTGGAGGGGTTCAAAAGGGGGTGGGACAGGTACAGGGGAAGGGTTATAGAAGCAAAATCCAGTGCAGCGGGAATATCCAGAACTGGGACGGGAGAAGCCAGAGAAGGCGAGGGGGGCAGCAAGGTCAGCTTCCAGGGTGGGGGACTGACCAAACGAGCAGACATGAAAGACCGTTAGGCCTATTCTGCTGGCATTTTAGTAAGTTAGTATGTTAGTTTCTACGCACGCTCATAACTTCGACAATTTTTGATATTTTTACTCCAGATTTTCAACATTGTCATTTGTGCACACCGCCTTATGAACGGTACAGCTGTCATTTTTTTACATCCTGTCCAAAACATGTTTTCGCACCTATGGCACACAGTGGGCACAGTCACTGTGCAAAATCAACATTTAGGACAGATTAAGAAAATCACAGTTCCACTTGTAACCCCTCACCCCTGCCTTTTTGCCAAAATGACAGGTGGCATGCTGTTGAAGCTGACAGCAGTACCTGGTGGGGACCTGGGTTCGGGGAGTATGAGGTTACTCAGCACAGGGGGACCTAGGTTTGGCTACTCTGCACAGGGGCACCCAAGTAAATCCGAACACAGGAAGCAATAACTGTAATGTCCAGAAACAGGAATGGGATTCTTCAGTGTGGCTTTTATTCACATACTAGCTGAACAAACGAAGCATAGACGGACCCCCATGGGGCTACATTTCCTGGTAATGCAGATTAGAGACTACAGAACACTTTTTCACCATTTCCAGCCCTCAGGCTCTGAACCCACCAAGCACACAGCCCGGACTTGCATGCAGCTTTGGGTACACAGTCCAACTTGTACACACTTGGGTTTTCCCCACTGGCCCAGCTCTCCTGCTGGCCACTTGATCCGCGGTCAATCTGAGGAATGAACCAATTATCCTGTCATGGCTCCCCACACCACACTAGAGTCTGTGACTCCTAGAGAGAATTTTCCTTATAATCCCACATCTGGGTACTTCCCGCATCACTGGCCAAGTGCCTGAGGCAAAGTAGAAAACACAGAAGAAATCCGTTGAGGTGGACCTGGTCACTAAAGATGGGGGGCCACCCACCTCCAGCTCCCACAGCCCATACCCGGCCATTTCTCTGGAAAACTGAACAATTCCTTTACTGAACTTTTAAATGTAGATTAAGGGTAGACATCTGTCACATCTCCTCTACATATTATTTGCATCCCAACTAACTCAGGAACTTGAAACTACTTTTACTTTGCTTGGCCCATTTCTCTAGGCTTCCCAATATTTAGTAGTTCAATCCCCACATTGTCACACAAGTCCCAGGGTGAAAACATAGGCCCTTTTAGCCAGAGCAGACACTCACCCTTACGTGGCAGGTGCCCCACAGGCGACTCACAAATCTTTTCTCCCAAAATAAATACTGGAATGAACAGGCAGCTTTTCCTCCACAAGCAGAACTAAGGGGATTGCCCCAGGAATCTGCAGGGAATCCTTCTTATCACCCCCCGTAGGGAGGGCGCACTGAGACCCGAAAACAGTGGTCTCCACCACTTGAGTACTCTTCCTGTGTCTCTCTTTAAGGTGGAGACACACACCCTATTACTGAAAAGTAGCCTCTGTCAGGGCTGAGGCTCCTAGAGCCTTTACTGAGCTTCCAGCTTCACTTACTGAAGACAAACTGCAGACTCTCCTTTGAAAACTCCCAACGTTCTATCTAACTCCCTTTGCTGCAGATTCCAATGTGACTTATGCAGCTGCGAAAGTTCTATTGGTGATGTCATCCCTCAGTCTCAGCTGAGACTGAGAACAGAGTGAGGCAGTGTGAAATCCATTTAACTGGAGTTTCACAAGCTGCTTTCCCTGCCCACCACTAGATCTTACTGGGATTCTAGTAACCCCGGGTAACAAGGGGGTTACACACTGTTAATGAGCAGAGCTCCCAAAATGCCTGTGTTGGAAATGTGGTGTAACAAATCCCCCAAATAATTGCATTACGAGTGTGAGTTGCGCAGTTTCTACTCGCACTTTGACTTCACTGATTTTTTAATATTTTCACTCCAGATTTTCAGCATTACTATTTGTTTACACCTCCTCATGAACAGTACAGCTGTCATTTTTCACATCCTGCCTGAAATGTGTTTTCGCACTTGTGGCACCAAATGGCACAGTTGCTGTGCAAAATCACCTTCCGGCTAACAAACTGATAGTGTCACTGTTCATGCAGTGGGGTCACAAAAAGCCCATGTTGAAAACTTGGAGTGAAAATACCAAGAAATGCCCAGGGCATTATGGTTTCTGATCATAATGCCCTACCCTGCAAGGGGCTGACAGGTGTCAGGAGTGTGACTTGGGATTATTGACAGTAATACTCACGCCATTCCACCCCCCCACCTGCAGCAATAACAGGCATTGAGGTGTGCCTTGGACTCTTGACCCCAAAGTTCACCTATTTTCCTGTATTCCCATTTCAACATTTTGTAATTTTATTTTAGTCTTTGGTAACTGGGTAAGGCCCACTAGGCACAAGTGCCTGTTTTCAGGGTGACCTGGGTGCACTGGGCAGTTAAGTGACTTGCTCAGAGTCACACAGTATGCAAGTGGAGGTTGTGAGAATCAAACCAAGGTCTGGTCTGCTGGATGTACCAAGCTTGTTCACAGCTCGTTGATCTAACCTCTTGGCTATACTGCCAGCATTATGGAGTGGGCCAGTGTAAACCCTGAATACCCCAAGGCACACCTCGACACTTGTCAGTGTCTGCAGGGTAGGAGGAGGTGAAATAGCGTGAGTATTATGGGCAGCGACCCAAAGGCACACCCCAATGCCTGTCCATGTCTGCAGGGTGGGGGTGGGACTGGCGTCAGTTCAATACTTCACTGCCGTTCCTATTCTGCATCTGTCTAACTCCTGCACTTCCAATGCTAATGCCAGCAAGCAAACATTTGGCATTAACAAATGCTTGTTTTGCTATGGGGTTGTATGAGATTAACCCACAGCTGTTCCACTTTATCACTGTCAGGCAATGAGGGTTTTATCTCATGGGCATCATATATTTCCTTAATATATAATGCAACCCCATCTCATCTCTTTAACACCCAATTGTTGTTAAATAGTTTATAACCTGTAATATGTTGACATAAATCGTCATCCTGTCACCAGGTTTCAGTGACTACACACAGGTCAAATTGCTCATTCAGTAATAACAGTTCTAACTCGTCTTTTTTATTGACAAGGCTTCTTGCGTTAATTAATATAACCTTGATTTCATGAAGGTAGATCGTTTTGATGCATTTATTATTCCATGGACTAGGTGTTAATGGGTTATTTTGATTATTCCTAATGGAATTAGTGGTTTCCTCCCCTCTCCCCTTGCTGATCAGTTTAAAGTTCTACTCGTGATGGATTTTTTAATGATCTGCCCTAAGTACTTACTACCTTTCTTGCTTAGGTGTAGTCTGTCATATGCAAATAGATCAAATCGCAAATCAAACAAGTCCCAGGTTTTTATACATTGTACGTTATTTTGTAGACACCATTGCCTTAGTTTATTACTGAGATGGTTTATTTTCCTTGTCCATCTCTGCATGGCTTTAGGTACTGGTAATATCCCAGATATGATTAACTCTCCCCTTTAAATATCCATTAATTTCTTGATTTCTTAATATTCCTCAGAAAGCTTGTCTGCCGACCTGTCTTTCTGTATTATTAATTCCAGCATGCAGCACTACTAAGGGGTTTAATCCTGCAGGTTTTAATATATTGGGTAACATAAGCCATATATCCTTGATAGTGGCACCAGAAAAACTACAACTGGCTATACTGTATTTTCGTTGATGCCTTGAGTTGTGTAACAATCTACATATTTAATCATAGAGTCTTCTAGGGCGTATATTTGCCTTTTCAAAGCCCTGTTAGCCCCTTCTTGCATTCCAACATCATTCGTTGTGTTACTCTGTTCAGGTAGTGAAGGTGGGAGTGCTATTTGGTTATGCACTTGTAACCCCCCTACAAATGGGGGTTCCTAAAAGCCTCCCCGGAGCTCGTTTAAATGCTCCATGCCTGGCTGGTGTTCAGCGTTTAAGTCATTTAAATGGGTAACCAGTGAGCGCCTTTAAGGCCTCCGTATACTGTCTCGTTAAGGGCTGCCTGTTGCGGTCATAATTAGTTGAAATGGGGGGGGTTGAGTGTTGCTATGCTTGAGTCCCGCCGGGCTGCAGAGTAGCGCTCCCATTCTGCCATCACTAGATGTGCAGAAGGAGCCCTCAGAACAACTGGTAACTGGTCATTAATAATAACGTGGAGTACTAATGATAAAGTAGTTGTTATAACCTGCTTTCTTTGCAGTGAAGACTGTTTCGATTATCTCCTCCATTTTGGTCCAAAACTACTGAATTGGACCAATCAGTACCTCGGGCCCTACAGAGTCGGCTGGCCAGTAGAGAAACTGCTTGTAATTTGGGAAAGGCATTATGGACCATGGCACTTTTTCGCACCACTGAGAGCAGGAGAAATTGATTGCCAGGTGCCGCTAGCCAATGGGATCGGATAGCGCCCGAACTGCAGGAAGTGCCTCATGCTGCTAGGGGCAGATGTGTTGTGGCTGAGGAGAAGAAAGGAGCTCTGTGCTTCTGCGCTGGTGGAGTGTTCACGCGGGAAGCGCGTGAAAGGCCTTAGGCGGCCGTTTGCCTGTTCAAATCTTCGGACTAAATCCGCCGGCGTGCGGTCAGAGGAGGCTGGTGCCAGCCCCAGCTACCTACCAGGCTTCACCTGAGAGGAATGGAGAATCTGCTGAATCACGCTCGGTCGACCCGTGATGTTGAAGCTGCTGTGTACTGCCCGAGTCTGCTAAGGGTGTGCGTGTCCTGAGAGCAGCTGCCTGGTATGGTACCCTCTGTGGTTTTGCCATATAAATGTGTGAGGAGGCTGGTGATATTCAGGCTTAGCCCTGCTTGTGGTGAAGAAATCGTTACTTGCTGGAGTCGTGAGTACTGAATCAGGGTAGCTCCTGGCTAAGTTTGCGATCCGTGGCCTCAAGTTGCTTCGTTATACTGCTGGCTGTTTTAATTGAACTTTCTTCTCAGGACTGCAAAGGCTATTTGTGTCAGGGCCCCCACCAGCTGCCACGATGGACTAGAGTTGGGGCTTGGGTACCTAGGGACAGCAAATCTTAGGTTTAGCCTGTGCACAGAGCCCTAGGTGAGATAGGTACAGTGATAAGTCAATTACCTTGATTCCACCTGCCCTTGTTATTGCCTCCCTTTAATAAATCAGATTGTTGTGTTGCAACTACACCCTGACTAGTTTGTGCATCCCTGGTGAACTGCTGCATAGTGACTGTGATATAACTGTACCTTACTTTACAGGGGTCCCGGAGTGAGCTGAGAGATACTATCCGGGGAGTAAGTGTATGGGGAAAAGTATTGTTGGAACCCTGTGTGAGCCACTAGTGGATTAAAGGGGTTGCAGTAACCCAGAGGGCTGTCACAGAGGCAAACTCACCAGTATTAACCCCGACCTCTGGGTGGAGGCACCCGTCAGCGGATCTGAGCCCTCACCCTGTCTCCGTGGAGGCAGGCGGGAGTAGCCTAAGGGTAGCGACCCCTGAGGGTTACACACTTCCCTTGTAAGGCATTCGTAGGCTCCACATGGTCGTTAGTACATGTATTCATTATAACTCCCTGTTCAGGTAGTATGGGAGTAGTTGTTTTCTGATTGTCTAAGGCTCCTTGTGAAGTGTAGCTAGGCCCAGCCTGATTATCAGTGTCTGTGCTTGTTATTATTCCCTGATCAGGCACTGCAGGGAAAAGTAATCATTTGATCATGTGGAGAATTGTTGCAAGACAAGAAGAAGGCTCTTCAGTTAAAGGGTTGTGGATGTATGGAACAGATTGCCATTGGAGGTCGTTGGCAGAAATACAGTGGACACATTTAAGAAACAACGTGATGCATACTGCCAGTCACAAGCTATAGGAGGTTACACCCTTTAAGGAAAGGGCAAGCAGTATGTGGGCTAATGCCTGCTTAGACTCATGTTAGACAATAATCCCTGTGATCCCTATGATTCTCTTCTCCAGCGAATACATGTTGAGGTCTGCTAGTCTTTCTTCATATGGCTTCTGGTGCAGTCCCTCCACCACCTTTGTAGCCTGTCTTTGGACTGCCCACAGTTTGTCTATGTCTTTTGTGAGGTGTGGCCTCTAGAATGGTATGCAGTATTCCAGATGAGGCCTCACCAGTGATCTGTAAAGTGGCATCATCACCTCCCATTTTCTGCTGAAGATGCACTCCCTGTGCACCCCAACATACCACTTGCCTTCCTTGCCACTTTCTCACGTTGCCTGCCTACTTTTAGGTAATCTGTTATAATCACCCCTCAATTCCCTTTCCTGCTTGGTGGTTGTCAGCATTCCCCCCTCCCCCCATTGACTACTTTTCTCCTGGATTCCTGCATCCCCATGTATAATTTGACACTTGATAGCAATACATTTCAGTTGCTACGCCCTCGACCATTCCTGTAGTTTACCCAGGTTTCTTCTCATCCTTTCCACTCCCTCTGGTGTATCTACTGTATTGCAGATCTTTGTGTCATTTGCAAATAGACATACTTTCCCCTCCAGCCCCCTCTGCAATGTCCCATGTGAAGACATTAAAGAAGACTGGCCCCAGCACTGATACTTGGGGCGCCCAGCTTGTTACCTCCCTCTCCATGGACTGGGCTCTGTTCACTACCACCACTCTTTGCATCCTCATGCTTAGCCACTTACTAACCCAGTTCACTACCCTGTGCCCCACTCCCACCCACTCTACTTGTCTGTTAGCCTTGTCTATGTGGGACGTGTTGAAGGCCTTACTAAAGTCAAGGTAGGCCACATCCACCGCCCCCCCCCCCCCCCCCCCGGTCTACCACTCTGGTTACCAAATCGAAGAATTCTATCAGATTTGTCTGGTAGGACCTACCTGCCATGAAACCATGCTGCTTTGGATCCTGCTGCCCGCTGGATTTGAGGTACTCCACAATCCTTTCTCTTAGTAATGCATCCATCAATTTCCCCACCACTGAGGTTAAGCTGACTGGCTTATACTTACCCACCTCCTCTACTCCGACTGCCTCCCTACTCCACTCTTGTAAATAGGGACAACATTTTCCCTTCTCCAGTCTGCTGGGACCACCCTTGTCTCCAGTGACTTACTGAACAATCCTGCTAGTGGTGCTGCCAGTTCATTTCGAGCTATTTTAATATTCTGGGGTGAATTCCATTCAGTCCCATAGCCTTTGTCTATTTTTAGCTTTTCAAGTTCTTGTTTGACTGTCTCATCTGTGAATGGGCTATATTTATCCACTGTGCTTGCATCCTTGCCCTCTCCTTCCTTTGTAAATACTGAGCAGAAATATTTGTTCAGAATTTCTGCCTTTCCCAGTCTTCCTCAGCAGACCCACCTTCCTTTTTATGCCTTATTATTACTCCCCAGGTCTTTCCTTTTTCACTGATATATCTAAAAAGCTGTGTCTGTGTGGCTGCAGTCTACATCTGGCAGATTGAAGTCCCCCACCAGTACCACCTCCCCTTTCTCTGCCATTGTGGTAATAGCTTCCCCAAGTGTCTTATCTAGTTTTACCCCCACGTAGGAGGTTTGTAGATCTTGCCAGTGTGAATAGTGGCTTTGATTCTTGTTTTCAGGGTGACCCACCGTACCTCCGACCCCTTCATGTCGCCCTGGATTCTCTGCATCTCCACTGCTTTGATCTCCACCCTTACATACAGCCCAATCTGCCTTCTTCCTTCAAACCCTAACTTTCTTGAACTGAATATAGTTGGCTGGTATGTCCATGTCCCAGTCATGGTTTCCAGTGCACCATGACTCGGCAGTGGCCACAATATCCAGGTCGGCCTCTGCCATAATGGGCTCTAGATTTGGAATGTTTTTCCTTAGATTCCTTGCATTTGTACACATGACCGTACACACTTTGTTCCCACTCTGCCTGCTACCTCCCTCTTTTCCTTTTCACTCTTCCTGCCCCCCCCCCATTTTTATAACTCTTGGTCCTGTCTCCCTTGTTTTCTACCACACTGCTTTCTTCCTTAGGTTTTTATCCTGGCGGACTTTCCTCCCCACGGGTCTTCCTTTATCTCTGCCTCATTTTGGGTGGGAGCAGTTTACGCCTCCTTTCTTCCTTCCACTACCCCCTCAGCTAGTTCAAATGTTTATCTAGTTAACATTTAAACCATCTATTGAGGACTACGGTTCCCCTCTTGGATGGATGCAAGCCATCACCCTGTTCTCTACAGCATTCCTTCAAGCATGAGTTGATGTTCCTGGTGCAGAGCTCTATCCTCCCCTCACTCCTAGACCTGCAGCATCTCAGTAGAAACCACCACAAGCACTATCTGCCTAAGGCCACTCCCCACCTCCTAAAACTCCCTGTACAAACCCAGTCCCATCCCTAGCCTGCTCATAAGTGATTAGGTGGACAGTGACATCTAGCTCCTCCTCCTGCCCCCAACTCTAACAATTCTTAGGATCCACTTTCTACCACTCTGAGCCGTAGGGCCAGGTAGACACCTTAACTCCTCGTTCCCTCCCTTCCGGTTCTTAAATTTAATCCATTGATGTTCAAGTTACCCACCAGAGTTGCTTCCTCCTCTGTTGTGTGGTCCTCTCTCTCCCCCCCCCACTTGGGGTCTCCCCTATGGAGAACATTGCATCCTCCCTTGCCACTACTGTGGGTGCCTCCTCCTGGCCACCCTGTCCCACCAGAGCAATGAATGAGTTTTGTAGTGACACAGGCAGAGGAATGTGCCTCTGACCCACCATCCCCTACACTGCCAGAGCCCACCACAGTCCAGCTGACTACATTTCTAGGCATCCTCTGGGGCAGCAGTGGTAGACTTGATGACCCCTGGGTGGTGGAAATGGTCCCATGAATCCTAGCCAGCTCAGCTTGGAATCCAGCGTCTTCCTTTCTCAGCCCAGACCGGTGCCTGTAGATGGGGCAGCACTTCAGTCTGCAAAAAGTCTGTCTGAAAACTTCCCCTCCACTGCAACTGCACGACACCACCCCAAAATTCCCATTTCTTCACTCACTACTCTTATTAGAATTAACTTTGTATCCTTACCCTAGATAGGGTGTTTCTAGGTTTCCCCTTACTTAACGTTTTGTAGTGTGACTCTAGATAGTGTGGTTTAATTTTTGCCCTGTGTAGTAGTAGTAGATGTACAGCTGAACACCCAATCCCAGGGGCTGTATGCGCAGTGTATCATTTAAAATGCATAGTCAGAGTAGCAGAATAGCAAATAAGATCCTGAAAATGAATAACAGATGGCCTAAATATAGTATTTGACTATAACAGACAGTGAGAATAAGACCAGATTAAAAGCCTGTCTAAATAACTGAGTCTTAAGACCTCTCTTAAAGGCCTTCTCTGAGGGGGACCTCCCTCAGGGATCTGGAAGGTGAGTTCCATGACAGGGTACGACCCACAAGTTCAAAAGTGCTGTCCCCGGATGTCTTCTACCTATCTATGGGAACCAGTAGGAGGCCCACCTCAGAGGAGTAGAGAGGGTGAGAAGGACAGTAGGGAGACAGGAGTTCACTCAGATAACCTGATCCCGATTTGTATCTGTGCCCTAGATATTGCTTGCTATTAATCTACTCCTGCTTCAATGTATTCCCACCCTTGCAAGATGTTCACATGAATGTAATGACCTGTTATAAACAATTTATGTTATGTTATGCTTTGTATACGTTTTGTGTTCTGTACCCTCCCGGGTCGTGCCTGAAAATAGTCCTTGCCATGGCTAGGGCACCTTACCCGGTAAACAAAAAACGAAATAAATAAATAAATAAATGTGGTGCTTCTAATTTTCCCCTTTTTTGTTTTACATAACCCCTTGAAGTGTGACTCTGGACAGAATGCTTTCATTTCTCCTTTTTGCTTTACTTTTACTCCTCTGTACCCGTACCCTACAGAGGGTGTTTCCTCTTTTCACACAGAACAGGTTGTTTGTAGGGACTAGCAAGCAAATGGAACTGCTGCACTTCCAGTCTCTGTGCCAGGCCGTAAACAAATCAGTAGGAGCAGAAAACCCCCAGCACCAGATGAAGGACAAGCATACAAGCATAAATAATTTAAAGAGGTAGTGTACTGCCTAAAACTAATATTAGATTTTAAAAGCAACCAACCATTACCTTTTATATCTGAGGTACTTTTTCTTTCCCCTTTGTTTAATTAGAAGATTGTTTACCTGATGTTAGTGGGTGTTATGTGAGGAACAGCACTCTGCCTGGTAGCTAACATGTATTGCTCTACTGCCACCCACTACATCATCAGGACTGTGACATCACTGCTACTTAGGAACAGCAAGTGAGTGACTGCTAGGTCATTCATCTGTGATGTCACTGTCACTGAGATCATAATGCTGATGATGTAGTGGGGGGCAATAAAGTTAAACATGTCAGCTGCCAGGATAAGAGTCTGTTCCACACATCCAGTACAATACTGTCACATAGAAGACTTTCTGATGAGCAATAGCAAAAAGAAAATACTTCAGAAATAAAAAGATACAACCGACCACTTCTTAAAATTTGTATTATTTTCCTGTCTGCCTGTTTTGGCGCCACTAGCTCTTTAAATACAGTTCCCAAACAGTGGTGTGATAAAAATGTGAACTTCCTGAGTCCCAACCGGTTTCACTAAACAAGGCTTTCTCCAAGGGATACCAGAATGTGGAGGAAGTTTACTTTTAAAATTACATTTCAAGCAATCATAGGCTTACAGCGTATGATTTAATTTCTTAAAGTGCCAGTGCCTAATTGTACAAAAGTGCTACCAAAACAATACAGTAATAATCAACTACAACACTGTATACCAGTGTTAAACCACATGAATTAAACTGAGTTCTGGTTGTTCCTTAAGTAGTCAGCAGCAGTTACTTAAAAAAACAAAACAGCAGTACATTACATTACATGAGAAAGTCTATAGGTATCCCTAGGCCTTCACTTGTCAGCGAGATGGGTGACTGCCGCCCCCCTCTGGCTGGCTTATACCTCCAACTCAAAACAAAATGGTACCTAAAACTAAGAAAAAACAGTGGCCCAGATATTCAAAAGAGCTGAGCCATGCGCAATAGGGTTGCACCTGTGCAAGTCCGAAATTGTGCCATTCTGTGATATTCAGCAGGAGGCACTTGCGCCCCCCCAAATCAAGCTGAGCAACATCGCAATGCTAATGAAGGCTTGCTCAACCAAGGGGGGAGGAACCATGCATAAACTGCACAGCCAATGTTCAGCCAAGGCCGTGCAGAGTTATGTCGGCGCAACCTCCTACCTGCGCCTGCACAACTTTAAGCCAAAAAAAAAAGGATCAAGTCGAGGGTCACCCACAGGTGAGCTGCCGTATTGCAGGGTGCAACACAGCAGCTGCCACCTGTGGGTGGCCCTCCACTTGTTCCCAGTGCCCTCCCATAGCCCGATCGCAGGCAGCAGAGTATCCCCCCCACAGCAGCCCGATCGTGGGCATAACGTAATTTAACCCCCCCACCGACTAGACCAGTCATGGGCATAACTTAATGTAAACCCCCCCGACTAGCCTGATCGTGAGCATAATGTAATTTAAACCCCCTGACTAGCCGATTGTGGGCATAATGTAATTCAACCCTCCCCAAAGACCAATATCCCTGGTGGTCCAGTGGACCTGGAAGCCCGATCATGGGCATAAGGTCAAACCACCCCAAGTCCAATATCCCTGGTGATCGGGCATTTACCCCACCCACCACGACCCCACCACCCGCTCCCCCCGTCAGCCGGCGGGCGACAGCACGCCACCCGCCTGACACCCCGCCACCCGCCGACTGACAGCTGGGTAGGGCTGCACGCCCACTGGTTCAGAGCAAGAGCCAATGGGCATGCAGCCCATACCGTACAAGGCAGTCCAGATATGTGAATAAATTGTATTCCATCTGCTATGTCCACCCTCCCCCAGACCTTGGTGTCGTCTGTGAATAGGCATATTTTGGGGGGTGAGCAGGGTGGTGGGGATCCGTGGGTGAGTGGGGTGGGAGGCCACTAGATCACCATGGATATTGGACTTTGGGGGATGGGTTTGACCTTATGCCCGCGATCGGGCTTCGCGGTCCACTGGACCACCATGGATATTGGTCTTTGGGGAGTTGAACTATGTTATGCCCATGATCGGGCTAGTTGGGGGTTACATTACATTATGCCAACGATCGGGCTAGTCGGGGGTTCACATTACGCTATGTCCGCGATCGGCTAGTCGGGGTTTTCTATTACATTATGCCCGTGATCGGGCTAGTCGGGGGGGTTGAACTACATTATGCCCGCGATCGGGCTGCAGGGGGCATCTGTCCCAGACGGCTGCTGCCTGACAGGGCTCCAGGCACAAGTCATCGGGGATCGGTGCACCTGCATGCTAATGGTATGCAAACGAGGCCATAATTAGATGCAAATGGCCCCATGTGCCTTGCATAAATTATGGCCTCATTTGCATGTCACTTTTTGAAAATCGCAGGTTTGCGCATGGCGCAATGGAACTTGCGCCACCACATCTGAATGCTCCACTCTGACCACTTGTGGTGGCACAAGTTCCACTGCACCATGCACAGTGGTTGTGGCCAGGGGGCGATATTCAAAGGAGTTGCTCAATAGCTCAACTCTGTTGAATATCGCCCTGGCCACATCCCTGCGCAACTTTTTTGAACAGCGCAAGGGCTTGCGCCACAGAATGGCGCAGTTTGAATATCTGGCCCAGTGTGTTAGATGTATTCAAAACAACATATGCATATTGATTCACATACTGTGCTGACACGCATTGTAACTTTTTATTATTTCTCTTTTTTGGGAGTGGCATAATGTCTTACCTATCATCAGAATCTGGCTGACGATGTCCTCCTAACTGGAAAATCCATACTGCCACTCTTTGTAATAACAAATCTTCTAGATTTCCCCCGCTTCCCCAAGAAGGCTTTTTCTATACCACAAAACCTGAATGTGTCATCACTCCAAGCAGGGTTTTCCTACCCATGAATGGCTAATGCATTATGTAAATCACCTTTTTCAGTGGCCCTCATGTGCTCTCCTACCCTTACCTTCAGAGCCCTTTTAGTTTTCCCTACATAAAACACTTTGCAGCTACACCTGGCCAGCGAACAACATGCATGTTGTCACCGTTAATAAAACTTCTTGTATTATTTGTTTTTGTAGCATTTTACTTGAAAGTTTGTAGGACTGGTACCTTCCTGCTGTTACTTACCTTCTTTGAGTACTCTCTTATAAGGGATGTAACAGAAATAGCTATGTAGAGATATGGGTTACACCTAATTATGATTGGGACCTCTTAAAATCACCTTATTTTGGAAGATAGACTGGGAGGGGCTTGTACTGTACATTATGGGGGTGAGCAGGGACTCATCTGGGAGCAAGGGTGTGTGGAATCGCTGTGGGTATAGCTTGTAATGGTGAGGAGAACATGAGGTTGGGAGTTGCCTACAGGCCCCAAATCCAGACTGAGGCCAAAGACAGGTTGCTGAGAGGGGAAATTAGGAAGGCTGTTGAGATTGGGAACTGTTCACCTAAACCTGTATGATGTGGACTGGGACATTCCCAGGACAAAGAGAGCAAGTTGCATCGAACCAGGCACTGATGGATAACTTTCAGGACTGCTTCATTATACAGCATGTCAGGGGACATAGTAAAGATGGGGCCAGCCTAGACCTGGTACTCTCGAACCATGATTTTATTAAGGAAGTAAAGTCAAAAGTCCCTGGGAGTTGGTGATCTCAGCTCCATGTAGTACTAGGACCAGTGTTGTTCAGTGTCTTCATCAGTGATACTGGGAATGGTATCAAGGGCAAAATATGCCTATTCACAGATGACACCAAGGTCTGTGGGAGGGTGGACATAGCAGATGGGATACAAGATCTAAAGGAGGATCTGGGGAAGCTAGAGAGGAGGTCCAGGATTTGGCTGCTTGGCTTCAGTGCAAAGAAATGCAGACTTATGCCAACTGAAGCCAAGAACCCCAGGATGGAGTATTGCCTCAGAGGAGTCCTGGTATCTGTATTAGAGGAGGAGGAGAAGGATCTGAGAGTGATGATCACCAATGACCTGAGGCAGGCCACGAACTGCAGGAAAGCAGCAACAAGGGCAAATAAAATTTTGGGCTGTACTTCCAAGGGGATCAGCAGCAGGCAGGACGAGGTCATACTGCCATTGTACAGGTCACTGGTGAGGCTGCAGCTGGAGTACAGCGTACAGCACTGGTGCCCATACCTTAAGAAGGATATTAAAAAAATTAACCTGCTGGACGTAATCCAAAGGAGGGCGGTGAAAATGATCATGGGTCAACTGGGTAAAACATATGAGGAGAGGTTGAGGGCCTTGAACATGTACTCCCTGGAGGAAAGGAGAGAGAGAGAGGATATGATTGAGTCTTTCAAGTATTTGAATGGGATAAATAAGGTGGAGAAGCAGGGTCTATTTAGGCTAAGTGGCAACCAAAATATGAGAAGACATTGGGCCCGATTCCAAATTCAGTTTACATCGCATAAACGATTACACTACCAAACCCCATGGTGAATATCGCAACTTGCACCATGCGCCACACCATTCCCTATTTCAGAAGGCGCCTTGCACCATGCTGTGGCGCGGGTTGCGCCTACCCGCATACCCTACCCACTATGCCAAAACCCACAACAGCATGATGTTAGGATGGGTTATGGCAACCACTGCCCCTGTTCTAAAAAGGGTGGCTGCTGTAACCTACTTATGCTATTCTAAGAGCCATAGGTGCAGCAGAGTTAGACTATGAAGGGGCATCCGGCCTGTGCCAAACAACGGATGCCCACTCCACAGCACTGTGGAAAGGTTCCACCAGTGCCCCCATGCCTCCCAAACACGCTCATGCCCCCACTCCCTGAATGTTGTGGACCCCGGTCCAATTTTTAAAGTGCCACCCAGACACCTGTGCCACCTGTCCAGCCCCTCATGCCCTCTGGTACTTGCTGTGGTGTTCAAGGGTGGGGGCTCTGGGGGGGCAGTTTGCAGTGAGTCGTGACTTGCGGCATGCAGGGCTACTGCGCCATGCCAGTGGTGCTAGTTTATGCCTGCCACAAGTTGCAGGTCATAGGTGCTGGGACCCTGCTGCTCTTAGAATACAGCGTAGGGTCCCCAACATAGCAGCAAATGACACAACTTGCATACACCTGCAAATTGCAACATTCATCTTAGAATTGGGCCCACAGTCTTAATTTGGAGAAGGAAGGTTTAGGAGGCAGACTAGGAAGCATTTCTTCATGCAGAGGGTGGTGGCCTACTGGAATTCACTGCTGAAAGAGGTGGTCTCATTAAAGATTGTGGGGAGCTTCAAGAGAGACTGGGATAGATTCAAAGAGAAAATAGGGGTCACAGAAGGGGCAGAGGGAAAGAACAGGAGATTTGGGGAGGGGGCAGGGTCAGTAGCTTAAGCTGAGGACTCTGCAATGCAAGCATACTAGAGAGACCAAATTACTTTATTCTGCTGGCTTCTTTGAATGTTTGTGCATTTATATAACTCTCTGTACCCAGCATCTCAGGATCAAGGCATTAGTATCAAACTTTAAGATGGTGGATTTTGGGAGGATGAAGGGATTACTGCAGGTTAAGCTCAAAGGGTGTGGCAGTCAGATGGGGTAGAATCAAAACAGGAGGCAATTAAGAATGCAGTATTGGATGTTTCCAGATCTTGCATAAAAAAGGTGAGGAAAGGTAAGAGGCAAATTAAACCTATATGATTCATCAATGTGGTAAAGGAAGCCATAGGTGGCTGGGAGGACACCTTTCCTTTTTTACAAAATCAGGCAGACAAGAGTAGAGAAGTGCGATCAGGATAAGGGAGGTGGGATCAGTGGTACCAAAGGCAAGAGCTCAAGACAGTGGAGGGCATAAAGGAAAATCAGTCCTTCGTTAGCTATATTAGGCCAAAAGAGATCATAGTTAGGCTACAAAAGGATGATTGTGGGTGGGTGAGGATGAGAGGAAGGCGAACCTACTGATAATGTGCTTGCTTTAGGATTCATAGTATAGGAAGGGGAAGTTGAGGGAAGAGAAGATGCAGAAGTTGGAAATGGGGTCAGTTACAGGTGACATGACACTCAAAGGCTGAGGGGTTGAAGGTAAGCAAGGTACCAAGGGCAAGATGTGCTTCCCCATCAGGGCACTGGCAGAGGGATCAGCAGATCTTTTATTTATTTATTTATTTGCTTTTGTTAACCGGTAAGCACACTAGACAGCCAAGTGCCTATTTTCAGGTGCGACCGGAGAGTTACAGGTAAAAATCCGTGACGTGAACAGTTGAGAATCGAGAAAACACATAGGGAATAACAGGCATTACAAGGCTAGCTCTAGAACAGGTTGGCACAGTGAAATACAATAAAATGGTACATACAGGATGTAATTAGGAGGTGAACAGCAGAGTAAACAAAAACAATGACAGTGATAACTGCCTGTGAGGGTGTGTGTGTGCCCTAGGCAGGGGGTCGAATACTAGCTTCTCAACCAGTTACTGAAGAAGTAAGCGCAAGTAGTGCTGAGGCCCTCCACCCTACCGGGCTAGGGGGAGGAGTGGGGCTCAGGTAGTGAGCTACGAGGTGCAGGGACAGGTGGAGGAAGATTTCAAAAAGTTCCAGAGGAAGCTTTAAAACTTTTAACTGCTCTTTGTTGACAGCTGGTCCTGGAGAACTGGAAAGTGGCAGATGTAGCCACCCTTTATAAGGGAGGGAACAAGGTGGACCTATGAAACGACAGACCAGCCAGTCTGACCTCTGTCATGGTGATGTTGCTTGTGCCTAACAATTCCTTAAAGTGAAAGGCCTACATAATAAAGGTAGCGCAGCTTTGTTAAGGGGGTTGTACCCGTAACCTTCCTTGACTAATTCAGCATTGCAGACAGTGGGTAAGGGACAGGCTGTGGGTGTTCTCTGTTTAGACTTCAGCAATGTCTTTGATTTGGTGCTGTACAGGTTACTTCTGAAGAAGCTGAGGGGTTGGGATTGGGTGAAAGCTTATCTGACTGGGTAAGCAGTGGGCTGATGGAGAGAACATAGAGGATTGTGGTAAATGAAACTAATTCAGGGTTTTGGAAGGTGATGAGTGGGATGTCATGGGGTTCAGTATTTGAACAGGTACTTTTCAGTATATTCACCTGAAACATAAGAGAGGGCATACATGTACAGATTCACTTATTTCATTTATCTGTAATTACAGGTTAGTGCACTGGAATAATAAATTCCACGTTCAGGCGTGACCTGAACTTATCTGCAAATGAAACAAAAATATATAGCAGGGTGGACATGGAGCAGGGATAAGAGCTATGAGGCTGGAAAAATGTGCCCAAGGTCTAGCAGCTCAGGTTCAGTGCAGAAATGCAAGATTATGCATACTGGCAGAAACCACCCCAAAATACAATATTGCACAAGAGGTGTCAGAGTTGGCCAAACAGTGTAGGAAAGGGACCTTCAGGTGCTCATTACTAGATATCCTCCACACATTAACCAAGTGTAACAAGGGATATGCTAAGGCCAGCAGGATGCACTGGTTGGGGATTCGTTAGTAGCACCGTAGAGCATGATCATATTCTCTCTACAGATCCCTGTAAAACTAAGGCAACAAAAATGATGGGAGGAGGGAAGGCATGTCATATGACAGGAGATTAGAAAGTCTATTATTGTGTAATCTACACAGGAGGAGACTCAGACAGGATATCCTTCTGTTCATAACTCGCCACAAGGACAATGATCTATTAAGAGACTTAAACATAACATTTTGCTTAGAGGCAGATCATTCAAAACTCATGTGTGTAGCCCTCCCCATTGTCTAGGGTATGAGATGGTAAAAGTTAATGGGGAGGGGTGCTCACAGCAGAAACCTTACCAGTGCTGCTTGCATTTAACATAGTTCATGGTATTTAGAGGTTGTGCCTGAAAATAGGCATTGCTATGCCTAGTGCACTTACCCAGATACCAAAAGCAAATAAATAAATCTTCTGGTGCAGGGGCTGAAAAAAGAAATTGGTTAACGTATAGCGCCAGCCCATGCAAGTAACTGCAGTCCACACGGAATTCAAACAAACAAGAGAGACCATTTAATTTAGAAGTACTGGGTACAACTCAGGAGAGTAGAAATTGAATGGTAGGGTTTAGTAACATTTCTGACAGACTGATATGCTCTCCCAGTCTTTCGCAGCTTTGTCCTGGACCAATATGGTCTCACAATCTTTTGGCAGCTTAATGCTGGACTGCTATAGTCACAGTCTTTGGGCAGCATAGATCAAAGGTTACACACGCCTCTCTTTTTCTGTCATCTCTGCTAGCCAAACACAGGTCGAACTTGAGGTCTTCCCCATACCATACTGGCATTCTTGCCTTCCATCAGTGCTCCCCACAACTCACTTGCAGGGTCCCCTTGGAACAAGCAAAACTCACAGATCAGGACCACAAGCACCCTCATGACAGGCTGGTTTATGTGACTTTTCACGCGCCAGTGGCAGCTGCCCCTACCAATGATGGGTAACACATCCCTTGAAGCCTTCTGCTCTGCTCTCATTATCTTCACTCCAGGGCTGCCATTCTTTCATGGAGTCAACCCCGACTCCCTTCTGTGGCACACTCCCCATGCTTGCTCTGACTTTCTCTTGGTGGTGCACCCCACCTGAGCTACTGCACTGGTGCCATCCTCCATCTGGTCACTGCTCCAGGGATCGCCCTCTCTTCTTCCCTCTCATAGCACTTGCAGGCCTGTGCTGAAGCAGACAATAGTCCCCCCACCTGACCTGTTCACTCTCTGCCCTCCTCTCTCTCTGTCTCCTGGGGTCCAACCTCCTCCCACCAAAAGTCATGGTTAAATACCCCAGCTCACCTGTGGTGACCTCCCAACCCACAGCAGGTCCCATAGTGGCACTGGGGTGACCATTTTTGACTGGCACATTTGCCTAGTGCTACCACCTCCTAGTGTACGAGATGTACACTCTGCAGCATGGAAAGGGTTACATGGGAAACAAAAAATACTAACTTGAAAAAAAAAGTAGTAAGATATTTTTCACACAAATAATGATATATGGGACTGAGGAAGTAATCACCAGAAGTAACATTCAACTCTCTAAAGAGTGACGTGATGCACTCATGTATAGGGGCTTTTCAGATGATTACTTCAACTAATTCTGAGGTAGAAGCAAGTGGCTGTTTACCTCTCTTTCTGTGTCATACTCTCCAAGTTTAAACACCAAGTATAGGGATACGTACAGGAAGAATGGCGAGAACAGGGGGTGCAAGAAAACGTAAGCATGGAGAGAACAGGGTGTGTAGGAATGTGTAAGAATAGTAAGAACAGTGTGTGGACATATGTAAGTATGGAGAGAATATGTAGTACAGGATTATGTAAATGTCTGAGAGAACAGTATTGCAGGAATATGTAAGTATGGAAACTAAAAGGTGTATTGGAATATGTAAGTAAGGAGAGAGCATGGGGTCCAGGACTATGAAAGTATGGATAGTAATAATCTGTCTTCAGAGGCAGCCAATCTTTATCCATAATTTGTAGGGAATACTGATGTAGTTATGGACCATCATCTGTCTGTTTTCAAGTATGAGTAACTACAGGTGCAATTCATTGCACTTGTTTATATTTCTGCATGTGTTGCCAATAGCTACCAATAAAGTTTTCTTTCACACTGACATGGGACTTTTTGTAACCTAGTCCCTATGTGTTCTTATTATCACCTGTACATAATCTGTCTTTACTGTTTACTGTTTACTGTTTGTTTTGCCTGTTTGTTGTTACACCATGACGTGGAGCCTTTGTAAATGAGTCTCCAACTCAAAGGGTTGTAATTCCAGTTCTCCTCAAATAAATAACATAAAAATAAATACATTCAGCCTTTCCCTGAATTGTCCTTTTTATCTATATCTAGCTCTGATTATAAATGGCATTTATATTAACCAGCTTCAATTCTTTGTAATACTCAGGATACAATATCCCAAAGGAGGAACTGCTGTTGCTGTTTGTGAAGAATGTGGAATGCCTCTGTGGTGATGTGGAGGGGAATAAAGCCACACTCCAGAAGAAGCAGCTTGAAGACACTACCTGCAGTAAGTGGATAGCTAGATAATGAGTTTATATAATGCTGTATGCTGATGATGTGTCCTCTATAGACGTTCTGGTGATTCTACCTGTCTCAATGCACAGATTGTTGGAGACTTCCTAGAAGTGTAAAACTGGTTTGCGCCAATAAAATGGTCCTCATTGCAAAAGACCAAGGCAATTTTGTATTACCCTAGAAATTTGGGTTTGACCAGACAGCACCTATTTCATCTCTCTGCTTCCTCCAGAAAAACTTACCGAAGTATTGGAGTCCACCAAATACCATGTGGTTTACATGGACCAGGACATTTCATTTAGAATCTATATTGACTATATAACTAAGACCCTTCTTCACCAAAAAATTGGCCTACTCTATCTTATTGGCAATTTCCTAACTAGAGACTCACAGCTAGTCTTGCTACCAATACTTTCCTTCCCCTTCTGCAATACGACGCCCCTATCTTGCAGTCCCTGAGTTGCTCAGAGTTCAACAAGCTTAGAGTACCCTACAATAATATTGATCATTTTGACTCTGGAGCCCCACCCAGGGAGCATCCTTGTGATGTGTTGCATTTACCGAACTGGTCTTCACTGCAGGGCCAGTAAGAGCGCACTGTCCTCTGCCTGACCTTTAAGCTTGTCAAGAGTCCTCCTCTCCCTCAAGTCTATGTGACATCTTCACAATTAGAGGGAGGAGGGAGGTTTTTCTGTGAACAGAACATGAACTGAACACGACTTTTTAGATTCTGGCCCAATCCAAGTCAACATGAACCCTAAGAAAAAAAGATGAACCTGAACCAAACTCAGACCCAGACAATGTGAGACAAGGAGAAACCACATGGAGGCAGTAGAGAGACACCTCCTAACTTGAATTGAACAAGCATTTGTCAATGCCGAACGTTTGCTTGCAGGTATTTGCAGTGGTATTTGGCACTTGGACATGGCTTAAAAAAATCAGTGACAAAGAAATACAAGCATTTGTCAATGCCAAATGTTGCTTGCTTCTGTGTGCTGTTTGGGTATTTGGAACTCACCGGAGTGCAAATATTGAAAATTCGCGAACTTACGAGCGTGTGTAGGAACTGCGCAACGCATGCTCGTAAAAGTCATTTTTAGGAATGTTTTCACCACATTTTCAACATAGCCATTTTAAGACCTCTGCTCATGAACAGTGTCACTGTGATTTTCTTAATGTGTCCCATACATTGAGTTCGCACACCGACTGTGCCATTGTGCGCTACATGGGCAGAAACACGTTTTGGGCAGAATTTGAAAAATGACAGCTGTACTGCTCATAAGGAGGTGTGGTAAAATGGCAATGTTGAAAATCTGGAGTGAAAATATTGAAAATTCGTACGAGTGTGCGTAGGAACTGCGCAACGACGTCAGAAAACAGTCATTTTAGGAATTTTTTCACTAAATTTTAACATAGCCATTTTAATATCTCTGCTCATGAACAGTGACACTGTGATTTTCTTAATGTGTCCCATACATTGAGTTCGCACACCCACTGTGCCATTGTGTGCTACATGGCAGAAACACGCTTTGGGCAAGATGTGAAAATGGCAGCTGCACTGCTCATAAGGAGGTGTGGTAAAATGGCAATGTTGAAAATTTGGAGGAAAATATTGAAAATTTGCAAACTTCTGACGTGCATAGGAACTGTGCAATGCCCGCTTGTAAAAAACCCAGTCATTTTAGGAATTTTCACCAATTTTCAAATAGGCTTTCTGAGGCCACCTTATGAGTGCTGGCACTGTCGTTTGTTACTCAGGCCTGAAAGGTGATTTTGCGCAGTGACTGCGAAATCACCCTTCAGGCCCGAATAACGCCATGACAGTGACAGAATTCATGAAAAGGGGTCCTAAAAACCCCATGTTGAAAATTTGGTGCAACAATTCCAAAAATGTCTAAGATATGCAACAAAGTTGAAAAAACCCCATCTAGCCTATTGTACAGCTTACCGGCATTTCCTCAGTTTGCGGTCGACTTTGAAGAGTGCAGACGTGTTCCCGGTCCAGCGATGATTGTCGTGCCGAGCTCCGGAGATAAGTATGGGGTGGGTGGTGTGGGAGGCAGGGCACAGTGGGTGGGTGCGGGTTGTGGAGGGGGCGGGAGACCAGGCGTGGACCTTTTACTTTACAGGTTTTTTTTTATAATTGATGACTGAGACGCTTGCCACACTGGGGTGGGCTCTCAGCATGGCAGAAGGATGGCTGGAGGGGCCATGGAGCCGACGGGAATTGGGCACCCGCCAGCGAGGCCAGACATTTGCCACGCTGGGGTGGGCCCCAACGTGGCAGAAGGATGGCTCGGGGTCAGGAGTCACGTGGGGATTGGGCACCCCGCTGGCAGACGATGCGTATATTTGCTATGCTGGGGTGGGCTCCCAGCATGGAGCGGGGGCTGCGACGAGTGCAAGCAGACAGTGGTGTTTTTTTTTTAAGAGAAGACCACCGCTGTCATACACAGCACCGGGTGCGGATTGGTGCAGGACCGCATGCCTGCTCAAGGGAGCAGGGATTGCTCAGAGAGGCACACCTCCAAGTGTCCCATTCTCCCAAGATGTTCCTGCGATGCCGCAAGCGAACGTAAAATGACACAAAACACTTAAACCGAACTGAACTCAAACCCAAACTTCTACTTATCAAATCGAACTGAACCAAACTCGAACTACACCTTCGCTAATCTGAACCGAACTTGAACCCTAGAAAACATATCAACTCCTGCCTATATTCACAATTAAATCCTCCAGGAGGGTCCTGTGTTTCCTCCAGCAATGCCACATGAGAGATACTTACAGTTAGATCCTGTGTAGAAAGGTCCTTTGCAATCTCCATTCCTAACCTCTAGAACTTCTTCCTTCTACTCTTCAGGACTGGTCATCACTTGGTGGATTTAAGGAAGGACTCTAAAGTTGTCCTGCTGGAGTGCAGCCTCTGCTCCTGTAATCGGTGACTCTTTACTTGTGTTATCATAACTGCCTCTGCTTGCCTGCCCCAGTTCATGTTTATACTCCTTTTAATGTATTTTCCTGCTTTGGGTAGTCAAAGATTGTTATTAATACTTGTCATGTACTGGTACTCTATGTTTTGCCGTATGTATTACTTCTCTGATTATGTGTATTAACTAAGTCTTATCTGGGTGTACCTTTCCCACAGTGATGGGAACACAGCAAAGACCATCACAGCGACAAAATCGATAGTTCACTGTGATGGTCTGCAGGTTTCCTGATACTGCTGTCCCTGGGGTGTTTGCCCCTTCCCCCGAGCCAACTCTGATTTGGAGTTGGTTATCTAAAAAGCGGGGGGGCTCAACACACTTTTGCACAGCGACAATGCCAATTGGCAGCATTGTGCCATCGCTGTAGTGGCAATTCATACAATTTGTGTCGCTGCGGCATAGTGGAACTGTCATATCTGACTGTTACCTGATCATGTATATTGACAATCCACTGTCTGATTGTTATATGCCTTTAGTTCTACGTCACCTTTGAGAAAGGGACTCCAATGTCATAGTGGACCTACTTAATTAACAAAATAATAAAAAAAAATAAAATAAAATATATTGTTTCTCTGTTGTTGAGGAAGGGGTTAGGAAGAAGAAGAAGAAAAAAGTGCAGAGTTGGAGGAGCAGGGTGTATGGTATTATGAGGAGACAGTTATGATGTCAGTAAGACATAAATAAGTAAAGCTAACATGTTGTTTTACCCCTTTTCTCCTGACCTGTCCCAGATGTCGCGTGGAGGCACGGCACGCTGTGATACTGGGATGCCCTCCTACTGCTTGCCACCTGCTCATCTGCACTGCCCGTGGACCTCCATCCAGGGGCAGTGGAACTACGGTGGGTGACAAAGTTCTCCAGGAAAGGAGAACTGCCTTTGGCTGCTCAATCCTGCTCCTCCCTCTCCCCACCCCTGCAGTAGCTCCCGACCCAGTCTCATTCTTAAAACTGGGTCACCGGCATGACGCGAGATAAGGCTGCCCAGCACCTCAGCCCTCAACACCACCGAGCCAGCAAGCTAACATGTTTTTAAGAGGAGGATGTACCACACAAACATCATTGACTACTTTGACTCAGTGTCATAGGCAATGGATAAAGTCAGTCTGTGGATGACCTCTGCTTGGACTTCAACAATATCTTTGACTTGATGCTGCACAGGAGACTTGTGAACATACTGAGGGACCTGGGATTGAGGGAGAGATTATCCAGTTGGATAAGCAATGGGCTGAAGGAGAGAACACTGAAGGTGCTGGTAAACAGAAATCATTCAGGGTTTAGGAAGGTGACAACTGGGGTGAAACACATTTCAGTACTTGAATTTTTCAATATGTTCTCCCCCCAGTACTGCCCTGCAGTTAACAATGAAAGATCCCATGTCTCTGGTGTATCGCTTAACCCCATCCTGCAGTCTAGCAGCAAACCTTCTCCAGTATTGTCCTGCAGTACCAGCATTGGAAAAGCCCACCTCTGTGGTGTAACACTTAACTCAAACCTGCAGTACAGCAGCAACCCTCCTCCAGTACTGTCCTGCAGAGCCAGCTATGAAAAAGCCCACATCTCTGGTGTAGCACTTAACCGCATCCTGCAGTATAGCAGCAGCCTCCTCCAGTGGTGCCTACAATGCTGCCAGCAATGGAAGATCTCATGTCTCTGCTGTAGCACTTAACTCAAACCTGCAATAGAGCAGCAACCCTCCTCTAGTACTGCCCTGTAGTGTCTTTGAGGAAAGAGCCAAAGTCTTTGCTGTGGCATTTGAACCCAGCCTTCAGCAGTGTGGTAACATTAGAGGAGGCAGGACAGCATAGTGGTTAAGAGCACTGAGCTGCCAACCTGCAAAAACAGGCTTAAATCCCACAGTCCCACTTGTGTACTTTATGATCATGAACAAGTCACTTAAAGAGCTGCTGATGCTTCCAGTAAAACTTTGGAAAACATAATATTTAGACATAGTTCAGCCTGTATTTCATTTACATTCTAGAGATTTCTCCTCCCCTTTATTTATTGCTGAGGAAGTTCCCACAAAACAGGACCTGTATCCATTTCATCTCATCTGCCCTGCAGCTTTTTCCCTACTTCAAATCACAATGGTCTGTTGTGACATCACAGTTGGTTGCCATGGGAATAACAGCGATGTCTCAAGCAGAGAATTATGACATCAGGTTGGGAAGAATCAGTAGGAACTAATGAACCCTCAAGGAACAAAGATCCTGTTTTTATGCAGATTACCTCAGTAATAAATTTATGGGGAGGTGGAAAAAGAGCTAGGGAGAAATATAAGCTGCACTGTGTCCTAATATTACACTTTTCAAATTTTTCCTGTAGGTGTCATTGGCTCTTCAACTTCCCTGCACTCCCAGGAAGCACCTGGAAAGTGAAACAAGTCTTGGCCATCAGCTGAGTGTGTCCTTCCTGGCCAAAAATTGTAACAAAATAAACAAGTAAATAAATGAATACATAAACAAAAATAAACTCTTCCCAAGTACAGCCTGTCAGGGTTAGCTAGGGTTATGAGCCCAACTCTCTGCTTTGGGACTTGAACTCAGGCTCCAGTAGTGCAGCAACCCTTTCCTGCAGTGTCAACATCTCTGCTGTGGGCTTTATCCAGCATCTAATAGGGCAGCAACCTCCCTCAGTACTGAGCTGCAGTGTCAGCAATGTAAGAGTCAACATTTCTGCAGTGGGGCTTTTATCCAGGATCTAATAGGGCAGCAACCTCTCCCTTAGTACTGAGCTGCAGTGTCAGCAGTGTAAGAGTCACCATCTCTGCAATAGGACTGTATCATTGGTATAATACTAGGGAGAAACCTGACCCCATTCTCTAGTTAAACACTCGGGTAGCAGTGCAGGGGTTATGTTTATCGTATTGGTATCATTATTGGAAACCCCATTCTTAAACCCAGACTCCCATGTGGCAGTGCAGGGTTGCGCCTGAATCATTGTGTAATACCACACTAAGAAACTAGAGTTCATTCGAGAGCCCGGGACACCCAGGTGGTAGGACCAGTGATTATGTGTCCATCACTGGTATATCATCAGGGTGGGAAACCTGAGTTCATTCTCATACCTGGGACTCCCATGTGGCAGTGCAGTGGGTAATGTCTGGTTCATTGGTATAGTACCAGGGTGGGAAACCTGAATCCATTCTCAAACCTGGGACTCCCATTTGGCAGTGCAAGGGGTTATGTGTATATCATTGGTATAATTCCAGGGTGGGAAACTCCCAGGTGGCAGTACAGTGGGTTATGTCTGTATCATTAGTATAATACCAGGGTGGAAAACCTGAGACCATTTTCAAACACGGGACACCCAGGTGGTAGGACCAGTGATTATGTGTGCATCACTGGTATATCATCAGGCCGGGAAACCCAAGTCAGTTCTCAAGCCTGGGACTCCCATTTGGCAGTGCAGCGGGTAATGTCTGGATCATTGGTATAGTACCAGGGTGGGACACCTGAATCCATTCTTAAACCCAGGACTCCCAGGTGGCAGTGCAGGGGGTCATGTGTGTATCACTGGTATAATAGCAGAGTGGGAAACCAGAGTCCATTCTCAAACGCGAGACTTCTGGGTGGCAGAACAGGTGATTATGTCTGCATCATTGGTATAATACCAGGGTGGGAAATCTGAGCCCGTCCTCAGATCCAGGAGTCTCAGCTCGCAGGGTAGGGGGTTATGTCTGTATCATTGGTATAACTGCAGTGTGTGTGCAACCTGAACCCATTCTCAGATCCTGATCTCCCCAGTTGCAGTGCAGGGGTTATGTCTGTATCACAGGACTAGTGCCAGTGGTTGTACCTTTACCTTTGATTTACCTTTCATTTCAGAAGCAGAATTTCCAGTCCCAGAAAACCATATGACATTAACTGTGAAAGATGAAGAACCTCAGTATTGGAGTCAGGAAACAGGAATGAGACTGTACATCAACAGTCCCCTAAAGAAAGCACTGTCAATGGTAAGTAGATGGCCTGGTAAATATTTGTATAATAAGTATCTTGTGTCCTTACCTCACAGCTGCAACTGGATTATGACAACATTCAGTGCTGGTTCCAGTGTAACCAGTTGTTTCTCAATGCCAAAAGGACAGTCTCCATGACTTTTGGCACCCGACAGAGGCTTGCCAGGCTTCCTCTTTCCCTGTAGTTTACATCCTTGGTGGTGCTAAGAGTGAGGATGTATCCTGTTTAAGTACCTCAGGGTTGGGCTTGACTGACATCTTGTTTTTATTGATGCTGTACCCCATAAGCTTCACCCTAAGCTTGGTGCATTGTACTGGAACAAAGGGAGTATCCTACTTCCTTCCCACCGAGAAATTGCTTTAAAGATGATTCTTTTCCCTACTTTTGCCTATGGTGACTTAGTCTGTAGTGGATCTTCCAAATCCTCCTTTGCCAGACTGGAACCCCTCGTTCACTCTTTTTGTTGTTTTGCTTTTAACTGCCCCCCATACACCCCACTGCTCACTCTACTCTGCCCTTTCTGCCCTCCATACACTCCACTGCTCACTCTACTCTGCCCTTTCTGTCCCCCTCGTACTCCCCACTGATCACTCTACTCTGCCCTTCCTGTCCCCCTTGTACACCCCATTGCTCACTTTACTCTGCCCTTTCTGTCCCCTTCATACAATCCCTTTATACACCCCACTGCTCTCTCTGTCCTCCTCGTGCACCCCACTGCTCACTCTACTCTGCCCTTTCTGTCCCCCTCATATACCCCACTGCTCATTCTACTCTGCCCTTTCTGTCCCCATTATACACCCCACTGCTCACTCTACTCTGCCCTTTCTGTCCCCCTCATACACCCCACTGCTCTCTCTGCTCTGCCCTTTCTGTCCCCTCATGCATCTCACTGCTCACTCTACCCTGCCCTTTCTGTCCCCCTTATACACCCCACTGCTCACTCTGCTCTGCCTTTTCAGCCCTCCTCGTACACCCCACTGCTCACTCTGCTCTGCCTTTTCAGCCCCCCTCGTACACCCCACTGCTCTCTCTACTCTGCCCTTTCTGTCCCCTCTCTTGATGTCAGGTGCCTTTCCCACTGTTCCTCATTTATATTCAAATTCTGGTTTGGTTCCCTTCCTTCCTATCTTAAATCCCTTCTATCCTCTCCTTCATCTTCTTCCTACCCTCTCCTCAGCAATATTTCCCATCCCTTCTCTATACCTTCTGGGAAATCTACTATTGGACAGTCTGCTTTCTCATATCTCCCCTCTTCCCACCTCCCCTGCCCCCACTCTTTGCCTACCACCCTCTCTACTCCCTCACCAGTTGTTTGCACCTAGTGTGTTTGCTCAGTACTGATCCAGCTCCTTATTTACCACTCTCAAATCCTTGCTCCTCATATAGGCTTCTACTTATTCAAATGCATAATAGTCTGTGTTATAGAAACATAGAAACATAGAAATTGTCAGCAGATAAGGAGCGCTAGGCCCATCCAATCTGCCCGTAGGCCCTATACATTGTATGTGGCCACTGATACTGTCTGATCAATGGCTTTTCATCACTCCCTCCCCTCTCAGGCTTCCCTTGTGCCTATCCCAAGCATGCTTAAACCCCTCCACTGTGCTTGCCCCAACCACCTCCTGTGGCAGACCATTTCATGTGTCGACCACCCTTTTTGTGTAGAAAAACTTTCTCACATTGCCTCTTATAAAAACGTAGAACATTATATGTATGTCTTGGTTATCAAACTACTCAGTTGTTACTTCCTAGTCTCTGGCACTGCCTAACTGTAACTAGCACTTGTTCATAAATGTGTTTGCTTCCTCCTTTTGTAATCTTGTTACTCTTGTCCCCACATTGCACCTGGAAATGAGCATTGGCTCAGTGTGCTTTTCCAGTTATCAAATTTTAAAGAAAAATAAAATAAATATTGCTTACCTAAACTTTGATCCTCCCTGCCCTGTCTGTTCATTCTGGTTCTGCTTCCTCCCTAAAGTCTCTTTTCCATTACTTTTCATTCTTACCTGCAACTGTCTAAGACCCTCTTCCACTTGTCTTCCTTTCCTACATTGGTTTGCTCTGGTCAAGATGTTGTCCCCATTCCCCTTTTATACCAATATGAGTAGTTCCCCCATCTAATATAAGCCGTGTTTTATTTACTGCATGTATCTCTTTACTGATATGCCTTTAAGATTTAGGATTCTTAAACAAACAAGGCCTATTGCAAGGCTAAAGAGATGCTGTGCTGTATCGGAAGGGGTATTGATAGCAGAAGAGGTAATACTTCCGCATTACATATCCCTGGTGAGGCCTCACCTGGAGTGCTGCATCCAGTTCTGGAGCCCTCACCTCAGAAAGGACAAGGACAGGTTGGAGACAGTGCAGTGCAGAGTAACAAAAATGATTCAGGGCCAGCAGGGCAGATCCTATGAGGAGCACATCAAGGCACTTAACATGTACTCAGTGGAGACCAGAAGGGAAAGGGGAGATATAATAGAGACCTTCAAGCTTATTGAAGGAATTAATAAGGTAAACTGTGAGAAATTATTTATCCTGAATACCAACTCAAGGTCACGTGGTCACAAATGGAAATTGACAGCAGGGAGGTTCAGGAGGGATGTGAAGAAGTACTTGTTTACAGAAAGGGTGGTGTAACCTTGAAACAGACTGCCAGTCAAGGTGATGAGTGCAAACACAGTCAAAGGATTCAAGCAGATATGGGATAGAATGACAGGAATAGTGGTCACCCGGGGAGACAAGAGCAGAGAGAAGAATGGGGATAGGACGGGAGGTGTTAGTACCCTGGAGGAACAATACATTTCAGGGAAGATGGGCAGACCGGATGGATCTCTGGTCATTTTCTGCCATCATGGTCTATGTTTTTATAATCCGTTTCTTTGATGCACTGTGTTACTGTAGTTGTCTCCTGTTTTTTTGCATGTATTATTTCATTATTACTGTTTCTCCTCCCCCAGGGCACATCTGGAAATGAACTGTTAGCAGCTCAGTATTTCTTTTCTGGTGAAACTTTTAAATATCTATCTATCTATCTATCTATCTATCTATCTATCTATCTATCTGTCTATCTATCTGTAAGGACCACATAGTAAGGATTACGAAGGAGTGGACGGGTGTATAAGGCGGAAGCACTAAATGAGTACTTCTGCTCAGTATTTACTAAAGAGAAGAGGGGGGTGACACCCAAGGTGGGAGAAATGGCAGAAGCAGGGTGGGAAGTGGTGACAGATGGGGAAATCATGGAGGCGCAGAGTTCGAGAGGGTTTGAAGGCACTGAGGGTGGACAAGGTGCCAGGCTCAGATGGCATCCACCCCAGGGTACTGAAGGAGCTGGCAGAGGTCCTTGCAGGACCTTTGGCAGACCTATTTAATGCCTCACTACATTCGGGGTGTGTACCTCAGGACCGGAGGATGGCTCATGTGGTGCCCCCACAAGAGTGGCCCCAAGGATGAACCGGGAAACTACAGACCAGTGAGCCTCACATCCATCGTGGGTAAGCTAATGGAGACTATCCTGAAGGAGAGGCTGGTGACCTCCTAGAGGCCAAAGGACTACAGGACAGCAGACAGCATGGTTTACATGTGGCAGATCCTGCCAAACCAACCTGGTTGAGTTCCTATGACTGGGTAACTAGGCAACTGGACAGGGGCCATGCAGTGGATGTCCTGTATATGGACTTCTGTAAGGCATTCGACTCAGTGCCACATGGAAGGCTGGGAAGGAAGTTAGTAGGCACAGGGGCGGGTGCAAAGCTGGTGAGATGGGTAGGAAACTGGCTGCAGGGAAGGCAACAGAGGGTGGTGGTGGGTGGGGAGCTCTCACACCCAAGGGCAGTGATGAGCGGTGTTCCACAGGGCTCAGTGTTGGGACCAGTGTTGTTTGGGATATTCATTGCAGACATATCATGGGACATCAAGAGCAAGATCAGTCTGTTTACTGATGACACCAAGGTAGGCGCGGTAGTGGATGACCCAGGGATGGCAGGGTTGCAGGATGATCTGGAAAGCTTGAAACCTGGTCAGACACCTGGCAACTGGGCTTTAATGCCAAAAGTGCAAGGTGCTGCATTTTGGGATGAAGAACCCAAGAAGGAGTTACCAGCTAGGGGGAGTGCAGCTAGCCCAGACAGAGGAGGAGGAGAAGGATCTGGATGTGCTCATTACAGGGTCAATGAACAACTCGGCACAATGTAGGAAGGCAGCTACAAAGGCCAACAAAATGCTGGGTTTTATTGCAAGGGGTATATCCTCAAGGAGGGAGGAGGTGATTCTGCCACTGTATAGGTCATTAGTTAGACCACACCTGGAGTACTGCATGCAGTGCTGGCGTCCATTTCTGAAGAGGGACATTAAGTTACTGGAGGGGGTGCAGCGCAGAGTGACAAAGATGATCAAGGGGCTGGGGGACTTATCATACGAGAGGAGGTTGAAGGAGTTGAACATGTACTCACTGGAGGAGAGGAGAGACGGGTGACATGATTGAAACCTTTAAATACATGAAAGGAATAAACAAGACAGGTACAGAGGGGCTGTTCAAAGTAAGGGAGGGGAGGGACACCAGGGGCCATGATATGAGACTGGAGCGAGGAAGGTTCAGGAGGGAGATGAGGAGACACTTTTTTACAGAGAGGGTGGTGGCTGGGTGGAATGCGTTACTTGCTGAAGTGGTATGCAGTAGAACAGTGGACTGCTTCAAATGAGGATGGGACAGGACAAGGGGGAGGGTTAATGAAGGGGAAGGGTGGAAGGGAGGGTCAGCTGCAGAATAAGGTGTGCTAGCTGCACATTCGAGCAGACTTGATAGACCTCTAGGTCTTTATCTGCTGGCAAATTTCTTATGTTCGTGTATATCTATCTGTCTGTGTGTCTGTTCATCTATCCCCTCCCGATGTGTAGGGGCATCCAGATGGTAAATTGTGTTGGGGGGGCACTGTACAACCAAAGCAACCATTCCAAGGGATTAGAAACAGAAATAGCTTGTTACCAGGTTTGTTGATGGTAATGACTGGGAGTCACAGGGATAGGGGAACAGGCACCATCTTAATTCAGATTTTACCAACTTGTAGGGGCAAGGTTTGTTAGCAGGCAAAACACGCACATTCATTGATTAAGTTCCTTGTCCACTCCAGAATCAAAAGGGCAAAATGATTAAATTAACTCTGAACACTAATGGAACTCCATGGAGCATGGGGGCATTTCATTTGGTGGGTTTCCTTCACACATATAGCTGGAAACTCTATTGCAATGGTCTCTTGGGCCAACAGACTGATTTACTTTATGCAGCTCTCCCTTAAGTCATGTGGGCTAAATTCCTGGCAGGACTTTAGGGTCTGAATTAGGCCACCCCATGAAGTAGCTAGGTGCCAATCCACTCTATCATCTCATAGCTTGTTCCTCAACTTCATTTCCCCAGCAGTTACAGTCACTTAATCAAGGCTCACCTCTTGTAACTCCATTCCTGTACTGCACATAGGGCTCACAACAGCACGAGTACTTTCTACTGTCCCAAACCCTTCAGTCTCTCTCATTTCTTTCTCATCCAACAGGGCACACAACTTTTCCACAGGTGGGGGAGGGCTATAACACCAGTAGGCATACCTCCTTCTCTAAAAGGTCTTAACTTGTTAGCTTTATACGATGTTTCTTTAACAAGAACTGAACCATCAGAGACCTTTTCAGACATCCAATCACTGATGCCAACGCTTTGCAGCTGGGCCCTATTGTGGGCGGTTGTGGGTACTCCCGGTCTTTTCCCAGTAACTCCCAGCATTTTCTGCTCATGCAGCAATTCCAGCCTCTGAAATGACTCATCAGGGGGACTTCTGCTAGTGCCACACCACGGCACCCGATGAAGTACCAGCTCTGTAGCAGCCACCAACCTGGGAATTAGGGGTAGTGCTCCCACCACCAAACCCTCAGCTTCTCAGGCTGCCACTTCCAAGCCATGCCCCAGTCCCCATCCACATAGTGGGCCTGCTCACAGCATATCTTCTGACCAACTACTGAACTCGCCACAGGCACAATTTCTTTGTGCTACAGGCCCCATTGGTGTTTACCCCATCAAGGTGCTGAAGTTCACTTGGCAGGTCTCAGCTCCCATTGCACTGACAGGTCCCACTCATTGCTCCAGAGCTCCCTTTTCTTCAAACCCAACCATCACTTTCCACATCACAGGTCTTCAAGGGTGGAGGGCCAGGTGTGGCATGCGGCCCACCCCAGCTCCACCACAGCCCTCTGGCCAAACTTGCAGGCCGCCCCCACCCCAGACTTCTCTCCTTGGGTCTCCCCCATGCCTCCCCTCTGGCACCAAAACCATTCTCTTTTATATCCCAGTGGAGGGGCCCCTGCTGGCAGCAAGCAGGCCCTACCTATCAGACTCACAGACACCATAGCTTCTAATGCCTGCCTAACTACACAGCTCTCAGAAATTTGACTAGTAAGTACCCAAAGGTGCTTCCATATCTGCCTGTCTTGTCTATCTACCTCACGTATCTATCTATCACTCTGTGATATATATATATATATATATATGTGTGTGTGTGTGTGTAGCATAGATACTGAAAACACCTATGATCTCAGAGTAGAAAATCTATTAGTTCTCAAAACTGGATTCCCAGGAAACAGTGCATGGTGTTATGTGTGTATCATTGGTATAACACCAAGGTGGGAAACCCAAGGCTGTTCTCAGACCAAGGACTCAGAGTGGCAGTGCAAGGGCTATGGCTATATCATTGGTATAATACCAAGGTGAGTCCATTCTACCCTGGGACTCTCAGTGGCAGTGCAGGGGATTATGTGTGTATCATTGTTATAATACAAGGTGGGAAACCCAAATCCATTCTCAAACCCAAGGCTCCTAGGTGGCAGTACGGGGAATTATGTCTATATTACTGGTAAAATAGCAGGGTGGAAAACTTAAGTCCATTCTCAAAGCCGAGATTTCTAGGTGACAGTGCAAGAAGTTATGTCTGTATCGTTGGTACGATACTAGGGAGGACAATCTGAGTCTGCTTTCAAACCTGGGGCTCCTAGGTGTCTGTGAGAGGAGTTATGTGTGTATCACTGGTATAATATCAAGGTAAGCAACCCAAGTCAGTTCTTAATGGTGGAACTAGCAGAGCCATTAGCAGAACTGTTTAGTGAGTCTCTGAGCACAGGAGAGGTCCCAGAAGACTGGAGAACGGCTAATGTGATCCCGCTCCACAAGAGTGGTAGCAGGGAGGAGGCAGGGAACTACAGACCAGTCAGTCTTACCTCAGTAGTGGGCAAGATTATGGAGGCACCTTAAGGAAAGGATAGTGCAACACCTGGAATCCATAGGGCACAGGGATCCAAGACAGCATGGGTTTACAAAGGAAGGTCCTGTCAAACTAATCTCATAGATTTCTTTGACTGGGTAACCAGAGTGGTGGACCAAGGGGAGCAGTTAATGTCACCTACCTTGACTTCAGCAAAGCTTTTGACACTGTTCCACATAGAAGATTGATAAATAAGCTGGGTAGGCTCGGGTGGGTCAGTTGGTCAACTGGGTGGCAAACTGGTTGACGGGCAGAAAACAGAGAGTGGTGGTAAATGGTATACAGTCAGAAGAGATGCAAGTCACAAGTGGGGTACCTCAGGATCAGTCCTGGGCCAGTCCTCTTCAACATCTTCATTAGTGACCTTGCAGATGGACTAGAGGGTAAGGCTTGTCTGTTTGCAGATGACACCAAGATCTGCAACAGAGTAGATGATCCAGATGGTTTGGGCAGAATGAGAAGAGATCTGGATAAACTAGCAAAATGGTCAGAAGAGTGGCAACTGGGATTTAATGCAAAGAAGTGCAAGATCATGCACATAGGGAAGAGAAACCCTGAAGCCACCTATAGTCTGGGAGGGGAGTTGCTAGCAGTCACAAAGGAAGAAAGAGACTTGGGCATCATCATCACTGATGACCTGAAATCATCCAAGCAGACCTCTAAAGCAGTAGGTAAGGCTAGGGGTGTTAGGGTGTATTAGTAGGGGTATCACAAGTCATAAGAGGGAGGTAATAATCCCTCTTTACAAGACACTGGTTAGGCCCTGCCTGGAGTACTGGTGCAGTATTGGAGGCCACACCTTCACAAGGACATTAACCAAATTGAGGCAGTCCAGAGAAGGACAACCAAATGGTGTAGGGACTGCATCAGAAGACATATGAGGACAGATTAACAGAGCTCAATATGTATACCCTTGAACAAAGGAGCTAGAGAGGATATGATCGAGGCATTCAAACACCTTAAGGGCATTAACAAGTGAAAGAGTCTAACTATGTTTAGATATAAGAAAATAGCAGGACAAGAGGACACAGTAGGAGATTAGAGGGGCCGATCAAGGGGGAATGTGAGGAAATTCTTTTTCACAGAAAGGGTGGTGGATGCATGGAATGGCCTACCTCAAGAAGTGGTGGCTATGAATACAGTGCAGGGCTTCAAACAGGCATGAGATAGGCATAAGGGAGCAATATAGATGAGTATGAATAGATAGGCCACTGACAGAGCAAAGGCCAATGGCACATTTATAAGGTAGAAAAAGAAATGGGCAGACTGGATGGGCCTTGTGGTCCTTATCTGCCGTCAACTTCTATGTTTCTATGTTTCTTAATCCTGGGACTCCCGTGTGGCTGTAGTATCCCGTAAAATGGGTGACTATCTGAGCGCATCCAAAAGGGCGACTGTCCAGTATGAGCGACTGTACAATTTGTGTGACACCAAGAATACAGTGATCATGGAGGTCAATGAGTGGCTCGAAGTTGATTATAATTAAGTAGGGGAGTGTGGGGGGAGGGGTGCGGGGAGCAGAGCACCCTGCATATCAACAGGTATAGTGTATACCTGTCGTGAACCTATGCCCATCAGGGTATGTGTGCATGGATATTGCAGTCAGGTGCTGATGTCCCCAGTTGCTGACAATAACAGGTGGTTATAAAACAGGGGTATTGCCGGTCGTGGTGGTAGCGTTGTTGCGGGAGAGTGAGGAGTATGTGCTTATGACTTTCAGTTCCATTTCAGTTGTACACTGGTGGTTTGGAACCTTGTGTTTGCCCCTGCTAACTGCTGTGTACAGCAATTTTTTGCCTCTTGGGGGTCACTGTTTCGTACCTCACTCATTTCTGTAAGCACTGTTATTGTGTTCACTATTATTGATGTACCCAAATGTGTTTCGCTGTTATTTACTTGCTGCCATCATACAGAACCTGGGCTGTGAGGGGTTCATTGGTATAATACCAGGTGTGAAACCTGGTCCATTCTCAAACCTGGGACTCCCAGGTGGCAGTGCAGGGGTTATGTCTGTATCATTGGTATAATGCCAGGGTGTGAAACCTGAGTCCATTCTCAAACCTGGGACTCCTATGTGGCAGTGCAGGGGGTTATGTGTGTATCATTGGTATAATACCATGGTGTGAAACCTGGGTCCATTCTCAAACCTGGGACTCCCAGGTGGCAGTGCAGGGGTTATGTCTGTATCATTGGTATAATACCAGGGTGGGAAACCTGAGTCCATGCTCAAACTCTAATCTCCCCCGTTGCAGTGCAGGGGGTTATATCTGTATCACAGGGCTAATCCCAGTGGTTGTGTCATTTTCTTTGATTTGCTTTCCTTCTCTTAACAGAAGCAAAATTTCCAGTCCCAGAAAACTACATGACATTGATTATAAAAGATGAAGAACCCTCAGTATTGCAGTCAGGAGGCAGAAATGAGAACGTACTCCAGCAATCTCCTGAAGAAAGCACTATCAGCAGTAAGTAGTGACCTGGTAAATGTTACACGTGGTACAGCAACTGAGAAGCCTTGATGATCTCAGACTGGGAAGCCTGAGCCTGTTCTCAGACTCGCATCTTTGAGGTGGTAGTGCAGGGAGTTATGTCTAGGGCTTTGCGAACCTCTCAAAGTTCAGCTGCACAAACTTTGGCAGTGAACCATGTAAAGTTCATCAAATGGCGGACTGCTTCACCTTGGTTCATCAAACACTGTTATTTTTCATTTTGGACAGAAGGGAAACCCAGGTTAATGGAAAAAAGGGCAGCAATTGCTGCAGAAACACCTGAATAGGGCTTTTAGCATTAAAGTAAGATTTTTAAGGCACAGTATCTGTTTCAGTTTCAGTGTCTTCATATGTTATCTTTCTTGATATCTTTCTTGGTCTGTACATCATATGTCAATTAGGCACGCTACATCTGTAGGCGAATTAGTGGTCAGTACATGATTCTGTTTGGGCTGTGACACTTCAACAAATCCAGTGTTGGAGCACTCAGCTTGTAGTAGTGTAATCCCCTACAAATGGGGGTTCCTGAAGAGTCTTCCTTGGGTGTGCCTAAAGTATCCTGTGTCTTAACTCTTTAAACGATATTGCCTGTGAGTGCCTTTATAGCCTCTGGGTGCTGTCTCTTTAAGAGCTGCCTATATCACAGTGCAATAATTAATCTGGGTAGGGGCCAAGTAGTTTCTGACTTGAGTCCTGCTGTATTATTGCTCCATTCTGCCATCGCTAACTGCACAGAGGGAGTCTGTTAGAAGCTGTACTTATTTGCTGATTATCTATTATAATAGTAATGTTATTGAAGTTTGTCTAACCAGCCTTCTTTTCAGCATGGACAGTTCCGTATTGCACCACCATCTTAGTTCTGGACTAAAAGTTTGGAGCAATCAGTACCTTTGGGGATCCTAAAATGGTGTCTGTCCCAGGGGTCTTGTGGGAGTGAAATTCTGTAGGAATTGTAGGTTTTTGCATTTTGGCACCTAAATGGACCTGGAGGGGGAGCCGTTGCATTGACAGACAGATGGATCAGCCAACCAAACCAGCAGTGAGTCAGTCTGAGTTGGGAATTGAGAGAGTGAACAGCTCGAGATATTCGAGCAGCTGCCCTGCGAAGTTGTGCAGGAAACTGGTGGAGAGCCTGAGCTTGGCCTGTCTGCTTACTTGTCCCTACAGAGGGATCCTTTGAAGTCTTGATTATCGGACTTTATCTGAACCAATTGATTGTGACTGTACTTTTGCTTGAGGAAGACCGAAGATTTGCTGTATGCGATTAGCCTGTCTGGATGTCTGAAATCACCAGAGAGCATGGTTTGCGCGGAGACACTGTGATTGCGACCGGACTTTTATCCAAACTGTGGTATTGCTTTTCTTTACTATAAATGTGCCATGTGCTGTTTGTGGGTCGAGATTTGGTTTGTCACTGCCGAATTGTGTCATGCTTGCTGGATGCTGCATCCAGCCCCTACCGGACTGAATGTGAATTCATCTCCAATTGGCTTTGACCCTGCTACCTTAGTCCAGCCAGCTACTCACGCCACAGAGAAGACCATTGATGAGAGACCTGCCTGGGGATCAGCTCCCTGCTCAACACCTCAAACAGGAACAACGCTTTGGTGATTCGTTTGGGCCCTGCTTCTCCTGGCATACCAGCTTGTCAACCTGCAGTCTCCATTTCGTCCATTCTGTGTCCTGTACTGGGTAGCATGAGTAAACACCAGGGTAGCTCCCTGTAACGTCAGCTAAATCAAAAGTGTTGTCATCTGATTCCATTGTTGTTTTCTTGTCGCAAACTTAGCCTTCTGGTTCTGGATTACAAATTGTGTGTGGTTGTGCATGTTTCCTCTTCCATCACAGGACCCCGACCAGCCTCAATGCCAGCCTACCCTGGGCAACGTTCCAGGCTAGCCCACTGTACTTCCAACTGGGTACCCAGAGCATGTGACTCTGCAGGGACTAAAAAGTGCATGCATAATTGCCCGACTAGATCAGTTATAGAATCAATCAACCTGATTACGCCCCTCCCTTGTTCAAGTCCCCTAAATAAATCAGATCTAACTCTTTTTGCATTTAATCTGACTGTGGTTCTAGTTTGTACCAAAAGCACTGTACTGTTATCTGCTGTACATAACCATGTTTTACAGGGGGTCTCCAGGGTCGAACTGATGGAATCAGCCCTGGTGGTAAGTGCAGACAGTGTGCGGGTTTGTATGCTGAATAGGGGCTACTGTGAAAGTGTTTGTTGTATATTGTCTGGGCCACTAGAGGGGGAAGAGAGGGGTTACATTCTCCCAGAGGGCTGTACCCAGGTTAGCCTTGCTACTAACAACCCTGTTCTCTGGGTGGAGGCACCCGTTTCAGTACCCAGGCCCCTTAACCTGCAACCAGCCAAGCAGGCATGGGTAGTAGCCCTTGGGATAGTGCCACCTAGAGGTTACATTAGCAAAGCCAGTTGTTTAGCTTCAAGTGGGCAGATCCCTCCCACAGGCTCCTCAGGCTAAGGCATTGTAGTAGGTCAGTCATTCTGGTAGGCATTTCAGATCAAGGCTTGTATACGAAGGCTTAGTTTATCATTTTGAAAGACCTAAACTGACCATCATGTTACCGAGCTGCCTGGCACCATCTCGTGCACAGCAGGTGGCTACCAGCATGGGGAGGGTATGCTAATGAGGCTACCAACTCTACCATTAGTTGGTAACCCTCATTAGCATACCCCACGTGCCAGAAGCTGCCCAGTGTATGCAGATGGCAGCAGGTGGCCCAAGACAGCGCCTGAAGACTGACATTGAAAGTGGTATTTCTACTTCATTTCTGCAGCATCTGCTGTCCTTTTCAATTAACTGGGGCTTCCTTTAATAACCTAATAGCAGCAGGAGGTAAGTGGGTTGTGGAGCGGTGAGAACGGCACATTAGTTGCGGAGCAACTCTATCTTCCCCGAAGGATGGGCGGCACCTGGTACAGTCCTTCACTCATGCTGCAAGCAGCATAAACTCAGAAGAAGCTACACTTATATGATGCTGGGTGTGAACTGTGGTCCACAGCTCAACTAGTTTGTCTGGTCTGTTCCATTAGGACCATGGTGAACCAGTCAAACCAAACATCTGCCTATCTCCCCATAAAGGTCACTACTGTCCAAAATAATTGAACACCTGCAATTAGAGGTGTTGGATGCTTTTGTAGAGCCAATCTTGCAGCCCTAGTTATGTCTGTATCATTGGTATAATACCAGGGTGGGAAACTCCCATGTGGCAGTGCAAGGGGTTATGTCTGTATCATTGGTATAATTCCAGGGTGCGAAACCTGAGACCATTCTCAAACCCGGGACTCCCATGTGGCAGTGCAGAGGGTTATGTCTGTATCATTAGTGTAATTTCAGGGTGGGAAACCTGACTCTGTTCTCAATCTCAGGACTCCCAGGTGGCAGTGTAGGGGGTTATGTCTGTATCATTGGTATAATTCCAGGGTGGGAAACTCCCATGTGGCAGTGCAGGGGGTTATGTCTGTATCATTAGTGTAATATCAGGGTGGGAAACCTGACTCTGTTCTCAATCTCAGGACTCCCGGGTGGCAGTGCAGTGGGTTATGTCTGTATTATTAGTATAATACCAGGGTGGAAAACCTGAGACCATTCTGATACCCGGGGGCCCCATGTGGCAGTGCAGGGGGTGATGTGTGTATCATTAGTATAACACCTGGGTGGAAAACATCCATTTTCAAACCCAGGACTCCCGGGTGGCAGTGCAGGAAGTTATGTGTGCATAACTGGTGTAGTACCTGGTGGGAAACCTGACTCTGTTCTCAATCTCAGGACTCCCGGGTGGCAGTGTAGGGGGTTATGTCCATATCATTAGTATAATACCAGGATGGGAAATTCCCAGGTGGCAGTGCAGGGGGTTATGTCAGTATCATTAGTATAATACCAGGGTGGGAAACCTGAGACCATTCTCAAACCCGGGGCTCCCATGTGGCAGTGCAGGGGGTTATGTGTGCATCATTGGTATAATACCAGGGTGGGAAACCCGAGACCGTTCTCAAACCCATGATTCCCATGTGGCAGTGCAGGGGGTTATATCTGCATCACTTGTATAATACCTAGAAACCTGAGTCCAATCTTAAACTGTGCATGTCCGTAGTTGCAGTGCAGGGGCCTATGTCTGTATCTCAGGGTTAGTGCTAGTGGCTGTGCCTTTACCTCTGATTAACCTTTTGTTTCAGAAGCAGAATCTCCAGTCCCAGATAACTATGTGACATTGACTGTGAAAGATAAAGAGCCCTCAGTATTGGAGTTAGGGAACAGGAATGAGACCCTACACCAGCAGTCTCTTAAAGAAAGCACCATCAACAGTAAGTAGATGGCCTGGTAAATGTTATATGTAGGATATATGCTAAGAAACCCTGATGATCCCAAAGTGGGGAATCTGAGTCTTTTCTCAGAACTGGGACTCCCATGTAGCAGTACAGGGGGTGATGTGTATATCATTAGTATAACACCTGGGTTGGAAACTTCCATTTTCAAACCAAGGACTCCCAAGTGACAGCGCAGGGGGTTATGTGTGCATAACTGGTACAGTACCTGATGGGGAACCTGACTCCGTTCTCAATCCCAGGACTCCCAAGTGACAGTGTAGGGGGTTATATGTGCATAACTGGTGTAGTACCTGGTGGGAAACCTGACTCCGTTCTCAATCTCAGGACTCCCGGGTGGCAGTGCAGGGGGTTATGTGTGCATAACTGGTGCAGTACCTGGTGGGAAACCTGACTCCTTTCTCAATCTCAGGACTCCTGGGTGGCAGTGTAGGGGGTTATGTGATTCCGGTCCTGTTTTTGGAGTTGGCTGTCCCGTCTGTTTTTTCTGTGGTGCAGTGCACAAAGAGGAACTGAGAGGTGTGTGTGTGTGGCTATATCTGTTTTACACCTAAGCTGAAGTTCACCATGCACCTGCTTGGAACTACTTCATCATTTGAATATGAGCCAATGCTGTGGGTAGAGTACAGAGTGCAGGATACTTCTTGTTTACTGGCCTCCAGCTGGCAAGTGCATTTTCCTGTAGGAAATCACAGACTTCATCACCAAGACGGTGTTGTAATAGCCCAGATGGATAATTCTGGGTGACTTCAATACCCGGATCGACAATGAACTCTCGAAGTTTTGTCAAGATTTCCTCCAGTGGATTCACTGGGTTTTGCACAGATGGTTACCTCTGTGACTCATCAACAAGGTCATGCCTTGGACTTGGTGGTCTTGCTGGGCTTGAGGTTAATAATCTCAGGATTGATCTGGTAGTTCATCGGGTTATTGCACCATGAGTTTCTCCCTCCCCCCCCCAAATTCCATCCTGTATGGGGATGGCTCAGTATTCCCCTTTAAAAGTGTTTCCACTGGAAGACTCAGTCCATAGTGAATCTCTCAAGTGCACTGGCTGCTTGTGCAATTGCATTGGAGGAGGTGGTGATGTCCTATAATCAGGATATTGCCTCAGCCTTTGATACAATTGCAGCAGATCAGTACATGACCCAAGACTCGGTGCATTACATCCTCATTGTTGGATGGGGAGCTCAGGGAGTTTAAGTTGAGGGTTTGGAGGTTGGAGCACTGTTGGAGAAGATCCATGTCTAATGGGACAAGCTGGCACTGAAGACTCACTATGGTGAGTATCAAAGGGCAGTTTCCTATTAGAAGGCAGTATTACTGTCCAGGGAGATCGCTGTAGGGAGAAACCGACCAGCTCAGCTCTTCCAGGTGGTGTACAGATTTTTAAATCCGATCTGTCTGTAACTGGTAAGAACTAATTAATCTGCTCAGCGCGAACAGTTGGCTTGTTATCCTTATCAGACCTCTAACTCCCTCCATTCCTCTGAGGTGGACTTCCTAACTGTTCCAAGGCTGAGGCTGAAATCCTCAGGGCTTTCAGAGAGATCCCCTCACAGGAAGCTTACAAGACGGACCTGAATTTCTTCTGTGTTTGGGAGTCTTTTGGCACTGTTTACTCTTCAAGCTGTAAATTCACCTAGTGACCACCATTGCATTATTAGCTTTTACATACATTACTTGTAATTGTATTTATTGTGGTTGTATATTCTGAATTATACAATGGCAAGAAAGAATGTTGGGCTCTGATTGGTCAGTGCCCACCTTCACCAGTGATGTTATTTCAGTATAACATCACTGTATGAAGGACCAGTAAAAACATCCTCAGTAAATATTTAAAAATCACTGTGCCCTTCATCACAAAGTCATCATGGGCTTGGCCCTTCCTACATTCAGTCAGGAACCTCGCTTGACCCCACCAGCCACAACTATACAAACCACAAACTCCCTCCCAGTAAATCAGTCTCCTGTCCTGGACAGCTAAAAGGGCAAAGTTTTCCACAGAGCAGCTAATTAATTTGTCCCTACTCCGACATGCTGAACAGCTTAACCTGCCGCTGTGTTATGGCTTCAATAGTTCCTCACTTTAGCCTTTTCAGGCACACACTTCACCATCTGCTTCTATGAAAAGTCGACGAGACAGGATTTCTGTTGGCAGATTAAAAGTACATTTGTATTTAAAAACAACAACAAAAAATATCAGCAGCGCGACTGAGAGATTTACCAATCACATCTGAAGCACGAGTCTCCTCAGTACCCACATAAAGCAAGTCAGTTGGTCGATCAGCTTGGTCTTGCCATCACACTTCATGCTCCTCAACAACTCTCTAATTTAAAATATTCACCCGTCACAGTAAAGGCACCAGGATCAGCTGAATTGAAGCCAGGGACACAATCAGAAAACAAATAAACAACAAAAAGACAGAAGGCAAGGGTACATAGAACACAGACACTGGTTGGGAGAAAACCACTAACAGATACAAATGCTGCACTGCCAACTGGCCCAAACAGGAACATCAGGACTTATTTTTTAAACTGTATACCTACACACACACCTCACACCCCACAAAAATACATTTTAAAACTGCATTTTTAATCTTTTTTTTCTTTTTGAAACTGAGCCATTGTAAAATAACAATAATGCACTCAGGGTATGTGTGTGTCGACTGAGATAACGGCACCTTTCTGGTGTTGGATGAACTCAGCCTGTGGCCTCATGCCCAACCAGAAGAAGAATCAGCATTTATATAGTGCTTTCATACACAGTGTATCCCAAACCACTTTTACAAGCAATGCTAGACTGGTAGTGAAGTGACTGAATACGTGGTTGCATATCGCACATCATTACCCACACACAGCCTGGATAATTGCAAGAACTGGTTTATGGAAGAGGAATGTTGGCCAGGACACCGGAATGTCCCATACTCTTTATGAAGAGTGCTCTGGTTCTTTACTTCTACCTGACACCACCAAGACAACACCAGAATGGGTAGTAGGGATTTTGGTTTAACATCTCATCCAAGGACAGCACACCCCAGCAGTACAGCCCCCAATACTGCACTTGGATGCCAGCGATTTTTAGGTGCAAGCCAATCCTGGTGTGGGACATGAACCCATGTCCTTCTGGTCCAGAGGCAGATGTGTTACCAACTGAACCATGCTGACACCTTGAGGCATGATGTTATCCCAGCATGACACATACCCTGTTGTGCATTATTGCTTAAATGTTCTATTTTTATACTGTTATGTTTGAAATTTTGTTCTGTGCTCAGAGCCCTGAGATTGGGTGCTATATAAGTAAAGTTTACTACTGTTAATACTATCATTGGTATAATACCAGGGTGAGAAGCCCAAGTCTGTTCTTAAATCTGGGCTCCCAGGTGGCAGCGCAGGATGTTGAGACTGTATAATACTAGGGTGGGAAACCTGAGTCCATTCTCAAACTAAGTTATTCCATATGGCATTGCAGTGGTTCTGTATGTATCATTATTTTTTGTTAGTCTTTGGTAACTGGGTAAGGCCCATTAGGCACAAGTGCCTGTTTCAGGGGCAACCTGGGAGCACTGGGCAGTTAAGTGACTTGCTCAGAGTCACACAGTATGCAAGTGGAGGTTGTGAGAATCAAACCCAGGTCTGGTCTGCTGGATGTACCCAACTTGTTCACACCTTGTTCCTCTAACCTCTAGGCTATACTTATGGGGAAGGGGCTGAATTCATTCTCAATCTGGGACTCCCAGGTGGCAGTGCAGGGGGGACTGTCTGTATTATGGGTATTGTAAAATAGCAAGGTGGGAATCTTGAGTCTGTTCTCAGACTTGGTTCTGCCAGATGGCAGTGCAGGGGGTTATGAGTGCATCTTTGGTATAATGCCAGGGTGGGAAACTTGAGTCCATTCTCATACCTGGGACTCCCTGGTTGCCATGCAGGGGCTTATATAAGTATCTTTGATATAATGCCAGGGTGGGAAACTTGAGTCTAGTCTCAAACACAGAACTTGCAGATGGCAGTGCAGGGGGTTATGTGTTTATCATTGGTATAATACTAGGGTGGGAATAATGTATCTATTTATTTATTGATTGAGTGAGTGTGTTCATGCGTGAGTGTGTTTGTGTTTGTTAACCAGGTAAGGGCACTAGACAAATGTCTATTTTCAGGCATGATCAGGAGGTTACTATAAAGGCAACAAGGAGCAGGTTCAATACAAAAGGCACGTGTAACAGATGAGGATAAGCAGAATATACTGTACAGAAGATTATATTCACATTCTGTTTATTTTTGCTATTGAGAAAAAGTCAGCAAAAATAACCAGAATGCGAATATAATCTGGCTTCTCTATACAATATTTGTGTAAGTGACCATGAACCTCCACCGCATCCTTCCTGCCCAAACTCAACTTCCTGTACCATCACATTGCAAAACTAAAATGTTAGGGTTGAATAATACACTTCTGTAGTAAATCACAATTTCTGACTACTTGTAACTTGGCTGTCCTTTAATCTACACATTTATTGGCGTCACCGTTACAGAGCCGATGGCAACTGGGCCAGTACTAAAATAGAGACACCACGGTGTATAACAGAATTAAGCAATAATGATGAAAGAACTGGTCATTTCCTAGATTCATAACTGGCTTGGGGGAAGGATGCCGAGGCCACCCCCACCCAGCCAGTCGTTAATCCTGAGGAAGTGACTATTGCTGAAGCCATTATGGCTACATTATGTCTAATGGCAATAATGGCTTTTTACAACATATACTTACTTTTTCTGTGTTTGACAGTAGGAAGCACGGACGGTGCCGCACAATCACTTCTTACAGATTTCAGACCACCACAGCAACCAATCACGGATGGCGCCGCTGTCATGAATGATTAATTAGACTTTTAATGTATAATAGAAAGCATAGGGCAGTAGGTCTGGGTCACAAACCGAGTTAGACTGTGACACTCAGAAACCTTCAGACTGTCGCATTGTGGGCAGAGCAGCAAGGACTATTGAACCAACCACCAAGGGAATTGCAAGAGATGAAGTGAGACTACAGTAATATTGCACTGAGCTGAATCCCCTGCCTGGGGCTATTATGTGCATGTGATAATAGAATTTAACATTATGCTTTTATTAGCGCTGCCTGTGATGCTCCCAGTTGCCACAGTTGTTACCTTCTGATCCTACTGGTGCTGCTGCTGACTGCGTGACCATAGTGAGTCAATAAAAGCTTATCAGTAAGCTCTGTGTGCCTAATTCTGTTGGCGCAAATGTGTGATGCAGATTGAATCTCGCAAAATATTCCAGACGCTAATTCAACCTGTTGTACAGTATACCTAGTGTACATGGCATTATGGTTCATGGTAAACATATAAACAGAATACATATACAATAATGGATGGGGAAGTGTACTTAATGGGAAATTACTGGTTGCCTGAGGTGTGGGACGCTACATAAACCCCGAGGGCGAAGCCCGAGGGGTTTATTAAAACATCCCACATCAAGGGCAACCATTAACTTCGAATTTAAGCACACTTCCCTATCTTTTATTATTTATAATTGCTGGTCAGCAATTTTTCCCCCAACATTGATTTTGATACTGTCACATACACACTGTCTGTCACTCACACACACACACACACACACACACAGTCTGTCTTTGTAAGAGACGCTGCTCTTTTTACAGTTGGTGTTATCTTTTTTTTTTTTTGCCAAAAAATTGTACATTTACTTTTTGTGGAGCACTGTATTTCTGTATTTAGGTCACGGTGGCTTATCGAATTGAACTCTACCTTTGTTCGAGACTTTTGGCCATTCTTCCTGGGAGTTGTGTTGTGCAGTTTTGGAATGGTAGGATCAACCAGATATTTTTTAAAATTGTGCAAATGTGGTTTTCTTTTGTAGAAAAAACCCCCAACAAAGCAAGTAAGCGTCCTAGTCTGGTGGTTCCTCGCTCAGCGGGATGAGAAGTCACCACGTTTGTTGAACTGTTTTGCCCGCCTGCGAGGAGTGCAGAGTAAATCAGAATGTGGCTCTTATGTGATTGAGGTGACGCGTATAACTGCAAATTATAACTGGATCAAGCAATGGGAAAAATTGCTGACCAGTTATTATATGACATTATTAGCAGATCTAGCACGGTACTAACATATAAAGCCTGTGTAGTGCAGACAAGCAGACATAAGTTGGGAGAATACAGTAAGCTGAACTTTAAATTACATGCAACCAGAATCAAACAGAATGAGACAGGAACAGGAGCGTACTGGTAACATGAGGAGATGGATGCCTTGTCTCTTTCTGAAGGTGGACACAGACACTGACAGAGAGCAGCTGGTATGAAATTCCATAAACACTGAATAGCAATGGAGAAGGCAGTATCTTCAAGTCTCTTTCCAGTTTTCCCTTATTAGCAATGATATCAAGATTCTAGCCAAATTGCTAGCCACCAGACTGAGCCGGGTGCTTCCTGTTCTAATAGGTCTTGAACACATACCTCTCAACTGTCACACATTATGAAGCACGTCATTCATTTTAACCTCAGAAACCTTTGTCCCACATCGAGGTAGTGATATTCCACATTTTCACAGAGGTTTTAAAGCAGAAATTCATAATTATTTATTGTGTTCAATTATCAGTAAACGTTATGAACACTAGTGCACTGATAGCCATAGTGTTCTGAGCTTGCATTGCCATGTCTGATGATACGTCACACATTTTTCTCATTTGTCACACATCTTGGTGAAGAAAGGTTGAGAGGTATGCTTGAACAAGTGGGCTTTATGACAGGCAGATTGACCCAGGATCACCTAAGAAAACTGGCCCACATTTTTGCCACATCCAGGGACTCCATCTGCCCCACGGTTCTGGTGTCCTTGGATGTGGAAAAGCCTTTGACAGAGTAGACTGGAACTTTATGTTCAGTGTCTTAGCCAAGTTTGGCATTCTGGATCAGTATATTTGATGGGTCAGAACCTTCTATACAGGTCAATGTGCCAGAATCTATTGTAATGGGGTGATTTCCTTCCTTCTCATAATGTCCGTACTGGCAGGATGTCCCCTGTCACCTCTTCTATTTAATTTATATTTGGAACCCCTATTGTGAATTCTCAGAACCAACCCTAACATTCATGGGGTGGAGATAGGTTCTCACATGTTAACAGTATCAGCTTATGCGGATGATATTCTGCTGCACCTCACCCAGCCCTCTTGCTCTATTCAGGCAGCTCTGAAGACTATTTTGGAGTATAGTGTGATTTCCAATTACAAAGTTAACCCAGACGAGACTCAGGTTTTCCCCCTGAATAACAGGACCCATAGGGCTTCACTTGGTCTTGCTGGCCTACAATGGTCCCAAGATAGCCTTAAGTAGCTAGGCATTCTTCTAACTAGACATACTACCTAATTAAAGGCTGTCAATCTTGATTTCATACTCTCCGTGACACAACAAGACTTATCCCGTTGGAAGGACATACCTCTGTCTCTTTAGGGGAGGATTAGTTTAATTAAAATGAACGTTTTATCCCTGAGTATGTTGAACTTATGGTTGCCTCTTACCTGGTTCAGGAAACTACACAGGATGGTCTCAGATTTTTTATGGTGCAGCAAACCTGCAAGGCACGCCTACCATAAATTGGCCACCCCAAAGGAGAAGGGGGGTCTGCGGCTCCCTCACTTTGGTCTATATTATTAGGCCAGCCATATAAGTAAATACCTTAAGTGGTTGTGGCCAGTAGAGAACCTACACACCTTTCCCTATGTTCCTTCCTGGCTTTCCATAGAACAAGAGTTAATTGATTCGAGTGGAATTTCTTGCGAGGCCCTCCTCCATATTCAGGTTTAGGACCTTCCTAAAACACAGAGTGGCTCTCCAATTACCACTTCAATGTGGGTACATTCTCAGTTATGTAAAGTCTTGAAATACAACCCCATTAGGGACCCAAAACAAGCAATTATGCAGAACCCTAATTTTCACACTGGGGGTGTTCCTGTATTGGAAGGGTGACTTCCGTCTCTCAAAGGGAAGTATTCACAGGAGTTGGTGTCCAGGGACTCCTACCTCTTGGTAAGGGATATGATGCTCAGATTCCCAGCAGCACCAGGAGGTTTTTTCAAGTATTATCAGATCTGTCACCTGCTGGTTTCTAGGCAGCTCTTACTAGGTAATGGTAGAGGAATAGGTGAGATTTTCCATCCCCTAATTGCTGGGTCCCACCTGCCCCACTCGGCCTCTCTTATATATGCTTCTCTATATGATTTGGTCTATCCCCAGGTAGTTGGGACCTCTCCCTACTGGTCAGATGTGTTCCCTCAGAGGGCTCTTAACTCGGATAAAATATGGAGGTCTTGTCATTTTACATCACGCAGGATAGATTGCGTCTCATGCAATACTCAAGCCTTCAAAACATGTACTTGACTCCTGTGAAGCTGCACAAAATGGGCAAACTCGCCTCCTCAACTTGTAATCACTGTAGTCAGGCTGAGGGTACCTTATATCACATCTTCTGGGAATGCCCTTTTATTGCGGTACTCTCGGAGACCATCAAACAAAGGGCAAACCCTCTTCTAGGGCTAGAAAATGTGTTTACCCTTGAAATACGTCTGCTAGGTGACTTCACTGGAATTGAGAGCAAACATCGCTGGTTTCATATGGCCATGATTGCCCTCTCTCTTAAGGTCCTGTGCTTCATCACTGGAAAGAAAGCAGCGCCATTTCCTACATGGAGTGGCTCCAGGTATTGTTAGCTAATCTCGTGTGGAAAAAATGACTGCAAGTTCACGTAATATGCACAGATATAAGGAAAGATGGATTCCTGTATACCCTATATAGTCTCTAAGGTTATATTCCCATCAAGCTCATTGTTAAGGATGATGCCAGGGAGGGGACAGGGGTCATTTGTGATTGTTCCTTAGTTTGTCTTGTCTTACATTATAGTATTGTACCTTTTGTTGTCCTGTGAATGGTTTATTTGATATGCCTTTTATAGTTAAAAAGTTAATAAAGTTGACTTTCAAAAAAAAAAGTCTCTTTCCAGTTCCAGGTATGGATAGCAGATCTAGATTAGAGGACCTCGGTGGATAAAACACCATTAGGAGGTTGGAGAAACCATGTGAGAGTTGATGGGGGCCGATTGTGCGATATGTTAAAAAATTACTCCACTGAAGTTTAGATCACACTGGGCTGCAGGGGGAAGCCATTCCTGTCTAGAGTATAACGTACAGTAATGAGAATGGTAGTTCAATGGCAAGGCAAAGTAACAGGTATTATATGCTACATTCCATTTTTACAAGGTATGTATGGCTTAAGCATAGAATACAGACACCCATAGGAACATGTAGGGAGTAGGACACCAGGGCTAGTGGCTGAGTGGGCAGAAGGGGTGACATTATGCTTGACCTTGTACATCAGCCCCAGTTTGGTGTTTAATCAATTTACAGATGCCCATGGGACATACAGCAGTAGTCAAGGGATGGGTCTAGTGTCACATCTAGGTACTAGAAACATAGAAACCTAGAAACATAGACTTTGACGGCAGATAAGGACCACTTGGTCTACCCAGTCTGCCCATTTCCCTACCTACTGGATAAGCTGCAGATTCTAGTTAACCAACAGCCTACTTTCTGCCACTCCCCACTACAATTGCCTTGTGTCTGCCCCATGCATGTTTGAATTCCCCCACTGTTTTAGCCCCAACAACCTCCTCAGGAAGGCAGTTCCATGCATCCACCACTCTCTCCATGAAAAAAGATTTCCTTACATTACCTCTGAGCCGTCCCCCCTCTATCTTTAAATTGTGTCCCCTTGTTCGTACACACATCTCTTTTTCTGAAAGATGCTACCCACCTGGACTTTGTTGATTCCCTTGAGGTACTTAAACGTTTCTATCATGTCCCCCCTTTCATCAAGGGTATACATATTAAGCTCTCTCAGTCTCTCTTCGTATGATTTCTGATGCAGACCCTGCACCATTTTAGTTGCCCTCCTCTGGACTGCTTCCATCCTGTCTATGTCCTTGCGTAGATGAGGTCTAGAATGAGGACACAGATGCAAGAGGAGTTCCATCACAGAACACAACAGTTAAAAGAGTCAGATATCTTTTTAAGTTTGGGAGCTGAGCCAAGCAGTAATGCCTAAAGGACCGCTTGGCTCACCCAGTCTGCCCATGTCCCTACCTATTGGATAAGCTGCAGATCCTAGTTAACCAACAGCCTACTTCCTCCTACCCCCTATCAGAATTGCCTTATATCTGTCCCATGCATTCTTGAAGTCCCTCCACTGTTTTTGACCCCACGACCTCCTCAGGAAGGCTGTTCCATGCATCCACCACCCTCTCTGTGAAAAAATACTTCCTCACGGTGGCCCTGAACTATCCCTACTCTGTCTTCAAATTGTGACCCCTTGTTCTTGCACATCTCTTTTACTGAAAGATTCTACCCTCTTGGACTTTGTTGATTGCCTTGAGGTAGTTGAAAGTTTTTTTTTTTATCATGTCCCCCCTCTCCCTCCTTTCCTCGAGAGTATACATATTAAGCTCCTTTAGTCTGTCTTTGTATGGCTTCTGGTACAGACCCTGCAGCATTTTAGTTGCCCTCCTCTGGATTGCCTCCATCCTGTCTATGTCCTTGCGGAGATGGGGTCTCCAGAACTGCAGGCAGTACTCCAGATGGAGTCTCACCAACTGTCTGTACAGAGGGATAACAACTTCCTGTTTTCTACTGGTGATGCCTCTCCCTATACATCCCAGTATCCCCCCAGCCCTCCTTACTGCCTTCTCACATTGCTTGCCTACCTTTAGGTCATCTGATGTGACTATCCCTGGTCCCTTTCCATTTTTTTTGTTACTAGTACCCCCACCCCATTGTGTACTCTTCCCCTTGGGTTTTTGTTTCCCAGGTGCATCACTTTGCACTTCTTTGCATTGTATCTTAGCTGCCATACTTTTTGACCATTCCTCCAAACTTGCCAAGTCCTTCTCATCCTTTCCACCCTCCTCCTTGTGTATCAACCCTGTAACTTATAAAGACATTAAAGAGGACTAGTCCTAGTACTGAACCCTGTGGTACCCCACTAGTAACCCCCTTTCTTTGGAGTGGACTCCATTTACTATTACTCTCTGTGTTCTGTTGTCCAGACATTTTTTTACCCAGACTACCACCCCGGGACCCACTCCCAGGCTGGCTAACTTGTTAATTAATCTTTTGTGTGGGACTGCATCAAATGCCTTGCTAAAGTCTAGGTAGGCCACATCCACAGTCCCTCCCTGGTCTACTATTTTGATCACCCAGTCAAAGAAATCTATGAGATTCGTCTGACATGATCATCCCTCTGTAAATCTATGCAGCCTTGGGTCTTGTACCCTGCTGGCGTCTAGGTACTCAACAATTCTTTCTTTCAGATGTGATTCCATCATTTTGCCTACTACTGAGGTCAAACTAACAGGTCAATAGTCCCCTGTCTCTGCCTTGCTCCCACGTTTGTGAAGGGGATTCACACCATGCTCCTCCAGTCCTCTGGTACCACACCATCCTCCCATGATTTGTTAAAAAGGGTAGTCAGTGGTGTCACTAGTTCTCCCTTAGTTCTTTTAGAATTCTGGGTGAATTCCTTCAGCCGCATTGCCTTGTCCGCTTTCAGCTTTAGGAGCTCTTTCAGGACCCTTTCTTCTGTGAATGGCTGGTATCACCCCCCATCCAGAATGCTTCTATTGATTGGTTTAGTAGAAAAGAAAGGAAAGGGAAATTGTTTAACCAGGAAAGGTACACTGAGCCAGAGCTTGTTTCCAGGTGTGACCTGGGAGCACAAGGGTTAAGTGCCTTGCTCAGGGTCACACAGTCTGCAATTGGAAGCTGTGGGATTCATACCCAGGTCTGGTCTGCTGGATGTCACCAGATTCACAGCTCAGAGCCTTAGACCACTGCACTATACTGCTTCCTTTAGGTACCTCCCTCTCCTCTTTTTTTGTGAATATTGAGCAGAAGTATTCATTGCGTATCCCTGCTTTTTCGCTGTCACCCTCTGCCCTTTATCAAGCCTCACTATCCCTCCCTTGGTCTTTCTTCACTCCCTAATGTACCTATAAAAGGTTTTATCCCCCTTTAAAAGCAATGTGTTTGCTATGAGCCATTGTTTCACTCCTGGAGGTCAGTGGACAGCTTTTTATTGACCTCAGTCATGCTATGAGATCTGAAGTATATCACTAGATCATCTGTATATAGGATGGAGGTACAATGGGCTGGGGGAAGTGTATATCATACATGTGAATAGAGAAAAGAAGACCAAGGATAGATCCTAGCGGAACCCCTACCAGCACAGAGTCAGGGTCGGAGAAGGAAGTTCCGAATCTCACATGTTGACACCTACCATTCAGGTATTTCCTGAACCAATGTAGAGGAGAAGGGGATACCCCAAGGTTGCCTAACTTGGTACACAGTAGCTGGTGGTCAGCCAAATTGATGGCCTTAGTAAGGTCAATTAAAACAGCCCCAGTGAAGTCGCCGCTATCCATGGCATTAGCAACATTTGAGGGCCGTGTAGGTAACGAGCCCTTCACAGAACCCAAGCTGCTTCAAACACATAAAATTGTACTTGGTTGGGTAATTATTTAATTGAGAGGCAACTATTCTCTAGCATTTTATTCAGAACTAGAAGAATTGCAATCAGACTATAATTATTAACCAGTTTAACATCACCTTCCTTGAATACGGGGATGATATGAGGGAGTTTTCATGGCTCAGGCACCACCCCAGACATACCACAGTGGGAAACTTGAGTCTGTTCTCAAACATAAGGCTCCCAGGTGGCAGTGCAGGGGGTTATGTATGTATCCTTGGTAAAATACCAGAGTGAGACACCGAAGTCCATTCTCAAACCCAGGACACCCAGGTGGCAGTGCAGGGGGTTATGTGTCTGTAATTACTGGTATGTGCTTTTTCCCACAGGGAAACCCGGTTGTAATTTTCTGTTATAACCAGCTGGTTATAATGACAAACATGTGCTGGGTTTGCCTCAGACCACTCATGCACCAGTCTTGGTCTTCCTTTACTAAGCGACATTCGCAGGAGCAGTGTCCCTTGCTGTCGGCAGATGGTTGATTTTTATTTTTTTATTTTTATTAAAAAGTAAAGTAAAGAGTTCTCTCCCTCTACTCATTGCCCTAAAAGGAAAACCAAAAGAAAATGAACACAACAGCCAGTTTCCCCATCCACATGCAAGAGCCAATGGGCCTACCCACCTCTTCATACCAGAAGGACACCGCAGATCTGCAACTGCCATTTGCCGGTGAGTTTAACTATTGGACAAAGAAAAAACAGTAACAAACTTTTCATTTCTCCACTTCTTCCTGCCTCAGATAAGTGGCTGCAATGTAACCTGGCAAACCGTGGACCACACTAAATCCTGACTGGTCCGCGGCTGCCAGAACACTAATTTGTTTCCTTATTTTTATAATTGCTGAGGCAAAGATAGCGATGCCAGGAAATTATATAAAATAAATATGGGGTGGTTGTGTAAACTCGATTTATACAGAATCGAGTTTTGATGC